>CAVLGL010000137.1:22122282-23573115 GCA_963668995.1 Parnassius mnemosyne | reverse complement strand
GCTTGTGTATAGTAGCTAATCCTCAGAGGTCTGCAGAATCTGTAGCTTTTGAAGTTAAACTTCTTAATACGACTTCTTAAACTTCTTAATAGAGGGTAGGGTCAAGAGTACTCGGATACCTAGACGTGCATGTATGAAGAAGATAATGAATCTGAAAGAAGCGAAAGAGGTATGTAAGGATCGTGACACTTGGCGATCTGTTCTCTCTAGCTACCCCGTCAGGGATTGTGCGTCAAGATAAGTAATACGACGATGTAGTGGAGAAATTTAGTACGGTATTAAAAACCAAAAACGTCACGTTTTCCTGTAACTTCGTGGCTGTATGAGTATACTATTACTTAAACTACTTATCTAAAACCTATACAAATAAATAAAATTGAAGTGTCTTTTGTTAATATCATAATTACAGCTTTTTACTAAATGCATATGAAAGTATATCCGGTACTAATAACAAAAATACAATTTTTAAAGCTTTTGTCTATCTGTTTGTTCCGGCTAATCTCCGAAACGGCTGGACCGATTTTGACGGGATTTTCACTAGCAGATAGCTGATGTCACAAGCAGTAACTTATTTTAGAAAAATAATTAGAGTTCCGCGCAAAAATATTAAAACCCCAAATAACACGCGGGCGCATTCGTGGGGAATAGCTAGTATAAAATAAAAAAAGAATGATATGTCGTAAAGAAGTTTGACTTCGTACGTGTGTACACAATTTTTTTATTTGAATTTCACTGCAGGTGTCCATAGGTGTAAGTACGTTTGTAATTTCACTTTTATATAAAAATATACACGTAAAATGTGATTACAACACAGTAATATTTACACAATATATATAAGAAAATTTTTTTTCGAACTAATATAAAACCAGCTAATTAATAAATATTCAATTCAATATTAAAGCAACTTTCCCGCCATTAAATCTTGAAATAACAAACAACTCGGATAGAATGGAATTACCCCAGAGTGGTATTTGATTAGGACTGGAAACATACAAACTCATTCGTTATTGTGTGGTTACGACGCCTTAACGGCTTACATCTAACCAGACTACGTATTTATTTAGTTGTAAGAAACTTTTCTAGTTGAGTATTTTATACTGTATAACACAATGATTATATGTTATTAACGTGGTAGAGCCACGATACAGCAGAGATTCAGGACTAAGATAGAAAGCCACGTTACCAGTGAAAAATATAAAACCACTGAAAAATAAAAATACCAATGAATATATGCTTCTATTTTATGTCGGTATTCTCTGAGAGATTGGTCCTTCCCTGGTCGAGTCGATCCATTTGTGCTGCAAATATATCATGGTTGCAGCGAAGTTCTATCACGTCAACCCTCAGAAGTCCATAGGCCTGTGATAGGTTGCAATAATATTTCATTACATTAAAAATACATAATTATGTTAAAAGTACAAACAAACGACCTCGTTATGTTATATGCAGTTAAAACTATGGCTAAGTTAACGTTCTTTAAAATAGCGTTTTTTTTTTCGGAATACTTTTCAAGGAAAATACTTCACAAGTTTATTGTAAAAAAATCAGATTAAAACTAAAGTAAAATTTCTATGAGAACGTTTCCCAGTAATTAAAAAATGAAATTAGTACAAAAACATGCATGAACATTTCCCGTGGGACTCGTCCGTCATGTACATGCTCCAGAGGTTATCGATGCGGAATACTGGAGAGAAACTACCTCATGCTACTCTCAACACATCAGACTTAGTGAACTGGCAATTTAGCCAGTTCACTAAGTTTCTGCAGACCTAACCGTAAGAAAATCTTTCGTTTAAATGTTTAAAATGAAAGGAAAAAATTGAAATTAAACTTAATTAGAAGTAAAAGCTATTTTAAGGGACTAAAAGGGTCAAAAATAATTTCCACAAAATACCATCTGAATCATCTTTTTTATGAAACTAGCATACAGGGTCACCAACCGCAACATCAGAGGATTTGAGGGTGCTTAAGTATCGGTAGAAAAGAACCGCTGGCGACAGTAAATTTGACAGTGTGGTCAAGCGAAGATAGAAAATTCCGTGTAAAATGTACTGGAGACCGCTAACTATCATGTATGTGGATAGAATTTCGAGTTCTGTCACTGTGTACGATTGTCGACTTCGGCAGCTGAAATTAATCTGTACTTCCTCTAAGCACTCACATTCGTATATACGATAGAAGATGCACAAAGATGCAACGTTTGTTCTCAAGGCTAGTGCATCAAGCCGATTGGTAAGTACTTGGTGATTAACGGTGAGGGCCGCTCACCGATAAATGCGATCAATTGGAATAAGCTGGTATTAGGGTATCCTGACCCAAAGATGAGTAGAACAGTATTCCATATAGAACCTGCATGAATATACATTGTGTTTTCATGCCACATCGCATGAAAACACAATGTATCTCTCAAATAATACAATTAGGCCGGCCACATACATACGGAATTCCGTTTCGAGATTCCGTTTCGATATTCCGATTCGGAATCCCGAACGCAGCAAGTCCATATAAAATCTATGACCCGCCACACACGTACGGTAGTTTTCCGTTCGATATTTTGCGGGCAAAACGGGATTCCGTTTGTGTGTGGCCGACCGTTCGAAATTCCGAAACGGAATCTCGAAACGGAATTCCGTATGTATAGAGCGGGCCTTAGATTGTTTAGTGCGATTGCCAAGTCAATTTATTTAAAACATAAAAGATATTTAATATTGATATGGTCACTATAAGATGTTGTTAGGGTAGCTAATTACGTAATAACTTAAGACAGAAGGACCCTTAAGTAGGGACTGAATAAATTAACCGACTTAGTATTACATGGATCTCACAACGTTTTACGGTAGAAGAACTGAGTTGCGAGACTTGGTATTTTTACAAGTTATGTTTTTGATGACATATTATTTAAACGAAGGGATTTCTGATACATGAGAACTTAAGGTATATCCTTATCTTGTATAATTTTTTTTTCAAAATAAATTAATTCTGTTGGGTTTAGCACATACTTTACTTTATACTAATGAGATGTTTTGTAATCTATGTTTCACAATAAATTTATGTGATTGATTGCACATTATGATACTAATCTAGTATAGTTTCCGAACTTCCTTATTACCCGACGAGGCAGAAACGGCTTATACTCGAGAGTTACAAATTAATCGAGCTTACTTTCAAAACATATTTTATTTTTCCTCTTGATAGTACGTTAAAGGCGTGTACTGGCACAATATTTATGCAATAAATGCTACGTATGAACATGTAAATTACAGCTGCGGTTTTAACTTTGAAACACGTTTTATAAATGACATTAAAACCTTAAAAGGTAGTATTTAAAAAAATCAAACAAATTGGCATTTTTTTCACTAAATATTAAATACTATCGAAATCACTTTACAAACTCTTGAAAAGTCTAACAACGAGGTTCACTATCTCCAACTTACGCATCGTTGCTCGCAACTTCAATTTAAGCGTGCCTTCCTGCTTATTTAAAGTAACGACCATCGGGGCTTTGTTCAAAGAAAATTTGAATATAGGCTAAATCCTAATAGTTAAATCAATAGGTATGTATAGTATTTGTATTTGTTTTATCGGAAACGGCTCTTTTGGATAAAACATTGTATTTAGATAATGTTTTTCTTGTGTGTGACCGAGTAGTGGCGGTGTTAGAATACCCACTACCCCATATCGTCCCGTGCGTGTCGTAAGAGGCGACAAAGGGAAACTGAACCAGGAGATGGGCAGCAGCATCTTCCTGATAACAACTCGAAATAATAAGAAACTGCGTTTATAGACCCGCTTGCCAAGCGTGACAACTATGGCAAAATCCTCCCGAGAAACAATCAATATGGCTGTGTGCAGTAGTAGACTTTTATAGGCTGTAATTGTAATGAAATGTTTTTCTTGCTATATTTATCTAGAATCTAGAGTGTGATTTTTATGGAACATAAAATTTTATTACTAATTTGTTAATTTTTAGCAAATCAAATCAAATCATTTATTTCGCTAAAAACATGGATACAGACGGATGGATACAGAGTCAATATTTGTTTCAACATATTTTGCCATTCGTGGCATGCGAAAAAAAATTTTTTTAAAAATATAAATGTGTTCAGAACAAATGAACTAACATTAGAAATATACACATAATATTCAAGTATGTAACTACCACTTTGTAATGATTACATTTCTTTTTAGAAGAACATAACAAAATTCGAAAAATAACATTTAATTCAATTGAGAAGTATCACGCAAAATCCTGGATCTATAGTAACTTACTTAGCTAAACAAAATCAACAAAAAAGAAATCAAAAGCAAAATTAAAATTTATAGTTAAAGAATTCTTTGATGTTATAAAAGGCAGTATTTATTAGCCACTGCTTTAAACTTTTTTTCATTCGCGTTAATGGCTGTTCATGAATATTTTTAGGAACTTTATTATATATCTTGATACACATTACGAGACAATTCCTGTGGAACAATGCAGTTCTACAAGGTGGCATCAGTAGACGTGTCGGATCTCTTTTTGCAAATTTATTATTTTCCTGCACGGTAACAAATTGATTTGTATTATTTTTTACAAAAACGCAGATTTCTAATATATATAATCCAGTTAAAGTGAGAATATTTTTTTCCTTAAACAGGGGTCTACAGCTCTGTAGAGTGTCTACGTTACACAGTGCACGAATACATTTCTTCTGGCTTAGAAAGGCTCTGTTTGCGTCTGTTGAGTTGCCCCACAAGATTAATCCATATCTTAAGACGGATTCAACGTACCCGTAGTAAGCAAAACGCGCTGCTTGCGGACCTGCTACATTTTGAAGTCTACGTAGTGCATAAACAAATTGATTAATTTTTTTGCATACCTTATTAATGTGTAATTTCCAGTTGACATGCTGGTCAATAGCAACACCTAGGAATTGTGTATCTTCTACCTCTACCAATCTTTCACCCTTATATGTTAAGTCTAATTTTTGTGGTTTTGTTTTATAATTTCCAAATTGAATATATTTAGTTTTGTTAGTGTTGACTTGTAAATTATTATCTTCTAGCCATGATATAACTGATTTTATAGTGGAATTTATCTCATGTTCATATATCTGTGAATTATTAGTGTGGGGTATAACACTTGATATGTCATCAGCAAATAGTATGGACTGATGCTTTGTTATACTCGGTAAGTAATTTATATATAGAATGAACAATAAAGGCCCTGAAACACTCCCTTGAGGTACCCCATAGTCATTTTGTAGATAAGGAGATCTGTAATATGTTAACTCTAGATTATTATTAATACGTGGTACTTCAATACATTGTTGCCGATTTGTCAAATAGCTTTCGATCCATTCCAAAGCCGGTCCTCTGATTCCTAGTTTTTCACATTTGTACAACAACGTGCTATGTTCTACACAGTCAAAGGCTTTAGACATATCAATAAAGATGGCTACTATTGGCACTCTATTATTAATATATTCAGTTATTCGACGTATCAGTGAAATGGTAGCAAGTGTAGTAGATTTTTGCTTTTGAAAGCCATTTTGTTCGTTTCTGAGTATACCATATATCCACATATCCTATAAATGTGTAACACATATTATTTTAAGAATTAACTTCTATTTTGAGATGAAAAATGGTATTTAAAAATGTAATATAATAAAAACATTCAAGTTAGTTAATTAAAGTTACAGTCTATATACATCACAATGATAGGGCCCAGGCCTCCTTTCATTTCTGAGAAGGTTTTAATAGGTGTAAGCAGACTTAGTCTTTTTTTTATAGGATAGGGTGACAAACGAGAATACAGTCCACCTGATGGTAAATAGTTACTGTGGCCCATAGACATCTACATCTATCCTCGTTTGTGAATCAAAATGCAGATGCGTTGTCACCCGTGAGGACCAAGATGGAATGCCTCTTTTCCAGTAAAAAGGGTCTTCGGTTCTCTACACTCACCATACGAAACACAGCAGTGTTAAGCTGCTTTTTTACGCTGATATTCTGTGAGAGCTTGGCCCTTCCCCAGTCGAGCCGACCCTTTCGTGCTACAACTATACTACTAATATAGCTGCAGCATGACTCTACCACGTAAGCAGTATGGCACTACCACATAAACTTTACGTCTTCGAAATATTTATATTTTATTTTTCTATTTCTCAGACATGCTGGGTTTTCCTTTAACACGTACCACGTTTACGAGCACGTGGTAAATCAGCACTTTAAATTGCAATTAACAATGACATTGTATCCGGCGGGAATCGAACCCGAGCTGCTTGCGTACTGTGAAATTTACAGCGAGCGCTTGGCCCTTGTGTTAGCACGGCTCAATACAAAACAGTAATAATTAAATTTCTAAATTTATATTTTATAGTAAGTAACATGACATCTTAATTAAATTAATTGAAATTCACTGTACGACTGTACTCGTCTAATTACCTCCAAGCAAAACAGATAATTTATACAAGCAAACTATCTTTGTTACCAAATTGAAGCCAATTTTGTTTCTAACAATAATACGTCTAATATATACCTTTTATATATTAGACGTATTATTATATAGAAGATAACTTCTGTAACGGTTGTAACAGTCGCTAATTTGCTATAAAATTACCCATAGAATTTAGTAATTTTTATCATTATTGTTTTGTTTTTCTTTTGTAAATAAGATTTTTCAATGTCCAATGTCAATAAACCAATTATGTTTATGTGTGACGATAACGATGACACTCTTGATTACGGCCAACGACGATTAAAATACTTTTTTCACTGCCTACAGTACTTACTGAGACAATTTGAGACCATATGGGAGCTTAGCAAAGCAGTTGCTAAGCTTTTAGCCGCGACGCTGCAGTGCCGCGGATTTGAATCCAGCACGATGTATTTGTATGACCTATAAATAATTGTTCTAGGTCTGGATGTGTGTCCTTTTTATATATGTAAACCGATTCTACCATACAAAAATCCTACTGTGGGATTAGTGTAATTATTTTTTCTTATATTTCCGCGAACACTACACATTAAATGAAACTAACTTTACGAATTTTATCGCGTATAATTTTAACTTTTAATTTCTGTCGCTTCGGGTACTTTACAAGCCTTGGTCACGGGGCTGAGGTAGTTGACGTCCCAATATTATAGCTAGCTCGGCTACCATAAGTTTTTGAATATTAATTTTCGGTCCGATCTACGCAGAACGAGCTTACAGTACCTTGAAGTCTTGTAATGGTATGCTTGGATTGGTTTTAATTTTATTAATTATAGGATCCCAAGCAGATATAAGCACCCATCCATCTTCTCTATTGAAATTAGAATGTTTTTTATTTTAATTTCAATACCCTCGCGAATCATCTTTGGTAGAAATTGGTGTTATTTTTTTGCGAAAATTTGTGGTCTGATGTAATAACGGCACGGACGATTTTGAACATATTAACAGTTCAGACTTCCCGAAGTCGACACTTCGGGAAGTCTGAAGACTGTCTGAAGTTTTCACGCATGACCGCTGTTCTTGGTCGACCGGCAGAAGAAACAGTGCTGAGCGACACACGACCGCGTCGGAACTCCGCACACCAGCGGTATATTTTCGTTTGACTCGGTGCTTCAACATCATAAATCGAAACAAGATAAGCCGCGACGAAAATTGCGATAAATTATGGCACGGAAATGTTCACGCGTGAGTTCCATTTCTGTTAACGACGTGTCAACTTTAAACCAACATAGTTTTTGTTATTAAACATTTTTTTAATTGTTTGAATATCATTAAGATTCTAAGAGGCCAGTATTCAAATTCCAAAAAAGGTTTTATTGTAACTCAATCTGAAATATTCTATTCCCGATCATTTCAGTGTGCCCCTCCGTATAAAGAGCAAAGGTTATCTTCATAAAATTTTCTTGTTGATGAAGTAACTTTCGTTACTGGTTTAACATATACCTAAAGTGAAGCACGTCGGTGCGTAAAAGCGTAAAAGGACATATAATAGCTGACGTGAAGAAGCTGTTTGGGATACTATAATCAAGCAAGACTTCACGAAACTGTAAGCTAGTTCTGCATTAATATTCAAAAATTGAAGGTAGTCGGGCTATCTATGACATCGGGAGGTCAAACAGCTCAGTCCCTTAAGTGACCATGTGTGCTGTAAAGGAACCGAAATAGTAGGGAAATAAAAAGTATAAAATTAAACGCGATAAAATCTGTAAAATTAATTACATTTAATGTGGAATTAACGTTAAAACAATAATAAATCGGACAAGAGCGACTAAAATTCGCACCCAGAGTGATCGAATAAACTTAGGTATGTATATATATAGTTTATTCTAATTTTTTTATTCTAACTGAATGAATAAACCATTTTTGCATAAAAGTTGCATCTGTCTGGGACTAAGCCCAGAGGATTACCTAAAAGATCTAATAGATAAGCAAATCTTGCAATTCTATGCAAGTGTAGAGTTTAGCGGTGACTGTAGCCCATGCTGCGATCGCAATATAATATAATTATTTTACCCTTTTAAGTGGCCTAAGGAATATCACAAATTTAATGTAAAAAACAGAATCTCGTGTTAATTTTCATCTCCAACTTTTCCTCCTATATGGGTGATTTTTTTCTTTAAAATTGTATGAAAAAATCATTTGAATCGGTTCAGCCGTTACCGAGAAATTGGTTTACATACATAAAACATATGTGTCGAATTTTTCGCTTGCTAGAAATATGCCGCAGATATATTATGGTTAATAGCACGAATAGATCTACTCAATCGGGGAAAGACCACACTCACACAGAATACCAGCCTTAAATGGCAGCATAATGCTTCTTTCTGTGTTTCGTATGGTGAGTGTAGAAAAACGGAGACTATTTTTAGTGGAAACGAAATGCCTCGTTTATCTTAGTCTTCAGGGGTGCCAATGCATTCTGCATTTTGATTTTTAATAGAGGATAGACGTATACGTCTATGGGTCTATGACCCTTTTTACTGGAAACGAGGCATTCCATCTTAGTCCTCACGGGTGACAACGAATATACATTTTGATTCGTAACCGAGGATAGATGTAGATGTCTATGGGCCACAGCATCCACTTACCATCAGACGGACTGTGTGTTCGTTTGTCACCCTATTCTATTTAAAAAAGTTATTAACTCCGTTATAATAGGCTAGATTTTCAAATAATAAAACTTTCTGCTGTATGTCTTATAATGGCAGTTGTATGTTTTATTTATTTTTTTAAGAAAAAAAATATATACGAGGCCGGGAAATTCAGTAGAGGAGAGCATATACGCGTTTTGCGTGTATAGAGAGAGAAGCGGTAAAAGTTAAATGTGGCTGTGCGTTACCACCGTAGAGGTGTTTTGACGGAAGTTGAAATTTACGCCAGGCCGTATAACACGTTGCCAGCATGGAATATTATAACAGCTATTACAAAATTATACCTGTTCACTGTTTTCATTAGCTAAAATAATGTGAAACTTAGTATATAAAATATACTAAAACAAATTTATAGTATATAAGTATGAATCGTTTGGTTAGACATCTATTTTACCGATTACAGTGAAACTTCCTAAACAGATAGAGAGAAATGTCAGAAGTAATCTAGACCAGACTATATTTTATTTTAAAAGCTTAGAGTACTCTTTGTGAAATCAACAAATGGATTAAGTAAATATTTTTTTTATAAGACATGGGTAACAATCGAGCACACAGTCCACTTGATGGTAAGTGGTTGCTGTGGCCCATAGACATATACATCTATCCTCGATTACGAATCAAAATGCATATTCGTTGTCACCCGTGAGGACTAAGATGGAATGCCTCGTTTCCAATAAAAAGGGTCTCCGGTTCTCTATACTCACCATACGGAACACAGCAGTATTAAACTGCTATTTTACGCTATTATTCTGTGAGAGCGTGGTCTTTCCCCGGTCGAGCCGACCCATTCGTGCTTCAACTATACCAGTAATATAGTTGCAGCATGGTTCTACCACGTGTAAAATGATTCTTTGAAAAATCTAAATGATACCACATTGACAAATTCTCCCCAAATGAGTAAAAATTAAAAAGACGCTATAGTTAAAATTGAAGATAAATGAGTACGAAAACTATAATCACTATTTTATTACATAAACTTCTTTTAATTCGGCTGATAGGTTTAATAAGATCATTACTTTGCGGCAAAGTTTGATAAACAAATGATGAAGGCCAATTCTTTTAGCATTCGGACTGATCCATTAACGAAAATGTAGGAGTGCCACGTGCGAAGGTCAGTACTTTCACCGGTAATTTATTAGATTTGTTTTGATCCTGGATAATCTTGTTACTGTGGCCCAGTGCCGTTACCTTCACAGAGCACCTTTGTTCCCTTTGTTTGTCAAAATAGAAGTTTTACCCTTGGTACTTTTGTAAGAAGCAGAAAGTGCTGTCAGCAAAAAGCTTTAGAAGCTATCTTAGTCAAAATCATGATCTAAATATTATAATAATAAATTTTTTTCATGTTCCATTTAAGTTACTTTATTCAATTAAATCATCTATACAAATAAATAAAATTGAAGTGTCTGTATGTAATGTCAAAATTACAGCTTTTTACTAAATGCATATGAAAGTATATACGGTACTAATAACAAAAACACAATTTTAAAAGTTTTTGTCTGTCTGTCTGTCTGTTTGTTCCGGCTAATCTCCGAAACGGCTGGACCGATTTTGACGGGATTTTCACTGGCAGATAGCTGATGTCACAAGGCTTACAAGGCAAACTTAGGCTCTGTTATTTTAGAAAAAGGATTGGGGTTCCGCGAAAAATAATTAAAACCCCAAATAACACGCGGGCGAAGTCGCGGGGACCAGCTAGTTAAATAATAAAACTAGATAAAATCTTTGTTATTGAAGAGAACAAAAATATTTATACATATAAATAAATTTGAAGTGTATATCTGTAATAACTGCCTTATATTCACGGGGAACTGTTTGTATGCCATTAAGACATGAATAACTATTTTTAATTTTTTTGTCTCTCTGTCTGTTTGTTCGTGTGGGCTAATCTTCGGAATGGCTGAACCGATTGTAATGAAACTTCACGAGCAGATAGAGAGCAACGCCAGGATGATCTAGGCTATATTTGATCCCAAAAACTATGAGATTTGTTTAAAAAAAACGAAGAATTCAATAGATACAAAATACCAAATAGGAGTTTTACGATTGTTACTTTTGTAAGAAGCAGGAACTGCTGTCAGCAAAAGCTTAACTAAAATCATGATAACGTTTATCTTTATATATAAAAATTACGTGTCACATTGTTTGTCCGCGATGAACTACTAAACTACTAAACTGATTGCAATGAAATTTTGCACACTGTGTGCAGTTTGGTCCAACTTGAGAGATAGGATAGTTTTTATCCCTATAAGTGACCCTCAGTATGTTTTATTACGAATTTAAGAATTTTTATAGGACACAGGGTTGTCGGAGAGGGCAGAACAACGTCTGCCTGGTCAGCTAGTAAATTTATAAAATATTTCATGCTGGCAGTAATTGTGTTTTTATGGTTCTAAAATAGGCTTCACAGAGTATAAGCTAACCATTTTAGCATATATAGAACGATATTCATTCCTACAGCCTACCAAAAGTCCACTTAGGACTCCTCCATCGATTGTCTTATAGGGGGATATTTGCTATATTAGCCACGGTTGGCAGACGAGTTAGCAACCGCAGTTTTTGATTATTGTAAGTTGTTATCAGAAAAATACTGTTGCCCATCACCTGTTTCATTTCCCCTATAGATTATCTTATGCCGCCACTATACTTCTATATAAAACATTATAATCTAATTATTGTAAGGACTTTTAAGATTTTAGACTATATATCATAATATACATAGGACTGTAATTGGAAAAATTTCCTTAAATCTTCACATTTAACAGGTGAATTAGTGATTTCAATAAAGATACTACACTATTTTCAGACTGGATGCTAATGTATTATAAAAAAAAAACATGACTCCCCAAATTATACCTCACCTCACTAACTTCCAGCCATCAAGACAGGTTTATTACGCAATAATTCAAACGGTGACACAAAACGTAAAGCATAAACATTTACGAATTCAGCTTCAGGTCGTATAACAAATTTATTACAAAAAGTTACTTTAAATCTAGCACAAAAGAAAAGAGATTTATGTAGGAGGTGGGCTGATTGTAATCATATAGGGTAGGGTTTATCAGAGTGGGGTAAGCAAGTTAAACATAAGGAGTTCACGACAAAATTTACCTTGTAGCGGCTGACGCTCACGCGTGCTACACGCATGGGTATGCTAGCCAGGTAATACAATACTCCAATATACTTTATGATCCACGCGCGACTAACCACCATCGCGATTGCTTGCGGCTGCGAAGTGACATAGTTATACCGGTAATATATTTTGTCACCACCATTCCAGTGATTTTTAGTTAAAGAGGCACGCTGAAGCTGTATTTGCCTGCAACACGAATGGGTCGGCTTGACCGGGAAACGACCACGCTCTCATAGAACACCAACGTGAAATAGCAGCACAATAATTTTGTCTTTCGAATGGTGAGTCTAGAGTTTTTTAACTGGTAAAGAGGTATTCCATCCTATGGCCGACATACACGGTCAGTTAAACTGATGAGTTGAACTGACGTACGAGTACACCCAAAAACTGACCGTCTGTATGAAATCTTTAGTTGAAATTTTAACTGACGGCAACCGACGGATTTTTTAGGACATACGGTCAGTTAAGCTGATCAGTAGAACTGACGTCCATACAAAAACTGACCGTGAGTGTGAAATATTAAGTTGAAATTTGAACCCAGTGAGTGGGAAAATCGTTTTGGCTTACATCTGTTTTAACTGGTAAATTAAACGGATCAGTTCAACTGCTCAGTTTAACTGACCGTATGGGTCCGCCATTAGTTCTCATAGGTGGTTGTATTTTGATACCTAATCGGTGATAGAATTAGCTGTCTATGAGCTACAATATCTTTTACCATAAAGTGGACTGTGTGCTTCTATGCTATCCTTACTACTATATAAAACTGAATAAAAGCATATTGTTCTTTGTGACCGTCTATTTTTTAAATAAAAATTCTTATTTTCTCTTTTAGGTAGTTAAGTATTTGGGGCTTTAAGTTGCTATAAGTTTTAGAAAGCCTCGTACATATATGGGTAATGTGTACTATATTATGAACGATGAAGATTTATTTAATTTTTCTTTAAGTTACTTAAACATACTAAATAGGTATATTTCGAATAAGTAAGATACTCGTATATCATGAAATAGGGCGTGTCCCTAAGCGTCAAGGATGACTATTGTTTGCATCTTTTGTTAGCGATCATACCTACTGAATACGGCTACAGCATTTGAGCATTAAAATTTTATTTATTCATTTATTTAAATTTTTATGCACAAAAGAAAAATCGTACATATGGCGGAGACTTAATTCCTTCAGGCCTTCTCTGCTAGTCAACCTAAGCAGAGATAAACATATGGGAGGTAGTGTAGCAGAAATAAACTAATAATGAGAAAAAAAAAGGTTACCAAGTCCGAATAAACCAGAATATATATATATATATATATATATATATATATATATATATATATATATATATATATATATATATATATAACATACTTTAGGAAAAAGAGTTAATTCACACTTGCAATGCTTTACTAAAATGTTCACGAACTTTGTTTTTAAGGAACTTGTTGGAAGCTTTTTTAACGTCAAGAGGTATTTCGTTCTAGTCTTATAACCGTAAGAGCGAAAGATTGGGACATATAACCAGTACGGTGTATAGGAAACTCCGAATAACGGAGAAAACAATTATGAGTATATCCTAGGTACTGAAATCTAGATTTTAAATACTCAGGAGCACAAGGATCGTTCAGGATAGTAGAAAGAGTGCAGAGTATTGTAACATATCTGCGTTGACGGATAGGCAGCCAGTTAAGTTGAGTACGAAAACACGATACATGGTCATATTTACAAAGAAAATAAATGTATATGATGCAGTTATTGAGGAGACGATCCAGTGTGTTAAGATGCTGTTGGGATAAGTCTGTGCAACACACATCTACATAGTCTATTATCGGCAAAATAAGAGATTGAACAAGCAAAACTTTTGTAGAGGTAGGAAGAACATTTTTCAGGCGATAAAGAGATCGCAATGTTGCAGTAACTTTGCGGCTTACCTCCCGGATCTGCTTTTTTCGTGAAATACAGCTATCAACGTTCAAACCGAGATTTTAAAAATGTGGAGAGTATAGGATAGCATTGTTGTTGTACGAATTAACGGCAAAGTGGAGATATCTAATTTGCATAAGTATCTAGCCGTACCTAAAATGATCGCTTGACTTTTAGAAGGATTCACGTTAATTCCAAACACTGTGGACCATTCAAAGATATAATGTAAATCTTCGTTTAGTAATGCTATTAAATTATTAATATTGGATGTTTCCGCTTGTAGATCATCGACATGCAGAGGATAAGAGCACTTGGGGTTTAATGTGATAAGATTGATAAAAATTGAAAACAGAAGAGGTGAGAGAATACTGCCTTGAGGGACACCGGTTTATACATAACTTCAGTTGGAGACATTATGGCCAGAACACACGGCCTGTTGGCGCCCTCGAAGATATGATGAGAACCAATCCCGGGCTGAAGACGAGATATTCAAGTGAGAGAGTAGAGCTGGCAAGATAGAGTGGTCGACAGTATTAAAAGCGTTAGAAAAATCTATTAAAATAAGAACTGTTAATTTGGAATTTTCCACACCCTCTCGAATATCTTCAGTGACCTTGATAAGGGCGGTTGTAGTGCTATGCCCAGGGCGAAATCCAGACTGATATGATGAAAGAATCTTGTTTTGGAAATAAAAGTACAAATGTGTTTATGAGCAACAATTTCTTAAGCTTTAGATAAAAATGACAGGATAAAAATTGGTCTAAAATGAGAAATAAGGCTGCACTCGGTGGATTTTGGAAAAGGAATGACAAAGGTTTTACGCCAGAGTATTGGAAAAGCACCATAAATCAACGAAAAGTTAATGATATGAGTTAACACGCTCAAAAAACAGAATCAATTACGTATGTAACCATTGTTCTACTCACATTATCACAACCAACAGCTTTAGATTTGATAGACAGGAGTGTTTTGCGTATCTCCTCTTCATTAACAAGAGAAAAGTAAAAGAGTCATGAAAATAAGGAGGCAAGGAAGATATAGATGAAATAGCATTTGCTCTAGCACTTTTAGAAATAGTTTGAACAGACAAAAAATGACTGTTGTAATAATAAGGTGTATTTCCCAAATCCAGAGTGTTAAGAAACTTCCATATATCAGCTGAAGATGAATAAAGAATTCATGATGAAGAAATTCATGGATATAACGGCGTTTAACAGCTCTCACCGTCTGATTGCATCGATTTCTCGCAACTTTATATGCCTTCCAATTTTCGTCTGTACGCTTCCTCTTAAAGGCACGGAATGCTCTGTCACGCTCTGCCATGGCCATTTTTACCCCTGCTTTTATCCATAGAACTGGAGGGTGCTTAAGTCTGACAACACGCTTGGGAGCATGTTTATCAAATAGTCTTAGCATATTTCCGTTTAAAAATATTGACTTTATCATCAACTGTAGATGCAGAAAGCACAGAAGACCAGTCAGTCTCATCAGCATCGCGCTTAAGTTTTGCAATATCCAGTCTAGCAAAACTACGAATAGAGACAGACAATGATGTAGGCTTGGGAGACTTTAATTTATGAAATAAAGAGCAAATCATCTCGTGAAAAACTAGAAGCAGAAGATTGGCCGTAGTTGGCAACATTCTCAACAGAAGAGACGGATACATGGTCAATCCATGTATCTGCAGAGCCATTATTATGATGTGTAGCATTCAATGGCAGAATAGTAAGATTATGCGACGCCATGATCTACTTCAATTTGTTTGATTTGAGAGAAGTCACTACGAGGTCGGTGTTAAAGTCTCCCATGACAATATGATGTGTGTAAGCAGAACAGAATGACGACAAATTTTCTTCCAAAACGGAGAAGTAGTCCACTTGAGGTGGACAGTAGGTGACTCCAAGGAACACTTTAACACTCTTGACTAATGTCAACTTCAACAAAGATGTATTTCATTGAACTAGAATAAAAGGATGGAGAAGTATCTAAAATTTTGAAAGGTAATTCGTTACTTAAATAAATATCGACACACCCGCGTCTTTTTCCGGTACGATCATTACGGATTAAAATAAATCCCGGGAGACTGTAGGATGTAAAAGTAAGTTCTGGTTTACATTCATTTAAACAACAACAAGAATAAATCACTAACAACATAAATAGAAAGAAAAAGGCAAAAACAAATTAAGCATCAAATTAAAAATAAGACACTATTACCCAAACTAAATAAATTTTATATCAATCTTCAGAAACGTAAATTGAAACAGCAAAAGTTAAGTTATATATGTTCACAGCAATGACGTAGCGATTGCGTACTCTAGGTTTTCAATAGTTTAGTTGTCAACATAGATTATTATAAATTTAAGTTACCAATGTCGAATGTCAATTGCCATCAGAGAAAAATATACCTACCTACTTAAAATTATTAGGACAAATGATAACACAACAATAGCTTACTTATTTGAGACACCAAATTATTAAAAATTTAAAAAAAAATCGAAAGTAATATGAGCTATTTGTTTCGCTTTACGCGTTTAGACCTCGCTGAAGACTTAGGTGCACTGTTACTCTTGCTATTTTCTGGGAGGTTGTTATCCGTAGAAACAGAGAGAGTATCACTGTAGATTTTTCTTGCTGAGCAATAAGCTTATCGAGGTCTATATTGTCCGTGAGCCGGTATCGTTTACCGCTATATAGCTTAACGTAAATATTACCATCGAGTGACCACACTTGTCTGATATCGAATTTTTTTCGTGCAGCAATATTTAAGGCTTGACGTTGACAAGTAAGGAACTCTGCAAGAACATACGAAGTTCCCTTGATTATATATATATATTGAGTTTTCTTGTCCCACAGCAACCACTTACCATCAGGTGGACTGTGTTCTCGTTTGTCATCCTATCCTATAAAAAAAATTTAAGCATTAAGGTGAGTTAGGCCCACAACGAATGTTATAAGCCATTTAAAAATAAGAAAAAAAAGGATAATAAACTGTAAATATTTTAAAATACCAATAACATTTTATTAAATACTTAGAACATCCAATGTTCAGGTTGATGACACAAAATTAAGAGGGTTTTATGAAACTGTGGCCTTATACGTATAATAACGTTAATAAATCGAAGGGTAAATGGAACCTTATGCTACGTATACTTACTTACGTTAATAAATCGAAGGGTAAATGGAGATATTTTATTTTTATTACACGCTTGCACGCAAGTAATTTTATTACTAGAACAAATTTTACAAAAACCCTTATTCTGTCTAGATGCACGTACTGAGCAGTAATAAATAACGAAAAATCACACCTATAAAATATAAAAAAAAATTATAACAGAAAGAGTAGAATCTATTTACTTGGGTTAACAAAGGAAAATACGAAACGCAAATGACGGAATAGTTATTATTTTTCCACAGCGTTGTTCTCTAAAGTCTAAAAAGTTAATTCGTATTAATTTCTTAACAAAATATTTAAGCATAATCATTTTAGATCTAGGGATAAAGTTCCCTATGTATTAATTTACGTTTTAAATAAGGAATAAATTTTCAACAAAAGAAAACCGTTTTGGGAATACATATAATTGAGAGACAAAGCTCGGTAGCTAAGCACAAATATTGTACTTTAATGTCTTCTGATTAAATTTGCATAGTTCGCAAAACGTATCAAAATGTCGTCTAAAATTAAATAGGTTTGGCTATCATTTTGTTACATTTTAATGGCAGTACTTCTTAAGCTCTAAATATACATAATATACAAAAATAAATTTTCTTTTCATAATTGACAAACTATTTTATTATTTTTAATAAACTATAAATTTGACGGATAATTAGATGAAATATGTTCTTTTCATAAGAAAACGTTTTTAATGGATAATGTTTTTCATTATGCTTTTAGATTGGCATCATTATGATTCGGATGCGAGGAATCTACTGTGCGTATATAAAATGTTCACTGTAGCAAAGTATAAAATAACAAGTATTAAACAAGTTTAGATAAAACTAGCAAGTTTATAAACATTACTACGTTTCAGGGACATTTTAACGTTTATAAAATTTGAAATGATTTGTTCCATTTGGATTTTATACTTTCGTCTTCAGAAATTATGCCTTTTGAATTACCTTCAGATGTTTATCATCATCATTATCATCATTACATCCCTTCACAAGTCCCTTACTGAACATAGGCCTCTCCCAAGGAATGCCACAAAGCACGGTCATAAGCCACCTGCATCCATCGACTTCCTGCATGTCTTACCAGGTTGTCACTCCATCTAATGGGGGGACGCCCAACATTTCCCCAACCTTTTTTCCCCATCGGTTGTCGGTTTAGCTTACTAACCCGTTGGGCTATGTCGGATAGTCTGTTTCTACTGCGGATATCCTCATTTCTAAGTATATCACGCAGAGAAACTCCGAGCATAGCCCCTCTCCATAGCTCGCTGAGCGAATGTACAGTCTCGTTTTCAAGATTTGAGCTATACCTGACGCGAAGATGTGTCGTAATCTCCCGAACGCTGTCCAGCCGAGTTGAATCCGTCGATTGACCTCTCGGTCGAAGTTGGACTTACCTAGTCTTTGTCCCAGGTAAACATACTCCTCAATAACTTCGAACTTAGTGCTCCCAACAACTACTGGCATAGGTTTGACATGGACGTTATACATGATCTTTGTTTTGTCCCTGTTCATCTTAAGACCTATCCGTTGGGAGGCACTATTGAGGTCATTGAGCATAGTGTTTAGGTCCTCCAGCGATTCTGTCATAAGGACTATATGGGCTGAAAATCGAAGGTGAGTGATGTGCCCACCATTGATATTAATACCGTACCCTTTCCAGTCCAGTAGCTTTAAGACTTCTTCCAATGCAGCGGTGAAAAATTCGAGGATATAACGTTACGCTGTCTTACACCTCTCTGCAGTTGGGTAGGTTTCGTACTCTGGTTCTGTACTCGGATAGCCGTCGTACTGTAAAAATACTTCAGCACTTTGACATACCGACATTCAACTTGGCACCGCTGAAAGGACTGCAGTGCCACCCAAATTTTGACGGAATCAAACCCTTTCTCATAGTCCACATACGCCAGACATAGTGGAAAATTGGTCTATGGTGAATAAAGCCTTTTCGGAAATCGTCTTTTTCGGGAGGCTGGAAGTCGTCGAGTCTGCATGCTAGACGACTCGTAATGACTCTCGGTATCAGCACGTAGACCCAGCTTAGAAGCAAAATCGGTCTGTAGTTCTTCAAGAGAGCGTTGTCACACCAACCTCGGCACATCCCGATGAGAAGGTGGAGGAAATGTATGAGGATATATCTAGAGTCATGCATTCCTCCAAAACCCACTATATGATGTTAATGGGAGAATTCAACGCAAAACTAGGCACAAGAGAGAACGGTGAGCTAAAGATAGGTAAATTTTTAATAGGGCAACAGAACTCAAGGGGCCAACGACGCGTGTGGCTCCAACGACGATGTGTACAGCCCATATAACCTCTCAAACTCACTAAAAATCTGTTATATATAAAAATATTTAAAAATAATAGAAATGTTTATACATTTATATTATTTAATGCTTTCAATAGGTGAGCATACTTGGCCTTTAAGGTAATGGCGTGGTTGGAAACTACAAGACATAACTTTGATGTTTCTGCAGAATATCGTTTGAACTACTTACATCGCGGTTCATTAAATGTTATGACGTGAAGGGTAATAACCATTTTTATTTATGAGAAAAAGGGAACTAAAACGTTTATTGTAGTGTCATCATGTTAAAAGTACATTCATAAGTACATTTAATTTAATTTACTAGTTTTAAGAAAATTTAAATAACAAAATTTAATATTCCTCCCATCTTTAGACTTCTGTACCCAAAGGGTAACCAACGGGCCCTATTACTAAGCCTCCGCTGTCCGTTTGTCTGTCTGTCAGCGGACTGTACCTCATGATCCGTTATAGGTAGACAGTTGAAATTTTCATAGAATGTGTATTTCTGTTGCCGCTATAACTACAAATAATAAAAATAAAAATTATTCAAAAATTAAAATATAAACGTGTTTTACAATGATACCGAACCTTCAAGCGCGAGACTGGCCGGTCATTTGTATTCAATTAAATTACCGACTGATTTCATTATGTGGTTTGATACTTACTTAATTTACTTTTGCATTTTAATTTTGCCTAATCTGAAGAACTTGTTTTATCAGTTTATTATAAATACATAAATGAGCTTAATAAAAAAGTTTTATTTTTTTTTCTCTGCCAAAGTCACCAAACGGAATATGTATGGAATTATTCTGGTATCTGTCTGTCACAGAACTTTCAAAAAGGAATACGACAGTTTCTCTAAAGGCGTTTCATGTAGATGATTAAAAATTGGTAAAGTTATAAGACACAATGACAGAAATTTTTGACAGCTTTATAGTTTTATAGCTGTCAAAAATTTCTAAATGATGATATTTTATCAAGCCGCACTCACCTGCAGCTCTGGCTTCCTTGCACGCAAGCACCATGCTGTGTCGCACGTCAGGGTTGTCATCGGCGATTGTTTCACCGACTGCTACGAATCGTTCCACGGCGCAGCAGACTGCGGCGCCCACACGATGGACCGCCGCGCCGCCCACAGCCGCCTCACCCCGAGTTGCCACCAGGCTGCTGATCTGGCACCGTAAGATATCATACATTAAATTTAAACTCCCTTGCTTTTACTAAGCATTTTTAAAAACAATAATAAATCCTTAATTTCTCACTGAATTAAATTAATTTTGGATGTAGCGAATTGAAAAATAAATATTCCTAGAAATCAACCAGAAAATTGTTTATATTATAACTAGTCCCTCTATATAATAAAGAAGATAATGGATCGGCTTTTCTGAAGAAGGACCACGCTCTCATAAAAATAGCGTAAAATGGAGGCATGAAATGCTCCTGTGTTTTGTATAGTGAGTGACGAGAACAGTATTATACGTAGTAGAGCTAAGTTGCAATGGGTCGCCTCGACCGGGGAAGGATCATGTTCTCACAGAATACCTACGTAAAATAGCGGCTTAATACTGCTGCGTTTCGTATAGTGAGTGTAGTATATATAGTAGTGAACCGGAGACCCTTTTTACTGAAACAAGGCATCCCATCTTATTCTCCAGAAGTGACAACGTGTCTGCATTTTGATTCTTAATCCTAGGATAAAGGAAAAATATGTCTATGGGTCACAGCATCCACTTACCATTAGGTGGACTGTGCTCGTTTGTCACCATTATTCTATAAACTTAAACAATAAAACTCTTGTTGCTTGTAACGAGTAATTCCATCTTAGTCCTTAGGAATATATACAAAGTATTACCGTTTTGTTTCTCCTCGATTTAGAATCAACGTGTTAATTGGTAGGTCATTTTTCCTGAAGTGTGATGGCTAAGTGTGCACTGCAACGGGAGTAGGTGTCCAGCAGTGATATTTTACAGTCCGATAGAGCAGAAGAAATAAAATTAAAATGACAAACGCCTCGTACATTTGTTGCTGCTGCCCGGCGGCTAATATGGATATTATCAGTCTGACGTAAACGAGATTGTTAGATTAATACAAGTACAACTATCTATCGCCAGTCAATAAGATTTTTCTGTTATTTCTCACACGAAAATTTATTTTAATATGGATTATTTTTGTTTTATATGGGTTAGTATCTTAAGCCGCTAATATAAATGTAGACAAATTTTATAATTAGGCCATCAGATCTCATTTCTTCTAGCTATGTAAATTCAGAAAAAAGTATATAATATATCTTAGTAATAATTATCATGATATTACGGTTCTAATAATGATAGTGATATCATGATCGTTATTAGTACACGGTTTATATTTATTAGCTCCTGGGCATCACGGATGGTCGCTGTGAGGTCACGGTGAGACATACAACAAGTGATTCATTTAAAGCTGCATTGCACAATTCCTTTGGCCTACACAGCGACGCCAGAGATGTATAATCAAACACCCATGCGAATTAAAATTAACCTAATTTACTCGACTTCCTCAATCTTTTATCATCATCATCATCATCATTACAGCCCTTTATAAGTCCACTGATGAACATTAGGAGGAACAAGTATCAGATCCATGAGTCTTCACTGGCAACACGCACTGGTTGAACAATCTTGTTTTCAAGTTTTGAGGTATACCTGACACCCTGTCCACACATCTTTGCAGTTGGATAGGTTTCGTACTCTGGTGCTGTACTCGGATAGCTACCGTAGCACTACTGTATAAATAGTTCAGCACTTCGGTATACCGACATTCAACTTGGCTGAAGGACTGTAGCACCGTCCAAATTTCGACGGAATCAAAGGCTTTCTCATTGTCCATATACGGAAGACTGTACTCTTCGGTATTACGTACCATTTTATGAAGGTTATGTATGTGGTCGTCTAATGAAGGGTATGTATGGTGCTAAATACTTTAACCGGCTCACCTATTGATGCAATATGAAAAGGAGTTTACCTTTATATGTATACAATACCAATGACATATCAATTGGTGATAACTTAAATCTTTTATTCATATTAAGTCAGTCAATAATGCCAATGCACCGTTAACTGTCGCACAGAACCCGATAAAGTATTGTCAGTCTAGCGACTTAAGTAATGTATGTGAACGACAGTTTTCAGACCGATCTCTTGAATAATTTATTGATAACTAGCTATTCCCCGCGACTTCGCTCGCGTGTTAGGATTTTTATGTTTTTGCGCGGAACCCTAATTCTTTTTCTAAAATAAAAACAGCCTAAGTTACTCCTTGTGAAATCAACTATCTGCCAGTGAAAGTCCTGACAAAATCGGTTCAGCCGTTTCGGAGATTAGCCGGAACAAACAGACAGACAGACAGACGGAAAAAAATTTAAAATTGTATTTTAGTTATAAGTACCGTATTTATTTTCATATGCATGTAGTAAAAAACTGTAATTTTCACATTACAAACAGACACTTCCATTTTATTTATTTGTATAGATTTAAAGTTAAAAATTTTATACAACCGACTTCAATATAAATTATTAAGAATAACTCAAAAACTATTAGTCAGACTTTGATCAAATTTATTTGGGACCACATTAGAAGCACCCGCTTTCAAATAAAAAAAGAATCATCGAAATCGGTTCACTCCGAAAAAAGTTATAAAAAAACCTATAGTCGAATTGAGTACCGTCTCCTTTTTGAAGTCGGTAGATAACCTGTTTATATTTCAGGAGAACAGTCTCTCAGTGTTTTAGTTGTAGCACAGGAATGAATGATTCGTGTTAAATACAACCTCTTTACTGAAAATCTGTTTGTTTGTTACTTTCTTTGTATGTGATTATTAATAGGACTTTATAACCATGTTATCGGATAATTGCGCCAAACTTCTTTGTTTCAATATGTACTTTATCTGGTAGGCTTTTTATAGAAAAAATGTGACAAACGAGCACACAGTCCAACTTATGGTAAATGGATGTTGTGGTTTATATACATCAACATTAAGGTTGAAATTCAAATGCCTTGTCACGCCTGAGGAATTTCCAAGTGAAAAGGATCTCCAGTTCTTTACACTCACCATACGAAACACATTAGCTTTAAGCTGCTATATGACGCTGGTCTTCTATGAGAACTTGGTCCATCCCTGGTGTAGTCGACTCATTCGTGCTTTAGCAATAAAATAGCCTTATTATTATTATTATATACTTTATTCTAAACCATAAAAACGATAAAAAAACAGATTACAGGCAGTAAAACTTAAGAGGTGAGTACAATAAGGCGGTCTTATCGCTAAAAAGCGATCTCTTCCAGACAACCTTAAGATTAAGATAAGGTTGTATTATTGGACAGTGGGAGGTGGTGTATATTATAGTAAACTTACATACTAATACCTAAATAAACTAAACCATACACAATAACAAAATATTCAATACACTAATATATACAACTAGCTGTGCCCGCGGTTTTACCCGCGTATATCACGCGTCTGCACCTCGCGACATGCGAACTTCGAGAGTGACATCATCACAGACGGTTAATGAATTAACAAAGATTTAAAAAGTGATTTTTTTTAAATTACATGGTTAACGTAATTGGTGGTTATGCATGGTACAGCTACTGAAATAGCCTGGAATACGAAGTGATTTTGAAGGTATGAATAATGTGGTCTAGTTTGTACCGGCGTTACTATTGCATATTTTAACTTGAAAAAGTAGTTATTGTGACATAACTGTAATAGTTAAACATATAGAATTGCAGATTTTTTTTGTAGATATTGATGTTTTCTATAAAATTGAAGTACATCACTTTCTTGTATTGTCAATAGTTTCCGCAGCGTACGCGATATAAGGAATTTTCGGCGTTACTATTGCATACTTTAACATGGAAAAGTAGTTATTGTGACATAACTGTAATAGTTAGAGATATGGTACTGCAGACTTTTTTGCAGATATTAATGTCTTGTATAAAACTGTAGTAGATAACTTTGCTCTATTATCAATAGATACCGCAGCGTGCGCGATATAAGGATTCTTTTTGGTATTTTTTTTCACACCTTGAGTTACATTAATAGAGTTTTCATCCGGATCCCTAACTTTTTGAAAATATTCTATCGCCTATGTTCATCAGCGATAATGTAGGATTCTAATGGTGGAAGAATTTTTCAAATCGGTCCAGTAGTTTCGGAGCCTATTCAATTCAAACAAACAAACAAACAAATCTGTCCTCTTTATAATATTATATAGTGTAGAAGAAGATAAAAATATGATAGACATACATAAGATTTAATACGCAAATATACCTAAATAAATACAGACAGGATGCAAAAATAAATATAGCAAATAATAACCAGTGGTTATTGCACTGTTAGGTAGTGGTTTTTTACCTCAGTCTTAAACTTTTCTAGTGTTGTCGCACGACGAATTTGCAGAGGAAAATCATTCCACAAGCAGATGGCCTTGACTGTGAAGGAATTCTTAAAGTATTTAGTTCGACAAGAATGTGACGCGAGTTAAAGTTTTCCGGCTGATCGTAGAACTCTATCCGGTTTGTCATGAACGAGAGACTTAAAGTTTTCCTTCAGATAGGTAGGAGTCATTGGATTGAATAATTAACAGTACAGGTGAGAAGCTTTCCCTTAAGTCTCAACGTTATTATTCAGTTTATACGTAACGGATAATCAACTTATAAAAATAAATAAGCGTTTTACTGTTAGGGAAAATGATTCTTACTGGTTTTGCTGGACTTTATTTTGCATCTGATACCCTATAAATCTATAAAAATTGGTATAACATACATATTACAATGATTTAACGTTAACCAGTCTTGTATATCAGGATATACTTTCATATTTCACATCACGCATTCTTGTATTGTATTATCTACAATACCCTCACATTTGTTTGTACGTATATATGAAAATTGAAAATTGTATTCAAGAGTATAATCACTATGTTTAATTGTGTTCATTAATTTGAACTTGCTCGGGTATTCTCGAAAACATATAGGAGAATTCATTAGCAATTGAATTCCATTTGTTCACAGCTTGTTCATATAGAATGGCTTAGATAATAAATTGTTCAAATTGATAATAACATTGCTCAGACCAAAATCACACTTAAAACTTATTCATATATGAAAGAATAAAATATTCCTTTTTTTTGTAATTGCGATAAATTTTTAAGAAATCTGGCTAATTATTCAAATATAAATATACGAGGAACAACATAAATCCATTCATATACAGCCTACAAAACTTCTCTGCTGAAAATAAGTTTACCCCGTCTAAGATAGGTTTGGTTATAGATGCCACGTGCGTTGGCAACCACAGATTTTTTTAATTATTTTGAGATGTTATTAGGATGCTGCTACCCATCTCTTGTTTCAGTTTTTGATGCGATATGAGGTAGTAGATATCCTTACATCGCCACTACACAGTTCTTTAACAATAAGGATAATTTTGATTTTTAAATATATATATTTAAACCAAACATTTATTTTGCCAACCCGCTCGCCAAGCGTGGCAACTATGGCAATATACCCCCCATGATGAAAGTTACGAAGAGACGGCCCCCAGTCCCCGGCGGCCCCGCCATTCCTAGCTACGGTGGCGGCCATGGTAACGACGGGGCAGGGGGTGCTAAGAATCTCCGGTGGAGGTTCGGTTGCCACCTACGACGACTCGACCTGGCAACATACAACGTACGCACCCTGAGGACTGACGAAAAGATTGTGGAGCTGGAAGAAGAGATAAACAAGTTACGCTGGCATATTATAGGATTATCCGAAGTCCGAAGAGAGGGGGAGGACACGGTAATCCTCGAATCCGGCAACTTGCTCTATTACCGGGAGGGCGACCATCTGTCCCAAGGAGGTGTCGGATTTATCGTCCACAAGTCTCTCGTTAACAACGTTGTAAAGATTTGTAAAGATTTGTAAAGAGTTGCGTACCTTATACTCAGAATCACCAAACGGTATTAGCTGAAGGTCATACAGGTTTACGCACCAACCTCGGCACACCCCGATCAGGAGGTGGAGGAAATGTATGAGGATATCTCTAGAGCCATGCATTTCTCCAAAACCCAATATACGGTTTTATGGGAGACTTCAATGCAAAACTAGGCACAAGAGAGAACGGTGAGCTGAAAGTGGGGAAATTCGGAATAGGGCAACGGAACCCAAGGGGCCAGCGGCTGGCCGACTTCATGGAGAAAGAGGGACTCTTTATGATGAACTCTTTCTTCCAGAAGCGGCCCCACAGGAAGTGAACCTGGTCGAGCCCCGACGGTTCGACAAAAAATGAGATTGATTTCATTATGACGACCAGACGACAACTGTTCAATGATATCTCAGTGATCGCGAGGGTGAAAACCGGCAGCGATCACCGAATGGCTAGAGGCACACTAAACCTAAACGTTAAGTTGGAGAGGTCTCGTCTAATGAAGTCAACGCTCCGTCCCCCTCGTGCTCTAATCCAAAGTCCCGAAACCTTTCAGCTCGAGTTACAAAACCGTTTTCAGTGCCTAGAAGATTGCGATGCAGTGTACGATATGAATGACAAGCTCGTGAAAATTATCCATGCGGTCGGAGCTAAGTTTTGCAAGACTAGTCCCAGAAGAACACAAAAACTCTCCGATCACACTCTTAATCTCATGGCTGTTAGACGGAAGATGAAGCTACATTCTTCAACAGATTTAACAGCATACAGGCAACTGAACAGACAGATCTCCAAGTGCATGCGGCGGGACTTACGCAACTTCAATACAGCTCGTATTGAAGAAGCGATCGAGCGGAACCAAGGCTCCAAAGTCTTTGCCAGAGATCTGTCTGCCAGAAAGAGCCAACTGTCAAAGCTGAAGACCGAATGTGGCAACATCGTTTCCGGGGCACCTGAGATTTTGAGTGAGATTGAGAGGTTCTATGGGCAGCTGTACACGTCATCGTTGGAGCCACACGCAAGTGTGAGTAACGATCCAAGAGCGAGTCTTATCCGACATTATTCCGATGATATCCCGGACGTCAGTCTGAGCGAGATTAGAATGGCTCTCCAGCACCTTAAAAACGGCAAGGCCCCAGGCCAGGATGGAATTACAGCGGAGCTTCTGAAAGCGGGTGGAAAACCGGTACTTGAAGTCCTTCAGAAGCTCTTTAATTCTTTAATTCCGTCCTCCATGGTGGCATTACACTGGAGGCGTGGAGCAGAAGTGCAGTGGTCTTGTTCTTCAAGAAAGGCGACAACGCTCTCTTGAAGAACTACAGACCGATTTCCCTTCTGAGCCGCGTCTACGTGCTGTTTTCGAGAGTCATTACGAATCGTCTCGCGCGCAGACTTGACGACTTCCAGCCTCCCGAACAAGCCGGTTTCCGAAAAGGCTTTAACACCATAGACCACATACATACCATTCGGCAAATTGTACAGAAGTCCGAGGAGTACAATTTGCCACTATGTCTGGCGTATGTAGACTATGAGAAAGCCTTTGATTCCGTCGAAATTTGGGCGGTGCTGCAGTCCCTTCAGCGATGCCAAGTTGACTTATACGGTATATCGAAGTGTTAAAGTGCTTGTACAGTATGGCTACGATGGCTATCCGAGTACAGAACCAGAGTACGAAACCTATCCTATTGCAGAGAGGTGTAAGACAGGGTGAGGTCATATCCCCGAAACTCTTTACCGCTGCATTGGAAGATGTTTTCAAGCTTCTGGAATGGAAAGGATACGGTATCAACATCAATGGCGAGTACATCACTCACCTTCGATTTGCCGACGATATAGTCCTTATGGCAGAATCGCTGGAGGACCTAAGCACTATGCTCAATGACCTCAATAGTGTTTGCCAACGGATAGGTCTTAAGATGAACATGGACAAAACAAAGATCATGTTTAATGTTTATGTCACTCCTATGCCGGTAGTTGTTGGGAACACTAAGCTCGAAGTTGTTGACGAGTATGTTTACCTGGGACAAATAGTCCGACTAGGTAAGTCCAACTTCGACCGAGAGGTCAATCGACGGATTCAACTCAGTTGGGCAGCGTTCGGGAAATTACGGCACATCTTCTCGTCAGGTATACCTCAAAACTTGAAAACGAGACTGTACACACCCAGTGCGTGTTGCCAGTGATGACATACGGAACTGAGACGTGGTCCTTCACTGCTGGCCGGATGAGGAAGCTCAAGGTCGCTCAGCGAGCTATGGAGAGGACTATGCTCGGAGTTTCTCTGCGTGATAAACTCAGAAATGAGGATATCCGCAGTAGAACCTGAGTGACCGACATAGCTCAACGTATTAGTAAGCTGAAGTGGCAATGGGCCGGCCATATAGCTCGAAGAACCGACAACCGATGGGGAAGAAAGGTTCTCGAGTGGCAGCCTCGTACCGGCAGGCGAAGTGTAGGGCGTCCCCCCACTAGATGGAGTGACGACCTGGTAAGATATGCAGGAAGTCGATGGATGCAGGTGGCTCAGGACCGTGCTTTGTGGCATTCTTTGGGGGAGGCCTATGTTCAGCAGTGGACTTGTGAAGGGCTGTAATGATGATGATGATGATATATAGTTAAAAATCAATATATATATATATATATATATATATATATATATATATATATGTTTTTAAAAATATATGTATTTTACGTCGATCTAGCGTAAGTTTCAAAGAAAAAAATTTGCAATTGATCGCATTAGTAAGATCAAGTTATTCTTGTCAGCAAGCCTTTTATCCGATATAATGATATAAGTGTCACATGTTTTACATTTTTTTACAAAAGGGTTTCCGAAGTTTTATCCTAAGCCGTAAAGAACAACTTTTATATACCGATAACCTACAAAACGTACACACACACACACACACACACACACACACACACACACACACACACACACACACACACACACACACACACACACACACACACACACACACACACACACACACACACACACACACACACACACACACACACACACACACACACACACACACACACACACACACACACACACACACACACACACACACACACACACACACACACACACACACACACACACACACACACACACACACACACACACACACACACACACACACACACACACACACACAGACACACACACACACAGACACACACACACACACACACACACACACACACACACACACACACACACACACACACACACACACACACACACACACACACACACACACACACACACACACACACACACACACACACACACACACACACACACACACACACACACACACACACACACACACACACACACACACACACACACACACACACACACACACACACACACACACACACACACACACACACACACACACACACACACACACACACACACACACACACACACACACACACACACACACACACACACACACACACACACACACACACACACACACACACACACACACACACACACACACACACACACACACACACACACACACACACACACACACACACACACACACACACACACACACACACACACACACACACACACACACACACACACACACACACACACACACACACACACACACACACACACACACACACACACACACACACACACACACACACACACACACACACACACACACACACACACACACACACACACACACACACACACACACACACACACACACACACACACACACACACACACACACACACACACACACACACACACACACACACACACACACACACACACACACACACACACACACACACACACACACACACACACACACACACACACACACACACACACACACACACACACACACACACACACACACACACACACACACACACACACACACACACACACACACACACACACACACACACACACACACACACACACACACACACACACACACACACACACACACACACACACACACACACACACACACACACACACACACACACACACACACACACACACACACACACACACACACACACACACACACACACACACACACACACACACACACACACACACACACACACACACACACACACACACACACACACACACACACACACACACACACACACACACACACACACACACACACACACACACACACACACACACACACACACACACACACACACACACACACACACACACACACACACACACACACACACACACACACACACACACACACACACACACACACACACACACACACACACACACACACACACACACACACACACACACACACACACACACACACACACACACACACACACACACACACACACACACACACACACACACACACACACACACACACACACACACACACACACACACACACACACACACACACACACACACACACACACACACACACACACACACACACACACACACACACACACACACACACACACACACACACACACACACACACACACACACACACACACACACACACACACACACACACACACACACACACACACACACACACACACACACACACACACACACACACACACACACACACACACACACACACACACACACACACACACACACACACACACACACACACACACACACACACACACACACACACACACACACACACACACACACACACACACACACACACACACACACACACACACACACACACACACACACACACACACACACACACACACACACACACACACACACACACACACACACACACACACACACACACACACACACACACACACACACACACACACACATATATTAAATTATACTATACAACCAACAATAATATTACTATTATTAGTAAAATAATTTAATAAAATTGAATGGTAAAAATTTGAAACAATTTGTCACAAATCAGTTACTTTATATAACATTACAATATTTATTTATAATCATAATAAAAAATAAATAAAACTAAAAACTTAAGTAATTATCATAAAGTGCCACACCCCGCGGTAGTGCCGGGAACGCTAGCAGCGTTTCCTCGCTGAATTTCTACACTTAGCCTTCTAGTTATCAGATAATGTTGACATTTATATGGAACCACTGCTTCGTAAACTACTGAATCGATAAGAAAATAATCAGCAAAATGGGTTAAGGTTCGGGATTTTGCGTTTCATAAATTTTTATGCAATCAATTTGAAAACCCTCTTTTTGAAAACAGAGCAAACCGTGATTGATTCTTAGCAGCACCATTCAAATTAATGTTAATTGCAATCTCAAGTGTTGATTTACAACGCGCTGGTAATCATCGTGATAAAATCTGATTGCCTGAAGATTACGAAGTCATGTGACGCCGACTTAATGCGTGTTGGCGTTTCTTTGCACTGAAATCCTCTCAGTAACGAAAGTTCTGTGCCCAACAGTGCGATGTTCGTTGTACTCTACTTTCGAACCAATCAATACCTTGCATATACCCAAACTGTGAAATACTTTAAGTATTAATAAATGATCCTCCAAAAGCTTTATTTGACACCTCGCAAGTTTATTTCAACTAAATATTTTTTATTTTCCTATTTTACTTGACGTTGTGAATTCGTTAATTTTAACTTCAATTTTCTGTTTGAAATGTTTTGGATATTATGAGGTTGCAAACATTTAAATAACTGTGTGAAATAATCACTTCGAAAAACATGTGTGTAAACGATTAACTGAACCGTTTTCATAATTTTCTACATGGAACACCAATGATGCTGCTAATCCGAAGTCAACACGAGCGAAGCGGCGCGACAGAATTAGTTATTTTGAAATAACAAACGTTTACAATATTTAGCTAAAAAATTTACTGCAAACATCTAACATTTCATTAATAAAACAAATTTTATAAACATATTTTATTGCGATTATTGCGAAAACTATCGACGATATGGGATTTAAAAATATTTATTTTACATTTACATTACTTTCTATTAATTTTACATACAAAGGTCTAATAACTATATTATCCTTTTACTTTCATAGTAAAGCATCAAAGCTTTAAAATATAAAAATATTAATATGATGACCTTTGTGTGCAAAAAATGCAAACCAAAAAAGTACTATCTCATTTTTTTATATATCGCAAAGTCCATAGGATAGTCATCAAAAATGAATAACTTTATCCGAATTTTGATTTCACAAAAATCTTCCTTGTTTATCGGTTAAAATATAACCTTTATCACTCCTGGTATAGCTTGTCTATCTGTTCGTGGCGTTTCATTACAATCGGTTCAGCCATTCTGAAGATTAGTTCAGACATATAGGAAATACTACTTTTACCTACGACAAATAGTCCGACTAAGTCTAACTTCAACCGAGAGGCTTCAACTTGGCTGGGCAGCGTTTTCTCGTCAGGCGTACCTAAAGAATACTGTATAACGAGTGCGTGTTGCCAGTGATGACTTATGTACCAGTGATGGATCTGAGACGTGGTCCTTCTTTGCTGGCCGTATGCGAAAGCTTAAGGTCGCCCAGTGAGCTATACATAGGGCTATGCTGGGCGTTTGTCTGCGTGCTAAACTTAGAAATGAGGATATCCGCAGTAGAACCAAAGTAACCGATATAGCCCAACGGATCAGTAAGCTGAAGTGGTCTATAGGGCAATGTTATTTGTAATAGATAACACCTGATACTTTTGAAATAAATATAACGATTAAATGAATGTATAAAAATAGATATAATGAGTATGCATAATTTTATTATGTTGTTGACAGATGACTATGCAAGATGCAGGCAGACAGACAAAAGTTTAAAAATGGCTATTTGTGTCTTAAAAGCAGAAAATAACTTTTTGAGTTCAATAGAGGGCAGTTATTTCGATATAACCGTAAAACAACGTGTAGTGGCGGTGTAAGAATATCCACTGCCCCATACCGTCCTGTGGATGGCGTAAGAGGCGACAGAGGGAAATAATACTTTTGTTGCCAACTCGCTTGCCCATCGTGGCAAATATGGCAAAACTCCCTTTATGAGGCTGAATGTTGGCCGTCATATGTTTGTTTAAGAGCCAAATGTCAGTTCTAATCATTAAAAACGAAAGAAATGAAATAAAATGCATTGAAAACTTTATTTTTCGACGTAAAACAATAGAATTTCGTTTGTTTTTACTGCCTCTTTAATTATTATCAAAGTGTAATGTCATCGAAGATTATCTTCAAATTCATGAAACTTACACAAACACAATTTAATCCAAAATTGTCCCATTAAAGCAAAGAATAAACCTAGTAAATACACATTATGGCATAGTTACAAATTTATTAATTTATGTACTATATTCAATAATAATTATGTAATTATTACGAATAACGTAATATTCATAGGGCACACTGGAAGTTATCCGCTCCTGGCTGCTCATAAATGTTTGAATTTCGAATGGAATTTTTTTAAACATAAGAGACTCATATATTGATTAAAATTATTTTTGAGGACGTCGCTTGTAATTTTTTTTATCGCAAGTTGAATTTCGTCATCCGTAGCAAAATTTTTTATGAATCTAAATATTTACGCTCTCTGTACGATAGAGCTGATCGTGTTCAAAATGCTTTTGATAGGGAAGTACCTCATTTGAATACCGTAATGCGTTTTACGCAGAATTTGATTGTGTCCGTGTTTCTCTCCATGACGAAATTCGTAAAGGTCGACCCTCACCTGCGATGACTGAGGAGGAGATGTTGCTACTGTCAGGTGACTGATTAAAGAAAACCGGTGCAGCACCTATGATGAGATTCAAGAACTTTTGTATATTGGTATAAGCTAAACTAATGAAAAATTTGATCCACATTTAAAAGTTAGAGAACTTCGCTGGATTCTTTTTAAACTCAACCCACAACAAAGACGGGCTCGAGTTATGGATGTAAAAAATGTTGTTAAAGTGTGATCCCGAATGTTAGAATTCTGTGTATTACATTGTAACAACAGATGAAACATTGATATATTATTATTTGATTTCGGAAAGAAAGTAACATTCATCTGTATTGGTGTTCGAAGGCGACAACAAAACAACAAAATTGAGGTAGGCAAAAAGAGTGGGCAAAAAAATAATAGCAATTTGAAAAAATGGCAGAAATTTCAGGCTGCAAGATCCCATTTGGGTCCGGTCTGCAAGATCCCACTTAATGCGCAAAAAAGTCTGTTAATGCTGAATGGTAAACCGCCATTTGTTTACCCAGTGTCTTTGAAAAAGTTAGGACAAAACGACCAAAAATTTGCATACTATTGAACCATGACAATGCTTCGGCGCACACTGAAAACAAGACAAAGTCATTTTTAGCTACTGAATAAACGGTGCTCGTGACCCATCCCACACACACTTCAAACCTCGTACCATGCGATTTCTTTATTTTCTCATAAATCAAAGATCTGATGAGAGGTTTGACATTTACGAAGTCAGAAGAGACCGTGATAGCTTTCAACCAGCACGTGAAAAATGTACTATCAGACCAATATAGTTTGTATGTTTTCAAAAATGACAATTTGTTTAAAATGTCATTGAATATATTTGAAAAACAATAAATATAATAGTTTACATCTTTTTTTTGTTTATTTTATGAGTTACGCAAAACATTCAGTGTTAAGCCCGTACGTAGTCAGTTCGATTCAGAACATCCAATCTAAACGATTGCAGTACGTGTGCTAGTTTATGCTCTACATTTGTTCTCAGTGATCAGTCAGTACTATATAAAAATAAAATCATTTAATGACTTTTTGGTGCGTCATGAAAAATTATAATTTTCAAGATAGGTTTTACCGCTCCTTGGCATTGGAGTATCTCTTGCAGGGTCGATCTGACCCCTAAAAAACGATACGTAGGTCACTCAATAAGTTTTGAGATGCTCGAAATTTAAAAATGAAACGCACCCGTGTTATATGTTTCTAAAAAGCAAATTTATTAAAAAATAGAACTCCATTAGCTAATTGCTCAATATTAAAAAAAAACAAAGTTCTATTAATTTTCCTGCAACGCTTCCCGCGCTTTTCCTGTGATGAACCGCGAACATTTGCGCGCTATGATATATTATCATTTTAAATTTGGTTTAACCGAACAATTAAGTTTAAAACGGTTACAATCAGCATTAGGCTCCATCACGCGCAACTATTTTTAGGTGGTTTACTGAATTCAAAAGAGGTAAAATTAGTCTTACAGATGACCAAAGACCCGGGGCCCCGCAAACAACAGTAACGGCAGAAAATGTATGGACTACTGAAATGTTGGTGCGAGAAAACTCACAAATCACATAAACGGACATCGAAAAGATTTTAGGCATTAGTTCAGGGAGCATTCATACCATCCTACATCAACATCTTGAAATGAAGAAGCTTTGTTGTCCATGGATCGCTCGTTTGCTCTCCAAAAGCGAAAAACAGACTCGTGTGGATTGGTGCCATGAAATGCGTCTACGTTCTGAAAACGGGGCATCTAGGCGTGTTTCAGAAATCGGTACTGATGACGAGACATGGATCTATCTATATGATCCGGAAAATAAAAGGCAATCATCGGTGTGGGTCTACTCAGAAGGACAGTTACCGACAAAACTACAAAGACCTCGCAACGTCGTCAAAAAATGGTGGCTAGTTTTTTTGCGAAGCGGACATTTGTCGACGTCAATGCTGGAAAATTGTAAGTCAGTCAACTCTGAATGGTATACTACAGTTGCATTACCGAAATCTTTTCAAGCTGTGCGGGAGAGAAGACCAAAAATCGGGCTTCGGGGAATCATGCTGCAACACGATAACGCCTCTTCACATAGCTCCCTTAGAACAAAAGCATTTATTTAGGAATCTGGTGTTGAAACTCTAAGTCACCTATCCTACATCCCTGACTTAGCTCCTTGTGATTTCTTTTTGTTCCCAAGAGTCAAAGAAAAAATAAAAGGCAAGTTTTTTTATAGCGCCGAAGAAGCCGTGGCTGCCTACGAAGAAGCGATTTCCGACCTGTCAGATCAAGACTGGCAAAAGTGTTTTCAGAGTTGGTTTAGGCGAATGGAACTTTGTATAGAGCATGATGGAGAATATTTTGAAGAGATGTGAAATAAATATTAATAGTATCTAGAATACTTTTTGAATATCTTAAATCTTATTGAGTGTCCTACGTAGCTGATATAGCCGCAGCCTTCGCAAATATTATTTTCATTAATTCCTGTAAAAAGTCCATTGCTAAACATAGGCCTCTCCCATAGGTTGCTTCACAAAGGGGATATTAATAAAATTATCCAAATGGAATTTAATAAAGTAGAATAAAATGTTGATTCCTCGATTTTGTGTGAAATTATTCAAGTGTACTTAATTTTGGGTTGGTATAAATAAAATAAAAATATCCTAGAGTTATATTACCAACCAGACAATTCTGGGCCGGCTGCCTCCCCCCTCCCCCCTTTTTATACGCCAAAGCTCGTTACCAGTTCCATGTACAAAGTATCTTTGTTACGTTAAGTGACTTGTTTACTGTTTACTTTTAAACAGTCTTTTAAAATGCTACGGTTTTCTCACAGTCAATATAAGCTCTACATAAATTTGTTTGCTATCAATATTGTTAATTGTAGGTAAAGTTATATCGGTATTTCAACTTAAATGGATTAAAGTTTTATAAAAATTCACTTTGCTAGATGTTGTATTATTTAAATGATGAAATACGGCTCTTTCAAAGCATTTAACAAAGAAACACTAAGCGGACAAACTCGCTTCTTTTGTTTTCCATATAAGACAAGAAAATACACTATACAAAAATTACTGCTTACTTTGGTGAAATTTCAAGCTTAAATGGTGCTCGTGGTAAGAGTTATCTTTTTGCTTCTTAATAAAGCTTCTTGAAATCAACAGTAACTAAATATGATAAAGTTATATCTATTGCTATTAGAAATTTGGATGGAAAGCTTTAAGAGTATAGACCTGAACTGTGTAATAGTTACGTAAGTAAGAAAGTGAGGTTAAACGAAGATACAAAAACTTGTATAACTCAAATAATGATTAAAATGCTATATGGCATAGAAATATTATTAAAATATTAATATAAGTTACCAAGAGCTAAGGCTAATTAAACTATCGCTTTGTTTCAATTTACTATAAATGAGTTGATAATGTTATCATATGTCCATACGTGTCATAAAGGAATACTAGATCAAAAAGTGAAGGTTATGAAATTGAAATCAAGGTTATAATAACAGCAAGACTTTTTTCACAAATTTCGTTCACGGTGCTTTGACTGTTTTATGCCAATATTAACTAAAATTTATACTAGGTACGTATTGAGTTTTTAAAATATTAATTATCCAATTCCATTTATATAAAAAAGAAAACTTGCATTAGAATATTTTTTTTAATATTTATTTAAGTTTTTGTAAATAAATGGTGGTTTTATAACAGTTTGGATTGTACCTAATATTTTAAAACAGATAGAAAATTCAAAACTTTGATTCATATACCAAACTCTATTAACCCATTATCTACTACTAAGTTATTGTTGCTAATTGTCAAGTTTGTTTAAAGACGTCGTCGTCAATCGCGACTCTTGTGGCTAAGACAGGGCATAAGATCGCATGCCGCGTGTTTTTATCAAGGTCGCTCTATCACGCGATCTTCTTGCACACCTGAGGCTACTTGTTGCGCTGTAGTTTCACGATATTTGGTGGTTCTTATGAGGTTTAAACCAAAGAAATTTAAATGTTCGAGTATCACTGTTTCTGACTATCGCTTCAAACGTACCTGGGGTTGCCGGCGCGTGAAATCATCATCATCGGAGAGCGTGTCCATATTGTATCAGCGCACGTTGAGCGTGCGTGCGATGAACGCGCACTAACGCGGGTGCGAACGCACGCACGTGCTCCGTGGCGCTGCGATTCGTTGCGGCGCCACGCCGCTCTGCTCGCGTCCGCCGCGGCACTGACGGATTTCAAGCATCGATCCATTCTTGCCCCCGCGGCCGCACTTCACACCGCTATCCTCCCTTACTACACGTGGCTACCCACCCTAAGAATTTCCCACGCTCACACTTTGCTAAGGTAACTTTTGCATTTTTTCCTGTCTGATCTTACATGCAAAGAAACGTTATGAAATTGACTGCCCTGTTTATAACTACTCTAAATAATTGAATAGGTAAGTATTTTCCAATGATACACATAGTAAAATTCGTATTAAGCGCCGCCCAACAGTGTCCTTATTGCGACGGCGCGGCGCGAAAAATATGCAACAGATAGTCGGCCGGCGGGAAAATTCAGCGTCATCCAGCTGACGCGAGACGCGGTTGCGACGTCGCGGGCCAACGATAGCACGAATCCAAAAATAATATTACGACTTTAGACACTGCGTAAGTCTGAGTTATCGTCAGAGAATTGTTCGCGACGTCAGATGATTAGCTTGGTACAGCGGTAATATATAAGAACGTCACGGTTGCAGCGGGTGATTTGGGCTGTTGCGCTAGAGACTAGCAATAGATTGCATGCGTATTTAGCGTACCTGTTTTATGAGTGGGAGAAGCGTTTTCTCGATGGATCGCGTCTTTATTTGAGAAAGGTCGATGTCGGGCAAGCCGGCGGACGCCATGGCTGGCGCGGGCGCGACTGCGCGGGCGCGCGCTCTTCATTGGCGACCGGACGTCACGTGCGCAGCACACACCGCCGCCCGCCCGCCGTAAACACGAGATTGCGTGTTAACGTGTACTCTTGCGGGAATATAAAACTACAGCTTTACGTGTTTTATTTTGTTTTGATTGCGAACGCCAATTATGTAAGTACACTACATGTGTACGATTCAACCAACTTTTTTGTTAAAATATTACTGTGGTCGTTATGAGCTTACTTATTAAAATACTTTATTTGCAATATCTGCTGTTAGTTTGTAAATATGAAGTATTAAATAAAACAAAGACATTATGAACAAGGATTTTATTAACAACTCAAGGCTAAACCCACTTAAACAATAATCATTGGCACTTTATCACAAAACTTGTCAATGATTCATCTCAGGATATTTTTATAAATAACAAAAAATAAAATTTTAATTCTTGATTGTATGTATCGCACATCAATTATGGAGCTATTTTAAAAACTAATCGATGAACCATGGCATGATTAATATGTGTTCAGAATCATAGAATTTGACAATACGCTCAAATTACAGATGAAACATTTTATTGGCATAATATTTACAAGATTAAAAACAAGCGACAAATTACTTCTTATGTTAGTGTTTTAATCTAAAAACTAATTATTAATGATTATGACGTTTGTTTACATTTCTTTTTACTTGCTGAAAATCTATTTTCTTTAATTTTGTTTCTTAATGACAAATTGAATTTGAAATTCAATATATAGGTTGTTACAAAACTTCTTTTTGTCGAAACTGTATTATTTTATTAAGATTTTATTGTTAAATAAATGGAATTACGAAATAATCTATATATTTAATATAATATTATTATAATTAAGACTTTGGTAGTTTATTGTATAAGTAAGATTTAAAATAAAAATAAGGTAGCTTTTTCTAAGGTGGTAAAGTTAAGTTAAAGTGAATTATCATATTTAGCTAATCATTATATATAAATCGATAACATGTATAAAACATATTAAATATAGGAAAAGAAAACCGTGCCAGCAGGCACTAATAATTAATAATTAACTGAACTATTAATGTAAACATTTTAGAGTAAAATTTTTGATTTGATAATATTTTTTGAAATATGATAAAGCTTTTTATTTCAAAAAATTTGTTTCAAATCGGCTATAACATTAAGTTGAAATAGACATATTGATTTTTAACCCAAAGAAATATAAAGCATTCAACTATAATATACTCCCATACTAATTTTAGGACGACGTTTATTATACAGTGCTTGGTTAGAACTAGAGCTGTCTTGCGAACTGTCCGACGTCCAAGGGCTTTTTACGGATGGGTTCCGTACTTTTCTTTTACGAAGACTTTCGGTGGGTCCTAGTGTGGGTCGTAGTAGTTGCTTAAAGCGGAAGGGTCCTTCGTTGTAATCATCGTCCGACATAAATGTTGGAGTTGCCAACATTTCAGGTGAATTCCGCAGAATCTTGCGCAGAGTGGATTCAGGATCATGAGTTAGTTGATATACTGGCTTTGGAGGTGTATCCGTTTTCTGTGTTTGCTTGACAAGTTCATTTATTTTATTGCTGAAATCACGACAAAATTTTATTAAAACTTGGTTATTCATTAGATAAAATGCCTACAACATAAACAAAAAACTAAAGTTGATTAAATATAATAGCTCCATTGTTTCACTTTTATATTCAGTAAGGTTATAATTTATTTGATGGATAACTTTTAACTGATGAATAAAAAATCAGCTAGGCGAAGAATTTTTTTACCGTGTCATTTAAATCTAGCGAAATTTTACAGTGTGAAATCTAATTACCTAAAGAGCAACAATTATACTAAGTTACATGAAAAGTGTCAAGAAATGGGGAACATTCACAAAAACATTGATAAAATAAAGGTACTAGTTTGCATACCCTTTGATATTATCCAAAGTATTATGCATGCGTTAAGAGAAAACATTAACTTATGGCCAAAATCTTTGAAAGTGATATTCGTCTTCGTACCTGACCAGTCCTCCACATTGCCTATTGCAAGGCAGATTTTGCCAATTTTGATTCGGTTGTAGATGACTTCCTTCATTATAATTTTGATTTTGCCCATTTTGTTGATATCTATAAACAAAGTTATTTCATTAAATTGTAAGTTATTTTGAACTAAACAACCACCATAATCTATGTACCACAAGCAGCCTACAAACCTGGGTAACTCATTCCCCATATATTTATTTGTTATCGGTGGTACATCCCACGGTCTAGTGGAACTTTCGAAAAATTCAGGCGACGGACTATTCCGGAAGTTATTGGAAGCATGTAAATAAGAGTGTATTATTTGAATCTGTAATTGTTTCATGAATTCATATTCACCAGGTCAAGCGAATCTCAGATACACAGCGTAAATGCTACAAAATAAAGCTACTTCACGATCGTAATTGTTTTATAGAATAAGGGTGAAAAACGAGCACAGTCAGTCTACCTGATGGTAAGTGGTCGCTGTGTTCTATAGACATCTACATTTAACCTCGATTAAGAACAAAATGCAGATGCGTTGTCACCCGTGAGGACTAAGCTGGAATGCCTCGTTTCCAGTAAGAAGGGTCTCCGGTTCTCTACACTCATCATATGTTACATAGAGAACCGGACGTGGTTTTCTGTGATAGCGTTCTTCCCCGGTCGAGCCGACCCATTTGAGCTAGAACCATAATATAGCTGCAGCGTGGCTCTACCACGTAAGGAAACCACGTGAATCTCAGTTGTAACTAACATATGTGCAAAAAATATATTGTTTTCGGATTTTGGTAATTTGTGATTGTACTCAAGTTTCTGACATTACATGTATATATACAATCTTATACTACTGCGAATATCCTCAACCATACCTGGCACATGACTCTGAGGACAGACCGATAACGGAGAAATCTTCCAAAAATGTTGTATCCTAATTTCGCAAGACTTGTGACGTGTGATGGTATCGGTACTTCGTTCTTAGATCCATCCAGTGTGGTGAGAACACGCAACGTTTTTAAGAAATTCATGCCAGCTGGCACATTCTTACAAACAAATATCTTCAGAAGAGGAATTGTTATGCAGTTAATGTAAAAACCGTAACATACAACATATTTGCTAAAACATGGAAAAACTTATGTACCTGGAAAGGCGACTAGCATCTCGTTCAACTTGGGATGGTTGTCCTTTTACGATAGCGGGTATAAGAGTAAATCCAGGTGGAGGACGATACTCGTCCGGAGGTCTCTCTACGTCTATTAACCGAATCCCAGGCTTGTTGCGCCTAAGATTTTTGTGAACGTCTTGATTTCTATAGTGAGCCTGTAAATATATAATAATATCAACAAATACACAACACAAAAACAACATCGGCATTTACCGTTATCGTTACAGCCTATTACAGCCCACTGCTGAGCATAGGCCTCCCCCATAGATTGCCTCATAGGAGGGATATTGCCATAGTTGCCACGCTTCATAAGCGGGTCAGCAACCGCAGTTTTTTATTTTTATTCGTTATTTGGAAGACGCTGCTATCCATCTCCTGATTTCTTTCTCTCTGTCGCCTCTTACCACGGTATGATATGGGGTAGTGGATATTCTTACACCGCCATTCCTCGCCGATCAGACCATAGTTTGAGTTTAAACTTATGATTATATCTGAATACTCGCTTATGGACCCGTGTATCTAAATAGGTCTGTTTTCAGAGCATATTCAGAGCCTATTTTTATAGACTCGAGACATGCGCTTAAAATCTGCATTATGTTTTAGTTTACCGGTCATGAGATTCCGACGGGATAACTCTGTGGTTTAGGTTCTTCTTACCTTTAATTACTTACAATTAGTTAATAATTCAGTAGATTAAGAGGTAGACACCTCTCATGACTGTGACTATAAAAATAATTATGTTACTTAAAAAGATACTTGGAATAGAAGTCTCTTTTTAAGCAACGTAGTTCGCAAATCATATTTTTTTATTTAACTTTATTTACAAGGCGATTCGAAGCAGAGAGTAGTACCCCGCCAAACTTACATACTCTTTTGAAATTAGAACGTTTCTCAATTTTAACTGCCTCGTGACAATATTCTTTGCTCGTGAACCATCCTTAGGAGAAATCGGTGTTCTTTTGCGAGTATCTGTGGTCTATCAAATCTTATATATGACCACAGATTACAGAGCACTCTACGTCACAATACGTCAGGAATTCAAAGTAAACACGAAAAAATCAGTAATAATTAGTCTTATGAAAACTATACGTAATACCTAGCAATAATTTGGGTAAGTAATGCACAAACGTAGCATCCATCTCAGGAATTACCTACTAAGTTCAGAGGAATTAAATAATTAAATAGACGGCTCCGTGGCGTAGTGGCTTAGCAATGGGTTGCTTGCGCTGGGGGGCGCGGGTTCGAATCCCGCACGGAACAAGTATTTGTATGGCCTACAAATAATTGTTCCGGGTCTGGATGTTTGTCCTTGTGCAATTTGTGTTTGTAAACTGCCTCCACGATACAGGAGAAAATCCTAGTGTGGGGGTAAAGTTTTTAAAAAAAAATTGAAAATTTCTTTCTGTTGCGACTAGCTACTCTTGCAATCCATTGCAATTAGGACTTAGTAAACTATATCCACAGCAGTGAGCACAATAGATCATAGTGGTTAGAATGACATAATAAATTAAAATAAGAGCCACTGTGTGATGCATTTATTTATCTTTGTGGTCGCCTTAAAATTCAGTAGAGACAACCCTAGGATTTAATACAGCATTATACTAGTTGTACTAGAAGGACGATACGATGTAGGTAAATAAGTCGGGCCGTTATTTAGTGTAATTCTATCTTAGCAGCCTGTAAAAGAATCGGTATGATATACAAACTATTGTTACAGTACAATTCAGAAACTAACAGTTTCGGTTAGTGTTAAGTTATTCAGAATTTTAATACAAATATCTGACAACAGAAATCCACAAATGTTACTTAATAATCGTTCTAATTGTATGGGTCATACGTCGCTCAGCGAATTTTGAAGGGGTTCCGAGGCTTTATTGTGTGATAGACTTCGAAATACATAGCTCAACGAATCAGTGAGGTGAAGTGGCAAAGGGCCAGTTATATAGCTCTAAGAACTGACATCTGATAGGAAACAAAGATTCTCGAGTGGCAGCCTAGTACCAGTAAGCGAAATGTAAGGACCTCCGACTAGATGGAGTGACAACCTGGTAATAGACGCAGGAAGTCGATGGATGCAGGTGGTTGAGGACCGTGCTTTGTGGCATTTTTTGGGGGCTGTTACACACGTAAATACACAAGTTTGTGATCGTAGAGATAAAGAGTTAATCTCAGTACATCCAGACTCGAAACTCTAGGAAAAGAACTTTATAAAAAACATCACATGATTTTTACCTGATCAGCGAATGTTTCCAACTGTGCTGCCCGTTCTTGTACTGAGTATTGTTGCATCTTATGCTGAGGTGTTGGTGGCGGAGGATGTTGAGGTGGTGGTGGTGTCCGACCCCTTGCCCATTTTCGACGAGCCGTGTATTCTCGAAAATCTGAAATTTAATCGTATATTTTTTTAAATCTATTCTGCTACGTTTTAGATGTAGGACCTCTAATGGCTACGATTGTTCGACCATTACGAGTTAAGTGTACTCGTAATGGTCTACACTTTCAAACTTGCTTTGCTATTATTAATCTATTTATTTTTATTTAATTTTTAATTTTTACCTAAATTTTATTTAACCTATTTGCCGCGTAGTGGGGACGTAAGCACAGCGGTGACACTCTCTGTACGTGAGAGTTCAAGCGGTGGTGACATTAAGGCCTTAACAGTGGTTGAAATGCCTAAATCTAGGATATTTAAGTAAAAAAATCTCAATAACTGTTCATTTAATCCACAAAGAAAAAATACAGGGTAACAGAAGAAGATTCGATAAATGTTTTTAATGTAAAAAAATTGTATTTTTGTCAACCCCTTATTAGAAAAAAAATCCCCAAAGAGTACCTATCTTTGTCATATTTTGCAAAATTTCTCCAAAACTGCACAAGCTTTTTATATAGTTCTTACACTAAAAAAAAGGTCTTAAAAATATTAATATCTTTAATTGAGAGTTTTATTTTTATTACCCGTTTTATAAGAGAATATATCATTTTTCCCTGAAATTGAATATATTTACGCGAGCGCGCATGCTCCGTCGCCATGTAAGCTCTGTCACAGTCCGTTTTCGGACATCGTCGAGGGTGGACCGCACGTCGGTGTTGGAGCGACTTCGTTCAAATATATATTAGCTTTTTAAAAGTTTATACTCAACTATAAATATTTTTATGACTAGAAATACTTAATTTAGTTAATATCTGTACACTGGTAACTGTAAATATTATTTTCTAAATAAATACATTTTTAAAGTGCCCAAAGAAAAAGAAATTTTTGCGGCGACGTTGATTAGTGAAATTGAAAAATGCATTTTTATATAATTTAGATGTGGAACGACGAACATGCTCTCGTTACTTAGATTTCGATAGTTTTTAATACCTATGTAATTTTATTGTTGCATATTTTTATTAATTAGTTGATAATGAATTTTATAATTATGTATTACAATAAAACGCTGTTTTTATGAGTATGACTTTATAAAATATTATTGAGGAGAGAAATAAAGATACAGATACTTACATTTAGGTACACTGTTATCAAATTATGGGTTTATGTTTTTTTTTTATGTTAGACAAACTATCACCTCAAAAATTTAAAAATTTTAAATTGGAGAGGGGTTTTTCTACGTAATAAAGTTAGAAATGAAGATATTTGCATTAGAACCAGAGTAACTGACATAGCTCAAGGTCATAAGGTCCTCGAGTGGCAACCTCGTACAGGTAAGCGAATTAGTACTCAACCTTTATTCCTCTTCACGTATTCTCATATACTTTTCTTCACACATACACACACACACACACACACACACACACACACACACACACACACACACACACACACACACAAATAGGTCGCAAATAATACTTACTTAGTACTATTAGGCAAGAGTGAATAGGTTTTTGTTAAGTCAGTGCAATTCACCATCTTAGACTACATAACCACTTACCGATGGGATTGTAGTTGCTTTACTATTTGCTGGGTAAAAATAGTAAAAAAAAAAATTACCCTGTGACAGTTTGCATTTAGATATTATTTTTCTAACCAACCATAAAAATATGATGAGAATATGTATATAAGTATAAAGGTTACCTCACACGGGACAGTAATAATATAATATTATATCTTCCATTATCTACGCATGAAAACTTTTTAAATCTCTAAATCCCGAGGTATGTTCATATTAAGAGGCTGAATAGAGCCACATTGAAATGCATGGGGATCGTTTTTTAATTTCACGTCATTATCGAAAAAAAATTGTACGTATTTCAGGTGGCGGTTTGCAAAACACGATTCCACAAAAGTTAACTCAATAGAAAATAATTACAAAGTTGCTTCTAAAAATACTTAAATTTTCAACATCAATTTTTTTTACGTGGTAGAGCCATGCTGCAGCTATATTAGTAGTAGGTATAGTTGTAGCACGAATGGGTCGGCACGACCGGGGAAGGGTCACGCTCTGACGGAATAACATGTAAAATAGCAGTTTAACCCTGCTGTGTTTCGTATGGTGAGTGTAGAGAACCGGAGAACCTTTTTACTGGAAACGAGGCATTACATCTTAGTCCTCACGGGTGACAATGCATCTACATTTTGATACGTAATCGAGAATAGATGTAGATGTGTATGGGCCGTAGCAACCACTTACCATCAGGTGGACTGTGTGCTCGTTTGTCACCCTTATTCTATTTAAAAAAACTTTTTGAGATTTCAGTAAAATAATGTTAAGTATTGAAAGCACTCGTACAATGTCTCATGTTAATAAAGGTATTGGGCTATTTTGATTTGTAATAAAGTGATTTTACTTTAAAGGTTAAATAATTTATTTACATTTCTATATCAAGAACGTTTTTCTGTTACTCCTATTGAATTTGACAGTGCTTGCTGAAATTTAGCATCTTTAGATGTATCAGAATCGCCCGCTGATCCGGCTGTTAGATTTTGAAAAAATAATGGAAAATATTTATTTTTACTTTCATGCCCAAGACTACCTTGTTTTACTTTATTACGGTCAAATAATATTTATTAGGTTATAAAGCAAGTATTTTTGTAAATGTTTTGTATGTAAATGTAAATGTTTTCATTATTTTGTTATTATATTGTTTACAGTTATTATCACGTCTTAGCTTTACACCAAGAATTACATTAGAAATTCTTGATGGGATGCGATGTAACGCGCATACATTATTTTCATCAAGAACTATAATATATTTATTTGTTTTTTTTTTACCAGTAGAGTTTCAACAAAATCTTAAAAATGTTCTATGAATTAAAAAAATGCCAATAATTATATAATTTCAGGTCAGTGTTTTACATTTAAAGATCAGTTATAAAGAGCCAATGTTATTATTTTCATTTTGATTAATTTAATTCGAGACTAAAATAAATGTGAAAGGGCTTTTATCTGCAATAATAATTTTCATCAAAAATAACATAGACTTATAAAAGTCATATACACCGACAATCATACTGAAGATTGTCAATTGTACTACAAAATATTTAAAAGACTATTTCCAGTATAATGACCCGAATATCATCATTAATGTTTGACTGGTACACTTAAAAGTTTTATCACATGGCTAAATGATTGACTTTTATATTATGATAAGGTCATGCTTTTCTATAAAAAGTTGCAAGAAATTTTAATTCACGGCCCTATTGGTTTGTTTTACTTTTCACTTAATTAGTGAAAAACAAAATGGACTGATCTAAAAGTTTACTTTCTTGTATAAAAAGTGCTATTTAGAATTTTATGCAAATGATAATTAAAGTTTCTATGTAAATAAGTGTAACATAGCAGGTATTATATTCAATGGTAACGGCCGTCCATATTTGTAAAGCCAGAATCATTTTCTGTACAGAAACCGGCAGTCTTGCTCAAGGCACTATAAACAAAGCAGCTGATAAAATGTTACACTCATAACTGTTAACAAAAACTGTTTCTGCTTCTGGTCTTATAGATAGAATAATAACTATTCCGTCGTGTTAGGTGCAGGAGCTATTATTAGAAGGAGAAGAGGTAAAATTTTGTTTTAGAGATGCGCAATCAATATTGTTTTGTCTGCAATTGAGCATAAAATAAAAAATAACTTCAGCCAAAGAGCATAAATGGCATTATACTCAGGCCCATCAATTGGTATGGAAAAAAATAATTTTACCAGGTTTCAAAAAATCAATCAAAATTCAAAAAACATAAATATTAAAATGAAAAATTGTATATATGTATGTCTATACAGACACATAATGATTTATGGCCGCTTAGTTACTGACGGTGACTCACTATAACATCCTACAGTCACGCCGAAACTAAGAGGAGAGAATCACTGTAGAAAAGGTAATAATTTATTGCGGAAATTTTGTGATAAAATTAAAAAAAAATATAAACTTATCCAAGTTAATCTAACTTAGTCTAACTTATCCTTATGCATTACAAAAAAAAAACAAATAATAAAATAGTGAGATGGCGACAGTTTTTAAGAAGATATAACAAAAATAAACAAAAAAATAAATTTCAAAAAAGTTCAGTATTTAATTGATTATATACCGCTGACACTTATTCACGCTTTTCGAAACCACGCCAGTTGTAAACAATACTTGTGTGAAAAGACAAAATCTTCTTTTCAAATTTCCGCCGAGTTGTAAGTAGAAGACCAAATAGGTCACGTGTCAATTTTAATTAAATATATTTTATATGAAGTGATCTTGACTACGTTTTATCAATTAACCATTGGTAAAAATTAAAACAGGAATTTTACGATTGTGTTTACAAAAAACATTATTAGTTGAACCTTGCAGCTTGTTCATTATTTTTATTATAAAGACCTATAAATGTATATATTATTAATAAATAGTTCCCATAATATATTGGATTATTTTTTATTTTGCCCTATCTGCTATGTTCTACGCTCTATAGAAAATGTGGCGTATGACGTGACTGACAATCTTTCGAACGTTTTATCTAGGTACAAAGATGTTTTACGTTTTCGTCGCCTCCACGTGATATTTTTGTCAGCATAAGGTACCCTTCTATATCTGAAACGAATGTAAATATTGCTACAAAGTAAAGTAATAGGCTATACAAGTCCCTCTACTGGGCACAGGACTCTTTTTTATTTCTGAGAGGGTTCTAGGACAAGGAAATGCCCGCCGTGCTTCCCCAATGCGTGTTGACGAAAATTGCAATTACAAATTTCATTTGTGCTGTCGGGGATCAAGCCCGGGAAAATTTACAGCGAACGACATATTTTTAATACGACACAAATAAATACGATTTAACATATATAATAAAAATTCTTACGTACTTGAAACTTGAACACTTGATAGCTCGTGATGCCTACCGGACAAAGCTACAGCACCACACCGTGCAATGTAATTGAAGATGCGTAACCGCGACATAATTCTCAGTGATGCGCAAGCATAACAGGCAGTATGTCACTTATATAATTGTCATCTCTGCAGTCTATTAATCTTTGCACTTTTATATGTAATACAGAACGTAGTTGCTAGACGGTATTGACATCGGCTAAAATCTCTGCGATCGCCGTTTCGTCAAGGTCATTCAGGCTAGTTAAAGCCTTAATCTGGAGCGTGTAACGCTAGGGTTGATACCGAACCAAAATGGAATATTATAGATTGTGCCAAAGAAGATACATAGTAGGTATATATTATATAATGTAAACTTATGTATTTAGATAGTGAAAGATACGATCAATTTTAAATTAACTTTTATTAAATGTCTTTACCGATGGGGAAAATTAAAATTTCCGACAAAACAAAATATGCACGACAGTTAATGGTAATTTTAAATATTTAACCAACACTTAGTATTTCAGTACGCAATAATCAGTACTACCTACTACTCTAAAAATTACTTACTCTTATATATTTTTGGCTCTTTCGACTTTTATAATTTTTATTATTAGATATTTCTAAGAATTGCAAAAATTCGTAGCCGTATGTATAATTTTTTTAGAAAATCCATATTGACGCATAGATAGATTGATAGATAGATAACACTTTATTGTACGCAAAAAATAACATAAATATTAACAAAAAATGAGAAACATAAATGTGGTACAATGGGTGGTCTTATCGCTAAGAGCGATCTCTTCCAGACACCTTTGGATGGACAGTATTGCAAGAAAACAATAAAAACGTGTGTGGTTTGGCGACAAAAATAACATTAGTTTTATTAAAGCCTAAAAATAGAAATTATAGAACATGTATATATATACATATATATATATATACATAATTATATATATATATATATATATATATATACATTTATACATATACTTAAATATATAAAAGTACAAATATATACTTTAAAACTATTATACATATATAACATAAATGTGACATACATATAAACAAATATTGTAACTAAATACAAGTAGAATAATTATATACAAATTAATAGGCATTATTTTTGTATAAAACGCAGTCAGTCTGTGCTTGCGTGCAGTGCGTGAGATTAGAGAGACGAGACGCGAACCATAGAGTACATTATATATAGACGCGAACTACTACGTACTAGCCCTCGGCCAGGGCAGTCGACGACGGCCCGTTCCACGCCCAGCGCACATCCATACACCCACACATATCCGCAAGCGATTTTATATGCACACATGCTTAAGTGTCGCTTTTATTTTCGCGTAGTGTATATTTTCTTTGACGTAAGAGAACCTACTACACGACTTAAGACATGGACAGCAGAAGTTTACTAATAACAACAAAATATTAAAGAAAAAACTGCGTTTGCTCTAACTCGCCAAACGCGGCAAGTATGACTAATATCCTCTCTACGGGTCTATTTATAAGACCAATGTTCAGCTTTAAACTTTCGATAATATATTCATTACATTCTAAACTTATCGGATAAGAAAGTTAACAATAAATTTATTAAATAGAAGTCGAAGAATCTAAATATAAAAAAAAAACCTTTTGGAAATATCTTTTCTGTAAAAGTCATTTGCAGAGCTGGAAAAAATTATATAAAAAATGTTTTATCGTAAGAAAATCTTAAGTAGAAGCACCGTGTATGCAGATACAAAATAAAAATGCCAAAATTGTGCAATAAAAAATTAGGTAAAAAAGTTAAAAAAAAATCCGCTTAACATACATTACTCCAAAATATGAATGTGAATAAGAAACAGAAAGGTGATCTTCTAAATGAATATTCCAACTTTTACTCGAAGTGTCATCGCACCACCACTTACACCTTTAGAATTGTGGACTGTCTTTTTTATTTTTTACATACAACTTCCGTGAACCCTAGGAATGGGTGAGTGCTATACAATGTCTCTTCGTTTCGACGGAGACGAAGAGCCTTAGTTTCATGTGATCGTTAGATAGAGCATGCATGAAGTTAGTACTAACGGCTTTGTATAATCACAGCAGCTTGGTTGTTATTATTTTCTTTGTTGCTTGAGTCACTCTCAATGCTGTCTCTTTCTTCACTTGTCGTTTTCCTTAGCAGCTTAGCCTTAATAAAAGCTTTATTCTTATTCGGAACAACACCTATGAAGATAAATTATTACAATGATAATGAAATAAAATTTATCGATCACGTGGGTTAAACACTTTTATTAATTTCCCCGTCGTTTCTACTTGCGATTAATACTTTTATGTGTTATATAATTAATATTTACCAGGTTTTTGATGTCTTCGATGATTATCATCTTGTTCCATCTGCTCCCGTTGGAACTCTCTTGCAAGTTGCTTATGCCGTTCTTTAAGATGTTTTCTCGTGAGCCAGCCCCGAACATGTCGCTGCAGCGTTAACACTGAGATGGCCATTTGAGCCCTAAGACGCTCACAAAGACGTCGTGCCAGCCACGCTCTCGCACATGCTTGCACAAGTATCACTTTCCTTATCTGCAATTGAAAGTTGTCGCTAATTTATAGTGTTATAAATTTCTTCTATAATTGCAAATTTCACTTGCTTACGGTAAATTCTGTTGAATATGACAAATAAAGCTCTGACGATCTTAAATATGGCGGTAAATCTACTCTAAAAACTTAATCATAATGCGACAGCCCGAAATATTGGAAGCAGATTAGCAGTGTAGTAAATCGAAACTGCACTACCAAAATCGTCTGTCCACCTTTGTGTGTATATGAAGAAATCGTCTTTCTAAAAAAGACGTTTAAAATACTATAATGAAGACATACACTGACTAAAACTCGAATATAAAATACACTCATACTCGATACCTACTTGTTCCTCGTAGATCCTTGCAAGAATTTCTACGTGATGGTATTTCAAAAACACCTTTGACTTCCCAAGTGCCCATCCATCCAATTTCAGTCTTAACAAAAGAAGGCGGCAAGAATCACGATTTGGCTTAACTTCTTCATCATAACTAAAAGCTAGAAAACCGTACCTGTAATAAAGTATTAGAAATAAGTATATATTTATAGATATTTCGATTTAATGTTGTCAATTGATGATTTATGACTTTACTTGTGTGAAAAACTTACCGTTTTATAAATTCTTCGAATGTTAGACGGTGGGAAAATCCAGTTTGTCTTATCCTAATTGTTTCAAGTACACCGGTATACCTTAGCTGCTTAAGTATTTTCGCTGAGTCAAAATGTTTTGGTGATCGAGTATCGTTCGGTTTAAGACATCTCACAAATTGTGGGCTTCCACTAACCATTTTTTGAAGCAGTTCCATTAACGAAAAACGGAAGTAGGTTGAAACAGTCTGTTGCGCCCGAGATTGAGATGCTAAACCTCGACTGTTAAATCGGTCCTGCTGCAAATTGAACTGTAATTTGAAGTAATAATTCTGCTCCAAAATAATATCATAACTATCTTTACTTACCCTGAAGTCACCTGAAATTGATTTTTTTATACTTCTAGAATTCATATCTCCTTTTAAAGGCGAATATAAATTACCCGTCTTAGTAATAGGACATTGAAATAGGAATCGAATAATATCATATTGACTTTGTCTCATTAATTGAACTACTTCAGGTGGCAAAAAGTTTCGATTTTTCTCTAAAAAGCCATCCGCTTGATATACGACTCTCCCAGCGAAATGATGAATAGCGAAGCAAACGGCATCAGATTTTGGTCGAACGTAATACTTGCTTTTGATGTTGTTATGAAACTTCTCTAAAATAAAAATAAAAATATTACCGTACCAGTAAGGAAAGCAATATAAATGAGACGTAGATTAATCTTATGTAGTTTATTAGTTACCAATAAGAGTTCGATCTGTGGATCGAGGAAAACGGCTTTCCTCATCGAGCAAAGCCAGCAAACCCATGGGTCTTGATAGTAGCATGTCTAGGACAGGCCTATTGTCAGAAAACTCAACAAGATCAACTGGTATTCCCTCGGCCATGTACTCCTGTTGTTCCCATGTAAAAATATGCTGATTGAAATAGTACTGAATTTGTTCATTTGCAATATTGATACAGAGTTGCTCAAATGAATTTTGCTGAAAGTTTTCAAAACCAAAGATGTCCAAAATTCCAATGGATAGTTGTTCCGCACTGTAAAAATTAAATATATTTATTTTTATACTTATAAATATATCAATATATTTCATAGGTATATTTTAGTGTTTAAAATATTTTATTTTACCTTTGAGGCCTATTTTGACAAAGAAGTGCGTTTATCCTTTCTACTATTCTGTCAAATGCTCTGGCGTATAAACCACGGGCAGTAGCATCCCGTGCAACCGCAGCCTCCGCCGGAGAACTATGTCGAGCTATTATTTCGCCTCTGGTGACCATACTGCTACTGGTTAAACACTCCCGAAGGTCTGATGTTTCTACTCCCAAGAGACAAGAAGCTGAAAGAATACTTCTCTTTATTTTATATATACACAAAAATGCAGATTATTAGACAGTCGATCCTTCCTTTCTTGCCTAATTTTTAAAATGTTTATAATGCCATGTGTTGTAAATTGAGAGAATCCATAATTAACTTTTACGATAGTCATATAAGAGTTATTTTGATGTGTATCCTTAGAAAACACCTTTGAAATATGATAACTACAAATTATTGCATGTTGTCTATGTAGAAATTGTTTTAAATATAATATTATAAGTAACTAAATTAAAGATGATGACGCTCTACCAGAAAATATACTGTATAGCAATAAGTTTAGTAAAACGCTAACCGTCTTATTAATAAATGTGGTTTGAAGGGATCCAATGCAAAGCTGATGCGATAAGATCTAATGTAGGTTAATAATTGAGGATTACCTCTATGTAACGGAGCAGTATCAATTATAGTAGCTCGGTTGTCTGTATTATCCTCGCTTGCAGTTTCTCCGAATTCAATATCACCAAGATGGAGGATAGCAGCAAGCATTTTGTATAAAACAATAACCTCTTCATCTTGAAACCCCACAACCTACAAAAGATAATCTTATTAATGACAATCATCATTATCATACTTAGAATTATTAATAGAAAAGGAAATTGTAAATATACCTTAAAAGCTTGATTGAGTTGGCGCCACCTATGGACGTTATGTTCACGATGTGTCACAGAAAGTGGCTGTAGGTAACGATGTCTTGATCTTAGTTGCTCGTCCAAATAGAACTTCCTCCAACGTCCTTCGCTTTCTAAGCCATCATAGAGGTAGTAGAATATATGAAAGTTACTTTCACCTCTAAAAAATTCAAAACTTACACTTCAATAAGCAAAAAAAATTACATTTGTTCTAAAACAATTTTAGAATTCTGGAGTCTATGAAAGTGTTCATAATGACCCTTGATAAATCTTATTACTCTCGGGTTTGTATTATATAACCAATTTCAAAGAAGCCAAAAAAGAGTCAAAAATTTAATTAGTTTAGAGTTAATTTAATTAGCAGTTGGAAACTTACAGGGCTTGATGGACAACTCGTGATTGTTCTAGTAAATAAACAGACATTCGAGCGCCTGATATTCGCCCAACTCTCATCATAGACAAATCTAAATATTTGCCAAATCTTGAACTGTTGGCGTTTATTCCTGTTCTCGCATTGCCAAAGGCTTCCATTATTGGATTTACTTGTAAAATCTTCTCCTCGAGGTTGCCATGTTGTGACTGTTGAGAAATAAAAGACTATTAGTTAATTAAAACAAAAAAATACTATAATTATAACTAATTTGGCCTTTTTGTACCTTCGATAAAAATACAAGTTGTTTAAGTAATAGGTTTGCGGACTCCGTTTTTCCCGCACCACTTTCACCAGATATAACAATGGCTTGATGACGTTTCTGATGCATAACAGCCTGATGGGCTGCATCAGCTACTGCATATATATGTGGAGGATTATCAGATCTACAACGACTTTGGTATATTTGTTGAGTCTGAAAAAATTTTTTTTATTAAAAGCATAAGGTTACACCCTTAAAAAGACTAATAAAGTTTTCCAGTCTTGTAACTTTTATAAGAACTTACTTTAGGTGTGTAAATTCCTATATCTGTAAAAGGATTTACAGCCACCAGAATATCTCCTATATACGTATAAATTTGATTTTGATTGTATCTATTTTGAATTTGTTCAACTATAGCGTCCTCAGTCAGGACTTCAAGAGTCGCTAAATCATCTGTGTACATACTTTCTGGTCTAGCTTTTCGATGTGATTTTAATTTTCCTCGCTTAGTAGTGGCTTCTGGTGCTCGAAAACTTCTGCCTTCAGCTCTTTGTCTCTTTATCTCTGCATGTAGTTCTTTTCGTATCTACAAAAATTCGTGGCAATTTAAAATTAATAGCATTGGTAATTAGAAATCTAAATAAAGTTAAAATTACCTTATCCTCAAAATTATTCACAGCAAGTAATAAAGGATGTTCTAAAAGTTCTCTCGCAAATGGCCTTTGAAGCATATCTTTAATGAGACATTCAGATATGAAATCTGTAAGCTGTGGTGAGAACATTTCTGGATGGGTTAAACTTGGGGGTGGATTTCGGGGAATTTGAAAAAGTGCTCTCATTGGATGTAACCCTGAAAGCGGAGGCTCCCCTTCTGCTAATTCAATAGCTGTAATGCCTACCGACCATACATCACATCTACAATCATATGACTGATCCAGTTGTTGTTCACAAGCTATCACCTGAAATAAGAAACTTGTGTCAACATTAGAGAATATGCATAAATAATAATTCAAAAATAAAGATAAGCTTTCAACTCACCTCTGGGGCCATCCAGTAAGGAGTACCAACTGACGTATTCCTTCTCGCGGCTGTAGCAGCCAAATGGGATGATACACCAAAATCGACTAGTTTTACCTCAGCGTTTTCAGTGAGAAGTATGTTATGACCTTTAACATCACGATGCATACATCGATGAGCGTGAAGGTGAGTCAAAGCTCGCACAGTTCCTCTAAGAACATAAGCAAGCTGAGGTTCAGTGATATTGTTGCCCCGAGCGCGCATTCCTGCGCATAAATCAGTGACTGAACCGCCGGTACAGAGCTGCAAAAAGGTCAAACATAATCGTGAAGGTTATAAACTATAAATCCTTTCTTATTTATTCATAAAAATTGCACTTACTTCCATAACAAACCATATTTGGTCATCTTCTGAGCTTATTCCTCGTTTCAGAAATAAACCGAAAAATTCTGGAATATTAGGATGAGATGATAGATCTCTAAAAACGAGAAATTCTTCTTCTATTTCTTCTATGTTCTCGGCTATGTTTTCTAAGATCTGAAATGTAAAATTATCAATAGTTTATCACCATACTTTAAAACTGATTAAGTCGTAATGGATATCTATATAGCCGCAATCCATATGTTGACTAACAGCATTGTCATAGATTAAAAGGTTGCAAAATTATGTAAGTAGAGTTAACTAACCTTGACATAAATTTTAAAGTTTGAAGGTAACATCTGCGTGTAATTTATACAAAGATATGTGTAACAAAAAATGCTTTAGATATAATTTAAAATTAAAATATTTGTACAACTGAAATCAATATAAATTATTAAGAATAACTTAAAATCTATTGATCAGAGCTTGATCAAATTCATATGGGATCACATGAGAAGCAGCTTTCAAATAATACAAGAATCATCGAAATCGGTTCACCCAGAAAAAGTTATGAGATAACACACATAAAAAAAACACAGTCGAATTGTGTACAGTCTCCTTTTTGAAGTCGGTAGAAAAAAGGTGATAAAATTTCATACAGGTACACAGATTAAATGCTATGTTACCTTCAGAAAGGGCAACCGGTTCTCATTTTTCATCATAGGAATACAATGAAGAAAAAACAGAAAAAGGCGATAAATATGTAGGAAAAAAATTAAGGAAAAAGGAGAAATAATTTCATTAAATTACTTCTCTTTTAAGATGAACTTAATAGGGAGGCAGCTATAATGGCTATATCACCAAAACTAAGAAATATATTTTGACGTTTCATATTAATCATTCCGCAATAGGATCTAAAATAACCATCTACGTAAATCCAAATAATTATTAAGTTATCTATGATTCATAACAACGTGTATAGTTCTTTATCATTATCACAAATCTTTCAAAACAAAGCAAAATATAAAAAAATTACCAGAATTAACTTTTTTGCTCACATGATAAGTCGTTATGTACCTAACCCTAGAGTTTTTGGATGATTCAAATTCAATATATTTATTGATTTCAAATAAAAAAAAAATTACACATATTTAGCATTTTTTAACTTATTATATGTTTGTTTAAATTTTTATTTTTGGATTTGCATAAATTGTATGAATCATGAATTAAACGAGCCAAATTTTTATAATTTTTGTGAATCCCACTGCGGCGAAATTGCGAGTAAGTTAAGAAAATGCCGGTACAATGGTTGTAAATAGTGATTGAGAACCATTACAAATAGTTTCGACTTCCGATACAAAAAAATTGACTAACGCAAAATAAACGAATGCGAAATATAACACTTTTACGAGAAATTTAAAATATAATGTGGACACCTCATGACTTGACGTGTGGGATCCGCCGGAGGAGGATTTGTAGAAAATACAACTTGAGTGTTACACAAGCGATGAATGAGCCAAAGCGGTGGAGAAAAAAAAGAAAATTGTTATGGACGACTATGAGAAGGACATTCATTTTGAATACATTATAGGAAATCAAGTAATAATTAATGTAAACAACGATGATGACAACGATAGCTCAACTAGATGTAGGGAAAGAATTTAAATAAACTTTCAATCTAGTGTAGTTTTTAATTTATGTAACTTTACTTCTAGAAATTAGCATAAAGCAATAAATAATATGAAATAACTGACAAAATTTGGGTTTTGAGTTATCTGTTTCGAATTTATTCTGATATTAGTCTAGATAAAACTAAATGATTACCAACTCTATGGTGGCATGAATCAATATAGATTTTCTTAAGAATGGAATATTGTAGGTACCGATTTTTCGGTTGGAATGCATAGTCCAATAAATGTGACAGCTATCAAAAAGTATTTTCTTAGATTTGGCGAAGTATAATAACTATACTATAAAAACTATCTAAACAGTTTGACGAATTTTCGTCTCGTAAACGTAAATTTGTCAAAAGAGCAACTGCTCGTGACTGATATTGCGTTTGTGATTTTGAAACAACAAATAGCGTATCGCTTTTGTGAATGACATCACATCCGTAGCCTTTTTTGTTTGACGTTGCGCTTGTTCGTGAACCGCAGTAGTCACTTACATCAGGTGTTCGTTTTTCACTTCAGTCTTATAAAAATAAACAACATTAATACATCATGCTGTATATACTCAGTTTATGTAATAGTTTTTACATAAACATGTAATATAAGACATAGCCATCATCAGCCTTACGTAGTAGAGCCACGCCGAAACTTATTGTGGGTTAGCATGAATTGGCCGGCTCGTTGGCATAGAATAATCATTATCAACATCATCATCATTACAGCCCTACACAAGTCCACTGCCTATATATATGCCTCAAAAGCCTCTCTCAAACAATGCCACAAAGTGCGGTACTGAGCCACCTGCATAAATTGACTTCCTGCATATCTTTCCAGGTCGTTACCCTATAACCCTATATAGTGGAGAGCCGCCAAAAACTTCGCCTAGCGGTACGAGGCTGCCACTCGAGAACCTTTCTTTCCCATCGGTTGTCGGTTCTTCCAGCTATATGGCCGTATGAAGAAACTGAAGTTTGCTCAGCAAATTCGGGGTTTCTATGCGTGATAAACTTAGAAATGAGGATATCTGCAGTAGAACCAAACTAAGCGACATAGCCCAATAAATTAATAAGCTGAAGGGGCTATGAGCCAGCTATATAGCTCGCATAAAATACAAACATAAAATTGCATGATAATGATTGTGTTTCGTATGATTAGTGAAGTGAACTAAAGTCCTTTTTAACGAGCAGCGAGGAATTCTATCTTCCTCGGTGTAGGAGCGCATCTGCACGTCTGTAAGCCACCGCATACACTTACCAGCAGGTGGACTGTGCCTTATTTGTCACCTTTTCTTCTATTAAAAGCCAATAGTAATTGCACTGCTAAAGAAAGAGAACTTTTTATTTAATGGCCACGATTAATAGTAGGATTGGCCACTGGCAGAGTCACATTCTTCTCACCAGAGACAATAGGTCTATCGTTAGTTTGAAATACGGAAATATAATACGTAGATGCAGGGAGAGTTCGTAAATGCTATGATTAAAAACATTTACCTTTATAGCAACCCGGCGCCCAGTCTTCTTGTCCTTTGCGCAGTAGACCTCGCCGTATGTGCCCTCGCCTATCAGTTCTTGCAGCGTAAAGCGGTCGCGCGGGTCCGCCGCGCGATCTAGCTCCACGTGCTGCGAGAGCCCGCGATACGCCATGTCACTGCGCATCGCTCCTCACTTACATCTATATCGTCTGAAAATAAATATATAAATTTTATTTGTCTATGTAAGCATAATGCATCAAAACACGAACGCTCCTGTTAATTCCCAGTAGGAAGCCGCTGTAATAAATAATTACCAAGTCTAAATTTTGACATCCATCTTTAAGTTTCAAGCCTCCTAGAGTCGAAAGAATGCTACGGTTTTTAGGAGGATATCTGTATCGCTCGCATACCTTTTATGATGACTTTTGATGCACAAATATATATTCAATACAATACATTACAATATCTTCAGTTCAGGAACTTTCTTCTTTCCCGCGTATCGCCGACGATAAACTGGCCCATCTGGCCCAGAGAGCCAAAGTACATTTGTATGAATACATGTATGTAAAACACATGTATCGTGATTTCTTATATTTACACGAATACAACACATTGAATAAAACCATTTTTACGGATATCATCGCGTGATAAAGCACCTGATGCGTGGGGAATTAAAAATAAGTCAAATTCGACGCTATAAAATCCGTTAAATTAGTCTTATTCAGCACTATTATCTAATTAGAACCTGATTAAGTTTTTATAGCCGTGGTAGCTCAGATTGTTAGCGCTCACTGTAAATTTCACAGTACGCGAGCAACCCGGGTTCAATCCCCGCCGGCACCAATGAAATTGTTAATTGCAATTTTAAGTGCTGATTTACCAAGTGCTTGGCGGTGAAGGAAAACATCGTGAGGAAACCTGCATGTCTGAGAAATATGAAAAATATAATGTAAAGTTCGCCAACACGCATTGTGGCAGCGCGGCGGACACTTCCATGCCCTAAAACCCTCAGAAATGAGAGGAGGCCTGTGCCCAGCAGTGGGACGTATATAGGCTGTAACTTCAACTTTTTAGTTTTTATCAAAATCGGCCCAGCTGTTCTTTTGTTATGAGTAAATTGCAAACTAATCGAATTTTATAATTAATAATCTGTATTATTTTTACTCATGCAGGTTCTGAATATGGTTAGGGCAATTTTAGAATGTATAAATTTAATGACCATCTTATTTACTATTTCATATTTCAAAATTACTATTTTTGTCTCCTCATATTGAGGTAAGCTTGTGGAGCGAAACTGCTACGTCCATTTTTCTAAAGTAGCCTAAAGACCATTAAGTATTCGTGTCTTTTCCGATTAAACAAATTTTAGCGATACTTATAATTTTATAAGCCTAAACAAATAATTGGTTTTCAAGCATCTGATATATACATGCGTCAGCATAGCATAACCATACAGATAAAGGTCGTAGTGGTGCAGATAATACTAAACGATTTGTTTCGATTTTAATTTTTGTTTCATATCTTTATGAACGAAGATTACTATCACTACTGGTAATCACCACTACTGGCTAACGTATTGAAAACCACTGTAGTAAATGTCTGGCAACTTTGACGTAACATCCCGTCGCATCACCGGATTGGCTGACGCGACGGATTACGTATTACTTACGGACGGATTACTCTGAATTAAATGCAAATATTATACTGCCATCTGTCGGAAGTCATGTGATCTGCTCTAATAGCTCATTTTTGCATTACACCTTATTAAAAGTCCACTACTGAACGTTGAATGAATAGATTGCCTCATAGGGGTGGTGTTTGCTATAGTTACCACGCTTGGTAACACGGTGGTTTGGCAACCGTAGTTCTATATTATTTTGAGTAGTTATCCTGTATATCAATAAACTGCTGCCCATTTCTGTCTAATTTCTCTCTGTCGTCACTGCCGACGCACGGGGCTAATGTGGGCTATTGAATTCTCTTACTAACACTACTCTCTTACGTCACGTATTTTATTATTATTTATTCACGTAAGGGAAGCACATAAAGCTTATAATTGATGATTCAAAATTTTATTGTAATCCAATTCCTACCTTATTTTTATAGGATAAAGATGACAAACGGGCACACAGTCCACCTGATGGAAAGTGGTTGCTGCGGCCTATAGACATCTACATCAAACAAAATGCAGATGCGTTGTCACCCGTGAGGACTAAGATTGAATGCCTCATTTCCAGTAGAAAGGGTCTCCGGTTCTATACACTCACCATACTAAACACAGCAGTGTTAAGCTGCCATTTTACGCTGGTATTCTGTGAGAGCGTAGTCCTTCCCCAGTCGAGCCGACCCATTCGTGTTACAACTATACTAATAATATAGCTGCAGCATGGCTCTACCACGTATAAAATGTAATATATAATCTACAATAATATATAATATGTAATCCAATTCCTACCTAAAAAAAATTAAGTATCTAGATAAAATAAATGTATGAATATACGTAAGTGTTTAATAATGTCTCTAGCTGAATACAAATAAAAGATAAAACTGGTCTTAACCTAGGAAAGTCCCAAAATCAGTTTCATATTTACACAATTATTCGTTTTAAGCCATACCCAAGTAGGAAATAAAAAAAATACAAAATTTAAGGTTAGATTTGCGGAAAAATAATACCTGTCTCATTATTTTAATCCACAGAAGTATTTGTACCAATTTTCAAGTTACAAGAACCGTTTAATAATTTTTCTCCATACAAATATAAATCGACCCGTAAAATAAAAAGTGTCGGACGAACTTTAACACCCTATTTCACCCTTTAAAGGCATGAATGAATGAATGAATGCAAAACACTTTTTAGTGGATACCTACAAACATAAAAATGAAGCTATTATTGCCCTAATTTCATACTTCAACGTCCACGTGATATTATAATATACTATTTGATCTAGCGGTTTGGCTTGTACGGCTAAATAAATACAATATTTGATGTACATACTTTGCACCCACATTTTAAAACCTTAAGGGTAAATTATTGAAAAATTATTTTAATTCAAGAGTATTTGCGTATTGAGTGTTACTTTTAAATGAAATAAATAATAAATTATTTTTCTCCATACTAATTTGAACATGGCACCCCGCAAGGGTTTGTTTTGAAAAATCGCAAAATACGTATTTTGCTAACTCTTACCGCTAAAACTTACTGAAAAGTAAATATTCACTTTCTTTTTTTTATAGGAGAGGGGTCAAACGAGCATACTGCTCACCTGATGGTAAGTGACTACCGCCGCCCATGAACAACTGCAACACCAAGGTAATTGCAGGTACGTTGCCGGCCTTTTAAAAAGGAGTAAGCTCTTTTATTGAAGGTCCCTAAGTCGTATCGATCCGGAAAAATCGCCGGTGGTAAGCTATTCCACAGAGAGGTCGTACGCGGAAGAAAACTTCTAGTGTAACGTACAGTGGTGGACCGCCAAGCATCCAGATAGTGTGGATGGTATCACTTTCAGTAAGTTTGGAGTCAATCGCCCCGTAAAATATTAAGTTTCAAATAAATTGTTACGACCTCATTCACTATACGTGGTAGAGCCATGCTGCAGCTATATTATTAGTATAGTTGTAGCACGAATAGGTCGGCTCGACCGGGAAAGGACCACGCTCTCACAGAATACCAGCGTAAAATGGCAGCTTGATACTGCTGTTTCGTATGGTGAGCGTAGAGAACCGGAGACCAATTTTACTGGAAAAGAGGCATTCCATCTTAGTCCTCACGGGTGACGACGCATCTGCATTTTGATTCTTCATTGAGGATAAATGTAGATGTCTATGGGTCACAACCACTTACCATCAGGTGGACTGTTTGCTAGTTTGTTACCCAATCCTATTAAAAAAAAAAACCACTCTCAGGGGTTGATTATATTCTATAAAAATATTTTTAAGATTTTCCTTACCAGCCTATAGCTGGCCATTGGTCTAGCTGTATGAAGGCCTCTTCTGCTGTCGCGAGGATTTGTTGCACCGTCATCATGCTTGACAGGCCGATTAGCGGTCGTGTTGCATTTTGCCGCTGCTTCATGTCGTCGGTTCAGATATTTTAATTCTGGCATATACAAGATAGTATACTACCATCTATACATATACACTCACGCCTATCAGCCAGAGGGGTAGGCAGAGACTATGGACTTCCATTTGACATGATCGTGACACACCTCTCTCGCTTTCTCCACATCCATATACCTACGCATACGCATACTACCATCTATCCTTCCGTCATAATTATATAAGGTCCTTCCAGTCTTTCTCGTAGTATCATATTACTGTCATTAGAAGAGGAACGATAAAACAGAGGATTCGATTATACTACCATTTTGACCACTATTCGTTTTTGAACTGTGGTAGCTTAGAATTCGACCCCACCGCAACGTACATTATCAAATACTAAAAGTAATAGCCCGTCCATATTGCGCTATCTTGGAAAAGCCTATGTCATTACACTAAAGGCTGTTGAAATAAATCACCACATGCTGGATGCTAAAGCAAAACATTGTGTGAGAATTGCATGTGATTTGACAGACTAAAAACATTAATAATAGTTAATCCTTTCCTATTTAAAAAGCTTATTAATATTCGTACGATTTGGACTTCACCGCGCTGCCGCAATGCGTGTTGATGGACTCAATTGTGCTCAAAATTTTTTATTACCTAGACATGAATTTTCCTCACGATGCTTTACATTTCCATCGTGCAAGCGATAAATTAGGACGTAAAATTGCAATTAACAAAATTATTAGTAACACCAAGGATTATACTAGGTTTTCGTGAGTTCTATGAAATTTTAAACAGCGCTCTTTTGAATACGCTGAGTTAAAAAGGATAAATTAATATCAATTATTTAGAATCCTTACCTTAAACTAAATAAAACTTAAACAATTAACTTTACAATTAAATTTATTTCTATTTACATAGAAAGTACGTATACAATTTTTGTAAAAAAAAAAGGAAAGCGAGAAAAAAATTATTGTCGTTCAAAAAGTAAACAAGTGAAAAACGTGATTAATTATTACGTCTCGTGCCATTTAATGCGTTTAGTATTCGGTGCACGCACGCGTTAAAGAAACTATATCATTTACTTGTCAAATATAATAAATATCGCCTATGATAATTAAACTAGTGAAGTGAAGTGAGTGATGTACTGACGTGACTTAGAAGATACTGGCGTATAGACCGACATTGTGTACAAGGGAGAAGAAAATTCCTTATGGCAAAAATGCAAGATAGACAAGGATACCAAATCTCATGACTGTAACCGATTTTGAATGACAGGTCGGCATAAGTCGCAAGAAATTAAGTCCTGGATATTTTGTTAACTTCAAAAATGTAACTTTCAAAACTTTAGATAAAAATAGAGACAGATTTTTATACATTATAAAACAGTAGTACATTAAAGATAAAAAATATTGTTATGAACCTAACTAAGTATCTATTTATCAACCAAAAAAATGTATAATCTTACTTCACCACCTGCACCTCACGGTCACACTAGTACAATATTCATATCATCACGCTATTTTTCCCAAAGGGTTGCGCGAAGCTTCGGATTATATTCTCAAGTCAAGTTAGATATTAAGTAATGGTCTTGAGGCGCCACTAGACGCCCGCGCATGAGACGCCGAGGGCTTAAATAGCGTGGTTCATCGCCTACAGCGTTAGTCGTAGAAAAGTGTGGTTTAGTAATAGCTGCGCGTGTCAATAGATCAGATTAAATTGCACTTGCCGCGGTCAGTCTATGTATGAGTGACCATTTTCTTAACATACCGAGATTGAGAGAATAGAGAGTGAAACTGTATCCTCAGACACTTGGTGCACTTTAATCTATTAAGATTATTATGTTTTTAAAATTCATGCAGCTAAAATGATAATACGTTTATTATTACTTTATACTTTTCAAGGACAGATAAAAGAATATAAACATGAAGCATAATGAAGCCTCATAAACATATTGGGCTTTAAACAGAACAATCTTATTCAACTGACTCCTACAAGTTTCCTGACTAAAATTATTAAGTTTACATTCATATTTAAGTCGAATGTAAAAATAAACTTCTTTATTGTATTTAATTATAAATTATTAAATGTTTGTAATTATCAAAAGTAATACTTATATGAAAAATAAAGCAGCCATTATATACTCCGCGTCCCTGTTTTTTATTTCCCCATCAAAACATTTTATAAAATATAAATAGGTATATTCTTAGCCAAGTATCTACCTATTTATATTAAGAATATGTTAAAAAAGAAATTCCGGGAAAACTGTCCATGGTAGTAAATATTTTTCTCAAAAGATCATAACTCGAAAATATAACTTTCCGATCTGATTCTTGGGGAGTTTTTTTTAAGTTTATCGGTAGAGTCACCTGGGATTTTTTTACATTTGAATTAAAATCCAACAAAAGGCAGGTAGTGGGTTCAGCTTATTCCCTGGAACATGTTATATGAATATTTTTTAATAATTTAAAACTATTATGGTAAAAGTTCAGTTAATTTTTGAAGTTATTGAATTTCGTGCCCTATAGACGACCTGACAGCCCGAAAACTCAGGACTGTCTCAAACTCAGGTAAACTGTCCCCATGGTACAGGAGAAAATCTTAGTGTTGAAGTAAGGTTATATAAAAGAAAAAAATGCAATGCAATACTATACAATATCCTACTACCTTTATTTCAGACATGAAGAACTTAAAAGTTAAGAATAGATATATAATATACCTTAACCTAAAATATATAAAAGCACAAATATTGCTTAATACTAAAACAATTTAATATTTGGGAAACGAATATATTTGGCGCGTCTTGGTATCGGCGGTACACTACCCCAGAGGGCCAGAAATCGAGAGCGAGAAATGACTATTTGTTCTTAACCTATAATATGTAGGATTTGAAATTTGCTAATCTATTGGACTCAAAATGCTGCAAAGTCATAGAGATCGAGTCATCTATGCCACATCTGCTTCGTTCTTCCACAAAACGCAGGACGTCCTGCTAGACGTAGAGCTGTATGATTTTAGTTTGGCGCAATGGTAATAAGACATTCAATGTTAATCTTCCGTTTATCTTAATTTTAGTTCTAATTCGAAGATTACGCACCACAACTTACCATCAAGTGGACGTTGTGTTCATTTGTTACCCTGATCTTAAAAAATTAGCTGTTTCTAATGCTAACGTTTGCAAGTTAGGCGCTTGTCCCACCGCCAACGATGAACGAAAAGCGATTGGAAGTAGAGACTAGATAAGAGTTGGCGAGCAGCGAGAAGCGAGTGTATAGTTCCGATAGTTTCGCCGCTGGGCTGTAAGGGAGTGTAATGTACCGTATTGTAGTGTAAAATGACCAGTGGGTGGTCTCTTGACATGAGTTCTAACCGCCAAGCCATAATCGCTGAGCGAGTTTTATCTTTGAAATCTCTTGTCGCTGCGACAAACTAGTGGAGAGATAGTTCCCGACAGCACTGTGATCAACTATTAATATACATATGTATATCTTTTATTGATACGGGATCTATAGCTATTGTTCGTTTCTTGAGCGAGAAAATACTCGTCGGCGGGAAAAATTTATGTTGCTCACTGTCCTCTAAAATATGTAAAAGAAAATCTACTACGGGTCATTCAAATATTGGTTCTTGTGTGATGCAATGTCCCACTTTTTATACAACTCGTAACCGATTTGTTGTCAAATTGATGTCAACCTATGAGTTACATCGCAAAGTGGCGCAATTGAACAACATGAGTTGCTAATATTTGTATTGCTCCAAACTGTCAATCGATACTCGTGATATTTGTTTCATTTTTATTTGTCGAATTCAATAACATACTCCGTTACGAAATGAGGTCGACAGTCGCATAACGCGAAATTATTTAATTTATTACACAATAAGCGAAAATGAATTATTGAAATGAAAATGTATTAACGATACCCACGGGATGATATGAGGTAGTGGATATTCTTACACCGCCACTACACGCGTATAGGGGGAAACAAACCAGGAGATGGGCAGCAAGGTCTTCCTAATAATGTCTAAAAATAAGGAACTGCTGTTGCTAATCCGCTTTCCAAGCATGCCAACTATGGAAAATATCCCCCCTCCCCCATGTTAGACAATCTATAGGGAAGCCTATGTTCAGCAGTGGACTTTAATAGGCTGTAACGGTAACGGTAAAATGTATTTGAAAACTATATGAGCCCTCCGCATGTGTATTGAATAAATCGTTTGTTTTAAATGCGTTGAATATCAACAAAAAAGAGGTAGAGACCAGCCTACGATATAGTTGTCCAATGGTGGAAAAGGGGAGGAGGGGAGGAATTAAATGATGTTATGATTTAATTGCTCTCTCTCCTATATAGAACATAAACCTCTAAGAAATTATTAGGAAGCCTGCATACAAGCAGTTTGTTTGTACAAACTGGTTGTAGTTTTATACGTGTCCAATTATTTTTCGATTTTGCATAAAAAAGAAGGTGATCGGGTTGCAAGAACATGTGAAAGGACTGTTTTTGTATCAAAAAGTAGTGAACTCGATTATACATTTTATTGCACCGTTGAATTTTTGATTACTTTACTACTCGAGTCACGTCGTTATTATCAATGTAAACAACGAAAAAGAAAGTACGCAATGGTTGTGGTATTACATTAAAATCGGCAAATAAAGTAAATCAATGAGTAAATTTGACGGCTCAGTGGCGCAGTGGCATAGCAATGAGTTGCTGCGCTGGGGGCCGCGGGTTCGAATCCCGCACGGAACAAGTATTTGTATGGCCCTACAAATAATTGTTCCGGGTCTGGATGTTTGTCCTCGTGTAATTTATGTTTGTAAACTGCCTACATGACACAGGAGAAAATCCTAGTGTAGGGGCAACGTTTTTTAAAAAAAAAAAGAAATATAAGAAAAAATAAAAGGATTTGGTATTTTCTTTTTGCTAATACACGCATGAACGCACGCAATTTCCATCGCGATTAAAAATGTGCCAAAAGCGGTATCCCCTATCTACAACTTTCAATTTCAATGAGGCTTGCTTCAGTTACTGCAGTTCAGTAAAGGCTGTGGAGTAATCAGAGACCACCTCGTACTCGCATATCCCTGAACCAAAAGAGTACGGTCAGAGTACATTAAAATGCAATCTCACGTGTAGAGAAACAGTCACAATACAACCTAGACTCAAAATGTATGTCAAAAAATGTGTGTTGAAGAAGTTTTGACTTCTGAAAATGAACACCTCCAAAAGTCAGTAGACAGAAACGTTCATTAAAAGTAGACCTCAAATTAAAACCCAACCGTAACAATTAATTTAATTTATTTTCATCAATTCTTTATCAATATGTGCCAATTTAAATCAATTTTTTTAAAGTTTATTTTACCGAAAAAACTATTACAGGTACAGTATCTTAGTGCATCAGATATTATCAATAGATAAGATTAAATAGTCACATCCTTTATACGCCCCATTGCAGAGCATATATATATACATACATATATATATATATGTGTGTGTGTGTGTGTGTGTTTTTTTTTTCGGACGCTGATTAGTCGTTTAGAACTTCAGCACTGATTTAGTTGAAACCCGTCTTGTTAAACTTAAGAACAAGCGCACAATAGCCAGCCTCTCGGTTTTCTATAGCATACATTACGGAATGTGCACAGGAATTACATGACGTAATTCCTCCTTCCTCTTTCCACCATCGGACAACTGGACTCTCCACCCCTTAGTTGTATTGAAAACTTCTACGCATTTAAACCAAACGGTTTACGTTGCCTTTTTTATGCGAGAAGGCAGTGGAATAATTTGGCGGTGTCTGCCTTTACATGCGCTTCCAATCTGGGTGTCTAGTCTGGGTGACTGAACAGGAGTGAATAGGCTTTTGTTATGCTAAGACAGCGCCATTTACTATCTAGGACTTCATCACCGCTTACCATTTGTGTAGATTGTAGCCAGTACCTGCATTTTTACTAATATAAGTCAGTACTTACATTAATAAAAAATGTAGGTTTCCTTACGATGTTTTTTTACTTCACCGCGAGCACTTAAAATTGCTATAACAATTTTATTGTTGTCGGCAAGAATCTAACTGTGGTTATTTGCGTACTATGAAATTTACGAAGGGCCCCTTACCCGTGAGCTACCACGTCTTTAGATTATAATAATATTTTATGACAAATATTTCCAATTTTAAGTCTCCCAAAATTACAAAATTACAGTGTAAGCTCAAATTACATTAGTATTGTTGTACTATTTACACAAGATTGCAACAAAATCAAGGAAATTAAAACAGTTAACCATGCAACATTGTCAGTTTCTATAGAACAGTAGGGTCGCAGCCGTCAAGGCGTTGTTGATCTTAATCCGTCCGTCCGTCGTAACATACAAGTCACCGTACACAGCAATTAGCGCTCACAATACCACGTAATGGAGGCATTAAAATATTTTCATGCAAAAAGTCGTCTCGCTCGCTTGTGACGGACGGGCGGACACGATTGAAGGCGACACTTTCACTGCTTATTTTTGTCACGAAGTTTAACCGTCACACCTGTTTTGTATTGTTTTTTTTTTTTTTGTGTTACTTAGTTGCATCGATATGTAGGTGCAACTAAGTAACACAAATAAAAAAAGACTATTCACCGATGCGTATAGTATTTTTTTCCCCACCAATTTTCATTTTTAACGAAAAAGTAGCCGTTTACTGTGATGTAATTAGCAAGTTAGGAAATTGATACCCTAAGGGCTTTTTTATTTCTTTAGCCATATAATTTAAAAAACGTCGAATTAACAGTTACGTATATTTAAAATCGGTCTCATCTCTGTTTGAAATTATGCTGAATTAAGTACTAAGTTTTTGCGCATTTTTATGAGGAATTTTTTTTAGATTATAATTAAGTTTGTTTGCACGTATACATAATACATAATATATCGCAGGTTTATTATTTATTCGTTAAAATATTTTGAGTTAAGTATACGATTTTTTTGGCGTTTTTTATTTTTATTCTAGAGGAATTTTACAATTTGAAAAATGAAATACTTTATTACTGGTACTTTGATCTTTGATCTTCTTCAAAATAATAATTATAAATTAAAATAATAGTTTTTTTAGCATCTTTTAATTTTAACCATACATTATACACGGATATTTTTATGATGATCCTGAATCTGCCTCAATGAATAGGAAATAATTTACATTACACGCTTTCTGAATACCTTCATTACGTATAATCAGCAAAATTCCAACAAAATACTGTGTACTGTTTGTTTTTTTTACGTTCTTGCTTTATCATTTTCATAATAATAAAAGTTAATTATAGTATATTATTATTCATTTAAACCGTTTATATTAAGTGTTCTGTGCAATGACCACATCACAATAGCTGTGCCATTAAAGAGGTTATATTATTTACTAGCCGATACCCGCGACTTCGTCCGCGTTGCTTGATATATTAACAAAGTTTTCGATATAATATAATAATAAATATATAAATACGACTGTAGGAAATCGAATTATATGAAAATTAGTTATTTTACGGTGAAAATTTACTGAGAAAACTATAGGAAACTAAGGGGGGCAATTGCTCAAGGTACAACTGAACAGCATCAGGTCGCTCGCGCAAATAATGCGCGGCTGGCCCTAACTTTATTATGAGACAGAGGTAAAAGAGACTTCCCTTCTCCTACGCATGCCCGCTACACCGCTTGCCCCACTTCTCCGCAGAAAGAAAACACATCGTTGAACACGTAGTGCTCATAAAAACCCTTGTTTTTTTAAACTTTACTAACTTTATATTTAATGAAAATATCGCAATACCATTTATGTAGATAAGGGCCAAGTGTCTAAGTAATAAAACTTAGAAAACCTAATTAAAATCTATCCAGTAGTTTTCATAATGCACGCACAACTGCAAAGCTCTATCATTTTATTTATATAGATTAGGGAATAACTTACTCAGCCCAGAGGGAGTAAAACAACTAAACAATACCTGCAATTCATTGTATACGTGTAGCTCTGAACGGTGAATAAATAGTTAAAGCAGTGTTCACAATAAATCAAGTATCACTGCACTGATACTGGCCTTGCAAGATCTGAATAACTGCTCACGTACAGTAAAATATATTATTATCTGTATATACAGGATTATTTTTCAAAAAGTAGCCAAATTTTAAACTTAACTTCGAATATATAAATAATACCGTTATTGCAGTCATTGAAAATACGAGTAAATAAGGCTTCTAATTTTATTTGAAATTATCCCAAATTGAATGTAATTTATGGGCAACAACGTTTTTGCTTACCGATCAACTCTTACGAATGTGTGCATGCGCAGTAAAATCAGTTAAAATAATGTATTACCACCACTGACCTCTGTATATGGACTGTCTATACACCGTGACATAATGAGGCGATTTGATTTTCGCTATTTTTGCGCTGACAGCAGAAGTGAACATCCACGCAATTAATAATAGAGATAAGACAGTGCGACAAAACATATCGATAAAAATTCTATACCCAGGCCTACCCGTAAAGTCCATTCTATTTATGAATCATATTAATATAATGCCATACAGTAAATAAATGTATCAATTAATACCTAGGTGTTAGACGCAAGCTTTATACCTCATATAAAACCAAGATAGACGCTGCGTTGATCTATCTACGTTTTTATTCGTAACTACAGAACGGATTTTCTTCCGGCTTTTAAACGAGGAAATGGCTACGCATACCCACTTCGCGGGGGCAAAAACGGATTATGTCGCACTCGCACCTACTAAAACCCCATTCCACCTTCGTCGCACATTGGCAGAGCCACGGAAATGCTTTCAAACACATCCGCGGCCCCACCAGCGCCAGCCGCCCAATAACAGCCCCTCCTTAGTTAAGGACTTCTCTTCCCCCTTTCCTTCTCAGATAAGGCACACCAGGAAGACAAGGCACACTGGTCTTCGCAGCCTCCAACTCTAACTGTACAACAGACTCCCCCAACGCCAAGTGGTGTAACCCCGCCAAAGTCGCGGAGGATAGTCGATTGGCACATCGCTGCAGCGATATAGGGAGAGTACTTTCCTCTAGCCTCAGCCCACTAACACATATCCAAGAACTCAGAGAGGACAAGCCCACTCAGAGTGGCCACCTTGGTCCAGCCCTGCACTTCGCGCCAGCCATGTGAGTCGCCCTACGTTTACCATGGGTTACTAAGCCACGGCTACTAACTCCCCCGCCTGCCACGACAAGGCGGGAAACCGTTTAGGGAGGAGCTATTTCTCACCTTACTCGCTAAGGACGCTCTAGCGCAAGCTCACTACGGACATTAATAATTTTGCAATCCCGTTATAAATTGATTCCCTCGATATAATAAATTGGTCATATTTAAACAAATTTAACAAATTTACGTCTTGTATGTTACTCGATGATGACTTTGTGTTTACAAGGCGTTTCTACGCTTGGCTATGGCCATTTAGTCTCGGGGAAAATAAGGAGAGAAGAAATAAAGAGAACATTCGAAATAATAATCTAATAATTTTATACTTACTGGTACTGGTACCAGAAAATATTGTGGGTATACTGCACTTTATCAAAGTGGTGCGTTTCTCATGTCTAATAAAATTGTCGTCTGTAAAATGTTTAGAATAAATATAATAATTTCGTTTCGGACGCCAATTCACAATTTTTATACATTTTAGCCATAATTTTAGTCTAGGTTCGGTTGGAAACCTGTTAATTAATAAACATTTTATAATTATCTGTTGTCGGCCACTTTGGTTGTTAACAGATATGGGTAGAAAAGAACATAGATAAGTATTATTACACAAGGAACTCGACAACCCTATTGAATTTTATTGTTTATCAAAACTCAGTAATATAATTTTTAAGTACCTACCTATATTATCAAATAGTTTTATTTTGTTTAACATTAGCTGTAAATTAACTTACTTGTGGAATGTTATCCCACTTTCCTTTTCTTAACGAGTTTTATATATTACGCACACTCTAACTATTTCTAAAGATAATTATTATTATGTAACTAAAACCAAACATAATGAAACCACGTAAAATACTTTCATTTTTTAATTTAAAAGTTCAAAATACAGAGATACGATTTAAATAACACAATAGACTTTGGCATATTATGTCAATTTTAGTTCCCGGTACGGAAAATGAGAGCGCTTCAAATCAGCAGAAGCATTTTTTGTATGGTATAGCCAGTCCAGCGTACTTGTATATATAGAGGTCAGTGATTACCACGCATTTTCAATTTAAAGGATAAAAAGGACAAAACGTTTGAGATTTTTTTAAATTAATTTTTCTTCACCATTTGCCTATATTACTTATTCTGAACCTTCTCTGCAAATTTGGCCGGTTATTGCAAAATAACCCTTTATAAAAATCAATTGTTGTCCGTTAGTCTCGCTAAAACTCGAAAACGGCTTGAACGATATTGATGAAAATTTTTGTAATGATATTTACGCGAACACTACACATTGAATAAAACTATCGCATTTAATTTAAATAAATTAAAACTAACTTAACCTAAATAAAACTAATTTTTACGGATTGTATCGTGTTTAATTCAACTTTTTAATTCCCGACGTGCAAGTATTGCAAGACAACAAGCTTCGGGTCCCGCGCCTACGTAACAGTGACCGAGTGAAGCCGGCCACAGTCGAGCGTGTGCCTGCTATTGCTGTACTACCCTATGGCAGAGGAGTCACAGACAAGATTCGCTACATCTTGAAGCTAGCTTCCATTAAAACATACTTCAAGTAGCCGAAGAAGATTAGTCAATTTTTACCATCCATCAAGTGTCATATCCCTCCACAAGATGCAAGTACAAGCTGGATTGTGAATGTGGTCTCTCTTAAATAGGACAAACAAAAGGATCTATAAAAAACCGCGTGAAAGAACATATAGCTGACTTGAAGCACCGACGTTCCGGGAAGTATGCAATGTTCATGTTCAAGATCGTCCCCGCTATTACATTAGATTTGATAGATCACAAATCCTCGCAAAAGAGCACCGATTCCTACCAAGGATGATTCGCGAGGCTACTGGAATTAAAAAAAACATCCTAATTTCAATAGAGAAGATGGATGGGTGCTGCCATCTGCTTGGGATTCTATAATTAATAAAATTAAATCCAAACCCAAGCATACCACTGTAAAACTTCAAGATACTGTAAGCTCATTCTGCATAGATCGGACCAAAAATTAATATTCAAAAACTGAAGATAGCCGGGGTAACTAACTGTAACATCGGGACGTCAAACACCTCAGTCCCCTCCGAGACCATGGGTGCTGTAAAGCACCCGAAACGTCGGGAATTAAAAAGTTAAATTAAACGCGATAAAATCTGTAAAAACAGGTGTCATTTAATGTGTTGTCTTCGCGTAAATATAACAAAATCATTAACTTAACGTAAAACTTAACATAAAGCAAATTAAACGTGATAAAATCCGTAATAATTTAAAATTAAAAATTTTGTACAGCCGACTTCCATATAAGTTATTAAGAATAACTGAGAAACGTTGGAACCTTGATCAAATTCATATATGACCACACGAGAAGTACCAGCTTTCAAATTAAAAAAAGAATCATCGAAATCGGTTCACCCAGTAAAAAGTTATGAGGTATAACACATAAAAAACATACAGTCGAATCGAGTACCGTCTCCTTTTTGGAAGTCGGCAGTAAATAGATTTTTTTATGTGCGGTTGAGTGGATCCCTGGAGAAATCACCCGAGCGAAGTCGGGGCTAATCGCCTAAATCACCGAAAGTTCATTCATATAATATGCACGTGTTTTTATATACTTTTTAAAACAACTTTTTGAGCCACAGTAAAGCGAGGCCTAGTACTGGTAGTTTAGATTACTTTATGTAAAATAAACATAGAATTTTCTTTATGCATGTTGGTGGACTTGCCGTTAAATTTTTTTTAAGTTCTTGACTTTGCTTCACATGTAATAATAGAGGATAGATGTAGATGTCTATGGGCCGCAGCAACCACTTACCATCAGGTGGACTGTGTGCTCGTTTGTTACCCTTATCCTATAAAAAATAAACATGTGGTAAATTTACACTTTAAATTTTAATTAATAATATAATTCTTGCTGGCGGAAGACGAACTTGAACTACTACAACTACAGTACTATGAAATTTCAAGCGTACGCTTATCCCTTATGTTACCAAAACTCACTACGTATATACTATTATTTAAGTTTAGTGCAGTCATATAACAAAACTGCGAATAAAATAGGATAAGAAAATGGTCTACAGACAAATTACTAGAGAGACGAAGAAGCCTTTTTGAAGCATGCATATAATCCTTTCAACTTAATTTGCGACCAGGGTCGTTGAACGTTCCTGGACGGCTGTTGTGTACGGCAGATCGAATAACAACACCTACAAGTGCAAAGTGATATGAAATATCAAAATTTAATAATTTCAATATAGGAATATGTCATATTCTCACCCCACTCCGACATTACCAGCAAGTGCACACTTCCAATTGTTAGATGAGGATCTAGCAACCGACTGATGGCGTTGTATTCATTCAAAACTTTGATGCCAAATACCACACACTGATAGAAAACAACCTTACCAATGCAAGAATCTCACTTGCTTCATTCTACGCTTTATTACCTACCTTACCAGCTTAATAAACATGGGCAAATCAGAAGTAATGCACACCAGCTGGCGCATCATTGAAGATGTTTAGGAATGGGCTTAGAGGTTGTTGACATTAAAATGAAAAAGATAGCTGTAGTCACTTTTTTGTGAGGTTGAATAAGCACTGTTTTAAATAAAGTTTTCCAGAAAACCAAATTTCAAAATCGATAATTTTTGTTATTTTTTTTCTTAATTTATTTAAATTTAACTCACAATTATTGACAGGCGTCTTGATCGTGCAGAAGTTTGCCACTTTGCCACCTACGGTGATGATTCACATCGTTGGTTGGGCATGGTCTATCGGAGGTTGTGATGAACCCACGGCGAACTTTGGCTTTTCTTTTATGTTTTTAATTAACTTTTAAACTCCATATTTTATTACCAAACCGAACTAAAGCAATTCTACGAACCCAATTCTACGAATTATGTCAACGTTCATTCCCGCAAATTACAACAATAAAAAAATGTTTCTTTAAAATGATTTAATATCTTGGTAATTTTTAAAACTGTTTATTTACGTACTGTACTAAGTGCTTGCCATTTCTTACAACACTGCTAAAGGCTATATTTAGCTGGACTAGACCAAGACCCAAGTGCCGGCAAACGTGTTTAAGTGGGTGCGCACGTACAAGTCCGGATGCCGTCTCGGATTTAACTCAACTGAATTTAGTTTTACATTTGAGATGTGACTTACACAATAACAACAATTTCGCTCTTTAGGTACTTATATTATTAAAAAGGGGATGGATGCATTATTGGATGGATGCATATAAAAATATATCAAAATTATACTTTTCATCCTTAATCGTTATGTAACATTTTATATTATACTATATCCCTGATTAAAATTAGTCTGTTATCTCACACACAAGAACAAATTTAATATTAATCGTCGATCGAGGAGTCATGATCATCATCATATAGTGAAGTTCATTGCTGCGAATAATCATTTCCCGTAGTATTTTGTTGTAGAAATTGCTGTAATCGCCACGCAGATTAGATGTACGCGGGTTATGGAGACAAGAGGATTTGATGATGCGGTATTAGAGAATCCATCACTACATTTTGTTCCGTGGGTGTCGTAAAAGACGACTGAAGAGCCTTGGTATCTCAGGGACTTAACGCACGCTATAAATCTCACAGTACGCAGGCGACCCGGTTCTATCCCCGATGGCACCAATGAAATAATTAAAGGCAATTCTAAGTGCTCATTTACGACGTACTCGGCGAAAACCTGCGTGTTTGAGAAATAAGAAAAAAATATATTTCGAAAACATGTGAAGTTCGCCAACACGCATTGGTGCAGCGCGGCGGACATTTTCTTACCCTAAAACCTCTCTTAGAAATGAGAGGAGGCATGTGCCCAGCAGTGGTACGTATATAGGCTATAACTTTAACTTTAAAAGACTACAAATTAAAATGTTCGGAAGATTGTGGTCTATACTGACACAGCCACGTGGTAGAGCAACGCTGCAACCTATTATGGTTTCATTATGAATGGGTGGGCTCGAATGAGTAATGAATAGTATGTGCCACCCATGTAGCAAGTGCCACCGCTGCGCTGTTATTTTCAATTGTGTAACACTGATTCAAGATATCGTGTCAAATAATCGTTCATGTGATGTATATGTTTATAAATTTTTTGCATTATGTAGCGTAAGGTTACGAATAGGTAAGAACTTTACTAATTAAAAGTGTCAAACAGCCGCTGTGTACTTTGGTAACATAACATGCTTATGTTTAATATTAGCTTAGGCCTCACACACTTAAGCCGAACGTCCACCGCAAACTAAAGTAACTTAGTTAAAGTTTATCTTAGCTCGCATAGGTGAGCTAGTTTTTCATACATACATAGCTTAGCGATGCGAGCTAAGGATAAACTAAGTTAGTTTAGTTTGTGGTGGATGTTCGGCTTAAAAGCTAATAAATAGATTACGTACATGTTAATTTTTATTGAAGTAGTTGCATACCTATTTATTTTATTGTTGTAAATAATTAAAATGTTTATAAACATACATTTTTAAAACAAAATATTTTAACGACTAGTATAATTTTGGATATTGAAAGTATATTGGTTTAAGTTTGTTTTAACTGTAATCTTAATTATGTAGGTATTTTTTATAATTATTGATATAGGTACTACACATTGAATAAAATGTTATAGACCACTAGCAGGTACCTACTAGACGCGTTGCTGCCGCAGAAGAAATAATTGTGGAAATATCATTTTAAATTTGGAAAAGTCACATTCTTTAAGTAGGAATGATAATAAATTCATTGAAATTGAATGATATATATCTTTCAAATAAATTTTTCTGTGCAATACGTACGCCACCTACTGTAAGTTAATTGTACCTACTATGCCTATAACCTTCACGCAAGTGCAAACAATAAGTTGACAAAGTTTTACCGCAATTTGATGAACGGTATAAATTTTTTTATATATTACATTGAATGAAACTAATTTGACGTATACGCACGCACATCTTTAATTTGACCTGCACATGTTCACGGATCGTCCCTGCCATTACATCAGATTTCATAAACTACACATCCTCGCTAATCTTTTGCGTAGATTGGGCGATAAAAATGAATATTGAAAACTTGAAAGAAATGCGAATTAATTGTGATATAAGGACTTTCTTATCCACCACAATAATTTAATTATATTTTTTCATTAATTTTATTTTTACTTGTGTGAATATGGTATTATTTTACTATCGTACTAGATGCTAAGCGCTGTTCTACATACCAGTATGTACATTTGATTTTATGAAGAATAGACAGGCGTTCAACCATTTCAAATGTAATTATTTAAGCAATAGGAAAAATATTAATATTAAAATACATTCAAGTATTAAAATAAAATAAGAAAATGATCAGTATTTCATATTATACAGAAATTGAGTTACGAGAATCAGGATTCGACTGCCACTTAATTTAGCCGTCAATGTGCCTACCAAATTTGGAAATCCTGGACTGATTGTATTTTGCTTTGTGGGTTTGACATTTTTCATAGGATAGGGTGACAAACGAGCACACAGTCCACCTGATGGTAAGTGGTTGCTGTGACCCATAGACATCTACATCTATCCTCGATAAAGAATCAAAATGCATATGCGTTGTCACCCGTGAGGACTAAGATGGAATGCCTATTTTCCAGTAAAAAGGGTCTCGGGTTCTCAATACTCACCAAACGAAACACAGCGGCATTAAGCTGCTATTTTACGCTGGTGAGAGTGTGGTCCTACCCCGGCCGAGCCGACACATTCGTGCTACAACTATACTACTAATATAGCTGCAGCGTGGCTCTACCACGTATATATATATATATATATATATATATTAAATGTATACTATTACTATTAAATTATTTAAGTGTTCGAATGAGTCTTCATACAAATATAATGCATGTTAATGAGTTTACCTTTTACAGCTTAATTTATAAGTTTCCAGAATAAAACTATGTTTACAGATTTTACCGCGTTTAATTTACTTCTTTCCCTCGTTCTCGGTTCTCGTTCTCTAGTTCTCGGCGTTTTTCGGGCGTCACGGGGGGTATTACAGGCCCGTCGGATTTCAATCGGGTCTAATTAAAATAAATAAATTAAACGCGATAAAATCCGTACACATGGTTTTATTCAATATGTATTGGGCGCGTAAATATAAGAAATCATTATAATTAAATACTCCTTTTCTGTTTAGAAATAGGTGAGGGTAGGCTAATGAGCAGTGTTTCCACTGTTGTGTTCCGCTTAAAAAGCATTCGATCTGAGTTTTCAGGTGTGACAGCAATGTCTATGGGCTACAGTGGCCACCACAAAGCGAACAATTACGAGTTCAATTTTACAAAATATTTTAACAGGGTCCAAAAAGCACTTGATTTTTTAATGAAATTTGAGATACAACTATAAAAAAAAAATTGCATAAACTACTTACAGGTTAGGTTAGTAGGTAGAGAAATTATATGGAATAGATTTTGGACACGGGTCGTTTTAAAAATAGTAGGCGTGACGCTCCAACGCAACGGTTCAAATAAAGACAATACGAGCGTAACGTCTTCCAAAACAGACAAGAAGTTCAATTTATTGTTATCACCATGGAGAGAAAGTAACGCTTTCTCGACGCAATCAAAAGTAAATAATAACTTTCAATTAACTATCGATAACTACAGCTGAAAATTAGAAATGAATCGATTTGTAGAATTCTAATCGATGCTTTTATGCTCGTCTGCTAGTCACGTAATAATCACTTAATATGCCAACCTGCAAAATCGTAATATTTTTTTTTTACTAGCTATGCCCGCGACTTCTTTCGCACAGGATTAAGAAAAGGATTTTCTTCGATTATTTTAAGGCTGAGTTGGTGTTTGAATCTGTATTTCTATCAGCCTAGTTTTAGTTTTACGGACTATACCACTGTTGCAAATAAAATAGTATTCATTAGTAACTCAAACACCGAGAGTTAAGTATAAATATTATTAAAAAAATGCGAAAATGAACCTGGGACGGACTAAACAATTACAGTTACCTCCTCTAAATAAAAGTTAAGAGTTTCTTGATTTGGAAGCTGAATGATAAGCAGGGGACGATAATTATTTTGTAATTTTTGGGCATTTAGGTAATATGTATCACTTCGTTGTTTGGTTGTCGTTCCGGATGGAATCTTGCAACTTAAATTTCGAGAACTTTCCGATTAGCTAGAGAAAAAAAAACGTGCTATACTAACTTTTTTAATATAAAATAAAATAAAAAGCTCATTTGTTAAATGATGAACATTACTTAAAAATTTTACATACATTTACCAAAAAGAATTAAGTAGGAGCAAATAAATTCCACAATAATGTCACAATTTCTAGTCAACAGCATTAGTCACTTATCACTGAGAAAAATGGCCAAGAAACAACATATAGAGACGGACAAATTCGGAGTTCCAATTGGTACTTTTAGGTACGGAACCCTACAAAATATACATAGGTCAAAGTTTATATAATATCAAAGGAGCTCCTCATAAACAATGTTGGACAACGTCACGGAGATTTAACCAAGTGAGAAGCAGCTGCTCGTGAGCTGCTGAGAGTTGTTTATTATTTTTGCGGAATAAATATCATCTTGATTTATTTGCACCTAAACTGATAATAATTCGGAATTTCTGGATTAAAAACTTCTTTCACTCGTATCCCAAGCGGTGGCAATCTGTGCGTTTACCACGTTTTTATATTTTAATATTCCGAAACAGAACGGTATGTTATATATTTAACTGCCTCGATGATCTAGGTAGTAAAAGCGGAAACTGATCAGAGGTTCTGGGTTCAAGTCCCGGGTCGAGCCAAAATTCTGTTATTGAGTTTTCAAGAAATTCTCAACCGACTGGAAACCACGTAAATCTGTGAGTCCTGCATCTGATCTCTCTCTTGTCGTATCGGATTACCGTTCAATTGAACTATTACAGTGAGGGAATAGAGAGTGCACCTGTGCTTGCGCATACACTCGGGCGCTATAATCCTGTCCTGCGCCGATGGCTAGTCTCCGCTGAGACTGGCTGCCGTGACCGAAACTCTGTCCATTTAAATTATTAATAATTACCTCCATGCTTAAAATGTGAAATAAATGTAAATTAATAAATGAATTAAAAAAAACATAATAATTTTGCAAGGCAGGCAGACAGACAGACAAAAAAATTGGCTTCTATATCGATAAAGATGTATAAAGAAATTAAAATGTTTAAAATATATGTAATGTACTAATTTGGCTTAGGTATTTATTTATACAGCCTATATACGTCCCACTGCTCGGCACAGGCCTCCTCTCATTTCTGAGAGGGTTTTAGGGCAAGGAAATGTCCGCCGCGCTATCTTGAAATATTTATTTTTCTTATTTCTTAGACATGCAGGTTTCCCCACGATGTTTCACTTAAAAGTGCAAATCACAATTTCATTGGTGCCGGCGGAGATCGCACCCGGGTTGCTCGCGTACTGTGAAACTTACAGCGAGCGCTAACCATCTGCGCTACCACGCCTCCACGGCACCACGGTTTAGGCATATTTAGGTTTAGGTTTTAGATTTAGGTTCCTTAAAAAATACCGTTACAGTATGAATCCTCAGCGTCGACATATCGGGTGACGTTCAGTTACGCGTTCACCTGGAAGGGAAGGTCAAATTGGCCTCTAAAAAGCTTGGCGTGCTTAGTAGAGCGTGACATATTTCTTCTACGTGGTAGAGCCACGCTGCTGCTATATTATGGTTGTTGTACTGTAATACCAGTAATAACTGTAATACCAGCGTAAAATAGCAGCTTGATGCTGCTGTGTTTAGTATGGTGAGTGTATTACTGGAAACGAGGCATTTCATCTCAGTTTTCAGGGGTGACAACACGGCTGCATTTTGATTCTTAAATGATGTGTAGACGTCTATGGGCCACAGCATCCACTTACCATCAGGTGGACTGTGTGCTCGTTTTTTACCCTTTTATATAAAAAATGCAAGCACTCCGGGTGCAAATTTACAAGGCTTCAGGTAATTTTGGCTTCGCATCGAATTAGTTACTAGAACGTTGTATATTCCTATAGAATTTATGATAAAAGCAACTGTTGTGAAGATCGCAACTCTTTTATCGACGAAGCCGACAACCCCGAACGTCGTTAGTACCGAGCTTTTAACCTTTTTCACATTTTTTTTTATTATAGGATAAGGGTGACAAGCGAGCACACAGTCCACCTGATGGTAAGTGGTTGCTGTGGCCTATAGACATCTACATCTATCCTCGTATGCGAATCAAAATGCAGATGCGTTGTCAGCCATAAGGACTAAGATGGAATGCCTCTTTTCCAGTAAAAAGGGTCTCCGGTTCTCTACACTCACCACACGAAACACAGCAGCATTAAGCTGCTATTTTACGCTGGTATTCTGTGAGAGTGTGGTCCTTCCCCGGTCTAGCCGACCTATTCGTGCTACAACTATACTACTAATATAGCTGCAGCATCGCTCTACCACGTAAATAAAACATTTAATGTTTTTGGTGGCACTCGTTTTTACTAGAATAGATTGATTGATAAACGAAACAAACATCGTCCTGTTTTTAATTTACAAGAAAGTTATTCATCCCAATTTATTACTTTTCCATTTGTCTTTCAAATTAAAATAGCTGGGAATAATTTAGATAAGCCACATTAGTGCAAATACGTTGGAGCTTCATCAATTCTCCTTCTATTCTTATTTAACTTTCTTCCCTTTCAAAAATCATTACTTTCGTCTTACCTGCGTTCACTTTAATCACCCTGTTTTTAATGATACAATCATTAACGTAATCACCATTTGCAACTCGTTAACCGACGGCACAAATATGACTTCTTAACCCACAACTCACACATTATTAACACATATCCTCAAACTACCATAGACATACAAAACACTACAGTCCATAAACAGATTAAACAGCGATGGGGAGGCCACACAACCTTGTCTGACATTTTTATATACCTATAAATCTGTCCGTGTACGCCCGGTTGATCCTGACACAAGGATTAATGTCCCTATAAAACGATTTTAATCTTAAATTATCAGCCCCGTGCTCAACCCATACGACATCTTAATATATTAGGATATAGACAGACAGAAATATGTAGTACGCTAAAAGTCGTTGAACGAAGTAACAATAATAAAGGTATAATAAAAATAATTATTATATAAAACTTGGTATGTATGTTGAATCGCGATAAAGAGGTAGCTAAAATTAAATTCACCTCACTCACAAACACCTTTGTTTTAATCGTGGGAAAATATTTTCTGGGAACGGAAATTAAATAATGAGCGTAAAAAATAATTAAATGATTTTCGTTATGAGAATAGAATTGAATGGTGATTAAATTATTCATTTTAATAATATCGCTTTATATCGACAACTATAATTATTATATATTTTAAGTATCTTAACAGTGGTAGAGCCACGCGGTAGCTTTTGCTGTCGCACGGATGGGCCGGCTCGAACCGGGGTAGTACCGGGGTAGAACCACGACCTCACAGAAAACCAGCGTGAAGTAAAGGTTTACCTCTGCGTTTCGCTTGGTGAGTGCAGGTGGCCGGAGGCCTTTTTTACTGGAAATGAGGCATTCTATCTTAGTCCTCACGGGTGACAACACATCTAAATTTTGATTTGTAACAGAGGATAGATGTAGATGTCTATGGGCCGCAGTAACCACTTACCATCAGGTGGACTGTGTACTCGTTTGTCACCCTTATCCTATAAAAAAAAATTTCTTTATAAAATGTATAGCCGTTAGTTCAACCGAGATGTGAAATTTAAAGTAAGCCCGGGATTCTAACACAGAAGGTTGATCGTAATCATTTAGAAAAATAAAATAACTGGATACAAATTATGAATAATATCACAAAATACAACCGTATATTCATACGCGTAAATTAATCTTATCGTGGAAAAAATGCTTAGTTATGCGTACCGATATCGGGGCATGTCCGCAGTGAATCGATCGTTTATAACGGTCCGCGCTATCACGGTTCTATTATGAATATGGAATTGACGCACTTGTGGCTCGTTAGCATGCAACGGGCTTAAAGAATTACATCCATATTCATTTTATATTAAAAAAATATTAATATATGTAACGGTTTCAAATAAATTATTATTCTATCGATATAAAAAAAATGAGATTCATTATGTGCATTTACTGAGCCGCCCTAACTTTTACGGATAAGCTGACAAGGGAGGAGTTTAGTTAAATAATAATTTAAATGTATGTTACATATGAATTATTGATACTTTTTGTTTAAGTATTGTATTATTGTCTTTAAAATACTATGAATTACTATTATAATATTACTTTATACAGGTTGTAATGAAGTATATATAAACTTTTTCTCTAAAATATCGAAATCACCCTCTAAGGAATGAGTCTCTCATGGCTGTCTTATAAAATATAAAATATAAAAATTCCCAACTCAAATCCCACCGACTGAAGGTAAGAACCAAACATCCATCTATCATTGGCATCTATCGCTATCAAATTTTTACTCACCAGCTCGCCAACCGAACAATTCGAGAGTGAGCAACTTTTTCATAATATTATATCTGCTAACAGGTTCTTAAAATGACTTATTTTAGTTATGAACTTAAATATTACCCTCACGTACCTTACGTGGGGGTAATATGGTTACCTTAAGCTTTACCGCCCTTTAAAACCAAAATTAGGAGGAGGACAGAGACAAATACACAATGTCGTATACTATAACTAATATATTAAGAAAAAAATAGCAAACAAGCCTTGCCAATAATTAGGAACACTTCGAAAATCCAACTTAAAAAAAAAACTTTACTATAATATCAACTGTCAAAATGGCGTCGATAAAGCTGTGCCCTTTTGACCATTTATTATTTGAATGACGGATGAAGAGCTATCGTATCACAAAGCTATCTATGCAAATAAGGCTGTAGTTTTTGATTAATAAGAAAGTGACCATATTAACCGGATGACCATATTACCCTCACGTACTATAGATAAACAAACTAACGGTAAATCTGATAGTAAGTGGCTACTGCAGTTTATGAACACCTGCAGCTAACTTCAAACAAACAAGAGACTACACATGCGTTGTCAAATCTAAGGACTAAGATGGAATGCTTCACAGCCTATGCACTCGCTCCCTATACCTTCCAGACTGGAACACAGCAGCGCAAGCATTGCTATTGCAGCAGAAATAACTAAGAGTGGGGTACCTGGCCAGACGGACTACTAGGCAGAAAATCAGTACTACCCTCTAATGTGTATTTAGTAATAAATTTAGTTTCATTGAAATCTGCTAACTCCGAGCTGAAGAAGTAGAGTAAGCAAAAATACTATCACTTAACGGAAATTTTCAATAGAATTTTGATAATGCAACCAGACTGCAAATAAATAAGTCACTTACGCTGTAATATCTGTAGTTTCATTAAAATCTGCTAATTTCGAGCTGAAGAAGAAAAGTAAGCAAAAATACTATCACTTAATGTGAATTTTCAATAGAATTTTGATAATGCAACCAGACTGCAAATAAATAAGTCACTTACGCTGTAATATCTGTAGTTTCATTGAAATCTGCTTATTTCGAGCTGAAGAAGAAGAGTAAGCAAAAATACTATCACTTAACGGAAATTTTCAATAGAATTTTGATAATGCAACCAGACTGCATATAAATAAGTCACTTACGCTGTAATATCGTCCGGTATAACTACCATGCTTAGAAATGGCAACAACAACAACGCCACAGCGAGATCGAAATTACACTTTGGTCTTCCTTTGGCAAAAAATAATTGATCCGATCTTATATCAGTGTTGTCTATCGCATTAGACACATAAGATATAACAAAGGAAGAACCTACGTAAAAATATTTTTGGTTAAACATAGTTAAAACGCATGTGCATGTCTAACAATTTTTCTGGCGTATTGATAATAAAAACCAGAATTATTTTGTAAGCCACTAACGTATTTAAAACTTCTTTACATTTAATAGGCTATTCAGTTTGAAGTCAGCAGTTGTAAGGAATCGCTTTAAATATCTTGCGTCAATACTATCGCGTCACTAATCTTCTTACAAATGACACGAGCGTATGAAGATCTTCTTCGATGCAATAGATACATTTAAATTTGCTGATTTTATTTCAATTCAAGGCATAATTAGCTATTCACTGTTCATCCATTCTATTCCATTACAGTCTATAAAAATCCACTGCTGAACATAGGCCTGCCCCAAGATTGCTTCATAGGGGGGATTTTGCCATAGTTGACATGCTTGGCGAGCGGATTGTCAAGCGAAGTTTTTTATTATTTTGAGTTGTTATCGAGCAGATGCTGCTGCCCATTCAATTTTCAATGATTCAATTTTCTCGTCTAACGACACCCGCTGGATAATATGCGGTAGTGGACATTCTTACACCGCGACTTCGCTATAGATATTAGGATGAAATTAGAGAAAGATATTATAGGAGGAGGGGGGGGGGGCAAACGAGCATGCGGCTCATCTGATGGTAAGTGACTACCGCCGCCCACGAACAACTGCAACACCAGGGGAATTGCAATTGCAGCCTTTTAAACATTAGAACTACCTGCTAAACATTAGAATTTCCTTTTACTCGTAATATTTAATTTGAATTTCGTTTTTTATATAAACTATGACCGTAGAAAAGCACAAGAAAGCGACCGTATTAGTATATTGCATAAATTATAAATAGAATTTTTAAATTATAGTAATTTTAAGGCGCAAATATTTTTTGAGCAGATGTGCGTCAAAAAATATTTTGGAACTGCACAAAAAAAAAAGATGGGGCTTTATATTTATTATTTACTTAGGTCACTTTGGACATTAATAACCTATAGTTTAAACCGAGAAAATTACAATTTTATTGTCAGTATGTTTAAACGCTATCATTATATAATAATAACTAGCTTATATTAAAGTGGTTTGAGTTTCATCTTTATATATAAAAACGTGTCACGTTTGTCCGCGATGAACTCCTAAACTACTGAACTGATTTCAATGAAACTTTGCACACTGTGTGCAGTTTGGTCCAACTTGAGGGATAGGATAGCTTTTATCCCGATAAGTGACCCTCAATTTTTTTATTGCTAATCTCATTTTTTTTTAGGAAAGTAAATGGTCGTCGGCAAGGGCAGAACGACGACTGTCTGGTCAGCTAGTATATTATATAAATTCATATATAGTATTATATAAATTGAGAGGGACCAAAAATAAGTAAATTAATACATGTCTATAATTTTAGAAGTGTCTGTCTTTTTGTTTATAAACGTATCACGTCTAAAGCACTAACACTTTTCATAAGAATCACCAAGAAAATTTCAAAACGTATCTTCGTGTAACATTTAGTCTTTGTTTTATTAAAATCGGTTCATTCTATCAAAGTTATGATTATGATTTTGAAATGTAGGTACAAATTTGGTCAATGGTGGCGTTGAGTCATTAATGCATTTTTATCTAATATCATAATAAAATGATGTAAAATATGTTCTATAATGGTAATCCTATACCACAAACACAGTAACAAAAAAAGAATATCAAAATAATGTTTTCTCACAAGGATTAATGTCTTACCACCGCAGTTAACAAGTGCAATTGTTAACCAGTGTTATCGATAGATGGTATGGTATTTATATAACGATAATGATATATATATATAGTTTTTTTTATAGGATAAGGGTGACAAACGAGCACACACTCCACCTGATGGTAAGTGGTTGCTGTGGCCCATAGACATCTACATCTATCCTCTATTACAAATCAATATGTAGATGCGTTGTCACCCGTGAAGACTAAGATGGAATGCCTCATTTCCAGTAAAAACGGCCTCCGGCCACCTGCACTCACCAAGCGAAACGCAGAGGTAAACCTCTACTTCACGCTGGTTTTCTGTGAGGTCGTGGTACCACCCCGGTTCGAGCCGGCCCATCCGTGCGACAGCAAAAGCTGCCGCGTGGCTCTACCACTGTTGAAAACTTAAATTATAATATATATATATATATATATATATATATATATATATATATTATATAATAATATATAAATTATACTAAGTGTAACGGTGCATCTGAATGCATCCTTACGGTGCGTATATATTATATAACATAACATGTTATTACTTGTTATACATGTTATTCATTGTTACATAACGTGACACAAATGTAATATAACTCGAACGGCAGAACGACTAACGACAATGTCATATAACAATGTTATATTGCATTGTTAGTCTAATGTGTACAGTATTGTTATATGTTATATGTTAATTTACATATATATATATATATATATATATATATATATTTACCATATACACGTTTTAATATAAACCGAAAATGTCAATCAAATCAAAGATTTATGTTGTATTTTTTTTAAATGCACCTACACATTCCAAGGACAAAAAGTAAGATGTTCTACTTCAATCGAGAAGTAATCTTGTTCATTCTTCTTTCCCTATTCAATCTATTCTCCTTTGGAACGCACTCCTTCTCGAAACCAAGACAGCTAGCAATCGATACGCGTTCAAGATGAAAGTTCGGGAACACCTAATAAATTGGTAGAATCATCAAGTAACAGATTATTTATACTTTTTTATTCTTATTTATATAATTTGTGAATATATTTATATAAATTTTTGTGACTATATGTATATTTGTATATCTTTATGTGTTATACATCTAATATTATAAAAAATATTATATTCGGTATTTTATATATTATTTTATCATTTTTATTATTGATAATATTAAGTGGGTTATTTTATTTTTATAAAAACATATTTGATGTGGCCACCTATATTATGCCAATGTGCCCTTTTTAAATTATAGTTTAAATATTATGTCTAGTCTGTAGGAAGGATTTGCCATAATTGCCATCCTTGGCAATTTCGTACATTTGATCGATAATATCGGTACGATCATATCGGTATGATCGTATCGATACTTTTGGTAGATATAAGATGCTATACAGCTATCAGTCAAGGGCTATGACATATTTGAGATTTTACGCAGAGTCACATCTCACATTACCCGTTAGACGAAAAGGCGGTGATGGATTAGACTAAAGTAATGGCTTTTCTTACTTCTCACGGCAAAAGCTAGTTAGTAATAGTTTGAAAATTTACACGATGATTGTCTGTATAAAGGGAAGTAAAAAGTGCTGGGTGAACATTACAACACTGAAATGGTTTCTTGTAAAGCTATAAATAAATTATCACGATCTAAACGCTACTGTCAATGTCAGGAGCGGACATAATCCCGACCATCACCTTCGGACACGTGAACAATGACAAAGAGAGGGCGGAATTATAATAAGCCATTTAAATTATGGAAATTACAACATCGCACTTTCATAATATTTGTTCACACATACGCTAGTAAAATAATCATAAAATAACATAATGCTTAAGTAAATCGTTAGTAATAAATTAGTGATAAAAGTGGATGAATAATTCGGCAGAGCAACCGGTTTGAAACTAGTCACGAACGTTGAGCTGCCGAATCTTTCACTATGTGGTAATAAAAATGCTTCTCTAATATTACATAGTTAAATTAACTTAACTTTCAAAATTTCTAAACCTTCTTCGAAAAGATGTTTCATTGGATTACTTTGCTCTCGGTCCTGTTGTAGTTCTTTTTTTGTTATTGACAGATGAATTCATTAATATTCTCCTTTTTCCTGAGGAGTCCGTCTGTATTAGTACCATCCTCCTACCTATTTCCACCCTAAGTTGCAGTGCACCTAATGCTGTTGATAAAAAGGTAAAAATTTTAAAAAAATGCAATCGGTGAGACATTTGATTTTAGTCCTCAGGGGTGACCACGCATCTGTGGCTTTCTTCGCCTTATGATAGTTTCTGGTGCACGTAGAAGATAGTCACTATCAGTAGACTGCCAGCTCGTTTTGTACTTTTATATTTAAAAGTGAATCACCTTGATTATCATTATCATTATTTTATCATTAACATTGGAAGAATTTCATATCAAATGGACATTTCAATGCTATTTAAATTTAAAATGAATACTTTTCGTATCATTGATTAGCAGCTGACTGGCAAAGTCTGAGGAATGTTATTAGCTGCTTTGAAACTCACTTGATAAAAAAAAAACTAGAAATACGAATTAGAGTGGTAATAAAATGCTTATTTTTTGACTTGGTGGAAGAAAGCTGTAAAAGTCATTTTGATAATTATAGACTTATAGTCATTGTTTTTTTCTTTTATTCAAAAATTTCGTATATACAATTTGATGGTTGCCGTCAATTATTTTGATAGATGGAAACTTACTTTCTTTTAATTGATCAATTAAGCCAATTTTATAAATGTATATAGATAAATCGACAACTGCAAGATAAAGGTGTTTATTTCTTAAAGAAAAATAATGTGTATTTTATTTACTAATCTCAGACTAACAAAAAAAAACAACTCTGCTTACATTTCAAGTAACGGAAAAATGAAGCCAAGACTATGCTGAATGTATTGTGAGAACACGCACTCAATTACATCTTAAATAATTTGCAACCAACAACATGGCTTTAGGTGCACATGTCGTGTTTTCAGTTGTGAATTTTTGTGGGTTGATAAAGAACTAAACAAGAAAGATGTGTGCGTGAGTACATGCCAAGAAGTTGAGCATGGTTTCGATATCAATTGAAATGTAGGTACGCAGCGCTCTGCCTATCTTTCTAATATATTTTTTTAATCTGTTGTTGATCTGAGTTACTCATAAAAAATTATATCCATCGCGACTCTATCGCGTATCTTGACGTGTAGGGCAAAGTGGAGTGCTATAAAGTGCGAGAAAGGTCGATGGACTGACCAAAAAGTCTGCGACCAAATTAGGCGGCCCTTTGCACGAGTGTAACAGGATATTGCCCAACTGGGAGAAGTGGCGAATGCTCGTAAGATGCTGCCCATAAAGATGTCTCTTTGTGGTGACCATAACCACTTTATCAAGAGTAACGAAGAAGAAGAATGGTAGACCATAAGCTCAAGAACGTTAGAGGGAACTTAATTTGGTTCATACAGACCACTCCGTGGCTCAGAGGCTCAGTATTGAGGACCTTGTAAGTATTTGCGTTAAAATAATTAAAGAAAAATATATCCGAATGCAGATATGTAGATGTCGAATTCCAGTAAATGACAAATATTTAAGTCACCTGGTAGTTGAAACGACGATCTAAGCAAGATACAATTGGATACGTAAAGCTGAAGTTCGGGTTAAGTGGCGCCCTTTGGTGGATTATGACCAGTAGAAGACTGCCGTAGGCTGATGATGATGCTGATCTAAAAGATCAATATTACTACATAGTATTTGTTAAAATTCTAACATGATCAAGTTATTCTTAAAGGACTATAATAAGGTAATATTTTTGCAACATTGTTTAAATCAAACAGTTTCTTAATAACGTATTCGTCAGCTTCTATACGATCATGTAGATTTCATTTAGATAAAATTTTACAAAATCCCTTATCATCATAGATTTATTCGCTGTTCAGCTTTGTTTATTCAAGTAATACTTGTATATCAAACAAATAAAATAAGGCATAATAAAAAGTTTAGGAATCTGGAACCAAAAACTACACAAATTAAACTACGATTACATTTTATACAGTCACCATAAAAACACAACTAGCTTTGCTCGTCCTAAATTGACGTCCTTCCATAATACAGATCGATCGACTGCTGTTCACAATAACGTTTATTAGTCCATTCCAGTAGACTGTGGCGTGTTTCGTCGCTTCCTTTTAACGATAATTGGATTAAATATATAAACACGTTAACATAATTCGTTTTCGACATGTATTGAATTGACATTGGATTTATTATGTAAAGGTAAACAAAACACCATGAATACGTGTTTTGATTGTTCCAAACAGTTACTCGATGTAAAAAAGATATTTCAAATCAATCAAATTCAGTTAGAATGTGATAACGAAAAATTACGTCAGTAATCAATGTTATCCTTGACATCTGTTGTTCAATAAAATTTTAGCAAGAAAATTGACTTAAAAATATTTTGAGCAGTTAAAACATACTTATTTTGGATGAACTCGTATTATATATTGTATTTACGATATATTATATCATAAATACATACATACTAGACTAACTTATTTCGACGTATTAATGTTTTAGCGAAAGTAAGGCAAAAAGAGATCGGCGTGTTTTAATTTGCATATTTTTAGTTAATTTTAGTATAGCCTAGCCTAACCTGTAACAGTTAGCTCGTGCTAAACGAAAAAATATTTGGGCTATTTTTAGTTTGCTTGCGTTATATTAAAAAAACTTTCCATTACATAATATAATATTCTTTATACTTTAATATAATAGTTTAATTATGATTAGCTAATAACTGTTGTGTATTTGAAATATATATTTTTTGTGGAATACGAGAACATAGTCCAGCTGATTGTAAGAGGATGAATTCGATTAAGAATCAAATTGCAGAATCGTTTTCACCGCTCAGGAGGTAAAGGACTTGATACCAGTAAAAAGGGTCTTCGGTTCTATACACTCACCATACGAACACAGAAAACAGAGAAACATTATTCTGCTGTTTTACGCTGGTGTTCTGTGAAAGCGTGGTCCTACAACACGCTGCAGCTGTGTATAACGCAGTGCAGCGGTGGTAGAGCCATGCTGTAGCTCAGCTTAGCTTAGCTACAGCATGGCTCTACAACCTAAAAATGTTTAAATGTATTTACGTAAAAAATTACAATTGTACTTACGTACAAATATTTTATAGTTCTCATGTGTAATTATTACGGTGATTTTACTAAATCTCTTTAAAATTTATTATGTACAGTAAACTACGTTATTACATTGAACACTCATAATACCTCTGATATATTCTTTCTTGATAAAATATCCTGATCAACAAAACATATTATTCTTCATAACATATCGCGGCGGTCCAAACCGACCCTCAACATTGGTTCTAGGTAGTTTTCCATTAGAAGCCAATTCCTGCTTAATCTATGTTAAAAAAATGAGGTTCCATCAGTCATTAGATTGAGATAAGTACATTCAAAGAAGTTGATAAATGTGTGCTTAGTTATGCTTAAGGCTGGGAGAGACCAATATGTCATACTATACAACAAACTTCATACTCATATCAAACTAAATGACGTTTACGACTAATGAGAAGAAGTAGCCTTAATTTAGTAACGGTATCTTGTACTATTAAATATTTTGTGGTAACGGGCCGTTTTTGTATTGCATAATGTCGACTCATTTTAAATTGACGTTATAAAACCAAGCCCCTGCTTCCGCAATAATAAATGCAGTAAAATGTAAAATAATTAATTATAAAAATAATTTTGAGCAACCGACAAGATCATTAAATTATTAATTTAATATAAGATCAAGTTTTATAGTTAAAGGCAAACAACCATTTAGTAATGGATTTGGATGAGCTTATTAATGACGACAAAGTAATATTTTATTACTTTTACCATAGTTTGTAATTTTATCTTAAATTTGACATTCTTATTAAAATAATCTTATGTTAATTGGTATCTTATATAAAGTATTATTGTTCGCTAAGACTCTGTTAAGTATTAATCTTTAAAACTATTTAAAATCTCTTAGTACTGTGATGTTACAAAGTAGACTTACAGGCCTAGGGCGGATAATCTTTTGTAATTGACCTCGAAACTTCGGTTTCACGGGATCACCGTAATGCTCCAGTTTCTAGTAACTACTTAAAAGGATGTTCTTGACGATACAAAAGATAATGGTTATGTGAATAAACTAAATAAATTCGAAATCACCATAAAGAAACTTTTTCGTTTAAAAATTTTTAAATTCCCATTAGTAATAATTTACAAGACGCACTTTCTCTTTTTTTTATAGGATAAGGGTGATAAACGAGCACACAGACTGTGTACTCGTTCACTTACCATCAGGTGGATCTGATGGTAAGTGAACGCCCATAGACATTACGTATCAAAATGCAGATGCGTTGTCTCCTGTGAGGACTAAGATGGAATGCCTCGTTTCCAGTAAAAAGGGTCTCCGGTTCTCTACACTCACCATACGAAACATAGCAGCATTTAGCTGCTATTTTACGCTGGCATTCTGGGAGAGCATGGTCCTATCCTGGTCGAGCCGACCCGTTCGTGCTTAAACTATACTACTAATATAGCTGCAGCATGGCTCTACCACGTAAAAAAACGACAGGAAACAAAATCAAAACCTAAAAGGAAACAACTAATTAACGATTTTGTTTCCTGGTTTTCAGAAAGGTCTATTTCCAATTACTAAAGAGAACAATTCATTGTTTTAACAAAACAATAACATATTAGTAAAAGCTAGAAAATTAAAAAATGCAATCCGCATTGTTGGAAATTCCAAATAACTGGAAAATCTTGATTTCCGGGAGTATTAAAAATTTGTATTTGAGAGTACTAATCCAAGCATTTCGAATTTCTAGCAAACTTAAGTAATCCGAGAAAATTCATTGAATAAAACTTTCTCGTTATTTTATAAAAAAAAAAGACTATATTAAAAATGTAACAACCATTATTTTTCTTAATTTTACATTTTATTACAATTTGCAAAGTAATCGGCTATTGAATATCGCTATTTATTAATGTAAAGTTTATTGTAGATTGCGTAGTTACTACTCTACGTTACTCTCCGCGACATCACCCGCTTGGAAATTTTACGATTGATTTTTATGTTTTTTTTTCGCAGAATCCTAATTATTTTCTATAATATAATTTAAAATTAAAAATTCAAAAACTTCAAAATAAATTATTAATAACTCAAAAACTATTCATCAGACCTTGATCAAATTTATATAGGACCATAATATGTGAAGCACCAGCTTTCAAATAAAAAAGAATCATCGAAATCGGTTCACCTAGACAAAAGTTATGAGGTAACACACATAAAAAACATACAGTCGAATTGAGTTCCGTCTCCTTTTTGAAGTCGATAGAAAAGTAAGTCTAAGTCACTCCTAACATCAGCTATTGTCGATGAAAGTCCCGTCAAAATCGGTACTGCCATTTCGGAAATTTGTCGAAACAAATAGATAGACAGTGAGTCAAAAATTTTAAAAAATATTTTTTTATAAGTACCGTATATACTTTCTTAAGCATTTAGCAAAAAGCTGTTAATTTGAAATTATAACAGAAACTTTAATTTTATTTATTTGTATATATTATTATACTGCTAGTTGGTTGTATCATTGAAACAATTTATCTATATCATCAGTTATAATATTGTAATAGTTTATAAGAGCTGAGTGATCTCTACGCTACTATTTAAAACACCTACTACATATCCTGGACATAATACACACGCAATTTTTGACAATTAAAACAAATTAATAAAAGTATAAAAACGAGCAAACTAACAACCGCTGTCGCAGAATCGCAGATGTGATGCTAAGAACAAACGTTGAGCCTTTTGTAACAAGTTTCTGTTAAATGTTAACACTAGAACCAACGCTGTCCTAATTAGTCCCCCAATAAACTTTGTACACCTGGAAGTGCATTTTATTTTTTATATAAGACAGAAGCTATACTTCTTTTATTAAACAGATCCACGAAGCCATAATTTAAGTGGGTGAAATTTGTCTTGCATGCGATTTACGTGTATGTCAAACTTCGGCAATTCTAGTATTAAACTAGAACTAAAAAAAAGGTATTTTATTAAAGGATTAGGCAAGCACGATTGTTTTCCGTGTGGACAGTGAAACCACCGGCAATAATAACGAGGTCAAATTCGTAATATTGTGCACAGGCGCTTCAGCCTGGCCGTCCCGAATGACAACCGGCGTGACGTATCAATTGTGAGCCACTTTTGCGACCGAGACAAATGGACGAATTGGAAACCTTTTAACCGAGGGAAATATGAAACAAATTGTAATGTTTTCTATTAAGCCGTGGATCTATGAACACGTACAAAGACGAGTTGATTGTTGTCGCTATTTGACAATTAGATCCGGAAGATTGTCGGATGTGCATTATCCGCGAACCGTCTCTAATGCTTTAGGACGTTTGTACTGCTTTGCTTGCTAGGTTGATGACGAACGTTAGGTAAACATACGTTTACACCCTTTAAATGGCATGTTAGTTGAGTGTAGAAAGCATTACGGGATATTTTTTTGTTTCAGTCTAAACAGTAGTGAAAAGCATAATGCAATTGTAGTCTTTTCTAAAAATAATTTCCATTATTCACAATACTTTAGAATTAAATGTCAGCGCCATTGTTTTAACACATCTTCCCCAATAAACGTCCAAATTTGTATAGTTTACGCTTCATTGAATTCAACAAGGCAATTTTGCACACAAATTTAATAATGCACGAAAAGTAAATCTTGCCACAGTTTCCTTAAGAGTCCATAATATAAATAGGCTACCTATGAGTTATTTATTATGCTAGTTGTGTGTTATTAAAACGAACAATACTGTGAGTTAATTCCCTATCGGAAATCATGCGAACAGACTCAACAATAGATTGAATAGACGCGCCATTGTTTATCGTAACATTTGTTGGAATGAAAAGAATTGTGTACGTATTCATTGTATCGGTTTGTTCGAGATTAATGATCTACTAAAGACGAATCAATGCACAATATATACATATTTAAATTCGATACGCTTTACTGCTACGTATAACGGCACCTATTTCTTTACACAACAACTATACAATATATTATGGACGCACTAGACCAGCGAGCTATGAGGTGAATTTATGGTCACTATTACCGAAGCCAAGGGCAACGCAAATATTACTTAGACTGTTTTAGTGTAACAGAAGTTAGAATAGATAGAACAGAATAATTTTTACTCGATAGATATTATAGATTACGCAGTTAATACTCGCTGCACTGGTTCGGATAAAAAGTTGGCTTGGGAAGAAACCCAGCGAGACTTTTGTCACTTTGTGTGTTTTGAACATGTTTTAATGACATAAGTTTAGCAATTAATTATAGAAATTATATCAAAAACACCTTGGCGAGGTTCACTTTATTACCAAGGGTAATTAACAACCATATATTCATTAAATATGACAATAAACCTTTTTGCACAGTTTATATTTATTTATTTACTTAAATTGCATTGTATAAACACCTTGATCAATATGATTACAAAAGGCGGGCTTAATGTCTTCTGGCATTCTCTCCCATTCAACAAAAATAATGGAGCTAAACATTAAAAATAATGTTATGGTAAATCAGAAAAAAAAAACAAGAAGAGTGTTAGGTACTGACGGCTCCGTGGCGCAGTGGCTTAGCAATGAGTTGTTGCGCTGGGGACCGCGGGTTCGAATCCCGCACGAAACAAGTATTTGTATCTCTTCTCTCTTTTTAAAAAAAAACGTTACCCCCACACTAGGATTTTCTCCTGTATCGTGGAGGCAGTTTACAAACACAAATTTCACAAGGACAAACATCCAGACCTGGAACAATTATTTGTAGGCCATACAAATACTTGTTCCGTGCGGGATTCGAACCCGCGCCCCCCAGCGCAGGAACTCATTGATAAGCCACTGCGCCACGGAGCCGTCAAATGTATGGCCAACAAATAATTGTTCCTGGTCTGGGTGTTTGTCCTCGTGAGATATATGTTTGTAAACTGCCTCCACGACACACGAAAAAATCCTAGAGTGGGGGTAACGTTTTACTTAAAATGAAAAAAAAAAGTTTTTATTTAAAATAAAAAAAGGTACTTAACATAATAGAATTATTACAACCAAAAAATAATGGACTATTATAAAACTACATTATACATCCTAATTATTTTTTAATAGGATAGAGTGACAAACGAGCACACATTCCACCTGATGGTAAGTGGTTGCTGTGGCCCATAGACATCTACATCTATCCTCGTTTACAAATCAAAATGCAGATGCGTTGTCACCCGTGAGGACTAAGATGGAATGCCTCTTTTCCAGTAAAAAGGGTCTCCGGTTCTCTACACTCACCATACGAAACACAGCAATGTTAAGCTGCTATTTTATGCTGGTATTCTGTGAGAGCGTGGTCCTTCCCCGGTCGAGCCGACCCATTCGTGCTACAACTATACTACTAATATAGCTGCGGCATGGCTCTACCACGTATATAAATTTTTTCTTTAAATAATGTTCGGTCACACCCATACTATATATTATTTTATATAAATTTTTGGAGTTTAGCTGTAAAAGCCGCATTGCCTCATGAATAAATAACTGACTCTGTGGAATCCAGTAACTGGTTGAAATTATGTGTTTGTTAAAAAATGTATCATTCGTTCGTTTAATTTATCCAAATATAATTACAATTATAATAATAATGTTGATTCATAATCTATTTTATCATGCAAATCATGCATAAGCGATTTTGTCACCTGATTGCCGTCTGCTGTGCAGTAGTAGTTGCAAAAACGTAGCAATTGCATCCGTATAAGACTCACTTTGGTAATAATATAATCTAAATCATCATCATCATCATTACAGCCCTTCACAAGTCCACTGCTGAACATAGGCCTCCCCCAAAGAATGCCACAAAGCACGGTCCTGAGCCACCTGCATCCATCGACTTCCTGCAAATCTAAATAATATAATGCAAATTGAAAATAAGAGGCAGTTGAGCATGGAACTGTAATTGGCTGTTATGTGATGATGATAATGATGATGTTAAAAATAATATTAAAAAAATTTATGTACTTATTTATAAATATGAATGTCGAGGAATATGAGTTCATTATTATTGGTAGAATAATAATGAAGCATTTTCATTGGATATAAAAATCAAAGTAGTAGCGTTACCATAATATTATATAATATTACAGCTGTTGACTTTGAAACGTAATGAAAATTCCAATAAAAATACACCAAATATTTTAAGTTAGTTATTATTATGCCCATCTTAATAACAAACATGATAATGATATACTTAAACATATTTAAATACTATATTTATAAAAATGGCAAAAAAGTCGATTTAAAAAAAATTGAAATCGTTTTTAAATCATGATTTCTTGAAAGCAAAACATTTTAAAATTTTTGAGTTCTTTTGCAAATTATCAAATGTAACTTACCCGCATAAATTGGATATCAACGATCGTTTGTGTTCTAATGAGCACTATTATCCTTCTTGATATTTGTCTGTCGCTAAAAATAAATAAAAATCACCATTCACTTTTCATTGAAACTAGATGTTGTATCATAAACATAACAGCCGGTATTTAGCGTTCACGGAACAACGTGAATACGCGCGCCACCTTAGTCAGATGCTAGCGATGTGAAATCAGCTGTAGCTTGGGCCACCGCTGGTAACGGAACCCTCCCTCTCTCTCTCTCGCCTGCCGTAAATCTGCCGGTATGCCCGTATCGGTGATAAACAGATAAGATTATCAATCGCATGTCGCACATTGTTTGTTTACGAATATGCTATAATAAAATGGGTTGAAGAATGTTATAGTTTTTTAGACTTTTTGCAATACTTGCAACTATGAATGTAAACGTAGACCAAAAACGCGACAAATTGTTTTGAAATGTGTATTGATAACCTATTCTTTCCTATTGTTGTGTTAAGAATTTTTCAAGAGAATACTATCATGCTGTTCTCCTTTATTGTTCTTGCTTATTATTAAATCACCTAAACAATGATGTCAATAAAATGTGAGCTCGTCAGTCATTATGACCACTATTGATTGTTAAATTACAATCACGTTCACTTTCAACTTAGACATATTATAAAAATTGTACAAATGCAGTTATTTGTATTGGCGCATTACATCATACAAGAGGAATTTGAAGTAGTGAGTCATTCACTATACAGCCACATGCAGAGCCTTAATTTTTTAATATGCATTTATGTATAATATATTACGGGTTATTTTTCAGAGTAGCCAAATTTTAAATTTAAGTTCAAAAATATAAAAAATGAAATACCGTTATTATTGCAGTTTTTGAATATACGAGTAAATAAGCCTTCTACTTTTATTTGAAATTATCTCAAATTGAATGTGATTTATGGGCAACAACGTAGATTTCACTACCGATCGAGCCTTACGAATGTGTGCGTGCGCAGTAAAATCAGTTAAAATAATGAATTACCACGCATTTTGATTTTTTTTTACATAGGATAGGGTGATAAACGAGCATACAGTCCACTTGATGGTAGGTGATTGCTGTGACCCATAGACATCTACATCTGTCCTCAATAAAGAATCAAAATGCAGATGGTCACCCGTGAGGACTAAGATGGAATGCCTCTTTTCCAGTAAAAAGAGTCTCCGGTTCTCTACACTCACCATACGAAACACAGCAGTGTTAAGCTGCTATTTTACGCTGGTATTATGTGAGAGCGTGGTACTTCCCCGTTTGAGCCGACTCATTCGTGCCACAACTGTATACTACTAACATAGCTGCAGCATAGCTCTACCACGTATAAATTTAAAAGATAAAGAAAAAAAATAAAGATAAAAGAATTAGTGAGTTTTTTTTAATTAATTTTTCTTCACCATTTGCCTATATTACTTATTCTTAACCTTCTCTGCAAATTTGTCCGGTTATTGCAGAATAACCTTGTATATTTATACAAATAATTAGGACAGTTGTTTAACATTTTTGTACAGATGGATGCTTAATAAATGATTTTCTACGATAGCAACTCCCGAAAACTGTCACAACAGTGCCTAAGATTACGCGCTATTACAGAGGCATTTACCTAAACCTGTACAAAGTATTGCAAGTCCTTGGACATTTATTGTAGTTACTTGAACGCGCACGATAAGACTAGAATTGTTAAACTGACTCTTTTTCGCGCATAGTAGGTACGTAAGTACCATTGCCCAATTTAATGTTTTTGATAGTAGGCTGTAGACTTTATGATAAGAAAAAAATTTATTTAAAGAAGTATCTGTAGTACGTGAAGTGAAGTATTTTATTTTTACATTTTACATTTTTTACAACTACAACACAGGGAGGTAATTGCATATGCGTTGCCGGCCTTTGAGTATATTTGTTATTATTAGTTGAGTATATTTTACATAGTCTATATTTTACTATCAAGAATAATTGACTATTAAAAATAAGCTACACGTATTCGACGACATGATTGAGCTACTTATTAACTAATTTTTTGTGATATTCGCAATATTTAACAACAATTGGCATGTGCTCTCGCACGCTCTAGTAATACAAACGTAATGGTTATCTTTTATAAATGTAATACGAAGATCCAAAAGAATAAAAAGACTGCATATTCAGAGCATATATTAACAGTTTATAATAAACGATAATTATATATAATAAAGCTTTTATTACTTTTATCTGACACCATCTAAGCGAATGAAATGTTACAAAATAGAAGAAAATGGTAGAAAAGAAAAATAGAATATTATGTACGAAACATTAGTATTGCAAGTAGACAGATATAGTCAACAATATGGTTAAATAATGTTAACAATAAAGGAAAACATTATATAAACAGTTTTTCGTATAAATCTACAGTAAATTGGCTTTAAAAAATTAAAAGAAATCATAAATATAAACATTCTGGAAGAAAGTAAACACTATACATAGGACATCCTACTTAAAGCATTAAGGTTCAAAGAAGGTATTCGATTTTGATTATTTGATAATGAATCTATACAAATAAATAAAATTGAAGTGTCCGTTTGTAATGTCAAAATTACAGTTTTTTACTAAATACATATGAAAGTATATACGGTACTAGTAACAAAAATACAGTTTTTAAAGTTTTTGTCTGCCTGTCTGTCTTGTCTGTACGTTTGTCTGTCTGTTTGTTCCGGCTAATCTCCGAAACGGCTGGACCGATTTTGACGGGATTTTCACTGGCAGATAGTTGATGACACAAGGAGTATCTTAGGCTACTTTTATTTTAGAAATAGAATTAGGGTTCCGCGCAAAAAAATGAAAACCCCAAATAACACGCGGGCGAAGTCGCGGGGAATAGCTAGTTTGATAATAAAAATATAATGCAAAATGTCTGAGAACAATTGCTTTGTATTTTATTTATATATGTGTGTGTGTGTATTATAAATTTAGATTAAGAAAAATAATAGCTGCTTTAAAGTTTTTAAAATAGATAAGATAAACATTTCATTTCAACAGTACATTTTAATCCATCAACGTGAGTATATAGTGACTCTACCGAACCATGAAAAGATCATCTGTACCAGCGGTTTTGTGTCTGACGGTTAAATTGTTCATTACTACATAGTATAAAAGATGTTATCGCATCGGTAACCTTGATCTTTAGACAAAACTGCGGACAAACGCACAATTCGACCTCCGTCCGGCGCCATTTTGTTGCGCAGTCCGTTCTATTGTATATGATTTCCCTTCACTAAATTTGTACAATTATTTTTGATACGTTTTTCGACAAGATATTTACTAATATTAATATCGTGTATATTGATTTTATTTCCGTTCCTTGCAAGCCTAAAACTAAATAAAAAAAAATCTATGGTCGAATATTCATTAACACAAAAAATTGTAAAGGTTGCCTCTGAGATTGAAATGCTTCATTACCAGTTATAGGTTCTGCTTCTTCTTTTGTACTTTAAACTGTTAGACTCTGTCTTTAATATCCAATGAAACCAAAAAGCCTTTTTGCGGCCCGTATTGCTAAGAAATATTTACTCTATTACACGTAAAATCCAAAAAATTATGAACCTACGATTGAAGTGTGCATGGTATGTTTATTTTGATTTTGTTTCGTTCTTTTTATAACACGTATATAATCTTCTGAAAAAATACAACTTTTCTTTTATGTTGACCTCACGTAATTGAAAGAGAGCCTCGGTCTTATAGTTTTTTTTTTCTTATCCTTCAGATATGTATTGCTATTGAATATAAATTAGCAGTTACAACGGACGGGTCAATCGAAATTGTACAAACAGTTTCATAAAATCAAACAGCTTACTAAATAAATAAGTGAAAACATGTAAATTGACAACATAAAATTGTCTATAAACGAAACGGTATAATTGCGAATACATCACTCAAATTCGATTTGCCGACATAATAGTCGGTATGGCGGAATTCCTGGAGGATCTTAGTACTATGATCAACGATCTCAATAGTTTAAAAGGGTAGGTCTTAAGATGAATATGTCATTTCAAACGTCGATGTTACATACTGGTATATGATGACAGTATTATACTGTTAGTATTTAATAACAGTAGGTTCAAAGTTGTTGACGGGTACGTGTAGCTGGGACAAAATGTTCGATTAGGTAAATCCAACTCACGCTCAGTTAAAACACGGCCCGCATTCGAGAAATTGCAACAAATTTTCTTGCCTTTCTCAAAATCTTAAAACTAAAGTGTGCAACCGGAGCGTGTTGACAGTAATGAGTTACGGAACCGAAATGTGGTCTTTCGCTGCTGGCCGTATGAGGAAGCTCAAAGTCACTCAGCAAACGATAGAAAGAGCTATGCTAAGAGATTATGCGCAGAAAAACAAGACTTACATATATAGCCAAACCGGCAACCAAACTGAGGGAAGAAAAGTTTTCGAGGAGCGGCCTCATATTGGTAACTTTTTCTAAAAAAAAGGAAATTATTTAAAACAGACAAAGTGGTAAAAATTATCGCTCAACAATGATAAAAAATATTTTGACTAATTGAAAACCTCTTCCTTTTATTAAAGTCAGTTGAAAACACTTTATGCCGATCCTATTATACAATACATACACAATGTATTAGTAATAAAGTAAAAGGGAGTTTTGTCGGGAACTTGACCGTGGCGGATTGTAGCTGCTGTTTCATCGTTTAAATAATGGTTTGAAGTGGATTTTGATACGTTATAGTGATGTATTATGATTTTTCGCATGTAAACTATTAGCGGAAAAATGAAACAAGTGCTCCATTGTTGACATAAACCTCAAGTTAATTTGTCCTCTTAAGCACCTTAAGAACTTGAGATAATGTCGCCATCGTTTATCTGCTGGGTTAAGCTGTCGTCAAAATCATATCATCAGCATATCGTGAAGACGGTTTTGGAACAAAATATTGTAAAAGAAAATTTCTTATTGCGTTACGCTGGAAAAAGTGTAACCGCACGAGTCCATAACCAAAAAAAAAAGAAAAAATGTGGCAAAAGCAAGACAAAAAATATATAGGGTTATTTTTCAATAACTAGCCAAATTTTAAGCTTAAGTTCAAATATATAAATAATAGTATACTGTTATTGCATTTTTTTTAAACACGAGTAAATAAGGTTTCTACTTTTATTTGAAATTATCCTAAATTTGAATGTGAATTTTGGGCAACAATGTTTTTGCCTACCGATCGACCCTTACGAATGTGTGCGTGCGCAGTAAAATCAGTTACATGTATTACCACATATTTTGAATTTAAAAGATAAAAAGGACAGAATGTTTGAGATTTTTTAATTAATTTTTCTTCACGATTTGCCTATATTACTTATTCTGAACCTTCTCTGCAAATTTGGTTACTGCATAATACCGGTTATTGCATAATAACCCTGTATAGATAGCGTATAGTACCCATACAAGTTGGGCATAATATGTCTAAGCGTACCTAGTCTTTTAAGAGTTCTTATTTGTAGCTCTTTTGCACCAACGTGATATTCATATATTTAATTAAATTATCTTGTTATACAGTCTCTGTTACTTTCTAACGGCACTTTTATGCAAATACATATATATAAGAAATATTTTATACAAATCGATAATTACCACTACTAAACATTATCACATTAACGTAACTATTCATAAATATTGTATAAATTGGTTAAGCGAATAAGAAATCGTGTAGTAGCGACATAATAAAATCGACCCATGTCATCCGGTGGGGGTCAAAAGAGGCGACAAACGGAACTGAATCAGGAGATGACCCGCAGCATCTTCCTGATAACACCTTAAAAACTAAGAAGCTGGGTTGCCGATCCGCCTGCCATATATGGCAACTATGGCAAATATGCTATGTTCAGCTGTGGACTTTCGGTGGGCTGGGGTAAACGAATCAATGAGAAAACCCGGTGATTTCAATTTCTTATCTTAAACACCGTTCGATTCGCTAGGGCTCTTAAATATGTGTAGATCGTTCATATTTCCGATAGGGAAATCGGCGCTATGGGCAACAATTTATTAGAAATCGGCCCGAACTGGAAACAGTCACTTATAAAAGCGGTGCTCAATTTTCACCGCAAATAACTTCTTTTATCTGCACGACAGCATAACGGCGAACGTTAACGTATAATGAGAGTAAAATAAAGTTGTACGTAAATCAAAGCGGAAGATATTTCTTATAACAGGTAGTCTTTATAGAAATTGCAATATTTGCTTCAACTATACTCGTATAACTATCAATACCTAAACAAAGATTGAAAATATCTTAATTTTTTGTAGGATAATGGTTACAAACGAGCACACAGTCCTCCACCTGATGGTTAGGTGAATACTGTGGCCAATGGACACTTATATTGTGGCCATGGGCCACAGTACAGGTAGAATTTGTGCTTATTTGCCACCCTTATTTTATGTAAAAAAATCTATCCTTGAATAATAATTAAAATGTACATGCTTGTTCATGTTTAATGTCCATGTCACACCTATGCCGGTAGTTGTTGGGAACACTAAGCTCGAAGTTGTTGACGAGTATGTTTACCTGGGACAAATAGTCCGACTAGGTAAGTCCAACTTCGACCGAGAGGTCAATCGACGGATTCAACTCGGTTGGGCAGCGTTCGGGAAATTACGGCACATCTTCTCGTCAGGTATACCTCAAAACTTGAAAACGAGACTGTACACCCAGTGCGTGTTGCCAGTGATGACATACGGAACTGAGACGTGGTCCTTCTCTGCTGGCCGGATGAGGAAGCTCAAGGTCGCTCAGCGAGCTATGGAGAGGGCTATGCTCGGAGTTTCTCTGCGTGATAAACTCAGAAATGAGGATATCCGCAGTAGAACTAGAGTGACCGACATAGCCCAACGGATTAGTAAGCTGAAGTGGCAATGGTCCGGCCATATAGCTCGAAGAACCGACAACCGATGGGGAAGGAAGGTTCTCGAGTGGCAGCCTCGTACCGGCAAGCGAAGTGTAGGGCGTCCCCCCACTAGATGGAGTGACGACCTGGTAAGATATGCAGGAAGTCGATGGATGCAGGTGGCTCAGGACCGTGCTTTGTGGCATTCTTTAGGGGAGGCCTATGTTCAGCAGTGGACTTGTGAAGGGCTGTAATGATGATGACATGATTTGTCGCCTCTGAGGTCTAAGATAAAATACATACGACGTATAAAGGGTCACCGATTCTCGTCACCTACCATAGGAAACTCGGCAGCATTATATTTCACACTGGTATTTTGTGCAAGCTTCTATAATTATTATTACTGCATCTGTGTGTTCTCGGTCGTGCTGCAGCAATGACACGCTGCAACGTGGCTCTACCACGTTAAGATCTTTAATATATTATCTATACTAGACTGTTATCTGTGTAACATTGATATTTTTTTATCGTATGACACATTTTCAGATACTCGTATATTTATCGACGAATACCGCCTAAAATTCATATAATACTTGAATTTGACGTTTTGTAAAAATACGCTTGTAGTGTTTATATTAAGTGAAATTCCACTCCACATCCAAGTTTGGGATTCTTTGTCTGTAAATTAATAACTATCTAGAAATATTAAAATATTTCGACATCGACAAAACAGCAGTGATTGGATAAATGTATAAATAAATAGATGTATTTTTATATAGAATGAGGGTGACGAACGAACACACAGACCACCTGATGGTACAAGTGAATACTGCGGCCAATAGACATCTAGTTTAAAACTATCTTCTAAGCTATTCTCGATTAAGAATCAAAAGGCGTTGTCCCCCTGTAGACTAAAATCGAATGCCTCGTTTCCAGTAAAACGGGTCTCCGGCTCTCTACAATCACCACTATACGAAACACATTAAGCTGCTATTTTACGCAATTATTCTGTAAGTGCGTGGTTATTCCCCGGTCAAGTTGACCCATTAGTGCTAAAACCATATTCTAGCTGCAGTATGGCTCTACCACGTGGTGTCAATATCGTTTTACAAAAACCTTGACCAGCGTAATATTTTAAGTTCTTTTTATTATATAAAATGCTTAAGCACAACAACTTTAAAAAGTAGCATCGGGTACTATACAGATAATGATACAACTGACTCTCTATAGATTTTTTATCTCACACAAAAATCAATCAAATATATTATTCGGTAATTTAGCCATAGAAACTTTATTGTGATTTAGTAACTTTAAACATTATATAGATAAATAAATTTTTACTAAACAAATTTTAATGATTCTCTTAAATTATTGTACATATACGATAGGTACACATGGTGTTGTATTTTTTTTTCAAACAAACAAACAAAACAAACAAAAACTTTTTTATTCAATATAGATTATAAATAATACTTATTGAAAGTCACTCTTTTGTTTGATTACCACGTTTTCAAATAATATAATATTTATTTATTTGAAAACGTACCTCTTATTTTTGACACAAGAACAAAATTAATTACTGTAAGTAGTAAGTACTCTATAGTATTATATGCTATAAACTTTATGATAAACCACGACAACTTTTACGTTTACTTAAAAATCAAGGGCTCTGCTATATTTTTTTTAAACTTTCATGCACAACACTTTACATACATGTAATTTAGTTTTCCTTACCAGATCTGATACTGATCGATTATTTGCCCATGCCTGATCGATAAGAGAAGTTCGTAGGTACGCCATTTCCATTTCTGCCGCCAGCAGCAGTGTGTGTACTACTGTGTTATTGTCTGAAGATCATAGTGCCTGCATAGTTACAGGAATTCCATCTTAGTACTCAAAGGTAACAACGCACTTGTATTTAGTTGTGTTGTTGTTGCTGTTGTTGTTGTTTTTTGTTTTTTTTTTTGTTTTCTTCATTTCAAGTTGGTGGTGTTCAAAGCAAATTTTGATGCAGTTTCAAAGTTATTACACGCAATAGGTTTACATCGTTTTTGGGTATATTTTAACCGTTTATAGACAGTTATTACGTAGGCAATCTAAAGATATAATATTTTTGTGCTATAAACAAAATTCAAACTATTTTAATTGCACGTATAGGAAGCTTTATAAAGCTTGTCTATGTCGCAGGTTTATTTTCTTCCGGTTAATGATCAAAAGTCTAGGTTTTTGATCAAAAACCTAGACTGATTTATTTTTATGATAAAATAAATGTTGGTTGCTATTTCTTAAAAAAAAACATTTAGATAACCCAACCTAAGTTTAAATTTTATCATAAACCTAAACAAGTTCAGGTTATTTACCAAAAAACAGGATTTTTACAGGTTAATGATAAGATTAAGTAATCATTTTGTCTTCTTCCGGTTAGTGATCCAAAGCCAAGTTATTTGATCAAAAACCTGATTTTACCTTACACCTGTGACATAATATACAACATCGTTTCAAAGATCGTGGGATATTGAATCGTAACATAAAAATAGTCTACATTTTAGTGGCGAAATATAAATGTTTTAAACATATTAGACATTTCGAACTTTTAAAATGTTTTGTAAATCAAGCACTATATTTTCGTTATAAATTGTGGTAGTGCATTATACTCGTATTATTAAAACATTCAGAGACAATAAATTCAATACTGTAATTAGTAATAAGTACTCCCCAGTGACCCATTATTAAATTTAACTTAGCCTAAATAATTGTAAAAATATAAAAAGTAGAGTTTGATAACGGTGAATTATTACAGCTATAAAATTAGTTCATGTCTGGGAAATACTGTTATTTAAAACAAGTCTGGCAACACATTTATTAAACGATTTAACGAAACCACCAACATCACTTGAGCTACGGGTAGTTAGAATTATAAATTCCGTGGCATTGCGTGTATGAAATCAATACTTTGAAATCAATAAATAAAAAAGCCGACAGTATCAAGCTATTAGTTAGATGACAGTAATAACATATGATTTGGTTACCTTTGTTTTTTTATAGGATAAGAGTGACAAACGAGCACACAGTCCACCTGATGATAAATAGTTGTTGCGGCCCATAGACATCTACATCAAACAAAATGTAGATGCTTTGTCATCCGTGAGGACTAAGATGGAATGCCTCATTTTCAGTAAAAATGGTCTCCGGTTCTCTACACTCACCACACAAAACACAGCAGCTGTGAGAGTGTGGTCCTTCCCCGATCGAGCCGACCCATTTGTGCTACTACTATACTACTAATATGGCCTTAGTTAGCCTATAGTTATCCTATAGTTGCAGCATGGCTCTATGACGTAAAAAATGTCATTTGCACATCTGTTTAATTATAGAGCTCTCTCTTATCTCTCTTATCGCTTAAAGGTAGCTTGCGCCGGCGTTGAAGCGGGCTGCCCACTTCCATTTACTCGTATTACGGCCGAGGAGGAAGTTTTAAATGTTTTAAGATTTTCTGCTATTGTGTACATTGCCGTGTAGTGGCGATGTACGAACATCAACTAACTCATATCATCACATGGGTGTCGTAAGAGGCAAGAGAGGGCAGCAGCGTTTTCCTAATAACGACTAAAATAAAAACTGCGGTTGCCAACCCTATGAGGCAATAAATGGCAATTATCCTCCTATGAGACAATCTATGGGAGAAGCTTATATTCAGCAGTGGACTATAATAGGCCGTAACGGTAACGGGGTACAGTGTTAGTGTGTATATCATTGAAGGACTTTGGAAAGAAAAGCTTACTCCTTTTATTTAGTTGAGGAATGGATTCAGATACTTAGATACTTTATAATTACCGCCATGTTTAATACAAACTTCTTTATATTACAAGTATCGTCTGCAAAATTCACATCAGGAACAAATGACAATCTGCACTTACCTTCAATAACAAGCATGAGATTGCTCGGAGTCACCAGATCGCTGTTTGCGTCTACGAAGCAAATCATAATTTTTAGTCATTTGTCACGCACGTCTATTCTGTTTGATGTAAATTGTGTGTAATTTTCACAATAATTATAACAATGCCTCGACGTTGAGAGGCAAATACATCATCAAAAACGTTTTACTTATTTTTTAAATTTCTTTGTGAAAATACTAAATGCATAAATAAAATATTTTTTGTTATATTTAAAAAACCTTTTACGTTTTATCGTCATATCGAAGTACACACATGTGAAGCACCAGCTTACAAATAAAAAAAGAATCATCGAAATCGGTTTACCCAGAAAGAAGTTATGAGGTAACACACATAAAAAAACATACAGTCGAATTGAGTACCTCCTCCTGTTTGAAGTCGGTAGAAAACACACTTACAGTGGTAATCGCTCTTTTTCTGCCTAAATGTACATCTGAGTAGATACCGCCCTTTTACCTAGTTCTGACGCCAAATAGCAGAAAATGCAATGCTGAAGGATACGGTGAGCCAGTATAATAATACAGGCTGTGTGGTATTTCATCTTAGTCATCAAAGGTGACAACGCCTCTATAAACTTCTTTGTTTGAAGTTGGCTGCAGTTTCGTGGATCGTGGATGGTGATCCGTGGTCCAGCTGACGGTAAGTGTGCAGTAGCCACTTACCATCAGCTGCACTGTGTGTGTCACTTAAGTTTTATATAAAAAATAAACTATAGGTAAATCCATTCATCCATCCATCCAATTGTGCATGATTAAAATGATGAATGATTAAAATGAATAACATGATTATAGGTAAATTTTTTAAAGTATTTTAAATATATAAGTTTTCACTAATAACCTTTTTATTATACTTCCAATTTTCCAATAATTTTATGTCAAACTTCAATTTTAAAAAAGTTTGGAAAATCCAAAAGTGCATGACTCATAATGCTCATATTATCATCATTAAGAAGGTAACTCCATAAAGTTCAAGACGTATTTAAATATAAATATACTTAAATATATACATCCTACTTACTTTTAGTACTTACTATTATTATTTATTCTGTACTTTTAAAATATTGTATTAAAAATCTCTGATTATTATAATAATAAAGTATGTATGAAATTTGGTTTTTGGAATATTTTGTATTTGTACAGCTATCTTTTTGAGCCGCTGCAAACAACCAATACAGTACCCACTCACGACGGCAGTTGACGCCGAACCAAAGAGTATACTGCGCCGAACTGAGTGAGGCAGTCAAACTGCTGCAGTCTATTTACAAAAAATAAATTAATACAAGGATGCTAAAACACCAAAAATTTCGACATTTCGTAGCCGAAAAAAATTAATTATAACTAAACAAAACAAAGTTAAGCTGCCATTTACATTCCATGGCTTATTCCCACATGATAGATGAAAAGATTAAAAAATAGATTGAGTTAAACAATTAATATTTTAAATGTTATCGTGTTTACCATTCCATGCGGACTTGATATACTAAAACCACTTTTTATGTAAAAATAGCGATTGATCGATTTAAAAAATATATTAATAAGTTTAACAAATCATTTATCTTTCTAACAACGTGCTTTTTATAATCATTTATATGTTCAATATTTTAGATACGACTTTATACGACAACGCGCTTTGTGCTAGGCATGTAAAACAATAAGCGCCCTCCCTATCGGGTTGCCATTAGAAAATGCCATTTTTTATTATTATAAGCCAGTGCTCGACTACTATCCTATTTGATGGTAAGTGTTGATGTAGCCAAAGATGGTAAAGTACAAGCCTATTAACGCTGGTGTTCCACAAGGCTGTGTGCTATCACCAACGCTGTTTCTTCTGCATATCAATGATATGTTGCTAACTGGTAACATTCATTGCTATGCGGATGACAGCACTGGTGATGCTCTATACACCGGCCGTGCCAATATTTCTCGGGAAAATGTCGCTGAGTACCGGAACAAACTTGTGTCTGAAGTCGAGTCTTTGCTGAACAAAGTCTCGGATTGGGGGCGACTAAATCTAGTCCAATTTAATCCTCAGAAGACACAAGTTTGCGCGTTTACCGCTAAAAAGAACCCCTTTGTCGTATCTCCTCAGTTTCAAGGCACTCCCCTTCTTGCCTCAGCCAGTATCGGTATCCTCGGAGTCGACATATCGAGTGACGTGCAGTTTCGTGGTCACTTGGAAGGGAAGGCCAAATTGGCCTCTAAAAAGCTTGGCGTGCTCAGCAAAGCGGGATAGTATTTCATGCCGGCACACCGCCTGCTACTTTACAAGGCGCAAGTTCGGCCTCACATGGAATACTGTTCCCATCTCTGGGCAGGGGCTCCCCAGTGCCAGCTCCTTCCACTTGACCGCATCCAACGCAGAGCGGCTCGAATTGTCGACGACCGAGCCCTTTCCGATCGGCTCGATTCATTGGCACTGCGAAGAGATGTTGCATCCCTTTGCATTTTCTTTCGCATCTACCATGGGGAGTGCTCTGAGGAATTGTTCGGATTAATCCCAGCCGCCAAATTTCACGAACGCACATCGCGGCAGAACTCCCGATACCATCCACACCATCTGGATGATTGGCGGTCCACCACTGTGCGATTTAGAAGATGTTTTCTTCCTCGCACGACCTCCTTGTGGAATCGATTACCATCAGCGATTTTTCCGGACCGATACGACTTAGGGACCTTCAAGAAAAGAGCGTACTCCTTTTTAAAAGGCCGGCAACGCATCTGCGATTCCCCTGGTGTTGCAGTTGTTCATGGGCGGCGGTAGTCACTTACCATCAGGTGAGCCGCATGCTCGTTTGCCCCCTCTCCTATAAAAAAAAAAAGAAAAAAAAGTGCACTCACTTATTTTAACAAAAGCCACTCTTGCCATGAAGATACCCACTTTATAATCGGATGGAAAGGCAGATGCTGACAAATTATTCATCTCATTTGCTGTAAGCATTATAAACGACGAAGCAAACTTAAATCCCATAGAAAGTTGTATAATAGCCCCATAAAGAAAATTGTAAGTAGGGTTTCTAGTGAGTCACTACGTATGTACGCACGTGTACATGTGAGCATATTTGGGTATACCTCAGTTTCCTTATTTCAAAAGAAGAATTATCCATAATTTAAAATTTAAAAAAATTTAAGAAAAAGAAGTACCTTTTGAATAATTTATTTAAAATTAAAAATAAAATTTAACGCTTTGGAAAAGATGTGAAATAAAATACGACTATATTTATATGTACATACACGTGGTAGAGCCATGCTGCAGCTATATTAGTAGTATAGTTGTAGCACGAATGGGTCGGCTCGACTGGGGAAGGACCACGCTCTCACAGAATACCAGCGTAAAATAGCAGCTTAATGCTGCTGTGTTTCGTATGGTGAGTGTTGAGAACCGGAGACCCTTTTTACTGGAAAAGAGGCATTCCATCTTAGTCCTCACGGGTGCCAACGCATCTGCATTTTGATTCACAAACGAGGATAAATGTAGATTTCTATGGACCACAGCAACCACTTACCATCAGGTGAACTGTGTGCTCGTTTGTCACCCTATCCTATAAAAAAGAATGTACATGCTGCGTACGTAACGTGTTATCTTTTGAATGTATCAGTTTACTAAATTAAAGATACAACCGTGTTGTCTGTGACAGGTAACCCATCACAGATAAGGAAAGGCTGTGAGAAAATGGAAGCGGCGAACGTGATGCTATTATCTCATTCTTTTGTGAACATGCATGTGTCTGGAATATTTGTGCCAGTGATTGTCAATTGTTTTGAAGACATTTTTATTTTGTGGTAGCTGCTACCCGACGCGATGCTGCCGCAGAAGAAATAATTACTTTTATTATTGTTTAATTGGGAATGATAATACATTGATTAAAGTTGAATGATATATTATAACATTCAAATAAATTTGTCGGTACGACACACGCGCCACTTACTGTAAGTTAATTTTACTATGCCTATAAGCTTCACGGAAGTGCAAGCAATAATTTGATAACGTTTTATCGCAATCTGCCGTGCCGTGTAGTGGCGGTTAAGAATATCCACTACCCCATATCTTCCCGTGGGTGTCGTAAAAGGCGACAAAGGGAAACAGGCAGGAGATGGGCAGCAGCATCTTCCTGATAATAGCCAAAAGAACAATAAAAAAAAACTGCGGTTGCCAACCCGCTCGCCAAGCGTGGCAACTATGGCAATATACCCCCCATGAGCAATGACAATAATAAACGGCCCCCAGTCCCCGGCGGCCCCGCTATTCCTGGCTACGGTGGCGACCATGGTAACGGCGGGGCAGGGGGTGCTAAGAATCTCCGGTGGAGGTTCGGTTGCAACCTACGACGACTCGACCTGGCAACATACAACGCACGCACCCTGAGGACTGACGAGAAGATTGTGGAGCTGGAAGAAGAGATAGACAAGTTACGCTGGCATATTATAGGCTTATCCGAAGTCCGAAGAGAGGGGGAGGACACGGTAACCCTCGAATCCGGCAACTTGCTCTATTACCGGGAGGGCGACCATCTGTCCCAAGGAGGTGTCGGATTTATCGTCCACAAGTCTCTCGTTAACAACGTTGTAAAGATTGAGAGTGTGTCGACGAGGGTTGCGTACCTTATACTCAGAATCACCAAACGGTATTCGCTGAAGGTCATACAGGTTTACGCACCAACCTCGGCACACCCCGATCAGGAGGTGGAGGAAATGTATGAGGATATCTCTAGAGCCATGCATTCCTCCAAAACCCAATATACGGTGTTAATGGGAGACTTCAATGCCAAACTAGGCACAAGAGAGAACGGTGAGCTGAAAGTGGGGAAATTTGGAATAGGGCAACGGAACCCAAGGGGCCAGCAGCTGGCCGACTTCATGGAGAAAGAGGGACTCTTTATGATGAACTCTTTCTTCCAGAAGCGGCCACACAGGAAGTGGACCTGGTCGAGCCCCGACGGTTCGACAAAAAATGAGATTGACTTCATTATGACGACCAGACGACAACTGTTCAGTGATGTCTCAGTGATCGCGAGGGTGAAAACCGGCAGCGATCACCGAATGGTTAGAGGCACACTGAACCTAAACGTTAAGTTGGAGAGGTCTCGTCTAATGAAGTCAACGCTCCGTCCCCCTCGTGCTCTAATCCAAAGTCCCGAAACCTTTCAGCTCGAGTTACAAAACCGTTTTCAGTGCCTAGAAGACTGCAATGAAGTGGACGATTTGAATGACAAGCTCGTGGAAACTGTCCATGCGGTCGGAGCTAAGTTCTGCAAGACCCGCCGCAGAAGAACACAAAAACTCTCCGATCACACTCTCAATCTCATGGCTGTTAGACGGGAGATGAAGCTACATTCTTCAACAGATTTGACAGCATACAGGCAACTGAACAGACAGATCTCCAAATGCATACGGCGGGACTTACGCAACTTCAATACAGCTCGTATTGAAGAAGCGATCGAGCGGAATCAAGGCTCCAAAGTCTTTGCCAGAGATCTGTCTGCCAGAAAGCGCCAACTGTCAAAGCTGAAGACAGAATGTGGCAGCATCGTTTCCGGGACACCTGAGATTTTGAGTGAGATTGAGAGGTTCTATGGGCAGCTGTACACGTCATCGTTGGAGCCGTACGCAAGTGTGAATAACGATCCAAGAGCGAGTCTTATCCGACATTATTCCGATGATATCCCGGACGTCAGTCTGAGCGAGATTAGAATGGCTCTCCAGCACCTTAAAAACGGCAAGGCCCCAGGCGAGGATGGAATTACAGCGGAGCTTCTGAAAGCGGGTGGAAAACCGGTACTTGAAGTCCTTCAGAAGCTCTTTAATTCCGTCCTCCATGGTGGCATTACACCGGAGGCGTGGAGCAGAAGTGCGGTGGTCTTGTTCTTCAAGAAAGGCGACAACGCTCTCTTGAAGAACTACAGACCGATATCCCTTCTGAGCCGCGTCTACGTGCTGTTTTCGAGAGTCATTACGAATCGTCTCGCGCGCAGACTTGACGACTTCCAGCCTCCCGAACAAGCCGGTTTCCGAAAAGGCTTTAGCACCATAGACCACATACATACCCTTCGGCAAATTGTACAGAAGTCTGAGGAGTACAATTTGCCACTATGTCTGGCGTATGTGGACTATGAGAAAGCCTTTGATTCCGTCGAAATTTGGGCGGTGCTGCAGTCCCTTCAGCGATGCCAAGTTGACTGTCGGTATATCGAAGTGTTGAAGTGCTTGTACAGTAGGGCTACGATGGCTATCCGAGTACAGAACCAGAGTACGAAACCTATCCAATTGCAGAGAGGTGTAAGACAGGGTGACGTCATATCCCCGAAACTCTTTACCGCTGCATTGGAAGATGTTTTCAAGCTTCTGGACTGGAAAGGATACGGTATCAACATCAATGGCGAGTACATCACTCACCTTCGATTTGCCGACGATATAGTCCTTATGGCAGAATCGCTGGAGGACCTAAGCACTATGCTCAATGACCTCAATAGTGTTTCCCAACGGATAGGTCTTAAGATGAACATGGACAAAACAAAGATCATGTTTAATGTCCATGTCACACCTATGCCGGTAGTTGTTGGGAACACTAAGCTCGAAGTTGTTGACGAGTATGTTTACCTGGGACAAATAGTCCGATTAGGTAAGTCCAACTTCGACCGAGAGGTCAATCGACGGATTCAACTCGGTTGGGCAGCGTTCGGGAAATTACGGCACATCTTCTCGTCAGGTATACCTCAAAACTTGAAAACGAGACTGTACACCCAGTGCGTGTTGCCAGTGATGACATACGGAACTGAGACGTGGTCCTTCACTGCTGGCCGGATGAGGAAGCTCAAGGTCGCTCAGCGAGTTGGGCTATGCTCGGAGTTTCTCTGCGTGATAAACTCAGAAATGAGGATATCCGCAGTAGAACTAGAGTGACCGACATAGCCCAACGGATTAGTAAGCTGAAGTGGCAATGGGCCGGCCATATAGCTCGAAGAACCGACAAACGATGGGGAAGAAAGGTTCTCGAGTGGCAGCCTCGTACCGGCAGGCGAAGTGTAGGGCGTCCCCCCACTAGATGGAGTGACGACCTGGTAAGCAGGAATGATATGAATAGAATGCAGGAAGTCGATGGATGCAGGTGGCTCAGGACCGTGCTTTGTGGCATTCTTTGGGGGAGGCCTATGTTCAGCAGTGGACTTCTGAAGGGCTGTAATGATAATGATGATGATGATTATCGCAATCTGATGAACAATATGGCAACGCATAAAATAAAAACAAAAAAAAATTATTTTTTATATATTAGACGCGCCTCGGGATTTATTATTGTGATTACTGTGGCGTCAGAATTAGTATTGCATTCTTTATAAATAATAACAGTCTTGAAAACTCTATAAAAGAAGCATATTGTTATATTTTTAATGAAAGAAAATTGTTACCCTATTATTTAAGGCCTTATTTGATTGATGATGCGTAAAAATATTCCCTGTTATACCTAATTCGTTGAAGGCGAAAACAGATGCAACAGTGGTAGAGCCACGCGGCAGCTCTTGCTGTCGCACGGATGGGTATGCTCGAACCGGGGTTGTACTACGACTTCACAGAATAGAAGTGAAGTAGAAGTTTACTTCTGCATTTCGCTAGGGGGGGGGACATTGGGCCCAATTAATGGGCGATGTATACACTTTTACAACAAAATTCCAGAAAAATAGACCTACTCAAAGTTCAAAAATTTTATTAAAATACGTTTGGATAAAAAGGCTTATTATAATATTATGGAATTTATGGATGATAATTACCCCTGGGAATGAGGTGATCGCTACCAAGCTATTTCTAATTTGTTTTGTGTTCCTAATTGTGTAACATACTCGTACATGATGAAAGTTACGCTGGGTTTCTTGCTGGTTCTTCGCAAGACAGAGGTTTTTCTTTCCGAACAGCATCTACATACCATTACGTGGAATATGTTTGTTTTTCACTCATTATTCTATAGTAAAAATCTGTTCCGTTAAAACAATACATATCTTTATACGTGGTATATAGTATATATCTTCTAAACCACGCTGCATCTATATTATGGTTGTAGCATGAATGGGTCGGCTCGACCGGGTTAGGACCACGCTCTCAGAGAATACCAGCGTAAAATAACATCTCCACGCTGTTGTGTTTCATATGGTGAGTGCAGAGAACCGGAGATACTTTTTCTGGAAACGAGGCATTCCATGTTAGTCCTCAGGGGTGACAACGCTTTTGCATTTTGATTCTTAATCAAAGGTAAATGTAGATGTCTATGGGCCACACCATCTACTTACTATCAGGTGGACTGTGTGCTCATTTGTCACAGCTATTCTATACAATAAAATCGTCTTCATGATTTTCACATCGGTCCTTAGCAAAAGCTAGATTATTGTATTTTTTAATCCCTGTGTTGAATAAACTTTGTTTACCAAAGACTTGCTTCACCACATCATAAGCACATTTTTTATAATACAAAAAATAGATATGTTATTTACATAATTTAATATTCGGTTAAAGTCACTAGAATTAAAATATTTCAACATATAACACACAAAGCCAACCGCAAGTAACTTCAATACTAGTCGTGATCCAACCACGACTGTCGCAAACTTGATTGAGTGGAATTGATATTTAAAGATAAGGCCACTAACAAGGGACCTACTTGCATTGTACTAAGTTCAGGACTTAAAAGTGACCCTGGCATAAAGATATTGTTTATTGTAATATCTTTTATACTACAATTTTACTTACTTTTCCCGCAACTTCGTGTATATAAAAAAAAAAACTTAATAAACGTTGTAGAACAAGTGGTGCAAATAGGCACATAGTCCGCACAGAACATTTTGGTCGATAGGCCTCAATATGTCGATGCGTTATCAGCCTTATGGATTAAGATAGTATGCCGTGTTACTAGGTGTTCCACGCCCCTTGTGTTTATATCTCTGGTCAGTCCGACTGAGGAGGATTCCCGGTCGAACTGACCTGTTTGCGCTGCAACCATAATATAGCTGCAGTGTGGCTCTACCGCGTTAAATATACCATAGGTATTTTATTCACAGTCGAGTCATTTCAAGTAATCTTCGTCAACCGGCTAACATAGGCGACGTAGAGGCATGTAAGGAAAGGTAAAATATTAAATAAAATTCAGTATTGAACATTATATAATATATATATCAAAACCAAAAAGTAAATATTAAATTTTCAATTTCTAAACAAATACAAATTAACAAACTGTGCACACAAAATACATAATTTAAATTTTTCATAGTACATAATTCAATTATTATTATGTAATTGAAACAATTTGTGGCAATTATAAAACTAATATGAGGATACAAACTGTTGGAAATTTCAGTAATAATAATTTAATTTATAATTTTTTAAGAGTTCAACCTAAGCACATGGGTAAATCATTAAAATATTATATTATAAATAATACAATATAAAAATTAGATAGGTCTTGCAATTTCAAAAGCCAACAAAAAAGTAAGTCATTTAATAATTGTATCTACTATTTACACAGACAATTCGTTCCGATCGTCGTTTTATATCCTGACTGTTAATCCAATTATAAGTATATTTAGAAAATTCATTTGTGTTTATTCTGGAATCTTGAATCATTAAGGAATCTGGAATCATTAAAAATTTTAATAGTATAATTCCAATAAAATTTATCAATTATAACCTTTCACTAAACATTTAAAAATATTAAATAAAAAAATTACTTATAATTTTATGTTATAGACGCGTGAAATATTGTCGGTAGGAATAAACATATTATATTAAGTGAATAGGAAACCCACCGCCTAGTTAAAAAACTTTAATAACAGATATTGTATAAAAAGGGTTATTATAATGTTGAGGATTTTTTGGATGATACCCTGGGAATGAGCTTATCACTACCAAGATATTTCTAATTTGTTTTGTATAGTTAGTTCTGTAATATTAATATATGATTGTAAACTGATCTTTTCTCAAAACACCTCCTGCTGGGTTTCTGCCTGGTTCTTTCCAGGACAGAGATATTTTCCAAACTAGTGGTAATAACAAGAATGATATTCAATAAGTATTATTTATAATCCATATTATATAAAAAACATCTATTTCTATGACCTTAACGGCGCAAGGATATCCTCTTAATATTTGTCATTGTCATTATTTTTTCCGCCCCGTCTTAGGACTTGGGTTGCGATACGGTCTTAAAGCCATATGCATATCATAGTAAGTCATATGATGAAATGAGAAATATTCTGGATTTTGATAGCATGTACCATCAGCTACACCCGAACCCAGTACCTGAAAATATACCAAGAAAATTTTATTTGTTCTTTAAAAATAAGTCAAATAAACACTAAGATTACCTCCAGTATTGTGGAGGTTTACATACATTAATAGCACATGGACAAACATCCAGATCCAGAACAATTTGACGGCTCCGTGGCGCAGTGGCTTAGCAATCAGTTGTTGCGCTGGGGGCCGCGGGTTCGAATCCCGCACGGAACAAGTATTTGTATGGCCTACAAATAATTGTTCCGGGTCTGGATGTTTGTCCTTGTGCAATTTATGTTTGTAGTTTACAAACATAAATTGCACATTACAAACATAAATTGCACAAGGACCTCCACGACACAGGAGAAAATCCTAGTGTGGGGGTAACGTTTTTAAAAAAAGAAAAAAAAAGAAAAGAAATTATTTGTAGTTTAAACAAATACACTTGTTCCGTGCGAGATTCAAACCGTGCACACCCCAGTGCTTCCACTACGCTACCGAGCTATCTTTCGTTGTTTTTTCGTCGTTGTTTTAGAAGTGTTCTGCAAATACTAACGTTTAGTATAAAAAACCTCAAGAGAATGTTTAAAACTGGGACTTATTATAATAGAGATAATACGAGTACAGCTGTTTTTAGAATATGATTTACTCGTACATCCCTCTTCTAAGTTGACACTGTGTATTATTACCCATATTATTAACAATGAACAAGCTAACAAACCTCGCCAGTAGTACATCTGAAGATACCCGTCGGTATGTCAGGAAGCGTATCGAATTCAGGGGTCACTTTATTGGATGGCAAATTGTGTCCGTATTTTCGACACTAAAGAGAAAAACGTAGTTACCATTATCAAATTATATTAATTGCTAACACATGTAATCAAAATCTTATTATCTTATTACTTAAAATCTCATTTTTAGGGTTCCGTATCTCAAAAGTAAAAAACGGAACCCTTATAGGATCACTTTGTTGTCCGTCTGTCTGTCTGTCTGTCAAGACCCTTTTTCTCAGAAACGCGTGGAGGTATCAAGCTGAAATTTATATCAAATACTTGACTTGAGAGTCTACTGTCCCTTGGAGCTGTGATAAAATCAAACTTCTAAGCCAACGCAATCAAAAGATACAGCCGTTTGTGCCGCAAATTTTCGACATTCGCAGGGGAATCAAAACCTACAGTGTACTTCCCGTGAACTCAAAATCTTAAAATTTGGTACGAAGCAACGTATTATAGCACAGATAAAGGAAAAATTGCGAAAAGCATAAATTTTTAGTTACATCATAAAATAAAAATATTTTTAATAATTTTAATCTTATATATCTACGGATTTGTTCGGAACCCTCGGTGCGCGAGTCCGACTCGTACTTGGCCGGTTTTTTATTGTGTATCTATATCCTAATTTACTTCGTGATAGGAATCCTATCCTGTATAAAAGTTCACCTGGTAGGAACTTATAGTGCTAACAGTTGTGCCGGATTCACCGGATTCACATCCATCTTAGTCCTCACTGCTGACAACTAATCTGTAACCTTCTTTGCTTGAATTCGGTTGCAGATTTTCTATGAAACGCTGTAGCCACTTACTATCATAAGTAAGTTCATTTGTCACATCAGATTTATTTAAAAAAAAAGACTATACGAGTATGCTGGCCTATCGGCGCGAGACAAACACACGCTGAAAGCACCCTTACCGTGAACTCAGTGATAGCCGCGGGTCATATGTACTCATATATGCCCAATGCACTGCTGCGTCACATACACCACCGAACGCTTTCTACTTAGACCTTAAGGTCTGTCCACAACAACGACTGATATATGTTTGTAGCTCAGACCATGAACGTGTTGTTAACGTACCATCGCTATTCAATGTGCAAACTACACACGAGTACGAGCTCGTTTTATCGGTCGTAGCTCATTTCGTTCCGAAGGACGGGTCACAAGGAACTAAGAAAGTTGGCGTGCAAATAATTTATATGTAATAACTCATACGATGACTTTTAGAAAATTATCAATAATAATTACTATTTTTTTTTGGCAACATTCATCATACGCGGCTTCAATGCGTTTGGTCGCCTGAACAAAGCGGCTTAGTAACGTCACATGCCGTGCACGAAGCTTATCGGCACTTACCAATTATTCTCAAGGCACAGTATTGATGGATGACTGAACGGTCTAGTGGGTTTTGTTGCATTGCGTTTCGTTGCGTTGCATGCAATTTAAACAGAAATTGTTTTTGCATGTGTCAAAACGGTTACGGTCATGGTAAGGAACGTTGTGGTTATAGACCTGTTGACTTAGTTTATAATATAAATGCTAAGGTGTAGAACACTGAGGATTAGACTAAGTTGCCTAATGTCATTTCCTGTCTACTTTTCCGGTCTGCTATTTAATCCTCGTAATTAAACTGTTGTGAACCATCTTTATTATAGAATAAGAATGATAATTGTGCATACAGTCAGTCGACCTAATGGTAAGTGTATGCTTGTAACCAATAGACATTTACTATCCATAGAATTAAAATGCAGATTCAGGTGACACCCCGAAGACTAAAGCAAGAGTATTAAGCTGCTATTTTACGTTGGTATTCTATGAGATCGTGGTGTAATCTAATTAAATATATTATAATAATTATAATAATCTAAATAAAATAAGTAGATAATTGAACGAACTATCCGAGCCTGATTTTTAATTTATCATGTATTCTGTGGTAAAGGAGCGGGAGAATACGTGAGAATACCTATCATAGAGATAAAATAATATATTTCATAGAGATAACAAAAAGTTAGCGTTGAATAGGACAAGATTGTAATCTCCCTAACTAGCACTAGAGGAGCGTTTCTTTTCTGTTTCATAAGCTTCCTAATAAAGATAGCAAACTTGTGAGCAGATGAGTGACGTACGTAATCTGGAACGATTCCAGTATAGGTGGAGTGTTATTATTTCGTTCATATTTCTTGTTTACTCGAAGAAGAAACTTACATCGTAAAATGTGGGTGCGTTTTGTTTCGATCCTTGTTCTTCCCCTGAGTTATCACTATTAAAACTGGAACCACAAGTATCTGATGTGCTATAATAAGTGAATTTAAATATATTATACTGCTTGAACTGACAAGTACTGACTAAAAGCCTAGTAATTTTATAGAGCGACATTATGTTCAAGTGTTATTTATTCTTATCGACTTCTAAAGCATGTTATATTCATGTGGATTTACGTTATGAAGAAACTATTATATTTCTAAGCATTTACCCTATATTTAGTTTAGTGGACACATTTCTAAACATTTTGAAATATTGGTTGTATTATCTGTGATTTTGACGTTAATTTTGTTTTCATCTACTGTCTACTTGATAAAGTCAACAATGGAAACATCACCAAAAATCATAGACTTAGAATATTATACTTACGCCAGTATATTCAAGTCTATGTCAAAAACGTAGGGCTTATATTATACTCTTTGATCATCACTTCGACTTTAACATCAAAACTTTTTGCAATGAACCGCCTCCCTCACATGTTTTCCAAATAATTGTGAATTAGTTTTTGCGAAAGTTCGAGATATAATGGACCACTGATAAATGGCTTAGGCGATATATTTATAAAAAAAAAAACAGATTTACAGTTGAACGAAATTAACCGATTTGTATTTATTATTTCAACGCTTTCTAGCGTTAGACTGTTTGAAAAGGCAAGTTGGCTGAAAAGTGAAGCACCATTACTTGAAAAAAAAAACTTTGAAGGTCTTAACAGATTATTTTTTAAGATGTCGTTAAGTCTCGTGGTATCACAGGCATTAACTTATAAAGACAGCACGAGACTTGCGCATGACTTTAATATGGCTAAAAAACATAACAATGCACAGTAAACATAAAAGTTAAATAAAACATGATTTTTTTTATTTATATTTAATTTTAGGATATCAAAAACCAACATTCGATCTTTTAATTACTTAGTGACACGATAACAACCGATGGGGAAGAAAGGTTATATAGGAGTGGCAACTTCGTACCAGTAAGCGCAATGTAGGTAGGCCCCCCACTAGATAAAGTGACAACCTGATAAGATATGATGTAGGAAGTCGATGGATGCAGGTGGCTCAAGACTGTGCGTTTCGTTTCATAAGCGTACGTTTTCGGTTAAACGTATTTAACACTTTATATTGAGGAGTTTTATAAACAATTTATTAATAAGCCTGTATAAAAAATAAAAAAATCGAGGAAAATGTTGAGAATTAATTTATATAATATATATTATAATAATTTATATAGAAACGTAAAGTGGTGGACCGCCAAGCATCCAGATGGTGTGGATGGTATTGGGAATTTTGCCGCGAAGTGCGGTCGTGAAATTTGGCGGCTGGGATTAATCCGAACAATTCCTCAGATCACTCCCCGTGGTAGATACATCTACTACATCTACATACATCTAGTAGTATAAATTATAATATCTTATTACATAGATGCCGATGAACAGAGCCGTGGTAGCTTAGGGGCTGAGCGCTCGCTGTATGTTCGATCCCCGCCGGCTTCAATGAAATTATTAATTGCAATTTTAAGTGCTGATTTACCACTTCCTCGGCGGTGAAGGAAAACATCGTGAGGAAATCTGCATGTCTGAGAAAAAAAAATTAAAAAAAATATTTCGAATATGTCAAGTTTGACAACACGCATTTACGTAACGACATTTCCTTGCCCAAAAACCCTCTCAGATATGAGACGAGACCTGTGCCCAGCAGTGGGATGTATTTAGGCTATAACTGTAACTTTTTAACTTTATTAGCGTGCCTAATGTTGTGTCGCGTGATTGTGTTGCCACTCAATAGTCCCCGGTCAAGTGTGATTCATTAGTAACAGGACAGTGTGATTTTCCAGAGGTATTAAATATTCAATAAGGCAAGGTCATGAATGTTTTGGCCTGGACCCAGTACTTTTGCTTCCCGTATTATGTATATAAAATACACACACATTCCGTCCGTTAGTCTGCCACTGCTGGGGCAGTAGCAATAGGCACGACAAGTAATCTAAAGTAACCAGTAACCACATACAATCCCAAAAGTATATTCATTCGTTTTTTAGCCATGATAATCGGTAGTTATGAATATATACCTTTTGGTGAATTATGTATAGATTGCTATCTTGGATGTGGTTTCATTCAGTGTTCGTGGAGAGCAAAAGCTTCGTGGAGAGAATGCCACTAAAGCATGTGGCATCACATTATTTATTCTGGGTAGAGCTTTCGGTGCTGGTATATTCAATGTATGATTTATTTTTCTTGCCCTTTTTACTTTTTATTTAAATACCTGCGTCTACTATTGAATAATTATCCTTGTAGTTATAATGTAATGATCTACTGGTGACGGGAGCCTTCAATATTATATATTTACCAGCGATCCGCCCCGGCTTCGCACGGGTGATTTCTATATCTTGACAACAGCGCCACCTATCGGGTGCAATTGTGAATCTAAACCCTTCTCAAATCAACTGAATCACACACAAACAAAATCTCATCAAAATTGGTGCAGCCGTTTAGGAGGAATTCAGTCACATACACACGGACAATAGAATAATCTTTATATATATATATAAATTACGTGTCACGTTGTTTGTCCGCGATGAACTCCCAAACTACTGAGCTGATTTCAATGAAATTTTGCACACTGTGTGCAGTTTGGTCCAACTTGAGAGATAGGATAGTTTTTATCCCGATATGACCTTCAATATTTTTTTATTACGAATTTAAGAATTTTTTTAGGACACATGGTCTTCGGAAAGGGCAGAACAACGTCTGCCTGGCCAGCTAGTAAAATATAAATATAAATATATTTAGAGTATATCCATACTTATATATAATATTATAAATGCGAAAGTGTGTTTGTTTGCTTGTTTGTCCTTCTTTCACGTCACAACAGAGCGTCGGCATGGCATGAATTTTGTTATGGGGATAGTTCGGTGGCTGTAGAGTGACATAGGCTACTTTTTTCAGCGGAAAAACATATCATTCCCGTGGGAAAATCGAATATGTTGCAAAATTAAATTCAGCTAGGTGGCGCCACCGTGATCCTACAAGACGAACGACGGTACGATGGACGAACACAGAAGGTCAGAATATCTCGATTATTGTGTCTTTTTACCAAAATTAAGATAAAAAATGTATGGATCTGTATTTTTCCACGCAGGACCGGGAAGAGAGCGATAAAAAACATAAAATTCACCAGCTGATTTTCTTCAAACGTTTTGGTGCATTGTAATTCACAGAATAGGCGATAACCTCGCAAACGATATTAAGTAATCCGTTGATGCTCTGCCTACCCCGCAAGGGTTACAGGCGTGATTATAAGTATGGATCAGAAATACTATCACCACCTGTCACGCTTTCACCCTTAACTATTACTTAACTGTGGTAGAAACAGTTCTTAGTAAGCCTTATTAATAAGCCTTAGTAATATTTATTGAACGGAAATGAATACAGTTCTTATACATATTCTTATATGTGGTTATGAATGAATCGGTATTACAATAAGAAAAACTGTGCAAAATTATAAGAAAAATATTTTTTGAGAGTTCTTATTAACTAACGTACACATAGTTTAAATTGATTCCGCTAGATGACGTTACTAGGTTTTTAAAACGCGGTAACGAAATGTTTCCTGACATGTACTTAACTCCCGCCGTTGAGCCGCGCGTCAACTTATAGTGCATACGGTACCTATACGCTTAAATTGTTTCTATTTCGTAGCTTATTCGACTACCTGCTTTCGATTTCGGTTGTTTGTTATTTTCTTTGTGATTTGGTTAAGATTGAATGGATTTATATTGGCTTTCATTTTCGGATTTGTTTATTTTCTTGGATCGGTTTTGTTGATTTGGTTGGTATTCCTTTCCTTTATACATATTTAGACTCTGGCTTTGATTTTGGATTTTGTTTATTTAGAATCGTGAATTGGTTTTCGTTGTTTTAGGTTGTTTAACAATATTTCAAAGGAATATTAATAGTATAGATAGTGTATACGGTACCTATACACTTACTTCTTTTTTCGTTGGCTATATTTATATTGACTACTGCTTTCGATTTCGGTTTTCTGCGATTTGTTTTGTGATTTGGTTTAAGTTGATTCGATTTCTTTTGGCTATCGTTTTTGGATTCGTGTTGTGTCTTGAATTGGTTTTGTTGTTTTTATTTTAAAAAATATTTAAAAGGAATATTTATTCCTTTTATATATTTTGGATTTGCTTTTAAAAAAATTATTTAAAAGGAAATTTAATTCCTTTTAGGTATTTTAACGTTTTTTTATAAATAGGTTTTTTGTTACTTCATAATGCCTCGCAAACTTAAGTGCAGCCTTTCAAGAGTATCTTCTCAAAGACAAGCGAAAAGATTAGCTTGATCGCTAGAATCTTTAGAAGATGCTGAACTGAGAAGGCAAGAACAAGCAAAGCGTCAGGCTGCTTTTAGAGCATCTGAGACACCTTCTCAACGTCAGCAAAGGCGTCTTGAACAGACAGAGCGTCAAGCTACTTTCAGAGCTACTGAAACACCTGCTCAAATTCAGCAAAGGCGTCTTGAACAGGCAGAACGTCAAGTTACTTTAAGAGCTACTGAAACACCTGATCAAAGTCAGCAAAAGCGTCTTGAACAGGCAGAGCGTCAATCTACTTTAAGAGCTACTGAAACACCTGCTCAAAGTCAGCAAAGGCTATTCGAACAAGCGGAACGTCAGGCCGCCTTAAGAGCCGCGGAAATACCTGATGAAACTCAAAACAGACTCATTGAGCAAGCTGAACATTAATCTACTATAAGGGCATCTGAAACACCAGAACAGACACAGGCACGAAGAGATGCAAATGCACAGCTCCAAGCTGAACGTCGACAAAATTTTCAAAGAAACAATTGGTCGGTTTATTAATGACGCAGCATTCAATTATGATCCGTTGATTGATTATAAAAATCACAGGTTAGTTGTTATCGGACTAATGGACAAGGCGTGTCGATTTTGCAGCGCTTTAAAATGGAAAGATGAGACCGCAGGCATGTGCTGTTCCAATGGCAAAGTGTCTCTTCCGTTACTTGGGGAACCAGAAGAACCTTTGAAAACTCTGTTTTTATATGATGCTAATGAGTCACGGCGCTTTTTAAACAGGATCCGGAAATATAACTCATGCTTTCAAATGACGTCCTTCGGAGTTGACCGGGAAATAATAATGCCGGATTTTCGCCTACATTTACGGTGCAAGGGCAAATTTATCATACTTTTTCCAGCTGAAAACGAACAGCATAAATTTTTACAAGTATATTTTATGAGTGACGAAGAAATTGATGTAGACCGTCGCTACCAATTTATACAGGGAGTTGAGAGAGAAACACTGTGTTCAAAATTCAAAGATTCTTGCATGAACGTAACATTTTAGTCAAAACATTTAAAACTGCTTTAGAAAACCTACCTGAAGAGGATTATAAAGTCGTCATTCACGCAAATCGGACCCCTCGAAGAGAGCATGAAAGGCGCTACAATGCACCTTTGATAAACGAAATAGCAGCCGTAATTAGTGGTGATCAATTTTCTTCGCGAGACATTGTCTTGCGAGCACGTGATAATACGGGTAGCCGATACACACAAGTTTTATGACGCTCTGCAATACCCATTGATTTATTGCAAAGGACAAGAGGGTTATCATTTTCAAATTCCACTGATTAACCCGGTCACAAAGGAGCCTACTCCGAACAAAAAAGTATCATGTATGGATTTTTATGCGTATCATATGATGTTGCGAGAAAATGACTTTAACCTCTTAGCCCGGTGTAGACAATTATTTCATCAATTATTGGTAGACATGTATGTGAAGGTAGAAAGTGAACGTCTCCGTTATATATTTTTTTTATAGGAGAGGGGGCAAACGAGCATGCGGCTCACCTGATGGTAAGTGACTACCGCCGCCCATGAACAACTGCAACACCAGGGGAATCGCAGATGCGTTGCCGGCCTTTTAAAAAGGAGTACGCTCTTTCCTTGAAGGTCCCTAAGTCGTATCGGTCCGGAAAAATCGCTGATGGTAATCGATTCCACAAGGAGGTCGTGCGAGGAAGAAAACATCTTCTAAATCGCACAGTGGTGGACCGCCAATCATCCAGATGGTGTGGATGGTATCGGGAGTTCTGCCGCGATGTGCGTTCATGAAATTTGTCGGCTGGGATTAATCCGAACAATTCCTCAGAGCACTCCCCATGGTAGATGCGAAAGAAAATGCAAAGGGATGCAACATCTCTTCGCAGTGCCAATGAATCGAGCCGATCGGAAAGGGCTCGGTCGTCGACGATTCGAGTAGCTCTGCGTTGGATGCGGTCAAGTGGAAGGAGCTGGCACTGGGGAGCCCCTGACAGAGATGGGAACAGTATTCCATGTGAGGCCGAACTTGCGCCTTGTAAAGTTGCAGGCGGTGTGCCGGCAGGAAATACTGTCCCGCTCTGCTGAGCACGCCAAGCTTTTTAGAGGCCAATTCGGCCTTCCCTTCGAAGTGACCACGAAACTGCACGTCACTCGATATGTCGACTCCGAGGATACCGATACTGGCTGAGGCAAGAAGGGGAGTGCCTTGAAACTGAGGAGATCCGACAAAGGGGTTCTTTTTAGCGGTAAACGCGCAAACTTGTGTCTTCTGAGGATTAAACTGGACTAGATTTAGTCGCCCCCAATCCGAGACTTTGCTCAGCAAAGACTCGACTTCAGACACAAGTTTGTTCCGGTACTTAGCAACGTTTTCCCGAGAAATATTGGCACGGCCGGTGTATAGAGCATCACCAGTGCTGTCATCCGCATAGCAATGAATGTTACCAGTTAGCAACATATCATTGATATGCAGAAGAAACAGAGTTGGTGATAGCACACAGCCTTGTGAAACACCAGCGTTAATAGGCTTGTAGTCAGAGCATGCACCGTCTACAACAACCTTGATGCTCTGATCTGCAAGGAAGCTGGTGATCCAATTGCACAATTTCTCCGGAAGCCCATAGGAAGGGAGCTTCGAAAGAAGCGCTTTGTGCCAAACACGATCGAAGGCCTTCGCAATGTCCAGACTAACGGCCAACGCCTCCCCCTTGGACTCTACTGCCTCCGCCCATCTATGGGTCAGGTAGACCAGAAGATCACCAGCTGATCGACCCCGACGAAAACCGTATTGGCGGTCACTAATCAGCTGGTGATCCTCAAGGTACCGGATGAGCTGGCAGTTAATAATGGATTCCATTATTTTGGAGAACAAGGAGGTGATCGCGATAGGCCTATAGTTGGATGGGTCTGAGCGGTCGCCTTTTTTAGGGATCGGGTGGACAAAAGCTGTCTTCCATGAATTCGGGACTACGCCTTGGGAGTAGGAGTACCGGAAAAGACGCGTTAGGACCGGTGCCAACTCCGGAGCACACGTCCTCAGCACAATTGGGGGGATTCCGTCAGGCCCACTCGACTTCTGGATGTCCAGGGAGAGCAGTGCTTTGCGAACCGAGCGCTGTAAGAACAGCACATCCGGCATGGAGCACTCACACCGCGGGATGGTCGGCGGTGTTTTCCCCCCGTCATCAATAGTCGAGTTGGACGCAAAAAGGGAGCCTAAAAGGTCGGCTTTGTCTTTTACGTCATGGGCCAGTGAGTCATCCTCCCTGTGCAGAGATGGTAGTGATGGCTTACAGAAATTCCCTTGGACAGCCTTGGCGAGAGACCAGAATGCACGGGTTCCCGAAGGAAGGCGAACTAGTTTCTCGCCAATTCTGCCTATGTGCTCTGACTTTGCCTTGGCAATAACTCTTTTGAAGGACCTGGAGGCTAAGTTATACTTCTTTTTAAGTGTGCTGGTGTTTACATCCCGAGTCGCCGAAGCCGCAGCCCAGGCTTGATAACACTCCTGCTTACTGCGTAATGCAGTCTTACAGGAGCGACCAAACCAAGGCTGAGATCTGCCTCCGATGGGTACCACAGATGATGGAATAAATAGTTCCATTCCCTGTAGCACCACATCAGTGACAGAGTCAGCAACAGCGTTGGGATCGTCCGGCGAGAAGCAAACCCGCCCCCATGGGTTGGATGCAAAGAAAGACTGCATTCCGTCCCAATCCGCCGACCTGTAATGCCGGATCTTTTTTCTTTAATTCAAAAAAAGCTGCGCGTTGAGAATTATATACATTTGCAAGATGCAGTTTCTAGCGACGCCAATGTAAACCCCAGAGATTTAGGTAAAATGGTAATTCTGCCCTCATCATTCGTTAACAGTCCCCGCTACCTTCATGAGTACACACAAGACGCATTCGCCTATGTACGAACTTACGGAAGACCTGATCTTTTTGTTACTTTTACTTGCAATCCCACATGGAAAGAAATAACCGAGGAGCTAATGCCGGGCCAAAAAAGTACTGACAGACATGATTTAGTTGCTAGAGTATTTAGATTAAAAGTACAAAAATTAATGTATGTAATTAACAAAGGGAAAGTTTTCGGAGAGGTGCAGTGCTTCATGTATTCAATTGAATGGCAAAAAAGAGGATTACCGCATGCCCACATTCTAATATGGCTTAAAGAGAAGTTACGGCCCAGCCAAATAGACGACATAATAAGCGCCGAGATTCCGGATCCTGAGCAAGATAAAGAATTGTATGATACCATCGTCCGAAATATGATTTACGGTCCATGTGGAGCACGAAATTCAATATCGCCATGTATGAAAGAAGGAAAATGTACAAAGAAATTCCCTAAACAGATATTAAAAGAAACAGTGCACAATGACAATGGCTACCCTTTATACAGACGCAGAGCTCCCGAAGATGCTGGCAGGAAAGTTACAATCAAATCTCGCTCTGGAGCGTTCGAAACCTTAGATAACAGCTGGATTGTCCCGTATTCGCCCATTCTATGAAAAATGTTTAATGCCCACATTAATGTAGAACCATGTAGCTCTGTCCGCGCAATCAAGTATATCTGTAAGTACATAAATAAAGGAAGCGACCAATCAATATTTAATCTCAGGAGTGAAGGTGAGCCAAATCCCGTTAATGAAGTACAGACCTTTCAAGCAGGGCGTTATGTCAGCAGTAACGAGGTAGCGTGGCGTCTCCTTGGCTTCCCTTTACACGAAAGGCACCCAACAGTTACTCACCTTGCTGTGCACTTAGAAAATGGAGAGCGTGTATATTTCACCGAAAGAAATTTCCAAGAAAGAATTGCATCACCGCCAAAAACTACACTAACAGCCTTCTTTCAACTTTGTCAAACCGACCTCGCTTGCTTCCCGAACAAAAACAAGTTTTTGACAAAATATTAGGACAAATTGAATCTGGAAATGGTGCACTTTTCTTTTTAGATGCCCCTGGAGGAACTGGGAAGACATTTTTGTTAAATTTATTACTAGCGCAAGTACGGAAAGATAAAAACATTGCTGTGGCCGTAGCTTCTTCCGGTATAGCCGCCACGCTGCTAAGCTGCACATTCTGTTTTAAAACTCCCTCTAAATCTAGCCCAGGAAGAATCGCCGATCTGCAACTTTAGCAAAAATAGTGCACGAGGTATAATGCTACGACAATGCAAACTTTTAGTGTGGGACGAAAGTACAATGTCGCATAAAAAAGCTGTAGAAGCACTAAATCGAACGCTCCAGGATTTGCGCAGCAATACCGATGTACCGGGAGGAATAGTGGTTTTACTGGCTGGTGACTTTCGCCAAACTTTACCTGTGATTCAAAAGGGCACACCTGCAGATGAAATTAAAGCATGCCTCAAGTCGTCTATTTTATGGAACAAGGTGACAAAATTCAGTATAACTACGAATATGAGAGTACTTTTGTATAATGATATCAATGCTGGAAACTATGCTGACACAATATTAAAAATTGGCGATGGGCGGTTGGAAACGGATGCTGAGGGCTGCGTTAAATTGACGAGAGATTTTTTTTAATTAAGTACAGAGTCATTCCGAATTAATTGCGAGCGTTTATTCAGATTTAACGAACAACATGCATGAAGACAAATGGTTATGTGAAAGGGCAATTCTTGCACCAGAAAATGAGAGCGTTAACAAAATAAATTCAGATATATTAAGCGAAGTAGCAGGAGAAATAACAGAGTATTTGTCAGTAGACACAGTTATGGACACAGAACAGAGCACTTCATATCCCGTAGAGTTTCTAAATTCTCTAGAGTTGTCAGGTGTGCCCTCACATAAGCTTCAATTAAAATTAGGCGTCCCAGTCATGCTAATGCGAAATTTAGATACTCCTCGATTATGTAACGGGACAAGGCTGCGTGTGACACATCTTGGATGGAACATAATCGGTGCTACAATTTTGACAGACGTAGGAAAAGGTGAAAATGTTATTATACCACGCATCCCTATAATTCCCACAGATCTTCCTTTTCAATTCAAAAGGTTGCAGTTCCCTATTAAGCTCAGTTTTGCAATGACAATTAATAAAGCGCAAGGGCAAACGTTACAGGTAGCGGGGGTCAACTTAGAAAAACCGTGCTTCTCTCAAGGTCAGCTGTATGTAGCATGTTCGCGTGTGTCAAATGCCCAGAATCTCCACATTCTTTCCACGAATGGAAAAACATATAACATTGTGTACAGTAGCGTCTTAAAATAGTGTTCAGTTAGTTTTTTCCAAAATTCCCACAATCAATTAATCAGAATTCCCACAGATCTTCCCTTTCAATTCAAAATTTCCTATTTAGCTCAGTTTCTTTTCAATTCCAAATACTGCACCTCTGACGGACCTATTAAGCTCAGTATCCTTTCAACTCAAAAGGCTGCATCTCTGACGGATCTTTTATTTGGCTCAGTTTCCTTTCAATTCAGAAAACTGCATCTCTGACGAATCAGTTTAGCTTAGTTTATTTTCAAAAGTCTGCATCCATGACGGATAATTATGCTCAGTTTCCTTTAATTAAAAAAATATCCCATTTCCATTTGGAATAAGCAGGCTATTTTCATGATTTCCTATACGCTGCGTTTCAAAACATTTAAATAGGCCGACGAATCAATTTTGCTCAGTTTCCTTTTAATGGCTGCATCTCTGACAAATCTATAAAACTCAGTTTTCTTTCAATTCAAAAAGCAATGGATAGTTCATTTCCCAGTGACCATGCGGGCGAAGCCGCGGGTAACAGCTAGTTATAGGATAAATAAGAATGTCCCGCGACCAATGCTGATTTATCATTTATGCAATAATATCCTATATTCGATCCGCCCCGGCTTTGTACGAATGATTTCTGGATATCGATAATAGTGTTACCTACCGGTTCTAATCGTCTAATACAAAATGTGTAATTACTCTAAGCAAAAAGAATATTCTGACCAAGTTTTATATCTTTAAGAGCTATAGTTTGAAAATGTGATTTTTTGTAATTAACACCCCCGCAATCCCCCTTGCATGTGGAATTTCGTAAAATCCGTTCTTTACCGCCCTGGCCAAATTAATATTCCTACCAAATTTCAAGTCTCTAGGCCTTATGGTTCCAGAGATATCGTGATGAGTCAGTACAAAATGTGATTTGTTTTTTGCAATTAACGCCATCGCAACACCCCTTGCAGGTGGAATTTCGTAAAATCTGTTCTTAGCTGAACTTTACTTGGCAAAATAATATACCTACAAAATTTCAAGTTTCTGAGCCTTATGGTTCCAGAGATATCGATATGAGTCACTGTATATATGAGATTTCCATATATGTAGTGACTCATATATTCAAAAACCGTGGGAGCGGTTGATAATCTTCTCTTTGTATGGTTCATATTATTAAATACCTACTAAAAAATTTACTATTTTGATAAATATTGGATACACAGATCGTCACCGTTATAGACGTTATAGTGACTGACGTTCACCGCTTTATTACGACCGTCACGTAGAGGTGCCGCTATCCTAGGACGCCTGAATCGAAAAGATTGCTATAGTACGCGCTTATGGACTCCCCTGAAGTTCATTGTCTGCCTGGGTGATAAAACCTCAATATATGTCTGCCATGCAAAACATATATATCAAAACAACATATATAAATTGCAGCCTTAGGTGTCTGCCAATGTTATTTTTCGGTAACTTTTATTGAGTATTTCAAGATGTCAAAGCGGCAGACTTATTACTATCATGTATTTTTGGTCATTTTTTACACATTTAACACCGGAGTGTCTCTATATTAATTGCCGGTCAAACAAAAGAGTCCTCATTTCATGTACCTACCTGAGGTATAGGGGATTAACTGAAAAAAAGTGAAGCTTATTGAAATATCGTAAGTCTGCCGCTCACTGGCTCTTAAGCTATTATTCACATACTAATTTCATTATTGAGTAGACGTAATTTGATATCCTGGACAAATTCATCACTTTTAGTGTATTTACAAACATTTTCTAAATGTCTTTGCTACAACAGATGTGTTCGCGAAGAACTGGGGGTTTTTTTGCAAGCATTCCAAAAACTACTATTGGATCTTTAACTTCATTTTAAATTATTTTTTGCCAAGATTCCAATTTATCTGTAATCCTGTGACGCACTTTTATTACAGCGATGACCTTTCAAACAAGACGTATGTACAGATATTATATTTTATGGGTAAAGTCACGAAGTATCTTGGGCCAGCTTTTATCATGTTTCTATAAATGACTATACACAGGCGAGGGAGAGAATCGGTAGGAAAATAATATATACGAATTCCGATTATCCCCCACCCCCATCTGGGGTGGATAGATGAGTATCCACCCTAAGGTGGATTTTCTAGGGCGGAATAACCCCCACAGAAAGATATGAGGTAGTTGGGGATATTCTTACACAGCCAATACACGGGATTTACTCGTGTCCACAGCGAACTGTTGAACCGATGACCAAGCAGAACAGATCGTATAAGAAATGCAAATGTAGACATGACAGTAGAATGTAGAGTATGGCAATGTTTCATTAACATTTCAGTTCTCAAGATAGAGGTCCTTCGAAATCTTTATTATGTAGCTATTATTTTTATTAGATCTGCAAAATTACTTGAAAGCTCTTCAATTTCTTCACAGCAGGAAATTCAATGTAACGGACTACCAAGCCATGTAAATGCGCGTGTGTTCAAGATAAGATTTCAAATTTATCGAAAACTTCAATTTCCAAATGAAACGGGACACTAATGTCTTACTGCTAAAGAATTAACTAAATAAAAATGCCGGCTTTCATAAATAAAAATTTATTAAAATGTTAGACATTTCGTTTATTTATCTTACACTTTTTCTTATGGTTTTTTTATTATTATCTTTGAGTATTTCAACAGAGCTTCATCACCAGTATTGGCAGTCCCGTTGTTGGATCATTCGTTCCCGCCGTTCTGTCCGTACTTCTTGTATCTTTTGGAGCACAACCTATAGAATGGTTATTAAATATGTTAGAGTTTTCTTAAAAAATCGAAGAGTTCCCTTCGATTTTTTATACCTTATAAAAAAGTTAAAGTTACAGCCTATATACGTCCCACCGCTGGGTACAGGCCTCCTCTCATTTCTGAGCGGATTTTAGGGCAAAGAAATGTCCGCCGCGCTACCCCAATGCTTGTTGGCGAAGTTCACATGTCTTCGAAATATTTTTCTTATTTCTCAGACATGCAGGTTTCCTTACGATGTTTTCCTTCACCACGGAGCACGTGGTCAATCAGCACTTAAAATTGCAATTAACAATTTCATTGATGCCGGAGGGGATTAAACCCGGGTTGCTCGAGTACAGTGAAACTTACAGCAAACGATAACCATCTGAGCTACCACGGCTCCTACCTTATACTAATATTAATTACAATAATTTTTCGCAGTGCCCTCAAAGCTAATGTTTTCTAAAAATCATTTAGTGGATTTGTTACTGGCCTGGCGATACGTTACAAGAAAAGAGCAACCGCCTAGCCTTTGTAGCCATGAATTGCGACAATTGTCATAGTATTTTCCACCATAGATTGCCTCATAGCACGATTTAGTCTTTATTTATTTGCCACTTTATTTGCCACGCTTGACAGGTCAGTCAGCAACCGCATTTTGATTTATCAAAAAGATGCTGCTGCCCATATCCTGTTACAGTTTACCTCGGTGGTCTCACGACACCCATGAGACGATATGGGATAGTGGACGCACTTTCACCACTACTACACGGTCTTCACTTTTTACAAGAAGTCCTCACATATATTTATTGTAAGTCACCGTTTCTATTCTCACAAAAGTGACGTAAATGACATTTTAGAGGTTATCCAATTGGTATTAAGTTTTCATACAGAATTCTTTTAAATTGAATCCAATTTCTTTATAGAATAAGGGTGATAAACGAGCACACAGTCCACCTGATGGTAAGTGGTTGCTGTGGTCCATAGGCATCTACATCTTCGTTTGCAAATCAAAATGCAGATGCGTTGTCAGCCGTGACGACTAAAATAAAATGCTCCTTTTCTAGTAAAAAGGTTCTCCGGTTCTCTACACTCACCATACGAAACACAGCAGCATAAGCTGCTATTTTACGCTGGTATTCTGTGAGAGCGTGGTCCTTCCCCGTTCCCATTCGTGCTAAAACTATACTATTAATATAGCTGCAGCATGGCTCTACCACGTATAAAATTCAATAAATGGTTATTTGCATTTTAAGTGTTGATTTACCACTTGCTCGGCGGTGAAGGAAAACATCGTGAAGTAACGTGCATGTCTGACAAATAAGAAAAAATATTTCGAAGACATGTGAAGTTTTTATCCCGATAAGTGACCCTCAATATTTCTTATGGCGAATTAAGGGATTTTTATAGAAGAAATAGTCAATGCAAAGGGCAGAACACCGACTGCCTGGACAACTGATACCAGTTGTACGTTAAAACGCTATTTCAGGGGTGATCAATTTGGAGAAAAACCAACTGAAACAGGGTGACAAAAATATGGACTTTTTAATGGAAATATTTAAATGACATTGAGAGATTGTGATATTCCTCAGTACACTCGAAAGTGAAACTTAGTAAAAAATAAAAAAAATGAATTAATTTCGCAATATCAGTATATCTTATCATCGTCCTTTTAGTTCTTGGAAGTCAGCTTTTACTTTTTATTAAAAGTTTATTCTTTGTATGGAATTCTCAAAACTTTATGACTATATTTTCTGTTTACCATTTTAAACACGCATTATAAACATAATTTTTTATAGAATAGTATTAGCATAGTTGTAGCACGAATGGATTGGCTCGACCGGGGAAGGACCACGCTTTCACTAAATACCAAATTAAAATAGCAGCTAACACTGCTGTGTTTCGTATGTGAGTGTAAAGAACCGGCTACCCTTTTTAGTGGAAAAGAGGCATTCCAACTTAGTTTACATGGGTGACAACGCATCTGCATTATGGGATAGATTGTAGATGTCTATAGGCCACAGCAACCACTTACCAATCAGGTGGACTGTGTGCTCGTTTGTCACCCTATTCTTTAAAAAAACCTAATGTTATTTATCATATAATAGAGAATAAGTGTAATAAATTATAAGCTAATTTACTTACAACATTTTTTAGTGGAATCATCTTGAGGCGGTTGTGGTGCAACACTCTTTAGTTCGCAAACAATAAATCTTTTGCCGCTTTTAGCAGTGGCATCTTCTGACATTCCAGAAATATTTCCTGTGTGCTTTGCAAGAGGAGCGGGATCTGCCAAACCATGTGCACGTGCTAGCTGACTAGGCGCACATAAGGGATCCGGCAAAACCAAGCAAGGGGGTTCCCCACCACATCCAGTGCGGCGGCAATCGTGTTGAAGACCGTTGCGCTTGATACAATGGCAACTATAATACATAATGCCCCCACGCAGTTCTCGACTCTTTATTCTTTTTAAATTATTTTCGTTCTCCGTTTTTTGTGCACTGCCCTCAGATTTTTCCGTTTCATCGGAAGTCTTTCTTTTCTAAAAAGAAAACATAAATAAATCATTGAACATACAGCCCGCTATGCCCGCCGTGTTTTGAGTAAAGATCGACACATCCACTACAACGTCCCATCCCATGACCGTAACCGTGTCGGCACATGCAAAAAATTTTTGTTTAATAAATTAATATGTAACAAAAAGTCAAACTGTAACACCATAGAATTTACGAGCAGAATATTTGTATGTTCCGTCCGTTGTTTGCGACGATACCAAACCGCTCTGCGCAGGATCATCTGCGTTATATCCGCGTATGCTTACCGTTGTCCAAAATATAACAATCATTGCTATTTTTTTATATTCTACTAAGCCAGCGATTATCTACGATCCCACCTGATAGAAAGTGGTCACGTAGCCTTCTTGGCACCATCTTGGTGAAGCGCACCGACTTAATAAAAGCCTATTCACTCTTGCCTTGAAGACACCCACACTAATCGGATGGAACAAAGAGGCGCACTAAAAGGTTTATTGGTGACCCCGATTTGGTAGAAAACAATCTTGTCAGTCTCAAATAGAGGCGCAGAGTAGTCGGCCTCTCGGTATTCTATAGGATACATTACGGGGCGTGTGCGCATGAATTACGTGGTTAAATTCTCCAGTCACTTTTCCACCATCAGGCAACCAGACGTTCGGCGTTTCTACACTCTTGGTATTCACTTGATATTTACGCATTCGGTTTGCTTCGTCCGTTGTAATGCGTCAAGAAAATGGAATCGTTTGCAAGCGTTTTTCCATACAAATATAATCTGGGTATCTTCGAAGTAAGAATGAACATGCTGTTACGTTAACACAGTGGGTACTTCTAGGGCTTCCAAAGCTCCTCATGACGCCTTCTGACACAAAAACGCGTACAAAATGAGCTACAACCGATCATACGTTCTAAACAGCATAGTAGTGACTGTCGTGTTTTTTTCGTGCCTGATATCTTAGTAGCACGTTCATAGTATGAGCCGTTGTAGTGGACCAAGACCTTAAGCATTACCATTAAGCTCCTAACATTGTAACGAGCGACGCCACAGACGACTACCACTGCGACAGAAGATCGAAGTCGCTGAATCGAGTTACGTAGGTCTTGCCAGGTGGAGGACGTCGCACGCACGGCGGACAACATGGCGGACACGGTCGAGGGCAGCAGGGACCATCTCGACATAGATAGCGTATAGAGCCTTGCTGGAAGAATTGATGATCCTGGAGTCCATTACGTTTGAAGGCAGACCGTGGGAGACACTGAAGCTAAATAAATAATACAATTATAACAACAATACTAAACGGTAATAAACATGGGTATAAAACTGGTTTATTTATTAAAAAGAAATACTAATATTAAATACAGAAATAAGAAAACATTTATTGTTCCTAATTTAGATCGAATGTCACCATTTAGCTAAAATTCAGCGTTTAAAATATTTTATTATTGAAACAAGCACTTAATATAACATTATATTAATGTTAGCACAAAAAAAAACTACAAAACTGCTATTAAATATTATGGGTTCCAAAGAGTACTTCTACATTTCACGAGTTTTCCCTCTAGTTTTCCTATTTGTATTAGGATAAAACAAAATGGACAGTCTTTTCCAATTAATTCTCCAATTTTTTTATCTCAATATGACGAAGATAATACGGTAAGTTTAAGTAGTTTATTTCTAATTTATTTTTAATAAAAATCAAATATATGAGTTTCAAACAACAACAAGCTGTAAAATTAAAAATTTTGTGCAACCCACTTCATTATAAATAAAATGAGAACATTAATGTAGTCGAAATTAAATACGCATTATTAAGGATAAGGACTGTGCTTTGCGGGATACTTGGTGGAGGTCCACGTTAAGCAATGGGCACCTGTGATGGGCTGTGATGACAACGCTGATGATGGTGATGTCCATTCAGTTTTAGGCATCGTCCTAATACAACGCGATTACGCGATCATATCAAGTTCGCACGAATTTTACTCGTACTAATATGCGATCAAACACAGATCAGTGTTTGATCGCATATTCGTACGAATAGGTGTACTAATTGGCATTCGCACGATGGGATCGCGCGACTTGATTGTGTAAATCTATTCGCGCGAACTTTGTACGAACGCGCGATCAAACATATTGCTGTCGAATAGGTGTCCCTAATTGACATTCGCGCGATTATTGCAATTCACCACTTATCGGTCTTATTTCCAACAAAGCACATTGCAACCCATTTCGGATTTTTCATTGATGTCAAGATAAGCAGAATAGGTCATCTATATATTTCCAGAAAGTAAAAACTGATCGTTTCTGACGTCCGTGCATAGCGCCAATGCCATGCGCAAACTGCGAAGCGAAGCAGAACCCGCGGCCGCTAGCATCGTCAATTCGCGAGCTGATCGCGTATTCGCGTTCTATGAGGACACCCAGTTTATGATATCGCGCGAGCACGCGATGGTCGCATCGTTTACTCGCACGATGATCGCATAATCGCGTTCTATTAGGACACCCAGTTTATGATATCGCGCGAGCACGCGATGGTCGCGTCGCTTACTCGCGCGATAATCGCGTAATCGCGTTCTATTAGAACGACGATATATATAACAAATAATATTCAATACAACATAAGAAATTGACAACACTAAGTAACATCTGTAATGTATTTGAGCACGCAAATTCATTGGTTATACATATTATATAAATTTATATTTAACAAATGAGTATGGTGGATGAGCAAACAGTCGCTTTATAATAAGTAAGTGTTGTGGTGCAAAGACTAGGAAAGGCTGTTCCAATAATAAGACTAAGGACTAATTATTCCTTAGCCTAATTATTATTCACCTCGTTCGAAACAAAGCACTGGTCTAATTTATGGCTTACTTTACCTCCTTGATTTAGGATTGACCTTATAAGATATTACTTGGATGGTCGTGATTTAATTTATTAAAATTCAAAATAAACTGCACATTTCGTTCTACCGTAGAACTACCTACTAGTAGAACTGGTTAGACAAACAACCTTTAGTTGTATTATCTAAACAACATACAACACACACTATCTTTACTGTATTATTTTATCTAAACACGCACTATATCTTTCTTGTATTATTGCCTATCTATGCCACAATTAAAGCTGGCTAAACGCTCGCTGTAAATTTCACAGTCCACTTTCGATACCCGCCGGCACAAATAAATTGGTAATTGTAATTGTAAGTTGTGATTTACCACGTGCTCGGTGGTGAAGGAAAACATCGAGAGGAAACCTGCATATCTAAAGAACAAAGAAAAAAAACTTCGGAGATATGACGTGAAGTTCGCCAACGCGCGTTAGTACAGCGCAGCGCAGCGGACATTTCCTTGCCCTAAAGCCCACTCAGAAATGAGAGGAGGCTTGTGCGCAGCAGTGGAACGTATAATAGGCTGTGACTAAAACTGTTTAAAATATAGAGTTTTATCATAAACTAAATCATTTGATAAATCTATACATGTGAAATATGGCAAATATTACTGGTCCTAATTTTTTCCACAAAACAAATTTTGAATTATTTGAGAGGAATACCTAATTTGAATAGTTATTAAGATATTTTAAAGAGCATTGGGCATTATCTATACCACAATTACGATAGAAGTGGAAATGAATTGCTATACTCAGCTCCTTGAGATTATTTTTGTTTTTTTTTTTTACTTAATTTCAGTTTTAGCCAGAAAAGATTTTTATATGTAACAGATCCTCTTATATTGGAAAACAGGTTTCGAAAACATGTTATCTTCTAATTTGGAAAGCGGGTTTTAGTAAGCGAGATTTATATTAATATATTAAACTAATGTAAAAGCCTGAGTCTGTCAGCACGTAGTGTGATCAGAACGCAGCGTGGTAGACACGGCACAGACGAAACATTTCATATTCTATCGACAGACGACTGACAGCCACTTACTGATACTCTACACTAGAGCCTCTCTCCCAAGGGACCAGTTATACCATCGTGTCTCTTGCCATCGTTTCAAAATATTCCATAAAGCTCTAAACCGGGGGCACTCTACGGAAGTCATTATTCAAAAAATCGTGACGGGATAACCTACTACCACTTTTATTACATGAAAGTCCCTTACCACAAGGACACTGATGAGGTTGATAAATCGCCGCTTCTAGCCGAATTCTATGGCAATGCGTCGGCTCTCCCATTTCCATCTCATACCATCAAGTAATGTAAGATTACTTGATAGTAAGCGTTTAACCAGTGACTAGATTCCTTTGTCGAAACATCTAGAAGGCGGGCCAGATTTTAATCGCTATGCAAAACTATGTAACAGATGTTTCTGCACGCTTCGTGCCAACAGAATACCTCACTGTCTTTGTTGGTTAACTTTCAGTGGAACATTTTCGGTGGGACGGAGTGTTTGCCATTTCAGCCTAGGCTTCGCAACAAAGCATAGATCTACTTTAATTGAAGCAAAGAAAGCAAGCAATGCAATGCTAGGAAGATATTACTATAGCTATTTTAAGATATTAAGATAAATTTAAGAATATCCGAAAATTTCTAAATGGACTCGAGCGGAGCAATAAATCTAGGTAGTAGGCACAAGGTATTATTTTAAAATAGTAATAGCAATGTGGGGGTTTAAGATATACAATATATCAATAACCTATCAATTTTTTTTACAACAGATTTAGTACTATCGAAAAACAACAACCTTGCAAGTATACCGATTCCGCACTGAGTTTTTATTCCTGTTCCTCCAGGAATAAAAACTAAAAATGATTGAAATTTTGAATTAAAGTATCTCTGGTAAAATAGTTTTTACCAGAGATACTTTAATACAAAATTTATTTAAAAAATTCAATTCAAAATTAATTCATAAATTTAATAAATTATTTTAAAATACTTCACATTTATTTTTATTCCATATAGTGCCAAATATTATGTAACGCTGGCGAGCGGAGTACCTGACCTGTTGGCTTACAAAACCTCGTTTTTGTGATTATACACCGATTATATACTTGAGATTTACCGGTGAGCCACCAAGACTACGGTATGGTAAAGGTGGCCCAAAGATAAGGGCCTCAATAGGTACTTATAATAATAAAATTGAGCTTACCGGTGGGCCACAGTCTTCGTATTTGTAGCATACCATAGGACCACAAGGAGAACACCTATTAAAAATACAAGTTTAGTTCTTTCTAAACGAATCCTGTAGATAGACATTGTATAGAGATTTCATTATAAAAATACTTACATTTTGATTCCGATATTAATAAGAGGGGGTTTTGGTATTTATTTATAAATTTTTATTTATTTTAAATTATTGTAAATTAAGTACTTATAAATTTTGAAACTTGTTTATTAAACTTTAAATTTTTATAAAAAATACATGTGTTCAAATTGAAGCACAGACTTCCTTTGTCAATAAATTCTTCATTTGATTTTTGTTTGCACGATTTTTTTTTGTTCTATATTTTCTGTCTTCAATTCTATAGTGCCAGTATAACAACGTGCCAAGAACATTCTATAGAAGAAAAAGGTTTCGAATACAGTGGGCGTTTGTGGCGACAAATCCATGTTACTCTAATTAATTTTCTTGTCAGAACATTATTGTGAACAACCCGCAAATCTTTATCTTAATGGTTTAAATTGCATTTCATTAAAAACCTCGCATCCTGCAAATACTGCTTAAAGCTTCTGCGTGAGGGTTTGTATAATGTTTTACGCATGCCATGTTAGACGGCCCACATACTGGAGCTGGTAAAACTTGACAATAGGGTGAAGTTTGACATCCGCTTCTACGACAATCATACTGTAACCCATTCCTACGTAAGCAAAAGCAGTCCGTGTAAAGGATGCCACCTCTTAACTCACGGCTTTGACAGCCCTTCAGTGGTGTGCATAGACCCATAATGATTATCTGCAAATAATTCACTTTAAATGCTTTACTTGTTATCGCAAACTATTACAAAATATGGTATTAATATCATACTTGAACACTAAAATTTACAACAGATCCAAATTTTTTTATTGATTTGTTTTAAGCTTCAACTTTTACATTTACATAGATATGAAAATTATTTAATATACATATTTTTATTTAATTCCAGATGGTTTCGGGCGTTCGTTTTATAAATTTAAAAAACTAAGTGGACGTCAAAACACATTTCATAAATTTAAAATATACCTATCAATGAAATATAAAGCAAAACGCTACTACAAACATTTTATTATCAATATCTTACATGGTAAGTGGATGCTGTGGCCTATAGACATCTACATCTATCTGCGATTAAGAATCAAAATGCAGCTGCGTTATCAGACCTTGATGACTGAGATGGAAATATCTCGTTTCCAAAAAAAGAATACGAAACAGAGCAACATTAAACTGGTGGTTTATCGTTGGTATGCTATGGGAGCGTCATCCCTCCCCAGTCGAGCCGGCCCATTCGTGGTACAAGCATAATAATGCTGCATCGTGGCTCTCCCACGTAGAAAAATTGATGCTTGTTATGCTATTCATAACTTTTGCAATTTTCGCATCATTCACAGCTTCTGTGATATACATACAACACAACGCTTTCCAGATTAAAGATTGAAGAAGAGAGATTAAGGGAAAAACTACATAAGTTTAATGTTGTTGTTTAGTGGTAATATGGTAGCCGAGGCACATAGTAAAGAGTAAAGAAGAGTCGGTTTCTTTACTCATGTGGCCGAGATAGCTCAGGTGCAAAGCGCTCGCTGTAAATTTCACAGTATGCGAGCAACCTGGGTTCGAGTTCCGCAGACATCAATGAGATTGTTAATCGCAACTTTAAATGTTGATTTCCCACGTACTCGGCGGTGAAGTACAACATCGAGAAATAAAAAATATGAGTTTTTATATACACTCGAATACTATTGAATAAAACTAGTTTTACGGATTTTAGGGTATTTAATTTATAACTCATTTTAAGTGTCGACGTTTCGAGTAATACCTCAGTCCCGTCCCTTGGTCGTGGTCTGTGGTCACAGGAGGGGACTGAGGTATTCGACGTCTCGGTGTCTTAATTAACCCGAGGTGCCGACCCGTCCGATCTTTGCAGAACAAGCTTATAGTATTTTGAAGTCTGGCAGTAGTATTTTTTAATAGGAGAGGGGTCAAACGAGCATGCGGCACACCTGCAACACCAGGGGAACCAAGGGAATTGCAGATGCGCTGCCGGCCTTTTAAAAAGGAGTAGGCTTTTTTCTTCAAGGTCCCTAAGTCGTATTGGTCCGGAAAAATCGCTAATGTAAATAAATGAAAATAGTATGGTTTGTATTTAATTTTAAATAAAATTAGTCTTATTAAAAATAATTCAAAGAAGTGTGATCCGCCAACACGCGTTGGCGATTTGGGGCAACGCGTCGGTCACTTTTGTGTTGTGTGTACATATTTTTATATGCCTATCCAAAACTCTAACCGAAATATTTTTACATATCCTTCTACTCCAAACCAAATCGTAATGATATAATATTTAAGGTTTATATGCAGATTTATGTAATTTTTAATACTTTTTCGTCCTATATAAGCGTTTTATAAGAAGTTTTATAAAAATTCTACTTTTTTTGTGTAATCGTATTATAATTATGTAATTTTATTATAATTATATTATTTCATCATCATATTTGATTATGAATAATTGTTTATAAATATGTATAAAGTTAGCTCGCCTACGATGCACGCCGTGGTAACCTATAATTTTAAACAACATTTAGTTCTTAATAGTGGAATAGAAATATTGTAACATAAAAAATAATATATGTCTTATTGGTTATCCTTAATAAAATAAATAAATAAATGTTTATTTTCTATTCAATCATCCTATTAATATATTTCTAGATATGAAAATCTCACAATTTTAAACTTGCGGTTAGAGCGCGTTTATTTTATCGCTCCGTTACAAATTCTGGCTGATCCTATATTACTGCTATTAATTTTTGTTACGAATTCCATTTTCAAATTCGTTCGGAGGTGATTTAAAAGAAGAAGTACATTTATTTATTAGTACAACGAAATTTCTTGCGGAATACGTACATACATAAAAAGACCAAAAAAACTATCTGTACTAAAACTTAACCTCTTTTATATCCTTTCAGGTTTCCTGTTCAATTAGGACTTTGTACTCATCCAAAAATGTAAGGTGTTGAAAAAATTGTAGACAAAAGGAAGATGTTGAGAGGAAAGATGAGGTGAATCTTAAAATGTTTTAAATTTTTCCAGGTCTTGCGGACCTTGCTGTGGTGGATGTTGTGGTGGATGCTGTGGTGGGTGCAGCAGCGGACCCTGTTGTCCATGCATCACTATCTACACGTGCTGTACGAAGATCTGTTAGTGCGTTGCCATGGCCAGTGTCTGCAATACTCATGTCTCACCATATTATAGTTGGTGCCGTTACGTGAAATAAATATGTATAAGCATAATTTAACTTTTATTTATCATAACACCAGAATATTCCTAAATGCATTTATTACCAAAATTAGACCTCGTTATACCAATTGGAAATTAAGAGTAGATTCAATCCAAAGGCACAGGTGTTCTGATAATCATATTTTGACAAGTAATTGAAATAGGTTCTTCCATTTATATATTTACGAGTACCTACGAGTTCTACCGTGGCACCAGTGCTGCAGAAACGGCTCGAAAGATTTAATGTGTACGGCGCTGGTGTTGCAAAAGAAAGACGGTACGTTTTTGGTTTCAACGTTTTCTTTCTGAAAATTTGAACTCTTTAATCTGTCTGTATTGTATTATTAGTACTTGTAATAAAGATGAGAGGTTGTATTGGAAAGGTGTCAAGTGGTGCTGCGTGCTGTCTTGGGTGACGTGGAGGTATTGATTTGTGATTGGTGGAGAGGAGAGATAATGTGACGGCCATTTTTGGTTGGGTTGTAAAATTTGTTTCAAAAGATAATTAAAATTTAATTATAGAAAGCCAAAAGTTGATTTCATTTGAAAAGTAAATTACGCCAACAGTTAATTGGGATAGGAAGCCTCACGGAAAAACAATATGAGGCGAAATTTTAAATGTGATGGCACGCATATAAAATCTAAGCATAGATTAGCATCAATTGAGCAGGACGGAAATGATAAAGCACAATCTTATAGTCAATCAATAAAATCTTTAATTTGTAGAAAAGTAGAGGAATCTATGAGAAGTACTAAAAACGATATAACGGAGCCAACATCTAAAGTATTATGTAAATCCGAATCTTATTCCTGAATTCGACCCGAAAAATAAAGACGAAAATTTTAAAACCTGAATAAAGAAAATGAAAATTACAAGGTCAGGCGCGAAATTGGTTTAATCGTTTTCATACAATCATACATGAGACGAATGGAAAATAATGTTAACTAAAGCTTTTCCTAGTCATGATGATTATGCATCTTTACTGGACGAACTAATGAATCGTAAAAAGATGAACACTGAAACAATGACAAATTACATTTATTTTCAAGAAAAACTAGCTGTTACAGATGTCAGTTAAGCGAAAAAGCATCTGTCATGTATTATTATGCTCAAGCTTTTCAGTATTCTAATCCTGATGAATTATACGAAGGTTTTCTGTCTGCTTTCGATACTTATCAAAATACTATCAATAATACGTCTGTACGGGCTATGCGTACTAAGCCAACAAATACGCGAACTTCAGATATAATGGTAAGCTACATAAAAGATCTGGCAGAAGTCTATAACCACCAATCAGTTATAGGTGCAATGAGAGCGGTCTAACCTAATTGTAAGCTTCCTGAAAAGAGGAAATGTTTTAGATGTGAAAAAGTGGCCCACGTTGCGAATCATTGTACATCTACGCCCACAGGCTACATAGCGACTGCTGAACAAGAATAAAAGATCCAAATTATGTCACAATTAAATGATGCATATAAAAAGACTGCACGAGTAAATGGGGTATTTATGAGAGCATATTTGGACACAGGTAGTGAATTAAATGGGATGGCGCAAGATGCTGCGAAAGCGATCAAATTACAAATAAAACCTACGAATATTATATTAAAAGGATTCACTGGACAAGCACGAGCTAGTGGAGAAGTCCGATTTACCCTTGCTGTCGACGAAGTTGAAATGGAAACGACTGCAGTTATTGCTGATATTGATTTTGGAAATGTTGCACTAATAATAAGGCAACCTATTATTAACAACAAAGGAATAGAGCTAAACGTAACAAAGAATGGGGTAAAGTTATCTATGACATCATGTCCTAAGAGAATACTAGGTGTATTAGATATTGTCGAAAAGGCCAGCCGATTTAGAGTTAGAGTATTTGAGGATACAGAGGTGCCAGTTGGAGATACATTAAAGTATTGGTAGCTGTAGATGAGGGAAATGTTTGTACCAAACCAAAGCAGCATAGTATGGGTAAGGTAGACTATGCAATCGCTAGTATGGTTATTCGGAATGGTACCGGTTATTTAAAGGCCTGCAAAGTTTGTAGAGTCATGTATGTAGAAAAAACAAGAGGTTGTGACACGAGCGGAGAGATGTGAGGAGATGGCTGAGGTCAGTTCAAAAATATTTTCTTTGAGAAACGTATCAGAGGTGACGAAGGAAAGTGACATTGTGGGCGGTATTAAATATTTCGAAATAAATGTTGGTTGTTTAGAGGATTGCTTCAATAGATTATTTTATTTACTTCGTGATTATGGTGACTGTTTTGCTAGCTCTGCAGCTGAAATAGGCCTCACTAGTTTGGGAGTGATGCACATAAATTTAACTACAGATAAACCAATAAATAGAAAGCCTTATGGGTTAGCTTATACGGAAAGGGATATTGTAGCTAAAAAAATGTGGCTTGAAGGTAATATTATAAGGGAATCTAGCTCAGAATATGCTTCGTCTATTATTCTTGTGCGAAAAAAATGGAGATTATCGGTTGCGTAGACGCATAACCGATAATAATCACCATTTTTATGATATAATATGTATAATCTATTATAGGGACCTTAATGCAAAAGGTTAAGGAAAGATTTCCTTTACCTCGTATAGATGACATATTAGCACGATTATCAGGAAAACGATTCTTTACAAATTTGGACTTATATTCTGAATATCATCACATCAAAATTGATGATGAATCTGTACGTAAGACAGCGTTTGTTACACCTGATGGATCATATGAATATTTAATAGTTCCATTTATACTTGCTAATGCCCCATCAGTTTTTATGCGCGTTATACAGAAACTACTAAATCTAGTAGGAAATTATGAAATTGTTGCGTTCATGGATGACATACTTTTATCTACTGTCTCAGAAGATGCTGGATTACAGTTATTAGAAAAAGTTTTAGTTCAACTAGGAAGATGCGATCTTAAGCTTAATATAAAGGAATGTTTGTTTTTAAAGTCTGAAGTATCATTTTTAGGACATGAGATAAGTGTAGAGGGCATAATGCCTGGTAACTATAAAATACAAGCGGTAGAAAAATTTCCTGTACCCACAAATTTACACGAGCTTCGGCAATTTTTGGGACTGTGTAGCTATTTTAGGAAATTTTTGGTAGTTTTAACACTGCTGTGTTTTGTATGGTGAGTGTAGAGAAACGGAGACCCTTTTATTGAAAACGAGGCATTCCATCTTATCATCATGGGTGACAACGCATCTGCATTTTAATTCTTTAATGAGGATAGATGTAGATGTCTATGGATCACAGCAACCACTTACCATCAGGTGGACTGTGTGCTCGTTTGTCACCCGATATTATAAAAATAAAAAGAAATACATATGTCAGTTTTAGCAAAACCGAACAGGTAGTATTTTGTTACAGATTCAATACAGTGGCGATCTAAAGCATGTTTCTTATTTTAGTAGAGTGATGTCACGTGAAGAATCAATGTATCATATTTACGAGCTTGAAAGATTGGCAGTTGAGTCTTTAAAATATTTTCGTGTTTATTTTTATGGTAAGCCTATTAAAATAGTCACCGAATGTTCCGCTGTACGCTATACGTTGTTAAAAAAGATCTAGTTCCTAGGGTTGCGCGTTGGTGGCTATCTATCCAAGAATATGATAATCAAATAGAATATAGACCTGGTAATCGTATGAAACATGTTGATGCGCTAAGTCGAAATGCTCAAAAATGTTTTACTTCTTCTTGTTCTAATAACTCTATTCAACGGAATTATATTGTAAATATAAATCAAATTTCAAGCGAAGACTGGTTTTTATCTATACAGCCCCAAGATGATAAATTAAAAAGCATAATTCTACAGTTGACGGAAGGCAATGCGAGTAGTGATATTGTTCATAACTATAAAATAAAGGACAACCGGTTATATCGAATTACTCTCAATGGTGATAAACTTGTAGTACCCTCGTTCGCTAGATGGAAATTCATGCAAAGATTTCACGATAACATAGGGCATGTAGGGCTAAAACGATGTGAAGAAATCATTAAATCGGATTATTGGTGATGATGACAAAGATGACACGCTTCATAAAAAAGTATGTCAATTCATGCTTAGAATGTGCTTATGGGAAGGGAAACTACGGGAAATCGTTAGGTGAGTTGCATCCTATTCCCAAGCCTGATTTACCTATGGACACAATCCATATTAACCATTTGGGACCTTTTAGTAAGACCGCAAAGGGATCAGTATATTTTAATGATCGTAGACTCATTTTCTAAATTTCTTTTAGGTAGCCCAACTCGAACTCTCGATTCTTCTGAAACTGTGAGAATTTAAAAGACATGTTTAGCATGTTTGGTTACCCCAAGCGAATAATATTCGATAGATACTTGGCATTTACGAGCAGGTTTTTCAAAGAATTTATAACGCAGCACCAAATTCATCATACACTGAATGCCATAGCTTGTCCGCGTTCAATTGGTCAGGTTGAACGCTTTAACCGGACTTTACTTGATGCTTTACGTTCTCAATCTGAGGATGCCAATATGTGGACTGAGTGTTTAGCTGATATAGTGTGGGGAATAAATAATACAATAAATGAAAGCTTAGGATATGTACCATCCGTACAAATTATGTTCAGTCATAAGGGTAGATTACTTCCAAATTTATCAGGAAAAACGGAGTCTGTACCGATTCAACAAAAGAGAAGTATTGCCTCTAATCGACTGAAACATCAGGCGGAAACTATAAAACGTATTTATGATAAGCGTCACAAACCTGAACTAAAGTTCAAAAAGGGGACTTAGTTTTATGGAAACAAGCTCCCACTGGTGAACAATTCAAAAATGTTAATACGAAACTTCAGTTCTGTACTCAGTTCCTTACTCTATACAGAAAGTTCTTCCTCATGGTAGGTATGAGAAGGCATCAAGGGTATGAGGGGTTATAAAAAATTTAGTGTAGTTGCTGCAGATGCTCTACGTATATATCATAGTGCTCCTGATTATAGTGAAACCAGCAGTGATGAGGATATTGTAACTAAATATGATTTGATTGACCTTTTAGAGAGCTAATATGATTTTATTTGCACCAATTGCGGTGCAATTGTTACAGGATGGCCGACTGTTATAAAGATAAAAGAGGTTGTATTGGAAAGGTGTCAAGTGGTGCGGTGTGCTGTCTTGGGTGAGGTGGAGAGGTGTTGATTTGTGATTGGTGGAGCGGCGAGGAGAGATAAATGTGACGGCAATTTTCGTGGGGTTGTAAAATTTGTCTTTCATGGACGTTGTATATTTTTACAAAGTTATTAAAATTTAATTATAGAAAACCAAAAGTTGTTTATTTCATTTGAAAAGTAAATTACGCCGTTACATATTATTTAGCATGTTTGATCGACATCTAAAAATGTGTATGTTGGCGACGCGTCTATAAAAACATTTCAATTTATTAGTTAACCGATTACGAATAGCTTCCAAAAGCGAAAATTTCAAGTCATAATATTCTAATAAGAAAACGCTTAGTTGAATCTTAAAGAAATGTCGAATTAATAATTTGAAGGTCTTGGGTTCGATTCCCAGGCCGGACTAGTTTGTCGTTTTTCTTAGTAATATTTTCTTAATAAATTCATAAAGGGAATTTTTAAGATATAAGTTATGTTGCCGGGTTCAGTTCCCCGGTTAAAACCACCTTTCCAATAATATTGATAATTTAAAGAAATATTAAAATAAAGTTAAGGACCAGGATTTGTTGTGTGAATAAGTGGAATTAATGTAACATAATTGCATAAGCATTGTCTTATACAAGTTTGATACGTTTTGTAAGAAAATAAAATGTCTATTTTCAATGTTTGGTTAATAAAATATTTTCTTTGTGTTATCTGATAAGAACATAATAACTGATAACAGCTTTGATAATTGATAAGAGATTCTTATTGGATACTACCTTGCCGACAATGTGGGTCGTGCAGGGATTGATTGCTCATCTTGTGATAATGGTCAGCAGAGAAATAGGCTAAAATTGCCACCTGCTTTACCGACAACGAAGTGTGGGGTGAAAGTTGGTTGTTCATCTAGTTGCAGATAACAGCAGCGTGCTAATCTATAGAATCAAAGTTTAAATAAAGGGATCCTTCACCTTTAAGAATACGTACAGTCCTTCTGGTGTCGCCGGAGCGGCACATATTGAAGAATTAAGGCGTTGGGACCGGGACGATCTCGGAAGACCCGTAATCCCCGCCTGAACCTATTTGAAGAAAAGGAAGAGGTTCACGCTCTTGTGTGTTACTTCGTTGCGGGGTTCACATACGTTGTTCCCGAACCCAACGTAGGCGTCTTAGGCAGGATTTAGCTCCGTCCTTTTCAATTGATCCTTTGAGAAGAGGTCTATGTCCTTTTCAATTGGTCCTTTGAGAAGACGGATTAAGAAGCGATTTAACTTCCTGTAATTGCTCCTTCGCAGCAGGATTAGAAGAGTCTCTGTTCCTTTTTATTTGACCCTTCGAGTGCCGGATTGGATCAGGAAGCCGGCTTAGGAAGAAATTACCTCTGTCCTTTGTAGTATACTTTATACACTTTCTCTACTGTTACATTTATGGCACCTAATAAATACCTCTCTGCATGACCTTTGGGTGGGTTTACTATTTTGTAATACGTAGGTATGGATTGTAGGTAGATAATCAATATTTCATTGGACAATTAGGCCGCGTTCCGACGACACACGCCCGCTACGCGCACACCACGCGCGCGTCTAACTCGCTTTGTAATTTGTGTCTTATGACAAATCAATAAATCTGAAATTGCATTTAACGATGTTCAACCACACACGCCTTGCACCCGTCACGCGCCCGCCTCGTTCCCGCTCCGCGCTGGTCCCGCGATCACCCCGCGCACGCGCTGCACCCGCCCCGCTACGCCTTGCGCCCGCGCTTTTTATACAATTTCAGATTTATATATTTGTCAAAAGACTCAAATTATATGCAACAAATTTCAAAGCGAGTTAGACGCGGGTACTAACGCGCGTGGCGTGCGCGTAGCGGGTGCGTGTCGTCGGAACCCGGCCTTCGGGTACACAAAAAATAAAACTATAAAGATACCTAATACTTTATTATTGAAAGTTAAAAATAAACAATTAGCAGTTGTCATACTCTACTAATTGTTTGCAACAATCATTCAAACAAAACTAAATTAGTAAGATTAAATTATGAACCCACAGATAGACACTAATTTTTATTATTTCCACAGTAACATTTATAGTAACCCAAGGAAATTACGGCATATCTAGATAAATCATTGCGGCGTTCAGATATTATGGATGAAATGAGAAATATACTTAAGGGGAAGACAAAGAAGAAAAACCGAAAGCAAAACTACTAAAATAAACTAATAAATCTATAAAACTATTGACTGAAGAAGATCTTATTAAGATGCAAATAAAACCATGAATATTATCTATTCTATACATGTAATAAATCTGTAGAAAAGTCGTGTCTGTAATTCTAATATATTCTTGAAAAAATAAGTCCAGGGGACTAAGTAAATAAAGGGTTCTGAAGCTAAATTAGTGGTTTTTAGAATTTTTGTCTGTCTGTCTGTGTATTCCGGATTCACGCAAAAACTACTGAACCAATTAACATGAAATTTTGTATATAGTAGTAACCCGGGGCAACTTATAGGATACTTTTTATCCGATTAGGGAACTTCAAAAAAGGATGGTCATGTAATTCTATTTCCTTTAGATGTTAATTTAGCTATTATATCTTAGTTATAGGCGGGATGACGGGTGTTTTTCAAATAAAAACCATATTTGTAAATAAAGTTTAACATATAGTTATAATCTTGGTAAAATAATTTAAATTCTACAATTTCTAAATAAACTAAATTTTTAACAGTGGTAGAGCCACGCGGCAGCTTTTGCTGTCGCACGGATGGGCCGGCTCGAACCGGGGTAGTACCACGACCTCACAGAAAACCAGCGTGAAGTAGAGGTTTACCTCTGCGTTTCGCTTGGTGAGTGCAGGTGGCCGGAGGCCCTTTTTACTGGAAATGAGGCATTCCATCTTAGTCCTCACGGGTGACAACGCATCTACATTTTGATTTGTAACAGAGGATAGATGTAGATGTCTATGGGCCGCAGCAACCACTTAACATCAGGTGGACTGTGTGCTCGTTTGTCACCCTTATCCTATAAAAAAAAAAAAAAACTACACCGATTTGGTATTCAAAACAGCGCCATCTATCATCAAATGGAAAAAGAAGTATATTTTGCTTTCAGTTACTAATAAATGAAATAATATAAATAACTTACATTTATATGATTAAAAGATTAGATTTTTAAAATTATTAAAAAACTTTACGTTTAGTAATTTTTAGTATTTTTGTTATTTTATTTTAAAAGTGTAATTTCAATAGATAATGGTGACGTATATCAAAAATATGAAAATTGATAAGGTATTTATTTCAATTACTAATTTATACGTAAATGATTAAAACCGGTCTGTCTGCAATTGTTGCAAAATTTTCATTATCATTATAGTTTTATTAAACAGATTTTTATGTATGTCGTGGCCAGATTGTAGAATTGATCATATATCATAAAGTAGTCTATCATTTCGTGAAATGTTGTGGTCATTTCATGATATTTAACACTATTTGTTGACACTATAGCTTGACTAAATCAATGAATAGAAATCGTTTGAAGATATTAATAACTAAACACAATGTTGCTATTTCATAATATGGGCATATGACGATATCATTAAATCGTTTTTCACCGCTACCGGCGCTGATAGCGCATTTTTTAACAGAATTTTTAAGAGAATTGACATCACTTTATTCCTTATTGATATAATAAATAAATGTTCGCTTCTATTGCTGATATTACTAGATGGTATAGTTTTGGCTTTCAATATTTCATCTAATATTAGCGCCACCACCTTACTTCTAAATAAACTAAAATAGGAAGTCATTGATAAAATGAAATAATACAATGCTACTGAATAAACGATGTAAATAATTGAATCATTTACATTACATTCATCCCGCGTTACAATCAGCGCAGCGAACACTTTTTTGGCCAAAAACTCTGCGGCCTGTGCCCAGTAGTAATATGTATGTAAGCTGCTGCTTTTTTACTTTTCATGGGGAATATATGTAGTTTTTATTTCATTCGAGTTTTAGGGCATGTTACTTTTTGTTTTCACTCTGCCGTAAATATTAAGGCTTGCAAAGATTAGTAGAACTCATTATCGTCATCCTATCAAAAGTCCACTGAAATTAATATAGGCCTTCCCCATTAATTGTCAAGTAGCTGGATATTTGCTAAAGTTGCCACGCTTGGCAAGCGGGTTAGCAGTCGCAGCTATTATTATTTTGATCTGTTGTCAAGAAGATGATGCAGCCCATCCCATCTTCAGTTTGTTTTCATATGTCACCTCTTACGACGGGACGATATGAGGTGGTGGATTTTATTTCACCACCACAACAGGGCGAACATTTTTCTACTCCTGTTCAAGGGTGTAGTGCTCCTCACGTTCACTGTGAATAAAATGTATAAGGAATAAAACTAATTTTAAGGATTTTATTGCGTTTAATTTTAACTTTTCAAATTCCCGATGTTTTGGGCATTTTACAGCAACCATGGTTACGGGAGGGACTGGAGAACTAAGTGTTTGACGACCTGATGTCATCGTTAAAATAGAATAGAATAAATGCAGTAGTAGTTTGAATTTAATTTTATTAATTATGGGGTCCTTAGAATATGGTAGCACGCAACCATCTTCCCTATTAAAATTAGGATATTTTTAATTTCAATAGCCTCGCGAATCATCATTGGTAGGATTCGGTGTTCTATTGCAAGGATTTGTTGTCTATCAGATCCGATATAATGGTTGGGACGATACCAAACATGTTGACATACTTTAGACTTCCCGGAGCTTCGGTGCTTCACATCAACGATATGTTCATTTTACTCGGAAAAAAAATCTACATCTATTTTATGTTGCCAATCAATATTAAATAGGACCAATGAGTCTCAAATAAATAATATATTACTTTGTTAAAACTAAATTAACTTTAACTATGAATAATTTGTAAAGAGTAAAATGTAAATAATAGTAATACATTTTGATTTTAAGACTATTTACCTTTGTTATAGATATATTATAGCGGGCGTGTCTTCCAATTCCGATGGAATTGGAAGACGCCCGCTATAAAAAATAGGTGTTTCTAGACATGTGTATATTATATTCACGTGTTTCAGTAGCATATACCAATCATATACGTCTAATATTTTAGAATGAAAAAAATCCTTGACAGACAGAGACAGACATTCGAGGTGACTAAAAGTGATCGAATTTTTCTAAATTTGGTACGGAACAGCACTTAATGATGTTCCTAAATTCAAGCGCACGCGAGCGAAGCCGCGGGTAAAAAGCTAGTATAATATATAATGGTAGATGACGATTTAGAAGAAAAAAGTGATGACAGAAAAAGAAAAATTTTACGACATCGGTGTACAGTGCTATCTTTAAAAAAAGAAAAGATATTTCTGTATCGATTGTTCCGAATAATACGGGTTTTGTGTGAATGATTGTTGCAAAGAGTACGACAACTATTAATTGTTTATTTTTAATTTTTAATAATAAAGTATTATATTCATGGTTTTATTTTTTCATTTGCCATAGTGTACCCTAATTGTCCAATGAAATATTGATTATCTACCTACAATCCATACCTACGTATAATAAAATAGTAAACCCACCCAAAGGTCATGCAGAGGTATTTATTGTGTGCCATAAATGTAACAGTAGAAGAAAGTGTACGAGTATACATTTATCAGATGCCGAACAAACATACTAAATAACACATTAAATTATATACAGAGAGATTATATGAATAAAGAATTCAACGGCATTTATATCAACATATCAGACATGAGCAGTCACTCAGAATGTTGAATACTATCCAAGCGGCAACACAAACGGTGTGTTGAATGGCACTTGTGATTAAATTTCTCTTACCAGTGCCACCACCGTGCATTTTGCGTTTACCATTTTTAGATGGGTTTTTGTTGAGGTATTTGTAATTAAAAAACGCGCTCAATTACGCCTTTTCTATTGTAATCCACAATGGCACCCAGGTGATGTTTGTAAAATTTTAGTAGCAATGAATGGGTTAAAAAACGATTTGCCTTCAAATCGCTCTCCTATAAATTTACTATGTCAGTTGACTCGAGGAGGTATCGATTTAAAGCTATACATCCCGGGATTAATGTAAATTAATATACATTATAGCTGCCGTGTGTGAAGCGTTTTAAATAAGAAGTATTTTTATAATTAGCTATGCTAATGTCTACTAGTAATCTTGGGCCAAGTTTCATGTTTCTATATACAGCCAAGGGAGCAAATCTGAAGAATTTTCTTACTATATACTTTCCTAATATAATATACGAATCCGATTATCCGGCCCGCCTGGGGGTGGATAAACACGTTTTTCCGAGTATCTACCGCGGACGGCTAACCGCATTGGGATTACCCGCGTAGTGCCTATGAACCCTTGAATAACCCGTTTTGAATCCAAACTTGCCTAATAGATCAAGAATGTCACGTGCTTAGACCATGCAAGTAATTATTGCTTGAATTTAATTGTATGCAACATGCAAGAAACTTGATGTAAACGGCCCATTGTTTAGGTTTAGAATCTAGCTTTCGAGTAAGCACCCCCGGGTGGCCGTTTCATGGTGGCTATAATTGATCTAGGGCAAATATCTGTTCATCCTCGCAATTGTTTTAAACCTACTACTAAATCATTGGCAAATTTCACGTAGTCAGCATGCAACATTTTAAATGAAAGAAAACCTTATTTTAAATAAATATATTAAAACATTAACACGATGGCATCACAAAATATATCTTGTATGTAACGCTCAACAAATCTTGGTGCAACAAGTGTGGATAGTAATTTGAGGACAACAAGGCCCACAGCTTGATCCGCAACATGGCCCGCAGCATGGTCCACAGCAAGACCCACAAGGCCCGCAACAATTATGTCCACCACACCTACAAAAACAAAATTGACATCAGTTGATGTATATTATATTGATTCAAATATAAAAAACGACGGCCACCGCTATGGTGCCGTGCAAATACGGCTCAACTTGATTTCACATATCTAAAATCCAGACATCTCTAATACAAGGGAAGATATTTAATTTGAAAAATGTTATTATGCCGTTTAGTTTGCGACCGGTACAATTATTACATTTTAATTGCCACGAGGCTGCAATTAGGCCATTTTGATGAGTTAGATGAGGTCAGTTTAAAGAATGTTTATCACTACTATTTAATAATACTAAACTTAATCAACATTTTTAACAAAACATTATCTTTACTCTTTAATTTGTATGAAAATTATTCCATTTTGAACGAAAATGTGCTGGCTTATTCAAAGCTGTTGAAAATTTATTGTAAATATGCCGTTATGATCGAAACAAGAACTTTCACAGTTTTAGGCCGTTCTATTTGGATCTGAATTGAGATAAGTATTCAGCGGGCCTAAAACCTCCGGATTAGAAAAGAAAAGTATTTTGACCAGAAACGTAATTACACCGTTCTGTTCGCTAGCTCAAATGGTAGAGGTCAGAATTTTTTTAAATCAAAAGTCTTATTCACATGGTTTGCTAGTTAAATGCTTTCAATTTCGTGTAAACAACAGCTGTTGCACAGCAGCGATTTCTTGCAAATCAACCCCAATCTTCGGAGTGTCAGCAGCAATAGAGTAAGTCGAGTAGAGGTTCCCCTCGCTTTAGCACTACTCACCGAGCATTTCGTAAGCATGAAGTGCTACAATGATATTTGCAGAAAATTCAACAAAGCCTCATCCAACAGGCGCTCAACCCTGCGCAATTCGCTCGCTCGCTTAGCCTCCTAAACAGGCGAATACCGCACGCCATTATTTTTGATTTCTATTATAGATTTTTATTATACACAAAACGAACTAGTAACATGTCTACTACTCTGTCTACATCTCTGAGTCCTACTCCACGCGGTATCGTGCCAAGAACGCTGACTGCGTTTCCTCGCTGAATGGCTATACTTAGCCTTTGAGCGAGATAAGAACCAGCCCTCTTATCACCAGCAGTAACTTCCAGCCGGGGGTAGAGTTCCTTTAGGAACTTCACCGCACGTGGACCCCACGGACCGATAGTCTCTACAGCAAATGGCACAAATATATAGTCATCTCTCAAAGGAAAACATGTCTTTTGATATTGAATCTAAGGTTTTTTTGTTATTGACATTAACTGAAGAAAAATAAGATCGGAGAAAAGAAGAAAGTGGGTTCATGAGCTGAGTACTCAACGCGTAGAATTTGGAGAGTAATGCTTTGATACCAACATTACGGAAAGATTAGGTATATATTTGCGTATGCCGGAACGAATCAAGGTTCGACGGCATTTCGAAAAACCAGGCACAATCCCGCGTATATATCGCTGCAGCACGTGCGCGTTCGCGCCAATGTGAACACGGAGCGAACACAAGTAGAGTCGAATCGCCCATGCGCTCGTATGAATGTAAAAGTGCTATGATGAGATAGATGCTTCGTTGCCAGTAAAAATGGTCTTCGGTTTTTGTCACAATACAAAACAGCACCATTACACCTACTTCACGCAGATATTATCTAAATAATTGTAAGCTAGTCATAAAAGATGGTAGTAATTTGTATACTCACATGTTGCTTAAAATTTCTGTTAGAATACTGTTTAATAATTAATATTCAAGATGACGACACTTTTAAAAATATTATTTTTATTGAACTTGTATTTTGATTTTAATTTTTCTATTTTTTTATTTAGTTTTTGTGTTTCCTTACTGGAGGTATTTTATAGACTGAGGATAAAATAGGAAAATATCTAGAATTTGAAATTATATACGTTCTAAGAGAATTCAAAAAATAGAAATAGTTCTGTTCTATCGATCTAAGTGCCAGATACATAGTCTTCTTTTTCTTTTTTTTAAATGACTCAATTTTGATTATATACTCTTTGTCTGAATCGTTTCGCTGATGATTCTCTGAACTGCATACAGTCAAAATTAGTTATCATCATAATGCCGGCCACATACGTTCGGAACTCCGTGCGGTACGCGCCCAGTGTTCGTCATACGACCGAAGCGAGTAGGTGTATGTATATATGTATGTTTTATATGTGTACCTCTTTTCGTAATCTTTCCTTCTATTTTGATTTTCTCTAGATAGAACTGTATGTGGCGGTGAAAACTTCTTTAAAATCGTTTTGGTTTGAAACTCGATGCAACAAAAAAAGCGACAAACATGTAGGCTGCTAAAGGTTTCATCTTAAAAAATGTGATATTATTTATAACAATTTATTCGTATTTTAACAGATATTCGCATTTTGATACAAAGATTACAAAGATTATTGATATACAACGCACTCGTATTATTTTAAAAAAAATCATAACTTTTGTCATGTCATGTTACTTTCGAAGGTTCCATAGTTCAGTGGCTAGGGTTGCGATACGTATGTACATGTATGACCCCAAGTAGTTGTTCCGGATTTGGATGTTTGTCCTTGTGAGATTTATGTTTGTAAGCTGCCTCCACAATACAGAAGATAATCCTAGTGTTGGGGTAACATCTTGTCAAAAAAAAACGAAAGAGACACATGTTACTGAAAGGTAAAATAAACTTCCCCAAAGGTTTAAATTTAATTAATATCTAGACATTCTAACGTAACTACTATGGCAAATATCCCCCTTATGAGGCAATCTATTGGGTCTATGTACAGCAGTGGACTCTTATTAGGCTGTAACGGTAACTAGATAAAACTTTTTTTATATAGGAGAGGAGGCAAACGAGCATGCGGCTCACCTGATAGTAAGTGACTACCGCCGCCCATGAACAACTGCAACACCAGGGGAATTGTAGATGCGTTGCCGCCCTTTTAAAAAGGAGTAGGCTCTTTTCTTGAAGGTCCCTAAGTCGTATCGGTCCGGAAAAATCGCTGGTGGTAATCGATTCCACAAGGAAGTTGTACGAGGAAGAAAACTTCTTCTAAATCGCACAGTGGTGGACCGTCAATCATCCAGATGGTATGGATGGTATCGCGAGTTTTGTCGCGATGTGCGATGGTGAAATTGAGCGGCTGGAATTAGTCCGAACAATTCCTCAGAGCACTCCCCGTGATAGATGCGATAAAATACGCAAAGAGATGCAACATCTCTACGCAGTGCCAGTGAGTCAAGCCGATCGGAAAGAACTCGGTCGTCGACGATTCGAACCGCTGTGCGCTGGATGCGGTCAAGTGGAATGAGCTGGCACTGGGGAGTCCCTGCCTAGAGATTGGAACAGTATTCGATGTGAGGCCAAACCTGCGCCTTGTAAAGTTGCAAGCGGTGTGCCGGATGAAATACTGTCCCGCTCTGCTGAGCATGCCAAGCTTTTTAGAGGTCAATTTGGCCTTCTCTTCCAAGTGACCACGAAACTGCACCTCACTCGATATGTCGACACCGAGGCTTCCGATACTGGCTGAGGCAACAAGGGGAGTGCCTTGAAACTGAGGAGATACGACAAAATGGTTCTTTTTAGCGGTAGACGCGCAAGCTTGTGTCTTCTGGGGATTGAACTGGACTAGATTTAGTCAACCCCAGTCTGAGACTTTGTTCAACAAAGTCTCTACTTCAGACACAAGTTGGTGTTATGTTCCGGTACTCGGCGACGTTTTCCCGAGAAATATTGGCACGGCCGGTGTATAAATCATCACCAGTGCGGTCGTCCGCATAGCATTGAATGTTACTGGTTTGCAACATATCATTGGTATGCAGGAGAAACAGCGTTAATAATGGTTTCCATTACTTTGGAGAACAAGGAGGTGGTAGCGATAGGCAGTGTGTTCCCCCCGCCATCTAGAGTTCTCTTTTGCGTTATGGGCCAGTGAGCCGTCCACCCTGTGCAGAGATGGAAGAGATGGCTGACAGAAGTTCCCTTTGACAGCCTTGGTGAGAGACCAGAGTGCACGCGTTCCCGTAGGAAGGCGAACTAGTTTCTCGCCAATTCTGCCGATGTGCTCTGACTTCGCCTTGGCAATGACACTTTTAAAGGACCTGGAGGCGGAATTATACTTCTTGTTAAGAGCGCTGGTATTTAAATCCCGGGACGTTGATGCGTCAGCCCAGGTTCGGTAGCACTCCTGCTTATAGAGTGATGCAATTTTGCAGGAGTGACCCCAAGGGTAGGATGCAAAAAAATACCGCATCCCGTCCCAATCGGCCGGCCTATAGTGCCAAACACGGCGGCAAGCTGCAGATCCCAACTGCGATGGGAGCGTGAGTGGCACCGTACTCCGGATCAGACAATGGTCCGAAGAACCCAGAGGGGCATCGACGGAGACCTGATATCCATCCGGATGAGAGGTCAGCAGAAGGTCCAACAGGGAAGGTACATGATCCTCCACATCTGGGATCCGCGTAGGCGAAGTAACCAGTTGTGTTAGACGATATGCCAAGGCAAAGTCATAGACAGATCTACCCGCATGATCGGTTAAACGGGAACCAAGCCATTCAGCGTGGTGGGCGTTAATATCACCGAGTATTACGATCTCTGCGGATGGAACCTGTTGTAGTACGGAGTCCGCAGCCATTTGGACGTGGTCGATGAGTCGGTCTGTGTCGGCATTACCGCTATGGGACCTATAGAGGCACCCGTAGACGCGGGGATGGTCGTCGCTGTCTACGCGTAGCCGTAGGATGGACAGGTCTGTACCTTCAAGACTGCCGAGGCGTCGAAAACAGATGTCCTCTCTGACGTACACGCAAACTCCAGCCCGGGGCACAAACGAATGTTCTAATTTGTACCCCGGGTAGGAGAGATGCGAAGTATCAGCGTTTTTCTTCTTGCTCAGCTTGCCCCAAGCAGGTTTCGTCTTGAGCGGAATTTCACCCCCCCCCCGAATACGCGGGGCCGCCTGAGCACCCACGCTTAGAAAGAGTAGGGTAGCTTGTGCGTGGATACCCAGCGAGGGATTCTTCAGGGATGCTGGTACCCTCCTGGGGTAGTGTTCCTTTTAATTTCACTAGCATGTTGATGGGGGGGGGGGGGGGATTGGGCCTCCGGCAACCTGCACTCACAAGGCGAAATGCAGAAGTAAACTTCTACTTCACGCTGGTATTCTGTGAGGTCGTGGTACCACCCCGGTTCGAGCCGGCCCATCCGTGCGACAGCAAAAGCTGCCGCGTGGCTCTACCACTGTTGAAAACTTAAATTATAATATATATATTATATAATAATATATAAATTATACTAAGTGTAACGGTGCATCTGAATGCATCCTTACGGTGCGTACACATTATATAATAAAACATGTTATAAGACATTGTTATATAACGTAATATAACTCGAACGGCAGAACGACAAACGACAATGTCATACGATAATGTCATATAACAATGTTATATTGCATTGTTATTCTAATGTGTACAGTATTGTTATATGTTGCAATGTTGAAAAACAATGTTACATTATGTCGACGTGTTATAAAACAAAAGTTACACAACATGTTACTTAATCTGTACGCACCCTTACAAATAGTTATAATTAATTAATCTTAAATAGATAATATTATACACATAATCTTAAATAGATAATAGTAATATAATATTCTAATCTAAAAAAAAATATTCGAGGTGCAGTTGATCCCGCTGGGGTGAGTTTTTTTTTTATAGAATAAGGGTGACAAACGATCTCACAGTCCACCTGATGGTAAGTGGTCGCTGTGGCCCATAGACATCTACATCTATCTTCGATTAAGAATCAAAATGCAGATGCGTTTTCACCCGTGAGGACTAAGATGGAATGCCTCGTTTCCAGTAAAAAGGGTCTCCGGTTCTCTACACTCACCATACGAAACACAGCAGCGTTAAGCTGCTATTTTACGCTGGTATTCTGTGAGAGCGTGGTCCTTCCCCGGTCGAGCCGACCCATTCGTGCTACAACCATAGATAGATGCAGCATGGATCTAACACGTATAAAGAGTTCTTATTTATTGAAACAAACATATGTAACTGTTCTGCTTAATTATTATCTCTTCTGCTGAGGCTGCTTAGTGCTTAGCTTTAGCATTTTTTTTATCTTCCTTGAATTTGACTAGGGCGTATATAGTGCTATAAGAAGTTTCCCTAATGCTGGCCGCCGTCTGGGATTCCAGGATCTACCTACTACCTAAGGGCTACCTGCTTGCCGTGCCGCGAGCTAACGGAGTGTTGGCCTACCCTCCTACCAACGGCCATCATCACTGTCGGGCTTGGGTATCACCGGCTCCTTCTGCTAGCTGATTGTCTACGACCCTGAGGGAACAGCGCTTGGACTTCGCCTCTACGTCAGACTAGTGATCCCCTTCATAGAAACCTACTTGTATGTGTGCGGAAGTAAGATAAATAAATAATTTACTAAAAATCTTGACTTTTTTAAAAACCCACCTACCTCTGAACCCAAACGGTACATTAGATAATACAATTATCAAAAATATTACCGACAACTTCGAAGTAATGCAACTTAGATTGTTTATGCGAACGCGTCATACTATAATCTAATCGGTATAATATTCAGATCAATTTAATTTACTCGAAAATTATTGAAAAATTGACGGTATTTCTTAAAAATCTTACACATTCATCCTTTACAGTTTTTTATAGTAATCAATTTACTAATCCTCCTATTACTAATTAAGTTAATACTTTATTAAAAATTATGACAGTAATTTACTACCATCAGAAAACCTTAACATTTGATCCAAATTTATTTTTCAACGCTGAGCCTTTGCAGTATAGAAATATTAGATATAAGTAGTTATTAATTTACTATGTTTCATTAATTCAGAAAACACACCAGATATGATACTAGTGTTAAAAATAATAGCTAATTGAAGGCGATTGTACGAGTATCTGCAATAACTGTAATGGAAATTGCCCTTATATCAGCGGTTTTCTTAAGTCTATAGTTTTTATAGTACTTTATGAAAAGTAAAAAAATGTACAATCATTTAACCAAATTTTGTTTGACCAATCACACAGCGACGTCATCATCATCATCATCAGCCCTTCCGCAAGTCCACTGCTGAACATAGGCCTCCCCCAAGTAATGCCACAAAACACGGCCATGAACAACCTGTATCCCGACTTTGAGTTTGTTTGAATTTTTTTTGAACAATGATGACATGTCACCGTAAGGAAAGAATTCAGTGAATTTGTAGTCACGATCGGAATATCAGTAAAATATTTTTCAAAAACATTGTAATATCCTGACCTATTTTAGCATAGTTTAGTTTTAGTAAGTTTATTGTTAAAGCTTAATTGATAGTTTAAACTGCGAGGCTAGACCATACCAGATTCGCCATTATTTAATTTATTTTTTAACTAGTTGTTAGTTTAGTTGAAATTAAAAACTTGGACAGATGAAGAACGCAGTGACAAAAAGAAGTTGTCTATTATTTTCGTGTCAATCCTCTCAATAAAGTCTTCATTATTTCAGTTTTCGTATACTTAATATTTTAATTTTACTTCTCTCCCTTTAAGTAGGCTGGGGCGGTACACGTGCATTGTCGCAGCGCACCGTCTCTGGCAGGGTCGCCACGTAAAGTAGGTAAGTATATTTTTTTACAGGAGAGGGGGCAAACGAGCATGCAGCTCACCTGATGGTAAGTGACTACCGCTGCCCATGAACAACTGCAACACCAGATGAATTGCAGATGCATTGACGGATTTTTAAAAAGTAGTAAGGCTCTTTACTTGAAGGTTTCTAAGTCGTATCGTTCCGGAAAAATCGCTGGTGGTAAATGATTCCACAAGGAAGTTGTGCGAGGAAGAAAACTTCTTCTAAATCGCACAGTGGTGGACCGCCAATCATCCAGATAGTATGGATGGTATCGCGAGTTTTGTCGCGATGTGCGATGGTGAAATTCGGCGGCTGGAATTAGTCTGAACAATTGCTCAGAGCACTCCCCCTGATAGATGCGATAAAATACGCAATACGTATAATCGAGAGAAACGTGTTATTCCTTCTATGACATTAATTAGACTACTCTTACTCCTAACTTAACTCTTACATAATCGTATAATTATGATGTGTGTGCTACAACACTATATTACAGAGTCTTCGGCCGAAACGTTGTGATGAGTTTCCATTAGAGAAGAACGGAAAGATTGAACGACTCGAAGATTGTTAAGAGTTTACTTGTTCAATGGATTTTTTTAAAAGATCGGTTTTTAAGTCACCCATGCTCATGCAGTGTGCGTACTTAGATCAAATGTTGTCGTGAGCATTATCAAAGAGAGCAAAGCAACCAGTAGAGGGAGGGCAGTAGACGACATCCAGAGTCATCCCAGCAACCTCGATATCAACTTCCAAATATAAGTATTCACAATTGGCAAAATGGAGACACCCCTACAAATTTATGCGTACAACTTTATGTAAGCAATGCGGGCGTTTCAAATAAATACAAAACCATGGTTTAGTTAAAATGACATAGAGTATTAATTATAAGTTGAAACTCCAATTATATGTCTATTTAATCTTATAAGTTTTATTATTAGGAATGTATTTAGCGTAATTCAAATACATTGCTGATTGATTCGCGTGGAGGCGCCATTTCAGAGCTACTGAAATCGCGTACTCTGAAACGTCTCTAATTTGTACAAGCTCATCGTATCGTCGTAACCGTAGTGGTTATATTCTCTTTGGTCGTAACTATAAAGTAGTGATAATATACTCTTTGGACGCAACCACATATTGAAAAAAGAAGAAATATTTGACATAATATTTCATTTCCAATGATAGACTAAAGAAGAATACATAGAAAATAATAAAAACATAAAAAACAATTTAAAATAAATTTCTAAATTATACTAATTAATTATTTGTTTGCGATGTGTAGTCCAATACTTCATTTACCAATTTACAAAGAACCTCCGGAATGTACACCTTGTTGTCCAGTGAAGGTAATTTTGTAAAGTTATTCTGTAACAATTATTGAGCATATTATGCTTCATTATTTACCACAGTAAAAAAAACTAAAACTAAAAACTTAAATTATCACACAATCCTACTATCGCGATATAATACCAGAACGCTGGCTGCTTTTAGCTATATGTCTACACCAGTGCGCTTTCTATTTCGCTTTCATGTTCATTTTGCGTTTCAACTTGCAGTTCGTCTTGTGTCAAGCGCTGTGCCATAACAGGCATGCAGCTTATCTTCTATACCCGTGCGCTTGTCGCATGCAATTCGTTTATACCCCTCACGCACCTCGGTTAGGTTTGGTTAGAGATGGACGCGACACTAGTAGCTATCAGTGCGGCATATTTTGTGTTAAGTGCGAGAAAAAAACGCAAGAAAAGGAGAATCTGGATGAAAGATTATTTGTAGAAACGGAACAACATAATATTGAAAGATTTAGAGCTTAACAATGACATTCTTTTTAAAAATTTCACACGAATGATCAAAGCCACTTTCTACAAGCTTTTGAAAATAGTGGAGCCAAAAATTACGAAACATAACACTCATTATCTAATGTTTTAACTTCGTCTTCCGTCATTTTTTTCACTAATATGCACGAAATGTAACATGCGAAGTTCGCATTGCGAACCCACCGGTGACGGATCAGCGTTCGTTAGAGGCATGCGCTGTTTTAGAACTAGTTTTAACACATGCGCTATTGCATGGGGTATGGTTGCTCAGACATGCGTTAGAGGAAGACGCAATATGAACAAACAAGCGCACTGGTGTAGACATAGCTATTCCTCGCTGAATCGTTATAAGTAACCTTTGAGCGAGTAATGATCCAGCCCTCTTATCACCAGCGGTGACGACAAGTCGCGGATACAGTTTTTTTAGGAACTTCATCGCACGTGAACCCCATGGACCGATTATCTCTATAGCAATGGCACAAGTATGTAGTCATTTCTCAGAGACTCATACTTGTACCACTAACTCAGTTCAGCCGCCTCTGATGCCGACCCGGCCCTAAACGAATTACCCATGAGAGGATAGGTTGCCATAGTGTCAGATCGCCGCCTCTAGTTGGATTTAAAGTCGTAGGCTTTGTGTACACTTTTCCCGCCAAGTAATGAGCCGAGATTGTTGATATTTCTATCAATAATCTCGGCGTGATATCGTAATCTCTAAAGCGTGTAACCAGTGACTAGATTCCGTAGTCGAAACAGCTTGTGACTGAAATTCGGTCTAGAATATAATATAATAGTATAGTTTTTGTTCAGTACTAGCTCGTACCTGGCACGTTGCTGCCGCAGAATAAATAATGGTGGAGATGTTTTAAATTTGGAAGAGTTATATTGGTTAATTAGGAATGATAAGTGATAACACATTCATTGAAATCGAATGATATAGAACTTTGTAGTAGATTTGTCGGTACGATACCCGCGCCACTGTAAGCTAATTGTAGCCTATAACCATCGCGATGGTGCAAGCAATAAGAGAGTTTTACCGTAATCTGATGAAAGGTATGGCAACATAAAATACGAAAAAAACAAACATTATTTTTTATATATTAGAAGATTGATTATAAGAATACCTATTGAAAGTCGTCTATACCACTGGTTTGGAAGGAACCCTGTCTTAAGAAGACGAGAAAGAAAACCCAGTGTAACATTTTTTAACAAAAATTTACACAAATATGAAAAAATTTAGAGCCACCGTGGTAGCGATCACCTCATTACCAGGGTTTTTAAACAATCATTTACTCTTTAGTAGTATGAGAACCCTTAAAAAAGTTTTTGCTTAATTAAAATTTTAAAGTTGTTGATAGATAGGTCCTTGCATATTTTCTGGGACTTTGTTGTAAATGGATATACATTGCCACATTAAGGAATTACTGATTCTTTGGAGTCGAGTAACTGGTAACTATCTTGTGCTTGTAGCTTGTATTTATAGAATGTACTTACATCACTATCTTCTGTGTAGGTATATATATATATATATATATATAAAATTTTCGTAAATATATTTCGTAAGTATTTTTTAAATAATTATAAAAAGATTCCTTCTGACTTAAGTTATAAATTGGTCCTACGGCTCTTTTATGCAAAGAAAAATATAGTTCATCTCAAATTTAGTTATAGAAGCAAGATTCCATATGACTTTTTTTTTATAGGAAAGAGGGCAAACGACCATACGGTTCACCTGATGGTAAGTGATTACCGCCGCGCCGCCCATGAATAACTGGAACACCAGGGGAATTGCAGATGCGTTGCCAGCCTTTTAAAACAGAGTAGGCTCTTTTATTGAAGGTCCCTAAGTCGTATTGGTCCGGAAAAATCGCTGGTGGTAAACTATTCCACAAGGAAGTTGTGCGAGGAAGAAAACATCTTCTAAATCGCACAGTAGTGGATCGCCAATCATCCAGATGGTGTGGATGTTATCAAGAGTTCTACCGCGATGTGCGTTCGTAAAATTTGGCGGCTGGGATTAATCCGAACAATTCCTCAGAGCACTCCCCGTGGTAGATGCGAAAGAAAATGCAAAGAGATGCAACATCTCTTCGCAGCTCCAATGAGTCGAGCCGATCGGAATGGACTCGGTCGTCGACGATTCGAGCCGCTCTGCGCTGGATGCGGTCAAGTGGAAGGAGCTGGCACTGGGGAGCCCCAGCCAAGAGATAGGAACAGTATTCCATGTGAGGCCAAACCTGCGTCTTGTAAAGTTGCAGGCGGTGTGCCGGCATGAAATACTGTCCCGCTCTGCTGAGCACGCCAAGCTTTTTAAAGGCCAATTTGGCCTTCTCTTCCAAGTGACCACGAAACTGCTCGTCACTCGATATGTCGACGCCGAGGATTCCGATAACTTTATGATATGGAAATAACTAAAATAAACCTGTAAATAACACATGTAAAACATCTGATCTAAGTACAGCATATGCTACGGAACTAAGTTTGTTTGTGTACACTATTATGTACAAACACTTAAAATCCATTCTTTCTAGTCTTAATTGCTGTAAACTCGGAAATCACATGTTCAAAATGGTTATTTTGTGTTACCTCGTTATTATGCCAAGCTTTTAAGTCTCTATACTATATCTACTATATATCTAATATATATATATATATATATATATATATATATATATATATATATATATATATATATATATATATATATATAGCATTATCGTGTATTTATTAAATATTGCCCCCAAAAACGGATAAACAATGTGTAGTAAAGTGTGTACGCACATTTTGTGGCAATACTCTACTTACGGAATTCTCATAACTTTTATTTTTTATGGTCGGATTTCAACCAACAAAAGGATGGCAGGCGGTGCGAGCAGCTTCCTACGTTACACCCTATTTCGCTGCAAGAAACGCGCACGATTTTATTTAGAAAAAAATATATAATTTTGTTTTTCTGTTTAGGGTCCACCTTGTCTACCATGTGGCATGGATCCTGTTACGCTACGACGTCCTCTAATTGTGCATGATAGCACTTTTGATTATAGACCTACTAGTTGGCCAGGAATGATTCTCAATAATCAAGACAAAAAAGTGCGATATCAACTCATTAACTATCATCGGCCGGTACGAAGACTTTGTATGATCCATAAATATATAAGTAGAAAGTAAAAACTTAATCTACCACTTGACATTTATACGTGATAGAGCCATGCTGCAGCTATATTAGTACTATAGTTGTAGCACGAATTGGTCGGCTCGACCGGGGAAGGACCACGCTCTCACAGAATACCAGCGTGAAATGGCACCTTGATACTGCTGTGTTTCGTATGGTGATTGTAAAAAACCGGAGACCCATTATACTGGAAAAGAGGCATTCCATTCCATTGAGGATAAATGTAGATGTCTATGGGTCACAGCAACCACTTACCATCAGGTGGACTGTGTACTCGTTTGTTACCCTATCTTATAAAAAAAAATTAATCAGAAATTGTTCTTTAAATAAGTAGTAATAATTTATTGTAGGTACACTCTGCAGCTAATTTCATCATTGTCATATAACAGTCGTTCCCAGGTCCATTGTTGAATATAGGCCTCCGCCAAAGAATCTCCGGCAAATCGTACAGAAGACCGATGAGTACAATCTGCCGATTCGTCTTGTGTATGTGGACTATAAGAAAGCCTTTAATTTAGTCAAAATTAGGGCAGTGCTACAGTGATTTCAGTTGTGCCAGTTGTTATATCCTCCGTTATATCCCCAAAACTCTTTATGGAAAGGATATATAGTTTTACCATCAATGGTGAATACATCACTGACCTTTGATTTGCCGACGATAATATAATCATTATGGCAGAATCGCTGAAAGACTTCAGTACTATGCTCCATGATATCAATAGTATCTTATGCTTAGGTTTTAAGATAAAAATGGACAATAAGGCTAATGCTTGTGAACACGATGCCCGAAGTTTTTGTTTGCCTAGGAGATACTGTCCAACTAGGCAAGTTCAACTTTGACCTATAGGTCAATCGACGGATCCAAATTGGCTTAGCAGCGTTCGGGAGATTACGACACATCTACTATTCACGAATTGCTCAGTCTAAAAACTAAAGCGTACTTCTAGTGCGTGTTGCCAGTGATTACATATTAATGTAAGACGTGGCCCTCACTGTTGGCATATGAGGACGCTTAAAGTCGCTTTGCGAGCTAGGGAGAGCTACGTTTGGAGTTTATCTGTAAGGCTAACTTATAACTATGGAGTGACAAACAATATATCTGTTCATCTAAAAATGAATGGCTTTTGTAGCCTATGAGCTTGCAATTGCAAGCTCATAGGCTACAATAGCCAGAAAGAGATTCCTTACTGTTTGTAATTATAGGTACTAGGTATTTGAGTCAAATACATAAGTGGATATGCTCTGCTACTTAAGGAGTACATATGACTGCTAACATCAATATATAGATAATGAAATCCTAACCAAAGAATTGTGGTGACTTAAGAGAATCCACTACCGTAACACGAGTGGATGGAGTGTCGTCATAGTTGAAAGGGAGAAATTGAAACAGTAAATGGACAGCAGCATCTTGCATATAACAACTAGGCAATATGAAATAAAAACTGTTTCGTTTGGTGGGTGTAGAGAACCGGAGACCCTTTTTACTGGAAAAGAGGCATTCCATCTTAGCCCTCACGGCTGACAACGCATCTGCATTTTAATTCGCAAACGAAGATAGATGTAGATGTCTATGGGCCACAGCAACCACTTACCATCAGATGGACTGTGTGCTCGTTTGTCACCCTATCCTATATAAAAAGCTGGACGTATTTCTTGCCAAGCGTAGCAACTGTGGTATATATCCCCCCTATTTATATTAGTATGTATTATGAGTCTACCTGAAACCAAAATATCTCGTCGAGAGTACACACATTTCATAATGTTAATGTATTTTTGTTAATAAATAGTTTTTTTTACAATGTCAATGGTCTTCTGCAGTCATTAATAAAGGTAACTTTTTCAGGTGAAGCCACACTATCCTTCATGCGCGCCGTCATATGTTTTAATTATAATCACGGTAAAGAGTTGTTATTTAAAAATACTTTAATATTTTCAGTTTTAATACATGTATTATTTTATTCCGCTGTAACAATCATATTGAATGAATTGTATTTCATATAATTTTTGATTTCCCACCATTTTGACATCCACCCGAATTTATCCCGTTCGTACCATAAATGTTTCCTTCAGCTCACTAACTCAAAGACTACTTAAATACACGCCACACACAGAGGCACGTATTTTTTTGACAGAAGAGCACAAATGAGCATGCGTCTCGCCGACCATGAACAACTGCACCACCACGGGAATTGCAGGTGCGTTGGCGGCCTTTAAAATTTGTTTTCGCCCTTGAGAACTAAGATGAAATGGTCCACAGCCAGTAGTTTTCTGGCTCTCATATATTTCATATCTTAATACAATAGTAGCTGCACTGTTGATGGCAGCTGAAAGAGGTATAGGTGGTACAAACCTAAACGGACTTCTATGTAGAAAAGGAGCCTTAGCATCTAATAATGTTCCTTACAACGGAATGTCCCTTTGTTTCAGTTTAGTTTTAATTTTATTTTAATAATAGATACCTATCACAAATGAAGTCTCAGGTTCAAAAAATATATTTTTTACATTAAATTTACAGCCTATATACGTCCCACTGCCAGGCACAGGTCTTCTCTCATTTCTGGGAGGGTTATAAGACAAGGAAATGTCCGCCGCGCTGCACCAATGCGTGTTGGCGAACTTCACATGTCTTCGAAATATTTTTTTTATATTTTTTACATTGATTATTAATAATTAATAATTACAAATCAAAAAACCATGTATCAGTCGTCAGTATCAGTATCTTGTAGCATGTTACACAACGTGAAGGCGAAACTGGCGCTTGAAGAAAAAAAAAACATGTGCGCAGTTCACACGCGTTATGGTCCCCACTCACGGTCAGTTAAACTGAACAGTTTAACTGACGTACATCCAAAAACTGACCGTGAATGTGAAATCTTAAGTTGAAATTTTTAACTGAAGGCAACACACGGATTTTATTCGGGCGTGCTGTCAGTTAAACTGCTCCGTTGAACTGACGTACATCCAAAACTGATCGTGAATGTGAAATCTTAAGTTACAATTTTTAACTGACGGCAACCCACGTATTTTTTCAGGCGCACCGTAATCCGCTGGCTTCAGTTCGTTTCCATTATTGGTAAGTACATACTTTTCTTAGTAGCTTTTATATATATTTTATAATTTTTTATAACATGTTTTAAGATTTTATATTATTTTATATATTTTTTTTATTAAAAAAAACGTTACCCCCACACTAGGATTTTCTCCTGTATCGCGGAGGCAGTTTACAAACACAAATTGCACAAGGACAAACATCCAGACCCGGAACAATCATTTGTAGGCCATACAAGTACTTGTTCCGTGCGGGATTCGAACCCGTGCCGCAATTCATTGCTAAGCCACTGCGCCAGGGAGCCGTCATATATATTTAGAGAAGTTGGTTTGACAGAGGATGGAGACCAAGGTGATGGTAATGATGTCACCTTCCTTATGGTGGACTCAGAAGGTGGGTAAAGGTTCTCAGTGATGCTACTACGTAGAACCATCGTGTTTGGACTCATTTTCAAATAGGTAAATGGAGACCTAGATGACTGGGATGATATCACCTTTATGTTGGTGCAATCCGAAGGTGGGTATAGGATCTCAGTGACGACACTAGATAGAAAGACCGCGTTTGAACTCATTTGGATGGGCTCATAAAGACCTAGGTGACTGTTATGACCTCACCTTTTTGATGGTGCAATCCGAAGGTGGATATAGGATCTCAGTGGCGGCACTAGATAGAACGGTCGTGTTTGAGCTCATTTGAAAGGACTCATAAAGAGCTAGGTGACTGCTGTGACCTCACCTTTCTGATGGTGGAATCCGAAGGTGGATATAGGATCTCAGTGGCGGCACTAGATAGAACGGTCGTGTTTGAACTCATTTGAAAGGGTTCATAAAGACCTAGGTGACTGTTATGACCTCACCTTTCTGATGGTGTAATCCGAAGGTGGATATAGGATCTCAGTGGCGGCACTAGATAGAACGATCGTGTTTGAGCTCATTTGAAAGGGCTCATAAAGACCTAGGTGACTGCTGTGACCTCACCTTTCTGATGGTGCAATCCGAAGGTGGATATAGGATCTCAGTGGTGGCACTAGATAGAAAGGTCGTGTTTGAACTCATTTGAAAGGGCTCATAAAGACCTAGGTGACTGTTATGATCTCACCTTTCTGATGGTGCAATCCGAAGGTGGATATAGGATCTCAGTGGTGGCACTAGATAGAACGGTCGTATTTGAACTCATTTGCAAGGGTTCATAAAGACCTAGGTGACTGTTATGACCTCACCATTCTGATGGTGTAATCCGAAGGTGGATATAGGATCTCAGTGGCGGCACTAGATAGAACGATCGTGTTTGAGCTCATTTGAAAGGGCTCATAAAGACCTAGGTGACTGCTGTGACCTCACCTTTCTGATGGTGCAATCCGAAGGTGGATATAGGATCTCAGTGGTGGCACTAGATAGAAAGATCGTGTTTGAACTCGTTTGAAAGGGCTCATAAAGACTTAGGTGACTGTTATGATCTCACCTTTGTGATGGTGCAATCCGAAGGTGGATATAGGATCTCAGTGGCAGAAAACTAGGCCATCCTAACTATTTCCATTACTAAAAACCGATAAGCATTATCTTAAGACCTTCAGAATGTGCCCATGCCCACGGATTTTTTTGGGTTCACCATAACAGGAGTGCAAGTTAGTATCAGTGGGGTGTCGCCCGCTCTACAGATTTATAAAAATTTATAAATTTAATAAACAGATAAAAATAAATAACACATTTATTAAATAAATAAAATTTACCATAATGAGTAAAATTATCATAATATCTGACCCATTTCTTAAAAGTGTCTTAATACTGACCTTATCATGAATAAAAATATCTTTTGAAGTGTTAATATAGAGGAAACGTTATTTATATACCTATATACGGAACGGATTTCATTTCTCGATCGATGAAGTCGCAGCCGTGCGCGTTTAGTTGGCGTGACTCCTATAAATTAAAAATATCATTTCCTATCTATTAACTAGCTGTTCCCCGCGACTTTGCCCGCGTGTAATTTATTACGATTGGATTTCATGGGTTTTAATTTTTTTGCATCGAACCCTAATTCTTTTTCTAAATTAAAATTAGCCTAAGTTCCTCCATATAATATCAGTTATCTGCCACTGAAAGTCTCGTCAAAATCAGTTCAGCCGATTCGGAGATTAGCCGGAACAAACAGACAGACAGACAGAAAGAAAGATAGACAAAGATTTTAAAAATTGTATTTTTGTTATAAGTACCGTATGTACTTTCATATGCATTTAGTAAAAAACTATTATTTTGACATTATATATAGACACTTCAATTTTATTTATTTGTATAGATATATATTAATAGTCAGGAAATGCTGTTAAATAAGTCTCCTATAAAGTGATATTTTATAGGAGTCACGCAAACCAAACGCCCACAGCCACGCCCCACGTTTGAACTAGGACTGTTGATAAAATATCGATATATCGAAAAATCTATTTTATTATTTAGAAATACCGATATTTATTTCTAATATTTTTGACGACATATATTGAAATATAAGTTTGATATTGAAATATACGACAGTCGATATATTTTTTAAAATAATTTTTTTTAAAAAAGAAATGTAATTTTGTAAAGTATATCTCTGTGGTATTAAAATCACTATAATTTATGAAACTTAGTACTACTTTACTTACTGTGAGTTTTGGCATGAGCTTGACCATTGACGGATGGTTGCTCCTGTTTTATCGTTTAAATAATTGTTTGAAGTGGATTTTTATCAAAATGATGCCATTATGTGTATTAAGTGTCTGCACATGTGAGCTATTAGAGAAAACGACGAAATAAGTGCTTCGATGTTGGTATAAGCCTCTAGTTATTTTAATCGCTTAGGCGTCTTATGATTTACTTCCGTGGTATCAGAAATAGCTGTTAAATACTTGATTTCTTCAGCTGCATCCAAAGCATCTGAACGAATTACTTCTACAATCAATCTTTTAGTGCCCAATAATTGGAGTATTGAAACAGCTGAACATATAAAACAACGAATATTTTTGAAAACTCTTACTGACAAATATTGGTAAACATAATTGTCTTATTTAAATTAAACAATAATTCAAGTTAAAGTTACAGCCTATATACGTCCCAATGCTGGGCACTCCTCGGCTGGGCAGGCCTCTCCTAACTTCTGAGAGGGTTTTAGGGCAACGTCCGCCGCTCTGCCCCAATGCGTGTTGGCGAACTTCACGTTTTCTGAATTTTTTATTTTATTTCTCAGACATACAGGTTTCCTCACGATGTTTTCCTTCATCGCCGAGCACGTGGTAAATCAGCACTTAAAATTGCAATTAACAATTTCATTGGTGTCGGCAGTGATTGAACCCGGGTTGCTCGCGTACTGTGAAATTTACAGCGAGCGTTAACCATCTGAGCTAGAATGGCTCTTTAATAGTTAGGTTATAGTTCTTAGTAAAATAATTACTAAGAACTATAACCTAACATTTTCATACATTTACAATTTAATTTGTTTAATAAATATACTAAATTATAAACTGTGTGAATCATTTTTAAGCAATAAGCATCAATATATCGCTTATGTATCCCATATATAAAACTCCGATATTGATATATTTATAATTATCGATATATTGAAAATCCGATATTTTAAAAATATCAACAGCCCTAGTTTGAACTGATCAGTTGGAATGATCAGTTGAACTGACCGTGTGTGTCGAAATTTTTTTGGATTAAATCCGTTTGAAGTCTTCAGTTGAACTGATGTCAGTTTAACTGACCGTGAGTGGGGACCATTAGAAATGAAATCTGCAGAAACTAAACTTCGAGAGAATGAGACGAATGCAAAGTATCAGCAGTAGGATAATTCAAGGGTTTATTTCTTATAATATTGTTACCAAGTTTAAAAATTATTTAACATTTTATTTTGCACTCAATGTAATTACATTATAACATATTCTCTAACCACATATTCTAGACACCAAGTTTTCAATTTCAACAATGACACGAATGGCTTATGGTAACTAAATTATGAATATTATTTTAATTTTGATTTATAATTTAATATGATAATTTTCAACCACAAGAGCGGCATAAAATTTAAGGGTCACAATTTAAGGGTAAAATGAATTTGCCAACGTTGTAGTTCAGGCTCAATTATAACCTCCTTTTAGAAATAACGGTACTAGTAACGTCATCATAATTAAAATTAAAATGCAATGATTTATAATTAATGAAATGACAGACGTCAAAATATCCTTTTAAGAAAAAATAAAAGGAGATTAGTAGGTATCAAAATTATTTCGTGTTAAAAGTTCAGCCTGTAAGTTAAAACTTTTAAAAATGTGTGACCGGATGAATGTTATTGATCAATTACAAACAATCATGTCGGCTATTCAGTAAGTAAAGTATTTTTAATGCTTACCTTGCAGAAATTCAATGCTTTTTGTGGTAGGAAACTGACCATATTATGTTAGACACTAATTCAGTTAAATTTCTCGAATATAATTATATAGAATGACGCGAATTATCTAAACGTACATAATCCCTTGAAAAAAAAATATGAGAGTAGCTCGTATGATTCTCGCTTACGACTTTCTATCGCTCGCTCACATTAACTATTGTTATTTCGCGATATAAATTTTACAATATCATATTAATAAACTAAATATGTAATAGAGCCATGCTTACTGTTCTATTATTTATGTAACACGGCTCGACTGAAAAAGAACCACGCTCTTACAGAATAATAGCGTAAAATATCAGATTTTATACTGCTATTTCGTATGGTGAGTGTCGAGAACCAGAGACCCTTTTTACTGGAAACGAGGCATTCGATCTTAGTCTTCAAGGGTGACAACGAATCTGCATATTGATTCTTAATTGAGGATAAATGTAGATGTCTGTGGGTGATGTAGATGTAGATGTAGATGTCAGGTGGTGTGTATAATCAAAATTATTGTTAAGTGAAATTATGTTTAAAAAAAAAGGTCCCGCTGGGTTTCTTGCTGGTTCTTCCCAGGACAGAGGTATTTTCCGAACCAGTGGTAAATAAAATAATGACTTTCAATAAGTATTGTGTAATAATCCATATTGAATAAAAATCATTCTATTCTATTCTATTCTATTCCACAGCAACCACTTACCATCAGGTGAACCGTGTTCTCGTTTGTCATTCTTATCCTATTAAAAATACATCTTTAGATTCTTCTTCAGTTAATGCCAATAACAAGAAAACCTCAGCTTCAATATCAAAAGACATGTTTTCCTATTGAGAAACCAAAAATAATGACGTGCGTGATTCGCCTCAGTTTGGGAGGCTAATGATTTCTTATATTTACGCGAACACTACACATTTAAATAAAACTAGGTTTACGGATTTTATCGCGTGTATTAACTTATTTTATATTCCCGACGTTTCGAACACTTTACAGCACCCATAGTCACGGGGGGAACTGAGGTGTATGACGTCCCAATGTCATAGTTAACCGCGGCTACTTCCAGATAAATATTATTAATTTTTGTTCCAATCTACGCAGTATGAACTTACAGTATCTTGAAGTCTTGTAGTTGTATGCTTGGATTGGGATTTAATTTTATTAATTATGGGATTCCAAGCAGATGGTAGCACCCAGCCATCTTCTCTATTGAAATTAGGATGTTTTTTGACTTCAATAGCATCGCGAATCATCCTTGGCAGGAATCGGTGTTCTTTAGCGAGGATTTGTGGTCTATCAAATCTAATGTAGTGACGGGTGCGATCCTGTACGTGTTCACAGACTGCAGACTTCCCGGAGCGTATATTCTTCACATCAGCTATGTGTTCTTTAATGTGGGTTTTTATGGATCTTTTAGTTTGTCCTATACAAGAGAGATCACATTCACAATCAAGCTTGTACACTCCTGCATCTTACAGAGGGACATTACACTTGACTGATGGTAAAATTGACTAATCTCCTTCGAAGGCTTGAAGTGTGTTTTAATGGAAGCACGCTTCACGATGTAGCCAACCTTGTCAGTGTCACCTCTGACATATGGCAGTACAGCAGGCACTCACTCGACTGCGACCGGCTTCACTCGTTCACTGTGACGTAGGCGCGTGACACGAAGCTTATTGTCGTGCAAAACTTGCTTGACGTGTTGGAGCTCGGCGGTCAGGTGTTTAAGGTGTTTAGTGTCACAGATCCCTCGTGCTCTCTGAAACAAAGATTTACCCACGGTAGCTAACTGTGAAGAAACGTGGTGAGAATCACCGTTTAAATATCTGTATCTGTATGGGTCTTTTCTCTATACACAGTGTGGCTCAAGGTGTTATCAGGATTTCGAATTCCTAACACATCTAGAAAAATTAAAGAATTGTTTGCCTCTAACTCTAATTCTCTAAGTGGAGTGAGCCTCTAACTCTAACTCTCTAACTGGAGTTTTCGAGATTCGCCTCAGTTTGGACGAAACTTTAAACTCAGAAGAGTAGAAATAATGAAAACAAGTACAAAAAAATTGAAGTTTTTATAAAAAACTGAATTGACAAATGAATTATCAATCCACCTGATGGTTATTACCTACGGCAGCCTATGGACACCTGCAGCCCACTTTAAACAATGAAGGCTATGCGTTGTCACCTCGGGGACTAAGATGGAATGTCTCACAGCCTGTAATATTATACTGGCTCTCTAAGCCCTTCAGATCGGAAGACAGCAGTGCGGGCACTGCCATTTTACGGCAGAAATAGGAAAGAGTATGGTACCTACGCAATGGAACTCCTAGGCAGAAAAGGAGTAAAGTTTTTTTTAATGGAATAAAGGTGATAAGCGAACACACAGTCCATCTGATGGTAAGTTGTTGCTGTGGCCCATAGACATCTACATCTGTCCTCGATTACAAATCAAGATGCAGATGCGTTGTCACCCCTGAGGACTAAGATGGAATGCCTCGTTTCCAGTAAAAAGGGTCTCCGGTTCTCTACACTCACCAAACGAAACACAGCAGCGTTAAGCTGCTATTTTACGCTGGTATTCTGTGAGAGCGTGGTCCTTCCCCGATCGAGCCGACCCGTTCGTGCTACAACTATACTACTAAGATAGCTGCAGCGTGGCTCTATCACGTACAAAAGTAGAAGTTAGTTTAGAAAAAAAAGTAGAAGTTAGTCTAATATTTATAATAATGAGATAATAACTAGATTTACTAATATAAAAAGACAAAATAGAAAATCTAATTTACCAAGTAAATCAAATATTAATTTGGACAAATGATGAAATTGAAATAAAATAAAAAAAATCAACTTTGAATGGTAGAAGGAGCCAGGAGAAGTCAAGAGGATTTTATTTAAGTATATTGTTACATTCCAGGGGTTGTGATGGTTGCAGTCCAAGATGCTGTGCACCGTGCACCACTCCTTGCTGCGGCAGTGGCTCCCTCGTTACAGTTTACAGTCAAGTAGCACATATTCAGTGACCTGCCGCTGTTATACTCCGCTGCGGTTGAAGTTATTTGCACATAATAAATTTTTAATACAATCTATACGAATTGTACTGGTAAACAAAAAGTGTTGAGGCCTCCAGAGTGGCAGACACGCAGGTAGTTGATGGAAGTAGTTCACTCAGGACCGTGTTTTGTGGCATTAATTGCAGAAAGCCTTGTTGTATGTATAGTACGTACAAAGACAGGTCAATTCAAGGATGTGGATTATTTTAGCCATAAGGAATTGCATAGAGCAGTGATGTTACTCAGAGTTATTTGATTTTCGTGTCGAAAATATTGATACCATATAATAGTGCCATTAAAAGATCGAAAGGGTAATCAAGACGTGAATAGCCTGCTGCGCTGTTTTCACTGTCACAGATAAGACAAAGGTTATTTTCTATGTTCCCTGCAACTTTACAGAATTCCAAATGTTTCTTCAATTTACATATGCAGGTTACTCTTTCAATTAAATATTTTAATTATGCCAGATTGCCTACAGTCAATCATATAGGATTCTATCATGTTTTAAAGTAAAGTAAAAATTAATAACCAAAAACTAAGCCATCCCCTTGCAGTGTAGACACTGCCTGTCAATAACAAGAAATATAATTTGTGAAGCAAAGGAGAGACCACCAGACCATTTTAAAATGGTCCCGTAATATTTGCAGTTTGCATTCAACGCCGGACCCAGGGTAATTTATCACTAAAAATTTCACTGGTGCCGACACTGGAGAGTGAAATCTACGAACTCGTATAGCCATTATGTTTCTATTTAAGGCAAGCGCCGGTCTTTGAACTGTTACAACACAGACTAGAAGATCTTTAATATTTTTTTCCTTCAATTATATACCGAATTTAATAGATACGGTATACTTAATACGGTTGAGATGTTGTGGTGACGATAATATAGCTATTTTTTTAACAGATGCTATATTAGCAGTGGGTCAACCGCCACGTCCAGTAGCAGCTTTCGACAAAGCAACCATTGCAATCGGCCATCACAATCACAGATCATCGTGCTCAAGACAGTGAAAATTGGAAGTCATTTTTTTATAAAAAATTCTATTGTGGTAAATTTTTGTGCTGTCACTTATTTTGCACAATGTTGTTTTCAATAAATTAATAATGATTGTTTTTATCCTAACTGTTTTTAATATTAAGAGACATAATCCTTTATAGCTTTATACCATAATGTATGACTCGTGGATACCCATTGAGGAACCACACCGGAGTTCTAAGTCTATTTTAAAACAATGACTGACTGGATTTTGTAATAGTAATCAATGGAACGATAAGTTTAAATGTCTGTAATCACCATTTTAATGATACTTTCAGTAATTTGACTCATAGACAGAACTGAAAAAACACATTTTAATGGCAGTAATTCTTATTTAAGCGTAGCAATTTATCGTGACAACTATTTACATGTACTGTAAGTAAATTAAGTAAACAATTTGTAAAACTAAATACCCACTTATATTACGTTCTTCAATGTGGAATCCTCACCAACGATATCCTGAATTTTATTATGTCAAGATTGAGAGTGAGGAATTGGTGGCAATTATCTAGTGACTACAGAAAAAAAATTGTCTCAGTACTTATGGAAATAGAGTACTTTTTTGGGAGGATTCTAGCTTAAATTTAAAGCTGAAAGTTTGGAATTCGATTCCTATTTTAATATTTAGTGACTAATTGGTGATTTTAATACACCGATATTAAAATAGGCCTATATTACTCCATCGGAACCCGAGATTAAACGTAGTGACTATATACTCTTTGCCCGAGATATTCTTATGTCTTAGGGAGGGATTCAGGCTTGAATATTATATACCATAGAATAACTCCAAACGCCGAAAACTTAAAAAAAACCAGTTTATATTTATCATTCGGAACTTAGTGAAAATGTTACCTAAATTATTACATATATTTCAATATGGGTATAGTTAGGAACGCATTGTACAAAATGTTCGTGTTCTTTTCGTTGTAGGTATATAAATAAAGCAAATGGAACTATCCCATCATTTAAAAAACTATAAACACTGTCGCACAATTTTGACTTAGTTCATTCATTCATGCACTAAATGTTTGTCAAGAGTCCACTGCTGAATAAAGCACACCCCACATGGATTGCCTCAGAGAGGGAGGATATTTTCTTATTTGCCACGCTTGAATGGTGTGTTGAGAACCGCAGTATTTTATTATCTAAATTGCAATTAGAAAAATGCTTCTGCCCATCTCCTGTTTAATTTTCCTCTGTAGCCTCTTAACACATCCACGGGAAAATATAGAGTGGTGGGTTTCCTTACACCGCCGCTACACAGCGCATTTAACTACTATAAAAAAATATAGCACATTGAATAATTAAGCATAGGAAAAAATATTCGCTGTAGAGCTATAGCTCAACGGATAAGCAAGCCGAAGTTGCATTGTCGCCCATATAGCTCTAAGAATCGACATCGCACATCGCAACAAAACTCGCAATACTAGTGTTGCTGTTTATGGGCGGTGGTAGTCACTTAGCATCAGGTGAGCCACGTGCTCGTTTGTCCCTTCTTATATAAAAAAAAACAATCGATGAGGATTATAAAAAGTGAGATAAATAATAATTTATTATACCCAATATGATAGTGTACATAAGCCTATTTGTAGGTCTATTTTCTATCCTATGGGTGGCGAAAGAGGTGTTAATGGGATAAGTAAAAAAAAAAACAGCTGGTGGTATTATCTATTTGAGGTCTTAAAAAATTTCCCTACACGTCACTCCTGCACGACACGACATACTAAACCATCTTATTATTTACAGTTAGGTACTCGTCTTATAAATATAGCTACTTTATCATTTTGGTGTTATTTAGTTTTTGCTTTTACTAAAATAAGTAATTTCAATAGTAAGCAAACTGAGTCTAAAACCAGCTATTAATTTACACCAATGCAATGGACATTTTATAAAATCCCGTGCTATGTGATAGGAATATCTAGTGTAACTTTTAGAAGTAAATAAATGCCACGTGATTAATTTATTTTGCCTTTTATTTGTAAGAAGCAGTTTAATAATGCAACTGTACATCACTAACACTTTCTTTGCAAAACACTTTAAGTAGCTTCCACTAAGTTCTACCTGATAAATCATAATAAGATTTTAAGTAACAGCCACTAATTAGTCACTAAATCTTGACACATATTTCACAGCGAAAGGTATAGGCATTCTGGAGTTATTCTATGATACATAATCTTCAAGCCAGAATCTTCCCTAAGACATAATATAAGTAGTTTCGGTTCCGTTGGAGCAATATGTTTCAATCTCGGTATATGAAAGTCTCCAATTAATCATTAAATCTTAAAATAAGAATCTAATCTCAGACGCAGAACATGACGGTGTTTTAGAAGGGAGGGTTGAATTCAAGCTAGAATTCTTCCAAAAAAACTGCCATACGTCCTAAAGTGATTTTATGCGACAAAACGTTGGAATCTTGATTTTAGGCGCTAGTAGAACATATCTACGCGATTTGCGCTATGCATGCAATAACACTAAAACTAGGAGAACATTGCATTGCATTGTCACACAAAAAATATTAGATCTTGAATATTTTAGTGCGATATACATACATTTTTCCTCTTCATCATCATCATCAGTAAAAGTCCACTCCACTCAATATCCCGTTGTATGGAGGATTTGCCTTAATCACCATACTTAACAGGTAGATTGGCGATTACAGTGCTAGATATTGCAGGCCATTGACGCTTCACCGCCGTCGTCGGTCTTGGTATTGGTTTTGAACATATGGTTATCGTTACCGTTACCAATACAGCATATTAAAGTCCACTGCTGAACATAGGCCTTCCCCATAGATTGCCATAATTGCCACGTCGCTCATGCCGTGTCGTTATTAGGAAGACGCTGCAACCCATCTAGTAATTTGTTTCCTTCTACCGCCTCTTACGACACCCATGGAATGATATAGAGTAGTGGATATTCTTACACCGCCACTCCATGGACCATATGGTGGTGTAGCATAATCTATCATGTTTTAAATTTCGTGAGTTCCGTGGTTATTTGAAGACCATACAAAAACTTGTATTGTTCAAGTGGGTTAAATCCCATACAGAGCAATATGGATAAATATGGCCTGCAAATTATTATTCCATGCTGGAATTAAAACTATGGCGGGAATCAAACTCTTAGCTACTGCATTACCGAGTCGTTGTCGAGTTACGAGTACAGGCTTACCCGACCGCCTTGGATTAAAGTTATATGAGCTGAACCAAATCAAACCGATCGCTCCACGATCAAATAATTCAGAGAAGCGCTAGGCAAGATTTTAATCGAATCTATAAGGACGCTCGAATGCGTATACATGAAATACCTAATTAAATTATTAAAAAGAAAAGATTTTTAGAAAACTTCTGGTCTCGACAACAAAAAAAAATTCTTAAGCCTATAGCATCGTGTAGAGAGATTTTGCCTTAATCGTTACGCTTGTCAGGCAGATGGACGATCGCAGTACCTGACGTTTATGAAGTAAACGCGATCTCTGTCTTTATAGTTGCCACTATGGCATATTGCCATATAAGTGGACACATGTTCAGCAGTTGACTTTGATAGGCTGCAAAAAATATTTGATTAATATCTACATATGTTTTTTTTCTTAAATCCTCACCATCGACCACCGATTTTTCTGCCGACTTCCAAAAAGGAGACGGTACTCAATTCGACTGTATGTTTTTACTTTTTATGTGTGTTACCTCATAACTTTTTACTGGGTGAACCGATTTCGATGAGTCTTTTTTGTTTGAAAGCTGGTATTTCTCGTGTGGTCCCATATAAATTTGATCAAGGTCAGACCAATAGTTTTTGAGTTATTCTTAATAACTTATATTAAAGTTGGTTGTACAAAATTTTAAATTTTTCATTATTAAAAGACAGATTCTCTAAATGCAACTAAAAGGGGTTCCTATTTTGTTTCTTTTGTTTCATAAATGTTATGCGAACCGCCTCCACGATTCAAGAGTAAATCCTACTATGGGAATAGTAAAATTTTATCTTGTGTCGTGGATGCGGTTTACTTACAAAAAATGCACAAGATTACACATATCCCGGAACAATCATTTATAATATAAACACATACTGGGTTATTTTTCAAAGAGCAGCCAAATTTTAAACTTAAGTTAAATATATAAATAATGATATAATGATATACAACTAAATAAGACTTCTAGTTTTACTTGAAATTATCCCAAGTTGAATGTGATTTATGGGCAATAACGTTTTTGCCTAGCGATTGACCCTTACGAATGTGTACTTGCGCATATTGCATTACCACGCATTTTGAATTTAAAAGATAAGAAAGACAGTATGTTTGAGATTTTTTTAATTAATTGTTATTTACCATTTGCCTGGGTGTGTTCCGATATACACTGCGAGCACTGCACAGTGCACTCACTCGTGAAAAATCGTTCCGATATGACTGCCAGTATACTACTGCAGTACCCTAGGGAAATATATGACGTCATAAATTGCCGCCATTTTGGTACAGTGAGCAGTGGCACTTTAGAGGTAAGATGCTCTCAGTACTTTGGTCACGTAATCTAAAAACATAACAGCGCCTAGAGATTTAACAGCTTCCACGAACGATTGTTAGTATTATTAATTTACTAGCTGTTCCCCGCGACTTCGTCCGCGTGTAATTTAGGGTTTTAACTATTTTGTGCGGAATCCGAATTATTTTTCTAAAATATAAGTAGCCTAAGTTACTCCTTATCATATCAGCTATCTGCCAGTGAAAGTCCCATCGAAATCCGTTCAGCCGTTTCGGAGATTAGACCGAACAAACAGACAGACAGACAGACAGACTGACAGACAAAAGTGTTAAAAGTTGTGTTTTTTTTTGTAAATACCGTATATACTTTCATATGCATTTAGTAAAAAGCTGTTATTTTGACATTACAAACAGACACTTCAATTTTATTTATTTCTATACATATTGTTATTCAAAAAAAATCGGACATTAAGTTTTAAAAGCAGCAACATTCAAATATTTTTTCTTTTTGAACAGAAAAGGTGTACATGATAAATATTTTCATTGACAGTTCTGTCACAGTGTATATCGGAACACACCCTATGTTACTTATTCTGAACCTTCTCTGCAAATTTTGCCGGTTATAACAAAATAACCCTGTATATGTTATAAACACTTGCACCATGAGCGATTCGAAGTCGAAGTTCCTTTACTACCTTTTACCTCCAGAAGTATTTTAACCGTTTTCTTTTTCGGTGTACAGACACAACGCTTTTAGCATGGCCTCCGGATAACTTTAAATAAAACATTGTTTATCAAAAACCACCTAGTTCCCATGGAATATACTTTATTGATAAAATGAAGATAATGCAACAGACATTGTGAGTTCATAATGGCAAATGATAAATAGATGGGGACAAAGTTTATCCAAGTCGTCTATTACATACGTACATCGTAGATTATGTTAAACAACTAAGGTAATTTATTTTAGTTATGCAGCAGTTTTTTGAGTGCCAACAATGTATCCTGCAATTTGCACGTGAAATAATAGTCATCCCATTAGTAGTATATTATTTTTATTTGATTTACTACGCAGGAAGAACTTATAGTATTGAAACTTGAAATCTCGCAGTGCTATGCTTGGGTTGGGATTTAATTTTAATAGTTATAAGATCTTAAGCAGATGATAGCATTCAGCCATCTTTTCCATTGAAATTAGGATGTTTTTTTTTAAATTTCAATAGCCTCATGAATCATCCTTCGTAGGAATCGGTGTTCTTTTGTGAGGATTTGTAGTTTATTAAATCTAATGTAAATCACCGATTGCAGATTTCCCGAAGCGTCGATTCTTTACATCAGCCATATGTTCTATACGCGGGTTTTTATTGATCTTTTAGTTTGTCGTTTATTAGAGAGACCAGATTCACAATCAAGCTTGTACAATCCTGCATCTTGCAGAGGAATATAACACTTGAAGAATGGTAAACTGACTAATCTAAACTTCTTTAATTAATGGAAGATCGATTAGCTACATCTTGGTCGCTAATACTGCCTGTGATACCTCTGATATATGGTAGTACAGCAGGCATACGCTCGACTGTGGTCGGTCACTGAGACGAAGGCGTACCCCGCCTAAGATGCCGAAGCGTGTTGTCATGCAAGATTTGCTTGACGTGCTGAAAATCAACGTGCTCTGTTAAACAATGATTTTCCCATGGTATTAAATACTGTAAAGGATACTCTCACCACCTTCCTTTAAACAATTCAAACGAATGAAATAATTTCCACATATAAAGTCATGTTTCTAAAGGCGAAGTTAAGAACGTGTTTAAACTATGTCTTATCACCGGCATCAGTGGCTAAATTATGTGAAAATTATTTTATATATTTTAGTTCTTTAAAGTTGGCTTTTACTTTTTAACAAAAGTCAAAACTTTTGGGTGAAATCTTTGTTCAGAATTTACCCTCGACAGACAAATCTACAAATATCAAATATCTATACAAGATATCCCGCTCTAAGATTTTAATAAGGTTGTTAGCTAAGGCGAAAAGTTGTGGACGACAGTGGGATCACCTTGCGAAAAATGAAACATTCCAATGTTTCTTGTCTCTCGACCGTTTGCACGAGAAAATTGTGAAGAGAAAAATATGACAAATATATCATCTGCGGCCGGCAAATAGACGGGCCTCGAATAATAAACTGTCAATACCCCCTCAGCCTATAATTAAAACCTAGAAAACAAACATAGGCTATTCCGCCGACTGATGTATGAGGGATTGAAGTGACAAATTATGACGAATAGAAAAATGTTAGAATAAGGGTGACAAACGAGCACACAGTCCACCTGATGGTAAGTGGTTGCTCCGGCCCATAGACATTTACATCTATCCTCTGTTACAAATCAAAATGTAGATGCGTTGTCACCCGTGAGGACTGAGACGGAATGCCTCATTTCCAGTAAAAAGGGCCTCTGGCCACCTGCACTCACCAAGCGAAACGCAGAGGTAAACCTCTACTTCACGCTGGTTTTCTGTGAGGTCGTGGTACTACCCCGGTTCGAGCCGGCCCATCCGTGCGACAGCAAAAGCTGCCGCGTGGCTCTACCACTGTTACAAGTAATACGTATTGAAAGTTATTTATGTTTTTTCCACTCGTTCGGGAAAAGTCTATACTCTGGGTTAAACCAGCAAGAAACCCAGAAAGAGGTAAATAATAGCGAGAGGGGTTAGTTAAGGATCACCACCATCGGGACTGTAATAAGCTAGTGTTCCAGAATATCGGTGAAAAGAGGAACATTATGACAACAACGTGTTTTAGGCCATAGAACTTCAATGCTAAGGTCTCAAAATAAAGGCCTGCGGTGATGATTCTAATGAGATACAAATTTGCAGTATACATACCATATAGCGTATGGACGCAGCGTCAGACAACATACTTTTCAACAGCCCGCCCATTAAAATCTCCAGGAGACCAAAGACCTTCATAACAACAGCATTACTACGGACTCGTTCTCGATTAATGTAATGGTCATCTTAGCCTAACCCTAGCCTCTTACAAAAGTTCTTATAGAAAGGTTTAAGCAATATAATGATGATATGAGTACATTAATTTTCGTTTAATTCCACAAATTTATTTGTTTTTTATTCTAATGTCCATATTGCGTAATTTCAATTAAAACAAAATATAAAATGTGTAGCCCACGTGAATGTAAAGCTAGATCCTCAACCAACTAGATAAAAAAACAAAATATTTTTTGATAAATCAGGCAGGCGTTACATAACACGGATTATAAATAACGGTGAACTAAAAGAAATCTCTCATTTGTTCAAAGTACAACTTAGCCTCACTATTGCATTTATTCTAAATTTTAAGTAACCATAATAAAGAGAAACATGGGTAGCTGCGGAATGACTAACGTGCCAGCGACGTGTTTACCAATTGCCAATACATGTGGACCACAAGGACCCTATGTGTGTCAAAGCAATATTCCACCAATACAAAGGTGCTATACTTTGAACCCATGCATCAACATTTATAGCTGCCACACGCAAATAATGTAAAAATGAGAATCGATGAAAAAAAAGAAAAATGAAGACTCCATCAAGGAAAAAGTAATATTTGCCAATTGAAAATATGTATCTTTAATAATATATATAACTCTTATTTAACAGCATTTGTAGTTCTTTTGAAAAACCTATTCCTTTAATATAAGTATATTTTACGTGGTGGAGCCACGCTGCAGCTACATTGTGGTTTCAGCACGAATGGGTCGACTGGTTTAGAATAGTAGCTGCTGTGTTTCGTATGGTGAGTGTAGAGAACTGGAGACCCTTTTTACTGGAAATGACGTATTTCATCTTAGTCCTCAGGGGTGACAACGAATCCGAATTTTGATTCTTAATTGAGCATAAATGTAGATGTCTATATGCCACAGCATCCACTTACCATCAGATGAACTGTATGCTCGTTTGTCACCCTATTCTATAAAAAAATATATTTGGTCACACAGGTATAAATTTACGTAAGCGTTTTAGGTTAGTGTTATGACGATATTAAGCAATATATATATTAAAAATATATTCGTGTGAATAATGAATATACTCTACTAGCCTTTCGCCCGATGTTCCCGCGATGTCCGGACGGACGGACATAGACAGGTAACACAGGGCATAGCAAAACTATGAGGGTTCCTTGTTGTGTAACTACGGAACCCTAAAAAGACTGGATTAGAGCGAGTGCTATAGTACCTACGCGCTTATGGATGCCAATGAAGTTCGTTGTCTGCCTGGGTGATAGAACCTCAATAAGTCTGCCATGCAAAATATTTATATCAAATAATATTATCAACAACATATATAAGTTGCAGTTTTATTGAAATAACGTAAATTATTAAAAAAAAATTGTATCTATCTGTCATGACCTTGGAACCGCCATAGGTGTCTGCCAATGTTATTTTTCAGTAACATTTATTGAATATTTCAAGATGTCAAAGCGGCAGACTTATTACTTTCAGGTTTTTGCGGTAATTTTTTTTTACCCCGGCAATACATGTTGGCCAAGCCTCAGCCAACGCGAGCGTAGATAAATTGATACAAGGCGAGTGCTGCAGTCTACACGTTGGTCAAGTTCGAAAGACACCAATGCCAACTGCCAATGTTAATGAGTTTTTGTGGGCTATCCACATGTTTGCCGAATTAGTTTTTATTGAGAATTGGAACGATATGGACGACGTAGAAGTTATTGCAGCTTCTGCTAATATTTAATGAGTGCATATAATTATCATGTCAGTGTCCTCCGCAAAAAGAAGAAGCAGTGACATTATAGAAATTACTTTGAAGTTGCAACATTAATTAAAACATAGCCGACTAACATGTGGACGCGACTTGCCGAGTGCAGGCGAGCGCCTTTCATTTGTGCAGAAAAACCGACACTGTTCCGAAGTGGACGAGTCAGTAACGAGCGATCCCGAGTGGCAGCCAGGCACGCCCAACGAACCGTAAACACGTTGGCGCTCACCTGCACTCGGCCAGCTAGGCGAGCGTCGACGAGCAATGGCGAGGCTAGACAAGTGGGCTGTCTGTATGTTGGTGTTCGCCTTCGCTCGACCAACATGTATAGCCGTCTTTACACCTTTCACACCTGAGCGTTTCTATATCAACCGCCGGTCAAACTATAGAGTCCCCTTTTCATGTACCTCAGGTATAGGGAATTAACTGAAAAAAAAACGTGAAGCTTATTGAAATACCGATGTCTGCCGCTCACTGACTCTTAGATCATGGACTGTATGCTCGCTTGACATCCTTATTTCTATTTAAAAAATTAAGTTTCTGCTATGATCTAAGCTTCCACATTGATCAAGTAAGTCGAAAGAACCAATGAACATCATTGGTTCGTTCGACTTACTCCTTATCAAAAGTTTATTCCAGCCCACTTTTTACGAATGTAAATAATTATAGATTAATGATAAGTCATCGCGCGCTCAGAGCGTTATTAGTCTATGGTAAATAATATTTAGCAGTTTAAAAACATTTCTACCGGATAAAAGCAAGGCTATTTGTAGTTATTACTGCTATACAGATAAATAAAATTGAAGTGTCTATTTTTTAATGTTATAATAACAGCTTTTTACTAAATTCATATGAAAGTATAAACGGTACTAATTACAAAAAAGAAAAACAATTTTTAAAATTTTTGTCTGTCTGTCTATCTGTTTGTTCCGGCTAATCTCCAAAACGGCCGTACCGATTTTGACGGGACTTTCACTGGCAGATAGCTGATGTTATAAGGAGTAACTTAGGATACTTTTATTTTAGAAAAATAATAAGGTTTCCGCGCAAAAAAAATTAAAACCCATGAAATCGTAGTAAGTTCCACGCGGGCGAAGACGCGGGGGACAGCTAGTCAACAAATAAAAAGTTATGCTATCTAAAAATTGCTTTAATTGACATGACACACTATATTTTTAAATTATAACTTCATTTAAATCCTTTGCTATCTTAAGGGCACGTTTACTGCATAAGCACATCCCGCCTGCGGTCCCTGAAATTGAATGACATTTTTAATTAAAATAATATTTCCTACTTTATATTGAAGCGGCTTAAAAAAATATTTATTGACAAATATTTATTACAATTTACATTTTGATTTGAGGCTTCTGCATGACTACAAATATGGGCTAATATTAAAATCATCACCATAATTATCATTAAAGCCCATCTATTACAAATTCACTGCTGAACTATGGTGGAGTATGTTTATTTACAAAAAGCAAGGTCCTAAGCCATCAGAATCCATCGATTTCCTAACATGTTTCCTCGGGGCATCACTCCATCTAGTGGGGTAGTAGTTACCCAACACTGCGCTCGCCATTACGAGATAGTCACTCGAGAATCTCTTTTCCCCATTGGGTTCTTCGAGCTATACGGCTGGCCCATTGTCACTTCAGCCTTCAGATCCACCGCAATGAAAAACTAAGTTTCGGTTCTGTAAGTCATTACTGGCAACATGCGCCGGTCGTACGCTTTTGCTTTAAGGTTCTGAGGTATGTCGGATAAGATTTGTTGCGATTTCCCGGATAACGGACATTTTGTCCTAGGTAAGCATACTCGTCAACAGCCTTGAGAGTTTTGCTCCCAGGATCTACCATTGAAGATGTAATCTACCCGTAGGGACACACTGTTGAGATTATTGAGCATAGTGCTAAGGTCCTCCAGGGATTCTGTTATGTTTAATGTCTAAAAAAAAAGTAAAAATATCTTGCAATGCAGTAGTGAAGAGTTTCGGGGATATTACGAAACCTTGTCTTATATCTCTGTTGAGTTTAATAGATTTCATACTCTGGTTCCCTACTCGGTTACTGTACAAACACTTTAGTACCTAGACACCGATTAATTACATAGATATTGTAGCACTGCCCAATTTTTGACTTAATCGAAGGCTTTCTCATAGCCCACAAACGCTAGATATAACAAATTCTCTTCATTCTTCTATATATCCTACTGAAGGGTAGGTATGTGGCACAAAAGATTTTTGGAAACCTACTTGTGAGTGGTTGGAAGTATTTGCATCTGGGTGAGAGACGATACGTAATAAAAATAGCACGTAGATGCGGTTCAGAAGGAATGAGAATAGTGAATAAAATATCTTCTGAAGAACTTTAGTGCTTCTCCATTTCTTTTTAAATACTTTGCTGTAATTCCATCCTCACATAGTGCTTTGCCGTTTTTAAAGTGCTGTAGAGCCTTTCTTATCACGCTCGTCACACTGAGCGGAATGGAGGTAATATTAACGAAAAATAATGTAATTCTGGGATGAGAGATGTGTAAGCGAAGCTAGCACACATCTCTCATCCCAGAATTGTCCTCAAAGTCATCTAAAGAAATTACCAGAAAAGTCGCGCGACGCTATCTACAGATAGTAAAACTACCTTTTCGGAAACAACCAGACCTATGCTGACCAACACTTGCTGGAAGAGGTGTACAAGTTTTGTGTGAACTCATAATTTATTTTGTGTCATAACTCGACTGAATCAATTGGTTACCTCAGGAATAAATAAGACCAGATACAAATTTTAAGCTAACCTGTTTTACATAATTAGATACAGAATACCGCACGTTTGGATTTCGACGAGTGAAGCATTCTGCAGGTAGACCAGAAGGTCTATTTTGGAATACACTGTCATTTACTATTAACGGTCTTCTTCGCGTCACTGGGTCCAGTTCGCAATCAGGACAGCAGCTGCGACACACAGGAATACAAGGATACGGGCAAGGTGGAGGCCGTGGACAAATTGGCCGTTGCTTGGGAATTATAGGAGGGGGACATTGCGGATTACAACAAGGTAGAACCGACTGGTAACAAGGCGTTGGTTCCGGGCAAGGACACACCTGTAAATTAAATAAGATATTTTATTTCTTTTTAGAACAATACATTATTATCATTGAAATAATAAACACAAGAATGTTAATTTCGACATATTGTAAGCCCGTGTTATAAACAATTAAAAATAACACCCCGTACAAAAGTGTTAGTTCGTATTTCGTGGCTACGCTACATTAAGTCATGAAAGCGAAAAATGAAACGCGACGCGCGTTAATGTATAATGTCAAAAGTAACCATTAACCACATGAGTACAGAGGCAAAGCTTCTAAGGAGCTGTCAAAATGTTTACCTATTTTGATAGGATTGAGGATAATATTCAATAAACGGTTTATCAGCTTTTGTTATATGCTTAAGATAGAATATTTTTTTACAAAGTACTTAATCTAAATATCATATTTTATCATTTTGTATGCCAACTTCAAAAAGGAGACTGTACTCAATTCGACTGTATGTTTTTTATGTGTGTTACCTCACAACTTTTTACTGGGTGAACCGATTTCGATGATTCATTTTTTATTTGAAAGCTGGTACTTCACATGTGGTTCCATAGGAATCTGATCAAGGTCAGATGAATAGTTTTTGAGTTACTCTTAATAATTTATATTGAAGTCGGCTGTACAAAATTTTTAATTTTAAATTATTCTTCGACAATTTGTTGTGCCTTTTAATTAAATGGTAAATTATAATCTAATGTAAAGTTTTTTTTTTCAATAATCTATTGGAAAGCACTCACATGTCATAACAAAATATACAATCTTGCGCACGTTTTAATATTTCATTATCAATATAATTTACAATACCTATTTCTTTTGAGAACAAAATATTTGCAAAATGTTTGCTCAAGCAATTCATACATCCTTTTCAGATTTCTTCTCACATTGGCTGCAACTCGAACAAGCATCGTCATTTGTCGGCAAGTTCGGAAAAGCATTTCCTTATATATATTTTACAATGTTTTTTTTAGAAAACTTAATACAGGATTTTTTTGAAGTGATCCTCACAGATTCTATATTGTTGCCTTTTTTATAATGAAAAAGTTTTGAAAGCAGATGCTCTCGTCCGATAGCTTTTTACAAAGAGATTTAAATATATAGGTTTACTACTAGTACTTAAATGTCTTTGGCTTTTTACCACTGTTGTCATCTGAAATTATAATAAAAAACAAGATCCTACGTTTCTAATTTATAATCGTAATTATTCAATTATAAACATTATAAAAATAACTATTCAATCACTTATAGGTACTAACTACTACGTTTTCTTTCAATGTATGAGGTATCAATCTGCCACATTAAAAATAATAAATTATAATTAATAATATATAAATAATTAAGTTACTGCTTATCTAGTTGAGCCTTCAAGATAATAAAAAATAAAATACCTATTTTATTCGTTCTATTAATATTCATACAAACAGTAGAGTAAACCAATTAACAGTTTTTTATATTTCATTTGATACGAATATTAATTCTTTAGATTACAAAATTTGACACTTATTATTCTTAACATCACCCTGAGTTTGAGCACTGGCCGACCAGGTTTAGAGCAGATTCTCTGTGTACATGTCGAGCCGCCAGTGCTCACGCACACTCGCGCGTCACGCTTGTAGTAGAGTAATTATCATAGCGCGATTGTATAAAGTTTTGCTTCTGTACGGCACGGTTTCTTTACTCATGTGTCCATGTGCCATTACATATTATCTGGTCTATTCAACCATAATTTACCTACAGCACGGCTAGTTATGGTTGTAGCACGAAATGGAACGTCAAAATAATCAGAAAATATTCAGAAATTTATATTCAGAAATATAAAGGTGCAAAAATTATCTGCTTTAAAAATCGGCTACCACCACTCATTGCAAAAACAGCATAATAATTTTAAGTGCTGGCTGATGGCACGGAACAATAATAATTCAAATTTTCAGCCCTTTAGTCTGACGAAACACAACGTCATTTATCATTATTATAGCCTATCAAAGCTATATTTGCCATACTTCGCTGGAGTGTTTCTATTCCTTTGAGATGTTATCAGTAAGATGCTGTAGCCCATCTTCCGTTTAAGTCTTCTTCTGTCGCCTATTACGACACCTACGAGATGATATGGGGTAGTACATTTTTTCGCTGCCACTATACGAACACATATTAATATTTTAATTTTGATAAATTACATAATAGCTTTGTTGCGTTCATTGAACGAAAATTGGCAATCATTGATTGACATGTCATGTGTGAAACATGAAGAAAACCTACATTTTTGTTCATTGTTTTTGTTCACGTCATATCACCATTATCTATACAAATGTTTAACAGCCTACAAGCATTTTCTGCTCACTAGTTCAATGATTATTGTAATAAATTAATTATATTACCGGAGGAGGATCGCATGGTTCCGGGGGAGGACAGCATGGTAGCACTGGAGGACAACAAACTGGTTTCGGCTGTGGGGGTGGAGGTGGCTCACACGGTGGTAATCGGCGTGGTTTGCAAACTGGCAATACTGGAACAATTGGTGGTACTATGTCAGGAATAATAGGCGCTGGACATGGTCGAAATACTGGTTTGCATGTGCACGGCGGACATGGCGTGCACGGTGTCGGAGGCGGACAACATGGCTGGCAACAGGCTGGAGGTGGTGGACAGGAATAATAGCAACAACCAACACCACATGGTATAGTTGGCGGACAAGTTGGGCAAAAGCATGAAGAACACATTTTTAACTAAAATTACAAAGGCTCCTTTATCTCTTTTTGTTTTCGTTCTTAGTTTTGCAATTTTTACTTTGGAATTTACATTAATAAAATCATTAATAAATTATGTTTTTATGTTTAAATTACTAATTTTTAAAAAATATTGACATATTATTGATTTTTATTTTTAAAACATTTTACAAGTTAATATCTCAGATATCAAATAAAAACTCTTTGCACTTTTGTACAAGAATTTTGTACAAGTAAAATGAACAACAGGTAAATGATTTTTATTTTTATCTTCTTATTTTTGGCGAAGACTTTAGAGCTGTATGAAATCTGCGTAAGTATACTTTTAGAGATTTGTAAGCCGACGGACGTACCAATTGAAGTCTCAATTCACGTCTAGCAGCCAATCAAAGCAAAATAGATCGGAGAGTTTTTGGTTACTGCTGCGGGGATATTTTCGAAGTCATTAATATCGTCCACCATATTAATGGCACTGGAAACAATTTTGTAGCTCGAGCTGAAAGCCATGAGGATTCTGAATCAGTCTAAGAGTAGTTCTAAGTATTGACTTCATTAGAAAGGATATTAGTTTGATGTTCAGATTCAGTATAACTCTAACTATTCAGTAATCGCTGCCGGTTTTCTCCCTAGCGATTATAGAGACATAACTAAATAACTAATAAAAAGTTAATAAGGGCAGATGGTCGCCCTCCCGGTGATAGAGCAAGTTACCGGATTGGAGAATTAATGTGTCCTCTCGTCTTCGGACGTCAGATAATCACATAACATACCAGTGTAACTAATAAAGACTAAAAATAAAAATCGTGGTTGCCAATCTGCTTGCCAAGCATGGCAACTATGGCAAATATCCCCCCTATGAAGCAATCTACGGGAAGTCCTATGTTCAGCAGTGGATTTTAATAGGATGTAACAGTAACAAGTAACGGTTACGTGTAACTTGTCTATCCTCTACCTCCAGCTCTAGAATAGCAACCGAATTTTTTTAAGCTTTTATCAAGAAGATGCTGCTGCCTATATCCTGAGTCAGTTTCCCTCTGTCGCCTTTTCCAACAACCAAAGGATGACACAGGGTAGTGATATTCTTACTCCACCACTTACCTACATGAGAGTGCATCCCTTTGCATTTTATTAGTATTTGCATTCTATCGCATTTACCACAGGGAGTATTCTGAGGAATTGTTCGGATTAATTCCAGCCGCCAAATTCTATCAACGCACATCATCATTTACTAGGAATTTTCTTCCTCGCACGACTTTTTGTGGAATTGCTTACTTTCGGCGATTTTTCCGGACCGATACGAATTAGAGATTTTCAAGAAAAGAGCTTACTCCTTTTTCAAAGACCAGCAACGCCCTTGCCATTCCCCTGGTGTTGCAGTTGTTCATGGGCGGCGTTCGACATTTACTATCAGATGAGCCGCATACTCGTTTACGTTACGTCATTCTTGGCCCATGCCTATTTTTAATGTATATTAATGACTTACCTTCCCTTGTAGGGGATAGTCATGATATAGTAATATTTGCTGATGATACTTCCTTGATTTTTAAACTTTTCTATCATTTAAATGTGACGAAGTGAATAATGCTATATCAAAATTAGTGCAACGTTAATAAACTACATTTAAACGGCAATAAAACTAAATTTATTAAATTTACAACAACGAATATTAAAAATCTGAATACCAATGAGTTTTAAATGGGGAAGAACTGAACCCTGTTGAATACTCTGTTTTTCTTGGCATCACTCTCGACGCAAAGCTTTAGTGGTGCCCCATATATAAAAACTAGCAAGCAGACTAAGCTCTACAGCTTATGCTGTAAAACAGATTAGAGATCTCACTAGTGTCGAGACAGCTAGGTTAGCTTATTTCAGTTATTTCCATAGCATTTTGCTATGGGGAAATGCGGCTGATTTAGAAACTATTTTTGTTTTGTAGAAGAGGGCCATAAAAGCTATTTACAACCTTAAACAAGAGAGTCACTTTTAGAAAAATTTAAAAAAATAAATATATTACCTTTGGCCTCTCAGTATATTTACAAAAATTTAATGTATGTTCACAAAAACAAAGATAGTTTTAGTAAAAAAAAGTGATATACAGAGCCACGCGGCAACTTTTGCTGTCGCACGGATGCGCCGGCTCGAACCGGGGTGGTACCATGACCTCACAGAAAACCAGCGTGAAGTAGAGGTTTACCTCTGCGTTTCGCTTGGTAAGTGCAGGTGGCCGGAGGCCCTTTTTACTGGAAATGAGGCATTCCATCTTAGTCCTCATGGGTGACAACGCATCTACATTTTGATTTGTAATGGAGGATAGATGTAGATGTCTATGGGCCGCAGGAACCACTTACCATCAGGTGGACTGTGTGCTCGTTTGTCACCCTTATCCTATAAAAAAAACACTAGGAACAAACACAAGCTAGTGATACAGTCTCTCGACTCCACAGAGTCAGTAATTCATTCATGGGGCAATGTATATTATACTATTACAACAAAGTCCCAGAATATTAGATCTCTCTATTACCAAGTTTAAATATTTAATTAAACAAGAACTGTATTAAAAGGGTTATTATAATATAAATGAATACATGGTTGATAATAACCCTGGGAATGAGGTGGTTGCTTCCAAGCTGTTTCAATGTTTATTTTTGTTTAAAAATTATGTTTATTTAAAAAAAAAGTCCCGATGAGTTTCTTGCTGTTTCTTCCCAGGATAGAGGTTTTTTTTTCGAACCAACGGTAAAGTAAAGAAATGATTTTTAATAAGAATTACTTGTAATCAATATTGAAAAAAAAATATTCTATTCTATTCTATCCTACAAGCGGTAGGTCATCATATTATGTTTGTTTGACTAAACTTTTTATTTCCTGGTATTGTTAAGTATTATATTATTGATCACAAATCAATAATATATTTTAAAAATTGAATCTTATATCCAAACATAAAAGAAATTTATAGCGGTCCGGAGGAGAAGACATCAAGAAGGTTTGCAAATTCAAACTACTATTTGCTGGCAGAATGCAATTTGAACTTATGAAAGTAGAAAAAACGCTTACGAAACTTCAACTCTTTGACACTTTTCGACATATTTTGTAAATTTTATAGTGTACATAAATAGCATAAAATCAAAAAAAATGAGTGCACCATTTTACAGTTTTGACCCATGCGTGTGCACAGGACTACCTTGCGGTGCGTGTTATCCGTACACAACAAAACCATGTGTGGCGTCGTGTAACAACCTTGGTGTCTGTTCTGTTTGCCCTGGAGGTGGCTGCTCTCCATGCCCGGCGCCAGTACGTCCTTGCCCGGCACCCTGCCCACCACCACCAGTCCTACCATGCTTACCTCCTTGTCCGCCATGTGATAAGGTTACTTTTTTATTTTCTTAGTCTTACATTAGTTTACTTTACTATTAATTATTATTAATAAATATTGATTTACTATTAATTTACTATTATTTACTTTTATTAAGATTAAAACTCATTGATAAAAACTATTATATCAAAATTAATAAATGCAGTTGTTAGATAAAATTTTACTTAATGAATGTTAATAAAATAAAATTAAGTTTTTGTGTTCATTTTGGAATTAGAAATAATTCTGTAAATATTATTAAAAATATCTCTGTTCTCGCTTTCTATGTTGCGAACTTTTTTGGTTTGATCTTTCGCAAAATACTTACGTAATTACAATGTTGAAGTCAGTCATATTATTATAATGGTGAACGTTCTTTTCGTTTTAAGTCTTAAAATGTTGTTTTTATCTATTAATAATCCAATATTTAAAAAAAAATCATTAATCATTTCGAAGAGAATTACAACTTGAGTGTTCACAGTATGCGTATAACGGTATCCCACTAATATTATAATCAAAGGAATGGATATTATAAATAAAAAAGTATGTTTATTTAGATGTTAGTCTTTCAATCGCGTTTCGACGGCTGGACGACTTATACTAAAATTTGTCATAGAAGTAATTTTTCTTAGAATAGGGTTAACACTTAGCATTTTATAACTCTAAGATATTGATTCGATGATTGACGTCGATGCGAATAATAGCCGGGTAATAGTCAACCGTGTATTATAATGAATTACTAAAATGGATCAATTTAATGTAAATTAATCAACTTTGTGGTTTAGGATTTTTTTTATTTTATTGTTGTTAACTTGCTAAATACATTTATTTTCTACAGCCAGCGAGACCGGTACCTCCACCTGCACGTCTTTGTGATTCTATAGCAATTCCCTGCTGTCGACCCAATCGCTGCAAGCCGTGCCCTTGTTACTGCTGCACTGAACCCGCCATATGTTCACCAAAGTACTGCAGCTATCCGGGAGTGCCAGTTTGCTGTGGATGCTGTGGTCCTTCTATGCCAGTTTGGTAGCGAACGAAAAAAAAACTTACAGTGATGGTATAAATTATTACGTCCGTTGTGTTTATTTTTAATAAATTTGATAGTATTACTAAAGTTTTTTTTTAATATTATTTGAAATCTAAGAATGGGACAAAATGGGGTAATTGATACTTTTATGTCCAAAAAGATACGTGAGTATTGTAAGTACGCTATATCCAAAGTATAGACCGAAATATAAGCTAGAAAGATGTCAGAGATATATATTTGTTATATATGTAAAAGTTATAGCCTATATACATCCCACTGCTGGGCACAGGCATCCTCTCATTTCTGAGAGGGTTTTTTTTCCCTAAAAGCTGAGGTCCTCCAGCGATTCCGCAATAAGGACTATATCTTGGGCAAATCGAAGGTGAGTGATGTACTCGCCATTGTTGTTAATTTTGTATCATTTCCAGTACATTGGCTTGAAAATGTCTTCCAATGCAGCGGTGAAAAGTTGCGGGGATATAACGTCACCCTGTCTTACACCTCTCTGCAAATGGAAAGGTTTTGTACTCTGGCTCTGTACCCGGATAATCATCGTAGCCCTACTGTACAAGCACTTCAGCACTTCGATATACTGACAGTTAACTTGGCACCGGTGAAGGGACCGAGGCACCGCCCAAATTTCGACAGAATCAAAGGCTTTTTCATAGTTCACATATGCAAGACAAAGTGGCAGATTATACTCTTCGGTCTTCCATACAATTTGCCGAATTTAGTATGTATGTGGTCTGTTGTGTTAAAGCCTTTTCGGGAATTGGCTTGTTCGGGAGGCTAGAAGTAGGCTTGCCAACCGTCCCGGATTTTCCGGTTCGTCCCGGTTTTGGGTCAATTTTGGACTATCCCGCCGTAACCCCTTGCGGGACGCCTTTTGTCCCGGAAGTCAGTGATTATATGATATTAGTATCTATCTCGTACCAACTACACCTTAGCCGTAGCTTCGATAACACTTTCAAATGCATCATCAGAGAGAGTGTTTTCTCTCTGTAGAAATTCATAGACAGACAGCAGAAATAAGCTGTTTGTTGACCACATCAAGGCTGAACTACAAATTAACATTAATTTTGATGAAAAATGCAGTGAATTTTATAACCAATGTGTTTTTTTTCTAACCAGTTTGTATGTGGTGTGTTGTGTCCCGCGTAATATACCCAAGTCCCGGATGTCGAGCTGGGTGATCCCGGAAATACCGTTTTTTGGAGTTGGCAAGCCTAGCTAGAAGTCATTGAGTCTGCATGCGAGACGATTCGTAAAGACTCGAAAATGAAACGCTCAGAAAGGGAAATCGGTCCCTAGTTCTTCAAGAGAGTGTTGTCGCCTTTCTTCAAGGACAAGACGACCGTACTTATGCTCCACGCCTCCGGAATAGTACCACCATGGAGGACAATTAAAGAGCTTCCGAAGGACGTTAAGTACCGGAAAGGAAATGTCCGCCGTTACATGTGTAATATAACAAAATTAATGAACAACAAACGACAATTACAATTACGTTTTAAAACCAAAAAAAATCTAGGCCTCCGACCTCTTCGAAGAGTACAAATAATTTTTATCTTCCAAAACCACGAACAAACTACAGCAAAACAAACACAAGATATGAGGGAGCACAGATTTACAACAAATTACCTTTAGATATAAAAGTGTCCAATTTTACGGTCTTCAAAAACAAACTAAAAGAATATACCAGGTGTTTCAAAACAAAGTTTATATTTGTTTAGCTTACCGCGTGAACGCAATGATTCGGAGGGACGCGGGGGATATGTCAATCGGTAGCCTCGCTCTTGAGAATTTAGTCGCTATCTCTCGGTAGAGAGTAATTGTTCTGTGGTCGCCATGGAGCGTTTCTCGGGAGAGGTTCGCGCGTTGGGCGTACGCGAAGAAATTTCTCCAATATTCGTGATTTTCGTCACTTAAATCATGTCAATCAATGCATTCCTATCATTCGAAAATGGGTAAAAAAGTTTGAGAAGACCGGTTTAACACTAGATAATCCAAAACCCGTGAGCCCAAGGTTATTGAGAACGGAAGAGAACGTGGAAAGAGTTAATCGGTCTGTTCGTGATGATCCCGACCTCTCAATCCGGAAGCGTGCAAGTGATTTGAATGTGCATAGATCATCGCTACACCTTATTTTGCACGAAGATCTAAAGCTGCACCCCTATAAAATTCAATTGGTGCAAAAATTTAAACCCCAAGTGGCCATTCCGAGGTTAAAATACGTAAACCAGGCAATTGAACGCTTACAAAGGTTTACCAACACTTTGTTTTCGGATGAAACTCATTTTAGCATTAATGGCCACGTAAATAAGCAGAACTGCCGCTACTGGAATGCAACCAATCCAAAACGCAAGCATCAGAAACCGCTTCATTCGCCAAAGGCGACCGCATTGGCTTCAATGTCATTGCTCCTTTTGTTCCTTTTGTGAAAAATCTTTACCTTTCATTTAGGCCCCCCAATAAATTTTGATATAGGGCCTGTCTAAGGCACGCTACGCCTACGCCATTGACTACTACCTTACAAGTATAAGCAATGACAGAACAAGAAAATGAAATATAGAAATAGCAGCTTAACGCGTTCTCCGTCCGCGTATAAAATCACGATTACACACACATGTCCACTTTAGATTTCGATTGTAATAGTTTTATATATATATCCTAAAGTTCGGCCGTTCAGAGAATGCGTTCCTGACACGTCGCGATTGAACTGACGACGTAACTTTGTAATGGCGTTGCAGTTACGATAAAAATATGTTTGCTGGTTGTTTACCGTTTTAACAATTGATGAGTATTAAAACAACATTATTATATCAATAATCAATGAATGTTATAATTTTGTGCCAAACTGAGTGTCAAATAACTTGGTAAACAATATTTTTCTAAATCTATACTGCGCTATTACAAGGTTATGTCAGCGCTTTATATTTGTAGTGCTGTGCTAACAATAACAGGCAATAACAGTATCGTAATCTGTTCTTATACAGTTATACTTTATAAAATAATACGTTTTGATTTTCTTTTTAATAATTTGAAAATAATGGATTATAAGATAACTTTTATTAAATATAAAAATAAAACTACGACCAAACCGAACGCGCGAAAGAAAGTAGCATTTTTATATTTAGGTTGAAAATGGTAACCCCAAATTTTTTTTATAGAATAAGGGTGACAAACGAGCACACAGTCCACCTGATGGTAAGTGGTTGCTGCGGCCCATATACATTTACATCTATCCTCTATTACAAATCAAAATATAGATGCGTTGTCACCCGTGAGGACTAAGATGGAATGCCTCATTTCCAGTAAAAAGGGCCTCCGGCCACCTGCACTTACCAAGCGAAACGCAGAGGTAAATCTCTACTTCACGCTGGTTTTCTGTGAGGTCGTGGTACTACCCCGCTTCGAGCCGGCCCATCCGTGCGACAGCAAAAGCTGCCGCGTGGCTCTACCACTGTTAACTGCGGCCCATAACGCCATTTTGTGACGCTAAAACAGTCGTCTGTTGTCGTTTCGTGCGCATACCCCACGTTCTTCAAGTGTTTTCGTTCTGTTTTTATTTGATTACCCGGCTTTCGTTTAATGGACTGTTTCTGCTTTTGAAACTGACATCGGCGCTAAATCGGATTTCGATTGTGTTTTGTATTGCGTTCTTTTTACTTTTGGTGCATAATAATGCCTAAACGTGGACAGACATTGAAAAGTGTAGCCCGTGAGTTAATCATCAAGCTGCAAGATTACTTTGAGCGGGAGCGGCAATATGGCGGACCCCTGTTACCTGTCGAACAAGTACAAGAACGCGTTTCTCAGGCGCTTGGAGTTAGCAAACGAACGATAACAAATATTAATTAAAAAAAGTTCGGCTCTACTAGCACGGAAGATAATATTTTACGTACTCCGAAGAAGAAACGTAGAACTAAACCCGTGACAGATATTGACACCTTTGGCGCCGATGCAATCAGAAATCATATATATGGTTACTATTCCAAAAATGAATATCTCAACAGGAAGAAGCTTTTGGCATCGTTAAGAGAAACTGGACTGTTTAGCGGGGGTAAAACTGCTTTAACCAAAATCTTAAAAGATATTGGTTTTTCGTATAAAAAACAGACAAAAGAAAAAATTTATTAGAACCATACGACATAATTTTAAAACGGAGAAGCAAAAAATATTGATAACTGAGATAATGTCGTGTTCATTCACGAGACATGGCTAAACGCCAATCACACGGTTTCCCGTTCTTGGACGGATGATACACAAGCGTACCAAAGCGTGGCACAAAGTACCAATAGGTAAGGGGGCCCGTCTGATAATATGTCACGCAGTTTCTGCAAAATACGGCTTTGTGGAGAACGCGTTACTGGCATTTCAATCAAAAACCAAAAATGACTACCACGAGGAAATGAATGCCACTACATTTAAAGAGTGGTCCAGAACGTGCTTTTGCCCAGCCTACCAGAGCCTTCTGTAATATTCATGGATAATGCCTCCTATCACTCGGTTCAAATACAGAAACCACCTACCCAAGCTAATAAAAAAGAAGAAATGATGGCTTGGTTACAAGCAAAAGGCATTGACGCAAATATGCAGATGCTAAAACCAGAGCTAATTAAATTAGTTAAAGAAAATAAAGCGGCAAATGTGCGATATGAAATCGATGAACTGGCTCTGGAGTACGGTCATCGCGTTCTAAGAATTCCACCGTATCATTGCCAATATAACGCGATTGAGCTAATCTGGGCTCAAATAAAAGGTTACGCCGCCCGCCACAATACTTCCCCGCCATTCAGCACGAAAAAGATGATGACCCTATTAAAAGAAGCCTGCGGGGAAGTCACAAGAGATGACTGAGCAAAGGTTGTTGAGAAGACTAAAAACCTGATTGTGGAACATTTTGACCGAGATATCAGGATTGATTCTGTTATTGATAATAATATAATTATACATGTAGGCGAAGATGATGATGAAGACACCACCTCCTCAAGCGAATCGGAGTCTGATTAATATTCTGTACGCACATTCAATTCAATGTACTTTATTGCATAGAAATACAGATTGTAACATTGTAATAAAGAATAAATAAAACAATTTTATTATATTAATATTACCTTTTTTTGCTTTCCACTTATATTACTAAAATATAAATTTTAAATGATTCCGCCAATTTAAAACGAAAATAATCTTAAAAATAACGCGGCGGATCATTTTGGAGGAACGGTAACGAACTCAGTGTTATGTTGTGCCCATCACTAGTCGTGACTAACTGATAGGTGTCAGGAACGCATTCTCTGAACGGCCGAACTATAGTAATACAGTTTAGATGTTATTTCTTTTTCAATTCTTTTTGTTTTTTTAATAGGCTAACAACCTAATGAGGTGAACCCCAACCTCATGGACGTGTGAGTGTGAAATTATGTGATGTGAAGTTTCACCTCTTAGACTTACGGACAGAAAATGAATCTTTGTTTTAAAACGTCTATGGTTCTTTCATAATCTCCGGTAAATTCGTTTTTTTTAATAATAGCAACACTCAAATTCAAGTATCTCTAAAAAGTTTAAATCCAGTTTCGTAATTTCTGCAACATGGATAAGGTAAATGACGAATGAATTCTTAAAATTTTGAATATATGACAGTGAAACTGATGACGAGGACTTATATATGATCGCCAATCTGCTATGGACTATGAGACAGTACAGGACATTGAAAACTTCTTGATTGAAACAGACAATACCGTACCAAGTCATGTAACAAATGAACTTGATACTTTTGAAACAATTTAAGAAGTTGAAGAAGTCCTTTCAACATCAAACTTGAATCTTGAAACCGAACAAAATTCTGTAGTGGGTAGTTCAAACAATGATTATTCTAGACCACCTCTTGCAGCCAATAGCTCACAGGTTTTGGAGCTACATTTAGAGTCAACCCGTTCCTATAACCCACTAGTTCGACAGGTTAGTCGCAGGGTTCAAAATTCAAGACCAGACCAAGTGGCAGATATTGTGGAAGTTCCTTGGAAACATGATGTATGGGACGTGGCAGGTGAAACATTTTTAGTTGATTTGTTCCGCCAAAACTTACATTTCGACAAAGATAATAATATCATTGATATTTTCGTCAAATTATTGATAATCGAGTCCTAGATCTTATGGTCCTTGAAACTAATAAGTATGGTGCCTGGCTAAAAAATCAGCCAATTACTAAAGTTCACAGTCGCATACATAGGTGGAAATATGTGACCAAAGAAGAAATGTTAAAGTTTATAGGTGTAATTCTTCTAACGGGTCTGATTAATTTCCCCAGCATAGAGAGCTATTGGAAAAATGATCCTCTTTATTATCATCCTTTGCTGCACCAAATTAAAATTTCGTATAATAAATTTAGTTTATTGTTGAAGTGCTGACATTTTGCTGATAATAACGTTCCCAGAAATTCAATTGAGCGATTGTACAAAATAGAACCTTTTCAGAAATTGATTATCGAAAATGTACAGCAAATATATACACCGGGACCTATTATAGTGGTTGATGAATAAATGGTCCATTTCCGTGGCAGTTTATTGTTTCGTCAATACATATCCTCAAAGGTTCATAAATATGGGATAAAAGTTTACAAACTCTGTACTGCCGATGGCTACGTATGGAATTACTTAATATACTGTGGGATTAGTCAAAAACTTCCTGAGCTTGACTTATCAGGTAGCATTGTAGCAGTTTTAGCTGAGGATTTACTTAACGAAGGCAGAATGTTGGTAACAGATAATTACTATACGAGTATTGCGCTTGCAAAATATTTAAAACGCCGAAAAACTGATCTTCTGGGAACAATCAACAAGAAAAGGAAAGGTTTGCCAAAAGATGTGCCCAATACCTCGCTAGAAATAGGAGAAATGCAGTTATGCAAATGTGACTGTCATGAAATAGCATAACAAGTGTGACGTTATGCTCTTATCCACCGCACACGGGAAAGCCATGAAAATAACCACGGGTAGGTACAAGGTATTCAAGCCAACTGCAGTGTTAGATTACAACAATGCTAAGAAAGGAATAGATCTAGCGGATAAGTTCCGTCTAGTTACAACAATCCTGCTAGAAAGTGTATCAAGTGGTATAAGAAGGTAGCTTTCGATTTGCTTGCTATTGCAACTCTACTATAGTATACAACGAATTTCGTCCAAAGAAAGAAAAAATGTCATACTTCTTGCTCACGAAACCATCCATTAAGCAACTGTTATCTCTACATGAAATATCAGAGACGCAGGGACAACTTTCAACACAGCATAAATTGATTGAAGGGCTGACAAGAAAACGATGTATCGGTTGCTACAAGAAGAAAATTTCAGCTGGCTACAATACGAAGAAGGCGGCAAGCTCTACAACACACACACTCATACACACACACCCACTACATACACACACACGATGATTTACACACAACACACACAAACACTCACGCCTGTCACCCAGAGGGGTAGGCAGAGACTACGAACTTCCATTTGGCGCGATCCTGACACACCTCTCTCGCCTCCTTTACATCCATATATTTACGCATACACGCTCGTCGGTTAAGGGTACTCCTAATCTGGCCCGTTTTCAATGTATCGCCGATTTGGTCGATAAATCTTCGTCTAGGGCGTCCCTTCCCGACTTTGCCGTTCACTTCTGAAACATAAAGAGCAATGGCAGAAAAATAGTTGACCAAAATTATAGCGTCTAGAAATAAGTTATATATAAAATGAGTTTTATAATTTTTCTATGATTTTTCAAATAAAAATTTATTTTAATTAAAGCCACAGAAAAAAAAACATTTTTGGGAATATCAAATGACTGAAATCATTTTACACTATTCAAATGTTGCCATTTAGTATATTACTACTATTTTCGTATACACTTTGTAACACTACCAACACAACACACAAAATATTTTTATATTAAGTTATTATTAGTAATAACTGTACTATCAGTAATAACAAAAATAAAAGTAATGTGGCTGAGAATAAGTCTCTTACAAAGAATTTCCTACAATAATACATTATCTCAATCATAGTACTATGCACAGTATAAAATAAACATACAGTAGGACGACGCCTTTGATCTCGTGGTAAATGCCGACAACGTCTTAGACAGCGTAATGAGGTCAGGGTTGTCACAAATTAACAACTTTTGCTAATTTAGTTATTTATTTTAGATCTACATCGTGATCAACAATATGATTACTAAAATAAAGAATAAGTAATAATTTGTTCTAATATTTTTCCTGAAAGTACTCAAAACGCTAATTGCACGCCTCACAACGTGAGGGAGTGCTCTACTCTCGATATGTGGGCATACCTCAGTTTCGCTACATAAAATCGTTCATACTCTTAGCTAGACATTAAATGCATATTATTATTAACGTTACAATGACTACAGACATTGAATTATTGGTTTATTTTATAATTGATTCACTTTAGATTACATAACAAAAACTGGAATTGAAAAAATATATGGACTGACGTCCGTTTGTCTGTGCGTCTTCTCGCTTAATAGAAATGTAAGCAATAGATTGAGATATATAGTATTAAATAAGATTCCATACATTCTAAGGAGGGTGCTTATTGATTTTTGCTATTTAACTGAACACTTTTTAAAAGTTATTTATTTTTTCATTAAAATTAAAAGAAACGCTCATGAGGCGTGCATTTTTGATTTTTCAAATATTTACTACTACTATAACTATATGGACACCTGGTTTGTTACTAAATAATCGATAAGAAAAAAAAAAGGATATTGTAACTAATTAATTTCCAAATCAGGAATTATAAATGGGCAACTGACAAATATTTTCGGTTTTTAGATTTACTGGATTTGAAATTTCTATTATTGAACTTAATTATATAAAAAATTCTCATCCTAATAAATAAATTTAACAAATAATTTATTGGGAAGCATGCACATGGTTTGGTGTTGAATTCTATTAGTCTCAAATGCTCAAACAATTTGAACCCAATGTTTCCAGTAAAAGTAAAGATCGACATCAATTCTGTTTCCAAGCTATGTATGTAATCCACAAAATCATCTGGAGGGACTTGTAGTCCTCCGAAGCGATCACGGCTAGTATCATAAGCTCTCAGACGAATGTATAAATTTTTCTCATTTGATTCATCGTCATATGATGATGCGTAACTAATTATCGATAGGCAGTCACGCTTGTGACTTTCAACACACCTTCGCAACTAATAACCGCAGATATAGTGGAATGCATTTTTTTCTGGAATGTCGTACATATTTGTAAGATTCTCTTTAGGTTGTGTTTGAGGTGGATCCTGGATAGAAACTTGAGTTTGAGGTGTATTTTTGGCGAATTCTACAAATTGGGCTAGTATGCTATCAAAATCTTCGGTACAGTTTGTAGCGTCTGATAAATTTAGAATTTGGCATAGAAACATTTTTCGGAATGCCCTGGTGTATTGTATACAAGAGGGTTCCCGACAATTTCCGCCAGCTTGCCTCACAAGCCCAAAAAAATTTTCTAGGCAATCATTGTTAATTCTTCGTGTGAGTAAGTAATCATATAGACTTCATATCTTGATATAATTGCCGAAATGAGTTTATTGTTATGTTGAAAGCATTTATAAATTTTATGATATTGGTAACGTCACGGCCATTCTTTTTATTTTTAACTCTCATGCTATTAAACAGACGCTGAGATTTATCTAGCAATTCCTCTTGGAGAGTAGTACTCCTATACGGTTTACTGTAGGCTTTTGGTGAGTCGATGTTGCTTGAATTCAGTAAATCAAAGAGGCTGTTCATGATTTCAATAAAAAATATCGTACCATCATCAACTTGTAGAGTACCCGATGATTGGTAATTTTTTAAAGCTGCTACTACAGCATTGCTAAACGTGGTAGAGCCATGCTGCAGCTATATTATGGTTGTAGCACGAATGGGTCGGCTCGACCGGGGAAGGACCACGCTCTCACAGAATACCAGCGTAAAATAGCAGCTTAACGCTGCTGTGTTTCGTATGGTGAGTGTAGAGAACCGGAGACCCTTTTTACTGGAAACGAGGCATTCCATCTTAGTCCTCACGGATGACAACGCATCTGCATTTTGATTCGTAATCGAAGATAGGTGTAGATGTCTATGGGCCACAGCAACCACTTACCATCAGGTGGACTGTGTGCTCGTTTGTCACCCTTATCCTATAAAAAAAAAAAAATTGCTAAATACTTGAACGGCAAAACGAACTTTTTGTTTTTGGAAACTATTTGGCTGTAAATGTGAATCAGTTAAACGAGGAGCTGATCGCATATCTTTCATTTTATCTAGTTCATACATGTTTGTTATGTCCTCCCACCGAGTACTTTTGCCATCAAACTCAAAATTATAGTTTATTAAATTATTTCTCACACACTTCATTAAGTGTGGAACATCAAATATGTAGTAAATGTTGTGACCACCAATCTCAAAACATGAGCTTTCTTTAGAGATCCCTAATGTTTTTAAAAATGCCAAAAAATCTGATCCTAGATCTGACACGAAAGCTCGTATATTAAAGCCAAGCTCTAAAAGACGTTTCACAGTAGCAATTATCCATGTTTTTAATTGATCATCAATTTTACTGCTGTAGATAAAAGAAAAGCCAATAGGTTGTTTCCATTTTGATGTTATACCTCGAAGCATTAAGGTAAAAGCATACCCTGCGGCAACAGGTTGCTGTTGCCCATCTACTTCATGGAGGCCCAATATTTTATCTTCCTTGCTGCTATAGGATAAGTTTAATTTCAGACTCATCTCATCCATACAAAGCACATATTCTTTTTCAGATGATGACATATGCTTGATTGTAGCTGATAAAACATCCCACATTTGCTGGTTAACTTTAGTTTGCATAGGTAGGTACATCTTAGCTAAAGTTGATTTAGACGGTAAACAAATAGTCTTCGATAAAAATCGATAAGCGAGAGGGCTTGTGTAATACATATTTAAGCAAAACAATTTGAATTCTCTGCTATATCTATTGTTTTACAATGGGGTTTTAAATAAATTTGCGCCTTTACAATCGCGCTTAACTTGGGAGATAAAAATTTATCACAACCGTTCAAAAACTGTTCCGCGGTAACATCTTCATATTTTTTAGCAGTGCATTTTAACTTTTTACTTATTTTAAACAATTGTTTTCTAAGTTTACTTTTTCGGGGAGTAAAGTCAGTCAATCGTGCTGGTGTCTGAGAACTAAAATCTATACCTATATATTTCTTAGTGTTTGTGTGTTCTGAATTTTGTGATGAAGAACCTACTTATTCATGGTCTCTTCGAGCTATTTTTGGTATTAAAACATGGCGTTTATCGGAGAGTTCCAATATTACATCACTTAAAATTTTGACTTTAGGATCAGTCTGTGTATGGATCGAGTCGTTGGTTGGTAAAAATAACGTTGGTATAGCTGTTTTCTTAAGTAATTTCTTCCCGTACATACTCTTTTCGAAATGCAAACTGCAAATGTACGTATTCTTTATGCTTTTGAAAGTTCTTCCAACTAAATTAGGTCTTCCAATAACTTTCAGCCATGATTTGCATCTGAAATTTTTAAATACAATACTTATTAATACATTTTCATAATTATCACCCACTAGCCTCAAAATTGACATCCCTAACATTAAAAAAATGATGTCTACCATCATGGATTTAGAAATAAATTCCATTTTTGTAATAAGCACCCCAAGAAACCTCGAAATTGATACCCATATATTATTAAAAAATGTCCGCCATCTTGGATATGAAAATGGGTGCTGGTTTCGTAATAAGCACCCCAAGAAACCTCGAAATTGATACCCATATCATATTATTAAAAAAAATGTCCGCCATCTTGGATATGAAAATGGGTGCCGGTTTCGTAATAAGCACCCCAAGAAACCTCGAAATTGATACCCATATCATATTATTAAAAAAATGTCCGCCATCTTGGATTTAAAAATAAATTCCATTTTTGTAATCAGCACCCCAAGAATCCTCGAAATTGATACCCATATCATATTATTAAAAAAATGTCCGCCATCTTGGATATGAAAATGGATGCCGGTTTCGTAATAAGCACCCCAAGAAACCTCGAAATTGATACCCATATCATATTATAAAAAAATGTCCGCCATCTTGGATATGAAAATGGGTGCCGGTTTCGTAATAAGCACCCCAAGAAACCTCGAAATTGATACCCATATCATATTATTAAAAAAATGTCCGCCATCTTGGATTTAAAAATAAATTACATTTTTGTAATCAGCACCCCAAGAATCCTCGAAATTGATACCCATATCATATTATTAAAAAAATGTCCGCCATCTTGGATATGAAAATGGATGCCGGTTTCGTAATAAGCACCCCAAGAAACCTCGAAATTGATACCCATATCATATTATTAAAAAAATGTCCGCCATCTTGGATATAAAAATGGATGGCATTTTCGTAATCATCACCCCAATAAACCATGAAATTGACATTCATATCATACATATATTAAAAAATTACCGCCATCTTGGATTTAAAAATAAAAGCTATTTTCGTAATTAGCACACCGACAAACCTAAAAATTGACCCGTAAATCTTAATATTTTATAAAAAAACTTCGAAAGACCGAAGACGAGGCACTATAGTATGGTATAAAACCTTAGCCGGCCCAACCACATGATTTAGATGAAGAAAAAAAAAACAATCAATCAGTAATGCCCAGCGACTATTACCTATTTTTTTACCCGCCATTTCTTTTACGTTGACATGACAAAATATACATAATGTAAAAAATAATAACAATATTGATTTACCTTTCTTCCGTGTGCGGAATTTGGTGAAATCGCAGGTCTTTATTTATGCGAGATGACGACTTGCAATCTCTCACTGCACACGTCGTATGAACCATTTTAATTATAATTATCAACACTAAAAATAATCAAAGCAAGCGCGTGTTAACCCTGGAAGTCGTGTCCCGAGCTCCTAATACGATTGGCATGAGCTACTCGGGCTCGTCCTTCCCGCGTCTCACCCCTCACACCCCGCACGATTGCCCCGTCTAGACGTCTTCGTCGGACGACTGTATGGATTTATAGACTGTGGTACTATGTAACAATTCCATTTAATGTTATGCCAACACTAGCTAAAATAAAATGTCACTGTTTTTTTTACTGGCTTTACGGCTCTGGGTTCTAGCCCTTCTGAGAATGTCACTATGGTACAAAAGACCTGGAGCCATGCCAGAAATATACATTTATAGTATGCAAATATATAATAGAGATACAATAATCTAAAAACTCTCAATTATGTATTATGTATCAAGCTAACATCAAAAAACCACAGAAAGCATGACTTTTTCCAAGTGACATAGGACATAACCTAAAAAGGTTCAAATGTAAATATATTTTTTTGGCGCCTTCTCAGTACAAAATTCTTTGACAGAGTTATTAAGGGACTGACGCTTAACATTTTAAGATATTTTTGGTATATAGACGCTACCATTTCTTCTCAACTAATTTTATGTATGAAAGTCTGCCATTGCTCTTTGCTTTGTCACTCTTTCCTCGTTCATTCTTTCTACGTGACCAAACCACCGAAGCATTCCTTTTTTAATTCTAGTCACAACGTCATCTTGCAAACCACACTTTTCTCTTATCACACTATTTCTCACCCCGTCATTCAGATTTAGCTAATTTAGATAATGATTATAATAATCTATATAATTTGGAAATTATAATTTGTATTTTTAATATAATAAAACTTTGTTCATGATTTTTTTTGCTTTATTTTGAAGCCCTAGAATCCAATCTAATTGCAAACAAAATCCGTATGTTTTGGTTATCGATGGTCCACAGACTATAAACTGTTGATTTCCATCTATAAACACTAACCTCTACTCACACGTACAAAAAAAATAAATATATTTTTAACGTGAGGTAAGGGTGACCTCATGAACGTGTCAGTAGAAGCCCGCCTAAGGGTATTAGTGTTCTGTGAGTAGAAGTCTCCAATTAGGTCAGGGTAGATCATAATTTGAATGAATATTTTAATGACAAATTATAAATTTAATTTATTTTCACAAAATTTATTATTTCTATATACTTAAATGACATTATTAATATTTTCATCAAAGTTTTAAATCTTATTTACATGAATTAAAATGACCAATAGTTAAGATGAAATATTTATTGACATTTACATTTTAAATAAAAATGTGTATTATTTGGTTTGATATTTAATAATTAATAATAATGTATAGATTATGTACCTTAAAAATTGTAATTTAATTTGATTTTATATTAATTAACAATTAGAATCCATCTTAATATGCTACGCCCGTACAGGATTGTCACATGCTCTATAGATATATTGTAATAACTTTATACTTTGTGACTTGCAATAAATGAATTATGAATTATGATCTCATGGACAGTGAAAGTGTTAAATGATAGGTAAGCATTTAATTAAGCGAGGCAATCTCAGGCTATGCGTATAAGTATAATATAAGTGAAATATTTATTAAAAAAAATTTTTTTTACCTCGTTTCTTTATATATTCTTGCATTGTCACCCGAATTTGAGCTATATACAAAATTGCAAATTTCCAGCTCATCGGGAAGTTAGTTTATTTCAGCGGCGGCGTTATAGCCGAAATATATTTTTTTAATTTTTTGGCCATTTTAACCCCCTAGGAGTGTAATGAGAACTTTTTGCTCCTATTCAACCATGACCTCCATGACATCCTCTGCATGATAGGCTATTCAAACTGACTGGGCCTAAAGTTCGAGTCACCCCCCATTTTTTTGGTTTTGGGTAATTTTGAGCCACTAGGAGTGTAATGAGAACTTTTTGCCCCTATTTCAACCATGACCCCCATGATATCCTCTACCTGATAGGCTATTCAAACTGACTATGCCTAAAGTTCTAGTCACCCCCCATTTTTTTGGTTTTTGGCCATTTTGAGCCCCTAGGAGTGTAATGAGAACTTTTTGCCCCTATTTCAACCATCACCCCTATGACATCCTCTACATGATAGCCTATTCAAACTGACTATGTCTAAAGTCCGAGTCACCCCCCATTTTTTTGGTTTTTGGCCATTTTGAGCCCCTAGGAGTGTAATGAAAACTTTTTGCCCCTATTTCAACCATCACCCCTATGACATCCTCTACATGATAGCCTATTCAAACTGACTATGTCTAAAGTCCGAGTCGCCCCCCATTTTTTTGGTTTTTGACCATTTTGAGCCCCTAGGAGTGTAATGAGAACTTTTTGCCTATTTAAACCATGATCCCCATGATATCCTCTACATGATAGGCTATTCAAACTGACTATGCCTAAAGTTCGAGTCACACCCCATTTTTTTGGTTTTGGGCCATTTTGGGTCACTAGGAGTGTAATGAGAACTTTTTGCCCCTATTTCAACCATGACCCCCATGATATCTTCTACATGATAGGCTATTCAAACTGACAATGCCTAAAGTTCGAGTCACCCCCCATTTTTTGGTTTTTGGCCATTTTGAGCCCCTAGGAGTGTAATGAGAACTGTTTGCCCCTATTTCAACCATAACCCCTATGACATCCTCTACATGATAGGCTATTCAAACTGACTATGCCTAAAGTTCGAGTCACCCCTCATTTTTTGGTTTTTGGCCATTTTGAGCCCCTAGGAGTGTAATGAGAACTGTTTGCCCCTATTTCAACCATAACCCCTATGACATCCTCTACATGATAGGCTATTCAAACTGACTATGCCTAAAGTTCGAGTCACCCCCCAAACTCATTACTAGTCTTTCCTTCCAATTACTTCCAATAAAATCAATTACTAAATTCCACCCGAAACGACAGACAAACAAGAAAGTAACTTATAAAACGTGGTAAATGTATATCTAATATACTCTAAACGTAAACAAAATTGAAGTGAATGTCTGTAATATAGAAGTAACTGGCTTCTATTAAGCTCACGGGGTCCAAATACATACTATTAAGACATTAACAACATTTTTTTTTAAATCTATCTGTCTGTCCAGGCTAATTTTCGAAATGGCTGAACCTATTGTGATGAAACTTTACGAACAGATAGAGAGCTATTCCCGATGGGATCTTTTATCCGAAAAACTTAAAGATTTTTTTTTTGAATATCTAAAAATTGATAAAATAATTATGGTCTTCGATACCTTGATGACCTTAAATCTAAATTATGCGTACATTAATATATTCTATGCAGACGAGCTTGGGTAGGTCGCTAGTTTATAAATAAGCTTATTTTCTAGTTTGTAACTTAGAATCCAAGTTGACATGAACAACGCCCTCTATTGCTCCGCATAATCAACAACCTACATTATACATAATTGTAATTTTTACTGGTTTCTGATGATGTTGGTGCTAATTTTTGTGGTATCATGTCGTATTGATGAGTGTTATTTAAGTTATCCTTTGGCAAAGAATATCTTACAAACAAAACTCGTAATCAAAAGCGGGGCTCATCTGTGAACAGTACATGGCTCCACTGTTCCATATCCCCATTCACATGTTTATGTGCGAATGCAAGTTTGCTGATTCGATGCTGCTTGGTAATCTCTGGGCCATGTGCAGGTGTTCTGGCCATGATATCAGTTTCATTGAGGCGTCTCCTGATAGTCCTGTCACTTACGTGCACATCTCGAACTTCAGCAAGGCAACTTCTGACTTCAACAGCAGTCATGGCCCTATTACGTAATATTGCTAGCGTAAGGAGTAGGATCTTTGGCGACCTGTACCTAGCTGAAAATAAACACAAATATAATTTCAAGATTATTTATTTAAAGAGATCGTAATGAGTCTTTTTTGTGCCGGTCAGTAGATATATTCATTTTTGCGCACATGTAAGTAAATTTCGTCACTATAGACTGCTGTCCAATAATCCAATACATGATTCCATTCTCGATTTTTACTTATATATTTAAAGAAAATAAATATAAATATAATTTAAGTATTAATAGAATATATATAAGTAGGTGTGAATTGGGGCTTCTGCGTCACTAGCTTTCGCATTCGCTCGAGCTCATGCCGCTGAAGGCCCCAATTCTCTCCATTAGCGGTCTAAAGGACAATGTCCAAAATCGCCCTGTGTAATAAAAGCATCGGACATACATGATAATTAATTTTCTATTTTATTATGTTAGTTGCAAATACTTTTATAACACGGACTAGCTGCATGCAAAAATAAACATTAAAAAGTATTTTACTCGACTAATAACATTAATCGCCGCCATCTTCGCCAAACATCATGTGGTGTTAAAAAATGATCAGGGATGCCCAATCGATTATAATCGACTTTTGAATTGAATGAAATACATTTTGAATTTATTTCGAATAAAGTTTCAAAAAGAAGCTACAATAAAAATATAAAATTACCATTTCTTTATATTCTTTTATATTATTCCCTAAAAGTATAATTTAAAAAACCTACTATACCTAATGAATGAGGTCATACTCGATTTTGTATAGGTTAGTTAGAATAATGCTGAAGAAAAATATTCGTAAAGATAATTATTCAGGATTGTCTAACAATCGTTTAGAAAGGATTGTATTTTACGTCTTACTAAACGATAACTTACAAGTTTTTCAACAATTAATATTAAGAAAACAGTTATCGTTACTGCATTAATTATAAATGTGTTCTTTAAAAAGAGCAATATTGTAGACTAGATACAGACGTTATTATTGATATTGTTACAAGTATGGAAGAAGTAGAGACGTACGTGTTATTATAAGTAAAGTAGTATATTGTCATACTTGTTATGGTATTAATATTATCGTATGACAAAAGATGATTTGTGATGTGATGTGTGTTTGTAACGTATGGTTATAATAAATCTTAGGAAATATTCATAAATCGTATTGTATTTGGCGCTCCTATTTTTGATGTCACTAAATTGTCACTTGTCAGTCTCTCATGAAAAAAATACGATCTCCAAATCAATTCAAATCAAACACACTAGAATCGAATCTCGATTAAATCAAGCATTAACAGATCTATTTTTGATCAATCGCGACATTTTCAAACATGCCTAATATGGACAGAAAACATAATTAATGACGATAATTTACCGTAAATACAAATAATTGTATAGAAACATCATTAAAGAAATTAACATAACATCACGGTTGTATTTCTCAGAAGGAGTAGGTAGAGGTGTGTAGTACTAAGTAATACGTCCCATGTAATAGAGAAACAAGCCAAACACCGGACACAAATCCAGACTCCGTGCTACTAATGGGAACTTCAATTTATTAAAAAAAATGTCATACCCTGGGATTGAACCCAGAACAGAACAGTTTTTCTTTCTGTCACAAGGAACAGATGTTCCACCTATGCAAAAGTATTTCTTGAATCGTTTGAAATATTCTTGAATAAGTCTAACTCGAGAGGTTTTTGGATCGATTCATTGAATCGATGGAGTGTTCTAAGTCGATATCAGGACATCGGATAAGGATTCTTCAGATGTATATCGATCTGGAAAATCGATTATTTTATTATAAACAATCGATTAAACGATTTCAAATCGACATGCCTACTTTATACTGTCATCTTTCACTCTGTCAAAATTACATTGGTTGGTGTCGTTTGCTTTTTGTAATTGTATCGGTGTTTTGGTGACTTTCGGGACTATATATTGAACATTACGACTTGGCTATTTTAACGGACTCTGATTGCTTTCAAGAACGACTTACCTTGCTGTGATTTTCGGAACTGTGTACCGCTCATACGATAACCTAGCATTCATAAACGGACTTACGCATACGCAATGGAAAGTGTATTTTGTGTAAATTGCGGCTCTGCTGGTGGCTCAATGTTGTTGAAAGATGAACAGAGAAGCAATCGTGCAATATTGCTGTAATTGCATCGTTGTATGTCGAACCATCGGTAGCTGCGCCCATGCTATGACCATCACCATTTAGAAGATGAACAATATACATGAAATTAATCTGTGTTTTATTTCTAATTCAAACATAATAAATTAATGTAGTTTAAACAACTTATACTCCCAATTAGGTGCTAAGTCGGTAAGGCTGGTTTCATAGTCACGCGTTTGAACAGCGCCGTCCAGACGCACACGCTTGCAAATGCACTAGATAGTAGTCGATAATATTCACGCTGTTCAAGCGCGCTCTGTTAAAAATTCGTTAAAACCGTGGTTGATACGCTCGCTGTTCGACGGCATGTCTAGCAGTGTGACTGAACCATCCTAAATCCTCTACATTTAGGTACTAGGTATCTCACCGTTCCGTATATGCTAATGACAACATCTAAATGCTAACAGCCATTATATACATACATTTTAATTTTTACATGAATACTCAAACATTATCTCTCATTTCGAAGCCAATGCTAAGAAAGCAGGTTTATTAACTAGATTCTATGCATTTATACGTTACAATTACGTACACTTAGGCTTTAGAACAAAAATAGCACACCTAATTATCTAGATAGGTACTAAAAATAGCTAAATATTTTAGGACGTCATTTTTCAGTTTGTAAAAAATCACTCGGAGCTATGAAAAACCGTAATACTCGTGGTTTAATTATAACCTCAAAATCTGATACTTTTTTTGAAATATATCCTTTATGCAGCTAGTCCGCTATAAAAATAAGATCATATAGGAATTTACTAATGATCGACAATAAAACACACAATTTTCCGATGCTCTTGGTTCCAGGGCGAACAATGTATGGCAGAGCAATGTCCTTTTTAGTCTAATTCTCGATCCGCTTTTTTTTATCATTGCTCCATTTCTAATACCGTTTTATTCGGAATCTCAAATACAAATGGTTGAATAATATAACAACAAAATATGAAGGCTAATCTATTTCATCGTTAAAAATGCAAGGTGGTACAAAAAACAGTTACTTTAATAATAAGTACTAATCGTTAACGGTCTGAAACTATTTTTTTTTCTTCTTCTCGAACACAAAGGTAATTTAAATTGAAAGATGAAGTGTTTATTTACATATATTTTTTTATAAATCAAACAATCATTTTGTTTTCAAAACACCATTTCTTAATATATAAAACATTTTTTAACGCACATATTTTCTTATGAGTAAAACAGTTATACAGTAAAGTATCTTTACAATAAAGTTCACAAAGAGTATTTAAATTGGAAGCTCCTAAGCAACTTTTAACTATGATAGTATTATTTTCATCACAAATATCTTGCACCCATATAATTTTTTCACATCTTTTTAAAAAAATCTTTTTATCTTTCAAATATGTCTTTATAATTCTGTGAAACTCTCTATAATCAACAAAGCCCTCGCTCCATCGATGCCCTCTGTGCTTTTCAATCCAACCAATTTGTTTTTTCTCTTCAAGAGATAGTGAAGTGAATGGGTAAGGCGGTTTAATTAGGAATATATTGGTGTACTCAAGAGTGGCTCAAACTCCTTTACTATAAATTTATTTTTGCTATTTATGAAGCCTTGAAGATCGACGATTATTGTATTGCTATTCATGATATTTTCTTAACGATATTACTCAGTGGTTTGTATTCGAATACACAGTCGTTTAATATCGAGCAATAAGCGGTTGTCTGATCTGGTATTTCTTGGTCTGTTTCGATTTCAACTCTCACATCGGTCGAAACTTATAAAGGTTCGTGTTGTCTTGAACAATCAATTACAAATAATGGAGCCACGTCTCTGAACTCCTTTAAACCAATCAACAGCTCTGACCGGCGTCCATGATACGACTGTTGAAATCTCGCATACTGATCGTATGCGAGATTTCAAGTAAACTTATCTTCTGAAAAACTGACATTCATACCCTCATAAGGATAATATGATGAATTTAAAAGACTCTTACATCTCGTACGTGACAATGATCAAACCAAGTTAGTTTTTTCGCTATTTGATGGACCGCATACAATACTACGTATCGTATTTGGCAATAAGCTCCCATGACGTTTAACCTTATTTTTTGGTGCAGGACAGATACATTCTAATTTAAGTGATTCTTTTTGTTTGAGAAATTTCATAATAGTTTTGTTAACTTGTTCGTATTAGCTGATAGGTTTTAATAAACTAACGTTATTTCAATCGTGTTAATAATTTAAAAACTTGAAAAGGTTGCAGAAGATTAACTTAATCATCAGCTTTAGTTCAAAAGCATATTTTTTATAGGATAGGGTGACAAACGAGCACACAGTCCACCTGATGGCAAGTGGTTGCTGTGGCCCATAGACATCTACATCTATCCTCGTTTGCAAATGAAAATGCAGATGCGTTGTCACCCTTGAGGATTAAGATGGAATGCCTCTTTTCCAGCAAAAGGGTCTCCGGTTCTCTACACTCATCATACGAAACACAGCAGCGTTAAGCTGCTGTTTTACGCTGCTATTCTGTGAGAGCATGGTCCTTCCCCGGTCAAGCCGACCCATTCGTGCTACAACTATACTACTAATGTAGCTGCAGCATGGCTCTACCATGTAAAAGCATTCACTCACTCTTGCTTCGCTCAAGCTATGTGCCCACTGAAGACCATAATTCTCTCAAGTATAGGTCCAATTTTTTTAGTCTAACCAAATTAGTACCTACATGCTTGCAAGTTTCTATATTAAATCAATTTATTTAACCAATGGTGGGTGATCGCAAATGATCTAGCAGTTTGTACTACGAGTGAGCTACAAAGCCTGATGGCTGTGGTTCGATTCCCATCCAGTATAAAAATTAGAGTGCATGAACACATGAAAAAATTCGTATATATGAACTGTTGGAGACCTTTTTTTCTTCTTTTTTCTATGTGTAACTAGCGAGCGTTAGCAGTTCAGGCAATCTATTATGACTGAGTAACAAACATAAAAAAACATCTAACATACACTTTTATGTTTATGTTATAATTTTTTATAGAATAAGGGTGACAAACGAGGACGCAGTCTACCTGATGGCAAGTGGTTCCTGTGGGGCATAGACATCTACATCTATCTTCGTAGCGAATCAAAATGTAGATGAGTTGTCACCCGTGAGGACTAAGATGGAATGTCTATTTTCCAGTAAAATGGGTCTCCGGTTCTCTACACTCACCATACGAAACACAGCAGTATTAAGCTGCTATTTTACGCTGGTATTCTGTGAGAGCGTGGTCCTTCCCCGGTCGAGCCGACCCTAAAGTTCTATCACGTACAAACGTAATTAATAAGCATGTAGTTACTTTCGTAATGTCTTAGCGTAGTGTCTTATGGAATCTTACTATGGGATAATGCGACTGACATTGAAGTTATATTTGTTTGCAAAAGATAGGCATACGAATGATTTATAACTTAAATTGTAAAGAGTCCCTTAGAGACAAATTTTAAGGAAATAAACATATTAACTTACATAGGCTGAACTAAAAGTATCGGGAATGGAATATTTCCACTGTTCCTGTCATATTAATTTTTTTTTTATTGTAAAGTCCTTAGTTTTAAAAATCGAATACCATTTATTTATTTAAAAAAAGATTCTCGGTCTTGTCACAAGGTTTTGTCAAACTTGTTTAGTTGTTGAAAAAATGGAATTGACTCGAGAAAATTCAAGAGCAATGATTTATTATGACTTTCGAAATGGTTTAACACAAAAACAGTGTGTTGACCGGATAATTTCTGCATTTGGTGATGAAGCCCCATCCAAAACCACAATTTATCGCTGGTTTGCTGAATTTCAACATGGACGTGTCAAGTTCAGTGATGATCCCCGTCAAGGTCGTCCAAAAACTGCAGTCACCCAAGAAAACGTTGATGCTGTGCGTAAGCTGATTGAGGAAGATCGACATGTGACATACCGCGAAATTCAGGCAACTTTAGACATTGGCATGAGTCAAATACAAATAATCTTGCATGAACAATTAGGTGTAAAAAAGATGTTTTACCGATGGATACCGCATTCGCTCTGTGAAGAACAAAAAGCGGCTCGCGTTACTTGGTGCGTCAGAACTCTCGAAAGATTCCACGCAGGATCCTCAAATGCTGTATACAACATCCTATCAGGTGACGAATCCTGGATATACGTGTACGAACCCGAAACAAAAAACCAGTCACGAGTTTGGGTGTTGGAAAATGAGTTAAAGCCAACAAAAATTGTTCGTTCACGGAGTGTTGCAAAAAGAATGGTGGCCACGTTTGTCTCCAAAACCGGCCATGTTACGACTATTCCTCTTGAGGGACAAAGAAAGGTTAATGCAGAATGGTATGCTAGCATTTGTTTGCCACAGGTCGTTTCTGAACTCCGTAAAGAGAACTGCAACCGCCGCATCGTCCTCCATCACGACAATGCGAGTTCTCACACCGCACACAGAACAAAAGAGTTTTTAGAGCAAGAAAACATAGAATTATTAGACCATCCGCCGTACAGCCTCGACCTAAGCCCTAATGATTTCTATACTTTCCCTAAAATAAAGAATAAATTGCGTGGACAGAGATTTTCATCACCTGAAGAAGCTGTGGACGCCTACAAAACGGCCATTTTGGAGACCCCAACTTCCGAATGGAATGGTTGCTTCAATGATTGGTTTCATCGTATGGAAAAATTTGTCAAATTTCGCCCAAAAGCAATAAATACATTTTTAAATAGTAATGTTGTGTCACTTCCTTGATTCCCGAAATTTTCAGTGCCGCCTAACATCGAAATATATTTATGAAAATGTAATTTATGTACATAAAAACATAAATAGCTTTCATAAGAAAAAAATATGTTCATTTTTTAAACACTAGGAACAAACATAAGCTTGTAATACCAGTTTTTAGACTTTTTAGAACTAGTAATTAATTTATGGGTAGGCAAAATTTACGCTTTTACAACAACAGCCTGGGTGTTATTCCAGACTATATTCTATCTAGAGATATTACGAATAGTATAAAATTCAGTTTAAGATTGAAAATTGTTAGTTTTTTTTTTCTTCAAAAAGCATTAATTTTAAACAAAGATATATTTATAATGGTCTATATTTAATAAGTACAATGACCACTATATGCTGACCCATTTCCATATTATTGTGAAATCACACGTTTACCTGTAAAACACTGTCATATCCCATTACAGCGTCTGGCAGGCGCCAATAGTGTTTTCAGCTGACAATTCAATGTTGATTTGACATCGCATGCAAATATTTATGTTAAGTGTTTTTCACATATGAGCATTTAATGTTAATAAGCAAAAATATTCCTTACAAATAACATTAATACCGGTCAATGCTAAAGTTACCAAATGAAATATTTCTTCATTTTATAATATGTCAAACTAAAACACTTCCAAGTGGGGATAGCGCTATAATATAGGGTATAAAATATAATGTTAGGAGGTGTTTAACCATTAGTTGCATCGTGTTTTCCACAGTCTACTAGACCTGGAAGTGTTCAGCATTATCATCAAGACAGCAAGTATGTACGTAACACTTAGTCTCCTCACTCATTAAACACAATAGAATTATAATTAATTTGTTATATTATGTTAGAGTAAAGTTATATTATGTCTCGCTTTATAAGTTTTTTATATGAGTGATTCTGTATAGTGACATATTTTGTGTTACATTTTTAGGTTTTCCAACCCCTTTGAGTCAGACGCTGAAGTACAGTCGACTTCGCAAAAGAAGAAAGCGGTTAAGAAACCAGCTAATGTATTAAAGACTAAAACAACAGTTCCTAAGTCCAAGAAACGAGTTGAATTATTCGGAAGAGAGTCGAAATCTGAGGCTGATACATCATCATCACTCACCCCAGCTTCAACCAGCAGGAAACGTAAATTAAAAGTTTTTCCAGATTCTGAGATAAGCAAATCTTATTTAATTTTAATAGTTTGAGTTGCCATTCACATGATTAAAAGTTAGTTTCTATTTGATTGGGAATAAATGTGAAAATGATGTGAATAAATTATCAGTCATAGGTTTTTTTTATGAAAACGTATTTAATTATATTCTTAGACGATCGATGTGATTGATACAATTGTTAGTGAATTGGACTACTAAGTCATGCTATGAGCATCGTATAAATATATTTATGCGGGGTAGGAGGGAATATAAATATTGTTCATTGCTTATCAGTATGCTTTTATTTAATAGTATTTTATTGTTTCCAGGATGAAGATTCTGAACCTATCCGAGCGGGGATTTTAAAAAGCCACTTATCATGCCGAACAGAATCGGGATATATGCACCGGAGCGAGCCTTCGAAGCGAGGTGAATATTACATCGAAGTGCGCATCTCTAACTTCCGCGAGCTGGAGGCTATTCCATTAACCGACCGCTGGCAGCACTCTCTGATCAGCTTTAAATCAGCCGTCGATGAGAAAACCCCAACGTGGAAGGCTGTTACCCAGTTGGTATCATGCATCAAAGAAGATTATCACAACGTTCGTCCAGTTTTGTATCCAACTAAAAGTTAGAAACTGATCTATATTTAGTGTAGTAATATAATAAGTGTTTTATCATTTATTTTTAGAAAGGTTTAGTACCCGGCTTAAAATTTTATACTATTCGTAATATCTCTAGATAGAATATAGTCTGGAATAACACCCAGGCGTTTGTTGTAAAAGCGTATATATTGCCTACCCATAAATTAATTACTAATTCTATAAAGTCTAAAAACTGGTATTACAAGCTTATGTTTGTTCCTAGTGTTTAAAAATAAACATATTTTTTCTTATGAAAGCTATTTATGTTTTTATGTATATACATTACATTTTCATAAATATATTTCGATGCTAAGTTAATTTGTTTATTTCCTTAAAATTTGTCTCTAAGGGAGTCTTTCTTTTAATAACATAAACATAAAATCAAAATAAAGCTATAAAACTAAAATTCAAAATCTAACAACCAAAAAAACTATATTTTATTATAATAAACTGATCTGTATTCATAATAATAATAATAATTTAATGGATGATGGAAGATAATAGAACGCGCATAGGGCCGCTGCCTGGGGGTCGCCGGGGCGCGTCTGGAGCTGGCGCTGGACGTGACAGCATGCGAGCCGCCAGCCGAGCGCGAGGTGCTGCACGACCACCTAGCAGCCCCTCGCGTCCATCATCCCCACCAGACGGCTTGGTGTCGGCGGGGTCCTCTCGGACTCGGCAAGCGGCACCCGCCGCTGGTGGAGTACGCCGCATGCGTTGGACAAAAAATATGAACATAAACGCATTGCGGGCGTACTATAGGGCGAAAGGGGAAGAAACTGGAGGGATAGCGTATCGGGCTCGGATGCATCGCTTTTTTGCTGAGCTTGAGCCGTCAGTTCCCGTCACGGAGCAAAACCTGGCAGACCGAGTTCGGTACATCATACGCTCGAAAATATTTGATGATGCTGAACTCGAACGACTACGACGTGAAGCTATTCCCTCATCGAATGAACCGGCTATAGCTGGGGATGCGGCTCTTCAGGCCACAGACCAGCAGCCACATAAAGAGGGCGCCATGGATCTCCCTGCTCTGGTTGATTCAGGCGATGATGGAATGGTCACCCAAGAACTAGAGCAGATGAGGAGTAAATTGGAGGAGGCGATTGTGGAAACGCGCAGTACGCCTCTCGAAAATCGACCGCGACTCCCGCGCATACCCCTAAGCAAGCGGAATCGGGCTGTCGTGAGGGCTCTCAACCCAATGCTGGTGACCTATTTGGAAGCCAGCCGGGACCTTTGCGAGACGGACTCAATTCTTTTTGGCGCCGCACTGGCAGTTTGCCGTATTGTTGGCGCCAAAATTCCCACGGCTGGACGCGCTACTAGACAAAGTAGCGCCATCCCAGCCTGGAGAAGAAGGATTGAGGACCGTATCGTAAAGGCAAGGGCCCTCATCGGCAGGCTGATAAGCTTCAGGTCGGGCAATAACAGGCCGCGAATTCTGCGCACCGTCAGAATGGCGTTTGCTGGGACAAATATCAGTTTGTCCCAGCCGGATATAACGCAAAAACTGACGGAGCGCATAGACGACCTGAAGCAGAGAATCGCTGCTTGGGGGAAGCGGATTCGGCGATATACCGAGAGGTCGACACGGTTCAACCAGAATTGTCTCTTCCAGAGTGATCAGAAGAGGCTATATAAATTATTGGAGCGACCAATGGTACGTGGAACGGGCCAAGCACCGAATCAGGCCGACACTGTCGCATTCTGGCGCGGCCTGTGGTCAGAGCCCGTAAACCACAGTGAGGGCCCTTGGACGGAAGTTGTGGTGAGTCAGTGTGCGAATCTTACGCCCATGGACCCCGTCATTATAACGCCGGACGATGTAGCTGAGGCGGTCCGAAGGGCCCCGAACTGGAAAAGTCCGGGGCTCGACGGGCTGCATCACTACTGGCTGAAGGGGTTCGTGGTGTGTCACGCTGTGCTCGCCCGACAATTTCAAGAGGCTCTCGACCAAAAGTCGCTCCCGAGCCTCTTCACTACTGGGATCACTCATTTGGTTCCTAAAGACCGGGATACCATAGACCCGAGCAAATACCGCCCCATCACGTGTCTACCCACGATATATAAGACATTAACATCCATTTTGAGCGCGAGAATCACTCGTCACCTGAACTCAAATCAGGTGATGTCGCGCGCTCAAAATGGATGTCGGGGTGGTGGTCGTGGAACCAAGGAACCACTCCTCATTGACGCGGTCATTGGCAAAGTGGTTAAACGCAACCGTCGGAACCTATCCGCCGCCTGGATAGACTACAAAAAGGCATTCGACTCGGTGCCTCATACATGGCTGAAGAGGGTCCTCGAGCTGTACAAGGTTGACTGTACATTTAGAGACTTCCTCGGGCAGTGTATGGGGCAGTGGAGTACGATCCTTTGTCATCTAGGCGAACGGATGACGGCTGCGGAGAACCACATAAGGATAAGAAGGGGTATCTTCCAGGGCGATTGTCTGAGTCCAATCTGGTTCTGCCTCTCTCTGAACCCTCTCAGTACCTTACTGGAGGGCTCCGGGAGGGGATTTCAGCTTCGGAGAGGAGGTACAAAAGTGACCCACCTTTTCTATATGGATGATCTCAAGTTATTCGCCTCCAGTCGCTCTCATCTTGTGGAATTGCTAAACGTCACTTGTGATTTTAGCAATTCTATTGGAATGGGGCTGGGGACGGATAAGTGTGCGGTCCTCCATGTCGAAAGGGGTAGGGTTGCTAACTCTGAGGGCATAGATTTATCTATGCCCATCAACATAAGGACCCTTTCCGAGGCTGAAACATACCGATACCTGGGTATGTCACAGAACATCGGTGTAGATGAGGCGGGTATGAAACAGTCAGTTTGCGATGTGTTTTATGCACGCTTGACCAAAGTGCTTAACAGCCTTTTGTCCGGTGTGAATAAGACGCACGCATATAACGGTTGGGTCATGCCTGTTCTCATGTATACCTTTGGCATACTTAGGTGGACTCAGACCGAACTAAACGCTCTGGATAGAAAAGTCCGCACTATAATGACGTCCCACAGGATGCATCATCCGAGATCGTCAGTAATGAGGCTGTACTTGCCGCGGAAGCATGGTGGGCGCGGCTTTTTAAGCGCGCTTACCATGCATAATCGCGAAGTGTGCAGCCTCCGTAATTACTTTCTGACGAGAGCGGATGATCCATACTATAGGGACGTTATTTCTTGTGATAAAGGACTGACCCCTCTATCCTTAGCCAACGAGCAATGGCAAGACCCAGCAGTACAGTGCATTTCGGACCGGGAGGCCGTATGGAAGGAGAAGGAGCTCCACGGGAGGTTCTACAAGGCTCTACATGAGCCTTTCGTAGACACAGTCGCCTCCCTTCACTGGCTACGTTTCGGTGACCTCTTTGGGGTAACCGAGGGTTTTGTCTGTGCGATACAGGATCAGGTTATTAAGACCAACAATTATCGGAGATACATCCTAAAGGATGGCGCCGTCGACATCTGTCGAGCTTGTCGCCATCCCGGTGAGTCACTTAGGCATGTCATCTCCGGTTGTTCGGCGCTTTCTAACTCTGAGTATTTGCACAGACACAATCTAGTATCCAGGATTCTACACCAGGAGCTCGCTCTGAAATACGGCCTCGTGGATCGGAAACTGCCGTATTATAAGTACTTGCCGGACGCCGTGCTCGAAAATGACCGCGCCAGGCTCTACTGGGACCGGGCCATCATCACAGACAGGACTATTCTTGCGAATAAGCCTGATATTGTGCTGATGGACCGGGCACAGTCAAGGATATTTTTGGTCGACATTACCATTCCTTATGACGAGAACCTCGTGAAAGCCGAAACAGATAAGGTGACAAAATATCTGGACCTGGCTCACGAGGTAACCGGCATGTGGGGTGGTCTGCCGACCGAAATTATTCCTGTGGTCGTTTCTGCGAACGGGTTAATCCCAGTCAGCCTCCCGGGTTATCTGAGGCGACTGGGACTCCGTGACGGACCGCTCCAGGCTCAAATGCAGAAGGCGGTGCTCCTCGATACCGCCCGCATCGTCCGCCGGTTTCTTTCCCTTTCCCCCTAATCCTCGGCCGTCTGGTCTCCCCTGCCGAGGGCTTCCATCTGGTTGGGTTTTTATATATTTATGTATTTTTTATGTATTTATTTTATTTTATTCATATTTATGTATGTTTACCATTTTCATTTACAATTATATATTTATACTGCCCAACCAGATGAGAAAACTTTATAGATACCCCAAAATAATAATTAAAAAAATGTTTTTCTGTAAGCCCTGCGGTATGCATGTTAAACATTATTCCGCTCATCAAAAGTCCTATATTCACAAGTCCAACTGCTTACTGCAAACCGAGTTTGATAATGTAAATATAATAGCATGTGCTCTCAAGAACAGAATTGTCACTTACAGAATTAGTCCTAAAAAATTAACTATTTCACCTGAAATTTTCTTGTCTTATATTTCACACACATCTCTTCAACTAATTAAACAAATGTTGAAGAAACATTCAGCATTAAAAATTAATTTTGAACTGTTTGTTACATATACTTTACCCAAGAATAATGAATCATCTATTAAATCTTTTAATGCTAAATATAAAATTATATACCAAAACACTGATCTATCGTCTGTTTACAATAGTTTTGCAGAAAAAATAACGAACAAGTGTTCAGAATTCGAGCTTTGCGAATCAGGTTGGACTATTGAGGCCATAAGACACTTAGAATTAAATATTGTAAATATAATCCGTTAAGATTTGGTTCATATATACCATTACCTGAAAAAATACGTAATACAAAATCATACTTAAATTTAAAAAACAATGATAAACACTGCTTTCTTTGTATTATATTTTAACACTGCAGAAAAACTTTTAAATCATGATTATGCGAGGATCCAAACCATTTTACCGGAAGAAAATACTAAACTTTATTTTTCAAACTATGAAAAGACTCAAAGAATTCCTATTGTAATATACGGCGACTTTGAGAGTTTATTACATGAGTATTCAGACGAAAATAAAACTACGTATGTGGAAAATATTCAAATCCATGAGGCCAGTTGCTTTGCATATTATATATTTTGTAATTCTAAGCCCGAACTCAATAAATTAGTTTCCTATCGAGGGTCAGAGTGTGTTAAAAAAAATATTGAATCAATTAGTAAAGATGTTAAACGGTTACATAAATTACTTTCAAGTAATACGCCTCTGGTAATCGGTGAAACGGGGCGAGACTATTTCAAGGAATGTCATTTGTGTAAAAAAATATTTAGTAATACAGATATCATAGTTGCAGACTTGCATATCATGATCACTTTACTGGAAAATACAGAGGACCTGCTCATAACGAATGTAATTTAAAAGTTAAGACATGCTCGTTCATACCTATAATATTTCACAACCTTTTTGGTTATGATTGTCATTTATTTATAAAGAAACTTTCCGCCATTTGCGGTCGTATAAAACTAATACCCCGAAATAAAGAAAACTTTATTTCATTTACTAAGTTTATTTCAATAGAAAATAATAATAATAAGAATTCAGCTCAGTTGAAATTTATTGACTCTTTCTACTTTTTGAGCTCGAGCTTAGATAATTTAGTGAAAACGATGGAAGCGAAAGATTTTAAAAATTTATGCAAGTTTTATGAAGATAAATATTTATTTAATTTAGCCCGAAAGAAAGGTATCTACTGTTATGACTATATAGATTCATGGGATCGGTATGAAGAAAATCAATTACCAGAGCAATCGAAATTTTTCAATAACCTTACATCTCAATCTGTTTCAGTTGAAGATTATAGTCATGCATTGAAGGTATGGAATGATTTTAAAATCCGTAACTTAGGTGCATACACCGATTTATATTCAAAATGTGATCTATTACTGTTGTGTGATATTTTTGAAAAATTCCGAGCTATGAGTTTAAAACATTATAGTCTTGACCCATGTTACTATTACTATAGGACTAGCCTGCAAATCAAAAACCTTATTATAAAATATTGCTTTCAACGTGCGACATGTGCGAACTGCGCAGTGTGCGTTGATAATAGATTACCTCCTAATAGATTCCACATACAGGGCCACAAACGCGCGCAACACATACTTGCTGTAGCTAGGATATGAAGTGACGCTAAGAATCACGACATCAGTGACGACCAAGTTTGTGACCCGTAGGCACGTCCGAGTTCTAGACAATTTAAAAATAGTTTTGTATCCAAAATACATTACAAATGGCTTCCTGTGCGGTGAAACGGTGTGGCAAGTCAGCTAAGACATCCAGTTATCAAAAAGATGGCATAAAATTTCATCGGTAAGTAAATTATATATATATATATATATATATATATATATATATATATATATATATATATATACTAGCTGTTCCCCGCGACTTCGATTGCGTTTTGTAAGTTCATTACTTAAGAAATGTTCCATAAATAAAGAATTAGTGAATGATTTCTATAGATCTCAATTTAGTTGTCAAAGCAGTTTGTTTACCGTCAATCTTCTTATTAGTTTGGGAACCAGTGTACTACGTATTGATTTCATATCAATAAATCTTATAGCATTTATTCCGCTCAATTACCATTCAGGTAAATGAACGGAACCTTAGTCAAAACATTGATGTATTGTCGAAATAACATGTGACAATTCATCAATGTGCCACTGATTGCATCTTAATCTATAAATTTACGTGTCGTGAGTCGTGACTGTAACAAAATCAATACATAAATCACTTCAAAAATTAAAGGGATTTGTGTTAAAGTAATTGGTGGAGAAGGTTATATTTATTTGTAACTAGCTATCCGCCTCGGCTTCGCATGGTTGATTTCTGGATTTTAACAATAGCGCCACCTACCAGATCCAAATGTGAATCTAAACCATATAGGAACCCTTTCAAACACACAAAAAAATTCATCAAAATTAGTCAAGCCGTTTTAGAGTTTCAGCGCGACTAACGGATATCAATTGACTTTTATATATAGAGATTTAGTTTAGTATCCATTCAATTAATTTCCACTGACATAATCATCAATTTTTCTACTAAGCATTTCTAACAATTTTCTAATTTGCTGTTTCTCATCATTTTGCGGAACTATGCCATTATAATTAAAAACGATCATCATCTTTACAACTACAACCCATCACAAGAAACCCATTTATTGGTAACGGGGCACTCCATCTTACTTCTCAGGGGTGACAACGTATCCACATTTTATATTCTTAATTGAGGACGCCACAGACTACCACGAACCGATTTCTCCTATAGCGATAATCTCAACTTAGCCGCCTCTTATGCCGCCCCGGCTTTAAACGAAGGTACTTCTGAAGTGAAAAACTGTCCAAATTTGTTTGTGTGCATGCTTTTTTGACAACTTACTGATACCCCTTCACTTACCCCGAGTTGAGAAACGAATTCCCATGCCCCCGAATAGGTACGAAGCGATAAATTTAGAATTTAGTGAAAACTTCTTTATTATAATAGCCGAGAATTTACATAAAAATGTTACTAATTCTTTGGACTAACTTTTATTACTTTACTCGAGTTTTCTTATTGAATGAAATTACAAATTTTATCGCAGTTCACAGTATTTCGAAGTCTTGCCTTGATTCTAGACTTGCGCGTAAATCATGGTGTGAATTTACTCCCTTAAATTATCCCGCGAAGACAGCACGACAAACATATTCTTCCAAACTCACAATCGTTCAAAGCAGTTAGGTACGCGCGCTTAACGAGATTGGACACTGAAATATTAGCTACCTACTACTGCAGCCGTAACGCTGTGCGCTTTGGCTGACTAAAATTAAGTGTACATAAAAAGTTGCAGTCCTCACAAGAATTACCTGTTCACAAATATGAGGCATGTAACAGAAATCGCCCTCCTCGGCCATTTATAGCGGATGCACACTGCTGTAAGCAAAGACCTTTAGGCGAGCATGACTTATCCAAGTTAACCATAGTTACACTAAGATGTTACTTTATACCATCGACTAGCTGTTCCCCGCAACTTTGCCCGCGTAGAACTATTTTGCGCGGAACCCTAAAATAAAAGTTGCTTAAGTTATTCCTTATAACATCAGCTATCTGCCAGTGAAAGTCCCATCCAAATCGGTTTACGGGTTTTTGCGTGATGCGTGTTCAGACGGATGAACGTCGTATTTTTTTTTCCGAATTACTTAACATTTATCGTTATATTTAGGCTAATTTATACAATATCTTTATTAATTATAGCTTATGTGTTATTCTGATGTATGAGCTATATAAATGCAAAGTTTCATTAAAATTCATTTAGTTGTTTTTGCGTGAAAGAGTAACAAACATCCATATATCCTCACAAAGTTTCACGTTAATAATATTTCCCATAGACATACCTACGTCAGTTTATATTAAATCAATGCTTTATACAATAAACGTGGTTTTATACGTGTTCGAGACACGCTGCACCTATAGCATGGTTGTTTGTAGTACGAATGGATCGGCTCGACCGGGGTAGGACCACGATCTCACAGAAAGCGTAAAATAGCAGTTTCATGCTGCTGTGTTACGTATGGTTTTATTTGAAACTGGAAACTGGGCACTACATCTTAGTCCTCAGGGGTGACACCGCGTCTGCATTTTGATTCTTAATCGACGATAAGTGTAGAATGTCTATAGACCACAACATCCACTTACCATCAGGTGGCCTTTATGCTCTCGTGTCACCTTTATTCTATTAAAAAAAGAAATACACGTTTAACAAGACACTCGTAATTTTCTATGAAACTATCTTACAACATGTTTTGCTTAAAGTATTATAATATAATATAGTAAATGTGTAAGTACACACAAATGTAGGTATATGTGTATGGACATATACAGTATATTCATTGCAATAACAGTAGCACACATAAAGTTGTATTAAATCGAATTAATGGCTATTATTATGCTTTGTGGCATTCTTTGGGGGAGGCCTTGTGAAGGGCTGTAATGATGATGATGATGATGAATACTATTCAAAATATTCATACCTAGTCTAGTAGGCCTGGGAGTACAAAATACTTTATATTTTATTTCCTTTTTTATTGGCTTTCACGGCGTGAGTGTGGATAGTTTGTGTTCACGCCAAGTTCGTGTCCCGCAAAATCTTTGACGCGTACTCAAATGTCGGCTCGGAACGCGAAAGCCATCCACAACGGCCCCTCTAGACTCTCGCCATGAAATTGTTTCACGGGCTTCGCTTATATAAGGCCCGCCACATACATACGGAATCCCGTTTCGAGATTCCGTTTCGGAAATCCGAACGGTCGGCCACACACAAACGGAATCCCGTTTTGCCCGCAAAATATCGAACGGAAAACTACCGTACGTGTGTGGCGGGTCATAGATTTTATATGGACTTGCTGCGTTCGGGATTCTGAATCGGAATATCGAAACGGAATCTCGAAACGGAATCCCGTATGTATGTGGCCGGCCTAATACTCTACTCTTTGTTCACGGGTGTTCACGGCTCAAATATAGAGCGTAAAAGATGTTTGGCTAGGTTTAGATTTAATTTATTTATAAAATGCCAAGCATATTAATAGTAACCTATACCTAGTAGTAATAAAATAATAAATAAAACCTACAAAATATTCAAAAAGTTTATATATTACACGGTATATACTTTTAAAAATAGTTTCATAAACAATTTGTCAGTGTTGAAATTTTAGTCAAAAATTTTACGTCAAAAAATAAATATATAAAAATAGTTAAATTATTGTAAAGTAAAAAAACATAAAAATTGGACAACTTTAAAAAAATATAACGCACCGTAAGTGTTGCATTGTTATAGGGCGTCTCAAATGTAAACGAGTTTTAAATAAATTACAATATGATTACTTACCGTATCTACCGTTTCTTTATGATTTTATTTTCTTTCTGACTGTCAATGAGTGGTCATATTAATATTTAAAATATTAACCGCAATGACAATTTCCTTATAATCAAAAGCTATCAACTGTGCAGGTTATATTATAATGCCATAATGTACGCACCAATACAGAGACACACCTAAGTCCAAACCTTACCCTTACCCGTGGCGTGGACCCATGAAATAAGATCGTTTGACGTGTTAGAGACACGTTGCAGCTATATATATTATGCCTGCAGGATGAATCGAACGGCAAAGGACTATGTTCTTACAGTATACCAGCATGAAATAGAAATTTAGTGCTGATGTGTTTCGTATGCTGTGTAAAGAACCGGAAAACCTTTTGCATGTAATGCACCTACATTTAATTATTTATCGAGAATAGGTAAAGGAGTCTATTTTTTTATAGGATAAAGGTGACAAACGAGCATACAGTCCACCTGATGGTAAGTGGTTGCTACGGCCCATAGACATCTACATCTTTTCTTGATTACGAATCAAAATGCAGATGCGTTGTCACCCGTGAGGACTAAGATGTAATGCCTCGTTTCCAGTAAAAAAGGCCTCCAGTTCTCTACACTCACCATACGAAACACAGCAGCGTAAAGCTGATATATCTATGGGCCACGGCATTCACTTACAAGTGGACTGTGTGCTCATGTGTCACCCTTATACTGTACAAAAAAAAATTATAAACAATGATACTTTGCCGTGCGAATCTCCTTACAACTGGAGACGGCCATATCGTTTACCACACGTGTTATATAAATATAATTTGACGACAAATATTTTACTGTGACATGAAAATATGTTTATTTACAGGTAAACATTCTAATAAAATTAGTTAAAAATGTCTGTATTACCACGAGGCTATGAGTGCTTCCAGCCATCCCCAAGATACGGATGTGTACAGGGTGAATACAGCGTGTATCACAAGAGACCGAGATGTGGTCAGCCTCGACCACAACCATTCCAACGAGAGGTAGCCCCATATTGCAGTGGACAGAGTCGAGTTCCACGAGAAAGGTACTTAATTTATACAAATAAATAAAATTTAAGTGCCTGTTTTTAAAATCAAAATAACAGTTTTTTACTAAAGACATATGATAGTGTGTACGGTACTTATCACAAAAACACAATTTTTAAAATGTTTGTCTGCATGTCTGTCTGTTCCTGCTAATCTCCGAAATGGCTGGACCGATTTTGGCCGGATTTTCACTGGCAGATAGCTAATGTTATAAGGAGTAACCTAAGCTACTTTTATTTTAAAAAAGAATTAGGGTTCTACGAAAAAAAATTAAAACCCTAAATTGAACGCGGGCGAAGTTACGGGGAACAGCTAGTAAGATAATAAAGTGCTAGCTATCACAACCCAATTTTTATGATTATTTCCAACAAGAAAAACGAAATATTGCGCTTTGTTAATAATCGATTTGTTTTCTTTTTTACAACTTATTATTGTATATTGTGTAGTGGCGGTGTAAGAATAATAAGCTAAAAAAAATTTTAAAACTGTTATCCTTAAACACACAGACACAGTTTACATATGAATATAGGACTAGAGGACTATAGAAGTATTATGCTTCAAAATATTGATTGTATGATTGTAAGACCAAAAATCATGGAAAAGCTCCGATTGTCATTTTTCTTTTCATTATGACGAAAAACTGCAACAAAAGTGAAATAGGTAAATATCTATATGTACATAATAAAGCAGTTAAAAAGCTTCGGAACTGGTTTCTGTTTCCACAGAAGATTGTGTAAAATGAAAATTATTTGTGATAGATCTTAGAGTATTCATAATGCTCTAGACGGTGGGTACGGTCTCTTCAAACGCATTTTATTTATTCGTTCGAAATAAAATAAAGCTGGTACTATAAAAAGTCTTTTACGATATTATTAAACCGCAGTTTGAACGTTTTATGTTTTATAAACTGTGCTCCGCTTAATATATGAATAGGTAGCACCTAGATGAAATTTATATTGCTCTGATGTTGTATGACCTTATTTTAACATCTTGACCTGGCAGTTTGAAATAGTTTATAGACAATTTGTGATTTCGATTCGCGTTTAAAATTGATATAACTTATTTAATGAAAATAGGCCACCCACATTTTTAATGGGAATGGAATAGAAAGAAAATGGGCAAACAACATTAACATCATGTTCTTTATTTCAGACCATGCTGTTATGATTTTCCTTGCAAAGCGGATTGCTTTAATCACGGCGCGTGTACGAGGCCCAGTGGCAGATACGCCCGTACTGTTTGGTACCCGGGTGAATGTTGTCCAGTGGTTCCCCCGTGCCAAGCTTTTACCTGCCCAAGCCCGCCATATCATCCCTGCTGCACTCACACCTGTAATAAGCTAGTTTAAAAACTCTTACAAGACAAAAATTAACATAAGTCTTTACTCGTGTACTTTATAAGATGTTGCGCTTTTGTTTTGGAATCTTAGTCTTGTACGAAATGTTGGCTTTATAATTTTTTTAGATTAATTAAATAGTAGTTGGCTGTTAATTGTTCGCAAAGCGGGTGTTTGTGTTATAATTTGCAATGTGTTCTAGAAACAAAACATTTAAAAACAGTTTGTAAAACATTTTAACTTTTAAAATAAATGTGAATAACAGATGAATTATCTTTTGTTTGTTTTCAATTAAATAATATATCGTTCAACCTCCAAATCACCTGTATAGCGTAAGCTTTGCACATAATGTACTGTACTGTAATTCTGCATAAACAGACTTATTCTGGCAAGTGTATAAAATACCGCCTACGCACTTCAGTAACGCTAGTCTTTCCGCGAGTGGATTTGCGTGCTTTTTCTGATCAGTTGGCTTCGTGCAGTCATACACGCGCCTATGTTGTGACTCCTCTCGCCGTAGTGTGTTGTGGCGCGCCAAGTTTTTTAAGTTCCAACGCTTTGCACAGCAATAGCAGACGATTTTTCAACCACTGATGTTTGTCCCAAGATGTCTATTTTATGGACAATTCTATTCGTGACATTATTTGGTGAGTCCTCTTGTGTTGTTGTTTTTATTTTTTAAAGATAAATTATATTTTGACATATAAAATAAAAAGGACTCGTTTATAAGAAATTTATTTTTATCATTATCATCATTACAGACTTTTAAAAGTGCACTATTGAACGCAGACCTCCTCATAGATTGCGTCATATTGGGGATTTTTGCCATAGTTGCCACGCTTTGCATGCGGGTTAGCAACCCGTTTTATTGAGTTGTTTTCAGAAAGATGCTGCTGCTAATCTCCTGTTTTATTTCCCTCTATCGCCTCATACGACACCCTGGCGATGACATGGCGTAGTGGATATGCGTACACCGCCAATACACGGTGTTTACGAATTATTTCACATAAAATGAAAAGGAAGCACGCACTAGATGTCTAAAATTTACTTTCTTCGTACAAACATTAGAACTGTTTAATGTTAACTTTGAACCTTAATTTTTAGCCGATTTCAAAAAAGGAGGAGGATCTCAATACTAGTGTATGTTCTTTTTTTATATTACTGTTACTCGCTATCTTCGTCGATTTTAATATTTATTTTTCATTAAATACGGTATTAAGGATAATACCATATATATATGGAGACAAAATTCTTCACCTAATGGTGGAAAAATAGGGGATAGAGTTATTAATGTTTATACTATAATAATTTGGACGACCTTCGAGTGCTACAAATTAGAATTTTAATAAAAAGTGTAAGCTGACTTCAAGGAACTAAAATGAATAAAATATAATAACTTCATTCATCGTTGTATTTTTATTTAATACTTTCTTATTTTTTTTTTGGATTTAATACTTCTACTAGCTAGTAGCTCTCTAGCTTTAATACACTATTTCTTAACACTTGAGCTTATTATGCTCAGAAGGGCTAGAACCCAGAGCCGTAAAGCCAATTTTAAAGAAAAGCTTATTATGCGTACATAATCTATTTTATTCATTTTAGTTTTAGTCTTTAATAAAAGTCTTATTTTCTTTGAGCAAATGTGAAGCAACTAAGCTAATGATATTTTTTTACATTATAAATTACATTATAGTAGTCTACGGTGATCTTTAAAAATATAATACGACAATATTTTAAAGATCACCATCTTCTATGTATATATATGGTGACACATGTGGAGATTTCCACCTATATACTGACTCATTACGATATCTCCTGAACCATAAGGCCTAGAGTCTTGAAATTTGGTAGGAATATTCCTTTCGCCGAGTAGAGGTCAGCTAAGATTTTTTTCGGATTTTACGAAATTCCACCCGCAAGGAGGGTTGCGGGGGCGTTAATTTAAAAAAATCACATTTTCAAACTATAGCTCTTATAGGTATACAACTTGGACAGAATATTCTTTTTGTATGTGTCTTTGAATGGGTCCCTAAATGGTTTAGATTCACGATTGGACAGGGTAGGTGGCGCTGTTCCAGAATGATCCAGAAATCACCCGTGCGAAGTCGGGTCGGGTCGCTAGTAGACTATAAACTTCAATGGAAATCTCATATAGGATACCTTAGATCAGTGATGGCAAACCTATGACCCGCGAGTCAAACACTGACGCACTCACGTTGTTTGTTTTGCCGTGTGGTTGCAGCATAATGCAATGCTTTTCCTAAACAACTGTATAAATATTATATTGTAAGTTTTTTTAAGTCCTAATGGCTTTCTTCCTGATTCTTCCCAGGACAGAGGTTTATTTCTGAACCAGTAAACCAGTAGAAAACGTAAAAAAATGACTTTCAATAAGAATTACATGTAATCAATATTGAATAAAAATTATTCTATACGTGTTATTTCGAGGATGTCGTAAGAGACAACCATGGGAAATGCCAGAAAGATTTTTTTTTATAATATAGGATGACAAACGAGCACACAATCCACCTGATGGTAAGTGGTTGCTGTGGCCCATAGACATCTACATCTATCCTCATTTGCGAATCAAAATACAGACGGGTGACAACCCGTGAGGACTAAAATGGAATGCCTCTTTTCCAGTAAAAAGGGTCTCCGGTTCTCTACACTCATCATACGAAACAACAGTGTCAAGCTGCCATTTTACGCTGGTATTCTGTGAGAGCGTGGTTCTTCCTCGGTCGAGCCGACCCATCTGTGATACAACTATACTACTAATATAGCTGCAGCATGGTTCTACCACATACTTATAAAATTTTTCGATAGATGACGGAATAACCAGCGCATTGACGTCATTTATAAAATGCCTAGACTAGACCAGCGATAAAGATGCCAGACGACTGGTACCCGTTGCGAACGCAAGGGTTCCTGGTTTCCTAACTTAGGAGTTTTCCCCCTAAACTTAAGGGGTAAATAAGTGGGATGGGATTTTAAGGAGCTTTACATTTTTAGGGACTATTGTATTTTTTCAACTTTAGCCGATTTTTGTTTAGAAGTTTACGATGAGTTGCGGTGCAGCTGGCTGTAATCCCTTTGAAAATATCTCAAAATTCGGATGGTATGTTTTGCTTTGATTGTCACGGCACAGAATAAATAATAGTACTACGCAGTCACGGTTGCAATTTCTTGTTATCTATTGAAATAGTACAAAGTGTGATTATGGTCTGATTAACATTTAATCCGTTAATTAAAAGATTTATGTTTATTTAATATTTAAATGTATGATTTTAATACGTCGGAACCATCAGAGAAAACGAAATAATGTGTAAAATATTAAATATTTTATATATAAAGAACATTACAAAGTATTTTACTTATTTTCAGGGGCTTTCCAAGTAATTGAGGTAGTTTTAGGGGTTATTGACTTAACCTTTAGGGGTAAATATTTTTTGGCTACACTGGCGACCGCCGATTCACTTTCGAAGCATTACAATTCAGGCAAATGCTTCTTATCTTTATCTTCATATTAGGAAATGGGCAGCAGCGTCTTCCTAATAACGATTAAAAATAAAAGTGCGTGTCCGGCCACGCACAATGTAGAGGTAGGGTTCTGTAGTTGCCCGTCACAATACGTGAGCATAATAAGTGAGTTCGCGGTTTGAACGCTAAAACGACTAAAAATAGGCCGAAATAGGAAAACCGTAAATGAAAGACTTATTTTCAAATCAGCCTTGTAGGGAGTAGTATTCAAAAAAGATTAAAAAACTTTTCGATTTTGATAATAATACCTTATCTATCCCGCAAATGAAAAAATAAAGCTAATAGTAGTAATGCATAATATGCATTACTACTATTATTGCATATAAGTCATTTTCTTCATAAAATGTTTATTTTTACCATAGACTTAAGATAGATGTTTTTAACAGTTTACAATAACATTACAAAGTTATTAATGCAGCTCGTTTTAGGTCATTTTCTATGGAGTTGTAACTATTTTTTTCTTAATCCTAGTGCATTTTATATGTTGGTCGACTATTACTCATTAACTTCTTAATTCTACTGCACAAGAATTGCAATAAAGATTATGAATTATGAAGAACGCTCTGGCGGCTGGCCACCGCATGATCTCGACGCACTGACTTGCGGCTAGCCGTTAACCGCTCCGGATGAATGGTACGGCGCGCCGCATCCCCTGCATACCCTGACGTGGTTAGCTTCATGTCATGGATTTTGATATAGATAAGATCATTTTAGAAATCATTGAATGGAAATAATCATTGCATTTGTTATCCATATAGCCCATATATTCCATGATAGCAAATGCGCTGATTATTAAACAAAATTACTGCAGCAACTTATTCGACATTCATCATGTGCAATATTTCTAGAAGCACTGACGATTGCGGCAGACCGCAATAAAACCTAGGCGATACGGATAGCCGGAATACGGCGTGCCGCTGCGGCAGACTGTATATACTCCGGCCTGCCGGAACGGCATGTTGCTTCATGGCACACCGCTAGTGCGTTCTTGGGCCTTAGCTGTGATAGTTTCCCTTTTAACTTCATTATATATATATACTACTATTGTGTATAATTTTCACATTTGCAAAAACAGCGGCTTAGTTGGTAGCGGTGAGGGGGCACATGACTCTAAATAAAATACCTCTTTAAAGGACCCCTGAATCGAAAAGATGTTGTTCGAATCGAAAAGATGTTGTTCCACACCCCCAATGTTTTCTAAAGACCTATCCACCGATACCCCACATGATGGAATGAAGGGGTAAAAAAATCATCCTCCTTGTATGGGAAGTACCTAAAATAAAAATGTTTTAAGACATGTTTTCACAGTTTTCCAGGCGTAGGTAGTGTCCTACGGTCTCTGAGCAAAACCGCGGACGGAAGGACACACAGACGGACATGGCGAAACTATAAAGGTTCCTTGTAGTATAACTGCGGAACCCTAAAAAGCTGCTGTTACCAACCCGCTTACCAAGCGTGGTAATTATGTCAAATATCCACTGTATGAGGCAATTTATAAGGGAGGCCTATGTTCAGCAGTGAACTTAAATAGACTCTAACCGTAACGGTAAGAATCTGCAATGTCCGAAAATAATACGTGCCATTTTTTAAAACTGTAATTCGGGTGCTTTTTTAATTTAAAATATATATAGAACACAAACAAACGATAAGAAAGCCCACAGTTTAGCTTGCGTTATATTTCCACTAACCTGTACATATACAGGGTATTCCAGTAATGGTGGATAATCTGGTACGTACGTATTCAGGCAAGGGGAGTTGGCCTCGGTTCCTTTAAAAATAATCCTATCCCGAACGGTTCGCGCTCCGCGCCATGTATTATAAAATTCCGAAAATTCGTACTTCTGCTCACATTTGTGGACATCACGTCCACAGTTTTGTGCCTAGATCGGACATATCAGTGGATATTTTATAAATATTAAGGATCATAAAAATCGATGTCAAGATGTAAGAAATTCTCTCTCTCTCTCTCTCTCTCTAATTATTTTTATTAAATGACAATAGAAAGAGGCAAGTATAGAGATAGTAAGTACATGTTTTAGGAAGTGATAATCAGTAATTACCAGCAGGTTCGAATCTTTGTATTTTTCAATAACCATACATTCATGACCATGGAGTTCTTTGTATGAACTCAAACTCTAAACTGTGATCTATATAACTGTGTAGAATAAAAGTAAAGCTACATTTTAAGTTTAATTTTAAATAACTAGTAGTCTATCTTATTCAAATCGGTCTAGCCGGCTTATACGCGGAATGCACACGAATACGTCACACAAATAGACAAAAATTATTAAACAAAAAACTATTTTAGTATCTAGTACTCCATGTTGATCACATATTCTTTTAATAAATGAAAACCAAACAGTCTCTAAATTAAAGCTCGGCGAATCGGCGTAACGGTTAGCTGAGACTCTGCAGGCCATGTGTTCGAAACCTAGACGGAACAAGTATTTGTATAGCCTATTTTAAGTGTTCCAGATCTGGATGTCTGACCATGTGCAATTTGGTTGTATAACTAATATATCACAGTGCCAAAAGTGTAATCGCAAATACAGAGCCAAAAAACACGTCCTTTAAAAATATCGATTTTATTCTTTCCTTTTCTCTCGCAAAAATCCACAGCTGGTCATAGGCACAGAACATTAATATCCTTAGGCGGGTCATCGGCCTCTCCTACTATAGGGAGGTTTTCTTAATCATCACGTGTGACTGGCGGATTAACAGTCGAAGTACAAGACGTTACGCACCTTTGACGCTGGTCCCCGTCGCTGGCCTGGATATTTTACGTATTGCGTAGTAAACGAGGTGGTTATATCACAATCTAAAGCAATCCATTACATTTTCTTGTATTTCCCTTTACTGCTTCCTACGACACTCTCCGAACAAAATGAAATGATGGATTTGATTTCTCTTCGCTGTACCGCTCCAGCAAAAATATCAACATATTATAATAAGACAATGCTTCTCTGAGAACTGCATGTATGTATGTACCTACCTACTGCATCTCTGAGAAATAAAATAATATTTCGTAGTCATGTGAAGTTTGCCAACATGCATTAGGGTAGCGCGGTGGACATTTCCTTGCATTTGCTCTCTCAGAAATAAGAAGAGGCCTGTGCCCAGCAGTGGGACGAATATAGGCTGTAACTTTATATTAATAGTAAGACTATCAGTAGCCGTGCTAGTACTAGCTAAGTCTCAGTGTGCGATCAACCTGTCGGTACCAATGAAATTGTCAATTGCAATTTTAAATACTGTTTGTCATTTAAGTACTGGAGACCACGAAAATATCGTGAGGAAACCTGCGTGTCTAGTGAATTAAGTATTTTGAGGATACGGGATAACTCACTTAGAGTGTTTGTGCTCAGGTGGGGCTATACACGTAAATTATAATGAGTAGATAGGAATATAAAATAAGTTAATATACGCGATAGAATCCGTATAAACTAGTTTTATTTAATTTGAGTAGATTAGTCTGTAAAGGATATGTGATTATAATAAAATTATTAAGTAGTTTGTAATAAAAATGACGAACTTGATTGCAGTGATCTATTATGAACAACAAAAAAGTACATATATATTAAAGTACATATAAATAACAATCATTATCATCATCACAGCATTATGCTCTATTTAATTTGTTATATTTACGCGAATATTACACATTGAATAAAACTAATTTAACGGATTTTCTCGCGTTTAATGATAACACGTTTTGCGCTTCGTTTTATGCGGTAGAGCCACGCTGCAAATATTATGGTTGTAGCAAAAATGGCTCGGTTCGATCACTCTCACAGAATACCAGCGTAAAATATCAGATTCATGTTGCTGTGTTTCGTATGGTGAGTGTAGAGAACCGGACACTTTTTACTGGAAACGAAGCATTCCATCTTAGTCCTCAAAGGTAGCAACGCATCTTCATTTTGATTCTTAATAGATGATAAATATAATAAGGTGGAATGTGTGCGCGTTCTTTCACCCTTATTCTTATAAAAAAGTCTTGGATGCTTTACAGCACCATCCATGGTCACGATGGGTCTGTGGTGTTAGACGTCCTGATTTCATAATTAAGGAAAGCTGTCTTCAACTTTTTTTTTAATTTTTGGACTTATCTACGCAAAATAAGCTTACAGCATCTTGAAATATTACAGTAATTTGCTTGGGTTTGGATTTCATTTTATTAACTATGGGATCCCAAGCAGATGGTTGCACCTAACCAAATTCACTATTGAAAATAAATTCTTTTTTTTATTTCAATAACCTCACGTGTCATTTTCTGTAAGAATCTCTATCAAATCTGATGCAATTGTTGGGACGATCCTCAACATATTTACAAACGGTCTGCAGTATGTCATATATCAGGGAATTAAAAAAAGTTAAAATTAAATACGATAAAATCATCCACATATTGGCCTCTCCTATAGAGGCTTCCTGCCTCATAGGGAAGATATTTGCCAAAGTCGCCACGCTTAGCATAGGCGGGTTGGCAATCACACTTCTTTTATTGTTTTGAATGGTTATCAGTCTCCTGTTTAACTTCTCTCTGTCACCTCTTACAACACACACGGGATAGTATGGGATAGTAGGTTCTCTTACGCCCATTAATAATAATAATAATAAATCGCACGAAAAATACTATATCTTTTTATATTTTTTATAATCTTTCGTATAATTTATAGTTAAGTTATCGCAAGCTTTTAACAGATGTCCGAAGTATTATAGTATTAACCGAAGTATTATAAATTCCGGATGTTACCGACGCAACAAAGACTTATCGATAAATATTTAACTTTTAAATTTGACTACTTTACGTGTTTTTTTTATAGGAGAGGGGGCAAACGAGCATGCGGCTCACCTGATGGTAAGTGACTACCGCCGCCCATGAACAACTGCAACACCAGGGGAGTTGCAGATGCGTTGCCGGCCTTTTAAAAAGGAGTAGGCTCTTTTCTTGAAGGTCCCTAAGTCATATCGGAGTTAAATGCAAAAAAATGAATAAATATGTACATGTAAATAAATTAAATCCCTTATGGATTCCACCGCAGTCGGATAGAATAGAATAGAATAGAATCATTTTTATTCAATATTGATTAAATGTAATTCTTATTGAGTCATTTTTTACTTTTATCACTGGTTCGGAAAAAACAACTGCCCTGGTTAGAACCACCAAGAAACCTAGCGGGACTTTTTTTAAGCATAACTTATAAAATAATATTTATACCATTGTTATGAAAACATTTAGAAAGAACATGGTAGCGATCACCTCATTCCCAGGGGTTATTATCAATCATGTACCTACTCTTTAATAGTATAATGACCCTTATTAAACTATTTTTCATAATAAATATTTTAAACCTTTTGATAGACAAGGTTTGAATTTTTTCTGGGAGTTTGTTGTAAACGCAATATACAATTGGCCAATAGAGGAATCACTGACTCTTTTTAATAAAAAATATTAAATACATTTTATTCATATATAATGCTACATTAAAAACTGTAAAAAAAATATTGGTGATAACTGGTCCCTCTACGGGATAAATAATACAAATCTATACAAATAAATAAAATTGAAGTGTCTGTTTGTAATGTCAAAATACCAGCTTTTTACTAAATGCATGTGAAAGTATATACGGTACTTATAACAAAAACACATTTTTTTAAATTTTTTTCTGTCTGTTTGTTTGTTCCGGCTAATCTCCAAAATGGCTGGACCGATTTCGACGGAATCACTGGCAGATAGCTGATGTTATAAGGAGTAACTTAGGCTACTTATATTTTAGAAAAATAATTAGGGTACCTACCGCGCAACAAATTTAACACCCTAAATTACACGCGGACGAAGTCGCGGAGAACAGCTAGTATAATATAAATTACAACATGACGCAGTACTATTAAGACTAAGCTAGGCAGCTGAGTTAGTACTTGAGAGAATAACATACGAGTATGTTGTAATGAATATGAATATCACTGTTATTTTAAACTAATGATATCATTTCTGTATCTCAGTGTATAATGTCATAATATACTACGTCTCGGAAATCCTTTGTATGAGTAATTTATGCAATGGAAATCTGCAACTTGGAATTCGATAACACATCATAAAATATGGCTCATACTCACCACAAATATCTATGCAGATGTTGTAACAAGCTTCATTTACACGCGAATGTATTATAAATTGATATCTAATAATAACAAACTAATATATTATGATAACGTTTCACTTACGCGTTCTTCTTTGCCCTTAGCAAGTCGATGGAAAATCGAATTATTCGATATCGTGTTGTAAGGATTATTAGATGATCTGCAAAATAAAAAAGCCGTAGTAGCTCAGAAGCTAAACGCTCGCGAGCAACTCTAGTTCGAAACCCGCCAGCAAATAAACAGCACACATTTTTTCTACACTAAATCGCGCTTTAAATAACTGTAAAGTAGTGGTCTTTGATAGTGCCCGCTAGACACGATATTTTTTATAGATTCACATCTAATGATACACACAAGAAGAAATAACGTAATGGATTCGCAAAGCTATCGGAAGATAAATATCATTATGAAGTGGCGAAGCTTGCGAAGTCACTTATTGATTTCACGATGTCTGTCCGTCTGTCCGTCTGTCCCACGATTATCTCGAGAACGGTTCCGAATTTTCAAATTCTGTTTTCAGCAATCGATTACTGATCACCCAGGCATCTGAACCTCCTATTTTGAAACTGATTGCTCAACGGCAACCGTTAAAAACCGCTACAAAGCTGATTGCTTCGCCACTTTGCTATGCTGTTAGCTTGCTAGGTTTTTTATAAATATTTTTTTCTTTACTCATGTGGTATAAGTATGACAATCGAGCACATAGTGAACCTAATAGTATTTCGATGCTGTAACCCAAGACACACCCCTGAGAACTAACATAAAATATCTCATAACCTGTCAAAAGAGTGTCCGGTTCTCGGCTCGTCGTTATGCATTTTACGCTGTGTGCCTGTGTTAACGTGGTCCTTTAGCATAAAAATATTTATTACATAGTCGATTAAATGAACCATGAACTTATATATATAGCGTCGTAGAATGGATATAGCGTCCATTCAACTAATATGTTTAACAGTTTTAAATATCTAATAGTATGCCTGTTTAGATCATTACATTATATTATATTTTTTTTGTTATATGGAATAATACTTTTATATCATAAACTGTTTGCCTGTCCATTAATGGTAGAGTTTTCCTATAAGAGATCAGACGTCGGTACCTACCTTTTGACACTGCACCCCAGTCTGAAATTATATATCAAATATGCGTTTTCGTAGAAGTAGTAATGCTACCGTCTATCAAGAACCAGCCATAAGATCTTAAAGCATACGAAATGCTGATAATGGACTCTTAACGGCACTCATAGGGCTAGGGTGAATGAATTTGCCACAGCACTCCAATGAAAGTGAACCGTCACTGCTACTACTATATACAATAACAGTGGCTTAAAATGTTTTAATTCTTTACCGTATAGTATTTGATAGTAATTATTACGTTTTATTGTTGCAGGAAGTCTCGGAGCTCGTCTAACAAATACTGACAAAAACAGGTTGGTAGATGACGCATAGTTTTTGTCATACAGAAATACTTGTGCCGGCGATAGACCTAGCTTGCTTCAAGTACGCAAATAGATATAAATATATATAGGCGCTTAGTTTGGCACAGGCATTTTTTTTTTATGGGATAGGGTGACAAACGAGCACACAGTCCACCTGATGGGAAGTGGTTACGGTGACCCATAGACATCTACATCTATCCTTAATAAAGACTCAAGATGCAGATGCGTTGTCACCCGTGAGGACTAAGATGTTATGCCTCTTTGCCAGTAAAAAGGGTCTCCGGTTTTCTACACTCACCATACGAAACACAGCAGCGTTAAGCTGATCGTTAACCACTTCACATCATTTGCGTATGTGCGCAAAATTTGAACACACATTTGCAATTTGCCATCCAGTGTTGGTTTTTCTAGGCACATCAAAGTAAACAAAGTTTAAACGACCTGCCACACTTAAAAGTTTATTAATTTTAAAACTTAGTTGTGAGATTGTGAGTGGTTAACAAAGGAGTATCTCAAATATTCTCACCTTATTATCTTTTAAATTCAAAATGCGTGGTAATGCATTATTTTAACGGATTTTACTGCACACGCACACATTTGTAAGGGTCGATTGATAGGCAAAAACGTTGTTGCCCATAAATCACATTGATTTTGGAATAATTTCAAATAAAAGCAGAAGCTTTATTTAGTCGTATTTTTAAAAGCTGTAATAACGGTATATCATTATTTAAATATATTGATAATATTATATTACTACTGCCAATTATAAATGCTTAAATTTTTTATCCATACAGATATACGTTACATAGCTTCTAGTTAAAAAAATCGCTACACACAAGTTTTGAGTACTGATTATAGTAACAAATATTTAAGAAACGATAGTACGATAATAATTATTATAATTATTATATTCTAATGTTTATTTTTTATTTACACACATCCGACTATAAACTCACATCTGTCTTTTAAAAGTATTTTCGTACCAATATTTTTAAGTCAGTCTTAATAGGTATTTTGATTGCCTTCGTGCAAGGATTTCTAGAGAAGTGCAACCTAAATGGTGAAGGATTTACCAAAGATATCGGGGAAATGTTGAGGAACAAGCAAAATTCTACAGGCATGTCTTTGTTTTATAGTAAGTAATTTAAGACGACAGCGATATTTCCCAGAGTAGGCTGAAAGAGAATGCCTAAAGGCATTATCACGCCCCTTGTAACTTATAAAGTGAAAACAAATAAATATTTAGAAATCCACCCTAGCAATAACACACAATATTGCTGGTATCAAGCGATAAGTGTTGAAATAACAAATATGAAATATTTGATTCACAATAGCAAGCAACTAGCTCCAAAATAGCGGTTCCTGCGTCATTCTTATGCCTAGTATGTACTTGCATATTTCAAAGTCTGAGTATAAGTAATTTACGAGCTTTCTTACGCCTGGAACGCTAACAGTTGCTCTTCAATGTTTATGTTTGTAAAGTTCTAACCAATGTTTTACGAGGCTGCATTGCCAATTTTCACAAATAATGTTATAAATATTCCCTAAAGAATCGTCATTGTTTAAGCATAAACTTCTTACATATTGAATTAAATTTTTTTTTCTAAATAGTCTTCTAATAAATCGACGTACTTTTAAATTGAAAAAAAAAATGTAGCCGTGAGCCTCCAATAATGTTTATGCAGCGGCCTTTACAAAGCTGTTGTCTCCAATTTTGGTCTATAACAAAACGGTTTGCTGCGTCGTTCATCATGCGTACAGCAAAAGAGTGGAATACGTTGCCAGCATCTGTCTTTCCATCCGATTATAGTGTGGGCGTTTTCAAGGCAAGAGTGAATAGGCTTTTGTTAAGTCAGTGCGCTTCAGCATCTTAGGCTACATCACCACTTACCATCAAGTGGGATTGTAGTTAAGCGCTGGTTTAAAATAAAAAAGACTTTTTGTAAGTTTTTTTTAAGTGTGCATTTATAGATTATGTTAACCGTGTAGTGGTGGAATAAGAATATCCACTACCCCAAACCGTCCCCTGGGTGTTGTAAGAGGCGACAGAGGGAAGAATGAAACAGGAGATGGGCAGCAGCATCTTTCTGATAACAACTCAAAAAAATAGAAAGCTGCGGTTGCCAATCCGCCTGCCAAGCGTGGTAAATATGGCAAAATTCTTCCTACGAGGCTCTCTTATCTATTGGGCAGGCCAATGTTCATCTGTGGACGTTTATAAGGCTGTAATTAATTAATGAATCCTTTTTTTGTTATCTAGACAGTAGCTAACATTTTTTAGTAGCAACGTTCGTGCTATCGATCCCCTAAACTCTAGGATGTCCATGTTTGTTCCTAGTGATCTGGCCATCAAAGCAGAGTTATTTATGGTGTCATCAACGAGCCCGGTAAATATGGTTATGTATATGTTCGCCAAGTCCAGTTTCACGTCATCCTTCGTAGAGATCAGCTTGTAAGCCAGAAAGAATTGGTTTGTCGTAAATATGCTGTTTGCAGCCATGACTACCAAAGTACACACTGTATCTAACGATGTATTTAATCAGCTCTTGGTCGAAAAATATTTCTAACAAGTCAATGGGCTAACCTTACTGATAGTGTAAGTACAGCACGACTTAACGACGTGCTGTCCTGAACTGCCTAATGGCATAAAACCAAAAAAAAAGTATTGATGGGTGAGTTTTGATATTATGGATTCTTATGAATGGATTAGACAACCATGATAATAATATTTTTGTGTTTATGCCATCTAGAGTCTTTTCTACGTACCACCTTGAGAGTCAATAAATTTTTGTTCGATAAAATGACTTTAACTATAGAATGTTACTACATCCTATTGATGATGGCGCTATTACTCAAATAGGATCACTCTATCTCAAAATTAATTATAAATTAACTAATAGCAATTGAAAGAAAAATTACGGATTCTACTGGAGCATTTAAGGAGCAATTAATTGTCATACAGTTTAATTTTATAAAGTACATATTTTATGTTTTATAGCAAAATTAAATTTTCGACAATTACTTTTTTTAAATTAATTATAAATAAACTAATAGCAATAGAGGTGGAGCAATTTTGAATTCTACTGGAACATTTAAGGACCAATTAATTGGCACACAGTTTAATTTTAAAAAGTACCTAGATATTTTATGTTTTATAGCAAATTTAAATTTTCGATACTTAAATGTTTTAAAAATTATTTATAAATTAATTAATAGCAATAGAACTAAAACAATTTCGGATTCTGCTGGAGCATTTAAGGAACAATCAATTGGCATATAGTTTAATTTTAAAAAAATGATATTTTATGTCTTATAGCAAAATTAAATTTGCGATATTTAATTTTTTTTTTAATTAATTATAAATTAACTAATAACAATAGAGGTAGAGCAATTTCAGATTCTGCTGGAGCATATAAGGAGCAATTAATTGGCATACAGTTTAATTTTAAAAAGTAGATATTTTATATTTTATAGCAAAATTAAATTTTCGATACTTAATTTTTTTTAAATTAATTATAAATTAACTAATAACAATTGACAGAAAAATTTTAGATTCTGCTGGAGCATTTAAGGAGCAATTAATTGCCATACAGTTTAATTTTAAAAAGTAGGTATTTTATATTTTATAGCAAAATTAAATTTTCGATACTTAAATTTTTTTTAAATGTATTTTAAATTAACTAATAACAATAGAGATGGAGCAATTTCGGATTCTGCTGTAGCATTTATAGAGCAATTAATTGGCATACAGTTTAGTTAAAAAAAGAATGTTCTACGCTAACATCCATCTGGTGTAGTAATGGCCTATAATCTGCCATTAAACTTTCTACGCCTAAAACATTTATTGTAACACCACAAATAGATCATGTGCTGTGATGATCCTAGTATATAGAAAACTATGTCGTAGGTAGTCATAAAATTATTATATTGTCATAAGATCTTAATACGTCCGCAAAATTTCATATTATAAGTAATATTACATAACATACTAAACACGCTTTTATTACTTGCACCTCGCAATAAATATCATGGTGATGAATCGAAGTCTCGCCCTCGGTCAAGACAAAAATATGCCCGAGTCATTCTGTTGCTTTTAGACATATATCGTTGAAATGTGCCTTGTTTATAAACTCATCGGTTGACATTTTAAATGTTTCATTGAGGATTATATAATTACTGTGTAGTAACTTCATGTAGTGGCGGGTAAGAATACCCACTACCCCATATCTTCCCGTAGTTGTCGTAAGAGGTGACAGAGGGAAACTGAGACAGAAGTTGGGCAGCAGCATCTTTCTGATTACAGCAAATGACATTAAAAAAAACTGCTGTTGCCAATCCGCTCGCCAAGCGCGGTAACTATGGCAATATACCCCAACATGACGAGAGTTACAAAAAGACGGCCCCAGTCCACAGCGGCCCCGCTATTCCTGGCTATGGTAGTAACCATGGTAACAGCGGGGCAAGGGGTAGTAAGAATCACCGGTGGAGGTTCGGTTGCCACCTAAGACGACTCGACCTGGCAATATACAACGGACGCACCCTTATGACTAACGAGAAGATCATGGGGCTGGAAGAAGAGATAGACAAGTTGCGCTGGGATATTATAGAGTTATCTGAGGTCCGAAGAGAGGGGGAGGACACGGTAATCCTCGAAACCGGCAACTTGTTCTATAACCGGGAGGGCGACCATCTATCCCAAGAAGGTGTCGGATTTATTGTTCACAAGTTTCTCGTTAACAAAGTACTAAAGGTGTGTCGACGAGGGTTTACAACGACGATCTTATACTCAGAATCACCAGACGGTATTCGTTGCAGGTTTTATAGGTTTACGCACCAACCTCGGCACATCCCGATGAGGATAGTGGAGGAAATGTATGAGGATATCTCCTAAGCCATGAATTTAGACGGTTCGACAAAAAATGAGATTGACTTCATTATGACGACTATACGACAACTGGTTCAGTCATGTCTCAGTGATAGTGACCGTGAAAACTGGTAGGGATGGTTAGAGGCACACTGAATCTAAACGTTAAATTAGAGAGGTATCGTCTAATGAAGTCAACGCTCCGTTCCCCTCGTGCTCTAATTCAAAGTCCCGAAACCTTTGAACACAAAAACGTTTTCAGCGCTTAGAAGATTGCAAGCAGTGGAGGATATGAATGGCAAGCTCGTGGAAACTGTCCATGCGGTTGGAGCTAAGTTTTGCAAGACTCGCCGCAGTAGAACACAAAAACTCTCCGATCACACTCTTCATCTCATGGCTGTTAAACGGGACATGAAGCTGCAGTCTTCAGCAGATTTGGGAGCATACAGACAACTGAACAAACAAATCTCCAAATGCGGCGTGACTTACGCAACGTTTTACGTCGTAGAGTCATGCTGCAGCTATATTAGTAGTATAGTTATAGCACGAATGGGTCGGCTCGACCGGGGAAGGATCACGCTCTCACAGAATACCAGCGTATAATAGCAGCTTAAAACTGATGTGTTTCATATAGTGAGTGTAGAGAACCGGAAACTCTTTTTACTGGAAAAGAGGCATTCCATCTTAGTCCTCACGGGTGACAATGCATCTGCATTTTGATTCGCAAACGAGGGTAGATGTAGATGTCTATGGGCCACAGCAACCACTTATCATCAGGTGGACTGTGTGCTCGTTTGTCACCCTATCCTATAAAAAAAAAACTTTAATACTGCTCGTATTGAAGAAGCGATCGAGCGGAATCAGGACTCCAAAGTCTTTGCCAGAGATCGGTCTGCCAGAAAGATCCAACTGTCTAAGCTGAAGACCGAATGTGGCAGCATCGTTTGCGGGACACCTGAGATTTTGAGTGGGATTGAGAGTTTCTATGGGCAGCTGTACATATCATCGTTGGAGTCACACGCAAGTGTGAGTAACGATCCAAGAGCAAGTCAAGTTATCCGACACGATGCGATCAGCCTCAGCGAGATTAGAATGGCTCTCTAGCACCTTAAAAACGGCAAGTCCCCGGGCGAATTTGGATTTATAGCGAAGCTTCTGAAAGCGAATGGAAAACCGGTACTTGAAGTCCAATTCCGTCAAAATTTGGCTGGTGTTGCAATCCCTACGGCGGTGCCAATTTGACTGTCGGTATATCGTAGTGCTGAAGTGTTTGTACAGTAGGGCTACGGTAGGTTTCGTACTCTGGTTCTGTACTCGGATATCTATCCGAGTACAGAACCAGAGTACGAAACCTATCCAACTGCAGAGAGGTGTAAGATACGGTGATGTTATATACACCAAACCTCTTCACCGCTGCATTGGAAGACGTTTTCAAGCTACTGGACTGGAAAGGATACGGTTTTAACGTCAATGGCGAGTACATCACTCTTCTTCGATTTGCCGACGATATAGTCCTTATGGCAGATTCACTGGAGGACCTAAGCACTATGGTCAGTGACTTCAATAGTGTCTCCCAACGGATAAGTCTTAAGATGAACATGGACAAAACAAAAGTCATGTGTAACGTCCATGTCACACCTATGCCGGTAGATGTTGGTGACACTAAGCTTGAAGTTGTTGACGAGTATGTTTACCTGGGACAAATAGTCCGACTAGGTAAGTCCAACTTCGACCGAGAGGTCAATCGACGGATTCAAATCGATTGGGCAGCGTTCGGGAAATTACGGCACATCTTCTCGTCAGGTATACCTCAAAACTTGAAAACAAGACTGTACAACCAGTGCGTGTTGCCAGTGATGACCTATGGTACTGAGACGTGGTCCTTCACTGCTGGCCGGATGAGGAAGCTCAAGGTCGCTCAGCGAGCTATGGAAAGGGCTATGCTCGGAGTTTCTCTGCGTGATAAACTTAGAAATGAGGATAACCGCAGTAGAATCAGAGTACCGAACATAGCCCAACGGATTAGTAAGCTGAAGTGGTAGTGGTCCGGCCATATAGTTCGAAGAACCGACTACCGATGGGAAAGAAAGTTTTTCTAGTGGCAGCCTCGGACCGGCAGGCAAAGTGTAGGGTGTCCCCCCACTAGATAGAGTGACGTCATTATGATCATCTAAGCCTCATCTAAGGTTTAAAGAGCTTCACCACTTCAATAGCCACTTTCCATCATGGGTTGTAGTCAAGCATTAGTTTGCAGTCGGTAAAACAAGGTAAAAGTCTGTTTGTAGGGTAGGCAGAAAACGGGAAGTGACCTTCACGCAAGCTACAGGGGTAACCTTTTTGGTACTATAAAATTCAAAGTCTATCAATCGTATGAATACCGGAAAAATAAAAAACATATTATTTAACACTTTTGTTTATTATTATTATGTATAATAGTCTAAGAAAAAGAATATCATTTTTCACTGTCGTTCTCTATAAATACAAACTATCATATATATATATATATATATATATATATATATATATATATATATATATATATATATATATATATATATAGATATATATATACACAAGTGTAATAAAGAAAAACACTAGCTAAAATACAATACATAACTGAATAACTAAGTTAAAACAATAACAAATAAACGAAATCAAAACTATCCAAACGGAGGCAAAGGAGACAATTTCTTTTTGTATGGATAATAGTCCCACCACAAATTGTGGCGTAACTTAATGTAACACATATCGATTTATTTATTATAATCTATAGATTACAATAGTAATATTAGTTTTACCGTATCTAACGGGAATACTGAGAAATTAACAATTAAAATGTGCATATCACATTAACCTAAGAACAAACTAAAAGTGATTGTCTAGTTGTTTTCGCCGGTATTATAAGTTAGAATCATAGATTAATGATAAGTGATCGCGCGCTCTGCGCGATGACTTATCGACTTATCATTAATCTATGGTTAGAATAGTGCACTGGTCAATAATATTAATAGTATAAAACAAAGTTGTAGGTACATTCAGCATTTATAGACACTTTAAGATTGATGGAAAATCCTTTTAGTAGTTCGTTCTTCGTTACACTCATTTTTTTTTTATATTACATTAGCCACAACACGAATATCACAACAACACTTTTTTCATATTTCATGATTCTAGTTAAATTTTCAACCGCCTTCAAAGGAGGAGGTTCTCAATTTGACTGTATTTTTTATGTGTGTTACCTCAGAACTTTGTTCTAGGTGAACAGATTTTGATGATTATTTTTGTATTTGAAATTGGTGCTTCATATGTGGTCCCATATTAATTTTATCAAGATCAGATTAGTAATTTTTGAGTTATCTTTAATAATGCGTATTTAATTGACTTGGACTCCATTTATGATGTTCTCATTTTAATTATATTGAAATCAGTTGTAAAAAAAGAATATACCACTTGCCATTAAATTTTTAGGCCGTTTACTATAATAAATTGGTATCTTTTTTATGTGTAATAAAATTTAGTTACGTTAAAATTTCTAGTGGGCCCAAAAACGATTGTCTTCTTTGAGAGCGGAATGAGCTACGCTTTGCCCTACTCAATTAGTCTCCCCGCGCGCCATGTTTAAACCGGTTTGTTACATCTAAATGACCGCATCGCTCATCGCACCCCGTACCAATAAACGCGTAGCTAAGCTATAGCTATAAAGAAAAGTGTCAGATACCGTTTTCTATCGACGCAAACATAAAACGATGTGACGATGACCGTTTTTCGAATATACGAAAATGGTGCCCCCGTGGCTCAATAATCAAACTATCTGACTGACGAATCACGGCTCCTGGTTTCCAATCATAGTCGGAGCAGAAGATTTTTTTAGATTTATAGTCTCTTTATATTGTACTGTACATGCTAATGATATTAAGTTTTGCTTATTTTTTATGCTTTCAGATCACACGGCGTCAAAGACAAAGCGTCACGTATTGAAAACAAAGAAGATTTTTATTTTCGCCGTTCATATTTAGATACAAATCGAATTTACAAGAGCAATGATTATGATGATTATAGCAGCGGGCTCACCGAACCGCGCGCGTCAAAGCACTTTCACTATCCCGCCCCGCCGTACTCCGATACGAAAACGCCAGTCAAAGTCTACCAACCCAGAGAAGACCCACGCCTCTTCTACCAGTCTGATGAATATCTTAAAGAAATTAATGGCAAGAACGTAAACTACGAAGTAGCCTCTATTTATCCAGGCAGAGAAGTCGTGAGGATTGGTGAAGAAGATATATTTAGAACTCAACCAACACGACGCTTGCGGACCAGAGAGAATAATCGAATCGACTTTGCAGGTTTTATTTCCTGTGTCATCCTAAAATGGAATAACTTAATATCTATTTCGTAGTTCTAGTACGTGTTAAAAACTTTTTGTTTCAGAACTAAATCACTGTGTGAAATGTCCATACGATAGAACATTAATTGCCAAAACGGGGTCTGACCGGGTCATATTACAAAGCCCTCGTTTGCTGTCATGTTCAGGACGTAAAGCCCCGCAAAATATCCGATTTATTCACTTGTATGGTCCGAAATTTGGTTCATTACTGCAAGAGGGCTCGTATTCAATAGTTGGACAGATTATGAATTGGGATGAAGTAAGTTTATTATTAACATTCTTCAATTTCTTGTCGATTATTACAGTCTTTTAATTTTACCTCTTATCTTTTTGATCATAGAATCTACAATTATGCAAATTCCAAGTACACGTGGTAACCCAAAGTTGCCGAACTCCAAAATCAATAGTAGCCCATTGCAAAGGGCTTAATCGACCTTGTAATTTCACCTGCCGAGATAGCAACTTGGAATTATATGGCGCAACTTCACTATCATGTGGAAGCGATTTACAGTGGGAGGGCAATCTTCCAACATGTAGAGGTATGCGTTAAAAATATAATTTGATCAACAGTCTAGGTTTGGTTTAATATGTAGATGACTTTTTTATCTTTTTTTTTTACTTATTATAAGCCAGTGCTTGACGACAATCCCACCTGGTGGTATGTGGTTTTTTGGGAAAAAAATAAAACATCCTTTTTTGTCACACGCCACTTTGAAGTATGTCTTTTGCTATTATCTCGAAAACTTTATGCGATATGGGAAAATGACAGAGATATAAACTGATGATCCATCATGTAAAAAAATTATCCTTAATTATCCTTTTACACTCATACTTTTGTTGTAATTTGGATTTAAAGTAAAAAACATGATAAAAATCGATATGCATCAAAAGTATAGTGTAAGAACCCTTTTGTGTAAAATTATTAGGCACTTTTTTATTTCTTGAAAGGTTTGTAATAACAATCATAAAAAAACATTTCTTAAAAAGGATAAAAGTGACACGAGCACACAACCAACATGACAGTCCGTGATGGTGTGTGGATGCAGTGGCCCATAGCTATTTACATCTACCCTCGATTAGGAATCAAAATGCAAATGCTTTGTCTCATCAATGAAGTATAAGACGGAATGCCTCGTTTCCAGTGAAAACGATCTCCGTTTCTCTACACTAACCATCTGAAACACAGCAACATTGAGCTACTGTTTTACGCTGGTATTCTGTCTGACCCATTCGTGCTACAACCATAATATAGCTCTGCAGCATTGCGCTACCACGTATAATAAATATATTTATTTTATCGGTTTTTCGATTTCAGAAGAAAGTCCTGCATATTTTCGTATAAAATATAGATTCGGAGAAATCACTAAGGGCATTGCTATCTATCAGTTCGTGAATTTTCATCACAATCGGTGCACCTATACCAAAGATTAGCCCGGCCAGACAGACAGAAAATATTTTAAAAACATTCGGGTTAAAGACATTTATTTCTCTTAAAGAACACATTGTTCACTTTTACAGAAATTAAGTATACATACAAAATAATATTACCAGTATTTACACGGTAGCATGCATTATATAATTCTATTATGTTTTATTCTTATATGTATATCCTTAATTAATATGTTACACTTTTTCATACTTAATGTAAACATAAGTGTGTATTATATCGTAATGTTTTAAAAATATGAATATTATATTAATGCAATACTCATATGTTAAAAATTGAAGATATGCAGTTATGAAATTTTATCTACAACATATGATTTTAGTTTATTCTTAAAATGCTTAATATTATTACAATCTTTTATAGTATCCGGTAGATTATTATACAAAAGTACACCCTCACACATTATATTTTTATTGCTATAAGATCTCGTACGAGGTACGAGGCTGCCAGATTTGATGTTTGTTTTTGTTTCTAAGGTAATGTGTAATACACTTTGGTGTGAATGTAACTGTTGAGTGTGTTTTTAGATATTATTTTTTTAATAATAAGGCATGTGTTATATGTATATAATTGTTTAATGTGTAAAAATTTAGTTTTTCTGTATAGCTCCTTAGTTGGTGTTAGGTAGTTGTAATGAAATAGTGTTTTATTAGTTTACTGAACCCCATATCTCTATAAGGTACTCCAGGTGTGGCTTGGCTAGGGCGTTATAAATAGTAGTTTTGATTTTGTATGGTATACAGTTTGATACCTTACGTAATGCTCCCGTAAGTGATGCTAATTTTGATGTTATTTTGTCTATATGAGAGTCCCATATCAGTTTGTCATCTAATAATAGACCTAGGTACTTTACTTTTTTAGATCTTTTAAGAGTAATATTATTAATCTTAAGTGGTGTGTAGGTAGGTATTTTTTTTATTTTTAGCACAGAAAATCATATATGATGTTTTAGTCACATTAATTGTGAGAAGATTGTATGAAAACCACTCATTTAATATATCCAAATCCTTTTTTGCTGATATCATACATATAAAATAAAATTAAAATGTGTGTCTGTAATATATGTAGAAATAGCTCTGTTTTATTAAACTCAGGGGTTTATCGGCATGCTATTGACATACACGAGTAAATGTTCAATTGATGTAGTTACAAAAATAAAGACAAACATTGATCGAAAACATGTCTGTTTAGGAATATTCATAGACTTAAAAAGGCTTTTGATACGGTAAGCCACTCAAAACTATTACAAAAGTTAAATAATATAAGAATAACATGTACAGCACTAGATATGTTGGCCTCTTATCTCACTAACCGCCAACAGATTGTACAAATATCTAACTACAAAAGTGGTCCTCAACAAATTACCTGTGGCATTCCACAAGGCTCAATATTAGGCCCTTTGTTATTTCTTACATACATAAACAACATAGTAAATTTATACCTATCAGGTCATTTATCACTCTACGCAGATGACACTTGTCTTTTTTACTTTGCACATTCAATTCATGAAGTTATATCACAAGCACAAAAGGATTTGGATATATTAAATGAGTGGTTTTCATACAATCTTCTCACAATTAATGTGACCATAACATTATTTATGATTTTCTGTGCTAAAAATAAAAAAATACTTACCTACACACCACTTAAGATTAATAATATTACTATTTATATATAATATAACGTAAAATATATAATAATAAAATGAATATGTAATAAGTGTGTATGTGATTTACATAATCGATTATCGATATTTAAATTTTTCCGCAGCTCGTAACTGGTGCAAGGCGCCGTTGCCTCCAGAACACGGGCGCATTAATTGCATAGGAAATCCAGCTGGAGAAGCGTTAGCAGGTTTAGCCGAAGGATCAAGATGCCGTGTTCGTTGTGAGCATGGTTGGCGTCCACATTCGCGAACCGTAACCGTGTGTCGTCGTGGTATTTGGACTCATTCGACTTTATTATGTCAACCAATTAAAAGCACACAAACTGGATAAATTTATACCTAAGATACTGGATTTATTAATTGGGCCTTTTTTACTGCTAACAAGGCATTCCATCTTAGTTCTCAGAGCTCAGTGGTACAATGCCTCAGCATTTTGATTTTTAATGTAGAATAGATGTAAAGTGTGTATGGGGCACAGTAGGTATCTACTTACCACTAAGTGAACTGTGTAGCTCGTTTTCCACTTTAACTTCGATACAAAATATGGCAGCAATTTATGGTGATATCATTATAAAAGCCAAACAATCAATAATTTATTAACAAACTACATTTTTAAATAGTTTGACTTAACAATGAGGAAAATTATGAAACTAAAGGAACTATCCGGTGTAAGAAGGCTGGTGTTTTTCTCGCTCAAAGGCTAAGTATAACCATTCAGCGAGGAAACGCAGACAGCGTTCTTGGCACGATCCCACGTGGAGTAGGACTGTATAATAATTAACTTAGGTATTTGTTTTAGTTTTTTTTATTATAGTTTTTTTTTTAATATTGTATATATTTCAATAATATGTAAATTAAATATTAACATAATATTAAATATTACTAAATGAATAAATTTTGGTCAAATTTGGTCAGTTAATAAATCGTGGTATTTTATTTAACACAAGTCCTTAAAGAAACCAAATTACATCATCATCATTACAGCCCTTCACAAGTCCACTGCTGAACATAAGCCTCCCCCAAGGAATGTCACAAAGCACGGTCCTGAGCCACCTGCATCCATCGACTTCCTGCATATCTTACCAGTCACTCCATCTAGTGGGGGGACGCCCAACACTTCGCCTACCGGTACGAGGCTGCCACTCGAGAACCTTTCTTCCCCATCGGTTGTCAGTTTTTCGAGCTATATGGCCGGCCCATTGCTACTTCAGCTTACTAATCCGTTGGGCTATGTCGGTCACTCTGGTTCTACTGCGGATATCCTCATTTCTGAGTTTATTACGCAGAGAAACTCCGAGCATAGCCCCCTCCATAGCTCGCTGAGCGACCTTGAGCTTCCTCATCCGGCCAGCAGTGAAGGACCACGTCTCAGTTCCGTGTGTCATCACTGGCAACACGCACTGGTTGTACAGTCTCGTTTTCAAGTTTTGAGGTATACCTGACGAGAAGATGTGCCGTAATTTCCCGAACGCTGCCCAACCGAGTCAACCAAATTTCAAACAAAAAAAATTATTTATAGCGCAAATTTTTAATATAATGTACATTTAATAATACTTACTTATTTTGTGTAATTAAAACTCATTAAATTGAATACTTATTGTACGAGTATATCTTATAATTTATTGAAAAAAAAATTAAGTAGAAAAATAATTAGTATTTTATCTTTAAAATGTATATTATTATCTATCTTAAAGTTATATTAATTTATTATTATATATATTCAAAATTCAAGGTAGTATTCACATATATTCACGGTTGACCTTACATTAAAGTACGTATATCTGAGCGCTGTGCGCTCACTACCCTCTATTGCAAAAACGGTTGAGCGCATGAAAAATATTTCAAATAAAATTTGTCGCAAATTTTATGCACTCTAATTTTTATAATAGATGTTAACATCATTCAAACAATAGAAACCGAGATAATCGCGAAAACTGTATTTTTTTACCTTTGACCTTGAATACCTTACGACGCAGACACGAGATTTCATGAGATTTTTGAGACAACTTTTAGAACGCCAAAATGAAGGCACATACGAAAATTCAGCTTATTACCTCTCATTCCGAAGTTGATCGCTAATTTGTCTGGACTAAAGTGCATTTTACAATTTTATATTATATTTTGTTCGTTTAAAAAGCATTACATTGTTACCAATGTTTTATTAATTTATGATTTTACATTACAGTCTCTTGCTTGATTATCAGAAATAATGTTTCTAGTTTGGTATTTATATAAATAGTCATACCTTATGACAAATTCATTAAAGTAGTTTAGTAAAACAAACACAATATAAATGTATAAAGTATAAATATTTTTAGAAAATTTCATCGATATATCAATGTATTAATATTTATACTCTATCGACTTCAATATCAATATTTTCGAACAATACCGATTCGATATATATTGTATCGATATAGATATATAACATACTCAAATATATATAATATATTCGATACAATATTTATGGGTTAATTATGATAGAGTACAATATATAGTTATTGGAATTTAAAAACTTAAACTATCAGCACCGTGCTTCTATTTTTCAGGGCAAAGTAGAATTACTTATATTAAAAATAAATCTGTAAAGTTTCAAAAAGTAAATCGGTAAAATTAAAAACTTATACAAGACAGAAGTGGTTACCCTTTACGTATTGTACTCTCCTCTCTCCTATATCTCTGTGTGTTTACGGGTGGAGGCCCATGTGACGCATGAGTGTTTCTAGTTAGTTTGTGGCGCCTGTCAAATGGGTCGAATGTACTCGAATGGTCGAAATATATCTATACTATATCTATTGTCGAATCTATAGAATTTAGCCCCTAGTCCGGTGGCGGCCATTTTGCGAGAACGTCTCGTCTGCTAGGGCCTTAGGAGGTAATCCACGCGATATCGGCGCGTGGCGACTAAATTAGTAATTTCTCTAAAATATTGTATGGAAGCTATGTATAAAACTTATTTTATTTGAATTGTTATATTATTTACTATTACTCTATAGTTATCTAAGTTGAATACAACCTGAGAGATTTTATTATTCCAATTTCAAAGTTAAGCAACCAAATTTTTATTAGTATTCTGTACATAGTTCGTGAAAATTAAACAAGAAAATCATTAATTAGTAAAATAATGTAATTTATTTACATCAATATACATTACTTTATAATAAAAAAGCAAAAAAAAAACCACACATTCCTATACATTTTTTACACCATAAGCTTTTCAGTCTTGACACATGGACGGCGACGTTTACATACGACTGCGACACATGCTGTTTATTCGAAATTTCTAAACATTGAAGTATTTTAGTAGCTTTGTATCGGGTCCTCGTTCATTGGTCTATAATTTTCTATAGGTGAAAAAGGGGATAGCAATCATTGTCGACGTTAATATTACCCGCCAAATACTCAGACATGGATCGGCCAGTATCTGGTCGCTTAGCAGATGCGCATGATAATTCATCAGCCTGATTCTGGCCGATCGTCAGACAAACGGCTAAAATTTTATAACTAAGATTCTGAGGGTCAAACAATCACACATTGTAGAGATTGTCACTAAAGATTTTAACATGTTTCCAACAAATAATTAGTGACAGAACACGTTTTGTGTTATTTCAAATGTTTCTTTTTCGAAATTGTGGATATATCAAGGCAAAATGCATTTAATTTATATTTTGTATGTTGTATATCTGAGTTTTATATATTAATGTGCAGTTTAAAGTGACATACACCTTATACAAAGCTTATACTTTAATTAATTACGGTCGAATTCCAATAGTAATAATTAAATAGTAAAGTATAGTTCTTTTAATTGGTTGTAAATCTTTACACCCATATCTTTTTTAATAATACGTTTACATAGTTTCCGTTTTATAGGCGCTTACTATATCCAGTATTTTGTGAGTTTAAGTGTAAAATACAGTTTTTCAACCGAAAACGAACCTTCGGTTTGGGTGTCAGCTTCGGCCGAAACTGTAACTTACTCAGACATGTAATTTTTTTGATTGTATACTGAGCTCTGGTATATTTTTGTACATATACAGATAGGTAGTGCATGTTAATGAAAAACAGTCATTGTAATAGTCATGTAGCAATATATTTATTTATTTTAAAGTAAAAATCAATAATTTAACGTTAAGAAATACTTTTTAAGCCAATTTATAGAAAAATCAACACTTACACGCATAACAAGTTACTCGCTAATTGAGAACATATTTTACTGTGTTCACAATATTCTTAATATTATTCAATGAGAGCATTAACTTAATATATCACACTCACACACTTACACACAATATATACATAACAAAATCCTAGAAAATATACAAAACCTACTCAAAATTCAAAAACTTTAATAAACTAAGTTTGTATAAAAACGGTTATTGTAATATTAAGGAATTTATGGCTGATAATAACCCCTGGAAATAAGGTGATCACTGCCAAGCTATTTCTAATTTATTTTGTGTTGTTAATTGTGTTACATACATGATTGTAAGAGCGGCGTAGCTAGGCTTGGGCGAAGTGGGCCCTCGCGAGGCCCTCTAGAATACTATGCTCCCAAACTTGACCACAGCTGACTAATTTATTTGATCACTTTTACGCTCGAAAAAGAAAGTCACAAATTTAAGTGTGTTTGTTTGGAGCCTTGCAAGAAGCCCCTTTTAAATGCGACTGCGAGCCCGTTGTAACTACCTTCAAAGACCGCTATTGTTACATTGACGGAATACGAGACTGGTCAGGAATTAAGAGATATGAGTAGGTACTCGGATGTCGTGTCGAAACATGTTTGGTAGGATAGATCTATTGGGTAGATCCTTGGACCGAAAGAAAAGGAGCATAGCTGATGCAACTTCGCTCACGTTTATATTAGTCCACGCTACACCTCTGATTGTAAGCTGTTATTTTAAAAAAAAAGACCCGCTGGGTTTCTTGTTAGGTCTTACAAGTTTTTTTTTTTCGAACCAGTGGTACCTAATTAAACAAAAGAGTTACTTTTAATAAGTATTATTTACAATCCATATAAAATAAAATTAAGTTTCTGTTTCCGTTTCTGCATAATTATGAATAATACATGAGTCACGTACTCATTCGAACGACCCACGATAATCCACGAACACTGAATTTTGGCGCCGCCGAAGGTTCGGCAGATTTTTTGCCGAAACCGAAACTAGATTTTTTAGCCGAAACCGAAACCGAATCTTCAGTCGGTCACTACATATAACACGTACCTGTAATTGTGTAAAAAAAAATGGAAGTTAAACTTGACCAACTTCTCGGTTTTCGATGGAGCTGAAATTTTGCATATACGTTTAATTTAGAAGACAATGCATGTTTAACAAGTGACGTCATTCTAAATCCAATATGGCGGACTCCCAAAGCTGGAGGACTAGTTATTTTTTATGCGTTCCCATGATATGGATATCAAATAAAAGGGCATTTTGAGAAGAATATCAAAAATAAAAGTGAAGCGTGTTTTTTTTATTTTTGTCTCAAACTCGCTCCCATAAATGAAACATTTTCAAATGATTTTTAAGCAATAATTTATATTAACGTAAGTGTTACCATAGAAACTTTGTAGTGAAGTGTTAAAGTTACCAAAGTTAGAATCAAGAAATATATTTATTATATATTTCTTAAACATTTACTATTATAGATTTCTTAAACAATAAATATCGGGTTAAAAAATTATTAGGTCTTTGTAACTTTAAGCTGAATATTACAGGTTTTTTTAACTGAGCTTTGGTAATCAATTCGATCGTTTATGTAATTTAATTTAATTTTAATTATAATAGGTCTGGCCACCCAATTTTGTTAAGGGTATCAAAAAATTGTATAAAAAGTTACGAATTCAACGGTATTCTTATTTTTTTTCTACCTTTAAAAATGACTGAAATATTGATGAGTAAAATGGTTTTTTACGGTAAGGGCGACCGCTTAGCTCCGCATCACGATGTGACGTCACAAACCGACACGTCGAAGCCCCCAGTAGTCTTTATTGTTATATTTTTCTTATTCTCTCTATATTTATTACTCCATATTTTTCTTGTCATGTTATTTATTTATCAGTCACCTTTATTTTCTGTTCATTTTTTTAATTTCTGTTATATCACGCTCCTTGGGAATAAAAGTCCGATATGAGAAGATAAAATCCTGTAGATCAAGTTATGCGTTTATGCAAAATTTTATCAAAATTAGTTTAGTATTAGACGCATTGAATGTTTGCGACAATTGCATTTTCAAAACATTATAGGTACCAACTACCAACGTAATACCGCAATCAGTTTATTCAAAAGTAAGTCAAAGTAAAAAAGAACCATTGACGACTACGTAACAAAAAATTTCTTCATATTTCACTAGGTACTAAATAACAGTACGAGTAAGTTTAAGTAAGTTTTTTTATATTATGTCGTTGTAAATCATGTGCAACTTCGTGGTTCGGTCAGTTAATACCTACCTATGTATTAATGCCTAGTTACTAATCAATGGTAAGGCTGTATACTTTACGTAATCTTTTATTAATAACTTACCTTTAGAGCTTTATTCCATTCATTTCTGATGATGATCATCATCATTACAGCCCTTCACAAGTCCACTGCTGAACATAGGCCTCCCCCAAAGAATGCCACAAAGCACGGTGCTGAGCCACCTGCATCCATCGACTTCCTGCATGTCTTACCAGGTCGTCACTCCATCTCGTGGGGGCACGCCCTACACTTCGCCTACCGGTACGAGGCTGCCACTCGAGAACCTTTCTTCCCCATCGGTTGTCGGTTCTTCGAGCTATATGGCCAGCCCACTGCCACTTCAGCTTACTAATCCGTTGGGCTATGTCGGTCACTCTGGTTCTACTGCGGATATCCTCATTCCTAAGTTTATCACGCAGAGAAACTCCGAGCATAGCCCTCTCCATAGCTCGCTGAGCGACCTTGAGCTTCCTCATACGGCCAGCAGTGAAGGACCACGTCTCAGTTCCGTAAGTCATCACTGGCAACACGCACTGGTTGTACAATTTCATTTTAAGGTTTTGAGGTATGTCTGACGAGAAGATGTGTCGTAGCTTCCCGAACGCTGCCCAGCCGAGTTGAATCCGTCGATTGACCTCTCGGTCGAAGTTGGACTTACCTAGTCGGACTATTTGTCCCAGGTAAACATACTCGTCAACAACTTCGAGCTTAGTGCTCCCAACAACTACCGGCATAGGTGTGACATGGACATTAAACATAATCTTTGTTTTGTCCATGTTCATCTTAAGACCTATCCGTTGGGAAACACTATTGAGGTCATTGAGCATAGTGCTTAGGTCCTCCAGCGATTCTGCCATAAGGACTATATCGTCGGCAAATCGAAGGTGAGTGATATACTCGCCATTGATGTTGATACCGTATCCTTTCCAGTCCAGAAGCTTGAAAACATCTTCCAATGCAGCGGTGAAGAGTTTCGGGGATATGACGTCACCCTGTCTTACACCTCTCTGCAATTGGATAGGTTTCGTACTCTGGTTCTGTACTCGGATAGCCATCGTAGCCCTACTGTACAAGCACTTCAACACTTCGATATACCGACAGTCAACTTGGCACCGCTGAAGGGACTGCAGCACCGCCCAAATTTCGACGGAATCAAAGGCTTTCTCATAGTCCACATACGCCAGACATAGTGGCAAATTGTACTCTTCGGACTTCTGTACAACTTGCCGAAGGGTATGTATGTGGTCTATGGTGCTAAAGCCCTTTCGGAAACCAGCTTATTCGGGAGGCTGGAAGTCGTCAAGTCTGCGCGCGAGACGATTCGTAATGACTCTCGAAAACAGCACGTAGACGCGGCTCAGAAGGGAAATCGGTCTGTAGTTCTTCAAGAGAGCGTTGTCACCTTTCTTGAAGAACAAGACCACCGCACTTCTGCTCCACGCCTCCGGTGTAATGCCACCATGGAGGACGGAATTAAAGAGCTTCTGAAGGACTTCAAGTACCGGTCTTCCACCCGCTTTCAGAAGCTCCGCTGTAATTCCATCCTCGCCTGGGGCCTTACCGTTTTTAAGGTGCTGGAGAGCCATTCTAATCTCGCTCAGACTGACATCCGGGATATCTTCGGAATAGTGTCGGATGAGACTCGCTCTTGGATCGTTACTCACACTTGCGTGTGGCTCCAACGATGATGTGTACAGCTGCCCATAGAACCTCTCAATCTCACTCAAAATCTCAGGTGTCCTGGAAACGATGCTGCCACATTCTGTCTTCAGCTTTGACAGTTGGCTCTTTCTGGCAGACAGATCTCTGGCAAAGACTTTGGAGCCTTGGTTCCGCTCGATCGCTTCTTCAATACGAGCTGTATTGAAGTTGCGTAAGTCCCGCCGCATGCATTTGGAGATCTGTCTGTTCAGATGCCTGTATGCTGTCAAGTCTGTTGAAGAATGTAGCTTCATCTCCCGTCTAACAGCCATGAGATTAAGAGTGTGATCGGAGAGTTTTTGTGTTCTTCTGCGGCGGGTCTTGCAGAACTTAGCTCCGACCGCATGGACAGTTTCCACGAGCTTGTCATTCATATCGTCCACTTCATTGCAGTCTTCCAGGCACTGAAAACGGTTTTGTAACTCGAGCTGAAAGGTTTCGGGACTTTGGAACAGAGCACGAGAGGGACGGAGCGTTGACTTCATTAGACGAGACCTCTCCAACTTAACGTTTAGGTTCAGTGTGCCTCTAACCATTCGGTGATCGCTACCAGTTTTCACCCTCGCGATCACGGAGACATCACTGAACAGTTGTCGTCTGGTCGTCATAATGAAGTCAATCTCATTTTTTGTGGAACCGTCGGGGCTCGACCAGGTCCACTTCCTGTGGGGCCGCTTCTGGAAGAAAGAGTTCATCATAAAGAGTCCCTCTTTCTCCATGAAGTCGGCCAGCTGCTGGCCCCTTGGGTTCCGTTGCCCTATTCCAAATTTCCCTACTTTCAGCTCACCGTTCTCTCTTGTGCCTAGTTTTGCATTGAAGTCTCCCATTAACACCGTATATTGGGTTTTGGAGGAATGCATGGCTCTAGAGATATCCTCATACATTTCCTCCACCTCCTCATCGGGGTGTGCCGAGGTTGGTGCGTAAACCTGTATGACCTTCATCGAATACCGTTTGGTGATTCTGAGTATAAGGTACGCAACCCTCGTCGACACACTCCCGATCTTTACAACGTTGTTAACGAGAGACTTGTGGACGATAAATCCGACACCTCCTTGGGACAGATGGTCGCCCTCCCGGTGATAGAGCAAGTTGCCGGATTCGAGGATTACCGTGTCCTCCCCCTCTCTTGGGACTTCGGATAATCCTATAATATGCCAGCGCAACTTGTCTATCTCTTCTTCCAGCTCCACGATCTTCTCGTCAGTCCTCAGGGTGCGTGCGTTGTATGTTGCCAGGTCGAGTCGTCTAAGGTGGCAACCGAACCTCCACCGGAGATTCTTAGCACCCCCTGCCCCGCCGTTACCATGGTCGCCAGCGTAGCCAGGAATAGCGGGGCCGCCGGGGACTGGGGGCCGTTTCTTTGTTACTGTCATTCATAGGGGGGTATTTGCCATAGTTGCCACGCTTGGCGAGCGGGTTGGCAACCGCAGTTTTTTTATTGTAATTTGGCTTTTATCAGGAAGATGCTGCTGCCCATCTCCTGCCTGTTTCCCTTTGTCGCCTTTTACGACACCCACGGGAGGATATGGGGTAGTGGATATTCTTGACCGCCACTACACGGCACATTTCTGATGATAAAAAATCATAATTTTCTGAAAAATACTGCGCAACCATAAAAATATCCACTTTTGGCAGATTAGCTGACTGTCTTTTTTCAAAGATCGCTTCCATTTCCTTTTTTATACAGCACTACACACCGGGACTATACATATAAATATAATCATATAAAAGTTCAATACTTTAGTTTATAAATTAAATCAAATAGTTTATTTGTGATTCACAGTTTACAAAAAGGTCTTATTTAAACACAAATAAAGTTCAGTATCTGATCAGCCTCATGGGCATACAAATGTTTATTTTTTTAATTTTTTATAGAATAAGGGTGACAAACGAGCACATAGTCTACCTGATGGTAAGTGGTTGCTGTGGCTCATAGACAGCTACATCTATCTTTGTTTGCGAATTAAAATGCAGATGCGTTATCAGCCGTGAGAACTAAGATAGAATGCCTCTTTTCCAGTAAAATGGGTCTCCGGTTCTCTACACTCACCATACGAAACACACTAGCATTATGCTGCTATTTTACGCTGGTATTCTGTGAGAGCGTGGTCCTTCCCCGGTCGAGCCGACCCGTTCGTGCTACAACTATACTATTAATATAGCTGCAGCATGGCTCTACTATACCACGTAAAATTACAAATATAAATAATATATAAATATATAAATGTCAAATAATATTAATAGTTCATTGATTAGATTATTCATAATAATAGATTAGATTATTAGATTAAATTATTCATCTTAAATAATATTGATTACATTCGATTAGATTATTCATAAATTATTAGTTCAAAATCATTATATAGTCGTTGGGGTTATTATAAGTATTATATCATCTAATACAGTCAGCCCGACATTAACTCTGACATTCGATATAAGAAGAAAGAAGCGCGCTCGGAAGTAAACGACCGTATACTTCCGCGCGCGATTAGTACTGAACTTAGCAAGTACCTACTGCGCGTTCGCTGGACGAACGACGTCACGTTACAGAGAACGAGCGTGTAAAAATTTAAAAAAATGCGGAAAATTTAAAACGTTATAACTTTCGTATTTCTGCACCAATTTGGATGAAACAAAAACGATTGTTATTTTCATAAACATAGCTTTAAAGTTATATAGGTTTTATTGTCAAATTAGAACATGTTGGTGTGACCTATTATATAATTCTAGTAATAACATTAAATGAAGGAAAAAATATTAGTTAAGCTGGCAACATTAAGTACGCCATCAGTCGCGCGCAGAGTTAATATCACCTTATCGGTAATATCTTATAATAGGCAGACTCTTTTGATGCATCCTCTTATAACTTCGTGATTATCTTAATTTTCTATTTTTAATTTTTAGGGTTCACTTATTAACATGACGGATGTATGTGGACTCGTTTATCCCTTTCAAGAAGTTAATGAATTAGATATTCATTCTGAACTAGTATTCCGAAAACATATGAAAAGAAAAATTGTAAACGAAAATATATCAAAAATTAGTAAACGAATGCCTTTAAATTAGTAAACGATTTTTACTTGACATACATATGTATGATTCGCCAGCAATATCAAACCATAAACACTTAATTATTAAATTAATAATCGAAACTTATTTGATTATTAGATTGAAGTATAAAGCAAAATTGCAAAATACCTCTAACGACATTTTTACAATAAATTATTTATTTTTAGTGGAAAATAAAATCACAAAAGTTTTGTTTGTAGTTTTATTTTTATGCCTTCAAACATAAGATATTCATTTTATGACACGGACACAGCGCTCCGTATTTATAATTAAATTTGATACAAGGCGCAGCACCACTCGTCTCGCAGCAATGCACATTTCACTCACCTTTTGTTTTTGGTGTCACTCTAATCACTTCCATCGCTAATCTAATGTATACTCTATCTATGGTTGTTCCAAAGGCCAAAGCGTAGACAGAGAAATTTCTCTGTCTACGGGCTAAAGTCAATTCTACACAATGGTGGCAATACAAATTCCTTTGCTTATACCAGGGTTACCAGATGATTGATTTAAGTCGTAAACAAATTGTTTTTTACACGACCTGAAGATTAAAATCATACATAATAATTCAACTTTTTCTTATTTTAAATTATTTATTTATTGTATATATTATTCTTATTACCGAAAGTACTGGTTAAACAAAACATTTATTTTTAAATCATTTTACACACCAACAAACACTGCACAACACTAGAATAAGATTACTGTACACGCCCCTAGCTGCCCCAACCAAGGCTGACGGGATTAGCGCCCATGAGTAATCCCATCGACGAGCAGCAGAGGGGCGGGGCCAGAATATGGCCACGTGGAAATTCCTAATTACAATAAACCAGATGGGAGGACGCTAGAAAGACATAGTACTTACCATTATCCGAAGCTAACTTCGGTACCAAGGCTTGGGCAGGCCGTGAGTGTGTGTAATAGTGGATGGCGAGTAGTGTACAGTGAGGTGTGAATGTGTGGGCCTTGTCAAGCATAGGCGACCAGCCGCGGCCGAGTTCCAGGCTGCTCCCAAATGCTGCACCACTTCAGACTGCTTCGGCGCCGGACCACAGTCACTTTCCTCGTTCGTCACGATGTCAGTCAATTAACTCTATCGTACGATTTACTAACTTACAGAAGCCACTAACTATCGCGGGTTATAAGGTTAACGCACAAAACGCACACGGAGTTTACGGATCAAAGGTCACTACCGTTTCGCGTCGCAACAGTTAAATTCTAGAATATCAGAAGCCGCACTAGCTAATATTGCCGAATGCACTTATGCAGATTCTGAGTCAGACACAATGAGTCCCTGGGAATCTCTCCAGCAGGAATGCGCGTCACAATGGTAGACCGTATATTTACTGGCCGCGCCGAATTATTCCGAGTTCCCGACAAAAATGACAGCGTGCTGTTCCAAGCACAGCTGACATACGACTCCTCTTTTTTCGCTCGCGACCCGCGCGCCATTGCCACGCTCGGCCTAACTTCAACCGGTATCGCGCCGAGCCGAGCGCCATCTGGTGTCGATTCTTGACAGCGTTTGGCGCGAACAAACCCCCGTCCCGGACATAAGGATTGAGGTCCGCGAGCAAACCGGTCAGCGGGACAAAGTCACGACGGCAAGTTGCAAGACCGAATCTACAACCAAACTAGGCCACCTTAGACAACCCATCAGACCTTGCAACCCTAACCAACGCCTCAAAAGATAGCCCTAATGTGGCAAGCCGGAGGGTCAGCCTCCACTGGATGCCCCTCCTGGGCATCGCAGCACTTTAACAAGTCCTGTACTGGACAGAAGTCCGACGACCTCTTTCAAACACCTATCTGTGCCCCTATGATTAGTTCCGCAATCCGACCGGATCAGCTCTGCAAACAGCGACGCTACACAAAGCTGCCCAGACAAATTTTGTGCCAGCAGTTACTTCAGGGCAGAGCGCACCCACAAATTCCACATGAACGTCGTCTGTGGAGAGCCGAACGAAACGCACAGATAGTCCCTACTATGAATTTTCAACAAGTAGGCCTAGCCAGGCCACCCACCATATTATCATTTACTAAAATAGTACAATCTGATAATCTTCAAAACTAGCTAGCCTGTTAGACAAGTAGTCCGATGCTCATATTTCAACTAATTTTTCAAAAGAATCAATGTTCAACTACAGAATCAATTCAACCAAATTAATCACCGATGCGCATAGGTCAACTTGCAAATTAAACAAAACAATAACGTAAGGGACAGCCGTACTTCTTCGCAAAGCAAAATGATTAAACACTATCATAAACATATACATAATTTTTCAAATAGACATAGACAAAAATGACAGCGTGCTGTTCCAAGCACAGCTGACATACGACTCCTCTTTTTTCGCTCGCGACCCGCGCGCCATTGCCACGCTCGGCCGAACTTCAACCGGTATCGCGCCGAGCCGAGCGCCATCTGGCGTCGATTCTTGACAGCGTTTGGCGCGAACAATTACCTTTTCATTTTATTTGATGTCATTTTAAATAAAATGCGATCAATATACAAATCTGTTTCATCCGTTTATGTTGAATAATATGCACAATAAAACTCTATAGCTCTTATTTTGTACCTTAATTTACTAAATATGTTAATTTGATTGCAAAATAAAATAAATCTAGGCTAATAACTTTTTAAACACGATTTTTGTTAAAATAATCTTCTTGGGGAAGAGGAATACAATTTTTAGTTACCCGCCATTCTATCGCTCATTCAAGTCTAGCAACCCTGGCCTATGCCAACCGCAATAAGCATTGGCCTAAAGGTCTAGATACTAGGCCATAAACTCCAAAAAAAACTGCAATTTTAAAATTAGAATTATTTCTGACATAAGTAGCCGTTACATGTTTTTAGTTTTGTTTGATTTTGTCTGCCAATTTATTAATAGTCTTGCTTAACAACTTGAGTATATTTTATGATAATGACTACGTTTTAGTGCTACAATCATAAAGAACTTTTTAAATCGTGTATTAAAATCGAAGACGAATCATGGGAAGTAACAGCAGTAAATCCATCAACGAGACAGCTGCTTGCGTACAAAAAAATGACTTGGATATTGACTCTAATCCTGATCCTAGATCGCCTACTCCTGAAATAACTCGGACTCCTTTACAGGTATATTTTAATCTATAAATACGTCTTTATTAGCTTACTTAGTATATCTCGTATTAGGGTCGTAAATTGTTACTTTTTTAATTTTATCTTATGAATAATGGTATGCGTCTACGCCTTTTTTCAAAATGATTAAATTTTCATATAGGTGTCTGAATCTTTTTTTTAAGTTGCATTATCTAAATTTAATTTTTGTGTTACAGAACAAGAATGGTTCAAAACACAATATTACAAAGAATGTAGACTTAAGAAAAACATTTGAAAGTGGACAAGCAGATGAAAAGCTCATACATAACAATCCCATTCTTTCTGCTGTTATAAAAAATCACTTGCAGTCATATGATCCTCGTTCCCCAACACAAGAATTTGAAAGAACTCCTATAATTATACCTTCCCATGATAAAAATGGAATAATTGACAAAAATAATTTAAGACTGCAAACTGAGGATACTTATGCAAGCCCATGCTTAAAAAATGACTTCCATGACAGTCTTAATACATCAGAAGATGTAATAAAATTAAGTCCTGATTTAATAGTTGCTAAGAATTTATGTGATAGATTTTATGACATTTCACTCAATGAAACTGTTAGAGAGATTGAAGAGCCTTTGGGATCGTCCACAATTTCAAATAATGCTATTGAAGAAAATATAAATACTGTTAATACTGAAAAGCCTACAAAATTACTCGAAACTAATTTTGACTATACAGAAACTGAAAAATTTGAAGACAGTGAAGAAATTATTCAGAATGAGGAATGTTTTGAAAAATCTGATTTAACATTAAAAAAAATCCCTACTTATCAGATATTAGATGATGATCCTCGTTCTCCATCAACGGGTATTGAAAGAACACCTATAGTTGTTACAAAAACTGAGGAGGATGCAAGTGATGGTAATGTTGAAGAAATGTCGGATGATACACTTATAAAAGCTTTGCAGAGTACAAATGCAGAACTTTATCAGACTAGCAACTCTATCGATGGTATCCTAATATATGAAGATGAATCAGTTGCAAATGATACTCCAAAAATAGCAAAATCAGTCAGTATAAATGGATCTAGAACCCCATTATCTTGCATGAAAAACAAGGCAGACACTGATCACTCACGATCAAAATCAGCGAGCACATATGAACCAAAAAAAGAAAAGCCTCCAGCGAAACATCTAAAGCATGTTTCTCATATTCCTAGATTTAAGGCCTTGTCAAAACAAATTATAACAGGCAGTTCAGTTTCACTAAAAAATATCTCGAAAACTTCAGTAATTAGTGGTGATTGTGAAAACACTCCGCCCCATTCCCACAGAGACCGATGGGACAAAGACAGTAGTATTGTGCTTTAGATTTGTTTACTTTACAATGTTTCCTGAGAGTTCTTTATAAACTATGTATGTTCATTAATTATGTCTTTGATATTTTCTTTACTTCTCTTGATAATTGATGATATTTCATGGGATTATTGTTTTCATAAGTTAGCCATTTACCTTTGTTAGTTACATTTATAAACATATAAAATAATGTTACACATTTAATGAGAATATTTTGTATGTAACTTCAATACTTTATTTCATCAAAAATGACAATTTTAAAAAATAGCAACTGTTAAATCATTATTTTACTACATTGATTGTTTAGTAATTTCTGGTGCTCAAAGTTCATTTTCTAGGAATAAAATTTGCTTTTTCCTGACAACCTCTATAGTGCAGTGATCAGTTTATCTGGCTACTAATCTTATTATGTACCGGATTTGCTCCTGTGTGTACTTTATCCAAACAATTACACAATAACATACTTTGGATAATGTGTAGGCACTTTAATATGTGCTGCTAAATTGACAACAAAGTAGTAGTTGTGCAAATGGATTGACTGTATTAGTTTCATTTTAATAAGATGATATATATATTCACTAGGGTATTTATGATATTGTGTGGTAATAAGATAACATAATTTTTCAATACATTTATTAACATCCAATAGAGAGACTAACAATCAACATCTTTTTATTTATAATTCCTTGCAATTAATTATGTTTATAATATATTTAAAATGCAGAAATTAATATACATTTACATTACATACATTGGAATGGTCTGAATTTTAAAAAGATATTTTTCAGCCTCAAAATTAATTTCAAATGATGATTTAATATTATTGCTGGGAACAAAATATTTACTGATATATTATAATGTTGACATAAAAAAATATTATGACAAGAGGTCTTGTGTTTTCTCCAATCTTGCGCTTATAGCCCTCAGAACACTAAAAGCAAACAATGTTAAATATCATTATAAATATTATACACTGGTTTAATAATCACCATACATTTCATAATATTTAAGAAGGCTTTATTAAAGTTACAACAATACACATCATTCCATTTTTAGGTAAACACAAAACATTCCAAGCTCAATCAAAGCAAAACTTTTAAGTACTGAAACATGTTCAATATATTATTAGCACACTGGCAAGAAAAACTTACACATCATATTGTCAAAAAAAAGTGAGTGTGACCACTGACATTAAAAAAACGGATGAAATGATACACTGAATGTATGAAGTATCATAGATTATACTTTTGTTTGTAATACGCGAATTACACACACACAAATACATCAAGGTCCGAGAATTCCACTAGTATGCAAACGCGCCTCCTGCCGTGCGCTGCATATTTGAATGTGGGTGGTTCGCGATTGCGTATGACAAACAAAAATGTGGGAACTAGGGTGTGTGTGTGATTACGTCTGTGTGGGTAACTTAAAATTTGGAAGGATTATAGAATTCTTTTCATTATCAAAAGATGATGTTGTTTAAGAGTGTCCCCTGAATAACATCCATCAATGGTAGTTGTTGAAAAATGATTCGGTAATATTATGGTAACAAATTGCTACAAATATATCAATGATATTAATTTTAAAGAGGTGACTGTCGTATTGGTACTTCTCTGCTCTTACTTAAATTTACCAATAAGCATTAGTGCATCCAATGATGTGCAGATTTAAAGGGTAATAGATAATATTACTCATGGATAATATTAATAATCCATCTGTAGCATTATTTGATTTGTCTGCAGGATTCCAAGTCATCACTCTTATCATAATTTAGACTGTTATGTCTAATAGTATAAAAAATTGTTAATGTAAATACATAATAAATATCACGTATATGTTTATCAGTGGGTCTTCTAACAAACTATTTTTTCGAGGCCACAAACATTTTTTAGGGGGCATTTAATTTCATTGCTGCAGGCTAATGATTATATCCACAGAAGTCGCTTATAAATACAAAATCATAATAATATCGTATCAAACAGTTTAACAAGTTCTATCGTTTAAAGTATACAATTATAGAAGTACACACGCTTCTAGAATAGAAGCGTGTGTATTATATATTCAATATTCTAGAACTAAGTTATCAGGGGATTTATAATTCTACTCTGCCCATGCATAATATGTTTGCTCAATATGTTCATTAATTATTTTTAGGTCAAATTTGTTAAATATCAAATAAGATTTGAAAAAGTTTTCAAACAAAATCAATGAGGGCATCCACGAATTTTTCTGCCACCAGGGCGGCGCCACTTTACAATGAGGTAAATCATTTGACAGATTTCATTGCGGAGAAGATAATTTCTTAGAAAAATGTAAAGGTTAATATTTCTTTTTGTATTATTAGTTATATTTTATATTTATTACATTAAAAACTAATAAACTAAATTATAATTAATTATAACTAAAAGAAAAAAATAAAATGAGGTTTAAAGTATCATCAGTATATCAAATCACTGATGCATTATGTTATGTACTAATATAACACTGTAGAAACTGATAAACTATTATTTAAAAGTAATTTCTCAATTAAGTGACATTGTGAAAGTTGAAAATTTATTGTTTCCAACATATTCTTAAATTAGTACAAGTTTGAGGACTTCTTTTAAGTATAAAGATACTTGTGGTAGAAGGTCCTCGCCCTCCCTTAACTAAATACATTCAACAAAAAAGAGTTGTGTTGTGTGTGTGTCTGTGTGTGTGTGTGTGTGTGTGTTGTGTGTGTGTGTGTGCTGTGTGTGTCTGTGTGTGTGTGTGTGCGCGCGCGCGTGTTTGTGTGTGCGTGCGTATTTGTGTGTGCATGTGTGTAAAAAAACTTTACCTCAGTCACAACCACTTAGTAGTCTGTGGTCAAAACTAGCGACATCTGGTTAGTGGAAGATTATTAGCCCTCATTCTACCTTTAAATCTAGAATTACCAAAGCTTCAATACAAAATTCTGTACATTAATTTTTATTTGTGAATAGTGAATAAGAACATTTTAGTTTTTATAGAATGCCAAATGTCTAGATAACCTAACCAGATCTTTAATTAATTATCTATAAATAGCTTTTAAATTTTTCCTTTGGGTCGAATAAAAAATAAATAAACTGTAATACGCCTTCACAACCTACTGTTTATTTAGCACTAGCTGTGCCCCGAGGTTACACCCGCGTATTTCACGTGTATGAGCCGCGCGACATGACAACTCAGAAAAAAAATTCTACCGTTTTATTATATTAGTATAGATCTACTAGGAAAGCAAGCAATTTTATTTTTGAATATTTTACTAGATGGTAGGACTCTTCTACCTAGAAGTCAGTCTGGATAGGTCCACCCTTAAATTAGTCGGGCAGGCGTAAACACCTGGCAGCCGAGCCCTAACACGTCAAGCAAGTTTTACATAACAATAAAATTGGGGCCCCGCGCCTACGTCACTGAACGAATGAAACTGGCTACAGTCGAGCGTGTGCCTCCTGTACTGCTATTTCAGAGGTGTCACTGATAAGATTAGCTATATCTTGAAGTGAGAGTCCATTCATTTTTCCGGTTTTTACCACCGGCAAAATGTAATATCCCTCTGCAAGATGCAGAACTATACAAGCTTGATTGTAAATATGAGCTCTGTTACATAGAACAAACTAAAAGATCAATTAAAAACACAGCTGATGTGACGTAGTACAGAATCGCCCCATCAGATTGAATAGAACGCAAACCAAATTCCTTTCAAGGATGAGGCTATTGAATTAAAAAAAAAACATCTAAATTTCCTACTATCTGATTGGAATCCTATAATTAATAAAATTAAATCTTAACCCAATCATACAACCGCAAGATACTATAAGCTTGTTCTATATATGTAGATCGGACCAAAAATAAATAATTTTAAACGAAAGGTTGCCGTGATTAACCATGGTTGCTGTAAAGTACTGGAAACGTCGCGAATATAAAATAAGTTAATAAACGCGATAACATCAGTAAAAGCTAATATCATTGAAACTGTAGTCATCGAGGAAAATAATCCAAAAAGTTGAAATATCCTGGTCAATCGATGAACGGAATTAAATTGTTGCAAATAAATATCTCTTTCATTCTTTCTTCCATATAACCACAGAACACGGAATAAGACATTATTCCGTATTCTGTGCATATAACTGACCTCTTGAACACACACTCTTTAGACCTGACCTTTTCCACAATTAAAGGAGGATTTACGGAGCCCAAAGATTTCCGAAAAGTTTCACAAAGACTGTCGTAGAAAGCTACTTAGAAAAACTTCTAGAATAGTTTTCAGTGGTGTAAATGCTTTATACAGTCAATAAAAAAATGTATTTCACTCTATGGTAACTAGTATATTGATTTTAAATCTCTCGAATGGACCTATAAGTATAATAACCAATGGTGAAACCCAAAACAAAACCCATTCTATAGTTAAGAAGAAACACGTAGATAGACTAATGCAGCGTCGATTTTTCTTTTATATTAGGTATAAAGCTGGTGTCTAAAACATAAATATTGATTTGATACATTTATTTATTGTATGGCATTGTATTAAATTTATATATAAATAGAATGATGGGCCTGGGTTTAGAATATTTATCGATATATTTTGTCACACGGTCCTATCTCTATTATTAGTTCCGTGGACGCTCACTTCTTCTACCAGCGTCAAAATGGTAAAGCCAGTCCAGCGTACTGGTATAATAGAGGTCACTGCCTATACAATATAAAAATAATCATTAAAATTGAATCACAAGTACTTACTTTACACAAGTTGGTAACAGCCGCCCCATGTACATTAATTTTTACAAAGATACATGATGATAAAAATATAAGAGGAAAAATCAATTTGAGGTGTGTACGGATCATGCCAAATCAATGTCTTTACTCTGTAATAACTGCCTACCCCTTTAGATGACAGGCGTGAGTTTATTTAAAAAAAATAAGGAGAGACAAATTTGACCTTCATATTATGCGTATATTCTAGAATTATATAAAAACAGTTATTAATTTTACTTTTAGTTATTAGCTATAACACAAATTTGTGTATATTTTATTAGACCTTATTTAATTATTGAAAAATTATTGATCTTTACTTTGGCACACTTGACCATTTAAATTATATATAAGAATGTATTGAGATCATTGTTAAAAATATTGACAAAGAATTGCAATGATAATGAGATTTAATAAGATCAATTTACAAATTATTTGTTTCATCATATTATGCAATATTCTGCCCTGCAGTTTCTTTATTCATGATGTATGTCTCAAATTTGTTTTTATTATTTGGATCACCATTATAATATTAAAACATTTTAATTACAAGAAAATGTTAAAAATGGAATATTAAAATGTTTTAATCAATTTGTGTCAATAATTAAATAAAACTAAATAAACAAATTTCATCGCGTTTAATTTTACCTTATTTAAATACCTGGCGTATCAATACTTTGCGTCTTTGTAGCGCCCACTTTTAAAGAGGAACTAAAATTATTATCTTAATAAATATTAAGCTCATATGATTCGTTCTACACAAAAGCACTACAATGTCTTAATGGTTTGCAGTGGTGTAGTTATTATAACAATATGATAATAGTATCCAATTAACTGCACTAATAAGATATAATATGTGTTTTTAAATATCGATTGAGGTTCAAATCATCCTCGGCAGAAATTGGTGATATTTTGTGATCTGATCTACCAAATCTGATGTAATAGTGGAAGAGATCCCAAACATGATCACAGATCAGATGCCAGTTTCTTGGAGCTTAAGACTATTCGCAATGTCAAGGATTTTTAGTTCTTTATTAATTAAAGGTTCGATGTAAAAAATCATGTCACCCTCATGGAATTGAATAGAATATTAATTTATGATCTTTTATATTTAAATCATTATGAATATGTTGAAATACTATTATAAACCCAACAGTATATTTCAGAATCTTTTTTGGTTAATTTTGTTAATATTTCATCGTAATTTGAATCGCATGTTTTTCAGCTCAACACTTGTCACAAGTTCATTAATTTACTTTTTATAATGTCTAGGTCGAGGCCTCCAAACCATAAACATTATTTACATTATCTTTAAACAAAAAGAAGCGGTAAAGATGCGGATGGATTCAAGTCGAGAATTAAACGTGATGAAATCTGTAAAATTAGTTTTATATGATGTTTACTTTCAAGTCTTTATATGATTTCTAATGGTGCCATACTTATCAATATTAAAACTCTTTTAAACTCTTAATATACACGTGATAGCGTCAAACATGTAGACGTTATTTTCAATTTAATAGTTCATAGGTTAAGATTAAAGCCGGTATTTAGAAACAATCTTGAGTTTAAACTCAAACTCTAAACTAAACAATGTCAAAATATAGAGTGTATAGTATGGTGTAAACTCAAATGTTGACATTGTGATGTTCGAGTTAGAGCTCGAGATTGTCTCCGAATACCGGTCCTTAAGAGGATTGTGAAGCTGTAAACTTTCATATAAAAGGCGATAACGTTTTTCCCCCGGTAAATCTTATCTAGCTTTCATAGTTTTTGGAAATGTGGTAGATATAATGAAAAACTAAAATCCGTACGTTTTGATTTTAAAGAGCTATTGCGTACGATATAAGTTATTAGCATCTAAGTATCTATTTTTTTTTTTACTTAAAAACTTCTGGGAGCGTTTTTATTTTTAACAGACTTCAAAAACGGAGGTTGTCAATTCGACTGTATTTTTTATGTGTTATCTAATAACTTTTTTCTAGGTGAACCAATTTTGATGATTCTTTGTTTTTATTTGAAAGCTGATGCTTCTCATGTGGTTCCATATACATTTGATCAAGGTCTGACCAGTAGTTTTCTAGTTACCCTTAATAATTTACATTGAAGTCGATTGTAATTTTTTTTAAATTTTACTGCCTTTAATTTTAATTGCCTCCAAGACTTGAAACTCTTTATCACACGACACGGCGAAACGGGGCGAGCGGTTTGAAACAGATAGCATTTTTGAAAAAACCTACTCGCGCCGCGTACGGGCACTTTACAATCCTCTCAAGTTTTAAGTTTTTTGTTACAATAGTAGTATAGTTTGTACAATAGTTGTGATGTGTTGGATTGAAACTCCCATGTAATATCCAAACTTGTTTGGCGTAAATTCTTTTAGCGCCATATTTAACAGAACTAATATCGCAGATAACTTAAATTTATTAAACATTTTACATTTCGTCTGACTAACAAAAACCAAAGTTATTTTATTGCACTTAATAAACCTAGATTCTACAATTGGCAAACATATGCCAATAAATATTAATACATATTGCTCCATGCGCGTATTATAGATACAAAATAAATTATTGTACATGCAACTACACATTGCTAGCATTTTCCTTTAGCATTTTAAGTGGTGTAAATGGAACTCACACTCATACTGATGTGTGATACATGAGATGTGTATGAAATATTGACAATAGTTATTTTAAACCACTTTGCTCCAGTGTATTGTATTAAATGATATAAATGCATGTAAGTTTTTGCATTTTATGACAATCTTACAACGTTAAATATTATCTTAGATTTCCGTAAATGCGTTTCAAACGTAGCCTTTACACACTAACAGCTTTGTAGAGCTATAACATCGATGCTTTGAAAAATAGCGAAATATATTAACTAATATCTAAAACCACATATACACATATCTAAGAAAAATATATCCTGGATGTGACTGGCAGAGGTAATTATTCAACTTCCATAGTTTTCAGTTTTCATCTGTGCCATTTGGTTCTGCAATAAATTTTTAGTAGGGTTAATTGTCACTCAGTCAAACACAAGAAAATAATGTTATTCACGATTTCATACCAACAAAGAAAGGTAGATAGAGAGATAAAGGGAACTCGGCGTACATTTCCAATGACGCCGAAAACAACGTCTTATAGCAACACGTAAACACGCACACATATACATCTAAAAATAATGCGTGCGTCCAGTAGTAGCATTTTAACAGCCCTACTATGGTACGCAGCGCCACATAAAGTAACCATACAGAGGCAAGCTAGTAGAAGCTTAAGTGCAAAGTGATGGAACATAAATGCAATACAATAACATAATTTTACATAAAAGCTAAAAAGTACATAAGTGATGGATGTTTGCACTCTCACTTCGCATATGATTGGACACTATCATTGAAGTGTATTAAAGTAAATTTACGTGCATGCATATCATGCAAAAAAGATGCATTAAAATACATATATGAATAATATAGAGAAGTAATAAGTGTTATGTTTCAATTTCAATAGTGTTCAGTTATCATCCGTGCTACTAAATTAGTGAGTATTTGATTCAAATTTAATTTGAACTAATTTAGTCAAATTTATGTGCATTATGTTTGCATGCTACAACAATTGTGGTTTTGATTGAATTCTAAAAATAGATAAAAGGTCCAAGACTGTGGCGGAGCGACGCATTAGTATTTCGGAAATTAACTACTAAAGATTAAGTTTATTATGAAGTAATTAAAAATTATAATCATCATTTACACATTAAAAAGTTACATTTTGTAGAAGAGATATCAAACATATTAGAACTTTACCTATGAAATTGCCATATTTATGAAATAAGCTAATGTATTTTTTTAAGTAATCGCCCATGCAATCAATGCATCTTTGACAATGCAGTGGCAGTTTATTCTTAACTTCTCAGATGGACGGGAGACATATTCTGCAAAGGCATTTTATACTACCTCTCGGGTATTGAAATTTTTTTTTTTTTTGTGATGAATCACACCGGCGCTAGACCACCAAACAGGGACCATCACGTTTCTAGGGGTAAGTTTTCGTTTAGGACATTGTTTAAGTACTGAATCAGAATCCAACCAACTTGCTGAGCGCTTGTGATTGTCAAACAAAATTACAATACAATACTCTTTATTGTACACCAAGAAAAGATAAAGACATCAAAAATAAAAACTAAACAACTATTGAGGGAAATACAAAGGGCGGTCTTATTGCTACATAGCAATCTCTTCCAGAAAACCCACTTCATTTTTCGTAGCAGGTAACAATGCGGTTCGAAATTCCTTCGTTTGTGTGTCTGTTGTGCAGTGCAAAGCACGTCTTGACGCGGACTTCGCAATGGCGATCATTGAGTTCGTGGGGCACCCATTTGTCAAGATTTTTTACCTTGCCAATTTGACGCAAATGAACCAATATTGTTTTGATGCTAACGTCAAAAGCTGCTGCTAATTCAGCCGTGGGTTGAGTATCATCAGCTTCCACAAACGAAGTCATTGTTGACCAACCTTTTCGGACGACCGCAGGGTTCATTTTTCAGGTCGATATTTCCAGAACAGAAACGGGCAAACAAATTAACAGGTGGTGCATTCGTTTGTAGTATTTGCTCAGAAAACGTCGTTGATGTTGCGTGCCGCTTGTACAGTGTTGCTGCCACGACGGTACTCATCTTCCATAATTACTCGAATTTTTAACGTATCAATGGTAACAAAACAGATTCAAATGCGATGAAAACATAACGCTGATAATCAATAAACAAATGACTAATTTTTAAAAAAGAATTCCATGTTTTTGAAACAAAATTAATTTAAAATTGGAAGTCTCAGTCAAACAAAAATGATTTTGATTTGAAATAGCGAATACTGCAGAACGGCAATTTCATAGGTAAAGACCTATTATTATGTTGGAAGAAGTGTTAAAAGTGTCCCTAGAGAGGTGCTGACATGCTATATTATGAGCATTTTTCTATTTAAAGAGATGCCTGGCTACAATTTAGCTTTACAGCAACTTTAAGAGCTATTGGATCAAATCTATCTAACATAGAATAATATAGATTGTTAGTAAAATAGAAAGAATTAAAGAATGATTTTTAATGGACCACTGATTTAAAACATGTGCAGAATATGAAAACCTAAGTTGTACTTAAGCAGAAATTGTATGAACAAATAATTTCCATCCATTACATCATATATACAAGTCCATCGCTGAACATAGGCCTCCCTCATAGATTATCTCATGGGGGGATTTTGCCATAGTTTCCACGCGTGGCAAGCATTTTTTATTATTTGGTGTTTCATCAGGAAGATGCTGCTGCACATCCCTGTTTCATTTTCCCTCTGTCTCTTTTCAACACTCTCGGGACGATATGGGGTAGTGGATATTCTTACACTGACACTACACGGTTAAAACAAATAATTTACCTTCTCCTTTATCTGGAACATTCTTAGCAATAAATTCACAAAGCTCTAAATATGCTTTATCCAAATTATCATTGAGAATGATAACATGGAAATTCCCAGGCTGTTGACCTGAAAAGAAATCAAATTGAAATAAATTATGACACACTCATATAGACCAGAGTCGATAAATAAATGTTAAGTTAAAAAAGTACAGAAGGTAATATTATATTATTATCTTTAGCATCTAAAAGTCCACAGCTGAACATAGGCCTAAGTTGTAAAGATTTACCATAATGTTACATATGCAAATGAATACCTTACATAGCTAAATAAAATGTATCTATGCAGCTGGTGTTGGAATAAAAATAAGTAAATAAATAATCAATGAAATAATAGCCATCTTTGGAAGATGGATTTGCAATTGTAACCCCAGACCTCTTGCACCTTAGACAGTACTCAACTATTATGTTATCTATACTAGTATACTGTCAGGAGAAAAATAGAAATTTTGGCGGGAACTTGACCGGCGGCGGATTGCTGCTTCTGTATAATGATTTGAAGTGGATTTTGATATGTAAAAGTGGTGTGATTTCGTGTATTAAATATCTGCGCATGTGAACTATTAATGAAAACGGTGAAACAAGTGCTCCGATGGTGACGAGAATCTCAAGACAAAGTCAAAGAGATACTATCGCCAATTGTCTGCTGGATCATGTTGACGTCGAAATCTTCCAAAAACTACACAATGCGACGCATCAACATTTTGTGCAGCAGTTGTACTTTAAAGTATTATTATCACTTGATACTGAGATAAATTAAGACATGTCTTAAGGGACAAGCATCCAAGCCAAAAATCTTAAAAAAGGATCAGAATATATTTAAAACTAACTAACAGCTGAAAGCACGGGCAGTAATCTTCATAGAGAAAATATTGGACATAGGAAATGTCACAGCAAAATTATATATACCAGCTAACATCCCCCCCCCCCCCCCTCGTCTCTCTACATCCCTTTTAAACTCCAATGCAAGTCGTTGCAGCCATATTGTTTGTTTTCATTTTGTTTTGTCACTGATTCATTGTGTCACTGAGTGATATTACTGATGATATACTGATAAATTTCCGTTTGGTTGCGTTGATTTAATTCCGCCCTATCTTTGCATTTACTTATATCAACCGATTGCCTTTTACTATAGTGAAGGTTCAACATCTCCCATTAAAGTGAAAAGTATATTTAAAAAGAAATTGTTGCGGCTGTTGGTGGGACAGGGCTTATTCCACTAACATCAGTCTCAGATCAAGAGGCTACATTCAGATCTGCTCTTAAACTACTACAAGAGGAAACTAGAGCAGTTCAAATAAGAAAACATAAAAACCCAGGTACAATTAATCAAAACTTTACCGTCATGTTTACTTTTAATAGAATTGCCTTATTATTAATATGTTTTATATTTTTAGATAACATGATACATATGCTTGTCATATTTGATTCACCACATTTAATCAAAGGAATAAAAAACAATTCTTTAACAAAAAATATACAATACCAAGAAAACATTTCTACATGGACAGATATTGTAGATGTGTATAAGACAGTCTGTGAACATGCAGAAACACGGTTATTACACAAACTTAACGACGAACATGTTATTTCAGAAAAAAATAAAAATAATTAAGGTATAAAATAATTGTAATTTTATTTCAATTACATATAATTTAATTTTTGTACATGTAATACACGTTTACACCTTTTCCTAATCAAATTCTTATGGATTATGTACAGGTTCAGAATTGTGTTCGTGTATTTAGTGAAACCGTGTAAGCCTTAAATTATACCTCTTGCATTTAAGTTATTATATTAATTAATTATTTTATTAAATATATAGCACCATAAAACTGTAGTGTTTTATATGGTTAGTGGTGAGAACCAGTGACCCTTGTTACTGGTAACAATGCTTTCTTTTGTTTTCAATGGTGACAACGCATTTGCTTAATCGAGGAATAATGTAGGTGTCTATGGGCCACAGCATTCACTTACTATCAAGTGAAATGGGCACTTGCTTGTCATGTTTAATTCTATAAAAAATCTCTATCGAGTGTCCCAGAAAGAATGGATAATTCTGGAGCGCCTAATAGTACAAGTATCAGGCGCTCAAATAACACACATAGGAATGTCTATCATATAGATGATTCACAAAACGCGTGTTTGAGTAACTGGCGCGTTAAATGTAGTTTTTAGCCCCACTCACTTGATCATCGTTTGCATGGTGCCATTTTTGAGCGTAATACGTTTTTGTCTTTTATTCAAAAATATTCAAAAATTTGATGAAGAAATCCTGTTATTCGACATTAGAATTCGCAATAATAACGCTATTATACGTACAATGATGATCGGCTTTAAGTGACGAATATCCCCGCAATTAATATTTATCAGTTTTAACACGACACATTTACGCATACATCTATTAAGTAAAAATTAAACCTATGCTTAAAGCAACAGGCTTACTCCTTTTTAAAAGGCCTGCTATTTATTTAGCTGGTGTTGCAGTTGTTCATAGGCGACGGTGTACACTTACAATCAGGTGAGCCGCATGCTCGTTTACCCACTCTTCTATAAAAAAAGGGTAGCATCACACCAGCTCGTGACAACATAAGCCTGCCACTGAGTCATTTAGGTATTTGCGCCAATTTTTGGTATGCGCATGCTCACTCTTTGCCCTTCCGCTTGTTACGATAACCCACATAATACAGAAAATACTAATTTAATTTTTTTATATATTAAAAAAATAACTTTTGATTTAATATCCTCATAATTTTAAACTCTTGGAGATCAACTTCAGAAGCGTTTAAGCAGAAAGCTTTTGCGTGTTTAGAAGAATTAAAGCCCCCAGTATTGATTAAGCCTGTAATTAATCAAGAAAAACAAGACTACTATCCTCGTCAGGCAAACTGGGAGCCAATGCTGTTTCCTAAGGATTAGTACAAATTTAAAAAGCCACTAAAACAACAAGCTGTATTGAATTCCATGGTACGTTCTTAAAGGTGACAGCAATAAAAGCTGCACATAGGCCTTTTGCATATTGCGTCATAGAGGGCGATATATGCTATAGTTGCAATGCTTGGTAGGTGGGTTTGCAACTACAGGATGATAATACAGATGCTGCTGCCCATCTCATCTTTTGCTTCCCTTTGTCAAATCTCATTACACAGTCGGGAGAATTTAGGGTAGTAGATTATCTTTCCCGCCATCACACGGTATTCAATGTTACATTATAAATTCAAATAATTTTACATACCAAATTCAATTTCCCGTTTCGCAGTTGCCAATCTCTTTCTTAAAGCGTTCTCCGGATCCGTGTTACGCCGACGAAGTCGTCTTTCGAGTTCTTCAATTGATGGGGGCATTACAAACACTAAAAGTGGATCCAAATCCGTGCATTTTACTTGTTTAACTCCTTCCATTTCAATATCAAGAACACAGATCTTGCCTGTACGTCGAACTTCTTCAACTGCATGTTTACTGAAACATTAAGCACAAAACTGATAAAAAAATTGTGAAGGTTATTATTAATATAAACCTACTCGCCTATTAATACAAAAATTATAAATATCTTCGAATCGTAAAAATGAAAGTTTAATCTTAAAATTTCCCAGTGTAGAAAATTCTAATTAATTTATACAAAGCACCAAAAGTTCCGGACCTGACTTGAACTTGTTTGAGTGCGATTGAGAATAAAAAATCGCGGGAAGTAAAAAGTCATTTCGGCATAAGACCAAGTAATTATCTGTCCCTATGTTGGACTCCCGGTAAATTCTTGTATCTACCACTGCACTCTCATTCTTACATCCACAATTATGAAATCTATCACCTCTCTCCCATGTATACATGTGAATATTCTTATGACGAAAGAAAGTGTTCGTCACAAAAATATTCTTTTCCATACATATGGTGAGGAGGCTTTCAACATTCTCAATTATACTTTCATCATCAAGCCTCTTCACCGCAACCCTTCCATTAAAATCTCCTAATATAACAATATTTTCATTTCCTTACTTTTCATTAATATCATCCTTACTCCATCTCCCAAAACTGCTCTCAGCTATAAATGGGCTTGGACATGTCTGGGGCATAGATCTCTAAAACAAACCACTTTTTTACGCCTACTTTCATTCGTATCCATAGCAGTCTCGGGCTTACACACCATCTTGTCATTCATTGCTCCACATACATTCAGCGTAGCCAGATTCTATTGCTTGTTGTTACTAACCCCATGTCATTGCGATCCCATTTATCCTGAAGTGCCCAGAGCCCCAATGGGTCTAAGAAATGCATGCTAAAATTTTATCATATTCGAAATATGTGTATTAAGTATATATTTTCAAATTATTGTTCCAATATTCTTGAATTAATATTTATTATATTTGGTGTCATGTATAATTCATTTTATTTGTGTCTTTCATGTTAATTATTTAATTACTGTTTAAAAAGGGCTCATTATTTTCACCTACACTCTATGACAGTGCCATGGCAAAGACTATTAACTTAAAAAGTAATTTAAATATTAAAAAAAAAGTTATTATGTATTGTGATGACATAGGAAAAAATTTGGGCATGATATTAAATAACTGTTTAAATGGACTGGTTAGTAATTATTGCATCCTTTAGTCATATAATGAATAAAGTTTTAACTAGTAAGTTTTGCCCTAATAGCACATTAATAATTCTTGTTGGATGGAAGAGGCAATGTAAACAAAACTCAATTATTAAAATATTGATTATCTCAATACTTTAAATGTACATAAAATTATCTTGTTTACATTGCCTTACTTACAGGGTTGGCCACAGGAAAATAAAATAAGATATGATTTAAATTTATAAATAAATAACTTTTCATGTAATAATAGTATAAACCTGACATTTAATTGTTATAATTATAATAATAGAATTAATTTAATAGATATATATAATTTATTTAAGAAATTTTTGACTAGGGATAGGTATTACCTATCCAAATATGATTTAAAACAGATTGCAAATGTGCTATCTTATTGTTTATACTATATTAACTCAGTCAAGGACTTGGCTACACAAACATCTGCTTCTTATTGAGCAGTATAATGACTTAAATATGTAATTTGGAATCAGTTCCAAGTAATTTAAATTATAAAATGAGACATAGAGGTAATATCTAGCGGTTATAATAATTCAAATAATTTAGAATGTAGCTTACAAATCCTTAACTGTATGACTCCACAAAGTGATAATAAAAATTATTTACACCTGGTGCATCATACAAGTATGTATCATAGAAATACAAGGCATGATAGGCAAAGAGCTAGAAATATGAATATTTTATGTATTACTGAATGAACATTGGTTAAAAGCTTATAACTTAATGTTTAACTTCAGTAATCCCAAGGTGGTCAGTTTGTTCAATAGTGAAACGGTTTTAAGAGGTGGCTAGTAAATTACTACCGTGTAAAGAACGTAAAGATATTGTGAGCTTCTCTGTTAAGCGTAGAAATGGCATGTGTTGAGTTTGAGAACTTCATTGTTGTGAGCGTCTACAGACCCCCCATGTTCTATATACTACACTTTTGAAAAAATTATAGAGGAAGTTTTGAACTTAATAAACAGAATAAATCTGTTGTTTAAATCATATGTTCTTTTTAATTTATTTTAGAGCCAACGTGTATTACTGAATGTAGTGCAACATGTATTGATAACATTTTTACAAATGTTTAGCCGTTTCATAAATGTATAATTCAAGAATTGAATTCTGATCACTGTGGACAGTTAGTTTCATTACATTATGTTCACAAAAAACAAGTAGTTGAGTGAGTTGTGTTTGTTCCAGGAAATGCACGTCACTTGGAGTAGTTTAGAAGTAATATATTGAAGAAACTTCCATCACTTTCATACCAAAATAATCCTAATATTTTGTATGGAACATTGTTTAAGCTCATTTGCAATGAATTTGATAATATTTTACTTCTAAAATATTCTCCTTGAACAGTCGGAATTCAATGATTAAGTGACAGTAGGAGTCCATAAGAGCAGACAAAGGTTATATGAACTTTACCATGAAAGGTCATATAATCCTAGCATCGAATTTAGGGAAAATGTAATAAAATATTTAAAAGATTGTGCTCCACAGCTAAGTATTTGCATTTGAGCAACAAAATTAAAACAGCTTCTAATAAAATTAAAATGACGTGGAGTATAATTAATAGTGAAACTGGTAAGGTCAACTCTCACAATTCAAACTAACAGTTAAGTGTTAACAACAAATTAACTGAAACAGATCAGGATTTTGCATTGGTTTTTGAGAAATATTTTACTGATATTCCGATCTTAGCCACTAAGTCACTGAATTCTTCTCCTGCTGTCGCCGAATTATTACTTAAACAAAATATAAATATGTGTACAAAGAATTTTACATTTCATGAAATATCATCAAAAGATATTGTAAAATATTTTCAAACTATTAATATTAAGAAAACTGCAGATCTGTGGGGGATTTCCGCATTTGCATCTATAATACATGTAATCGCGCCTCAACTAGCTATAATTTTTAATACTAGTATCGAATATGGTGTGTTTCATGATTTAATGAAACATACTAAAGTAATACCTTTATTTAAATCTGGTAGTACATTAGACCCCGCCAATTTTAAACCAATTTCTGTACTGCCAACACTTAGTAAAATTTTTGAAAAAATTATTCTTGATCAAATGTAATTTTTTTAATGTAAATAATTTACTTCATACAAATCAATTCGGTTTCACAAGGGGTCGCTCGACAACTGATGCTGGTGTTGAGCTGATTAAATATATCTTCAATGCATGGGAGAATTCTTAGGATGCTTTGGGTATATTCTGTGACCTATCCAAAGCCTTCGAGTGTGTTCACCATAAAACATTAGTCAGGAAACTACAACACTACGGTGTAAGAAGTAAGCTCTTAAATTAATTATTTCATTTTTAAGTAACGGAATGCAAAAGTTGTCATTAATAGTATGAGCTCTTCCAGGTCAATAGTACAAATGGGCGTGCCTCAAGGCTCAATTCTCGGCCCCTTTCTGTTTCTTGTATATATTAATGACTTACTTTACATCGTAGGGGATAACCGTAACATGGTATTATTTGCTGATGACACTTCATTAATTTTCAAATTAAAATGACAATTATTAAAATATGACGAAGTAAATAACGCTATAACTAAATTAGTAAATTGGTTTAATGTCAATAACTAAACGAAATGTATGGCACTAAAACGAAATGTATGAAATTCATGACTCCAAAAATGTCAAACATTTAAATAACGAGTTGAATGTAAATTCAAGAAAAACAACTTCCTTCTGCGTGAATCCCATATCTCTGGTGCCCTTTGACCAACAGGACCCAAATTCAAACTCGACCGAGCTACTACCTCAAGGTATCCACATACCAAATTTAAAGTTAATCGGTCCAGTGGAACGGAAGTAATCGTGTCGGCATACAGACTAACAGACTGCCAGCTAGAACCATTAACTTCCTTTCAATGCTACGCAGAAAGAAGTTAATAATGTAACATTAAATTGGGAGGAACTATAGTCTCGTCGATACCACCAATTTTCTTGGAATAACACTTGAAATAAGACATGAAGCTTCAATGGAGCCTCTATATATCACAATTAGCAAGCAGACTTAGTTCTGCAGCATATGCTGTAAAAAAGATTAGAAATCCTACCAGTGTTGAAACAGCTAGACTTGTTTACTTTAGCTATTTCATAGCATAATATTGTATTGTATTTTGCTATGGAGTCATGCGACTGACACTGAAATTATATTTGTTTGACAGAAGAGGTAGGAGGAAGAGGTTTTTAAACAGTGGTAGAGCCACGCGGCAACTTTTGCTGTCGCACGGATGGGCCGGCTCGAACCGGGGTGGTACCACGACCTCACAGAATACCAGCGTGAAGTAGAGGTTTACCTTTGTGTTTCGCTTGGTGAGTGCAGGTGGCCGGAGGCCCTTTTTACTGGAAATGAGGCATTCCATCTTAGTCCTCACGGGTGGCAACGCATCTGCATGTAGATTTGTAATAGAGGATAGATGTAGATGTCTATGGGCCGCAGCAACCACTTACCATCAGGTGGACTGTGTGCTCGTTTGTCACCCTTATCTTATAAAAAAAAAAAAAAAAAAAAAAAAGGGCCATAACAGCAATCTATGATTTAAAAGCTAAAGTATCACTCCGATAAAAATTTAAGGAAATTAATATATTACCTTTGGTCTCTCAATGCATTTATGAAAATGTAATGTACGTACACAAAAATAATAGTAGTTATGGAAAAATAAGTGATATTGATTCTGTAAATACTAGGAACAGACAAGCTAGTAGTATAAGTTACTCAACTCCACAGAGTCAGTAATTTATTCTTGGGATGACATATACACTATTACAACAAAATCCCAGAACATATACAAAATTTGATCTGCTCGAAATTCAGAAACTTTATTAAAACAAGTTTGTATAAAAAGGGTTATTATAATATTAAGGAATTTATGAATGACTAGCTGTTCGCCGCGACTTCGCTCGCGTGTTAGGGTTTTTACGTTTTTGGGTGGAACCCTAATTATTTTTCTAAAATAAAAGTAGCCTAAGTTACTCCTTATAAAATCAGCTATCTGCCAGTGAAAGTCTCGTCAAAATCGGTCCAGCCGTTTCGGAGATTAGCCGGAACAAACAGACAGACACAAAAATTTTAAAAATTGTATTTTAGTTATAAGTACCGTATTTACTTTCATATGCATTTAGTAAAAAACTGTAATTTTGACATTACAAGCAGACACTTCAATTTTATTTATTTGTATAGATTATAACCCTGGGAATGAGGTGATTGCTACCAAGCTATTTCTAATTTGTTTGGTGTGGTTAATTGTGTAACATACATGATTGTAAGCTGTTATTATTTTTTAGTCCCGCTGAGTTACTTGCTAGTTCTTCCCAGGACAGCGGTTTCTTTTCGAACCAGTGGTAATTAAACAAAAGAGTGACTTTCAATAAGTGTTATTTATAATCTTTATTGCATAAAATAAAGTTTCTGTTTCTATTGTACTGCTGTGTTGGAAATTGATCCCCACTCAGCGTAAGCTGAAGAGTACCCACAGCACTGATTTTAGTAAAGCCAAGTTTGTGTAACGTAGAGCCAGAAAAACAGTTTATTGTTATACTACATTTAAAACAATGACAGTGACATTCCAGTGAATATTTTAATATATTAAAGACCTACAGAAAGGAGAATGGAATTTTTAGGCCTGAAGTTAACTAATTCGTTTATACTTTAAAAAATTGGCCATATTTTTCTTAAGCAAAATACAAAAAAGTAGCTCTTTTTACAATCTATATTTCGAAAAAACAATAAAAATAAGAAATAAGTTAGAAAATCGATTGTAGTGTATTCTTTAAGGCAATAAATCAATTACCATAAAGAATACATTAGTGAAATTCTCGTCTCTGAATGTTATCTACCAATAGATGACTTTTCATTTTGAAACTTGACTTGATAGTTCAAACTTCAAACTATTTACTTAAAAGAAAAAGACAGATTTTAGATTTGTTTTAAAAGAGCGCAATATAATCGACTCTAGCTTAAATCGAGCATTTTAATATATATTTTCGATTATTTTTGTGTGTTAACTAGGGAGATAAAAAAATTGCATACATATCTACAAAATAATAATAAAAAATACAAAATATTAAAATTCCAACAAGTGAAAGTTACAACAACAATTCAAGTAATCGATCTCAGATCGATATCCCTAATATTCACTTTACTCACTTGTTGTTGTTTTAACTTTTGTTAATCGTTTCACCATTTCATTTTATTATTAACCACAACTTTTTTGGTGATTTTATACTGATCCTGCTTTTATATCTTTAAGTAATTATAGCGAAAAATAGCCTGTTACAGTGTAATAACAAAATAAAATAAATAGATAATTTCACTTTTACTTATTCTACAATAACTCAGCTCCTAGATTGACAAATCTCGCCATATTTTCAGATATGAATTACTTAATATACACTTTCAAATGATCCCACTTTCATCTTGTTAACACTTGGGCCCAAAAATGTATGGAGACGTCTCCTTCTCCTTTTACTATTAACTATCTCAATAATTTGTCTAAATAAAATAGTTAAATAATTACATATGTTTATATTTATTATTTATATGGAAAATATCAAATAAACATGTAATGCTTAGTGTGTTTTAAGTAACAGTCATGACAAGAAAACACTTCATTTAGACAAGTATGAAGGTAGGATGTGTTTTACCGATTGGAACTGATGTTGGTCATTTAACAGGGACTTTTGTATTTAATTTGAAACAATCCAATACCCACCAGAATACGAAGTGGCAGCAGCAGAAAGTTCCAACACATTGTATGTATAATACTAAGTGCTATGTCAGTACAGTATGCTATGTCAGTGCAGTTGTTTTACCGATTGGAACTGATGTTGGTCATTTAACAGGGACTTTTGTTTTTAATTTGAAACAATCCAATACCCACCAGAATATGAAGTGGCAGCAGCAGAAAGTTCCAACACATTGTATGTATAATACTAAGTGCTATGTCAGTACAGTATGCTATGTCAGTGCAGTGAGAAGGCATACTTAAATGGTGGTAAGAATGCCTAATGCAAAAGAGAATGCAAAATCCTTGTTTTAGCATGACATATTACCTTCTTGTTAAGAATAAAATTAAGTCTTACAAATTATCATATATTGTTTATTATATGGACACATAACTGACTAGCATAACATAAATGTTAGTGGTACCTTACAAGCTAACAACTATAATACCTATTTATTGATGGTTGATAAAAGTACATTTGTTTATACATCAATTAGATCTTTTTTCACAGGGGATACAGATGTGTAAACAATGACTAGATGTTTGAAGACAAAATATATTTTGGCAAAGCGCCAACTACCTCTAAGCAGAGCACGTGGAAAAACATTTATTACCTTGTTCCATACATATTTCCACTGAATGTTGCAGTTTCTATAAATTCCCCTTTTTCAATGGCAGCTATCATATCATCTTTATTAGTGAAATGATAATGTATACCATCCTTTTCACCCGTACGTGGTGCTCTCGTGGTATGCGACACACTAAAGCCGAATTTGTCCGGAAAATCATTAAGTAGACGTTTAAGCAGAGTGCTTTTTCCAGATCCGGATGGCCCGCAAAGCACCAGTGGTCTTGGCCCTTTTTGTACCATGTTTGCGAAAACTGAAAATTACTTAATTTAATAATAATGCCGCATAAAGGTTAGTTAATTAAAAAATATTTTTAAATGTTTTTGACTTACATCGTATAAAATTCGTGGTACCGTTTTATATTTCACCCACTTAATCTTAAACTTGCGCTCTTCTCACAGTATTATTTAGGTAATTCTTTGTTAATGTTATTGATCTTCAGTTCAGAACTTCGAAATCAGAATTCAGAACTTCAGATCACAGATTAGGGAGGATGTTCTTATCTATGGGTGTTCGATGATCATCATCGATGTTAAAAATTAGAACAAGGATGTTGTCACATGTCAAACACCGAAACATCGATGAACCCATAATCGATTATTGGGAACTTGAGAACAATGCGAAACCGGGAAATCAATATAAACTAAATCTTGCAACTCCTCTAAAATATTTAAAATTTGAATAATTCTGAATTCATGAACAATAACTTAAAAATTATCGTTATGGTGTATCAAACTTTACTGTCAACTATAATGTCGAAGTAGGCTATTTGACTAGCTTTAGAAAACCATTTAAAATTATTCTTTGTTACATAAGGAGCACACTACATTGATGTATTTTAATGTATATTGTCTTATAAAACATAATATAGATACTTCACTTGTTATACCGGCAATAATGTTTAATTAAGTATAATCTAAAATAAAACTTCTGAATGATGATCATACTACATACAGGTTTGTAAATAAATAATTCCTATGTGGTACTTACAATGCTGTTTTCACATTTTTATGTTCCACAGCATAGTAATCAGCGTTATTCTTAAAAAAAATCTGCAACCAAAAATCCGTCATCTTCGCTGTTAACGGCTTGCACAAAATGTAATTCCCTTTTGAAATTTGAAACGGATAGTAACGCCGCTAGTTATAAAATTTATATAAACTATTTCAAAAATGTGTGACATACCCTTACACCTATAATTTGCCATATCTACAATCTTTGCTTTAATAGTGGCCGATTTCCCATAACATTTAAGAAGGCATTAGTAACCCCCATACATAAAAGTGGAAGTAAAGATGATGTCGACAACTACAGGCCAATTTCTGTGTTAACAGTACTATCCAAAATTCTGGAGAAGCTAATAAATAATAGATTGAAAAAATATCTCATAGATAACGACCTGCTCTCTAAAAATCAATTTGGTTTTAGAAATGGAATTTCTACTCAGGACGCGGTGTTGGCTTTGACTGAAGAGATAAGTAAGCACCTGGACTCTGGTAACAAATGTCTTGGAGTTTTTTTGGATTTGGCCAAGGCGTTCGACACCGTTTCTATTCCTATCCTGTTAGACAAACTAAATAAATATGGTATAAGAGGTCTGCCTCATGCGCTTCTATCGGATTATCTCACTGAACGTCAGCAACAACTCAAACTTGGTGAATATCTTAGCCGTCCATCAAATATCTCCTATGGTATTCCTCAAGGTAGCGTCCTCGGGCCTACTTTATTTCTAATCTATGTCAACGATTTATGCAATTTAAACCTACAAAATTGTCAAATATATACCTACGCAGATGACACCGCTCTTATTTTTAATGCAAAATCATGGGAAAATCTAAGGGTTATCGCTGACTCCGGAATCCACCACATATCTAACTGGCTAAGATCAAACCTTCTGACCCTAAATATTAATAAAACTAAATTCATTCCTTTTTCTATACGGAAAAATACACAACCTGATTCTAATTTTAATCTAACAGTTCATACCTGCCATAATCCTTATTTAAATAGCCATAGTAATTGCTCATGTGATAAAATCACCAGGACTAGTACCATTAAATATCTCGGTGTAACTATTGATCAGCATCTTACATGGAGTCAGCACATTGAAAGCATCGCTGACAGGATAAGAAAACTAACATGGGTGTTCAAAAAACTCAGGTGTGTTGCAAATGAAACGACCCTCATTACCATCTACAAAGCTCTTGTGCAATCGGTACTGAGTTATTGTATACCTGTTTGGGGTGGCGCAGCAAAAACACGTATAATAGCACTAGAAAGAGCTCAAAGATCTCTAATTAAGGTAATGTTCTTTAAACCGTTTCGATTTTCAACTTTTGAACTACATAAGTCTTATAAATTGCTCGGCACTCGCCAGATTTATATATTGAATTGCATCCTAAACACTCATCGACATTTACCTTATATACGTCATCATACACCAAAACGTAGGAGCACCAAAATTTGCCATATACCACAAAATAAAACAAAATTTAAGCAAAAACAATACGCATTCCAATCCATATCTCTTTACAATAAATTTAACAGCAGATTGCATATTAACCCCCTGACGTGGACTAAAGTCAAATGTGTAGTAACACAATTTTTATTAACACTAAACTACGAGGAAACTGAACAATTTATTACTTAACTTTTATACTTGGAACAGCCTCACCAGTTGTTAAAGCACTGCTCACATACCCACAACACACACACACACACACACACACACACACACACACACACACACACACACACACACACACACACACACACACACACACACTTATTATATTATAAATTACATTACTCCCTAATGCTAGGGCATGCCTTGCCTTTTGTTATTTATTGATTAATATTGTATAGTCTTGGTGGATGAGCGGGGTACCCAGTAACACAGGTAACCAACCTAGTACAGGGGCCCTTGCGACTGCTTTAAATTGTATCATTGTAAATCAATAAATCATTTTTCATTTTTCATTTTTCATTGGTATGACCTACAAATAATTGTTCCTGGTCTGGATATTTGTCCTAGTGAAATTTGTGTATTTAAACTGCTCCCACGATACAGGAGAAAATCCCAGTGTAGAGGTATCGTTTTTATATAAAAAAAAACTGTTGTCGCTTTATTAGTCTGTGGTATCGTTATCAGTTGTCTGTTTCTTTGTTTTTATTTATTTTTTTATAATCCGGTGGTTGATTTTAAACAAGATCCAATGTATGTTTGGAACAATGTTATTGGTTCTACCTATCCAAAATTAAAAAAGAACTTGCAGTGAGATATTTGACCGCTATCGCTACATCAACGCCATCTGGGTGGTGCTGCTGATTCTCAAAAGCTGGCTCAACTTTTTATCAACAGAGAAACAGATTGAAAAGTACTTTTTTGTCAAAATTACTATTTCTTCAATCAATCACCAAAAAATATTGGACTATATAACAAATTAACTAGATTTTTTTAAGTTCTTCCAATTTTTTTATTTAGTCTTTTACATTGCTTTGTTTATTAATTTCTTTTATTTCATTAATAATATATTATAAACAACATGACAATTTTTTTCATCTAATTTTAACTTACATCAACAACATCGATGTTTTGAGTAGGATAAACATCGAACATCGATATTGAGCAATCGGTGCCAACATCGATGTCATCATCGATGTTTCTGCAACATCGAGCACCCCATCAGATCTACACTAGCGCCAACTAGCGCGGAACGCGCACCTGTGTTAAGGGGCTACTCCATGCGAACGACCTTGAGCATTCGGCCGGCGCGCCGACTCGCTACAATATATCGCGTCAGAAATATGCAAGACGCCATCTACTGTACGAACATAGTATTATTTTTTCAACATCAATAAACTATTTTAGGGATAAACACACGGCGTACAACGATGAATGTATTTTAATTTTTTTATTCGGTATATTAGTTGCATTATATTAGAATTATGTATTCTCATATATTATGTAATTATGAAATTTTATAATTAATTATATATTACTTTAATAAAGGTAATACAAAAATCAACAAGAAGTATAAGGGTTCAATCTTTCAATTTCAATTTTAAAAAAACGTTGCTCCCACACTAGGATTTTCTCCTGTGTCGTGGAGGCAGTTTACAAACATAAATTGCCCAAGGACAAGCATCCAGACCCGGAACAATTATTTGTAGGCCATACAAATACTTGTTCCGTGCGGGATTCGAAACTGCGGCCCCCAGCGCAACAACTGATTGCTAAGCCACTGCGCCACGGAGCCGTCGCCGGGTTATAGGTAAAGTGACTATACGTCCCGTTTTGAACGGGACTGTCCCTTTCCTCGGTCACCTGTCCCATTGTCCCCAAATAAAGCTCCGGGACACAAAATTGTCACGTAACTCGTTGGATGGAAGTATTCAAAGTCAACAATCTTTAACATAATTTTTTTAATCGAATATATTTTATGTCTACCTGGTACAAATTCTCCAGAAGAAAGAGTATTTTTCTATTTTTAATAAATTGTGAACGTCTGAAAAAAACACTTACGGTTCCAGTTCTAAAGGCGATGTTGTTAACAAAGGTAACAATAAAAAAAACGTGCCCAGAATTTTATTCTTTTTTTTATAGGATGAGGGTGACAAACGAGCACACAGTCCACCTGATGGTAAGTGGTTGCTGCGGCCCATAGACATCTACACCTATCCTCTATTACAAATCTACATGCAGATGCGTTGTCACCCGTGAGGACTAAGATGGAATGCCTCATTTCCAGTAAAAAGGGCCTCCGGCTACCTGCACTCACCAAGCGAAACGCAGAGGTAAACCTCTACTTCACGCTGGTATTCTGTGAGGTCGTGGTACCACCCCGGTTCGAGCCAGCTCATCCGTGCGACAGCAAAAGCTGCCGCGTGGCTCTACCACTGTTTATTCTTATTTAAAATCATATTATTCTTATTTAAAATCATCACCACTGACAAATTAATAATTTTAAAAAAATGTTGCATTTAATAATTACCGTCTATACGGAATATAATTTTATAGTGAACACTAATTATATAATGTTATGGATTTTAGAGTATAAATAAACCCATGTCCTGTTTTGAGTTAAAAAATAAATGGTCAGTTTAGTTTTCTTTTAGTTAAATTTAGTTTTAAAAATGTTTAGTTTATATGGGTTTTTGGGTTGTAATTAAATGATGCCCGGGTAGGTATAAGTACTTACTTAGTAAAAGTAGGTAACTGTTTAGGTACGACTCTTATGGAATCAAGATTATGTAGAAATATAATGTGTTTTTTATTAGTTGATATATCTTTTAAATAAAAAGTAGATAGCTGCTAAAAACCGCACAAATAACGACTAGCGCGACATTTTTCTCAACTTGCGCCTTAACTTTATAATTTGTGACTTGTTCAGTGTTGTTATCATACAAATCTAAGCTGCCATATCTAGTTTGCCGTATTTTAAGGAAAAAATAATAAATAACCGTATTTCATTATTTATTTTAAAGTCATCTAAAACGCTAATCACGCTTCATTGTAGAAGCGTGCTCGTCGCGACCCCTGCTAGCCCTTTTCAGGGCTGCAATACTACAACAGCTGCGCACCCATGTCAACGAGGGTAAGGGCGTCCCCCCAAGGCGACGCACACCAGCTCGTCCCCGTTGGTGTGGAATGCAGCGCGCAAAGTGGCGATGGGGACCGCCCGACACGGCGGAAGGTGGAGGACAGAGTGCAGAGTTGGCACGAGGAATGTTAGAGGAGGCATAAGAGATAAGACGAATGAGTTGATCGAAATAATGAAAGAAAGAGAATTAGATGTCGTGTGTATGTCGGAGACCAAACGGAAGGGCAGTGGTACTGAAGGGCTCCCTGACGGGGCAATAGTTCTAAGGTCCGGAGTCCCGGAGAGCGAGAACGCCTGCCTTCTCGGTTGGTCGATATTATGACTGAATATAAGGTTGTGAACTCAAGACTTCTCTGGGTTCGCTTTAAATTGGGACTGACGATGTTATTCCTTTTGGCTGTTTATACGCCGGTAGCTTCGTCGTCCAGGGCTGAGCTGGAGGAGTTTTGGGAGAATGTAAGAGAGGTTCTAGATTTGGCTAGGGGATACGAAAGAATTGTTATATGTGGTGATTTGAATGGATGGGTTGGTACCGCTCGACCAGGATACGAGTCGGTACTTGGAAAGTTTGGCGATAAAAGGGTTAATGATGCTGGCAAGCTTATACTGGCGGTATGCAAGGAAAAGGGTCTTCTTGTGACAAACACTATGTGAAGTGTGTGGAACAATAAAAAGAGGCAGTAGTAAAAGAAGAGATGCATGGTGGAATGATGAAGTGAAAGAAGCTGTAAAGAAGAAGAAGAAAGCTTGGTTAGACTACTTGGCCTCTAGTAATGATAAAGATATGAGGGAGAAGATGAAAGAAAGATATAAGCTACAGAAAGTTCACACGAAAGCATTGATTGAGGAAGTGCGTGAAAGGTGTAGAATGGAAGCGGACGAAAGGTTGTCGCACAACTTCAAGGAGAACTCCAAACTCTTCTGGAAAGAGGTTGGAAGGACCCGAAGTGGTGCGACGGCCTTAAGAATGAACAAAGTGCTTTCGAGAACTAATGACGTCCTCTCAGAAAAATCGGACGTCATGCAGCGATGGAGTGAATTTTATAGAGAAATGTATGCGTGTGATGATCTTAGTGAGGGATCCGGGGATGACACCGTGACTGGTATGCCAGACCCGGACCTTGATGACACTGAGGTCATCAGTATGAATGAGATTGAACGTGCGATTCGAAGTATGAAATGTGGTAAGGCTGCGGGACTAGACAGAGTTACTGCTGAAATGGTCAAGTATGGTGGGCCTCGCGTCTGGGGCAGCTTTCATCTGCTGTGCAATTTGTGCTGGCGAACGGGGGATGTCCCGGATGTTTGGCGATCCGCAGTCATTGTGCCTTTATATAAAGGTAAAGGTTCACATTTTTTGACTGCCGGTGCTATCGGGCGATCAGCTTGACCAGTTTAACAAGTAAAGTTTACTCGAAAGTTTTGACACGTAGGATGCAAGAGAAATCGGAAAGATTTCTATGGGAGGCACAATGCGGATTTAGACCTGGAAGAGGATGCACGGATCAAATGTTTTCTCTCCGCATGATCACGGAAAAGCTTCTGGCTGCTAACCAGAAGATTTTCTGTGCTTTTGTGGATCTTGAGAAAGCATTTGATAAGGTTGTAAGGAAGAAAATGTGGTAACTGTTGCCGGGGTATGGTGTGGATGGTCGATTGCTAAGGGCTGTGCAGTCACTTTACTGTGACTGTAAAGCGTGTGCGGGTAGGGCATGACCTGTCGCCCATGTTTAGCGTCCAAACGGGCGTAAAACAGGGTTGTGTCATGTCTTCCTGGCTGTTCATACTGTATCTCGACAGCTGTTTACAGAAGCTGAAAGATAGCTGTTTGGGTGTGAAATTGGGTGACATAAAAGTAAATTGGCTGCTGTATGCTGATGATGCAGTGCTTATTGCACCATCAGAGGCAGAACTGCAGGCATTAGTCACGTGTATGAAAGAGGAATGTGAAATTAAAGGTCTCCGTTTGAATGCTAATAAAACTAAGGTTCTGGTATTTGAAAGGGACGAAGAGAGAACGAAGTGTGAAATATGGGTAAATCAGGAATGTCTAGAACAGGTAAATGAAATTGTATACTTGGGGAGTGCTTTTAGCCGGGATGGAAGATGTGATTTAGATGTGGACAGGCGTGTCGCTGCCGGGAACAAAGTCAATGGTGCCCTGACTGCGTTAGTCAAAAGGCAAGGCGTAGCGAAGAGTGCACGCCTTGCAATATATAACGCAGTGTTGGTACCGACTTTGTTATGAAGTCGGTACAACGTCGGACTTTGTCATGAAGAAGATAATGAATCTCAAAGAAGCGAAAGAGGTTTGTAAGGATCGTGACACTTGGCGATCTGTTCTCTCTGGCTACCCCGTCAGGGATTGTGCGTGAAGATAAGTAAGTATCTATTCCTTATTTGTTTCTTATCCGTAAAAGTTTCTTTTTTTATGTTGTTTATTTGTCACATGTTGTCGCAAAGTTAAAAATTTACACAATAATTTAACATCGGACACTGCTTTATACGGATCATCATCCACAAGAGCAATCCTGTTTTGGAGATGCACCCACTCTTCAACTGTTATCAATACTTTTATAAAATATTATTACGATTATTTTTATAAAACAGAAACAGAAACAGAAACTTTTTTATTCAATATAGATTATAAATAATACTTATTGAAAGTCACTCTTTTGTTTGATTACCACTGGTTCGGAAAAAACCTCTGTCCTGGGAAGAACCAGCAAGAAACCCAGCGGGACTTTTTTTTTTAAATAACGCAATTTTTTTTTAAATAAAAAGAAAATATAGAATTATTTCACTCGCAACCGTAACATATTTTGATCTGTTAAATTACGAATGAGCGCTAGATCGTACTGAACTCGTAAGTGAAACAATAATAATTTTCGGCGTCTCGTTTGTAACTTTTCATTTATTTTTTACCAAGACGAAAGATATGACACAATACGGCATTACAACTATATTTTTGCAGTCGGAGTCGGGATGTGCGTTTCGTTTCGTTCATTACACTAATGACAAAATGTTTCGTTTCATCTTAGAGCTAGTTCGCTCTTGTCGTGTGTCGGGCGCCGTATATTAATCGAGTATCAGCGCCTCTGCCAGACCCGATTAATCGGGCTTAAGGCGCTATAAGCTGGAGCCATTTTGTGGCAGTTTATCTGAGGCAACTGTACTCTATGGACGTCGACGAAGCTTTAGTTGTGAAGTGTGTCTCAAAGAACACCTCTTTCCTGAACTACAGATGAAATCTTCAGACATCCGACATATACTTCAAACAGGTTCATTTAAATGTTCTGCTACTAGAGCAGCCGATTTTCTGTCGGGTCGACACTCGACAAGTGAGATTGGGCTCTTAGGGTCAGTACACACTGAGACATGAAACGACGCGACGCCGAACGTACTTTTTAAGATAGTGATGATACAAAATATAACTTTATTTAATACACAAAAAGATACACGTTTTTTTGAGATAATTCTACGTCGGCGTCATTTGTCTTTACTATTTTTGCGCTGCGCTGGGCAGTGTCTCGTTGCGAAGCGAGGCGCCGCACTTCTAGCGACTTCACGATGCGCCTCGCGACGCCGCGATGTGTCTCACGGCGGCTCGAGACGGTGCGCTGCGTGGTGCGAAACCACTGGCTTCTTGAAGCAACGTCTCATCGTATATCGTCTCTGTGTGAACTGACCCTGAGTCAATGAGGGTTAAATCTTCCGCTGACTAGATGGCACTAGTTGACACTGAGGTAAAGTTTTTTGTTACTTAATATCATTTAATTGAGAAGTTAGTATTAAATAAAAATTTATCAGTTTCTACAATATTATATTATTACACAAAATATTCCTCAGTGACTTTAATTTTTGCACATTTTAACTCATTTTTAATTTTTCTTATTTTATGCATATGTGTAGTTTTTTATTAATTATATTAAAAATAAATAAATTTTTAATATAATTAATAAAAAATATAACTAATAGTAGAGATAGAATTAACCTTTACATTTTTCTAACAAATTAATTTCCCCGCTATGAAATTTTTCAAACATTACACCTTATTTTTAAGTGGCGCTGCCCTCCGCTGGTGGCTAAAAAAGTCATGGATGTCCTCATTACCATAGTTTGTGATACGACCATAAATTAATAAGAGAGATATGACAAAGAGAGCTTGCCGTATACCATATATAACAGTATCTCAAGATCATCTCAGATGCCGTTGTTTCGTCGTTTCCACTGATATTTCCCATACGAAGACATTTATTATACAAAATCGCATCTTCAAACTATTTTAACGAAAAAAGGATCAGTGATATTGTTTTCGTTCGTACAAAATTGTAATGGACAAAAATCCTGGATCTACGTTTTGGGCAGAATGTCATTATGTATGCCTATAGAATAGACTATAGTGACTAAAGTAGTGATTTATACCGTGATATTCACTAAAATATTCAATAAAGTCTGAGGAAAAGACAAGGAAAAGACCATAATATACCAACGACTATGGAGTGTAGAGTACAAGGAGAACTATCTTATAAGGGGCGATAGTAAAAAAATTTCTTCTATTTACTGAAAATACAGGTTCCAAAACCTAACACAATAGCGCTGGAGTCTGAAAAACTTCGATATGAAGATAGTTGTTGTGAACGGAGTGAAGTCAGCTGAATTCAAATATTTAAAAATTTTATTACAAAAGTATTTAGTAAATTGCCAGTATACAAAATCTCAACTATTTACGTAGTACAAAACGAAGCGGATTGGTCGATCCATGTTTATTTCTCCATCTTATTCTAATTCCTTCTGGCGCTTTTTTTTTTTAATTTATCCTATGCTACTGCAGCGCAGCGCAGCGGACACTTTTCATATATTATAGAGATGGTCCTCCTTGTACTCTACACTCCATACTAGCCCAGCTGTGATCACAGAACAGATCTCAGAGCAAACGTAGTGATTATATACTCTTTGTCTTAGAGTACCTGATAAAAAAAAAGAAATCTGGAAGAAAGCCAATCAGCTGTTAAAAGTTGTTTATGGTACGTTTCCCGTAAATCAATGATTTTATTTCCTGCAAATACTGTTTGGCTTTTATATTAAAGCGATTATATTTATAAGAAAAATTTAACCGTAATTTAAATTAATAATGTCTAAATTGCAGCTTTGCTTTAATTTATTCAATAAGATTTATGAAATTTTAGTCAGTGTATAGTTTCTGTAACTTTAACTTCCGTTGAAATGTATTTGATTTGGCCAATCCCAGTATATATACAATAATCTATGGACCAATCATAAGCCGTTATTCCGGACAGTTATTATTCTCTTTGGTCCAAACCACTTCCGAACGTAATTTGCTCGGTGTCATCTTGATTTGAAATTTTAGCCGTTATTTCCAAGTTGAGCATCGTCTTATCATTTTCAATACGGTCGTTGCGCGTTCCTCTGTAAAGCTGAGAAGAAAATAAATAAAACTGGAACCGCAACAATAACATAACTTACAATCGACCAAAGTTCTTTTGGTCGTGTAGTTGTAAGAAGAAATCGGCTATTTAAATATGGAGATTCCAATTCGGCGACCCAGAACGGTAATGCATTGTAGATTTATAATATAAAATTATGAACATTTGATAGGTGTTTTGTAAAAATGAAATAATTTTTAAGGTTCAGGTTCAAGATCAAGAAAATATATATGCGAAAGGTAAAATAAATTTGGCACTTCCAACAAAGCGCCAAGGTTTGAGTGTTCGGGGTGCACTTGATGAACTCAATACTAACGTGCAAGCTCAACGCGATGTAAATGTTGGAAAAACAGCCGCTGCTGCTGCAGAAATCGAGAAGAAGGCTAATGGAAATCGTAATACTATTCGAAGGTAAAAAAAAAACTACCCACTTTTTAAAATAAATTGCGCCGCTTACATACATTTGTATTGGTGGATCTTCTGTTCTCAAAATATGCTGTGTTGGCTTATTTGTTTTTCTGTTATTGTTTTTTTCGAGTATATTATTTTCCATGGTTTATGGATTTCGCTGAAACCTGAATCAATTAAAATTATTCTTTTTATTTATGTTACTAGTTGTTGGCTTGAACATGTGATATTCCATAGTCTCTTCAAAAAATTAAAAAAAAATTTAATATAATGTAAAAACTTTCTTTAAAAACTAAAACCGGTAAAATAATTTCCACATAATAGATTCTGAAGTTGTGACTTCCATTCCTCAATACACTGTCTTAGCACAACTTAAGAGGTATAGTTAGAAATAATTTTCTTTTTAGTTTTGAAGTCAGTTTTTACATTTTAGTAAAAGTTTCTAATGTTTTATACTATATATACTATTTATGACATTGGTCTTAGATTCAGGCATAACAAGACGGTAAATGTTTTCAATTAGTGTATATATCACACTATTATATTATATGAATATTTATGACTTGAACTGACAGTGGTAGAGCCACGCGGCAGTTTTTGCTGTCGCACGGATAGGCCGGCTCAAACCGGGGTGGTACCACGACCTCACAGAATACCAGCGTGAAGTAAAGGTTTACCTCTGTGTTTCACTTGGTGAGTGCAGATGGCTGGAGGCCCTTTTTACTGGAAAAGAGGCATTCCATCTTAGTCCTCATGGGTGACAACGCATCTGCATTTTGATTCGCAAACGAGGATAGATGTAGATATCTATGGGCCACAGCTACCACTTACCATCAGGTGGACTGTGTGCTCGTTTGCCACCCTATTCTAAAAAAAAAATGAAACAATTTTTTAATTGATATTAATATTTTTCAGCAATTACAGCCATGTACAATCAAAAATAGATACAGGACTAGCAAGTAAGCCTATTGTGCAGCCATCTTCTAGACCACCTCTGAGACGAGAGGAGAGCACTGCTGCGCTTGCTGCAAAGGCTGCTGCTCGAACTAGGGTATGTAATATTTAATCATGTTTAACTAAATTCACGTCTGTATGAAAAGTAAAACAACAATTGTTAAACTACAGGTGTTCAAAGATACTAGATCTTCACATATCAGCAATTATTGTGTTTTACTTATTGATTTTATGTATTCAAGGCTCGTGATAAATAGAATAGGAAGGAATCATTTTTATTCAATATTGATTATATGTAATTCTTAATGAAAGTCACTTTAACTTTACCACTGGTTGTGACCAGTGTGACTAAGAAAAAGCATAACTTAGAATAGAATATTTATACATTTATGAAAACATTTAGAAACAGCATAGTACCAATCACCTCATTTCTAGGAGTTATCATTAATAATTTACTTGTATAGTAGTATAATAAATTACTAAACAATTTTTATTTCCTTTTGATAGATTAGGTCTGCATACATTACTTGGAAGGAATACTAATACTATTACTCTTTGGAGTCGAGTAACTGGTATAACTAATTTGTACTTGTTTCTAGTGTCTACAGAAAGTACATCACTATTTTTAATAAAACTATTTTTGTCTGCCGACTTCCAAAAAGGAGATGGTACTCAATTCGACTGTATGTTTTTTTTTCACGTGTGTTACCTCATAACTTTGTACTGGGTGAACCGATTTCGATGATTTTTTTTTATATGAAAGCTGATACTTCTCATGTGGTCCCATATGAATTTGATCAAGGTCAGACCAATAGTTTTTGAGTTATTCTTAAATAACTTATATTGAAATCTGCTGTACAAAATTTTTAATTTTTAATTATTTTTGTGTACATACATAAAATTTTCGTAAATATAAGAGAGGCCAAAGTATATAACATATTTTTTTTTCTTTATTAAAAACGTTACCCCCACACTAGGATTTTCTCCTGTGTCGTGGAGGCAGTTTACAAACATAAATTGCACAAGGACAAACATCATTACTTACTTATCTTCACGCACAATCCCTGACGGGGTAGCCAGAGAGAACAGATCGCCAAGTGTCACAATCCTTACAAACCTCTTTTGCTTCTTTGAGATTCATTATCTTCTTCATGCATGCATGTCTAGGTATCCGAGTACTCTTGACCCTACCCTCTTCGAGCAATTTGCTCACATGGTCTTCGAAAGTTAGTCTCTGTCTACCTCGACACCTTTTAATATTAACTTTCGCGCTATATATTTTCTTGACCATTCGGTCTTCACTCATTCGCTCAACGTGCCCAAACCACCTAAGCACGCCCTTATGAATTTTTGTGATAAGGTCATCTTTCAAACCTGCCATATTGCGAATCTCTTCGTTTCGCTTTCGGTCGGCCATGGTAACGCCGCACATTTTACGAAGAGATCGCATCTCCACTGCATTCAACTTACTTTTATGCTTTTTCTGGCATACCCAGGTTTCGCTGCCATATAACAAAGTCGGTACCAACACTGCGTTATATATTGCAAGGCGTGCACTCTTCGCTACGCCTTGCCTTTTGACTAACGCAGTCAGGGCACCATTGACTTTGTTCCCGGCAGCGACACGCCTGTTCACATCTAAATCACATCTTCCATCCCGGCTAAAAGCACTCCCCAAGTATACAATTTCATTTACCTGTTCTAGACATTCCTGATTTACCCATATTTCACACTTCGTTCTCTCTTCGTCCCTTTCAAATACCAGAACCTTAGTTTTATTAGCATTCAAACGGAGACCTTTAATTTCACATTCCTCTTTCATACACGTGACTAATGCCTGCAGTTCTGCCTCTGATGGTGCAATAAGCACTGCATCATCAGCATACAGCAGACAATTTACTTTTATGTCACCCAATTTCACACCCAAACAGCTATCTTTCAGCTTCTGTAAACAGCTGTCGAGATACAGTATGAACAGCCAGGAAGACATGACACAACCCTGCTTTACGCCCGTTTGGACGTTAAACATGGGTGACAGGTCATGCCCTACCCGCACACAGGCTTTACAGTCACAGTAAAGAGACTGCACAGCCTTTAGCAATCGACCATCCACACCATACCCCGGCAACAGTTCCCACATTTTCTTCCTTACAACCTTATCAAATGCTTTCTCAAGATCCACAAAAGCACAGAAAATCTTCTGGTTAGCAGCCAGAAGCTTTTCCGTGATCATGCGGAGAGAAAACATTTGATCTGTGCATCCTCTTCCAGGTCTAAATCCGCATTGTGCCTCCCATAGAAATCTTTCCGATTTCTCTTGCATCCTACGTGTCAAAACCTTCGAGTAAACTTTACTTGCTAAACTGGTCAAGCTGATCGCCCGATAGCACCTGCAGTCAAAATGTGAACCTTTACCTTTATATAAAGGCACAATGACTGCGGATCGCCAATCATCCGGGACATCCCCCGTCCGCCAGCACAAATTGCACAGCAGATGAAAGCTGTCCCAGACGCGAGGCCCACCATACTTGACCATTTCAGCAGTAACTCTGTCTAGTCCCGCAGCCTTACCACATTTCAAACTTCGAATCGCACGTTCAATCTCATTCATACTGATGACCTCAGTGTCATCGAGGTCCGGGTCTGGCGTACCAGTCACGGCGTCATCCCCGGATCCCTCACTAAGATCATCACACGCATACATTTCTCTATAAAATTCGCTCCATCGCTGCATGACGTCCGATTTTTCTGAGAGGACGTCATTAGTTCTCGAAAGCACTTTGTTCATTCTTAAGGCCGTCGCACCACTTCGGGTCCTTCCAACCTCTTTCCAGAAGAGTTTGGAGTTCTCCTTCGGATGCGACAGACCGACTGTGGTTCTGTTACTGCCGTCCGGTAGCGCCAACCCGCGAACAGACCCCTAAATCTAGTAATCACTAGATAGTGATCCGTTCCCAGGTCAACACCCCTGAACACTCGCGTATCCATCACCTGTTTTCGCAGTCGGTCATCCACCAGGAACAAATCGATCATACTTCTCTCATTCTTTCGTTCTCTAGTATACATATGGATTTTCTTGTGATTAAACATAGTGTTTGTCACAAGAAGACCCTTTTCCTTGCACACCGCCAGTATAAGCTTGCCAGCATCATTAACCCTTTTATCGCCAAACTTTCCAAGTACCGACTCGTACCCTGGTCGAGCGGTACCAACCCATCCATTCAAATCACCACATACAACAATTCTTTCGTTTCCCCTAGCCAAATCTAGAACTTCTCTTACATTCTCCCAAAACTCCTCCAGCTCAGCCCTGGACGACGAAGCTACCGGCGCATAAACAGCCAAAAGGAATAACTTCGTCAGTCCCATTTTAAAGCGAACCCAGAGAAGTCTTGAGTTCACAACCTTATATTCAGTCATAACATCGACCAACCGAGAAGACAGCAGCACCCCCATTCCCTGGCAGGCGCTCTCGCTCTCCGCGACTCCGGACCATAGAGCTAACGCCCCGCCAGGGAGCTCTTCAGTACCACACTGCCCTTCCGTTTGGTCTCCGACATACACACGACACCTAATTCTCTTTCTTTCATTATTTCGATCAACTCATTCGTCTTATCTCTCATGCCTCCTCTAACATTCCACGTGCCAACTCAGCACTCTGTCCTCCACAAACATCATTAATTTCATTAAATTGCTCTTACTGCTCTCTTTTGCAAAACAATGATAGTTTCAATGTCAGTGACACATGGCAAGATTCCATATCACATTATGCTATGGAAATAACTAAATTAATGAGAGGACTGATTCTTTTCCACTCCAAAGGCTATAACACCATAGTAATTTAGTCTGGAAACTCATACAGTGATCTTAGCACTATATTATAACCAGAGAGGCTATAAGATGTTTTAAGGTTTTTTTGTATGCTATATTGAATCCAAGTAATGTTGATGAAGACTAAGGCCGGCCACATAAATACGGAATTCCGTTTCGTGATGTATTCACGGAATCCCGATTCGGGATTCCGTGAATACATCACACACATACGTTTTTTTTTCCGTTCGGAATAACAAGGGTCAGTTGAGAGACGTTAGCCATTGAGTCTAGACATTCTGCCACCGAATAATGACGATGATTTTCTAATTGCGATTCCATTGTTGCTGTATTATTCTTACTAGGTGCATCCCCTTATCACCCTAAGCTTGCAATATAGTCAATACTATGTACAAAGATCTATCTATCCAGAGATATTTTTAAATATTTATGTATGTAATTTTTTTCGACGAATTATTAAATAAAATAAGATGAAAGGTTACGAAAAGCTATACACCTACAAGATTAAATGTAAAAACGTACATAAATACACCTACTCTCTTCGGTCGTGCGACGAACACAGCGCATTCCGTACGGAATTTACGTATGTGTGTTGCGACTCGTACAAAATCTATGGAAGACGTGCGTTCGGAGCGGCTTTTTTCCGTTCGGGATCCCGAACGCATAGGCGGTCATACGGAATCTCGAATCGGAGAAATTCCGTACGGAAAAATAACGTACGCGTGTGGCGGGTCATAGATTTTATACGGACTTGCTACGTTCGGGATTCCGAATCGGAATATCGAAACTGAATTCCGTATGTATATAGCCGGCTATAATGGTAAATCAAATGACTGATAATCTTTATATATAAAAATTACGTGTCACGTTGTTTGTCCGCGCTGGACTCTTAAACTACTGAACTGATTTCAATGAAACTTTGCACACTGTGTGCATTTTGGTCCAATTTGAGAGATAAGATAGTTTTTATCCCGATAAATGACCCTCAAAATTTTTTATTGCGAATTTAAGGTTTTTATAGGAAGAGTCGTCGGAAAGGGTAGAACAACGTCTGCCTGGCGAGCTAGTATATAATAAATATATTATCATAATTACATATTTTTTTTATTCACATTATGATTAAAAGTTAAACTCTATTTAGTTGTTTGTATCAACCTTATTTGCATATGAATGGTTCTTTACGATAAATCTGTGAGAATATCACAATTTACGCATTCCCAAGCTTTTCAATTTTCAATCCTAAGTCTGTAAGGTCTAAAGAATATAATTAATAAATGTGTTTTTAAAATCCATGCAAGGAAATATAATTTTTAATATTTTTAGGCTATTTTGAAAGACACGCACAATAAGCCAAATGAGGTCAAAGAGTCACTTAATATTTATGTGCAGACCAAGAAAACAAACCAAGATGTTAAAAAGGCTAATAAACTACCTGCAGTTAGGGAGATATCAAAAGAATCTAAAAATATATTGAAACCTACCCCCAAAGATTCATCAGAGTTACTGGGTAAACTTAAATTGTCTGAACCTTCAAGCAAGAAAAAACAAGAGACTTTCAACAAAGAGAAAGCAACAAAGCAAATAGTACCGTCAACACCTACAACACCTACATTACCTGATGACATAGAAGATATTGATGCAGGGGATAATAATAGCCCACTTCTTATGTCAATCTACATTAAAGATATTTACAGATATTTGAAAGAACTGGAAGAGAAATACCCTATTGAATTTGATCACCTAAGAAAACAGGTCTGTATCATTAAGTCATTAATAATAATATACAGGTCATTAATAACAATAAAAAATGTATTGAAGAGTTCAGTTCAGTCACAATATTATTACTATCAGTGTTATATGTAACAGACTTATAGTTGCATTGTGGTGATGGCATAAGATAATCCATCAATCCTTCTTTCAATAGGTTTTGTAAGAGGTTGCTTATGAAAATGCTTGCCAGATCTTGTGACCTCAGATGACGGCCCAGGCTATCACAAATTTAAATTAATGTGAAATACTCAGAGCAGCTAGAAAAAGCAGCCATAAACAAGCTTTTCTCCTAAAAGAGAGACCCATGATATTAGTTATTGGATTATTTTGTTTAGAACAAATATACCTTATTTAATTTTTAGCATATAAAGCAACATGCCAAATAAAATATAGCTTTAAGCTTTTTTTTGCCGACAAGCATAAAGAGCAATGGCAGACTTTCATACATAAAATTAGTTGAGAAGAAATGGTAGCGTCTATATACCAAAAATATCTTAAAATGTTAAGCGTCAGTCCCTTAATAACTCTGTCAAAGAATTTTGTACTGAGAAGGCGTCAAAAAAAAGATATTTACATTTGAACATTTTTAGGTTACGTCCTATGTCACTTGGAAAAGTCATGCTTCCTGTGGTTGTTTGATGTTAGCTTAATACATAATACATAATTGAGAGTTTTTAGATTATTGTATCTCCATTATATATTTGCATACTATAAATGTATATTTCTGGCATGGCTCCAGGGCTTTTGTACCATAGTGATATTCTCAGAAGGGCTAGAACCCAGAGCCGTAAAGCCAGTAAAAAAAACAGTGACATTTTATTTTAGCTAGTGTTGGCATAATATTAAATGGAATTGTTACATAGTACTATGATTGAGATAATGTATTATTGTAGGAAATTCTTTGTAAGAGACTTATTCTCAGCCATATTACTTTTATTTTTGTTATTACTGATAGTACAGTTATTACTAATAATAACTTAATATAAAAATATTTTGTGTGTTGTGTTGATAGTGTTACAAAGTGTATACGAAAATAGTAGGAATATACTAAATGGCAACATTTGAATAGAGTAAAATGATTTCAGTCATTTGATATTCCCAAAAATGTTTGTTTTTTTCTGTGACTTTAATTAAAATACATTTTTATTTGAAAAATCATAGAAAAATAATAAAACTCATTTTATATATAACTTATTTCTAGACGCTATAATTTTTGTCAACTATTTTTCTGCCATTGCTCTTTGTAGTTATCAAAAATATTCTAGTAATTTTTTTTTGTTTTAGTTTATTATAATATTATTCTCTGTTTATTCCAGACTGTAATCACAGGAAGAATGAGGGCAACTCTTATTGACTGGTTGGTAGAAGTCCAACGTCAATTCTCCTTAGTTTTAGAAACATTCCATCTAACAGTTGGAATAATTGATAGATATTTACAGGTATGTAAACTATCATCTTTTTATATTTATTTAATTTTTTATATGTTTTCTCACAGTTGGATAAGGTTGTACTCACCTTATCCAATTGTGAGAAAATATATTAAACCTTAAAGAAATGCAAGAATTGTGTGGGTACCTGGCATGGAAACAAATGCTTTGGTGCCTTGAACACAGAAAGCATTAATGTGAAAAGACAGATTTATTTTGCAGAAGTGAGTGGCAGAGTCTGCAAGAGAAGGGCTCTAGAAGGAGAGCTGTTTTAGGATTGTTCCAAATGAGGGGCACAGGGAAAAAAGGAGCTCATTGACAATTTTACGTTTTTGGAATGAACTATACCATTTTACTTCGTTTTTTATGGCCAATCAGAGCACGTTATTTTAAACACGATAAAAGGTGCTGATTTTGTGTAAAGGCAATTGAAAAAATTCTACTTTAGGTTAAAACGCGCTCATTGCATTCCATACCGAGTAAGAAGGTGCCCCCATTGTCTATGAAACCACGCTAGAACGAGCTGATCGCACCGATTGTAACAGAAAACGCGCGCATAGTCGGCCATCTTTATTATTTTGTCATACAAGTGGCAGCTGTTAGATAAGCTTCCTTGCATAAATTTTACGACTTCTTTATTGTACGTTAGGTTTTTAAAAGTTTTTGCTTATTTACCTCAAAATGGACAATAATACGTAGGAGTTTTAAGATATACGAAAAGTATTCTAATAGATACTATTGATATTTATTTTACATCTTTTCAAAATATTCTCCATCATGCTCTATACAAAGTTCCATTCGCCTAAGCCAACTCTGAAAACACTTGCCAGTCTTGATCTGACAGGTCGGAAATCGTTTCTTCGTAGGCAGCCACGAGTAAAGTAGAGTTTCAACACCAGATTCCCCAATAAATGCTTTTGTTCTAAGGGAGGTATGTGAAGACGCGTTATCGTGATGCAGCATGATTCCCCGAAGCCTGGTCTTTGGTCTTCTCTCCCGCACAGCTTGAAAAGCTTTGGGTAATGCAACTGTAGTATACCATTCAGAATTGACTGACCTACAATTTTCCAACTTTGACGTCGACAAATGTCCGCTCCGCGAAAAAAACCTAGCCACCGTTTTTTTCACCGACGTTGCGAGGTCTTTGCAGTTTTGTCAGTAACTGTCCTTCTGAGTAGACCCATACCGATGATTGCCTTTTATTTTCCAGATCATATTGATAGATCCATGTCTCGTCACCGTTAACGGTTTCTGAAACACGCCTAGATGCCCCGTTTTAAAAACGTAGACGCATTTCATGGCACCAATCGACAGCAGTCTGTTTTTCGCTTTCGGAGAGCAAACGAGGAATCCATCTATAACAAAGATTCCTCACTCCAAGATGTTGATGTAGGATGGTATGAATGCTCCCAGAACTAATGCCTATAATCTTATCGATGTCCGTATATGCGATTCGTGGGTCTTCTCGCACCAACATTTCAGTAGTCCGTACATTTTCTGCCGTTACTGTTTGCGGGGCCCCAGTACTTTGGTCATCTTTAAAATTAATTTTACCCGAATATATTACTCGAACTTACCCCACAAATAATTTCATGCTAATTAACATGTATTTTATTTCACTAGTGTGTTTACGTAATTAGAAAAAGGAGATCATTGTGACAATGAGCACCTTCTTGTCAATTACATTTGGGAGTTAGGTAATTAAATTACAAACTATTATTTATTTACCAACCCAATCTTTTAAAATAACAATATATTATGTTAAATATACATTGTTCCTTTTTTATATGTGTACAAATTATATTCAAGTAGAGTTGTAAGTGTAAAAATAGAAATTTTAAGTTTAATTCTTTAATTACTTGAAACAGTGAGAAAGTTAATGAGCTCCTTCTTTTCCTGTGCCCTTCAAATGGAAGTCCTCTCATACCTCTGCCCACCCCTCAGGGTAACAGGCATGAGAGTTTATGTTATGGACTGTTGTACATATACATGGTCCAAACAGTGAGGTTATAAAATTTTTTTTTATTCCTCACACCTAGGGGTATTCGAAAATACCCTATGTATGTTCCGCGATTTTTTGTAGTTTTCGAGTTATGATTTTTTTTAATCCTTTTTTTGAAAATGTTCACCCTAAACAGCCTAACATTAAAAAAAAATGTAATTGTGAGATTTTTTCCAAGTTTTTTTTGTTTGTAGCATGATCCTTATGAGTTGCCCTATTGTGCATAAAATAATTAGCTTCCTAACATTCACCGAAGATACAATAATTTTAATCGAAACTTAAAAATTTTCTGTCAGGAGAGTGTGGCTTGAATTTTCAACATTAAATGAAAAATAGTAATAAATCATTTCATACTTTCTAATTACTTTTAAAAACTTGGCAGTACCTTAATCTTTCATATTAACATTAAAAAAATGACACTTAATAAATAGGCCAGTTTTTCTGTTACAGACTTCTGAAGTTACTCAGGCAGGAAACTACCTGAATAGTTAATTTGATTTAAAAAATCTTTTTTATCATTTCTAGGGCTAAACTAAGATAGGAAATGCTTCAGGTTAGCAAAAATAACATCCAGTGTCTTTATTTATTGTTTAAAATTTATTGACAACAAGGTATCATCTTACTACGGTCTGGACAAATGATTTCAAGATTCATAATAAAACTAGTAAATAATTTAAGATAAATTTATTTAAAGTAAATTTTCGAAATGGCGGCCATTAACTTTGATACAGTCTACATCATCTTAAAAAATTTGCTTTTAGTCTTCGAAAAGCATTCGTATTTTCTTTGATTTCTTTCTGCGCACTGTCTCCATTTTTCCCTTAATTCATTTTCGGAATTAATTTCTCTAGCATACACCATCTCTTTGTATCCCCAAATTAAAAAATCTATAGGGTTTAAATCTGGTGAGCGTGCAGGCCATTCGATTAGCCCTGCACGCGCAATCCACCTTCCTGGGAAAGTTCTGTTGAGGTGCTCCCTCACTTGTCTTTCAAAATAGCAAGGAGCACCGTCATTTTGAAATATCATATCTCTCCTCGTTTGTAAATTAACTTCAAACAATAAGTCATTTAAGTTATTTTGTAGAAAGTTCAGGTACTGGGACCCGTTCAACCTAGCCGACAATTCAAAGGGCCCAACCATTTCTCCATTTATGACTCCTGACCACACGTTGATACTAAATCTGTTCTGAAAATTTGACTGCCTTGCTTTTTTTGGGTTTTCAATGGCCCAGCTATGATAATTGTGAATGTTAAAGACGCCAGTCCTTTCAAACCGGGATTCATCCGTCCAGAGTATCTTGTTAAAAAAATCTTTGTCTTCCGCAGATCTTTCCATCATTATTTGGCAGAAAGCAACACGCCTTGGATAGTCTGCGTCGTTAAGTTGTTGAACACGCTGAATATGAAACGCGTGATATCCCTCTGGAAAAAAAATATTAGTATTTTTATTGTAGGTTGTCATTGTACACAATACTAGAGGTACGTACCGATAGAGCACGTGAACGTGAAACTAAAATTTGGGATTCACTAGAGTGGCGTCATAGCGCCTATTTTTGAATTACGAGCGCTTGTTTAAGGGTCTCTACATCTCTCTCTGTTACACGCACACACAACACATTAGACATCGACAATTCACAGTAAATTAAATGAGTGTGATTTGAAATGGCAGTGCAGCAATGTGTTGGGATTTTGAATAAAGAGGTCTACAAAATAAAAAAATGCACTCACCTGATTTCAGTATTCTTAAAACTGAAGTCCTTGGGATTCCAGTCCTTCTCGTAATAGCTCGTGAACTAGTAGAAGGGTCTCTTTCTACTTTTTCAATGATTACATCTCTTCTTTCTGGATCCACTCTGGGTAGTCCCTCGCGACGTTGATTACGCCCAGGAACGCGTCCAGCCATCAGGGCTTCGTGGATGTTATTAAAAACCCTGTAGCCCGGGTAATTCTCTAACACTTCTCCTCGCCGCTCCAGTTGCTCTCGATAAAGCCGTGTCGCTAATGCGCCGTTTCCTTGGGCAACGCCGTAGAAATAGTGCATCTCTGCGTATTAACTGAGAGAATAACTCATTGCTGAAAGTAATCCAAATCACTAAGCAACGCAAGGTCCATAAAACAAGCACAGGTCAATCGTAAGGCAAATCAAGAATCCGGGAAACAAAGCGAAGGTAGTCAAATGAGAGATCCAAATAAACGTAAATGTGAGTAGTGGTTGCACGCGGGAAAGCAGTGAACGACTGGCGGGACTGAGCGAGGTGAAAAAGGGACGCGGTCGGTGTGGCGCGGGGCGCGGGGTGCGGCCTGGTAACAAAATGGAGCGTAAAGCAGGAATGTTTACCTGAGCCTTTGTTTAAAATTCCTTTGTGTGTTTGTGACTGAATGTGCTATCATTTAGTTTGAGTGAAATAAAAAAAAAACATGTAGTTTGTAGTAAAATGATACCTTAATAAATGTCACGTTTTAACAATAAGTAGTTTTCTTTGCTAACCTGAAGCATTTACTATCTTAGTTTAGCCCTAGAAACGATAAAAAGATTTTTTAAATCAAATTAACTATTCAGGTAGTTTCCTGCCTGAGTAACTTCAGAAGTCTGTAACAGAAAAACTGTCCTATTAAGTGTAATTTTTTTAAATGTTATTATGAAAGATTAAGAGGTACTGCCAAGTTTTTAAAAGTAATTAGAAAGTATGAAATGATTTTTACTATTTTTCATTTAATGTTGAAAATTCAAGCCCCACTCTCCTGACAGAAAATTTTTAAGTTTCGATTAAAATTAGTGTATCTTCGGTGAATGTTAGGAAGCTAATTATTTTATGCATAATAGGGCAACTCATAAGGATCATGCTACAAACAAAAAAACTTGGAAAAAATCTCACAATTACATTTTTTTTAATGTTAGGCTGTTTAGGGTGAACATTTTCAAAAAAAGGATAAAAAAAATCATAACTCGAAAACTACAAAAAAAATCGCGGAACATACATAGGGTATTTTCGGATACCGCTAGGTGTGAGGAATCAGAGGAGGTAGTAAGTAAGTAGGCAGTAGAGTCCAAGGGGGAGGCATTGGCCGTTAGTTTGGACATTGCGAAGGCCTTCGATCGGGTTTGGCATAAAGCGCTTCTTTCGAAGCTCCCTTCCTATGGGCTTCCCGAGAAATTATGCAATTGGATCACCAGCTTTCTTGCAGATCGGAGCATCAAGGTCGTTGTAGACGGTGCATGCTCCGACTACAAGCCTATTAACGCTGGTGTTCCACAAGGCTGCGTGCTATCACCAACGCTGTTTCTTCTGCATATCAATGATATGTTGCAAGCCGGCAGCATTCATTGCTATGCGGATGACAGCACTGGTGATGCTCTATACACCGGCCGTGCCAATATTTCTCGGGAAAACGTCACCGAGTACCGGAACAAACTTGTGTCTGAAGTCGTCTTTGCTGGACAAAGTCTCGGATTGGGGGCGACTAAATCTAGTCCAGTTTAATCCTCAGAAGACACAAGTTTGCGCGTTTACCGCTAAAAAGAACCCCTTTGTCGTATCTCCTCAGTTTCAAGGTACTTCCCTTGTTGCCTCAGCCAGTATCGGAATCCTCGGCGTCGACATATCGAGTGACGTGCAGTTTCGTGGTCACATGGAAGAGAAGGCCAAATTGGCCTCTAAAAAGTTTGGCGTGCTCAGCAGAGCGGGACAGTATTTCATGCCAGCTCAACTCCTGCAACTTTACAAGGCGTAGGTTCGGCCTCACATGGAATACTGTTCCCATCTCTGGGCTGGGGCTCCCCAGTGCCAGCTCCTTCCACTTGACCGCATCCAGCGCAGAGCGACTCGAATCGTCGACGACCGAGTCCTTTCCGATCGGCTCGACTCATTGGCACTGCGAAGAGATGTTGCATCTCTTTGCATTTTCTTTCGCATTTACCATGGGGAGTGCTCTGAGGAATTGTTCGGATTAATCCCAGCCGCCAAATTTCACGAACGCACATCGCGGCAGAACTCCCGATACCATCCACACCATCTGGATGATTGGCGGTCCACCACTGTGCGATTTAGAAGATGTTTTCTTCCTCGCACAACTTCCTTGTGGAATAGTTTACCACCAGCGATTTTTCCGGACCGATACGACTTAGGGACCTTCAAGAAAAGAGCCTACTCCTTTTTAAAAGGCCGGCAACGCATCTGCGAATCCCCTGGTGTTGCGGTTGTTCATGGGCGGCGGTAGTCACTTACCATCAGGTGAGACGCATGCTCGTTTGCTCTCCTATAAAAAAAAATCAAAAAAAAATTTATAACCTCACTGTTTGGACCACCCTGTATAATAGAAAATAAAAAACGATGCTACCAATCATAGCAACTAACATTGTAAAACTATTGTGAGGCAATCTTTTGGGCGGCCTATGTTCAGCTGTGGACTTTAAAAGGCTGTAATGATGAACCTGCTTAGAATATTAATTTAGTCATACTAATTAATAAATTTATAATGTGAAACTAAAATATTACAGTTATAAAATATGTTAACTAACTGAATTTTTAAATCTTACCTGCATTACAGTAACACAACAAAAGGGTTTATGCTGAGTATAAGTTGTAGGTATACTACAACAGATTTTCACTGCATGTCTTCAGAGTTAGACTGATATTGTCAAGATAATGTTTGATTTATAATATTATGCATAGTTTTTAAGTGATAATCTCCTTTATTATATTCATTCATTCCAGGCAGTGCCGAATGTTCAACGGAATCAACTGCAGTTGGTTGGTGTAACAGCTATGTTCATCGCCAGCAAGTATGAAGAGATTTACGCACCTGATGTGGGTGACTTTGTCTATGTGACTGATAAAGCCTACAGCAAAGCAGATGTTTTCCAGTGTGAGAGAGATATTATCTCAAAACTTGGATTTTGTCTTGCACGACCTATACCACTCAACTTTTTGAGAAGGTAAAGTTTTCTTATTATCAAGATTTTTGTTTATTTGCTATGCAGGTAAAAGATAATCCAATTCGTTATTTGAGATCTGTTCACTTAAAAATCCTTCAGGGAAATTACTAGCTCGCATACTTCATTCAAGTTCTGTGATTATACCAGTGTGTAAACTGAAATTTACCTAAAATAAAAAATAAATATGCCTATTATAACTTGGAGTTGCATTTTTAAGGCGGATTAGAAATTCATGTAATACAGATTGCCTTGCTTGACATTTAGATAAGGTCTAGTAATTTTTTTGGCACTGCTGAAGGGAGAGTACACCACTTACCTTCTATTTACTGACAATATATTCCTTATGACAGAATAGTTAGAAAACCTCAGCACTATGCTCAGTGACCTCAATAGTTTCTCCCAACAAATAGGCCATATAAAATAAACATTGACAAAACAAAGGTAATGTGTAACATCCATGCCTTACCTATGCCAGTAAGTAGGTGTTGGGAGTGCTACGCTAAAAGTTGTCAATGAGTATGTTTACTGAGCACAGCATGTCCATTTAGGTAAGTCGTCAAACTTTGAACGAGAGGTACAATAAACAGATTTGGCTGGGCATGGTTTGGGAGATTACAACACATTTTCACATCACATATACTTAAAAACTTGGAAACTAGAATATACAACCTGTGCCTGTTGCGAATGATGTCATATGGATCTCAGATGTGGACCTTCACTGCTGGCCGTATCAGCAAGCTTTAAGAGGCCCATGCTCGGACTTTCTCTGAGTAAAAGATTAATAAATAACAATATGTGTAGAAGAACTAGAGTAACCGACATGGCGCAATGAATCAGTAAGCTGAAGTAATAACAATGGGCCGCCCATATAGTCAACTCACACAACCCAGAAGATAAGATTGGTGTAATGATTTCTCCCAAGCTTATTTTGTATTTTTTTTAAGCCAGACCAGACCTACTAGCTTCTTAAAATTTATAATATGCTTCATGTTATATTAATTTTTAATAATGGACATCAACTTTATGCATAAGTAGGTAACAAACTTAGTTTTCAAAACTTTAGTACTACATTTAAATAATGACACAAAAAACAAGAACTTGGTAGGTATTTTTATTTATGTATAATTTTGTTTATTATTAATTACTGTAACCAAACATGTTTTTTTTTAGGTTTGTTAAAGCAGCACATGGGACAGCTAAAAATCACCACCTTGCAAAATATTTTGTTGACCTCAGTCTTGTTGAGTATTCAATGGCCCACTATCGACCATCGGAGCTGGCTGCATCTGCAATTTGTCTCTCGCTACACTTACTATCAAACAAAACCCTTTCTGAAGTATGGACACCAACACTTTCATATTACTCAGAATATTCTTTAGATCACATTGACCCTATTATTAGAAAATTAGCTAAAATCGTCGTTAATGTCGAAAATTCCAAATTTAAAGCTGTTTATAATAAATATTTGGATCCAACACTAGCTAAAGTGGCTAGTTTACCGCAGTTGAGAGGAGAAGCTATTTATGAACTGGCAAAAATTCCCTCATGTTCCTAATTTATGATTTGTGTAAATTTGTAATATACTTGAAATATAATGGACTTACGACTTTTGTAGCTCAATATTGTTTTATAGTTTATGTTGTGATTTTAATATGGACTGAGTTTTTTGAGCATAGTTTGTTTTAGATTTGCTTAGTTGAGCGTTTATATTTTGATGTAGTATTATATGACATTTAAGTAACTAAGATTTTATTGAGTATGTAACTTTTAATTATTATTTATGTATTATTTTATTCAATTTTTTATAATACAAGACTTGTTTTGTAAAATGACTACGTGAACAGAAGTGAACTTGCGATAACATTTGGTTCAATAAATTTGGAGCAATTTATTGTATCTGTCATATTTCTATTGATGATGAAAATAAGATTTTTTATATACTAACTAACTGTACTTGCGTATTTTGAGGTTTAAGGAATCTCGGCAATTATGAATGCATGCTTTTTTGTGTAAGAGTGATTGTCGCGACGAATCAATTATCAGCAAATTTAAAGGAAAATAATTATATATAAATAGAATAGTTGCCAAGGATTTTCTTACTTGTGTTATTGGTTAAAATTTGCTGCTGCAATAAAAAAAGCTCTTGTGAAATTGCTTTTTATCCTACGCCTTCCTTCCTACTTAAGTTTGATGTAAGTATATTCTTGTAATAAGAATTGTAATCCTATAAGTACAAGTTTTAGATTTAGTTGATTGTAAATTTTAGATGTGATAAAAAACTGGACCAAAATGCTTGACAATGTTTTATGGCTTCGTAATGTTTACTAAAATGAAAGCTCTTTATCTTGTGCATAAAATATATTTTGTAGAATTAATAGACCTGTGATTACTATTATATTGAAATAAAATTGTTGAAAATAAATTCTGATTTGTAATAATTTTTTTTTTATAAATTTACTCCGAGGGGCAGGTATGTGTTCGAATTTCACCAACATGTCTCAAAGCTGCACTCTAAGAGGCTCCTTTGCGCAAGTAGAGATTCATTGCTAATATATGTGTGTGCGTGAGAGAGTGAAAAAAAGTACTTCTCTCCCCTTTCGACTTTTTTTTATCTATATGGGCCCTGTAATAGGAATGACATGACTGTTTGGTGAAACCTCTGCGTTTGATGGATAGATAAATAACTCTATTGGTACTTTCCTAAAAAGTCCCATCAACATACTTTTAATTTCTTTCATGGTTTACACGCACACACATTTTATAATTTCTCTTTTTTAATCGTGAAAAACAAAAAAAAATTGGTTAATTCAAGCATTCCCGTCCGTCTCTGCCACAGAATACATGTACCCTGACGGGAAGAACGAAAACTTCATACAATAAAAATGCCAACAGCTTGCGACACTAGCGCGCCAGTTTTTGATCCATGAACTAACAGATGTGAAGGTGTGCGTGTGTATATGTATAATGCTCATTGGCCACCCTCGCATTCAATATTCTATTTTTAATCATAATATATTACCATTTCCATTCCAATTTTCTACGAATGTAGAAATTACATTCTACATTAGTAAAAAATTGGAATGGAAATAGTAATATATGAAAAACATATTGGAAATTTTAAATATTTAATAACACAAACCTTCAAAGGAAGATTAAAGTTAACAATTGGCTATGCATTGATACATAAGTAGAAGATTGCAATGGAACACGGTTAATAGTTTTTCAGAAATAAAACAATTATTTTCATAGAGATTTAAATATATTATTGACTAGTAATATTATAGACACAGAAATAAAACTTGGGCACTCAATTTTAGATGATTATAGACGCATCTTAGAACCCACCGTTTTCAGTAATCCACTATTATTCGTTAAACATCTTCATTAAGTAAAACAACTTTAATAAGTCACCATAAATTAAATATTCACTGGCTAATAACACCACACTTAAGTTATTTTTCTACGAAATATACTAAATCGACATCAGTTTTGAATTTGGCTTAGAAAAGTTAAACAAAACTAACTCCATTTAATTTGAAAATGATTTGAAACATTCCCGTTTAAAATAATATCTAATTGATGTAATGAACTTTGAAACTTGTTCTTTTCTTAATTTTATGAATATGTAATAAATAATAATCTAGTTTACGTTTTTATTTCACAACAGCCCGGGGGGGTACAGTTCCATAGTAATTGCATTTGGTCATAGAAAGTAACGCCATCAAGTGAATGATACGGGTCATAATTTCCTCAGCTTAGTTAGTTTAATACTCACTAGATGGCTTTAATATCTTTGTCACCTGTCCCTTAAAATTAGTTTTACTTATCTTATAAATTATAAACTATATATTTTGTAATATGTATGCATGACAAATAAAAGTTGTTTAATCCATGATTTATAAAGTACATATAAATTATACGTTCCGATTATATTTATGTCCGATTGAAACGATTAGTCTGTTCTACAAGCTCTGTAGCCGAAAATATAAAAAATGTATCTGTATCCGTGTATCGGCTGTTGCGAAAAAAATAACCTAAATTATTACATATTTTTATGAAATTAAAAAAGAAAAAGTTTCAAAGTTAATTTTTCATCAATTAGATATTATTTTAAACGGGAATGTTTCAAACCATTTTCAAAGTGAATCGAGTTCGTTTTGTTTAACTTTTCTAAGCAAAATTCAAAAGTTTGATGTCGATTTAGTTAATTTCGTATTTCGTAGAACAATTACTTAAGTGTGGTGTTACTAGCCAGTGAATATTTAGTTTATGGTGATTTATTAGAGTCGTTTTACTTAATGAAAATGTTTTACGAATAATAATGGGTTGCTGAAAACGGTGTGGGCTTAGCTTTCCATTGACGTCAGTGGAGTTTGGTGTTGATACGTATTTTTACAGAAAGATTACACTATTATAAGCACACACACGAAGTCTCATTATACGGAAACGCGTAATTTTTGAGAAAAGAATAATTGAAAATCAATTATTCTTGCAATGTTTATGTCTAATCTGCTAATAAACTGGCGCTATTTTGTAATGTCATTGTCGACGTCAATAGGGATGTCGATTCTTTCCGAAAAAGGTCGATTTTTAAATCGATTCAAATCGTAAGCGGATGTATCGATTCCCAAAAAATCGATTTCTAAAATATCGATATTTTTTTCATGTTTGCATTTATAATGTAAATATAAATCCATTTTATGAAAAACAAGAAAGATACCATGATAAATGATCTCTTATTGAAATTTGTTTTATTTAACAGTACCTATTAGGGCAGATAACAAATAAAATAGGTTAGGTTCAACTTATGTCAAAGAACCGAATTGATTGACCCCGACTCCACCTGGTACGAGTCTGTCCTACCCCTAGAGTGGTTTTATAGAGCCGGAGGCGCGTAGGGGGAGCAGCCTCCGCCTGCTGTAACAAATCGTAGGCATCGGACGAGCCGGAGCGGCTGAGGCTGGTCGCCGAAGGCGAGCAACAAGCCGAAGCTGCGGAGGCGAGGAGGGATGCCTGCGATTTGTTACGCTAAGGCGTAGAGGTTGCTCTTCCCGCAGCGCCGGAGACGTAGCAGTCTCAAAATAGATACAGAAATCCTTATGAATCAGTCCCCTTATTTTTTATGATGAAGGGGATTTTTTTCTCATAAAATGGATTTATATTTACATTATAAATGCAAACATGAAAAAAATATCGATATTTTAGAAATCGATTTTTTGGGAACCGATACATCCGCTTACGATTTGAATCGATTTAAAAATCGAGCTTTTTCGGAAAGAATCGACATCCCTATTGACGTCGATAATGACATTACAAAATGGCGCCAGTTTATTAGCAGATTAGACATAAACATTGCAAGAATAATTGATTTTCAATTATTCTTTTCTCAAAAATTACGCGTTTCCGTATATTGAGACTTTGTGTGTGTGCTTATAATAGTGTAATCTTTCTGTAAAAATACGTATCAACACCAAACTCCACTGACGTCAATGGAAAGTCGTACCGTTTATAATATATTTAAATCTCTATGAAAATAATTGTTTTATTTCTGTTTGGTCAAATTAACCGTGTGCCATTCCAATTTTCTACTTATGTATGAATGCATAGCTAATTGTTAACTTTAATCTTACTCTTAAGCTTTGCGTTATTAAATTTTTATAAATTACAATATGTACCTATTATATTCATTTATTACTATTTCCATTTCAACTTTTTACGAATGTAGAATGTAATTTCTACATTCGTAGAAAATAGGAATGGAAATAGTAATAAGTTTAAAATATATTACAGAATTTTGAATGTGAGGGTAGGCAAAGACCATTGTACATATACACACGCACACATTCACAGAGTGATCTCGGTGAGTGAATTGGTATATACACACACACATATAAATATTATAGTTGGTGTAACAATCATCAGGTGGCGCTGTTTCCAAGGAGCACCAGTTTTACTCGCAAGAGGGCTCTCTTCTTCCTTATATATTACATAGACATAGGACTATCTACGATATATTACTATACTCTTTGCAACAGCCATAGATACATTTATATTTTCGGCTACAGAGCTTGTTGCACAGAGTAATCGTTTCAATCGGACATAAAACTTATCGGAACGTATAATTTAATTTATACTTCCATGGATTGAACAACTTTTATTTGTTATGTATATTACAAAATATAATTTTTAATGGGCAGGCGACAAAGATATTAAAATGCAAAAATAAAGAGTTCCTAAACTGTAATTGAAATACAATGCGTAACATGGTTCAATTGTGATTTCTCTATCTTGCGTATAGCACTGTCTCTGCTTCGCTTATTTTGCCCGATGTTTGCATCGGCCTCATAGATACTTGACCCTTGATACTTGGTCTCTGCATGAAGTTATAGATAAAGATGGAGACCACACTCCGAATACCTACTTGAAGCTTAACCTATGTATTACTATCTCGCTCTCTGTGGGCAGACCCTCCCTTTCTAAGTAGGTAACCTTTATTTTATTTTTCCCAGGATATAGTCATATGTAGTTGCATTACATTAAGTGGTTTATGTATAAATATCTACATCTCTGTTTACAACTAAGACCTAGCCTATATAGATTATATATTTTTGTACAATGTTTTTTTGGGAATTGACTAGTTTTATGAAGAAAGGTTTTCATTTTCATGGGCAGAACCGGTATCTAAAATATGACCACGCATTTTCGTTACAACCCATATAATGCCGAGCCTATTTAGAAAGTAAATATATCAGAGAATATTTTATAACTACCATTTCGATAATGTATTTTTTGGTTATTGTATACAATTCCTAAACGGTACCAACGAAATATAAAACTAAAATTTATTATAACACCCCGAGTGATCAATGAATTGGGCAAAATATACCTGATTTATTATTCATACAGACTTTCTGGACAGTTATTTTTAATGTGTTAACACTTTCTCTGTCCGGTTTCCAGACACAATAGTAAGACAATAGCAGTGTCTTATATGTAGTGCACGGGACAGCGAAAGGGTTAATTTTTTTTATCACGAAGACTAAAGGAGCGTAGCGGAGCTCCTGCCTTAGCCTTCTGACCTTACCCATCCGAGTCAAACTGCTCTGAGCTGAAAGGTGTATAATACTATATTCCACACAACCTGTTCATTTTAAGAATTATCTACGATTCCTAGGAATACTATATAATGACGGATTTCATAGATTTCTACTAGCATATGTACTATAATAGGAATGGTAATATATAAAAAAAAACTTAAAAACATAAATAAAAACACTTTCCATAGCAAAATCATTTATTGATATTTTTCTATTATACATGACTAAATATCATTGCTATGTGTAGTTTCTGTCTCTTACCACGTAACTCACTGAGTATGTTTTCTGTATAAATCTTTATTTGAGCACGTATACGCATATTAAAAAATGAATTAGCTATTTTCTTAGCTATCGTAGTTTCATGCAAATCATTACAATTAATTGAGTGATGGGATATTTAAACATGCCCTGCAATAGAGAAGTAAAATGTTGTGACACAACATTAATTAATTTGTTTTCAATGTTATTGGCTCTAAGTTGGCCGATCAAATTAGCTCGTTGCAAAACTTGGTCACAATTTTTTTTAATTTAATAAATTAACATAAAAAAGTTTAAATTAATCAAACACGGTGTCGCAAAAACCTAACAAGGTTTATCTGTACATCTTTACACCATGCTTCATCGACGGCACTCGGTGCTGCTTAACCTACGTACGGACATTGTCTCTTACGGTAAATACTTATAACATGCTTTAAAATCGTAGCGAAGATCCACACGCTTACAACGTATATTGACGGGTAGTAGAAATATGTCATTACTCAGACGCACAAAACCGGCTAGCAAATGAACGTACACAGGTTGTTTATAGTGCCACCAACTTATCTGTTCAGTTGACCGCGTCGCTAGTGGAGCGCTTACTATTGCCATTTAAGAAATTCACCGAGGAAATAGGTGACTACATATTCATTACACATAATATAAAATAAAACAAATTTCTTGTTAATATATTAAAATTAATGAGAATTAGTGTTATTATATATATTATTTATATTTTATAAAAATAAATGTGGTCGTGACCTCGGTGTTCAAGCGGCTGAACTCCAGGAATTTGTGTTTTGAAAGATGTACCCGCGCTAGCTACTGGTTCCAATAATTCATCTTCTGAGTCACAGTCACTGGAGTCGCTTCCGATATCGCTCTGACACGCTATAATAAAGGGTTCATCTAAATACGCGTATTTTAGTCTGTATTCATTTTCAAGTTTTTTATATGATTACAAATGTTTTTCCACTACACCGGTGTAATTTTATGGAATGCATCTTCAATTAATTGGGGCGTTGGAACATAAGATTTACCAACAGTTTTACAGAAGATTGAAATAAATTTTTTACTATGTTTCACAAGTACATTATTTGGTGATTTTAATTTTCCATATCTGGCAATACAAACCTGTCGCGGCAGCGACGCGTTCATACAGCTTTTCAAATGGTATAGTTGGGGCTTGTACACGTTTCTCGCCTTTCATAAAAGATAAAACTTTCAAGATAATCCGTCGCGCATTACTTTTAAGATCTTTAGGCATTTTATTTGCACTTTTTAAAAACACTCACCTGATAGCTCAGAATAAATAATAACTGACAGCGAAATGTCATTTACAAAATGGCGGCTTTAGTTCCAATTTTGTCCACCTGAACAGATAAGTTGGTGGCACTATACAAACGATAGATTTTAACTGTACTATGGTTGCTAGTTAATGTCCGTTTTGATAATGTAGTAGATAATTATAACACATAGAATATCATCGATATTTATTTATAATATGTACATTTTTTACTTACATAAATATGATATAGTTATTTAGTAAGATGCTTTTTTATTTCATCTAAATAATGTAGTTTTAATTTTCTTTTTATATTTTGCATAGTAATGTCATTTTTAAGTGTAAAGTGTAATTCATTTATTAGTTTGGGTATAATATAGGCAAGTTGTTGTCTTCCGTAATGATTTTGAGATCGTGGTATTGTTAGCAAAGCCTTTGACACACTGCGAGTCTGTTTTTTATGATCAATTAAGTGTTGTATATGTTTATTAAAATACTGTTCGTTAAGTAAAGTTAATTTAACTTTCTCATGGACGGGAATAATCTTACAGTAACTAAATAGACCATCATAATTGTTTCTGTACTTGTCTTTTACGTGAGGTGATACGATGGCTTTAAGAATTCTTAGCTGGAGTTGATAAATTAGGTCTAGGTGCGATTTGTATGTCCGTCCATAACTACTCAGCCCGTAGGATATGACAGATTCTCCTAATGCTTTGTACAGCAGCATTTTCGTTGAAAAGGGTATTTTCCATTCAATTATTAAAAATTTTGCCAAAATGGCTCTCAATTTATCGCAAACAGAGTTAATGTGATCGGTCCATTTAAAGCGGTCATCAATGACTAGTCCAAGATATTTTTGCGTTTTTACTACTTCTATGGGTTCACATGCGCAGTTGATATGGTCTGAGTGAAGGCAAGCGTGATCGCGGACGATTAATTGAGGACTTGTATTAATCCTATTTTGGCTGGAGCTGATATACATAAGCTTAGTTTTGTTGGCGTTAAGAACAAGCCCACTATCATGGGACCATTTTGTTAGAAGAGTGAAGTCCGTTTGGAGCCGATGTAGTGCGACATTTATGTTAACGTCTGCGGATACTAAACATGTGTCGTCTGCAAATTGATAGATTTCACAGTTGTTAATCAGGTTAATCAGATCGTTAACATATGTGATGTAGTGAACTGGCCCCAAAACTGAGCCCTGTGCTGTGCCCTCTGATACTCTCACCATAGTGCTGAGTTCCTTTCCAACCTTGATATATAGGGTTCTGTCTTGCATATAATTCTGACACCATTTATTGAGAGGGCCTCTTACTCCACAGTGATTAAGTTTTTCTATAAGCGTACTGTGCCGCAGGGTATCAAAAGCCTTGCTGTAATCGACGAATACAACTAGGACATGTTTTTTATTATTAAGATGTGTGTAGATGGAATCTGAAAATTTACTTAATAGTTGTGTAGTGCTTTTTTTAGGTTGGAAGCCAAACTGTTTTTCTGTTATGATACTGTTGTCTGAATAGAAGTTTAGTATTTGTCGAGTGATAAATTTTTCAATAATTTTATCAATTATTGGCAGTATCGTGATTGGACGATAGTTATCATAATCTTTAGGACTACCTTTTTATAGATTGGACGTACTTTACCTGTTTTTAGCTCTGCTGGATATGTACCATTTTGCACAGATATATTTATAAGATTAGCTATAATGGGTGCAATTTTATCACTTATATTTTTAACATCAATAATTCTTATTTCATCAAAACCAGGAGCTTTTTTAGTGCTTAATGAATGGATAATTTTGTTAACAGATCCTGCAGTAGCTTTTTGAAATCTAATAGAGAGGTTAGCTGGACGGCGGTAACTAGCTGAATCCAGAATATTAATGTTACATTTGGGTGTAATATTTTTTACGCTATCACTAAATGTTTTTGCAAAATTATTTGCGATGTCGGTAGTTTTTATGGTGTTCGTTTCCATAGCATTTCTTATAACGTTATCTACTGAAGCAACGACTTTGCCTGTAATTTTATTTAGAATGACCCATAGATTTCTTATATCCTTTTTGTTGTTAATAATTTCAGATTTTATATATTTGTTTTTATATTCTTTTTAAGTGTGCAGTGTAATTCATTTATAAACAAGTGTTTACTAAATGAAGGTGGGCGGTATATTGCTAACAGAGTTGCGGAATATTTATTTGGGGTGGTTATTTGGCCTAAAATGCATTCAAAGTACCGTGTTTTTTTATTATGAACTCTAAATTTATGTTTTTTATGAATGTACATAATAATACCTCCTCCTTTACGATTATTTCGCAACTCTGTGTACATATTATACCCTTCCATCTGGTACAAAGAGCTGAATGATGATGATATATTTGCTTCAGTAACAATTATTACATCTATCAATTTCGTACATGAAATAATTCTTTCCTCAAGAGCAGAAAAGTTTTTTATTAGTGAACGTATGTTAATATGTAAACAAGATAGATTAATATTACTAGGTAAATTATTTATAAAGGTTTGGACATCGATACAGTTTTTAATATCTGTTATATCGGAGTGTAAGCTATTCATTAAGGAAATAGTACTCATACACAATTTTTAACGTATTATTAGCTTATAATATATAAATACCTATTTATTCTCTCAGCTGTTTAATATCATTTATAGAGTGGATGATGATAGGTTTTTCATTCTGCCCTTCTTTGCGTACACGAAGAACTCCCTTCTTCATCCATATATATTTAAAGGTACTCTTAAGTTCTTGCTTCGCGTTCCATAGTAAGTGTTTGTTGTAGGCTGTCAAAGCTTCTCTGATTATTATCGACTTAAATCCTAGCGAAGTAGTTTCGACATCGCTTTTAGCTTGCTCTGTTATGACTCCCTTGGCAGCAGGGACAGGGATTTTTTTGGTTATTTGTTTGTATGTCTCCAACCATTTATCTTGAGTGATTTGTGATTTTAATTGAACCCTTATTGGTCCTGGATGTTCTTTCTTGCCAGGTAAACGTTCAGCATGAATGACGTCGCTAGTAGGTTGTTTTAGCTTACCTGCTATCTCTTGAGCAAACACCATAGGATCTTCATTGTCTTTTTGGGTTAAATTAACAATATCAACACACATAGCAAGCTTGTGTTGCTCCATATCTTGCATGCGTTGCTCGATGGCTGCTAACGTAGTTTCCAAATTACTATTTTTATTCGTAAGTTCGATATTTTTCTTTTTCAGTTCAATAATTGTTTTTTGGCAAGCTTCTAGGTTCTCCATGGCTTCGTCTACTTTTTCTGTATGGAACTGGAGTGTCTGATGTATGTCTTTTATTTCCTTTCTTATAGTTTTTTGTATTTCTTTCGAAATGTCCTCCAGCAGATTTTTAATGTCAATTTGAAAATTACCAGCAGACGAAGCTACTCGAGGTTCATCATCGTCATCTTCTGGGACTACGATTGAACGTCTTTTTGGCGATTGATTGTGGCAGTCCTGGCACGTCCATTCTAGGCTGTCCGTTGCGCGTAGTGCAGATACCTGCTTGTTGATAAGACCAGCACATGCTGTGCTCAGATGTACCAATTTTTCACAGCGATTGCACTCCACGCCAGGCCTTGTTTTGGTAATATTCTTATTACATTGATCACACTGAGTCATATTGACCATATCTGTGGGTGCTTAGAAAAAAATCAAAATAATAATAGATCACTTAGGTACGTGTTACTCTATCGAGTGCCTATCGACGAATCGATTTCAATCTTTTCCTTAAGTGCAGAACTACTTTCATAAATGCCAGAACTAGTGCTTGGTACAGCCAGAACAGCTATTTGCACCATAGACTCTTCATGTAATGCACTTGTTGTCTGCAAATGATAAATGTTGCTTTATATCATAGATTTAACTACTACAATTCCAAATACGAAACTTAATCTCTAATTACGTAAAATACATAATTAAATTATATTAAATTTTTACCTTGCCTGGTGATACTGTTTCTTGATTTATTGTGACAGTAGGAACTGCTATTGCTTTTAAGCGCCTTGTTGTTGTATCATAATCTAATTCTTGAAAATGCAAATTGCAAATCCTTGCACTTACATAATACTTCATTTTCGATGGTACAATGGATAACCACAAATTTCTCCGAGTACCGTTTTTAGGAAATCTAAAAAAAAGTATCAGAATAATGAGGAACAAATCTAAATAAAAAGTAAATTGTTTACCAAAAGAATATATTATGTTACAAATTAATCATTATGAAATCTATGAAATCCGTCATTATATAGAATACATAGGAATTGTATATAATTCCTAAATTTCATGCATTTCCGGTAACATAAGAAACGTACATATAATTAGTTAAGGTCACACGGAAAGTCTCAGATACATCCTCAATATGGTCACACTACTTCAGTGCGATTTCTTTTAAACAAAAACAATAACATTGTTCAAAGTCAATTAAATTCAATGTAAAACTATTTGATTTTGACAAAGTTATAATTTACTAATATGTTTAAAACACTGGTAAAACGTTTCAGCAAAAAATTAAGTAAAAATATAAAGAAGTATGTTTACAAGTATTCAATGCCAGAAGTCACTAATTAAACACTTACGCGTGAAATTTTATATCACCTCCTGGACACCAACAACTGCAGCAACCACGCAGCACACAAGTTTACACCATTTCTTGAATTATAACAATAATTAACTTTAATTATCTCAAACGACGATGTGAACTGTTAAGTAAACAACCGCCATATTTGTCTAATTTATGTTGACATACAGACATATAGGGCTAATGTTGCCACATTACCGAACCCTTAGGAAATGGGATTGTAATTCACTGATTCGTTAACCCAATAATGCATACGAGACCTTTAATTTTGGAATTTTTAATGTAATTAATCGTAGTTCAACTATTTATTTATTGGTACATTATTTTACAGAGCTTAACTTCTGATTTGATTATTGTTGAAACTATTCCTAAGACTTTACCAGGAGATTTAAATTAAAACATAGCAATACTGTATTCCACACTAAAAAGAGAAGTCAGACCACAGAGAGTGAGATAAAGATACGTAGGTATTTGACTCAAGCTGTTGTTCCAATCCAAATAATAAAGATGGCCTCCATCTTTATCTATTACTTCATGGGTCTCTGCCAGAGTACGAGTACATTGTAAAGTGTAAACAGGGCCTGCTAGAGTATAATAGTCAGAGTTGCCAATGCCCATGTATGTAATTCCCCAAAAATCCGAATAAAATCCCCCAAATTTGGGGTTTTGTCCCCATCTGCTGATTCCCCACAAATTCCCCTCAATATTATTATAAACAATGAAACAAGTTTCAACTATTTAAATAATATTTATTTTTTAACGTTTTTTCATACTGTTGCGCGCCACTATTAATGTCTTGTACATGGCAACACTAGTTACACTAGCGCCCTCTAGTGTCGAGTAAAAGAAAGTGTTGCGCGCTACTATTAATGTCTTGGACATAGCGCTACAGTAGAAGGTTCTGGAAACTATCTGAGGCCCTATATAAGGCCGGTATAGACCACGACCGGCGCAGTATTGAATTGGCGATACAAGAGAATACTTCGAAGCGAAATAACGGCGAACTGTGTTTTATTATTAGCGTGATTTTAAGTTGTAATTAGTGTTGTGTAAATAGTCAATTTTGGTAATTCACTCGGCAGTTTTTAATTGTCTCGAACCCCAAGCTCGTAACAATTGGTGTCAGAAGTGGGATCAAATATGCCGATTTTACCTAAAGACGACACAGAGGGTATCCGTACCCGAAGTCGACGCCAACAGGAGACGGACCAGAGACGATTTGGTAATGCAACGCCGCAAACATCGGAGGGCCAGCTGCTAACCACGGAGGCCGGCCCGTCAGCAGCTCCTGCATCTGCAGCACCTGACTTAGGTGCTCTGATGATGATGCTGCAGGATCAGGCTCACCGACAGGAGGAACAGGCCCGCCGACAGGAGGAACAGACCCGTCGGTTGGAAGAGCAGCTGCAGCGCGGTATGGAAGAGCAGATGCTCCTCAGGAAGGACCTTCACGTTACCTTCGGGAAAGAGATAAAGGAGGTGAAGGATAGGGTTGCTCAACATGACAACCGCCTGTCGGAAGCTGAAACCCAAATCGACCAAGTGAACAATCGGGTTGACAACGTGATGGTAGACATGAAGAATACGCTGGATGACCTCAAAATTGGGGATGGAGTTACAGCTCCCGTGGTAGCTACTACACCGTCGCTACGTGGATTCAAAGTACCGCCCGTTCGACGGGATTTCTTCCTGGTCGGCCTACAAAATCCAATTCGAGGCTGTCATGAAAGCGAACGGCTGGAATAAAAGTCAGGTCATGACTGCTCTCACCCTAGGCCTACGTGACCAGGCCTTAACTGTTCTGGAAGCTCTCGGTAAGGAAGTGACTTACGAGCAGCTCCTTGAGGCATTGGAGGCGAGATATGGCGATGCTCACCTGGAACACGTCTTTCGTGGGCAGCTCAAAGATCGCGTGCAACGCAGTAACGAAAACCTGCAGCAGTGGGCCCTTGAGGTGGAGAAGCTGGTTCGAAAAGCGTACCAGTCTGTACCGGCGCTCATTGTAGGGAACCTGGTGCAGACATTCATCGACGGCATTCGCGATCTTGAAGTCAGAGCTGCTGTAAGGCTCGGACACCACGAGACGCTTAAGGACGCCTTGACCCATGCACTGAAGGTGGAAGCCGTGAGACAGGATCATCGTTCCTACCGCGTCAGGGAGGTTGCAGCAGTTACAGTTCGGGACCGCAATAACGGCTACCGCCCTAGGTGCTACGGCTGTGGGCAAAGGGGCCATCTTCGATCCAGCTGCCCTAAGCGAACTGTAGAAAGGGAAGGTGATCGATTTCGAGAAGGTAGTGCGGCTAACAGCACCGCCCAGCGCAGCGGGAAATCTCATGGCAACGCAGATGTATTGTCATGAAGACTCTGTCCTGAAGATTGCAAGCGTTGTACTAGGCAAGAGGGTAAGGAAGTGGTATCTGTGAGGATACTCAGGACAGACAGCTCAGCAATGAGTGGAAGGACAGCCTACAACATGCACAGCAGGAAGATTCGGACATTAAGCCGATTCTGGAATGGATGAAGGCCAGTTCTCCTAAGCCCAAGTGGAGCGACGTCTCAGCAATGAGTTCGACCACGAAAAGCTATTGGGCCCAATGGGACAGCTTGCTGATTCATGATGGAGTCCTGTGCCGTAAATGGGAAAATGGTCGGGGAGACAGATGTAATTTGCAAATGGTTGTCCCTAAGGCTAAAGTACCTGATGTTCTACAACTGTACCATAGTAGTTCTTCAGGAGGCCACCTGGGAGTTAAACGAACTCTCCTGAAGATCCGAGAACGGTTTTACTGGGTCCACTGTCGTGACGATGTCGAGGACTGGTGCCGCAAATGTACAAGTTGTGCGGCTGTAAAGGGACCTCAAATTCGTAGTAGAGGCGCATTGAAATTGTACAATGTTGGTGCACCATGGGAGAGGATAGCCATTGACGTTGCGGGGACGTTTCCCGAAACTGAAAGTGGTAACAAGTATTTCATGGTTGTGATGGATTACTTCACTAAGTGGCCAGCAGTCTTCGCCATTCCAAATCAAGAAGCTTCAACAGTTGCAGATAAACTAGTTCATGAAGTCTTCTGTCGTTTATGAGTACCTTTAGAGATTCACAGCGATCAAGGAAGGAATTTTGAGTCTCAAATATTCCAGGAAACTTGCCGAGTTATGGGTACTCAGAAAACACGAACAACTTCTTACCACCCACAATCTGATGGAATGGTAGAAAGATTTAATCAGACATTGGAGAGGTACCTAGCAAAAGTTGTGGAAAAATGGCAACGAGACTGGGACAGGCACATACAACCGTTTTTGTTGTCATATCGAAGCGCTGTTCAGTACATCAGTGACATCAGCTTTAGCAAACTTTGGGAGAGAATTGCAGCTGCCTGCAGACCTGATCACCGGAATACCACCTGATGACCCACGCAGTATAACCGATTATGCAAATGACTTGCGGAACAAAATGAATGACATTTATGAGCACGTCAGACAGACGGGTATGACCGCAAAATGAACAACAAGGGGTTTGATGAAGGTTCACTAGTGTGGTTACACAATCCAGTTCGCAGCAAAGGGAAATCTCCTAAGCTTCAAGCTAAATGGGACGGATCGTACCGGATTGTGACAAGGATCAATGACGTAACCTACCGGATACAGAAAGGTGCCAGAGGTACTCCTAAGATTGTCCATGTGGATCCAGACTGGCGCGTTATTATGGGGCCAATAATGCTCGGGACGAGCATGTCTTAGGAGGGGGCAGTGTTGCGCGCCACTATTAATGTCTTGTACATGGCAACACTAGTTACACTAGCGCCCTCTAGTGTCGAGTAAAAGAAAGTGTTGCGCGCCACTATTAATGTCTTGTACATAGCAACACTAGTTACACTAGCACCCTCTAGTGTCGAGTAGCAGAACTAGGAGAGTCGAGATCCTTCCAGAAATTTCGGGACCGATATGTACTCGAACATTCTAGATGTCGCTACAGTAGAAGGTTCTGGAAACTATCTGAGGCCCTATATAAGGCCGGTATAGACCACGACCGGGGCAGTATTGAATTGGCGATACAAGAGAATACTTCGAAGCGAAATAACGGCGAACTGTGTTTTATTATTGACTGGCCTGTTGGTCTAGTGGTTAGTGACCCTGACTGCTACGCCGGAGGTCGTGGGTTCGATTCCCACCCAGGACAAATGTTTGTGTGATGAGCACGATCATTTGTTCTGTGTCTGGGTGTAATTTATCTATAATATTTATGTATTTAGAAATATATAAGTATGTTTATCAGTTGTCTAGTACCCATAACACAAGCTCTGCTTAGCTTGGGACTAGATGGCGTTGTTTGATAGTTGTGGAATATTATTATTATTAGTGTGATTTTAGATTGTAATTAGTGTTGTGTAATTAAAGTGTCAATTTTGGTAATTCAATCGGCAGTTTTTAATTGTCTCGAACCCCAAGCTCGTAACAATACGTTTGATGCAAGCATTTTGCTCGAAGGATTATTAAACTTGACACTGCCGCCCATTTTTTTATCACCTCTCCTGTTGCTATCAAAGATACTACAGTGTCTGTATTTAAGCAATTGCGGTTTTCTGTTTTTAAATATCGAAGCGCACTAAATTTTCTTTCGACCGATGCGTTTGAAAATCGCAACATATGAGCAACAAAGACGTAACAATTTTTTATGTTTGGAAATATACAGGGTATTTTTGGAACGCTCCTGAAAACTAAGACAGGCGACAGCACCAAGTATACCTTTGATCATGGGTCACAAATAAATTCGATCCTGATGAAAAAAAAATCATCTTTTAACAACGTTTTATTAGCTTTATTCACGCGCCATCATGTTAGTACAGCTAAATGAAACGATAATTTCATAAAAAATATCATGAAAATACTGAAACATAAAACCAGCAGTGGAAACTGAATTGATATCACCTGACTAATGGAGGTTAATGTACGCGCGAACGGTGAAAAACAAACGCTGGCCTTGAACTTGGGAACTGAGCGATTTATCACATATTGGTACGAAAGGCGCGCGACGGGGGAACAATCCGCCAGTATTAGTGTGCCTGCATGCTATTGGTTCCCGCGCTTTGTTCGCTCCAAAAATACAGTCGCATACACAGCTTACTTTGCGACTCGCGACGATGTTTTAAAAAGGAAGGAAAGAAAAATTATTTATATCTATTGTTTTATGACTAAACTAGTGATCGAAAAGGTAAATATGATAGGAGAAGGTGAATGGGGAAAATTGTGCAGTAAAGTTAAAAGTGTGGAGGAAGAATACCGAAAAAATTACCATGTGATCGACCTGATGACGGAAGCTCAAGCGAAGATGAAAGTGATGATGAAGTAGCATCCAGTAACACCAACACACCATTAACATCTGGCTTCCATGTGACCCAAGACGTCATAATGGACGGCGTGTTACCCTTAGCTAAAGTTTTCTTGTTACAAACTACTTTATATTTTACGATAGAAATAACAAATAATGCTCATGTAAACATTATCCATTTTTAAATCCCACCTCTTCCAAAGTTCTAAGTAGCTAGTAAAACACCTATTATGATTCTACATTAAAACAATTAATTACTATAATATTATAAAACAATAGCCCAATACCATGTAGTACTTTAGAACGCGACTGTACCCACATCCCCTCCGCTATCGACCTGTATCTAGCTCGGTACGAAACAATGCGGTCTTAAGAAAAAAGGGCGCATCTAACAATTTATGAATAAATGAGTTAAATATACCATTCGATTCATGATAAGAAGGCGCATCTACTAAATTTTTTTAATATTCACAAATATCAATATTTTAGAAATTATCGTAAGAATTTTAGACGTAACTGTTGATCACAGATGACTTTTTTTAGTAGAAAAGACTTATACAAATTCAACATAAAAGAAAAGACTTATTTAACCAGTTGCTACGTCATCTTTAACAATATTTGCATCGATTACTTAAATTTCAATTATTCTTGGTCTTGTCTTATTATTCTATATCTTATTATTAAGAGCTTATATCTTATTGTTAAGAGCTGGTGTTTCACATGTGGTCCCATATAAATTTGATCGAGGTCAGACCAATAGTTTTTGAGTTATCCTTAATTATTTATATTAAAGTCGGTTGTACAAAATTTTTAATTTTTAATTATTATCGTAGTAAGTCTTGTATGATATCCCCTTTAAAATCATTACTCAAGAGTTGCGGGTTGTTATTTTTTGTGTCTCACTACCAATGCTTTTCTAATATTTATTAAAAAAAAAGTAGTAAATTACTATTAGCGTCCTTTCAACTTCAAATGACCTTTCCAAAATATGTAAAATTGTTAAATTAATGGCAGTTTTTTTTTTAATTTATTAGGTTGGAAAGACGCAAATAGTTATATGCGTCTTTCCTTCGATGTTTTTGTGTTGCCAGGTGTATTTTTTAAGCTAAGATGAAAAGGAAAATTCGTTTTATTTAAATAAATAAACAAATTATCAAAAAATTTGTTCGTCCTTAAAATCTTCATGTCTCTACGTATATATTTCAATTTTCATATAGATACCTTTTAATATACTTTAGACACAGGGTCTGAAAGAAAAATTCATCAATTTATTTTTTATTTCCATTTTACGTTTTTGTTAGTTGCGTCCTTCTTTATGTAACCCGACGACGGCAGAATGTAACCCGGCCGGCTCGTGTCGCCTCACGCTGTGACGCAGTAGACAAAGAGTATAATAACTGTCCTAGCAGTAGGTTTCAGTTTTGTTGGGGTTCGTTATTAATTCTAGTTTTTGAAACAGTTCCGTGTTGATTTTGTACACGCGTGCGCGAGCGACAGCTCAATCATATTGTTATTACTTGTGATTACGTGTTGGTATTATAACTGTTGTTACGTTTTTTGTTTTAATAATGCTTAACGCGTACTTTTATAGTGATTGTGAATACAGCAACATGTTATCCGAACCCAGGTACACGAAGTATCGCCAAATAAATTATTAGTTTAGTTAGCTTTAGTTCCCGGCGATCACGACCGCCGACGAGTTTTCTGCCGTTGGTTATTATACCAGCGACAACGTGTGCCTGGTTCCATTGAGCACATTATCTGGACGGATGAGTCGACATTTACCAGAAACGGCCTGTGGAACCGAAGAAATACACACGTGTATTCAGAGGTTAACCCGCACGCTGTTCGACAAACCGGGCACCAAACCCGATGGTCGGTTAACGTATGGGCAGGTTTATTTAAGGATTGCATACTGGGACCAGTGTTTCTGCCACAGCGACTGAACAGACAGCGATACCATGTCGTGAGGTTCGTCCGTGAGCGCCTCAATGAGCTATTTGATGATCGCTGGATCGGCAGACTAGGACCACACGCTTGGCCACCTCGCTCACCAGATCTGACCCCGTTAGACTTCTTTTTGGTATGTGAAAGAAAGGGTTTTTAATCGTGAGTGTGATAGTGCTGACAAAATGCGCCAAAGGATCGTGGATGCTTTCGAGAAACTATGTACGGACTGTGTCGAAGACCACACGATGTTGCCCCGCCTGCACCCAAATCTACCTTGAAATGAATGGAGCACAATTTGAGCTGCATCTCATAAGACCACGGAGGATTTAGAGCGGTAAGCTGTTTCATAACTATTTTTTTTAAATAACTTAGTACTGAACTAATCTGAATAGGTACATAACTGAATACATGAGAATAATAAACATACCTACACGATGAATAAAAACGCATGACTCCAACCTTGGTTACATTTCATTTAAGTATTTTTTCATTAGCGTATGTAGTGGTATGGCCCGCTAGTTGCGGGCCGCGCGAATTTGCGTTCGCGAGTACATTGACCTTTAGTCAGGTGATACAATTCAGTCATTCCACTGCTGGTTTTATGTTTCAGTATTTTCATGATATTTTTTATGAAATTATCGTTTCATTTAGCTGTACTAACATGATGGCGCGTGAATAAAGCTAATAAAACGTTATTAAAAGATGATTTTTTTTTCATCAGGATCGAATTTATTTGTGACACATGATCAAAGGTATACTTGGTGCTGTCGCCTGTCTTAGTTTTCGGGAGCGTTCCAAAAATACCCTGTATATTCTCCCGCAGCATTTTTAAGGCGAAACACTTTACCCCAGTAACCTTCGGCTTCGATGTTATCTCCATGAATTTCAAGCCCATGTTGATCAAAATCTAACAAAGCGTGAGTTCGCCTCTCGTCATCTAATTTTTGTGTGGTCACAAAACAAAACAAAAATTGTTGAGCTTCTGATGGATTTCCAGCGGATATAATAGAAAATAAAGGATCCCCGAAATCAAATCGCTTGGTAATGTCTGATGTCAATTTAATTTAAAACTCCTGGAAATCTGTAATAGCAGTACGAGGTACATTTTCGTCATTTTTTAAATTTTCCATACTTTTTCCAGCCTTTGATCCAATATATATTTCGTTTAAACTTAAAAAATCTGTTGTATTTTGGAAGTCTGCGTTTTAAATATTAGCACAGGACTTGACATAGCTAAAAAAAAGCTTTTCATGAAATTAGAAGACAAAGTTTTCAAAAGGTTTTCGACTTCTGGTTTCAATTTGTGAAGAAGGGATGTTTCTGATTGAAATAAGACATTGAATTTTGTTACCAGTGCAAGTACTTAAGACATAAATTCCTAAAATATACCACAGTTCATTGTAATCAGCATTTCTTCGGTAGTCTTCGACGGATCTGAGAAGACTGTTTCTTTCAAGTAGGCTTTTAATGGAATATACTGCTACTGATAAAAAACGAAACATATAACTATAACTATATAAGTAACTAAGTAAGAACTATATAAGTCCATTAAAATTCACAATAGCCACTAGGTGACGCCAAAGTATTTTTTAATGAATTTGGAATAAACACGAAATCTGTATAAAGAAATATATAAACGCTAAAACATTATAAGATACACAAAACAATTTTACGATTGGAGAAAGAATAAAGATGCCGGAATTTAAATTTGGCGCAATGACTAATGACTAACTAAACTAAAAAAAAATATTAAAATCTTTGGAATTCTCGCAAAAGTAGTTAAGTAGTAAGATGTTAAAATCCCCGCATTTTTCCCGCATAATGCCAGTCCCAAATAAATTCCCAATCAAGTTGGGATTCCCCGCAGTTTGGGGAATTCCCCACAAATCGGCAACACTTTATATAGTATATACATCCAAAGACATTTGAGTAGTAGTAGTAATAGACCGGACTTCAGTAGATAAATTGTCGTCTGTAACTTATGCCTTATAGCAGGGGTCGGAAACCTGGGGCTCGCGAGCCACATGCGGCTCTTTGGATGTGAAGCTGCAGCTCTTTAGTTTTATCATTTTTCATGCGCTTCGCTAATTATATAAAATGTCAAATCTGTGTGGTTGCCGTTTAGTGGTAAACGAGATACTTTGTTTTATTCAGTGTAAAATCGACGTGATTGATGAAGTCAGTTTACTACAAATATGTGAATCTAATTTTACGGAGGAAGAAATTGATCGTGCAAAGGCGCTTCTGTTAGATTCTTCAATAACTCGACGAGTGACACTTAAAGGGGAGGGGAAAAGCAAAAGGCTTCTTCAGGATATCATAAAAATTCTTAAAGAAACGGAGTCTTCTAGCCTTCCAGTGTTTGTGGCGAAGAACCTCAATAGGCTCCCACCCGTAACATTTGATCACGTTGATGTAACCAGTCTTTTAAAGGACATAGTTCTGTTAAAACAAGAATTATTGAACATTAAAAACGTATTGGCTACGCAATCAGATTTGGAGAATCTACGTAAAGATTTAGAACAACAACATACTCGTGATAATAAATTAGAAAAAGAAGGTAGTAAAGATAAAAATAGTAGCTTTGTTTCTATTGAAACTCAAATAAGAAACGACCGATCACCAGTGTTACTACGCACTTTTGGAGGGGAGAGAGGGAGGAGCGCTGAGAGTGCATCGCAATCGCTTCCACGCTCGACCTCGGTTTTTGTAGCAAAGAGAAGTGTGTCGAGAGAGGAGGTACGTATGCGTATTGAACGTCCGTCTGCAACTACGAGTACGAGTACGGTAACAGTGTTAGGCGAGACTGATGATACGATAACTAACGACATAAATACGTCTGCACCATTACATATCCATAAAGAGCTTAATCTGACAACAACAAATAAGGACGAAGGGTTTGTGCCCGTGTCTTATAAAAAGAAAAATAGCAATAGGCAGGGTAGGGCGGCCGTGCAACCACTAGGAGATTCGCTTATCCGAGCTGCTCCGAGATCTCTTTGCTTATATGTATCACGTTTAGACGTTTCAACGACTGCTGATAAGCTTGAGGAGTATATCAAGTGTAAAGGTGAACAAGTGATAAGTGTTGAACGTATTGAACCTTTTAAAGTGACTAACTTTGCTTCTTTTAAGGTAAGGATTAATTTGGACAGAAAACATATTTTTATGAATGAGGACTTCTGGCTTGTAGGCATAGTGTTTAGACATTTCTGGCAAAGTAATTCCGTAAGAAATGAAGTTCGTTAGTTTTAATTGTCAGTCAATTAAGAGAAGTGTTGATCATGTTAGAGAACTGTGTAAAGAGTTTGATGTGGTGGCTCTTCAAGAGACCTGGATGCTTCCCTATGAGCTATCTTTTTTGTCAACAATTCATACCGAGTTCTCTTCACATGGTACCTCTGCGGTCGATTGTTCATCCGGAATATTAAAAGGGAGACCATATGGAGGTGTGGCCCTCTTGTGGAGAACTGCGTTAATTAATAATGTTGACTTAGTAAATTGTAATGATTCATGAATTTGTGCTATGAAATCGTATATTAATGGGAATTGTCATATGTATTTTTCTGTTTATATGCCTCAAAACAATCTTGAAAATTTACCTGAATTTACAAATATTTTATGTATAATCAAAAGTTTATTAGAAAATCATTTCGTAAATGTGGCTATTGCCTTAGGAGACTATAATGCGAATATTAACACGTTATTTAGCAACGAATTAATAAAATCTTGTTCAATTTTTGTATTACATTAATATTTTATTTTATTTCAATTTTTTTATGTTTGTTGATTATAAGTAATTATGTTTTTTTACGGGCCTTTGTTGTCTGTCAATAAATGATTATTATTATTATTATTAAAAAAAAACATTTAAAAATCGATCCACACTGAGCCACTTGGAATTGATACTAGATCTCTAGAAATGCAATTGATCGATTTAAAAAGTAAATCTTTGTGGCGTTGAAAATTTACTGAGTTGAAAAACAAGTTGAAAGAGTTGGAGGTCCAGAAACGTATGTACGTAACGCAATAAAAATGGACAGCTTTAAAAGAAACGCCGCGAGCTGCGGTACTTATATTCGATAGATGGAATATAGTCTTCCAGATTGCTACAGTGAGGTGAAGAAGTTGGCATTTAGAGTGCTGACTATCTTCGGATCGACATATTCGTGCGAGCAAGCGTTCTCTTGCATGAATGTAATTAAAAGTAAAGTAAGAAGCCAACTAACAAATGAAAATTCAGAGTCGTGTTTGAAGAATAAAACAACAAATTATGAGCCAAATCTATCCAAACTTTCTAAAACCATGCAAAGCCAACGCTCTCATTAAATTATACGTGGTAGAGCCATGCTGCAGCTATATTAATAGTATATTTGTAGCACGAATGGGTCGGCTCGACCGGGGAAGGACCACGCTCTCACAGAATACCAGCGTAAAATAGCAGCTCAACGCTGCTGTGTTTCGTATGGTGAGTGTAGAGAACCGGAGACTTTTTTTTTACTGGAAACGAGGCATTATATCTTAGTTCTCACGGGTGACAACGCATCTACATTTTGATACGTAATCGAGAATAGATGTAGATGTCTATGGGCTACAGCAACCACTTACCATCAGGTGGATTGTGTGCTCGTTTGTCACCCTTATCCTATAAAAAAATCTGTTTGCTTAAATGTATGTTATTGTTTTTTTTTTAAGTAAAAGTTACATTGTTTAGTAAAGTTTATATTTTCTATTTGAATAACCACACAAAGCCAAAGATCCCCTTGAATTTGTTTGCTCAATTGTTTGTTCAGGTTAGTGTTGTAAGACAAGAAAAAAGTGGCTCTTTGAAAACTTTGAAATTTTGTAAATTGTAATTTTTGACTCTTCCGATTCAAAAGGTTGCCGACCCCTGTCTTATAGGATATATCTCCGATTTTTGTCATTTAGTCTTAGTGTCATCGTCAAAAAGTCAAGACGCATTCGTTTCATATATTTAAAAAATATTTTTAAAGAAAATGTGCCCGGTTGTGCATTAAGATATTGTAAGTCACGATATGGAGCAAAAAATGAACGTGATTTCGGTTTATTATCGTAAATATAACATATATTTACCGAATAATGTTTAAATTTTATTATTTCTTGTAGATTGTTTTTTTATTGTAATAAGCGCCCTCTGTTATCCAGTAAACGTCACTATTTAGTTACCAATTTTAAAGTTAGCGATTGACGACGTTGATCGATTGGGATTATCGATAAAAAATATACAGGATGCCGATTATAACAGCCGAGGTATAACAGTTAACGATACTGTACCCATACCTACAAAAATGAGTAGCATATACCAACTATGCTAAGTACCCTACTTTATGTGCAGCAAGGGTGGGAATTTCTTTTTAGGCAGGCTGATGAGATTTTCTGTGTTGCTTATGAGCATGCTGAGGATACTTGCTGTGTTGATGTTTAGCAATATAGCAAGTCTTCTCTTTTACATACCAGGCTTCATTGTCTGGTGATTATACACCGGCCTTCATTGTCTGGTGGTTTTCAAGGACAAAACCATTATAGATCCTCGCTTACGGTGATAGAAGAGGGCAATAGATTTCTTACATTAAAAACAATTTGTACTGTTAAAAGATATTAGATGCATGAAGTTGTAGGTTAATAAGCCTGAGTTAGAAAATAAGGTAAAAACTTAAAATAACAATTTTTATTGATGTGGGTAGGGTCTTTAAGTACTGCAGCTGATGAAACGTGAAAAATCGTGAAACGGCTTTTAAGTTCAGTGTTTTCCTAAAATATTTTGGATTTGAAGTGTATTTTTGTAATTATGTAATTTAAAAACATAGAGGTGCTCTCTTATTGGATTTGGCGTTTCTCGATGTGTCTTTAACGCCGACCGATCAATCATATGCTATTATTATAGCAGCTAATGGAACATTTGCTGTTGCACGTATGGGCCGGCTCGAGCCGGGTTAGTACCACGACCTCACAGAATACCGGCGTGAAGTGGAAGCTCTGCTTCCGCGTTTCGTCTGGTGAGTGCAGGTGACCGGAGGCCCAATTCCCCCCCCCCCCCCCATCAACATGGTAGCGGAATTACGTCATAAACTACCCCAGGAGGGTACCAGTACCCCTGGAGAATCCCTCGCTGAGCATCCACGACCATGCTATTCCACTCCTGAGCGTGGGTGCTCAGGCTGCCCCGCGTATTCTGGGGGGGGGGGGGGGGGGCAAAATTCCGCTCAACACAATAACTGCTCGGGGCAAACTGAGCAACAAGACCAAGGCGACCCCTGCCACGCTATCCGTGAATTTCTGCAACATCAGGGGACTTCACTCGAACCTAAACGCCGTCCACTACCATCTTGAGACGGCGAAGCCGGCCTTGCTCTTTCTGACCGAGACGCAGGTGTCCTTTCCGGCTGATACTTCGTATCTCTCCTACCCGGGGTACAAATTGGAGCACTCCTTTGTGCCTCGGGCTGGAGTTTGCGTGTATGTCAGAGAGGACATCTGTTCTCGACGCCTCGGCAGTCTTGAAGGTTCGGACCTGTCCATCCTTTGGCTACGCGTAGACAGCGACGACCATCCGCGCGTCTACGTGTGCCTCTATAGGTCCCATAGCGGTAATGCCGAAACAGACCGACTCATCGACCACGTCCAAATGGCTACAGATTCCTTGCTACAACAGGTCCCATCCGCAGAGATCGTGATCCTTGGCGATTTTAACGCCCACCACGCCGAATGGCTCGGTTCACGTTTAACCGATCATGCGGGGAGATCTGTTTATGACTTTGCCTTGGCATATGGTCTGACACAACTGGTTACATCGCCTACGCGGATTCCAGATGTTGAGGATCATACACCTTCCCTGTTGGACCTTCTGCTGACCTCTCATCCGGACGGATATCAGGTTTCCGTCGATGCCCCTCTTGGCTCTTCGGACCATTGTCTGATCCGGAGTGTGGTGCCACTCACGCTCCCCTCGCGGTTGTGTTCTGCAGGTTGCCGCCGTGTTTGGCATTACAGGTCGGCGGATTGGGACGGAATGCGGTCTTTCTTTGCTTCCTACCCATGGGGGCGGGTTTGCTTCTCGCCGGACGATCCCAGCGCTGTTGCTGACTCTGTCACTGATGTGGTGCTACAGGGAATGGAACTATTTATTCCATCATCTGTGGTACCCATCGGAGGCAGATCTCAGCCTTGGTTTGGTCGCTCCTGTAAGACTGCATTACGCAGTAAGCAGGAGTGTTATCAAGCCTGGGCTGCGGCTTCGGTGACTCGGGATGTAAACACCAGCACGCTCAAAAAGAAGTATAACTTCGCCTCCAGGTCCTTCAAAAGAGTTATTGCCAAGGCAAAGTCAGAGCACATAGGCAGAATTGGCGAGAAACTAGTACGCCTTCCTTCGGGAACCCGTGCATTCTGGTCTCTCGCCAAGGCTGTCCAAGGGAATTTCTGTAAGCCATCACTACCATCTCTGCACAGGGAGGACGACTCACTGGCCCACGACGCAAAAGAGAAGGCCGACCTTTTAGGCTCCCTTTTTGCGCCCAACTCGACTGTTGATGACGGGGGGAACACACCGCCGACCAACCCGCGGTGTGAGTGCTCCATGCCGGATGTGCAGTTCTCACAGCGCTCGGTTCGCAGAGCATTCCTCTCCCTTGACATCCACAAGTCGAGTGGGCCTGACGGAATCCCCCCAATTGTGCTGAGGACGTGTGCTCCGGAGTTGGCACCGGTTCTAACGCGTCTTTTCCGGTACTCCTACTCCCTAGGCGTAGTCCCGAAATCATGGAAGACAGCTTTTGTCCACCCGATCCCTAAAAAAGGCGACCGCTCAGACCCGTCCAACTACAGGCCTATCGCCATTACCCCCTTGTTCTCCAAAATAATGGAATCCGTTGTAAACTGCCACCTCATGTGGTACCTTGAGGATCACCAGCTGATTAGTGACCGCCAGTACGGTTTTCGTCGGGGTCGATCAGCTGGTGATCTTCTGGTCTACTTAACTCATAGATGGGCGTTGGCAGTAGAGTCCAAGGGGGAGGCATTGGCCGTTAGTTTGGACATTGCGAAGGCCTTCGATCGGGTTTGGCACAAAGCGCTTCTTTCGAAGCTCCCTTCCTATGGGCTTCCCGAGAAATTATGCAATTGGATCACCAGCTTTCTTGCAGATCGGAGCATCAAGGTCGTTGTAGACGGTGCATGCTCCGACTACAAGCCTATTAACGCTGGTGTTCCATAAGGCTGCGTGCTATCACCAACGCTGTTTCTTATGCATATCAATGATATGTTGCAAGCCGGTAGCATTAATTGCTATGCGGATGACAGCACTGGTGATGCTCTCTACACCGGCCGTGCCAATATTTCTCGGGAAAACGTCACCGAGTACCGGAACAAACTTGTGTCTGAAGTCGAGTCTTTGCTGGACAAAGTCTCGGATTGGGGGCGACTAAATCTAGTCCAGTTTAATCCTCAGAAGACACAAGTTTGCGCGTTTACCGCTAAAAAGAACCCCTTTGTCGTATCTCCTCAGTTTCAAGGTACTCCCCTTGTTGCCTCAGCCAGTATCGGAATCCTTGGCGTCGACATATCGAGTAGCGTGCAGTTTCGTGGTCACTTGGAAGAAAAGGCCAAATTGGCCTCTAAAAAGCTTGGCGTGCTCAGCAGAGCGGGACAGTATTTCATGCCGGCTCAACGCCTGCAACTTTACAAGGCGCAGGTTCGGCCTCACATGGAATACTGTTCCCATCTCTGGGCTGGGGCTCCCCAGTGCCAGCTTCTTCCACTTGACCGCATCCAGCGCAGAGCGGCTCGAATCGTCGACGACCGAGTCCTTTCCGATCGGCTCGACGCATTGGCACTGCGAAGAGATGTTGCATCTCTTAGCATTTTCTTTCGCATTTACCATGGGGAGTGCTCTGAGGAATTGTTCGGATTAATCCAGCCGCCAAATTTCACGAACGCACATCGCGGCAGAACTCCCGATACCATCCACACCATCTGGATGATTGGCGGTCCACCTCTGTGCGATTTAGAAGATGTTTTCTTCCTCGCACAACTTCCTTGTGGAATAGCTTACCACCAGCGATTTTTCCGGACCGATACGACTTAGGGACCTTCAAGAAAAGAGCCTACTCCTTTTTAAAAGGCCGGCAACGCATCTGCAATTCCCCTGGTGTTGCAGTTGTTCATGGGCGGCGGTAGTCACTTACCATCAGGTGAGCCGCATGCTAGTTTGCCCCCTCTCCTATAAAAAAAAAAAACAAGTGACGTCATGCCATCAAGATGGCAACCAAAGTGACTGCTGTTTGAATTTATTCTTAGTTATTAGAAATTAAATATTTTATTTCATGACACTAAAGGGGCGTAAAAAGTTAATATGATATTTTTTTCGTGTGATGGAAGTCATGATAAATAGATTTATACAATAAAATAATCATGTAAATTCTTTAAAAATTATTATATCGAAAAGCATTTCAAACTTAGTAATCTTCAACAATATTATCGATACTTTGATGTCGAAACGGTAACATTCCTAAAACGAGTTTATATTTATTAGCGTCACCTACTGGGGAATAGTTAGGGAATAAAATGTTGTCTTAATAAATGCTTAGCGTTGTTGTGCTATTTTTAGCTAGAACTGCCACACGCGCACTAGCTCAAAGTTTTTGTACATAAATGTTCCCAATGTCCGCTCTATAGTATACCTATATATTTAAATCTCTTTGTATACATCACTACGTTTAGAGCTCCGTGATCTTAGCACCTCATCTGCGGAATTTAGATTGACCAATTATACCATCTGAAAGGTCAGAAATTGGTTATAAAAGGTCAGTTGGTCTTATTAATTGGTCAGCGTTAGAATTTTTTTATCAAGGGTTAGTTTTTCAAGGTCATTAGCACCTCATTCACGAAAAAAATTAAAAATTCCACCTATGCGCGATTGAGAAACATTCGCTGATAATTGGTCAGCTTATATAAATATTTGGTCAGTTCAATTTAATATTAAAAACAAATTAAATAAGTTGTCATTGTCATAACGCGCTTTAGTGAACGCTTACGCACATCTCTTTACTATGAACCAGAGGGAGTGGGGAAATATTTTTTCATAATTTTTATTTGGGGAAAAAAAAAAACTAAGACATGTTCTACTATCAAATATATAATAGTGGAGAAAGTAATAGTATATTTTTTTAAACTACGTGAAGGTCAAAATGCATGCATGGGATTTGGGGATGTGGCCGTAGGAAGGAAAAGGGGAGATCTCCCGCCGAGCAATGTGTTCTCTACCCGGGGAGTGGCCAACGCTCCGCCTGGTAGTTCGGAGCTATTCTATATATACTGATTTAACTTCGGAACTTTGCTAGCGCGATTTAGGCTTCGATGTGTTTCGCTTGTGGCGTGACGACAGCGCCGCCATATCACCCTCTGCTCAGACCGGAGGTCGATAGTACAGTCCGATTGCCAGTGGGGAATGCATGCTGTGTGCGTAAGGGCAAGTGACGCCGGTGCGAACGATATGCCGGTGTGTAATGCATGCCGTACTACGCACTTGCAAGTGATGCCCGTGAGAACGATGAGCCGGAGCAAGTACCAGGGATTGCCTTGTAGTCAGCGGTGAGCCGAGAAGAAGGTAAATAATCTGCAAGAGTGCCGTAAAGCAGAAGCGAGCAATAAGGCTCAGAGCCGTGCCGAACACTGTAGCGCAGAGAGTAGCTTGAAGGAACAGGAAGCGTTATTATTAGTGCTGCGATGAACCTTTATAAAGCTAGATTGCTTGCAGAATCTGAAGACTGCAGACAATATCTGCTCGGGAGCGGAAGAATGTGGTACTTGAAGATGATGACGAAGATTTGAAGTTGTAGTTTCCGAAGGTTGTTGGTTGCGTGTTCAGATTACGTCGGGGTCACCAATGTGGCCGTAGCAAGGAAAAGGGGAGATCTCCCGCCGGGCAAGGTGTTCTCTACCCGGGGAGTGGCCAACGCTCCGCCTGGTAGTTCGGAGCTATTCTATATACACTGATTTAACTTCGGAACTTTGTTAGCATTATTTAGGCTTCGATGTGTTTTGCTTGTGGCGCGACGACAGCGCCGCCACAGGGGATGATAGTTAGCTTATTTTATAATAATTTTATATAAACATGAATTACAATAAAAAAATAATTAAAAATACATTTATTGTAATTTAAGTTTATCAACTCTAACTTTATATTTATATTTCAATATTTCTTCTATTACTCTTCGGTTTTTTCCTTTTTATTGGTTGATTTCTCATAGCTGTATCTCTTCTAATGAAAATCGCAGCAGTCGGGGTAATCGTGGGATCATGTGTGATTCGCACTTCTTTAGTTGATAAATCATTATGAAGCTCCCACTGATTATTGCTTCTCCTGCAGAAAGCAACAAAATAACCTGGGCTATAGCCAGTCTGAGCGAGATTAGAATGGCTCTCCAGCACCTTAAAAACAGCAAGGCCCCAGGCAAAGATGGAATTACAGCGGAGCTTCTGAAAGCGGGTGGAAAACCGGTACTTGAAGTCCTTTAGAAGCTCTTTAATTCCGTCCTCCATGGTGGCATTACACCGGAGGCGTGGAGCAGTACATCGCTCACCTTCGATTTGCCGACGATATAGTTCTTATGGCAGAATCGCTGGAGGACCTCAGTACCATGCTCAATGACCCAACGAATAGGTCTTAGGATGAACATGGACAAAACAAAGATCGTGTTTAATGTCCATATCACACCTATGCCGGTAGTTGTTGTGAGCACTAAGCTCGAAGTTGTTGACGAGTATGTTTACCTGGGCCAAATAGTCCGACTTGGTAAGTCCAACTTCGACAGAGAGGTCAATCGACGGATTCAATTCGGCTGGGCAGCGTTCGGGAAACTACGACACTTCTCGTCAGACATACCTCAAAATCTTAAAACGAAATTGTACAACCAGTGCGTGTTGCCAGTGACCTACGGATCTGAGACATGGTCCTTCACTGCTGGCCGGATGAGGAAGCTCAAGGTCACTCAGCAAGCTATGGAGAGGGCTATGCTTGGGGTTTCTCTGCGTGATAAACTTAGAAATGAGGATATCCGCAGTAGAACCAGAGTAACCTACATAGCCCAACTGATTAGTAAGCTGAAGTGGCAGTGGGCCGGCCATATAGCTCGAAGAACCGACAACCGATGGGGAAGGAAGGTTCTTGAGTGGCAGCCTCGTAGCGGTAGGCGAAGTGTAGGGCGACCCTCCACGAGATGGAGTGACGACCTGGTAAGACATGCAGGAAGTCGATGGATGCAGGTGGCTCAGGGCCATGCTTTGTGGCATTCCTTGGGGGAGGCCTATGTTCAGCAGTGGACTTATGAAAGGCTGTAATGATAATGATGATGATGATGATAACCAATTATTCCCTTTAATTTGTAAATATTCAATTTGTATTAATCATTTAGTGGAAAATAAATTTAAAAAAGGTTTATTTTGTTAACATTCAAAAGATGATACAATTACCTAAATATAAGTATTATTATTAGCTGAAAATTCAATACTTTTTTCGAATTCTGACAATTTGCAGGTCATGAATTGACTTTTTAAATTTTTTCTTAATTCCAATTCAACATATACATGATGATCATATACTCCGTTTACTTTGCATACTGTTTTTTCACACTGATAACACGTTGTTTGAAAGGTAGTGAATGTTTGTTGTAGATAATTTCCAAGGGCTCCATACCCTTCGTCGCAAATTTGTTTTTGTTGTTTAACCTATGTAGTGGGAATGTTTCTAGTAAATTTGCTACATTTAGTACAATTGTAATTATCAAATCCACTTGGTATGTCGTTGAAACACTTTGACCAAACTTCTGCTGATCTTGAAAACATATCTATTATGCGGGGAAATAATGAACATTTTCCTTCTGTATTTTTTCTGGGAATGTCGCAATTGCTAGATGCGATTTCATTAACTTTTAAGCCCTAGCAGAACATACTTGCACGCTTTACGCTTAAGGCATGCAATAAAATCATATCATCCCCCAAATCCCATGCATGCACTTTGACCTTCACGCAGTTTAAAAAAAATATCCTACTTCTTTCTCCACTCTTTTATATATGATAGTAGAACATATGTCTGTTTTTTTTCTTCAAAAAAAATTTATTAAATTTATTTCCCCCACTCCGTCTGCTTCATAGTAAAGAGCTGTGCGTAAGTGCTCACTGCCCTGATACAATTAACCATCCTAAAGCATGCGCGTTACGATAATGACAACGTATCTTTTTTTAATATTAAAAAACTGACCAAATATTTATATAAGCTGACCAATTATCAGCGAATGCTTCTTAATCGCGCATAGATGGAATTTTTTATTTTTTCGCGTTAGAGGTGCTAATATTTCTCAATGACCTTGAAAAACTTTAACCCTTAATAAAAAAAATTCTAACGCTGACCAATTAATAAGACCAACTGAACTTTTATGACCAATTTCTGACCTTTCAGATGGTATAATTGGTCAATCGAAATTCCGCACAAGAGATGCTAAGATCGTGGAGCTTACATTTAGAGCCCACTGAGACATCTTCGAGGTTGAGGGTAGGACGTTCGTCGGATTTTCTAAAATTCTCCCCGCTTTAGTATAGTTGTGGTTCGTTTTCACACCTACATACCGTATTACAAGTCGTTCTAAAATTTTTACAACACGTTCAAACTGAAAGTTTCCTTGCGACAATATACAATAACAGGTCATTATACTCTATTCCAATTACGAAGTCCCTTTTGACACTTCTTAGAACGTAACTCTTCACGTTTCGCAAATTTGAAATAATAATCATTTTTTCATCATTTAAAAATACACAATCAATCTAAATCATTATACAATTAATTCACACAACCAATCAACATATTGTTTTTAGACATCGTGCTCAAAATAATTAAAACTTTAAAAGATAATAATATTTTAAGTACTGCCGTTTTGCGTTTACGTTCTATAGTTTTATTTTTACTTTTTTACAGTGACGTGACTAAAAGAATCGTATAAAATCGATTATAGACAGATTCTTTTCGCGAGTGAAAATCTGTCAACACTGCGTCCACCTCGTGATCACGACCGCCATTTTGTTTGTCTCTTCAGTACGATTGCAGAAGCCTTGTATACGATACGCGTGTTCAGTTTAGTTGATTTTGTGTTGTGTTTTTATTTCGTTCTTGTTATTGTAGTTATAACTGTTTGATAATTCTTTCGTTGTTATTAAGTTTTGACTGTTATTTGATTTGGTTTTTTTTTGTATTTATAAACACTGGCCGAAACTGAGACCACTAAAAGAACAGTGATGCGCAGTCAAGCGCGAGAGTTTGTAGTACGCCTACAAGATTACTTTGAAAGAGAGTATCAGAATGGTGGTCCATTGTTGCCACTTTCACAAGTGACTAACAGAGTAAGTGCAGCTCTTGGTATTAGTCAAAAAACTGTTTCCCGAATAAGTAAGGAAAAACATGGTAAAGATGTAATGGAAGATAACAAATTAAAATCGCCACTTAAGAAAAAAGTTAACAGATCGATAGTTACACATATCGACAATTTTGATAACGATGCCATTAGAAACCATATCTATGGCTACTATAGTAGGAACGAATTGCCGACTCTCGATAAATTGTCAAATACTTTACGAGAATCTGGGCTGTTTCACGGCAGTAGAACTTCTTTCTTGAGGGTTTTAAAAAATGTTGGCTTTTCTTATAAAAAATGTGATAAAAGCCGGATTTTGATGGAACGTAGAGATATAGCTTTAGCCAGATTTAATTTTCTAAGATCAGCAAAGTCCATTGCAGTTTGGAATAATGTTATATTTCTAGATGAGACGTGGCTAAACGCTAATCATACAGTTGGCAAGATATGGACAGACGACACTCCTCACTCCTCCACAAAAGTACCTAGTGGCAAAGGCGAACGCTTAATTATTTGTAATGCGGGTTCCATGAAGGGATTTGTTCCGAACTGCCTCTTGGCGTTTAAATCTAAGAAAACTGTGGAATACCACGAAAAGATGAATTTTGTTAAATTTAAGGAATGGTTTTGTACCTTATTGACCAACTTGAATGAGCCATCGACGATCATTATGGATAATGCACCGTATCATTCAGTACAAATAAGTAAGCCTCCAACTTCTAGCAGCAAAAAAGCCGATATTGTGAAATGGCTGAATGACAATAATATTGTTGCTGACATGTCCATGTTAAAAGTTGAGCTGCTGCATTTGGTTGCTATAAATAAGCCAGCTAGACCAAAATACGTGTTGGACGAAATGGCTAAGGAAGCCGGACACAATATAATGCGCCTTCCACCCTACCATTGTCAATACAATGCCATAGAATTGATTTGGGTGCAAATTAAAGGCAAGAATTTAAACAAATCTTTTTTATAATTTATTTTTACCTATTTTAACATTTTATCTGTTGCTATATTAACACGCAAACCTTTATTTTAAGTTATGCGGCTCGTAAAAATACCAGCCCACCGTTTACTGCAAACAAAATGCTGTCATTGTTGCAAGAAGCTTGTGATAGTGTTACTGCCGCGAATTGGGAAAGTGTGGTTTTACGAACAAAAAATTTGATTTTCGCTGATTGGGACAGAGACATACATATCGATGCCATCATAGATAACCAAATTATAATAAATACAGGGGATTCTACAGACGATAATGAGGGTGATGACGACGATGCCGACCATGAAATATCGATTTCGGCTAGTCATGATGAATATGTTCCATCTAGATAAAAATATTATGTAATATTATCTAATTAAAATTAAAAAACAGTTTTATAAATTTTAATTTGATGCTAATCCTTTTTATGTCAATACGATTTTAATTTGTTCGTTGTAGTAATCGAAGATCAATATCGTCAAGTATCGACTATAGCGTTACTTTACTAGTACTTGATTATTGACATCTGTCAAATGGGACTTCGTAATTGGAATAGAGTATAGGGCAAATCAAAAGAAATAAGTACTTTTTACGAGATCTCAAAACGGATTAATTAAAAATAAATGACGCGATGTAATTGTTTCTATTAGTCCAATAAACATCTCATTTGTATATAAAAAGTTATAATTTAACTCTATTATCCCTATTATGTTCTACAGCAGGGCACAGGCCTCGTATTTCTGATTTCGGAGAGGTGATGGAGCAGTAAGTCGATAACTGCTTCAGTGCGTAATGTCACACGTCCTCGAAATATTTCTTCGATATGTAGTTTTCTTACGATGTTTTACTTTACCGCCGAGCCCGTTATGAATCAGCATTAAAAATTGCAAACAATTTCATTATAGTTCCGGCGAGGATCGAACTGGAGTTGATCACGTTATATTATAAAATTTACGGTGAGTGTTTAGGCCTTGAGCTACTACCACTCTTATTTGTATATTTGAAGTAATAAAAATAAGAAATAGAAAATTGAGCTATGTTTTAAGACTACAAAAAATTATATCCAAACAGGATAATTACCCCTGTGGCAAAACCGGTTGCGTGAGGATTCGTAATGACTGAGCACGGATACGCGGCTGGGAAAGGAAATAATTTGAGAGCTGGCGACGAATTTTGGGACAGGCCTTTTGGCAAGTTGAAATTGTGAAAAAATATAATTTCGTCAATTGGTTTTGCAATTGCAATTGGCAGAGCGTTTGTGGTTATTTCGTTACTGCGCAGCATATAACATTTGCAAAAATATCCAAAAAAGTTTTTTTGGCAACTTGATTACTTTTGTCTTTTAAATTAGTGTTTATATAATTAAAAAAATAATCCCACACGTTTTTGTCGGTTATAAAGTATTACCAGACCTCCAAAAATATTTTTTTTAAATTCCCAAAAAATATACTTTTTGAAATCTCAAATTTTAATTACGTATTTATTGAGTAATTTTTATAATACCTGCAAATCGCCAAACAAATTTAGCAATTTTAAACAATTCCCGACGTGAATAAATTTTACAAATGAATATGACAAAAAGGCTAATGCTAAGCTATAAGTACGAAAAAGACAGATTATCTAGGCATACCGGCAGATGATGGGGGCCCAAGCTCCTCGCGCTGTGATTGGTTATTGAGAAACCGCGTGTTTTCAGTATAGTTCCGGCTCTGCGTTCACAACAGTATATTTATTTCGTGTTAGAGCAATCGTAAAAATTATATATTATTTGCATTTTCGTGCAACTTGTTATTTTTTCCACCTTCACCTTTGGGCTGTAAGCACTTTATACATATTGTCCTTTTTTAAAACAATTCAAACAATATACACAGATATTTACATGGTCATATATGCGCATACACACATGCTAAATCCCTAAACAAGAATTTAATTTTATAATCTTTAAAAAAGATATAAGAACACTAGATAATTTTTCTTTCTACGACTTCCCAAACTTGACAGCGTTAATAACAAGAGATTTGTGGATGATAAATCCTCGGGACACGTCTCCCGGTGAATAAACTACTTTAATAATAATAATAATAAAAATGTTTTATTTCAGTAAATCTTTTTTACAATTGATTTGCCAAGGCCTCCCATAAAGTAATCCTAAGATACTTGTGTTGGGAGTGCCTCGCTCTTCCTATGCAATCATAACACTTCGATTTACATTATAATATAAAAATAGCCAAATTTGATTTAATAGAACAGAGTTACATAATTAATAGAACGAAAGGAGTTTATGAGAAATGAATACCTGAGTAGTTGAATCCGTAGTGTGTTAGTTTGAGGTGTGTGTGTGTGTGTGTGTGTGTGTGTGTGTGTGTGTGTGCGTGTGCGTGCGTGAGTGTGTCTATGTGTATGTATGTGAGTGAATGTTTTTGTTTATGTATATGTGCACGTATGTGAATGGTTGTGTATGTGTGCAAGTTTATGAATGTATCTCACCCACTGATTTGTGTTGTGTATGTGTGTTATTTACAGCAGGTTCAACTCTTTCTTACCAAAATGTCTTCCACGTCATCATAATTAAGAGTGAAGAGCCATTCGGTCAGAGTTTTTCTACACTCAAACATTTGCATGGGGTAAATCCTAATTACTTTATTGATCTTGTTATAGGCATGAGGGGCTTGAGCTATATTTTGTCGTTTAGCAAAAACTGTACGTGCAGGGTATGAGGGAGCCACGATATCGCACCGTCTTTTTATAAGTTTGGTATGGTCAAAAGGTAAGGTTTTGTGATATCTTAATATCATGTGTAAAATATAAAGTTTCCTAACGGAGAGCAGCTTAGATGTTTGGTATAGGGTTTCGGTGGAAAACCTATAGGGCCTACAGTACATTATTTTAATCAAAGATCTTTGCGCCCTTTCTAGATCTATGAAATATGATTTAGCTGCTCCTCCCCATACCGAGATGCAGTAAGTTATTACAGATTGGGCTAGTGCGATATATATATTGTTCAATAATTCAGTACTCATCACGAGTCTAAGAGATTTAAAAACCCACATGAGCTTCCTTAACCGCCCTATAGTAAGTTCTACGTGTGGATACCAACTTAATCTCTGATCCACATTGATTCCGAGGTATTTAACACAGCTAACCTTCTGAATTGTTGGGCAATTACATGTGTTAGGGAAAGGGATACCACAGGAATGAATTTTGATTTTAAAATTAGGTGACGGCTGTGAATTTATATAGGGAGTGAAGCATACATAATTTGTTTTTTGGGTGTTAAGAGTAAGCAGATTCTCACTAAGCCAGTGACTAACTCTAACTAGTCCCCTCTCAGCCTCCATCTTAATTTTTTCCCAGGTCTTTGCGGTAAAAATAATAGCGGTGTCATCCGCATAGGACAGTATCCTCCCCCCAACGCCACCAAGGTTGCAAAGATTATTAATATATATCAAAAAGAGCGTTGGGCCGAGAACACTGCCCTGCGGGACACCAAACGTTACAGTTTCTTCTTCACTTATAAAGTTGCTGATTTTTACACTCTGTTTTCTGTTTTGAAGGTAGCTGCTGAGAAGAGAGAGAGTAGAGTCACGGAATCCAATACTTTCCAGCCTCCGTATAAGGATGGAGACAGAGACAGTGTCAAAGGCTTTCTTGAGGTCAAGAAAGACTACTAGACATTTGTTGCCTTTGTCTACTTCTTTTGTTATAACTGATGTAAGATCCATGATAGCATCCTGTGTCGACATTCCCTTTCTAAAACCATATTGAGAGGTAGATATAATGTTATACTTAGTCAAGTAGCCTACTATTCTAGAATTCAAGAGTCTCTCAATGATTTTAGAAATGGAGCTTAGCACAGATATAGGTCGATAGTTGTTAACGTCATCCCTGTCTCCACTCTTATACACAGGGGTAACCATGGAGCGCTTAAGAAGGTATGGGAAGATCCCGGTGCGAAAACACAGGTTAGCGAGGTCACTAATTAAAGGGACAAGGATATCCTTAGTTTTTTTTAGAAAAAAAGTGGGGATTCCATCCCAACCTGGTGCACTCCTGGAGTCTAGGGACATCAAAGTATTTTCCACTTCCCTGTGAGATGTGTCTAGTAAAACAAAGGAGGACAGATGATTATGGTTATCAGTATTACGAGTTTCTGAATGTATGAAGCTATTTGAGATGTTCTCTGCTAGTGTTTGCCCAATGTTAACAAAATATTTGTTTACATAGTTGATTGAGGTTTGTGGACAAGATTTTATATTAAGTAAGTCATCATTTGGGCTCTTCGGTGGCTTATAGTGAGTGATATCGTTAATGGTTGACCAAAGAGCTCGAGGGTTTTGTACCGATGCTTTAATTTTTTCTTTATTATATTTTATTTTTAGTTTTTTTATAAGGTTTCCACAGAAAGTACGATAGCGTCTATATATTATAATTAAAATTTGATTTTGGGGGTTCGATTTAAGTTTTAGGTAAATAGTGTTCCTCAGTCTAATACACCGCAAAGCTCCTGAGGTTATCCAGGGTTTTATGGTTCTTTTGCTGTTCGAGACGATTACGTTTTTAGTGTTAGATAGGATAGCTGACCTGACCATTTCTATTAGGGCAAAGGCGTAAGTATCAGGGTCTTTAAAAACATTAAAGAAGGAAACATCGATGTTTGTTAAACTCTTGTAAGCATTATCATAGTCAACCATAGTTTTATATCTTTGAGGACTCGTTTGTTGATACTGATTTGCAATTGCTAAAAGAACAGGGCAATGGTCAGTTATAGTTGAGTTTAATACCACAGTGAAAGTTGTGTTGTATTTTTTGTCAAGTCTCAATAACACGTGGTCAAGACAGCCATCCCCCCTCGTAGGTAAATTATGAGATGAGAAAAGTCCATGCAATGATATCATATTTAAATAATTTAATCTATTAGATCTTTCTTGATTTGTTTCAATTGGGGAAATTATTAAATCAATGTTAATGTCACCTAAAATCAAAACATTTTTATAAGGGCTTATATTTTCAAGGTGATTACTGAGAGATGTAACGAAATTTCCTGCATTTAAAAACGATGGGGAACGGTAAATACCCAGTATATTATAGTTCGAGATTAGTAATTCTATTCCGGTGGCATTTTTAAGGTTTAGTTCTTTAAATTTTACTAATAGTTTATTTTTGGTGTATGCTACTACCCCGTCACTTCGGTTATTATGATTTTTTGTTTGGAAGGATGTGTAATTCTGTAATTGCGGTATGTTTTTGTAAGGATGTAGCCAACATTCTGTAAGAATTAAAATATCTATTTCAAATTTTAGTTGCGCCAGAGTGAGCTGCAAGTCATCAAAATTTTTGTATATACTTCTAATGTTTTGTGTTAAAATAGTTAAATTATATGTAGAACTTATAGTCTTTATTTTTAGGTCCTGTATGTTGCACTTGAGTGATTCTGAGAGTTTAATTTGATCAATTTCTTTTAGCGTTTTAAAACTATCCATTAAAAATAAACTTAAAGCTCTTAGGGTTGCAGCTAGGGTAGTTAGGTTGTTCGAATAGTAGTAGGTTAGATCGTGTGAAGTATAGGTATGTAAAACCAAGTTGTCCAATGTAAAATTGTATATAATAGTAAAGTATAGAAGTAACTGATTTATAGAGTGTTGTATATTTGTAGTCGGTGTAGTATAGGTGAGCACTTGTGTTATAAAGATTATTGGTGACGGGAAAGTATGTAAGTAATTTTATGCTTTGTTTGTATTCTAAAATATTTTGAAAGTGAGCGTGGGGTGTGTGTGTGATAAAAAGTTGGTAGTTGTGATTGTGGGATAAAGGTGTGTATGTATATGTGTGTTTGTGTAAAAACTTAGGTGTGTGCTTTGTTGTATGGTAGGTATTTAACATTTTCTCAAAAATATATGGTATACATTTAACGTTAAACAAATTAAACAATTTATACAAGAAAGTTAATTTTAGGAAAAATCTGCATATAGTTAGTCATTGTTCTAGCATCAATTGTTGGACTTGTGCTTCGTGTTGAATGTGAATTATTTTAGACGTGTCATCTTTCCGGACTAACACTTTCCCCATAGAGGTCCAGCAGTACTTAACTTTTTGAGCCTTTTTTAGATCACGGGCCAAGAAAAACAAACGTGCCCCCTTGGAGGTAAGATGCTCAGTTATGAAAATAGGTGTGTCTTCGTTGCTGGTGAAGCCCAGATGTTTGGCTTGCAGTCGTGTCTTGTATTTTAAATTAAACTCTTTCACTTTTTTCAGGAAATCTGATCGCAGAAGTGCAGACCTTAGTTCCAGGATAATAGTAGGTTTCCTCTCCCCATCACCCCTAGATTTCAGACGGTGAATATCGTTAATGTCACGATCGTTCATATCAAGATGAATGGACTTCGAGAGGTTTACAACCATTTTTATCAGGTCTTCCCTAGTTTCATGGGCTTTTTTTGGAACATTTTTAATTTCTACGCAGGCCTTACGGGAGGTTCTATACAGCTCTTCAACTTTGTTTTCTAGTATGGTGATGTAATCCCGGTCTTTTTGAGCCTGTTTTTCTAGGACTGCAATTTTTCCGCGGTGCTCCTCGTTTTGAGCGGCTAAAAATGAAACAGCCGCATCAATTTTAGCATACGATTCGGTTATCTCCTGCAGTTTGCTGTTTATTGATGAAAGTTCCTTATTTTGTTTATTTTGCGCGCTTATGAGCGAGTTAATTAATTCTTTTATCTCGTCTTTAAAAACGGAGAACTGGTTGGGTGAGGAAACTTCCTCCCTTGGTCGTTTGTTTCGTTGACTGCTATTATCATCGAGCGCAAGGAATCCTCCACTATTATTTATTATTCGATTAAGAGAGGGGTCAGAAGAATACTGTGGCATATGAGCTTGCTTTATTTCTGGTACCGGCGATTGAGAAGGAGGCGTCCGTTGCAGCGACATGTCGTTGTAGGCCTATTTGGATCTAATGCCGTCGGCAAATAATTACCTCTGCGGGTTGTAACTCGTCGTTTTCGCCAGACAATAGTGGGCGGAGCGTTAGTAGGGGACCGGCTCTGCAGCATATATTGGTCTAAATAGGTTTGTTCTACTCACTCGCGTGCTGGGCGGGGCCAATCCGTAAGTCGGGCGCAGGCGCAGCTAGTTTACTCTTATTTTCGACTAGCGCGGTCTCACAACCTCACTATCGCGAGGTGAGTGGAACTCCGGAGCTAGGTCTCGTTCTAACGAAATAGGTGGAGCCTCCGCAGTGACACCCGGTATCTTCTTATCTTGTCCTGGTACTCGGTTAGATTTTTGTCAATTAAGTTTTTAATGTGTAATTTAATTTAGCAATTTACACAGAGACTGTTAGCACTACCGACTCGCACGGAATCCAAGGAGGAAGAGGACTTACGGTAGTAGTCGAGGAAATTTCGCTTAAACAGCAATTTGGTTTTTAAGACGCCCAGATTCGTACCGCCTCCGACAGTCTTTGTCTGCATTTTTTAATGATAATTTGAATTTAGAAAATAAATGTGTCAGGATCGGGATCCAATTGAAATTTAAATCTTTTTTAAAATGGCCACCACTTTTAAAGTTGTGCAAATAAACGTGAAATGTTAGTGTTGATTTGTATTTGATGACCCCTTAGTTACCACTGTGAAAATAAGAACTAATTTTATATATTCTTAGGTTATGTAAATGATGTAAGGTTATATTCTAAAATATCGAAAAAATTCTATTAAATTTGTATTTAGTAGATGAACTTGAGTAAAATTGCTCGTTTTTAACATCTAATCTCTCATCACTTCCAGGCCAGGAAATGAGTGCGAATATTTTCCCGCATTAATCGGGAGATCTTTTAACGCCCGAGAACGTACAAATTGACAGGTCTCATTAAAGTTTCTAATGGAAAGTAAAAAGATTTAAACTGGCAGATTGTTCGACACCACTCTAAAGTTTATTATAATGCCGTACAAAATTTTAGTAATAATATAAATACTTATATAATGCGTTTAAGGTTAAATGCGTCTTTTTTGTCTTTTAAAAAATGAACAAGTATCGTACAATTTACAACATACAGCATAGTAATAGCCTACATATATTACTAATAATATTAGGCCATAAATATTCGACAGCTGAGTAGAGACCTTTTCTTTTTGACTGACCGAGATACACGAAAATTTTCACGACTATTCCATAACTATAATTTTAAGAATTATCATACATAAGTATCGTTTATCTATTTATCACCCACAAGTCCCTCGTTAACAACGTTGTAAAGAACAACGAGTGTGTCAACAAGGTTTGCGTACATAATACTTAGAATCACCAAACTTTATTCGTTGAGGCTCCGTCCCTCTCGTGCTCTAATCCAAAGCCCTGAAACCTTTCACCTCGAATTGAAAAATCGACTTCAGTGCCTAGAAGAATGCCATTCAGTGGACGATATGAATGAAAAGTTCGTGGCTTGGAGGTTCGGAGCTACGTTCTGCGAGAAGAATCAAAAAACTTTTTTATTACACTCTTAATCTCATGGCTATTAGAAGGGAAATAAAGCTGCCGTCTTCAGCAGATACGACAGCATACAGGCAACTGAACAGACAGATCCCTAACAAAATTGACAGTGTGCTAACGTTAGCACCGCTGACAGACGACTGACTGCACTCGCGCGCGCTCTGTTACGACCGAAAGTCAAACCGGTATGAATGCACCGCGCCGAGCGCCCTCTCGCGTTACTTCTTGAAATTAGCGTTTGGCGCGAACAAACCCCCGTCCCGGACATAAGGATTTAGGTCCGCGAGTAAACTGGTCAGCGGGACAAGGTCGCAACGGCAAGTTACAAGACCGAATCTACAACAAAACTAGGCCACCTTAGGCACCCCATCAGATCTTGCAACCCTAGCCACCGCCATAAAAGATAGCCCCAATGGGGTAAGCCGGAGGGTTGAACTGGATGCCCTTCCTGGACATCGCAGCCCATAAATAAGTCCTATTCTGGACAGAAGTCCGACGACCTCTTTCAAACACCTATCTGTGCCCCTACGATTAGTTCCGCAATCCGATGGGATCAAGTCTGCAAACAGCGAAGCGACACGAAGCGGCCCAGAGCGGCCTCCTAAGCTTCAGTGCAGAGAGGACCCACAAATTCCACATGAACGTCGTCTGTGGAGAGCCGAACGAAACGCACAGATAGTCCCTAGTATGAATTTTCAACAAGTAGGCCTAGCCAGGCCACCCACCATATTATCATTTACTAAAATAGTGCGGCAGCTGATTTCAATCTGATAATCTCCAAAACTAGCTAGCCTGTTAGACAAGCAGTCCTATGCTCATATTTCAACTAATTTTTCAAAGCATCAATGTTCAATTACAGAATCAATTCAACCAAATTAATCACCGATGCACATAGGTCAACTTGACAAATTAAACAAAACAATAACATAAGAGACAGCCCTATTTCTCATTTACGTAACTTAGACAGTGCCAACAAAATATAAACCAAAGGAGAATTGACTTTTATTTACCTCGGCACAAATAGGGTTATCTAATTTCAGCCTTCTTTTTCACAAGGCAAAATGATTAAACACTATCACAAAACATATACATAATTTTCCAAATAGCGCGACATTCAATTTGAAATGAATTCAAATTTTCTTTTCAGCAACCAGGCGCAACAATCAAATGCAGTGTTTAAATATATTTACAAAACATATGCAGCAGCATTTAAATGAGTAGATTAAATTCAATTCTTTTAATCACAACCGCTACAAATATGGAAATATCGCGGAAAACCCAAAAGCATTTTTAATTTTAATTTAAAGAATTTTTAACTAAGTGCTCGACCAAACCAAATCTAATACCCCTTGACAGCGTGATTCAACGCTCCAGGGGGGCCCTAATCTACCCACCACCAAGGGGAGGCCACATGGCGTGAATCCGAGACCAATAGAGTGCGAACCGCTAACAGTCGCCACACGGGTTGTACGCCTTCACTGAGGCCGTCGGCAACAGAACATTTTGACAAGTGGACTGTTGACGGCTTAAGGCTCAGTGGAGGCGGCCGTGGTGGGAGCTAAGGCGGCAGCTAGCCAGGGCCGCCTCCATCAAATGGGGAACAGTGGTAGCCGGAACCGGCTTACCTAATAATTTCGGGCACGACGTTACCCGGTGATCAGATGCTAGACAATAGGGTTGACGATGACTTGCCTGGCGGATTCAGCCTCTCACTGGGCACGGCTCGTAAGTCGTCAATGGTGCCCGTCGCGTTCTCGATCTGCCGGCACTGCTCCTCCAAAAACCGCAGCAGGTCATAGAAGGGCGGAATATAGGAGGCCTCGTCCCCGCCGTACCTCTCCTCAAAATGGATTCGAAGGTCGAGAGGTAGACGGGACAGCACGATGCGGAGCAACAAAAAAGCCCATTCGCCCACTGGTAAATCCAGCCGCCTCAACGTATTACAGGTCACCAAGACTGGATCCAACAGGTCCGGACGCAGTCTGGCCCGGTCACTAAGCAGCGGGAGGCTTAGAAGCTGCTTAACATGTTCGTCCGCAATTCGCCGGACGTTGGCGTATCTTCTGGCTAAGAGGTCCCGAGCAGTCTGGTAGGCGTCGTCCGACAATCTCAAGTGGCCGACGACGCGCAGGGCCTCCCCCTCCAGTGAGGCCAGGAGGTACGCCATCTTTTGGCTCGGGGTCAAGTCACTCCGGGCATCCACTAGGCTGTCGAAAAGACCAACGAAGGTCAGCCATTCGGAAAGGACCCCGGAGAACTTTGGCAGGTCCAGAGTTGGGAGTCGTCCCAACAGCTCCGGCTGAAGCTGCTTCCGAGAGGACTCGGTTAGGTCACTCATCCGAGCTTCACGTGCCTCTTCGGCATACCTGCCTTCAGCCTTGATCAACTCGTCCGTGAGTGAAAAGAACTGCTCATAGTCCGCGAAGCAGGAGTCCAGGACTCCCTTCTCCACATCTGAATCCTTGAGCTCAGCTAAGCCTCCTCCACTGCGGCTCTTCGCGCATCCACCTGCTCGAACCGCTTCATCAAGTTATGGACCCTATCCGGTCGACCTATCAAAGCATGGGCGCTTGCGGCCCAGCGTAACTCAGTCCGCAGGCAACGGATTAGTAGCTTGGGCGATGACATCACTACCAAATACAAATTACGACGCGGCTCGAGCACAAATTAAAAAGATAACAAATAAAAAATACAACAAAAAATTAACAGTTAATAAATGCAGTTCCTAACAATACGCGTTGAATAGAAATTACACAAATACGAATTACTACGTATCAACCAAATACAAGTTAGCACAAAAGAAAAGACACAAATCAAATCAACAAATAACAAATACTAGTGCGATCAAATCAAGTTAAATTCAAATTGCGCAAATACAATTACTACTCTTTAGTTCAAATACAAATTACAATACAAATAAGATACACTGATGTGTATCTTTTGTTGATCGGTCGATCAACAAAAAATGCCTAGCTCGGAAATCGACCCTTCTATAAGTAATCCACTACAACTATCCGACAACGATAATTAACCGATTACGTAAAAATAACCATCTACCTACATGACGTATATCTCTAGAAAAACTCCCGCTTGCGCAACCTAGGGCGTGGCTTTTCAATCAACCCACTAACCAAAAAAAGGCAAGCTACAAAGCAAAAAAGGAAAATAATTTTATTATTACGTACAAAAAAAATATTTTTACGTATTACGGACGGGCGTGATTGTAGACACAAAATTAACCCAATCAAACCAGGCTCCCTGCCACCAGAATTGCTTAATTTTTATCAAACACTATGGTCGGGATCGACCGGGGAATCGAACCCGGAACCACGCTCTGCTACCAGTTTGTTACGGCCTACGGCTGCTCCCTTAAAGGGGTCAAATCCTCTGGGGCTCATGAGCAGAAGACTTCACGAGCAGACGTAGGTCGGGCCTCAATATGGCCACGTGGAATTTCTCTAATTACACTAAACGATATGGGGGAGCGTTCTATACTACGGCCAGTCGACCGGGAGGATATTAGACGGAGCTTACTTACCTATATCCAAGGCGACTGGTCCCTCCGGAGTCGGTCAGGTCGCATGTGGTTGTGTAGTGCAAGGGAAATAAGGTGATGTGATGTGTATCTGGGTGTGACTGATGTTGATTGACCCTAGACCTTGGCCGTCGGCAGCAGCCCGGGCGTCGACACCGCTCCAAATTGAGGGAACCTTCCGCGGCGTTGTCCACAGTCACTTTCCTCGTTCGTCATGATGACAGTCCATTAACTCTATCGTACGATTAACTAACTTACAGAAGCCACTAACTCTCGTTGGGTATAAGGTTAACGCACAAAACGCACAAAACGCACACAGAGTGTCCGGATCAAAGGTCACTACCGTTTCGCGTAGCAACAGTTATTTCAAGAATATCAAAGGCCGCACTAGCTAATATTGCCGAATGCACTTATGCAGATTCTGAGTCAGACACAATGAGTCCCTGGGAAGCTCTCCAGCACGGATGCGCGTCACCAATCCTAGACAGAATATATACTATCCGCGCTAATTATTCCGAGTTCCCTAACAAACAAGACAAGACAAAGATAGACGACTGACTGCACTCGCGCGCGCTCTACTACGACCTAAAGTCAAACCGGTATGAATGCACCGCGCCGAGCGCCCTCTCGCGTTAATTCTTGAAATTAGCGTTTGACGCGAACAAAACTATTGAGCGGAATTAAGGCTAAAGCTTGCACTAAAGAAACTATTCAGCGGAAATAAGGCTCCAAAGTCTTTGCAAAGGATTTTTCTGCTGGAAAAAGCGAACTGTCGAAGTTAAGACTGAATGTGGTAGCATAGTTTCCGAGACACCCGAGATTTTAAGTGAGATTGAAAGCTTCTACGTGCAGCTGTACACGTTGTCCTTGGAGTCACACACAAGTGTGAGTAACGATCCAAAAGCACGTCTCATACGATACTATTTGAATGATATCCCAGGCATCAGTCTGAGCGAGATTTGAATTAGCGATAGGTCATCAACGTATTTGTCGTTAACGGAACTAAACCGTCCATGTAGATGTAGATGTCTATGTGCCACAGTATCCACTTATCACCAGGTGAACTGTGTGTTCCTTTGTCACCCTTACTTTATAAAAAAATCATTAATTATTTTGGGTTATTGGTATGTGTCATACATGCCAAACAACCGGTAGGCTAACTGGCAATAACGATATACGAGTAGAAAGTATGAATAATAAGAATGTAGCTTTTAAATAAAACTAATTTTACGAATTTTATGGGGGCGATCCTGTACGTGTTCACAGACTAGAGACTTCCTAGAGCGTCGATTCTTCACATCAGCATCTGTGAACACGTACAGGATCGCCCCCGTCACTACATTAGATTTGAGAGACCACAAATCCTCGCTAAAGAACACCGATTCCTTCCAAGAATGATTCGCGAGGCTATTGAAATCAAAAAACATCCTAATTTCAATAGAAAAGATGGCTGGGTGCTACCACCTGCTTGGGATCCCATGATTAATAAAATTAAATCCCAACCCAAGCGTACAGCTGCAAGACTTCAAGATTTTATTACGAGGTAGAGTCATGCTGCAGCTATATTAATAGTATAGTTGTAGCACGAATGGGTCGGCTCGACCGGGGAAGGACCACGCTTTTTTTTATAGGATAAGGATGACAAACGAGCACACAGTCCACCTGATGGTAAGTGGTTGCTGCGGCCCATAGACATCTACATCTATCCTCTATTACAAATCAAAATGCAGATGCGTTGTCACCCGTGAGGACTAAGATGGAATGTCTCATTTCCAGTAAAAAGGGCCTCCGGCCACCTGCACTCACCAAGCGAAACGCAGAGCTAAACCTCTACTTCACGCTGGTATTCTGTGAGGTCGTGGTACCACCCCAGTTCCAGCCGACCCATCCGTGCGACAGCAAAAGCTGCCGCGTGGCTCTACCACTGTTAAAACGTTACACGCTCTTACAGAATCATCATCATCATTACAGACATAAGTCCACTGCTGAACATAGGCCTCCCCCAAGGAATGCCACAAAGCACGGTCCTGAGCCACCTGCATCCATCGACTTCCTGCATGTCTTACCAGGTCGTCATTCCATCTCGTGGAGGGTCGCCCTACACTTCGTCTACCTGTACGAGGCTGTCACTCAAGAACCTTCCTTCCCCATCGGTTGTCGCTTCTTCGAGCTATATGGCCGGCCCACTGCCACTTCAGCTTACTAATCCGTTGGGCTATGTCGTTTACTCTGGTTCTACTGCGGATATCCTCATTTCTACCTAGTCAGGTCATAAGGATTGTCACACAGTAAAAATTTTCTTTTAGAATGCTGGCCACAAAAAACTTTATTGAATTTGAATTTCAAATTGTTCATGAAAATAAAACTGTATACTTTTTAGAATTTTACTCATTTTTAAATATGGAGTGGACGCTTAAAGAAGACTGTTGCAGTTATTGCGTTGCATCGTTGCGGTTACGCGCCAATTCAAATTTTTGACATAGTGAAAAATTTGAATATAACCAAAAGATTCGTTTATTGTACCATCAAATGATACAATGAAGACTCTAGTGTAGATGACAGGTCAAGAAGTGGTCGCCCTCGGTCTGTTAGGACTCCAGCAGTGATAAAAGCTGTGAAGGCGCGAATTCAAAGAAATCCCAAACGTAAGCACTAAGCAGAAACTGTTAGCCCTTCAGATGGGGTTTAGCAGAACCACGGTGAAAAGGGTGCTAAATGAAGACTTAGGGCTTCGGGCATATCGAAGAAAAACAGGACATCGTTTGAATGCTCGTCTAATGGACCTGAGACTGAAGAGATGCCGCGCTTTGTTGAAGCGGTACGCGGGAAAAAATATCGGGAAATTCTTTTTTCGGATGAAAAAATTTTTACCGTAGAAGAGAGCTACAACAAACAAAATGATAAGGTGTACGCACACATTAGTGAAAAAGCGAGCAACCGTATTCCGCGTGTCCAACGAGGTCATTTTCCATCCTCGCTCATGGTATGGTTGGGAGTTTCTTATTGGGGCTTAACAGAGGTACATTTTTGTGAGAAAGGTGTAAAAACGAATGCAGTTGTGTATCAAAATACAGTCCTGACGAACCTTGTGGAACCTGTTTCTCATACCATGTTCAATAACAGGCACTGGGTATTCCAATAAGATTCGGCGCTAGCTCATAGAGTGAAGAGCACACAAGACTGGCTGGCGGTGCGTGAAATCGACTTCATCCGGCACGAAGACTGGCCCTACTCCAGTCCAGATTTGAATCCGTTAGATTACAAGATATGGCAACACTTGGAGGAAAAGGCGTGCTCAAAGCCTCATCCCAATTTGGAGTCACTCCAGACATCCTTGATTAAGGCAGCCGCCGATATTGACATGGACCTCGTTCGTGCTGCGATAGACGACTGGCCGCGCAGATTGAAGGCCTGTATTCAAAATCACGGAGGTAGGTCATTTTGAATAAACTTTAGTGTCATAAGAATCTATGTTTTGTTAAGTTCATTTTGGTATATGAATGGTTACATAATGAATAAACTTGTTTCAATTATTTTATATTAAACATGTGACAGAATTTATGAACTGACATAAGTTTATCACGCAGAGAAACCCCAAGCATAGCGCTCTCCATAGCTTGCTGATCAACCTTGAGCTTCCTCATCCGGCCAGCAGTGAAGGACCACGTCTCAGATCCGTAGGTCACCACTGGCAACACGCACTGGTTGTACAATTTCGTTTTAAGGTTTTCAGGTATGTCTGACGAGAAGATGTGTCGTAGTTTCCCGAACGCTGCCCAGCCGAGTTGAATCCGTCGATAGACCTCTCGGTCGAAGTTGGACTTACCTTTTTTTTCTTTTTTTTTACGGGTGTAAATCCTCATGGACTACCTCCACCTGGGGGAAGGAGAAGAGGCGTGCCGGACTCTTACCGGCTAGAACCACCCCGGTGTCTCATCACACGTGCGCGTGGGGCCGCGGGAATCCAAATTCTTCCGCAGCCCCACACTAGTGCTGGCCCGGTCTGTCCGGGCGTCGTCTCCTGCACGGGGTAGTGAGGTGTTCAACTACCCCGTGTATCGCCTCAGGGGCACGCGCCGACACCCGTGCGCGCCTCCGCCTTGGGTCCATCGAGTAGGGGTGGCGGGGGCTTCCCCAAGTCCCTCGCCCCTGGATCCGTTCATGGGGGCCGGAAAAGGGCGTTGTCCGCCCTTTTTCTGCGCCCGGTGCGCCTTCTGCGGCCAGAGAAGGGAGTCGAGATCTCCCTTTCCCGTTCCGCAGTTTCTTTCTGCGACATCACGTCCTCGCAGAAGGACACCACCACATCCCACGACTCTGCGCTACCGACCATCTTCCGCACTAAGGCCGGCAGCGACAGATCGCCTCCTACTTTATTTGTGAGGACACGGCGCTGCTCCTCCCAAGCTACACACTCGGCGAGCGTGTGTTGCGCCGTGTCCTCCCCGCAATGGACGTAGGGGTGGCACCGAGCGTCCGGCTCCCTGTCAATGCGGCACAGGTACTTGCCGAAGCAGCCATGCCCCGACAGCACTTGCGTCACCCTAAACGACAGGGAGCCGTGCCTTCTCCCGAGCCAGTCGTCGAGTACTGGCCGGATCGCCTCGACGGTAGCGAGGCCGGCGGTAGGGCGCAGAAGCCTTTGCCGCCATTCCGAAACCAAGACCTGACGGAGCTCCTCTCGGCGCAGCGTGATCTGCTGCTGCACCGGCCTCGAGCCCCATGCCCGCTCTTCCTCGCGCCATCGATATAATGACGCGAGTACTTACGCCTCTAGGTCCCAGGGCGGGGATCCGGCCAGGACGCAAGCCGCCTCGTAGGAAATCGTGCGATACCCGCGGACGATTCTGATGGCCATCGCCCTCTGCGGTTTGCGCAGAATGGCGAGAGTGCTGGCCGTCATGTCCATCGCCCACACAGGGGCCCCATACAGGGCCATGGACCGCACGATTCCCACGTAAAACCGCCTACAAGCGGCGCTCGGGCCCCCCAAGTTGGGAAACAACGTTGATAGCGCGCCCGCTGCACCCATCAGCTTGGGTTGGACTTACCTAGTCGGACTATTTGTCCCAGGTAATCATACTCGTCAACAACTTCGAGCTTAGTGCTCCCAACAACTACCGGCATAGGTGTGACATGGACATTAAACATGATCTTTGTTTTGTCTAGTTCATCCTAAGACCTATTCGTTGGGAGACACTATTGAGGTCATTGAGCATGGTACTGAGGTCCTCCGGCGATTCTGCCATAAGGACTATATCGTGGGCAAATCAAAGGTGAGTGATGTACTCGCCATTGATGTTAATGCCGTATCCTTTCCAGTCCAGAAGCTTGAAAACGTCTTCCAATGCAACGGTGAAGAGTTTCGGGGATATAACATCACCCTGTCTTACACCTCTCTGCAATTGGATAGATTTCGTACTCTGGTTCTGTACTCGGATAGCCATCGTAGCCCTACTGTACAAGCACTTCAGCACTTCGATATACCGACAGTCAACTTGGCACCGCTGAAGGGACTGCAGCACCGCCCAAATTTCGACGGAATCAAAGGCTTTCTCATAGTCCACATATGCCAGACATAGTGGCAAATTGTACTCCTCGGACTTCTGTACAATTTGCTGAAAGGTTTGGATGTGGTCTATGGTGCTAAAGCCCTTTCGGAAACCGGCTTGTTCGGGAGGCTGGAAGTCGTAAAGTCTGCGCGCGAGACGATTCGTAATGACTCTCGAAAACAGCACGTAGACGCGACCCAGAAGGGAAATCGGTTCTTTAAGAGAGCGTTGTCACCTTTCTTGAAGAACAAGACCACCGCACTTCTGCTCCACGCCTCCGGTGTAATGCCACCATGGAGGACGGAATTAAAGAGCTTCTGAAGGACTTCAAGTACCGGTTTTCCACCCGATTTCAGAAGCTCCGCTGTAATTCCATCCTCGTCTGGGGTCTTGCCGTTGTTAAGGTGCTGGAGAGCCATTCTAATCTCGCTCAGATTGACGTCCGGGATATCTTCGGAATAGTGTCGGATAAGACTCGCTCTTGGATCGTTACTCACGCTCCAACGATGACGTGTACAGCTGCCCATAGAACCTCTCAATGCTCTCAAACCTCTCGCTCAAAATATCAGGTGCCCCGGAAACGATGCTGGTACACTCGGTCTTCAGCCTTGACAGTTGGATCTTTCTGGCAGACAGATCTCTGGCAAAGACTTTGGAGCCTTGGTTCCGCTCGATGGCTTCTTCAATACAAGCTGTATTGAAGTTGCGTAAGTCTCGCCGCATGCATTTGGAGATCTGTCTGTTCAGTTGCCTGTATGCTGTCAAATCTGTTGAAGAATGTAGCTTCATCTCCCGTCTAACAGCCATGAGATTGAGAGTGTGATCGGAAAGTTTTTGTGGTTTTCTTCGGCGGGTCTTGCAGAACTTAGCTCCGACCGCATTGACAGTTTCCACGAGCTTGTCATTCATATCGTCTACTTCATTGCAGTCTTCTAGGCACTGAAAACGGTATTGTAACTCGAGCTGAAAGGTTTCGGGACTCTGGAACAGAGCACGAGTGGGACGGAGCGTTGACTTCATTAGACGAGACCTCTCCAACTTAACGTTTAGGTTCAGTGTGCCTCTAACCATTCGGTGATCGCTACCAGTTTTCATCACTGAACAGTTGTTGTCTGGTCGTCATAATGAAGTCAATCTCATTTTTTGTGTAACCGTCGGGGCTCGACCAGGTCCACTCCCTGTGGGGCCGCTTCTGGAAGAAAGAGTTCATCATAAAGAGTCCCTCTTTCTCCATGAAGTCGGCCAGCTGCTGGCCCCTTGAGTTCCGTTGCCCTATTCCGAATTTAACTACTTTCAGCTCACCGTTCTCTCTTGTGCCTAGTTTTGTATTGAAGTCTCCCATCATCACCGTATATTGGGTTTTGAAGGAATGCATGGCTCTAGAGATACATACATTTCCTCCACCTCCTCATCGGGGTGTGCCGAGGTTGGTGCGTAAACCTGTATGACCTTCAGCGAATACTGTTTGGTGATTCTGAGTATAAGGTACGCAACCCTCGTCGACACACTCTCAATCTTTACAACGTTGTTAACGAGAGACTTGTGGACGATAAATCCGACACCTCCTTGGGACAGATGGTCACCTTACCGGTGATAGAGCAAGTTGCCGGATTCGAGGATTACCGTGTCCTCTCCCTCTCTTTGGATAATCCTATGATATGCCAGCGTAACTTGTCTATCTCTTCTTCCAGCTCCACTATCTTCTCGTCAGTGCTCATGGTGCGTGCGTTGTGTGTTGCCAGGTCGAGTCGTCTTAGGTGGCAAACGAACCTCCACCGGAGATTCTTAGCACCCCCTGCCCCGCCGTTACCATGGTCGCCACCGTAGCCAGGAATAGCGGGGCCGCCGGGGACTGGGGGCCGTCTCTTTGTTACTCTCATCAGAGGGGGGTATTTGCCATAGTTGCCACGCATGGCGCGTGGGTTGGCAACCACAGTTTTTTTATTGTAAGTTTGTTGTTATCAGGAAGATGTTACTGCCCATCTTCCCAGTTTCCCTTTGTCGCGTTTTACGACACCCACGGGCATACTTACTCTTACAGAATACCAGTGTAAAATAGCAGCTTAATGCTGCTGTGTTTCGTATGGTGAGTGTAGAGAACCGGAGACCCATTTTACTGGAAAAGAGGCATTCTATCTTAGTCCTCACGGCTGACAACGAATCTGCATTTTAATTCGCAAACGGAGATAGATGTAGATGTCTATGGGCTACAGTAACCACTTACCATCAGGTGGATTGTGTGCTCGTTTGTCACCTTTATTCTATAAAAAAAAAAGATACTGTAAGTTCATACTGTGTAGATCGGAACAAAAATTAATAATTTTTAATCTGGAGGTAACCGTGGTTAACTATGACATTGGGACGTTATACACCTCAGTCCATCCCGTTACCATGGGTACTGTAAAGTGCTCGAAATGTCGGGAATATAAGATAACATACGCGATGAAATCCGTAAAATTAGTTTTATTTACATGTGTAGTGTTCGCGTAAATATAAGAAATAATTAAGAATGTTAAATTATGTAATACAATAATATATATATATATATATATATATATATATATATATATATATATATATATTAATGTTAAATTGTCTCTAGCGATGTGTCGTCAACATGCAGTCGTTTTTAAGCCCACAAAAAACACAAAAAAGATACCAATTTAATATAGTAAATATCCTACAAATTTAATGGAAATTTAAACGGAATCAAGAAATAAAAAAAAAGAGTTCTTTTGATATTTATGTTCATTTCATTGGTTCAGATAAAGTAATATTAAAAACAATTGTAATAGAGATGTGTCAACTCGGAAGAAACTCGACTCGAATTAACTTGAGTTGAATTTCACGTAATCGAATAGTACTCGAGTTACGCAACTCGATTTGGCGGAATGAAGCTGTGTCAGTTTGTTACAAATTATTTTTATATTTGTTCTTCCATCCAAGATAATTATTATTATTACTTAGTAAGAGGTAGTTATATATTATTGGTTTGTGTATCAATCATCATAAAATACAACACACATCTTCATAAAATAATGTCACTCTAACTTTATGACGTAGCGTAATGTTATTAATAATTTAACTATCACGAATTATACTTAATCAGCTTATTGACATTACATAATACATCAATAATTTGCTCGAATTAGTAAGTCGAGTTCATCACTAAATTGTAGACAGACACTGCATTGACCGTAAGATAAAAATGTGACTCGAGTAGAATTTTGTGACGCAAGTCACTCGGGTTTTATCATGTCACTCTAATTGTACTCGAGTTTTTGAGTTATTCGAGTTATCTTTTTAGAGTCCCTGCATCGATTGAAGTTTATCACTCGAGTCGAGAATAGCGATTACCTTAGTTAAAGCATTTTTAAATAGGTACCTTTGCTAATAAATAAGTAATATATGGCAATATGAAATAAAATTCAAATATTTATTATTTATTTATTTGTAGTATTTCCATGTTTTTTATTTACTACAGATATGTGTAGTATTTCAAAATCAATAACTGCTTTTCGCATATCTTACAAATCGCATCCATTTTTGAAAATAATGCCACACTGACTATTTTTGTTTTGTTGTGTCATTGTTATCACTGGTACTTTAAAAAAACAAGTATGTTTAAATCATCTTTTATGATATGCACTACTTATATTATGCCATGCTGCAGCTATATAGTAGTATAATTGTAGCACGACTGGGTCGGCTCGACCGGGGAAGGACCACGCTCTCACAGAATACCAGCGTAAAATAGCAGCTTAAAATTGGTGTGTTTTGTATGGTGAGTGTAGAAACCGGAGATCCTTTTTACTGGAAAAGATGCATTCCATCTTAGTCCTCACGGGTGACAACGCATCTGCATTTTGATTTGCAAGCGAGGATAGATGTAGATGTCTATGGGCCACAGCAACCACTTACCATCAGGTGGACTGTGTGCTCGTTTGTCCTATCCTATAAAAAATACAAAGTAACAAAAATAAACAACAATGATAGCACAATCACGATATTATAAAATTATAAATCAAACTAAGTTCATATTTTGTTTACAACATGCCAAGATGCAAGTTTGAATTTCGATGTAACCAGTGACTTCACCCGCGGCGCCTTATACTATGTGAACTAGTTGATTAGATGATAGAATTAGTGGATTAGTGAACTGACATCTATTTAGTGCTTTTCGAATCCACATGGTGCGTCGAGTTGACTCGGTAACTCGAATGCAAGCGGACTCGAGTAAAATTTATTTTCACTCGAGTACCGAGTTACACAAATAACACAAACACAGAGTTCGAATTGCATCACTACTGTAAAAAAATTTTTACGTTAAAATAATTTTTGGTAGCAAAACTAGTTAAAAAGTTTATACTTGTTTGTTTACAAGACAATAAAATAAATATTGTCTCATCGATGCACAAGTGTTTAACTTAATATGGAGACCTAAAAAAAAAAGATAAACACAGGTCTTAGAACCTTGCTAAAAGTGACGAAGTATTAAAGTTCTATATTATTAGTAAAATCTAAATTAAATAATAGATAGAATAAATGCATAAAAAGTTTTTGTGTTTGTTAAAAGTAAATTAGAATCAATGGGTCATTTAAGGAAGGTTCTCTATTTGATGTGGCTTCATCGGCTTTGAAGAGCGATTCATTTAACTGCATTTAGGGTATAAATACCTTATGTATTCAGCAAGTTGCTCCATAAACTTGACAATACCAAATGGCATCAAACATGGATCCTGAATTTATGCTAGCCATAGTAGATAGTAGATAGACAGTATAGATAGTACATATATTTATGTGTAAATAAGCAGTAATTACTTGTACTAAAAGCAAGTATAGTTTGCATAAGTATTGTAACATAGTTAAGCCATTTTTACTCATATAATGGTTATATCTTAATCTTTATTCTGCCAAAAGGAATATTATTTTGTAATCTACTATCAGATAGTTAATATAAAATATTATCTTTTGCCTCTATACGAAGCCAGTGAAAATAAGAAGTCAGACAACTTATACATATTTAAATATTATTGATGTAAATCAATAATTACTACTTGTGTATTTGGTCATCTAGAGCTGATTAATGGTGTATATTTTATAATAATTTCTTATCTGCCGACTTCCAAAAAGGAGACGGTACTCGATTCGACTGTATGTTTTTTTTATGTGTGTTTCCTCATAACTTTGTACTGAGTGAACCGATTTCGATGATTCTTTTTTTATATGAAAGCTGATACTTATGCTGATACAATAGTTTTTGAGTTATTCTTAAATAACTTATAATGAAGTCGGCTGTACAAAATTTTTAATTTTAAATTATTTATTTAAAATACAGGCAGAGAACAAAATACTGATAGATTTGTAGTTTATTGACATTGAAGCATACGTAGTATATACATAGTCTTATCGCAGATCTCTTATTACTGAAAATGTCCTGATTACTATCAATATAATATACAAACATAAACATAGACCTCACATGCTATTTGATTGCAATAAATATAGAAAAAATAATATATATAATATTCATTAACTTTTTCAGGTAGATGGCTTAGAATAAATGTGTATGTCTTGTAGGCTGAAATCTTGCAGAGCTACTGGATGGATATTGAATACAACTACAACAGTCTTATATCATATCTCATAACATTAAAAATATCCTTGTTGTGTTATTATCAAGTTATTTTGAAATGATAATGACTGACAATAATAACATTATAAAATGCAATTAAATTAAAATTAAATATTACAAATAGATTATACATGTGTTTTTGTTATACTTACACAACCAGTTTATAACATCTTAGCTCATATTTATATGTGTAATAATATAACATAGATAACCATGATATTACCTAGTCATTTTGGCTTTAATGGTATTTGGCGTATGATAACTAATCAGTTAATATATTTTAAAACAAAGTTTACACACTGCACCTTTACTGATTCAACCAAACATATTAAAGTCTTGACACGGCACCTGTCTGTCTGTTCCACTATAAATAGACTGCTTTGGAAATAATTACAACAATAAATGCAGTGGCATTTTACTTTGTGTTTTAGCCTTATACAAACAGTTTAAAACATCTTTCTTACTATATAGCATCTTCTTCTTCTACCTCGCGTTTATCCCGGTTGCTCATCCCGCCCAGCGCGGGAGAACCCAGGGTCCGCTTTCCTACACTTCCTCCTCCACTTTGCCCGGTCTTCGGCGTCCCTCGCAACTAGCCCATTGGCGCGCATGTCATCCTGCACGACATAAAACCAGCGTTTCTTGGGCCGTCCTCTACTCCTGGTACCAGGTAGGGTCATGTCCAGGCATTTGTTTCTTACGTAGCTTGCCGGTCGTCGTAAGACGTGGCCGTACCAGCGGAGGCGACTTTCCTGCAGCTTGTCAGCAATGTCACGGACATGGAGGCTGCCGCGGATGTATGTATTCCGTACACGGTTCTTCCGCGTGATGCCACACATCCACCGCAGCATGTTCATCTCCGTGACATGCAACAACTGCCGGTGTCGCTCAAGCACCGGCCACGCCTCATTGCCGTACGTAAGGACAGGCCTTATGATGGTCTTATAGACCTATCTCTTCAGCTTGACCGGCTTTTTGGGGTCACAATGACACCCGTCACCTCGCACCATTTCGCCCAAACCGCTGATATACGGGCCTTGATGTCGCGATTGATGTCCCCGGACGCATCAAGCACAGATCCGAGGTACCTGAAGTTGTCCGTGCGCTCGACGGTGTCGTCGCCTATACGGAGAGACGTCAGATCTGTGCTGTTGCAGGCCATATACTCCGTGTTCGCCACGTTTAGCTTCAGCCCGCCGTTCTCAAGCGCCTCCCTCCATGCGTGCACGCTTCTGGTGAGCCGTCATTTGTCCCCATCTACCAGTGCGATATCATCAGCATACATAAGCAGCCAAGGCTGCGGTAGTTTCTGTACGCTGGCTGACAGTTCGTCTAATATCACACTGAAGAGATAGGGGCTTAAGACGGCGCCCTGATGCACGCCTACGGTTATGACTATTGAATCGGAGTTGTGGTACATGTCACGTACGATTTCCACGTAGGTCTCTGGTACCAACTTTGACCGCAACGCCCACCAGATCATCTCCCTAGGAACACAGTCAAAGGCCTTCTGCAGGTCTAGGAATAAAAAATGCAGAGGCATATTCTTTTCCCTGTGCTTCTCCATGAGGATCCTTAGGGCGAATATAGGGTACATGGTACAGCGTCCTGGTTAGAAACCGTACTGGGAGTCCGACACTGTACACTCCTGTCGGATCCTGGTGTCAATAATGCGCTCGAAGAGCTTTATGGTGTGTGACATCACCTTTATACCGCGGTAATTACCGCAATCCTGAACGGACCCTTTACCCTTGTGGACCGGCGTTATTATACTAAACCGCCTCTGATCGGGCATTATTCGGTCGCTCAGGATTCTATTATAAAGGTTAGTAAGAATGCACACACCATGAGCCCCCAGCGCTTACCAAGCTTCCATTGGCTCCTTGTCCGGTCCGACAGCTTTCCGATTCTCTATGTGACGAAGAGATGCGAGGACCTCGTCAAGTGTGATCGGTGGCACGAGTCCATTGTTCAGGAGTTGTTCGGGAGGGTGCACTTCCCGGTGCTGAGTATTCAGCAAAACATGGAAATAAGAGCGCCATCTCTCCTTTACCGCACGATCCTCGTACAGGAGCTCGCCGTTAGGGCCGTTGACGCTGCAGCAGCGAGTCTTGCGCTGCTTTGGCCCTAGAGCGCGTCAGTTTATAAATGAACTTGTGCCCCTCAGGAGTGTCCAACTTAGCATATAATGGTTCTCTTTTCGCTGTCTTGTAAGATGCGCGATCTTCAGAGATTTGGTCGCTTGACACATCTTGACAAGCGCTTTCTTCTCCCGTAATGAACCCTGGACTGTGGCGTCCCACCACCAGGTTTCCTTGTCGATTTTGCGGCCCCCTTTCGCCACGCCGAGGACTTGCTTTGCCGTCTTTGTGATTGCTGTCTGAATGGTTTTCCAGCACTCTTGGACGGACTTGCCTGCTGTGTCGAGATTAATATCCCCAGCGGCAGAGTCAAACTCTGAGTATCTGGTTTGATCCAGAAGCCACCACTTGATTTGATGGCGGCAACGTTCGGCGTGTCTTCGACGGGGTTTTACGCAGAGGTCCATGACAAGAAGTCTGTGTTGGGCAGTGAGACACACACCGGGTATGACCTTACAGTTGGCCACGCTACTGATATGACTTCTCCTGGTCAGTAGATAGTCGATTTGAGTGGCGTTCCGACCGCTCCTGTAGGTAATCAGGTGCTCGGTTTTCTTTTTGAAGAACGTGTTCACCACGGCCAGGTCAGCTGCAGTGCAGGTTCTGAGAATTGTTTCCCCCTCTGCGTTTCTTCGGCCATAACTATAGCCGCCGTGGACACGTTCATACTCCCCCTGCACCTCGCCCACATGACCGTTCAGGTCGCCACCCAAAACGACATCGTGGGACAACGGTATGCCGCGTAGTACATCTCCGAGCCGATCCCAAAACAGCGTCTTATCCGCGTCGGTGCAGCCGACCTGTGGGGCGTAGGCACTTATTAAGTGGGTCACGACCCCCTCAATAAGCAACCTTACTACCATAAGTCGGTCGCATATGCGTCTGACTTCCAAGACCCTATCGTGGAAATGAATTTCTTACTGTATAGCATGCAAAGGTAATATTATAAATGGACATATTATTCGTTATTCATCTCGTCTTTAATCATATTTATTTAATTACTTTAATGGTGCTTGTGATGTATATTCTCTAATCAATTAATACCTGTAAAAATAGTCCCCAACGCTACTTTTGTTTGTCTGTGCACTACGTGAAGGCAGTGTTAAAAGGATTTTCCATCTTAAAGTACCTATAATTCCTGAATGTACCTACAACTTTTTAATACTATGAATTATTAAGCTATTCTATTCTATATACACTATTCTAACTCATAATATCTGTGAAAACTACTAGAAAATCGCGTTTAGTTTGTTTTAAGGTTATTGTGATATTCATATTTCAATTGTTAATTTCTCAGAATTCCCATTAGATGCGATAAAACTAATATTAATTTTGTAATCTATAGATTATAAGGAATAAATCGACATACATTTCATAAAGTTCTCTGAAATTCGTGTTGGGCCCATTCTCCATACAAAAAGAAATTGTCTCCTTTAGCCGTCTACGGATTCGACTAGTCCATTGGTTGTTCGTAAACCACCAACTCGTTCACAGTACGTCGTTCGTTCATTCAACGCCCATCGCTAGTAGCTACAACACTATGTTTTCAATTAGCTGTCCAAAATAAATATATTTTCATTACTTTTTGCGATGGTCGCCTCGTCGCGCTATGTATTATAATAAGATACTGGCATCAGGGTTAATTGCGAATACGACATAACGAAATTTCTAATACTACTAAACAAGCAGAACTCAGAGGGTCTAAAATAAAATAAATTCAATTTTTTTTTTACTTTTTATAAGCCAGTGTTTGACCACAATCCCACCTGGTGGTAAGTGCTGATGTAGCCTTGGATGGTAAATCGCACTATCTTATCGTAACAAAAGCCTATTCACTCTTGCCTTGAAGACGCCCAGATTGTATTCGGACGGAAAGATAGACGCCGGCAAATTATTCAACTCCTTTGCTGTACGCATTATAAAAGACGAAGCAAACCGTTTGGTTCTAATGCGTGGAATATCGACAACAAAGGGATGAAGACCCACCGACCGTCTGGTTGTCCGATGGTGGAAAGGTGAGGGAGGAATTAAAGCGTGTAATTCCTGCGCACACTCACCGAAATGCATCCTATAGAATACCGAGAGACTGGCTACTCTGGCCTGTGCTCGAGGCTGACAAGATTGGTTTCAACCAAATCAAGGTCACCAATGAGCCTCTCCACTGAGTCCAATGCTGCCAGGTGACATTTTGCAGCACCAGCCCATATGTGACAGCAGTACTACATGCACGACTGGACTTGCGCTTTATATAAGGTAAGAAGCTGCCCCGGCGTGAAGTACCGCCGCACCCTTGCAAGGACACCAAGTGTCCTGGCGGCTGTTTTGGCTCTGGACTCAATGAACCGCCCATAGTTTAGGTTCGGAGAAAATTTAATCCCTAACAACTGAAGGCAGTCAGTGTACTCCAAGGATACATTCCGGAAAGTAGGAGCCAAGGTGAGCGGGCTCCTTTTAGCGGTAAAAAGACACGCTTGTGTTTTGGAAGCGTTAAATCTCACGAGATTGGCATCGCCCCATTCGGAGACTGCCTGTAGCGTGAGACTCACACGCTCAACCATAGCCTCTCTTTCTGATTGGATTTGATCCCAACTGCCCCGGGCGCTTGGTTGGTATCTCTCCACAACTGTGCATACCCATAGACACCGGGAATGAGCAGATCATTTATATGCAGCAGGAAGAGAGTTGCGGAGAGAATGGGCCCCTGAGGAACACCGGCGTTAGTCGCCACAGTATCGGATGAGCAGCCATCAACGACGACCCGGAGAGACCGTTCACTCAGAAAGTCCTTCACCCAGACAATTAGGCCAGGGGATAAGCCGTACGCTGAAAGCTTGCCCAATAGACTAGCGTGCCAAACCCTGTCAAAAGTCTTCGAAACATCGAGGGAAACAGCAAATGCTTCACCACTGTTCTCGAGGGCTTCGCCCCATATGTTAGTGGCATACGCTAGAAGGTCCGCAGTTGATCGTTTTCGGCGAAACCCGTACTGGCGATCACTGAGGAGATCATTTTGCTCTAGGTATATCATGAGGTGGGCGTTCAATATACGCTCCATAATCTTGCAGAGTATGGAGGTAATTGAAATTGGCCTATAGTTGGCAGGGTCGGTACGGCTACCTTTTTTAGGCACAGGCTGCACATTGGCCAGCTTCCAAGATTTAGTCACTATTCCAGTCCTGAATGAGAGGGGGAACAAGCGTGTCAACACAGGAGACAACTCAGGTGCACAGACCTTTAGAACTATAGCTGGTATACCATCAGGTTCACTAGCTTTGTCTAGACTTCGCAAGGTTTTAAGAACCTCCTTGTTGGTGATACGGACCTCAGACATAGAGGTACCGCAGTGAGTAATTGAGATGGTACGCTGTTGCTACTGTCCAGACGCGAATTGCAAGCAAAAAGAGAAACAAATAAGTCCGCTTTCGTCTTATGCGCATGCGCCAGTGAGCCATCTGGTTTTACCAGTGGAGGCAGTGTAGACCGACAGAAGTTTGTCTCGACCGCTTTAGCGAGAGACCAAAAAGCTCTACTGCCAGATGGTTTGATAGAGAGCTTTGTGCCGATGCGTTTAATGCGGTCGAAACTGGCTTGGCGTAATGCTTTTTTGCACGAAATGGCGGCTTGGTTAAAGGCTCTCTTCTTAAGGCTAACATCCGGAGCTTTACGGTCTCGAGCACCGACCCAGGATAAGTACGCCATATGCTTTTGCTTTTCAGCACGAGCGCACTCGGCGTTAAACCAAGGGCAAGCTTTACCACCAATGGGCACGTCAGCAAAGGGGATGAAATACTCCATCGCTTGACGTATCACATTGGTTATGGCATCCGCGCAGCTCGATGGGTCTCCAGAGGAAAAGCAGACCTGCCGCCAAGGATAAGATGCAAAGAAATGCCTCATCTCATCCCAATCTGCTGACTTGTATCACCACATTCGTCGCACTCCGTGGAAATCGTAGTTAGGTGGGGAATATAACGACAGAGATTTCACCAGACTGTGATAAAAAGTTCCCAAGGGTGAGGTAACCTGAACATCGTACTTGTCTGGATCGGTCGTCAGCAGAAGGTCGAGGCAGTTAGCTGTGTGCCCATCCACATCAGGTACCCTAGTCGCTTGTTTTACCAGCTGGGAGAGCCCCAGCGACAAGGCAAAATTCCACACCTCTCTCCCAGCGTGGTCGGTCTTCTGGTATGGGAACAGCCAGTCCTGATGACAGGCATTCCCAGAAAAAAAGTCCCCCAGAAAAACCAACTGTGCATTAGGGTACCGATTTAGAGCCACATCAGAGGCTTCACTGAGGTGTTCAAACAGCCTAGTTGTCTCCTGATCGCCGCTGTGCGATCGGTAGACACAAGAATAAATAATTTTATCCATTCCTGTGTTTATCAATACCCAGATCGTAGAGAAAGTGGGATCTTCAAGGTAACGGAGACGCTTACAGCAGATGTCGTTGCGGACGTAAACAGAGACTCCGGCGCGCTGATGAAAATTATGCTCCAATGTATACCCAGGGTAGCCAAGTTACGCCGCATCTAGAGGACATCTGATCTGCGTCTCAGTCAAGAAGAGTAAGTGCGGCTTGTCAGTCTCAAGGTGGTAATGGACTGCATTGAGATTACAGTGCAGGCCTCGGATGTTTGTGAGGTGCACTTTAATGGAGAGGGAGTGCAACCGCTGTACAAATTTACTTTTCTTTTTCCTTTTTTTCATTAATGGTGGGAGTGAATAGGTTGAGAGAATGGCAGTTGAACGAGGCATCACACATATAACCTAGGGACGCAAACAGAGTCATAGCATCGATGGTACTTAGCATGGAGATCGCGGGGACGCCCGAACCCCCCTGGAAATCGCCACCTGGCCCTCTCCTCCGGTCGCCAACCGGCATGGTGGAGCCATCCCAGGATTTTTCGTAAGATGGCGGGGCAGCCTTTCATGAGTGGCTGGCTCATTAATTGGGCCCCCAACTATCTACGGTCGGCCAGCGGTGCAACCATGCTTCGGATCCCGCTAACCGCCATAACCAGGCACCTGACACTAAGAAACGGCCGCGTCGCAACCAGTCCATATGCGCAACGCAACTGTCCAGACCCATTCTCCCTAAGAAATGGGTTTCACCTAGCATCATACCGGAACACGATTTGCATCATTGGGCGGTATGTCTTTGCCAGGTGGGTGGTAACTAACCCTCGGCCGGGCCTCTCACTAGTAGAGGACCAACCTACCACCAGTATGTAGTACTGCTCGTTTAGCACTACCCAGGGTATACGTGTAGGGAATCAGGATTCAAGTAATTCCTACGGACGCGAGCAGCTTCATCCCCCTATAAATATGACCAATAATGAGCAGTGTATTCATCGTGGTAGAGCCATGCCGCAGCTATATTATGGTTGTAGCACGAATGGGTCGGCTCGAACGGGGAAGGACCACGCTCTCACAGAAAACCAGCGTAAAATAGCAGCTTAACGCTGCTGTGTTTCGTATGGTGAGTGTAGAGAACCGGAGACCCTTTTTACTGGCAAAGAGGCATTCCATCTTAGTCCTCACGGGTGACAACGCATCTGCATCTTGAGTCTTTATTGAGGATAGATGTAGATGTCTATGGGTCACAGTAGCCACTTACCATCAGGTGGACTGTGTGCTCGTTTGTCACCCGATCCTATAAAAAAAAAGTGTAACAAGTAGTGTAACATCTAAATGCGACACAATGCAGGAAATATTTTACATATTTTATTGAAATTTATCATGAAGCTTTCGATAAAGTAACTCGATCCTGACACAACGATTATTAATATCTGATCTGGTTAAAGTTTCATACGAGTACAAATAGCAAGCAATTAATATCCGCAATGTGTAATATTTTAAATTGTATGTATTATTATATTACTACTTAACTCAGCGTCAAACGCAGGAAGATACAGTCCACTGATGACTGACGTCAAGACCGGGATCATACCATAGGGAGTAGGGACCCGTAATCTTAGTCGTCTAACCTTTCTTTTGAGAGAGTGCAGACGTGCTTTGAGTGGCACACCTATTCAGGGGTCACGTCTACCTCGTAGTTTCACCACACTGAGGACATCACACAGAAGGGTTGGCAAACTTAGAGTCAATATCCTTGTACTGAAAATGGCAATACTGTCTCCATTACCAGTGTGTATTATTTAGGTTCGGTATTTTTGAATGGATTTCCAGCCATCAATTGCTTTCCGGAGCCTCGACTGTCAATGTTTTGACGTTTACAACTGTATAACAATAAAATCGGATGTGTGAAATATTTTTCGGTGAGGTTCTAGAAATTGCTCAAGAATAATGTCACCTGGGGTAGATAGTGCAACTAGGTACGAGGAATAACTTCAAAACAGTGGATAGGCGGACTTAGTTGGACTGCGCAGCATATCTGAAGATGGAATTCTTAGACCAGTGCACAGTTACAGACGGTATGACTACTACAGAAGCTCGTAGTCGCTCAAATCTAGTGTTGCCCAAAATCGGTCTTGGTCTTGCAGTCTTGGTCTTGTTCTTGCATTTTTGCAAGACCAAGACCAAAAACAAGACCTCCTCTTTTTAGCAAGACCAAGACCAAGACTGACCGTGCAAGATTTGCGCAAGAACAAGACTAAGCTTGCGAGACTCTTGCCTCTTGCAGTTAGGACTAAGTGCCGTTTCAGGGAGTATAGGAGTTCGGGTATACGCTTAGGGACTCTATGAGACGCAAAAAAATATAATGAAAAAAAAAATTGAAAAATTGGACTTATGCGCATTACGAACAATACCATAACAATACATACATAGCGAGTGAAAATATCCATTAAAAGAAAAAAGAGTGCATCCCTAGTTTTGACCATCGGCACTTTGATAGTGCGCGGCGTCTTGTTGTCGGCGTCATCAAAGGTCGGATACTGACCTGTCAAAGAAATTGTGCAGCTATTCGAAAGTATAAGGTCAAGATACACGTGCCGGCGGCTACTATTGATATCGCATAATTGTCGATTATATACATAGATTGTTGAACTTATTAATTTTTTTTAATCGATTAATTGCTATTTTTAAATAAAAAAGGGTTTTAGTGGCTTATGGTGTGGATTTATCATGTCCCTGTGGCTTGAAACACGATAACTTTTGAAAATATCAATTGTTTAACTCAATCTATTTTTTAATCTCTTCATCTATCATGTGGGAAGCCACTGAATGTAAATGGCAGTGTAATTATGTTTTGTTTAGCTATAACTAATTTTTTTTGGCTCCAAAATGGCGAAATTTTCGTTGATTTGGTAGCCTCGTATATAAATAATTTCTGTCAATGGGGAGCTACAGCACTTTTACACAGACTTCAAACGCAAACAGTCACCCGATGTCTCAGTGCGATTACGTAAACTTTAAACTTGAAATCTGAAATTTGAAATTTAAAACTTTAAATTTTAATCTTTAAACTTAAAATTAAAAATTCATTTTTTTAAAAAGTAAAGGTTACGTTCTGACGTCCGTTTCGTATTAGTAAAAATCATTTAGTTAACCCGGTATTTGAAACTGTTAATTCAGTGGAGAATTTCGTTAATTCATCGCATCGCGTTAATCAAAAAATAGACTCGGGTTTTTAATAATTTAAATTTCTCTTTGCGTGCTAGGCGAATATAGACCACATCTCGCTCCATCTAGAGTAGGTTTACATTCCTTCACAAGGTCGTACGCCTTTTAAAACAGTTTTAATTTCATTTAATTCTTTAAGCGATTTTAAGCGGGAAGTGATTAAAGGTGAAAATAGTCATTTCTACGCGGTTTTCTCGGGTAAGTTTATACACAATCACCTTAGGGAGAATACAAACGGCGAGCACTTAGTAAAACTAAGTGACCGCCTAAATTTCGATATAATAGCCCCTCAGGAGGACACTAGCTATTCAACAAACCAATATCGTGGTTTGTCCAAAATCGACTTGAATGGAAAAAGAAAAATTCAAGAAAATCAAAAACATGCGACAAAGCTGATTGCTTCGCCACTTTGCTATGCTGTTAGCTTGCTAGGTTTATTGTTATTATTATTACCTAAAAGATAAATATGTTCAGTAAGTTCACTGCAAATCTCGACTTTTGCAAGTGTGTGTTTTTAAAACACAAAGTGCTCGAATATGTCGTCACACATTTGATAAATATGGTTGACACCATAGCACTTTTAAAACACTTGAAATGTGTAAAAATGGATCTGGATCTTGTCTTCAAGGCTTAGTTATTCAGGAGTTGGAGGGATACCTAGGTAAACCCAGAGCCGTCATCTCGGAAGACATTTTAGACTGTTGGAGGACGCATGAGACAAAATATCCGATTTTATCGAAGATGGCCCGTGATTTTCTTTTAATACCTGCAACTTCAGTACCTGCTGAGAGATTATTTTTTAAAGCATCATTAGTAATTAGAAAACATAGAAATAGGTTAAGTGATGAGTCAGCCAGATGGTTACTTTGTATTAACGCTTTGTCAAAAGAATAAATATAAAGTAACAGTAATGTCAAAGCTGTTGTGTACATACTGTGAAGTAATTTAATTTGCATCGTATTTTATTTTTTATTTAAATAAATTGTATATTGTATAACTCTTTTATTCCATTTCATATATGGTGAGGGTCCATCAATCTCTTTCTAGAGAGATAACGTTATTTAAAATACAGTGTAGTTATTACCATTAATTTGTTTTTATATGTATGTTTAACCATGTTTTAGCACATGTAAGCTTATTAAATGTAAACGTTTATTAAGAAACTGACGCCCGTGACCGTGGGACACGGTAGATAGCTCAGTTGGTTAGAGCATCGGCACGTAGGTTCAAACCACACCCGGTTTTTTTTTTTTTATAGGAGAGGTGGCAAACGAGCATGCGGCTCACCTGATGGTAAGTGACTACCGCCGCCCATGAACAACTGCAACACCAGGGGAATCGCAGATGCGTTGCCGGCCTTTTAAAAAGGAGTACGCTCTTTTCTTGAAGGTCCCTAAGTCGTATCGGTCCGGAAAAATCGCTGATGGTAATCGATTCCACAAGGAGGTCGTGCGAGGAAGAAAACATCTTCTAAATCGCACAGTGGTGGACCGCCAATCATCCAGATGATGTGGATGGTATCGGGAGTTCTGCCGCGATGTGCGTTCGTGAAATTTGGCGGCTGGGATTAATCCGAACAATTCCTCAGAGCACTCCCCATGGTAGATGCGAAAGAAAATGCAAAGAGATGCAACATCTCTTCGCAGTGCCAATGAATCGAGCCGATCGGAAAGGGCTCGGTCGTCGACAATTCGAGCCGCTCTGCGTTGGATGCGGTCAAGTGGAAGGAGCTGGCACTGGGGAGCCCCTGCCCAGAGATGGGAACAGTATTCCATGTGAGGCCGAACTTGCGCCTTGTAAAGTAGCAGGCGGTGTGCCGGCATGAAATACTGTCCCGCTCTGCTGAGCACGCCAAGCTTTTTAGAGGCCAATTTGGCCTTCCCTTCCAAGTGACCACGAAACTGCAAGTCACTCGATATGTCGACTCCGAGGATATCGATACTGGCTGAGGCAAGAAGGGGAGTGCCTTGAAACTGAGGAGATACGACAAAGGGGTTCTTTTTAGCGGTAAACGCGCAAACTTGTGTCTTCTGAGGATTAAATTGGACTAGATTTAGTCGCCCCCAATCCGAGACTTTGTTCAGCAAAGACTCGACTTCAGACACAAGTTTGTTCCGGTACTCAGCGACGTTTTCCCGAGAAATATTGGCACGGTCGGTGTATAGAGCATCACCAGTGCTGTCATCCGCATAGCAATGAATGTTACTAGTTAGCAACATATCATTGATATGCAGAAGAAACAGCGTTGGTGATAGCACACAGCCTTGTGGAACACCAGCGTTAATAGGCTTGTAGTCAGAGCATGCACCGTCTACAACGACCTTGATGCTCCGATCTGCAAGGAAGCTGGTGATCCAATTGCACAATTTCTCGGGAAGCCCATAGGAAGGGAGCTTGTGCGGTGTCAGTTGATTTCTCGAATTTCTCATTAAATGTTTAGACATTTATTAATATGGTTGGTCTTTACTACGGCTATGTTAATTTAAGCTCAATATGTACCTACTCTGTTAAGTTGTTCTAAGATCTAAAGTAACGTTTAATAAATAGTAATAGGCTAATAGATCATTGCGAGACTTGCGAGACTCTTGCTGCAAGACCAAGACCAAGACCAAGACTAGGAGCGCAATACCAAGACCAAGACCAAGACCAGGTGTATTGGCGCAAGACCAAGACCAAGACTTGCTAAGTCTCGTCTTGTTCTTGCATTTGGGCAACACTACTCAAATCGCAAGCGCTGCGTGCTGTGTAAAGATCTGCGCTCGGAGTTTCTATAGCGGATAGATCAATAAAGAAAAAACCAGCCAGAAACTCAAGGTCACACATATAGGCTTCGGGGTTACAAACTAATGACGAATATTAATTTCAGTTGCATTTACAAAATTAAACGAATATAATTAAAAAAAATGTGACTATAACTGCGTCCGCAGGAATTTAAGATAATCAAAAAATACCTGTGAACTGTACACAATGTTCCTACTGTAAACAATCCTTACAGAAATTATTCTACCATTACTAAAGATGATTGTATTAATAATACCTATATTGTGGAATGAAAAAGAACACCAATATAATATTATAATAATAATAATCATCATCATTATTATAGCCCTTCACAAGTCCACTGCTGAACACAGACCTCTCCCAAGGAATGCAACAAAGTATAGTCCAGAGCCACCTATGAGGGCTACTCCGGTTCTACTGCAGATATGCGCTGTGCTGCGCTGGGATTTCCGAGCATAATCCTCTCCATAGCCTGCTGAGCGACCTTGAGCTTCCTCATACGGCCAGCACTGAAGGATCGCGTCTCAGATCCTTATGTTACCACTTGCAATACGTACTGGGTGTACAATGTGAAACAAACGTTATACGTGGTAGAGCCACGCTGCAAATTAACAATAAATATAGATGTCTATGGGCCACAACATCCACTTACAATCACTGTGCGTGGACTGTGTGCTCGTTTGTCACCCTATTCTATAAAAAACAGGATCTTTATGATAACAGCAAAGTTGCTATAATAATAAAAAAACTGCGGTTACTATCCCGCTTATCAAGCGTGGCAAAAACCATGACGAAAGTATATTACAATCAATATCTAGGAATTTCTTTATTCATAAAACATTCAGCGCTAGAATGAAAAAATTACATGCAACAAATATATAAATTATGTATATTAGTAGTAACGACTAAAACAAAATAATTTCTAGAACGATAAAATTAGCTCGTGTCCATCTAAATTTATTTAACTAAGCTAAGCGCCCATGCCGATTTATGGGCAAATCAAATATATCGCCGATATATCTGTATCGGTGTCGGATGCACCCCTAATTTAAATACTACACGAAGTTGGTATAGCAGTGGTAGGTAGTCGCTCCGATCCGCAATGCCATCCGACCGCCACAACCGCACGCTATGCCGCCACGATTTCCATGGCTTTTCCCGCTCCCTACAAATTCGAAGAATTTATTAACGCTTGGCGGTTAGCTGAACCATTTTCGTTTTTCTTTTTATCACGACTGGCCTGCCGCTGTGGGAGCTGTGAAAACAAAGTTTCATTTTATTTTAAGTTTTAGCAGCTGTGTCTACCGATTTCAATTTTTCTTTAATATTTATTTTAAAAATAATGTAAATATATTTTTTAATTCAATACATAGATTATACTCGTATATGTGATTTTTATTGAAAGTCATTTTTAACTTTTACCACTGGTTCATTAAAAACGTATATCTTGGGAAGAACCAGCAAAAATCCAGCATTTTTAAATAAGATTAATTTATGAAACAGCATGGTAGCAAACACTTTATTTCCAGGGGTTATTATCAATCATTTACCTACTATTTACTCGAGTACTGGGTATGTATAATTATCTATTTTGTGTGCATGTCTTGTTGTACTTATGATTGGCTTATGTGCTATTAGTCATTTTAAGGTTCCGTACCCGACGGGACACTATTACTCCGTCCGTCTGCCTGTCAGCGGGCTGTATGCCCCGTATCATCGCTCATGCTCCGTAATAGGTAGACAGTTAAAATTGTCGCAGAATGTGTATTTCTGTTGCCGCTATAACAAAAAATAATAAAAATAAAAATAAATTAAAAATTAAAGGGGGCTCCCTTACTAGAAACGTGTTTGACTTCACGCACGAGTCCGACTCACAGTTGGCCGGCTTTTTTTTTCACTTGACCGTATCCAGCGCAGATTAGTTCGAATCGTTGGCGACCGAGCTCTTCCTGATCGGCTTGACTCACTGGTGCTGTGAAGAGATGCTGCATTTCTTTGCGTATTCACACATCGCGACAAAACTCGCCATACCATCCATGCCATCTGGATGATTGACGGTCCATCACTATGCGATTTACGAGAAGTTTTCTTCCTCGCACAACGTCCTTATGGAAATAACTACCACCAGCGATTTTTCCGGACCGATACGACTTATGGACCTTCAAGAAAAGAGCGTACTCTTTTTTAAAAGGTCGGCAACGCACCTGTAATTCCTCTGATTGTTCATGGGCGGCGGTTGTCACTTACCATCATGTGAGCTACATGCTGATTTGCCCCCTCTTAAATAAAACAAGTCTTAATGCCTTATTATTCTAAGTTATATTTTTCTATACGAATATCGGTTGTGTGAAAGAAAAAGTGTTTCTAAAAATAAATATTCTAATAAACTTTTTGTACCTTAGAAGCTGCTCTATTTTCAGCTTGGATTTTGGTTTTATTCCTGTCATTTTTGAGATGAAGTTATTTAGCTATTTTTCGCGACTTTTTCAATATTTTATCGACTTGGTAAACTTACTAAGAAAATAAATAATGGATTCTCTTACTCAGCTCCAAGGTGATTGGGCTTTGTAATTTTATAGTATATTTACCAAAATTAGACTGAATGTTTTTAAGCTTTTAGTTAAATCTTAGTACGAGATGAGATGATTCAACGAATAATTTGAGTTATTGTTAAGGCTTTAACAGCGATTGAAATGCCTAAATCTTGGATATTTAGGTCAAAAAATCTCAATAACTGTTCATTTAATTCATAAAAAAAAATACAGAGTAACAGAAGAGGATTTGGTAAATGTTTTTAATTGAACAAAATTGTATTTTTGTCAACCCCTTATTAGAAAAAAAAAATCCCCAAAGAGTACCTATCTTTGTCATATTTTGCAAAATTTCTCCAAAACGGCACAAGCTTTATAAATAGTTCTTACACTAAAAAAAAGGTCTTAAAAATATTAATATTTTTAATTGAGAGTTTTATTTTTATTACCCGTTTTATAAGAGAATATATAATTTTTCCCTGAAATTGAATATATTTACACGAGCGCGCATGCTCCGTCGCCATGTAAGCTTTGTCACAGTCCGTTTTCGGACATCGTCGAGGGTAGACTGCGCGTCCGTGTTGGAGCGACTTCGTTCAAATATATATTAGTTTTTTAAAAGTTTATACTCAATTATAAATATTTTTATGACTAGAAATACTTAATTTAGTTAATATCTGTACACTGGTAACTGTAAATATTATTTTCTAAATAAATTAACTTTTAAAGTGCCCAAAGAAGAAGAAATTTTCGCGGCGACGTTGATTAGTGAAATTGAAAAATGCATTTTTATATAATTTAGATGCGGAACTACGAATATGCACTCGTTACTTAGATTTCGATAGTTTTTAATACCTATGTAATTTTATTGTTGCATATTTTTATTAATTAGATGGATTATTAATTAGGGGAGGGAAATTAAATCAAACAATTTAAATAAATAAAAAAAATGTGCTTCCCTAAGTATAAATAACTATATAAAGACATTATTGGGTTTATGTTTTTTTTAATGTTAGACAAACTATCATCTAAAAAATGTAAAAATTTAAATTGGAGAGGGGTTTCTCTACGTGATAAAGGTAGAAATGAAGATATTCGCAGTAGAACCAGAGTACCTGACATAGCCCAACGAAATATTAAAGTGAAATGGCAATGGGCTGGCTATATAACTTGGAAAACCTATAAAAATAGGAAGAAAGGTTCTCGAGTGGCAACCTCGTACAAGTAAGCGAAGTAGTACTCAACTTTTATTCCTCTTCACGTATTCTCATACGCTTTTCTTCGCACATACACACACACACACACACACACACACACACACACACACAAATAGGTCGTAAATAAAACTTACCTAGTTACTATTAGGTAAGAGTGAATAGGTTTTTGTTAAGTCAGTGCAATTCACCATCTTAGGCTACAACTCAAAATAGAATTCACTCAACAATTCCTATCTTACAAGCCAAGTACGATAAGATTCCTAAACAATTTGTATTCGATAAGAAGTACAAGATACAATTAAATGAAACCAGCCAGCCGGAAGGATTAAGCCCAAAAGAACTTAGAGTTTTCACCGATGGTTCTAAAACAAATGAAGGTGTAGGATCTGGAACTTTCTTTGAAGACCTCAATACCCACATATTATGCACAGCGCTGGTTACCTATAACATAGTCTTTCAGGCGGAATGTATGGGTATCATTCTAGCGGCCATAGCAATAGATGCTAGGAAGGTTAATGACTTCTCCATCAGAATACTGACCGACAGTAACTACAAGCTCTGAGTTGCAATGTGGTGAACTCGGGACTAATATATGAACGTCATCAACGATTAAATGAGGTATGTAAAAACAACAATGTGACTCCGCAATGGATAAAGGGACATAGTGGATCCAGAGCCAACGATGCAGCAGACGAACTGGTCAGAAAAGGATCGGCTCTGGCCATTCTAGGGCCGGAACCAATCATACCAATCCCCTTTGGTAACGTTCGTTCACTGGTACGTAGACACTTCACTAATAAACACGGTTAGCTTTGGAAAAATCTAGTAGACTGTAGACAAGCTAGGGAGGCCCTGCCTGAAATAAACAGTCGTTTAACCAAAGTTCTAATGAGACTGAACAAGCCGCAGATCAGGATAGTAACAAACGCTATCATAGGACATGGCACCTTTAACAAACATTTATTTACTATATGTGTTACAGATAGTCCCCTATGCAGGGCATGTATGGGGGAGGAAGAAACAGTGGCCCACGTGCTACTGAAATGTCCGGAGGTTGCTACGTAAGCAGCGACCTCCGGACATTTCAGTGCATTGCATGCAACATCAAACGACTGTTGAGCATCTTCGGGGAGATCTCATGGCTCGAATAATCACATTATTCCTGCCCACACGCAAAATACGTGCATAGACGTCGAGTTGCGGAAATCTGCCCGTCGTAAACTAAAGAATATAATAGAATAGAATAGAATAATTTTTTATTCAATATCGATTATTACATAATTCTTATTGAAAGTCATTTTTATCTACCACTGGTTCGAAAAATACCTCTGTCCTGGGAAGAATCAGAAAGAAACCCAGCGGGACGTTTTTTTGAAACAATTTCGTATATACAATTTTTAAATAATTTTTCATAGAACCAGCATGGTGGCGATCACCTTATTCCCAGGGGTTATTTTCATTCATGTATTCCTTTATATTATAATAACCCTTTTTGTACAGTTTTTCTTTAATAAAACTTTTAAACTTGTTTATTGACAAACTTTGAATATGTTCTGGGATTTTGATGTATAAGCGTATACATTGCCCCATAAATGAATTACTGATTCTGTGGAGTTTAGTAACTGGTATTACAAGCTTATGTTTGTTCCTAGTGTTTAAAGTATGCACATCCTTGTTCTTATTAAAGCTATTTATGTTTTTATGTACATACATTACATTTTCATAAATATATTGCGATGCCAAAGTTAATATGTTTATTTCTTTAAATTTTAGTCTGAGGGACTCTTTACAATTTAGGTTGTAAATCGCCCGAACGGCTTTCTTTTGCAAAACAAATATAGCTTCAATATCAGTCGCATTACCCCATAGCAACATTCCATAAGACATTACGCTATGAAAGTAACTAAAATACACTAATCTAGTTGTCTCAACATCTGTGAGACTTCTAATCTTTCTTACAGCATATGCTGCAGAACTAAGTCTGCTTGCTAATTTAGATATCTGGGGGCCGTATTGAAGTTTCGCGTCAATAGTAATACCGAGAAAAACAGTGGTATCCACAAGACTCAACTCCTCCCCATTTAACAGCACATTGGTATTCGAATGTTTTACATTAGGTATTGTAAATTTAATACACTTTGTTCTATTGTCGTTTAAGAGCATATTGTTGGCGTTAAACCAATGTACTAATTACATCGTCATAATTAATTAACTGCCGTTTGAGTTTGAAAATTAAAGAGGTATCGTCAGCAAATAATACTATATCGTGATTGTCCCCTACAAGATAAGGTAAGTCATTAATATAGATTAAAAACAGGAATGGGCCAAGAATCGAGCCCTGAGGAACGCCCATTGATACTACTAATCCTGAGGAACCTTTACCATTGATCACGACTTTTTGAGTTCTGTTACTTAAATATGAAGTAATAAGTCTAAGCGCCAAATTTTTACACCGTAATGTTGTAGTTTTCTGATTAATGTCTCATGATGAACACAATCGAAAGCCTTGGAAATATCACAGAAAATACCTAAGGCATCTTTTGAATTCACCCAGGCATTAAAAATATATTTCATAAGCTCAACATTGGCGTCAGACGTCGAGCGACCCCTTGTAAAACCAAATTGGTATTTATGAAGTAATTTATTTGTAATGAAAAAAATTAACAATTGATCCAAAATTAGTTTTTCAAAAATTTTACTGAGAGTTGGTAGTACAGAAATAGATCTAAAATTAGCGGGGTCCAATGTACTACCAGATTTAAATAAAGGTATTACTTTACTATACTTCATTAAATCAGGAAACACAACTGAATCGATACAAGTATTAAAAATAATAGCAAGATGAGGCGCAATTAAATCTATTATAGACGCAACAACTGTTACGGAAATCCTCCACAAATCTGCGGTTTTCTTTACATCAATGGTTTTGAAGTATTTTACAATATCTTGCGGTAATACTTTTTCAAATCTAAATTCTTTTAAACATGTATTAACATTCTGTTTGAGTAATGACTCGGCGACAGTTGGAGAAGTATTCAATGACTCTGTTGTCAAGATAGGAATATCAGTGAAATATTTCTCAAACACCGCTGTGACTTCTTGATTTGATTTAGTCAATTCATATACTGATGTATATGAATTGTATATGACATAAACTAAACTAGACTACTTCGTCACTATAAAATTAAGGGTCTAGGATTCTTGTAAGTCTTTACTTTCCATACGAAACACAGTGGCATAGGTATTCTTTGCGAGCGTGGTCCTTTAGTCATGTCACCCGTCCGTGCTGAACCATACTAAGGATGGCGCGTAGCTCTGAGGTACTCTGTCTACGTATCTAGCTCGACAGACCATGTTAGAAATGGGAATAGGTTGTATAATTTAGACGCTGGTAATAAAAACAAGTCACGTGAGTATAAAATTATATAGAGGGTTATTTTTCAATGAGTAGCCAAATTTTAAACTCAAGTTCAAATATAAATAATTTAGCTTACTAAAAGCAAAGCATTTAAATATTGCTGGACTGCTTATGGAAGAGTCTATATAAGAAAGGATGAGAACTCTCCAATTATAATTATCAAAAATGAAGCTCAAGTTCATAACTTAATGCAGAAAATATGACTAATTTTATACAAAGAATTTTGTTCAACAACTTGGCTTAACTTTAAGATAAATTTGTTATATTATAAGGATAAAACTATAGTAATTTTGTCAAAAACACACTTTTTCATGCATGTAAAATATTCAAAAAATATAAACATTTACACTCAATACATAAATAATCTCACAGTTACTTACTCTTTAACACAAACATCTTTCACACATACATACTATTTACATATACACGTACATAACTATAGACACTATACATACTATATATTTAATTATTTATCATATGTAGCAATTAAATATATGCACAATGTAAATAACACTATATTATACCTCTTTATGGGATTTTATATTGCATATTTAGCAGTTCTGGGAAAAACACAAAGGATATATAATATCTTATATGTCTAAGTCGCTTAATACACTGAATGAAATAGATGTACTGGATACAGCACATGCATATGAATATAAAATTGAAGATTTTTCGCAATGTTTTCAAATCCAAAATACTGACTTCACGATAATTTCGCAAAATATGAGAAGCATTTATTCTAACATCGATGATCTAATCATTAACTTGACTTACTTTGAATTTGATGTTGATATTATGGTACTCACCGAATGTAGACTAAAGTCTAGAAAACCAATCCCCCAAATTAATAATTATACATCCTTTATAACCACTAACCATCTTAATCAATGTGATGGAGTAGTTGTATATGTGAAAAATAGTCCTGATATTAATTTTAGCGTAGAGGAGGTAAAACTTAGAGATGCATCATGTTTACAAATTAAAATTTATAATAATAATAATAATAAATATAATAATAATAATAATAATAATAATAAAACCCAACCCTGTGTTAGAAAACACCTCACATAAACTATATTTCGATAGAGCCATACTTACTGATAAGACCATCCATTACAATCGACCCGATATAGTTTTGCAAGACAAACTTAACAACATAGCCTTTCTAATTGACATAGCTGTACCAAATACGCATAATATTCAAAAAACAATAGCCGAAAAGATTAGTAAATATAACGAACTGAGCGAAGAAATAAAAAGAATATGGAAATTAAATAAAGTTTTCATCGTCCCAATTGTACTCTCAGCTACAGGATTAATACCAAAATATTTGCATCACTGCCTTAAGTTATTAGATTTACCCTCAAATTTATATATTAAAATGCAAAAAGCAGTTATTTTAAATACATGTCGCTTAGTGCGAAAATTTTTACAAATCCCAGAAACTGCTCTGGATAATACATTAATAATACCAGCAAATGATGACTACTTGGCTTAAAGCCCGTATCATCATAATACCCTACATGGAGAAAAAAAAAAGAGAAAAGAAAAAAAAATAATAATAATAATAATTCGAAAAATTATCTCAGGTTCATTGTAAAGACAGGCATCGAAGATGACCAGTGTCGACGGTGTCATCAAAAGCCAGAGACCATCCAGCACATCACTGGCGGCTGCCAAGTTCTTGCTGGAACCGAGTACACCCAGCGCCACGACAATGTGGCAAAAATTATACATCAAGAACTGGCAGTACAACACGGTCTCTTAAAGGAGACAGAGCCTTACTGGAAGTACAACCCATCCCCGGTACTTGAGAATGATTCGGCCCAACTTTATTGGGACAGGTCGGTTTTAACTGATCGGACAGTTGAGCATAATCGGCCGGATATAATATTAGTAGAAAAAGAGGAGAAGCGGACATGGTTGTTGGATATTGGTATTCCGAATTCGCACAATGTGCAGAAATACACCACTGAAAAGATGGTTAAATACCAGCGGCTGGCTGAAGAAATACGACAGTTAAGGCGGCAGCAGCAGGTCCATATTGTCCCGTTGATTCTCTCCACCACGGGAATTGTTCCTAAATCCCTTACTGAGAACTTAGCGAAGCTAGGTATCTCAGTGAGGGTGAGGAACAAAATACAAAAAGCCGTAATCTTGGATACGACAGCGATCGTACGTCGCCACCTCTCAATTTAAGGAATAAAGGACGGGATCTTGCGATCAGCCGATGCCGCATCTAAAACCCCGAAAAGGAGCGCTAATGAAAGTGATAATAATAATAATTATGGGCAGTGGAGTACGATCCTTTGTCATCTAGGCGAGCGGATGACGGCTGCGGAGAACCACATAAGGATAAGAAGGGGTATCTTCCAGGGCGATTGTCTGAGTCCAATCTGGTTCTGCCTCTCTCTGAACCCTCTCAGTACCTTACTGGAGGGCTCCGGGAGGGGATTTTAGCTTCGGAGGGGAGGTACAAAAGTGACCCACCTTTTCTATATGGATGATCTCAAGTTATTCGCCTCCAGTCGCTCTCATCTTGTGAAATTGCTAAACATCACTTGTGATTTTAGCAATTCTATTGGAATGGGGCTGGGGACGGATAAGTGTGCGGTCCTCCATGTTGAAGGGGGAAGGGTTGCTAACTCTGAGGGCATAGATTTATCTATGCCCATCAACATAAGGACCCTTTCCGAGGCTGAAACATACCGATACATGGGTATGTCACAGAATATCGGTGTAGATGAGGCGGGTATGAAACAGTCAGTTTGCGATGTGTTTTATGCACGCTTGACAAAAGTGCTTAACAATCTTTTGTCCGGTGTGAATAAGACGCACGCATATAACGGTTGGGTCATGCCTGTTCTCATGTATACCTTTGGCACACTTAGGTGGACTCAGACCGAACTAAACGCTCTGGACAGAAAAGTCCGCACTATAATGACGTCCCACAGGATGCATCATCCGAGATCGTCAGTAATGAGGCTGTACTTGCCGCGGAAGCATGGTGGGCGCGGCTTTTTAAGCGCGCTTACCATGCATAATCGCGAAGTGTGCAGCCTCCGTAATTACTTTCTGACGAGAGCGGATGATCCATACTATAGGGACGTTATTTCTTGTGATAAAGGACTGACCCCTCTATCTTTAGCCAACGAGCAATGGCAAGACCCAGCAGTACAGTGCATTTCCGACCGGGAGGCCGTATGGAAGGAGAAGGAGCTCCACGGGAGGTTCTACAAGGCTCTACATGAGCCTTTCGTAGACACAGTCGCCTCCCTTCACTGGCTACGTTTCGGTGACCTCTTTGGGGAAACCGAGGGTTTTGTCTGTGCAATACAGGATCAGGTTATTAAGACCAACAATTATCGGAGATACATCCTAAAGGATGGCGCCGTCGACATCTGTCGAGCTTGTCGCCATCCCGGTGAGTCACTTAGGCATGTCATCTCCGGTTGTTCGGCGCTTTCTAACTCTGAGTATTTGCACAGACACAATCTAGTAGCTAGGATTCTACACCAGGAGCTCGCTCTGAAATACGGCCTCGTGGATCGGAAACTGCCGTATTATAAGTACTTGCCGGAAGCCGTGCTCGAAAATGACCGCGCCAGGCTCTACTGGGACCGGGCCATCATCACAGACAGGACTATTCTTGCGAATAAGCCTGATATTGTGCTGATGGACCGGGCACAGTCAAGGATATTTTTGGTCGACATTACCATTCCTTATGACGAGAACCTCGTGAAAGCCGAAACAGATAAGGTGACAAAATATCTGGACCTGGCTCACGAGGTTGCCGGCATGTGGGGTGGTCTGCCGGCCGAAATTATTCCTGTGGTCGTTTCTACGAACGGGTTAATCCCAGTCAGCCTCCCGGGTCATCTGAGGCGACTGGGACTCCGTGACGGACCGCTCCAGGCTCAAATGCAGAAGGCGGTGCTCCTCGATACCGCCCGCATCGTCCGCCGGTTTCTTTCCCTTTCCCCCTAACCCTCGGCCGTCTGGTCTCCCCTGCCGAGGGCTTCCATCTGGTTGGGTTTTTATATATTTATGTATTTTTTATGTATTTATTTTATTTCCCCAAAATAATAATATAATAATAATATTCCACAACTATCACACAACGCCATCTAGTCCCAAGCTAAGCAGAGCTTGTGTTATGGGTACTAGACAACTGATAAACATACTTATATATTTCTAAATACATAAATATTATAGATAAATTACACCCAGACACAGAACAAATGATCGTGCTCATCACACAAACATTTGTCCTTGGTGGGAATCGAACCCGCGACCTCCGGCATAGCAGTCAGGGTCACTAACCACTAGACCAACAGGCCTGTCATATAATATAGTCATTCTTGGCATATATCGTTCTCCTTGTAATAATAATGCAGAGAATTTCATAGACTCTCTCAATCTTCATTTAAAAACAATAAAATCATGTAGAAATATCATAATAACTGGAGATATAAATATAAATATATTACATAAAGAAATCGAAAACACATATGAGCGCACAAATAGATTAAGTTATCTTAACATGTTAACAGTGCATGGAATGCTTCCAGGACATACACTGCCAACGAGGAAAAAACATGCTTAGACCATTTCTTTATAAAATTAGACAAAAGCAAAACTGCCACATGTGTCGTTTTCAAAACTACTATAACAGATTATCACATGATTTTTCTTAATCTATCGCAAGTTGCAAATGTAGAGAGCAACCCTAAAACAAAGTCAACTATTGACTTCGAGCAAGCATTTAACCTGCTAAATACTAAAAATTTATTAGATTTGACTTCTTGTAACGATCCTCATTCCGTGGCTGAATGTTTGATAAATAAAATAAGAGACTGCATATTAAAAAGTACCATAATAACCTTAATTCCGCGAAAAAATCGTACCATAAAACCCTGGATAACGTTAGGCGTATTGCGATGCATAAAAAATAGAAACAGTATGCAAAAAAAACTAAAATCTGACCCTGATAATGAAGTACTAAGAATAACATATAAAAGGTATAGAAACTACCGTAACAATCTTATTAAAAAACTTAAACGTAAATATAATAAAGATCAATTGGCAGTTGCCAGCAAAAATCCCAAAACTTTATGGAAAACAATTAATACAGTAACATTTCGAAAACAAAACAACTCGCAAAGCTTAGGATTATTAAAAATAAAGTCTTCACCCTATGATTCAGTTAATAACATTAATAACTATTTTGCTTCTATTGGACAAACTTTAGCTGAGAAAATTCTTTTAGATAGAAACATGGTACATAATATGGAGGATACTTACAACATAACTTCACAAGTATCATCTTTTGTGCTTCAAGAAACTGACCCTGCCGAAGTATATTCTATTTTAATGGATTTGAAATCTGATAGTGCTCCCGGATGGGACAGTATACCAACTAAATTTCTTAAGCTAACCAGTTCTGTTGTAGTTCCAGTTATTTCACACTTGGCTAATCTGTGTTTTAGGCAGGGTGTTATACCGGCATCACTTAAGCAAGCTATTGTTACGCCTGTATTTAAGACTGGAGACAGAGAAAATACATGTAATTATAGGCCAATTTCTGTTCTACCTGTTATTTCTAAAATAATAGAAAAAATTATAAATAAACGCTTAATAGATTACTTAAAAACATTTAACATCCTGTTTGAATCACAGTTTGGTTTTAGACAGGGACTATCTACTGAAGATGCTGTTTCTGCCTTAACTACTCACATTACTAGAAATATAGATCACGGTAAAAAGTGTCTAGCGGTCTTTCTAGATCTAAAAAAAGCGTTTGATACTGTCTCTCATTCTATTCTCATTCGTACGCTAGAAAGCATAGGAATAAGAGGAGTTCCACTTTCACTATTTGTTAGCTACATCCAGGGTCGCAAACAGTGTGTAAAAATTGGAAAATATGTTAGTGAAGAGGCTAATATAACTTATGGAGTTCCTCAAGGTAGTGTTCTTGGTCCAACGCTGTTTTTGATTTATATAAACGAACTTTGTAAAATTAAACTCGATCATGGGTGCATATTTTCTTACGCGGACGACACTGCAGAACAAGGTGTTGCTAAAATTGCTAGATGGTTGAACTTACATCTCCTATCTCTGAATACTCTAAAAACATACTACGTATGTTTTTCTATTTATAATAATTCTCAACTCGATATAAACTTTGAGATAAAAATTCATAACTGTGGTAATGCTAATAACTGTTCATGTAGTCCAATTACAAAAGTTTCAAAAACCAAATACCTAGGCGTAATGGTAGATCAACGGCTCACTTGGCATGCACATTTAGAATTAGTTATGGATAGAATCCGAAAGCTCATATGGATATTTAAATCACTGAGACACATTGTAAATAGGTGCCTTTTAAATCAAATTTATAATTCACTGGTACAACCTGTAATTGTGTATTGTATACCTATATGGGGTGGGGCCGCGAAAACCAAATTTCTGGAGTTGGAAAGAGTTCAAAGATCCATGCTAAAGGTTATGTTTTTTAAAAGTTATAAATATCCAACAGAATGTTTGTATTCAATTTGTAATAACGTAACAGTAAGAAAATTGTACATATTGCATACAATCTTAAAATTACATAAAACCTTAACATATGACTCAATCTTACTAAATAAAAGAAGAAAATATATAGTTGCTCCTGTTGCTACAGTGAATTCAATGTTTGCTAGACGACAATATAACACAATTTCTGCTTATTTATACAACTTAATTAATAAATACATTAATATATATCCACAAAATAGGTACAAATGTAAAATGTTATTGACAAACTGGCTAATAACAAAAAGTTATGATGATACGGAAGCTCTTTTCACAGCAGCGATAAGCTCTAATTAAGGTAGTGACATATATATATACACACAACCACACCCACTCACTCACTTACACACACACACACACACACACACACAGACACGCACGCACGCAAACACACACACACACACAAATTTTGTGGAAGTGACTTGTTATGGAAGAGCAGAATCTCCTAACACAGGTATCTTTTTTACTTAAAAGGAGATTCCGGACACGGTTAAAACTGTACGAATTATGTTACTGAAATAAAGTTTATTTTATTTTATTTTAATTTTAAATAATGATATACCGTTATTGCAGTTTTGAAAATACAGATTTATGGACAACAACGTTTTTGCCTACCGATTCACCAAAATCAGTTAAAATAATGCATTACCACGCATTTTGAATTTTAAAGAAAAAATGACAAAATATTTGAGTTTTTTTTTAATTAATTTTTATTTACCATTTGCGTATATTACTTTTTCTAAACCTTCTCTGCAAATTTGGCTAGTTATTGCAAAACAACCCTGTACACTTCACCATAGCAAAGGGGATACAAAAGTTGACTGCGTGCGGAGTATTGATGTCTTTTAAAAATAATATTTTCTCTTAAACCCAAAATGCTGGAGATTGTCACTATAAATTGAAATATCTGTGTTTGTATACTTCTGCTATAGATATCCACCAGCAGAATTCCGAATTACTATCCAGATTGAAACTGAAATCAATTTTCGTTATATTATAAGTCGATATAAGAAAATTTACAAAACAAAGGAATTGCAATCAATGCTGGTAGTTGTTAGGTAAATGTTTTAGAGTTTTTACAACAAACGCGTTACCCCACTGTGTGCACACTGTCGTTGTAATGTTGCGTAGAACTGTCTCGTAAATATTTCTCTCACGCAATTTACTGCTTTGGGAATCCTCTTAACGGAATACTGGCGTAGTTAGTTAAGGCTGAAAATATATTAATTTTGTGGCCCTTTTCTTGTATTTATGTGCCCTTATCATCAACACTTAAGTGATCATGGACGGAATAACGTTTAGCGCATTCAATAAATTCACCTTCCCCTCATATTTTTCCTTTTTTATACAGCCAGGGAATTCACTGCTGGAAATATGCCCTTAAAAGGAAGCGTCAAATCTAAAGGCGAGACAAAAGGATCGGTGAGAAGAGAAACGATAGGTACTCTCGAACTGATAATCTGTTTTCAGTTACCAGTCTATGGGATTTTAATTTAGCATGTTTAAACGATGGGCAGGGTGCACCGCGTGCTCTTAAGGACTGGCACTCGAAATAATATTTGGTATATTCCCTAGTACACCTTATAATTATTAGCCACCTGCACACGCACAGGGTACGAGGCCTTTTATTACTCCTCGGAGATTTCTGCAGCAGAAAGTAATCGGCCGGGCTGCCTCATTGCGTGTTTCGTTAACTTTACACCACTTATCACTTTTTTTTAAACTGAAATGACAAACGAGCTTGCCTACCTAATGGTATTACAGTTTCTATGGACACCTGCTCCCAACTTTAAACAACGAGGGCTACAGATGCGTTGTCATCTCTGAGGACTAAGATGGAGTGTCTCACAACCTATACTGGCTCTATATAAAGCCTAATGTATCATCCACGTATCATTCCTATTGAAATTAAAAAACACCCTAATTACAATAGAAAGTGAGACTGGGTACTACCACCTGCTTGGGATTCTGTAATTAATAAAATTAAAACTAAATCCAAGCATACCACTGCAAGACTTCAAGACACAGTAAGTTCATTCTGCGTAGATCGGACCAAAATTAATAATTAAAAAAGTTGAAGGTACTCCGGGTTAACTCTGACATCTGGACGTCAATCACCTCAGTTCCCCGTGACCATGGGTACTGTATAGCACAATAACCTGAATTTTAAACATTTTAGTTATTGCCATATCAATATTTTCACACAATACCCATACCAACCGATATTTAAATGGTGAATCGCACCATCATCCTTCACAGTTAGCTACCGTGGGAAAATCTTTGTTTCAGAGAGCACGGGAGATCTGTGACAGAAAACATCTGGCCGCCGAGCTTCAGCACGTCGAGCAAGTATTGCAAGACAACAAGCTTCGGGTCCCGCGCCTACGTCACAGTGACCGAGTGAAGCCGACCACAGTCGAGCGTGTGCCTGCTGTACTACCCTACTACTACCCTACTACTATATGTCAGAGGAGTCACAGACAAGGTTGGCTACATCTTGAAGCGAGTTTCTATTAAAACATAATTCAAGCCGCCGAAGAAGATTAGTCAATTTTTACCATCCGTCAAGTGTAATATCCCTCTACAAGATGCAGGAGTGTACAAGCTTGATTGCAAATGTGGTCTCTCTTACATAGGACAAACAAAAAGATCCATTAAAACCCGCGTGAACATATAGCTCACTTGATGCAACGACGCTCTGGGAAGTCTGCAGTCTGTGAACATGTTCAAGATCGTCCCCGCCATTACATCAGATTTGATAGACCACAAATCCTCGCAAAAGAACACCGATTCCTACCAAGAATGATACGCGAGGCTATTGAAATTAAAAAACATCCTAATTTCAATAGAGAAGTTGGATGGGTGCTGCCATCTGCTTGGGATCCTATAATCAACAAAATTAAATCCAAACCCAAGCATACCACTGCAAGACTTTAAGATCCTGTAAGTTCATTCTGCGTAAATCGAACCAAAAATGAATATTAAAAAACTGAAGGTAGCCGGGCTAACTATGACATAGGGACGTCAAACATTTCAGCACTAGAAAGGTTGGGAATAAAAATAGTAAAATAAACGCGATAAAATCCGTAAAAAACAGTTTTATTCAATATTTAGTTATTGCCGTTGACAATAATTACAATTATTGACCGGGCAATATCTGTTTCAAAACGGTTTTTTTTTATAGTTTTCGTTTTACTTGCAGAATGCCAAAGGGACTTAAATTGATATATACGCCAGAAAATCTCAAAGAAGCTATAGCTGAATTACAAAACAATGAAAAAAGGTTGTCAGATCAGCAGATATACCAAAAGTATGGCGTCCCAAGGACTATCCTCTGATTTTATAAACATAACACAGGCCACAAAACGAGTCTCGGACCTTCGCTTATCTTGACTTTAAAAGAAGAAGCTATTCTCGAAGATTGGATTATTATATCTTCAGCACGAAAAGGTTTTCCGAAAAATAAAGATAACATTATAGATAGCGATCAAAAGTTTCTTATTGGCAACCCACAACCCAACCCATTCCTCCTTAATAATCGGCCTGGTATTGGAAGGTGGAAGATTTTTTTAAATAGAAACCCTAGACTTAGTATCAGAACTTCATAAGGAGTGATAAAGGCGAGTGCATGTGTGTCAGAAAAAGATATACGAGGTTGGTTTAGCGAAATACATAAGTACGCTGAAGAAAAAGGATTAACCGAGACTCTCAATGAACCCAATAGAGTTTTTAATGCAAACGAGACCTACTTTCAAATTTGTCAGAGCAGAGGACTAGTTGTAGCAGAGAAAGTTTCAAAAAATGTTTATAACATTGAACACTCAAATGCGAAATAATCAATAATAGCTTTATTCACGTTCTCGGCGGCAGGTGACATATGTTACCCATTTATTGTATATCCCTATCAAAGACAAATATGCGAGTCGAACGTTTTTCACCCATATTTTTAGTCTCCGTTGAATTTCCAGTTATACTATATGTTGATAGTCACAAAACGCATTTAAATTACCATTTGAGCCAGTTATGTACATATCTCAAAATTTAATTTATTGCACTGTATCCCAACGCGACGAGCATATTCAGCCAGCTGACGTCTCTGCATTTAGACCCCTTAAAGTAGGCTGGAGGAAGTACCTAAAGAAATGGCAATTATTAAATCAAAATAAGGGGATAACCAAGCAAAATTTTGCACCTATCCTTGCTCCTTATCCTTTCTCCACCTAAGTTTGAGACCAGATATATTGGTTAATGGTTTCAAGGCTTGTGGTCTCTGCCCGTTTGATCCCAACGATATCAATTATTCCAAATGTTTAGGTAAAAATACTGTTCGACATAAATATGCTTCTAAAAAACTTTGAAGAAAGATAAAGAAAATCTATTGAAAAAGAAAGAAAAAAGAAATTAGAGAGAGAAGTAAAGAAGACTGAAAAAAGTAACAAAGTTATAACCAAAACAAAAACTGTATTGAAAAATTAAGATGATAATCTAAATGTAGGCAATATTTCAGTACAAACTGACAGTGTCATACCAAACTCGAAAAAATCACTGTTTTAAAACAAATTGTCGTAAAATCTGGTGATATATGTATGGTATGTAAGCAGATAATCATCAAAAACAGTATCGATAGCAGTGGCTGCCATAAATATTTTCATTTATGTTTTATCCCAAAAAGGCATCAAAAAACATCCCTGACGATGCAGATACGATGCTGTTTTTGTGTCACTTTTGTTACAAAATTGATGATTTTGATACTGACACAATTTCTGATACCGAAGATATAAATGAAATGTATGCAAATCTACAAAAATCAAAAAAAAATCTCAATTTTTAGTTGAGTGTATTTATAATAATGTTAATTATAGGAGAATTGAAATGTGGGCAATAATTGTATTCGATTAATGGCAATAACTGGATGCACCGGGCAATCACTGTGTTATGAGATATTTTGTTTATTTTTTGTATATTACATTACCAAAGATATTTTAAATAGTGATTGGTGTTCATTTAGATAATATACTGAAGTTATCAAAAAATATATATGACTTCATCTATTCAATAATAAATTTTACAAATGAGAGAAAACGAGTGTCAATCCCTTAAGCGGGCAATTACTATATTGTTTACCCTAATACAAAATATAACTTTGTGATTGAACCTAAAGTTTAAGTGTAAGTCAGCTTAAATACAAAGAAGATGGCCTTGTCTCGTGCAAAATGTTTCATATTTATTATCGTGTTATAGTTTTCTACTTAACGTCACGAGTCGCAACTGTCTCGAAGTAACGAGGCTTCCGTTGTTTCACCAACTTTTAACGAGTTTGTCGGACACGAGTAGATGCTACGGAGTGTGGACGACCGACGAGACGGTCTTTGGCCTGTCCATATGTCACTTTCCTCTAACTGCTGTTTGCGAAATATAAAATCAGTATTTGCGCTACAGGATATATAGTCTCTTTACTGTCTTGAACTTTCGTTAATTAAATGCAATCTTCAGGCTTTTAGAAGATTTACAACACATCTTTATCATTTAATACTTTTATACTTTATTTTATGATATTTATGACTATTTACATATTTACAGCTGGGCTTAGTTATTTTAGGATTTGGCAGTGATCGCCACGTTTTGCTGGCGGATTGACGAGGTACTGTAATCGACAGATGTTTCATAACTTTGACGCTGCGTCGCCGGTTTTTCTTAATCTAGATATAGCATTTGATAGAGCGTATACGAGATGATATTCCACCATCTTTCATTGATCATCATCGCAGTTCGCATCTTATGAAAGCCGCAGGATGAAGTAGGGTGATAAAGTCTCATACGCCATCACCATACATGTACAATAGACAATATTCATTGTAACTTTCATTGTATTTTTTTATTCCTACGAAACTGATTTGTCGAAAATTCGGAGAATTAAATGTGTAATAATCATTAGTTACCGAAGTACGATTTGTTAACGAGGTGTACAACTTCCTGTACGAAATGTTTACTGAAAAAAAAAGGTAATGGTTGTATTATAAGCGTTTTATTTAACATTAACAAAATTTACGTAAAACGACTAAGCTTATGTTTGGGTAAGACAGGAATCGATTCTTAGTTTTTCATTTAAAAAAAAATCAAGGATATGTTTGAGGCACAAGTGGTTTAATTTTCAAGAAGTAAGAGCATTGCGATTTCACAAATAATTTCATTACTACACAATTGATTTATCATTACTACACAAAGACATCCATGAAGGAAAATAACGAGTTGAATGTAAATTCAAGAAAAACAACTTCCTTCTGCGTGAATCCCATATCTCTGGTGCCCTTTGACCTACAGGATCCAAATTCAAACTCGACCGAGCTACTACCTCAAGGTATCCACATACCAAATTTAAAGTCAATCGGTCCAGTGGAACGGAAGTTATCGTGTCGGCATACAGACTAACAGACTGCCAGCTAAAACCATTAACTTCCTTTCAATGCTACGCAGAAGGAAGTTAATAAAGAAATAACGGCACCTGTTTATCGCCATTTTGCATGGTGTGGTCATTTAAATTAAATCTTACTTTAATTATTTAAGTACATCATATTGATTTCAATTTATTTCATGGTCGTCGTTAAAAGCAAGTTTTCTTAGTAAAGATGCTATAACCTTATAAATTAAGGAAGTGACTGATCTTTCTTGTTATCTATACAAATAAATAAAATTGAAGTCTGTTTGTAATGTCAAAATAACAGCTTTTTACTAAATAATGTATATGAAAGTATATATACGGTACTTTAACAAAAAACAATTTAAAAATTTTTTGTCTGTTTGTCTGTCTATTTGTTTGTTCCGGCTAATCTCCGAAACGGCTGAACCGATTTTGATGGGACTTTCACTGGCACTAGCTGTTCCCCGCGACTTCGTTAGCATGATATTTATTACAATTGGATATCATGGGTTTTAATAATTTTGCGCGTAGCTAATTTTTTTTTCTAAAATGAAAGTAGTCTGAGTTACTCCTTCATAAGGAAGCCTAAGTTACTGCTTCACAAGAAGTAACTTAGGCTAGGTACTTATATTTTAGAAAAAGAATGAGGGTTCCGCGCAAAAAAATTAAAACCCATGATATAAAATCTTAATAAATATCACGCGAGCGAAGACGCGGGGAACAGCTAGTGTTATTATAAAATCGCTGACAGTTTATCGCTTGTTACTGCACGTCAGTGATCAACGGGCGGCCGGACCGCCATGGGTAGCACTTAAAAGTGCCGTTAAAAGGGGCACCGTTTCAAAAGCACCGTATAAATAACGCAGGCAACGGCATTTACGGTAGCGACTATATTTTACGATATTCTTTCATTTTCAGTAACAATTTCGGCCGACATTATTACATGTTTTTATTGTTTTTATTACTCCAATGTACGTGCTAATCGACGTTTAAAGGTATAAGTTTTATCGCAATGTGATACAATATGATAATAAAATATACCATATCTTTCGTTGTGTTTATGTGACAATAGACCACTTCTTAGTCTTTGTCTTGTCTGTTTGTGAATCCAAAATTTGAATAAAAATCGCTTTAATATAAAATTTGCATTTATATTAAAGTGATTTTTATTCAGACTTAAATTAAAAATGACAACAGTCGATTTTTATAAATTTGTAATTAATAATACATAATAGCACTCGTAAATTAGGGTATCGTTGATATTTTATTAATTTTAACTTCTAGTCTGCTTAAACAAAGTCGTGGAATTTTTTAAATATATTTTTAATATCTATGCTCGGGGCCGTGTCCTTTTTTCTCCCCTTTTATTAAGAGCTCCACTCCCACACTAGGATTTTCTTCTACTTACATAAGTTGCACAAGGATAAACATACAGATCCAGAACAATTTTTTGTAGGCCACACAAATACTTGTTTAGTGCGGTTCCTAACCGCGGTCTCTAGCGCCGAAACTCAATGCTTAGTAAGCGACTGCGCCTTGGAGCTATCATCCGCTACCCCATATCATGCCGTAGGTGTTGTAAAAGGCGCAGAGGGAAATCAAACAGGGAATGGGCAACAGCATCTTCCTAGTAACAATACAAAATAACAAAAACTATAAAATGTAGGTATATACATATGAGGCAATCTATGGGGAGGCCTATGTTTGGTAGTGGACTTCGATAGGCTGTAATAAAGAATGAATGAAAAATGCTCAGGACAGGGTCAGTGCTTTTTTTTCTTTTTTTAATTTCTTAAAATTTTTCTAAATTTCAAAATACGCGAGCAAATTCAATCTTCTCTATTCTATTCTTCTTTCTTAATAGCGATTTTAAACACTAATAAGCCTCATGATCGGCGCGGCGATGCAGCAAAGTAAATGCCTGTATAAAAATTTACAAAAACAAAAAATGGAGATTTGATCTGAGTTACCACGGAACTAGTATTTATATAAATATAAAAAAAAAACAACTATTATGTTGCTCCTTGTTTATTTTGTTTTAAAAATTATGTAATTAAAGTACGTGGTATAAAATACTTAATTAATTAAATTGTCAGAGCAAATTCATGCAGAGAACAGCAACATTGAACCCTGATATTCTGATCTGGCCGCCTCGCTACTATATATCTGTTTGATATTGAGTCTGGAATTTTAGTTTTAGTGATCGAATAATTAATAGTCCGATGATATCCTCAAAATTTCAACTGTTACCTGGGTGATTTCTTAAATAAAATATAAAAGGTTGTAAAATAATCCATAAATATGTTTAGAAAATATTATGATGAAATTAATTTCAAAAGTCCGGATGTCATTTAACTGTTTAATTCATGTTTGCAAATTTTGAAAATATAAAAATTAAAATAAATAAGATGAAGTAAATAATGGTCTTACACGGAATAGTTTTCGTAACTCCGTGACTAAGTGCGTATTTTGCGTGTGGGCAGGAATTAATGTTATATAAGCCACATCCTAACAACATACACTTTAGAAAAACGCGGTATTTAACCCTGTAGCAGCCGACCGAACTGCACCCAAGCAGGACGTGTGCCACCATCTCTTCGTATGCAGGCTCTGCAAAAAAAATCACAGGTCAAACGATCCGTGTCCGGTTAGAGTGCTTGTAACAGTTCGAACATGAGATTTGTTCAACGATGCAGTATTTTGAAAATGCGGCTACTGATTTTAGGTAACCTCTTCGTTTTAGGTAAGATCTTATGACATTTTTTTATAGGATAGGGTGACAAACGAGCACACAGTCCACCTGATGGTAAGTGGTTGCTGTGGCCCATAGACATCTACGTTTATCCTCATTTGCGAATCAAAATGCAGATGCGTTGTCACTCGTGAGGACTAAGATGGAATCCCTCTTTTCCAGTAAAAAGGGTCTCCGGTTCTCTACACTCACCATACGAAACACAGCAGTGCTAAGCTGCTATTTTACGCTGGTATTCTGTGAGAGCGTGGTCCTTCCCCGATCGAGCCGACCCATTCGTGCTACAACTATTCTACTATTATAGCTGCAGCATGGCTCTACCACGTAAAAAGTATCTTTCTGTACTTTCTTTATAATATATCTATTTTATAAAATAAACAATTTTTTATCTTACTTTGGTCTTTTTTTACACATACCTGAACAAGGGAGCTTCCATATATTTGATATTTTATCGGCTACGTCTTATTTCATGGACTTGCGTTACGAGTTAATAAGTAATTTGGATTTTTGTTATCACAAACGAAAAGAACACAGATATTATTTAAGGTAGTGCTTGTTATATGGCAGTTATGTGTGATAAAATTCATAGCAATAGATACAATTTATCTCAAGTTGAACTATTCTTAGCTAGTCTGAATTGATTCTTTGGATAAATTTTTTATAGAACAAGGGTGACAAACGAGCACACCATCCACCTGATAGAAAGAGAAGTGTAAAAATCAAAACTCAGATGAGTTGTCACCCCTAAGGACTAAGATTCTCCCTTATACATTTATACATATACATATGTTTTTGAAAAACTTTTATGCTTATATTAATACTTAAATATATTTAACGTTTTTTCTTGCGTTTAGGCTTAACTGTTTTCTATTTTAGTTAAAACTATAAGAATAACTAAACAGCACCTGCAGACACCGAATATCAATAATTTGTAGTATTCAGATATTTTCCATAGTAGTACACGCCTAATACCTTTATGCCAAATTTCAAGTGTCTAAATAAACTAGCATTGACCTAGTTTTTAAGTCAGTTTAAGTAAGGCAGTGATGAAAATGGCAATTTTCAGAACTTAAAATCTCAAATATTAAATAGGTTTATTCATAAAATTTTAGATCAAGGAGACTTTATATGGTATTAAATTACATGTGTGTAGGTATAATAGTTTTTGAGTTATAGGGGTTGAAAGTGGCTGCCAATTTATTTTACCCAAACTTGGCTGATACCGTGTAAGTAGATATTATTTTGTAAAGAAAATGTATTTAATAAAGGTTGGTGAAATACCATCTTTACTATAACATCTGTTTAAGCCGATCTTATACTTTGTAGGGTCGCGTAGAAGAGTGCATTCCGTAAAAAAGTACCCTAAAAAGGGTGAAAACTGCCGAAATTCGCTTTATTTCAACCGCAGACTAAGTTGAAGCATGGCAGGGGTGACTTAATGACGATATAGATATACTTCTTTCGCTTTTAGCGTGACGAAGACTAATAAAAAAAGATTAGTTTAACCTTGGTGTAAAAATTATTTAGTCAGTTATGACACTTGCTGATTGCACAAGGTGCAGTGGATCAACGCGTATAAGGTTCAGTAAGTCATTTGTGAAGCTGACAGTTGAAAGCCCACCTAATGTTAAGTGAAAGCTTAGAATAAAACAAATTTTAAGGATATTATCGCCTTTTTTTAAAATCTGTTACTCATATTTTTTATAGGATAGGGTGACAAGCGAGCACACAGTCCACGTGATGGTAAGTGGTTGCTGTGACCCATAGACATCTCCATCTATCCTCGATAAAGAATCAAAATGCAATGCGTCGTCACCCGTGAGGACTAAGATGGAATGTCTCTTTTCCAGTAAAATGGATCTCCGGTTCTCTACACTCACCGTACAAAACAGCAGTGTCAAGATGCCATTTTACGCTGGTATTCTGTGAGATCGTGGAACCATTCGTGCTATAACTATACAACTAATATAGCTGCAGCATGGCTCTACCACGTATATTTTCGATTAAGAATCAAAAGGAAGATGTGTTGTCTGTCGTACAAAACACAGCAGACATACAGAGTTGGGTGACTCAAGGACTGAGAGTTCGCCGTAAATTTTAAAATACGCGAGCAACCTTGGCTTGCCCGCCGGCGACGATGTTGATTACAATTATTTTAGATGCAATAAGCATACCACGAACTCGACGGTTAAGGAAAACATCGCGAGGAAACCATTATGTTTTAGGAATAAATATTTCGGTCACATGTGAAGTCTTATGATTAAAATTTTAGCAGTATTAAATTAATGATTAGCTAGATAATACAATAGTTTTGGTCACTCTTAATTAATATAGTAGCCATATTTTTTTATTTATTTATTCAAAGAAACTTACAGCTTTTATCATCATTATCATTCATCATTACAGCCCTTCACAAGTCCACTGCTGAACATAGGCCTCCCCCAAAGAATGCCACAAAGCACGGTCCTGAGCCACCTGCATCCATCGACTTCCTGCATATCTTACCAGGTCGTCACTCCATCTAGTGGGGGGACGCCCTACACTTCGCCTGCCGGTACGAGGCTGCCACTCGAGAACCTTTCTTCCCCATCGGTTGTCGGTTCTTCGAGCTATATGGCCGGCCCATTGCCACTTCAGCTTACTAATCCGTTGGGCTATGTCGGTCACTCTAGTTCTACTGCGGATATCCTCATTTCTGAGTTTATCACGCAGAGAAACTCCGAGCATAGCCCTCTCCATAGTTCGCTGAGCGACCTTGAGCTTCCTCATCCGGCCAGCAGTGAAGGACCACGTCTCAGTTCCGTATGTCATCACTGGCAACACGCACTGGGTGTACAGTCTCGTTTTCAAGTTTTGAGGTATACCTGACGAGAAGATGTGCCGTAATTTCCCGAACGCTGCCCAACCGAGTTGAATCCGTCGATTGACCTCTCGGTCGAAGTTGGACTTACCTAGTCGGACTATTTGTCCCAGGTAAACATACTCGTCAACAACTTCGAGCTTAGTGCTCCCAACAACTACCGGCATAGGTGTGACATGGACATTAAACATGATCTTTGTTTTGTCCATGTTCATCTTAAGACCTATCCGTTGGGAAACACTATTGAGGTCATTGAGCATAGTTAGGTCCTCCAGCGATTCTGCCATAAGGACTATATCGTCGGCAAATCGAAGGTGAGTGATGTACTCGCCATTGATGTTGATACCGTATCCTTTCCAGTCCAGAAGCTTGAAAACATCTTCCAATGCAGCGGTAAAGAGTTTCGGGGATATGACGTCACCCTGTCTTACACCTCTCTGCAATTGGATAGGTTTCGTACTCTGGTTCTGTACTCGGATAGCCATCGTAGCCCTACTATACAAACACTTCAACACTTCGATATACCGACAGTCAACTTGGCATCGCTGAAGGGACTGCAGCACCGCCCAAATTTCGACGGAATCAAAGGCTTTCTCATAGTCCACATACGCCAGACATAGTGGCAAATTGTACTCCTCGGACTTCTGTACAATTTGCCGAAGGGTATGTATGTGGTCTATGGTGCTAAAGCCTTTTCGGAAACCGGCTTGTTCGGGAGGCTGGAAGTCGTCAAGTCTGCGCGCGAGACGATTCGTAATGACTCTCGAAAACAGCACGTAGACGCGGCTCAGAAGGGAAATCGGTCTGTAGTTCTTCAAGAGAGCGTTGTCGCCTTTCTTGAAGAACAAGACCACCGCACTTCTGCTCCACGCCTCCGGTGTAATGCCACCATGGAGGACGGAATTAAAGAGCTTCTGAAGGACTTCAAGTACCGGTTTTCCACCCGCTTTCAGAAGCTCCGCTGTAAGTCCATCCTCGCCTGGGGCCTTGCCGTTTTTAAGGTGCTGGAGAGCCATTCTAATCTCGCTCAGACTGACGTCCGGGATATCATCGGAATAATGTCGGATAAGACTCGCTCTTGGATCGTTACTCACACTTGCGTGCGGCTCCAACGATGACGTGTACAGCTGCCCATAGAACCTCTCAATCTCACTCAAAATCTCAGGTGCCCCGGAAACGATGCTGCCACATTCTGTCTTCAGCTTTGACAGTTGGCGCTTTCTGGCAGACAGATCTCTGGCAAAGACTTTGGAGCCTCGGTTCCGCTCGATCGCTTCTTCAATACGAGCTGTATTGAATTTGCGTAAGTCCCGCCGCATGCATTTGGAGATCTGTCTGTTCAGTTGCCTGTATGCTGTCAAATCTGTTGAAGAATGTAGCTTCATCTCCCGTCTAACAGCCATGAGATTAAGAGTGTGATCGGAGAGTTTTTGTGTTCTTCTGCGGCGGGTCTTGCAGAACTTAGCTCCGACCGCATGGACAGTTTCCACGAGCTTGTCATTCAAATCGTCCACTTCATTGCAGTCTTCTAGGCACTGAAAACGGTTTTGTAACTCGAGCTGAAAGGTTTCGGGACTTTGGATTAGAGCACGAGGGGGACGGAGCGTTGACTTCATTAGACGAGACCTCTCCAACTTAACGTTTAGGTTCAGTGTGCCTCTAACCATTCGGTGATCGCTGCCGGTTTTCACCCTCGCGATCACTGAGACATCACTGAACAGTTGTCGTCTGGTCGTCATAATGAAGTCAATCTCATTTTTTGTCGAACCGTCGGGGCTCGACCAGGTCCACTTCCTGTGGGGCCGCTTCTGGAAGAAAGAGTTCATCATAAAGAGTCCCTCTTTCTCCATGAAGTCGGCCAGCTGCTGGCCCCTTGGGTTCCGTTGCCCTATTCCAAATTTCCCTACTTTCAGCTCACCGTTCTCTCTTGTGCCTAGTTTTGCATTGAAGTCTCCCATTAACACCGTATATTGGGTTTTGGAGGAATGCATGGCTCTAGAGATATCCTCATACATTTCCTCCACCTCCTGATCGGGGTGTGCCGAGGTTGGTGCGTAAACCTGTATGACCTTCAGCGAATACCGTTTGGTGATTCTGAGTATAAGGTACGCAACCCTCGTCGACACACTCTCAATCTTTACAACGTTGTTAACGAGAGACTTGTGGACGATAAATCCGACACCTCCTTGGGACAGATGGTCGCCCTCCCGGTAATAGAGCAAGTTGCCGGATTCGAGGATTACCGTGTCCTCCCCCTCTCTTCGGACTTCGGATAATCCTATAATATGCTAGCGTAACTTGTCTATCTCTTCTTCCAGCTCCACAATCTTCTCGTCAGTCCTCAGGGTGCGTGCGTTGTATGTTGCCAGGTCGAGTCGTCGTAGGTGGCAACCGAACCTCCACCGGAGATTCTTAGCACCCCCTGCCCCGCCGTTACCATGGTCGCCACCGTAGCCAGGAATAGCGGGGCCGCCGGGGACTGGGGGCCGTTTATTATTGTCATTGCTCATGGGGGGTATATTGCCATAGTTGCCACGCTTGGCGAGCGGGTTGGCAACCGCAGTTTTTTATTGTTATTTTGGCTATTTTCAGGAAGAAGCTGCTGCCCATCTCCTGCCTGTTTCCCTTTGTCGCCTTTTACGACACCCACGGGAAGATATGGGGTAGTGGATATTCTTAACCGCCACTACACGGCAACAGCTTTTATATCACATTTGAATGTAAGATGAATGTTAACAATACATTAGCCAGAACAGTTTCCAACGTTGAGAATTACAATGCGAAAACTTTAAACATAATTAAATGAAGTACATATATGAGTTTTAAGATTTTTGAAAGATATACTTACTGCATACCTAATAGCAATGTTAGTTAAGGTAATTTTATAATCAGATAGGGGACAAGAACTACACACCCCACCTAAGCGTGATCAACTTGCTTAATAGATGTAATATAACCGTTTAGTTTGCAGTTAAATATGTCAATATGGTTATAACACTCATTATGTGTGTTGCAAGCACGAACCAGAAACCGGTTTTTCGAATACTTAGTTCTGCAAAAAGTAGTAGAGAAAACTGCGTTGGAGTGAGCACTCAACCTAGGGCATCTAAATGAAATACGACTTATAAGCATGTATTAATTTTATTAAATATTTAATTGTAAATATGTGTATAGAATTTATATTATGAATATGTGTTATTAATTCATAATTCGTTTATTGCATGTCACAAAGTATAAAGCTGTTACAATATATCTACAGAGTATGTGACAACCCTATACGGGCGTAGCATATTAAGACGGATTTTAATTCTTAATTAATATAAAATCAAATTAAATTACAATTTTTAAGGTACATAATCTATACATTATTATTAACTAATTTATTAAATATCAAAATAAATAATACACACATTCATTTAAAATGAAATGTTAATAAATATTTCATCTCAACTATTGGTCATTTTAATTCATGTAAATAAGATTTAAAACTTTGATGAAAATATTAATAATGTCATTTAAGTAAATAGAAATAATAAATTTAGTCAAAATAATTTCAATTATAATTTATCATTAAAATATTCATTCAAATTATAATAACTTTTTACAATAAGCATTTTCTTAAGTACTATTTCAAATTTACGACACTGGAGGGCTTTTATATTATTAGGTAAATGGTTGTAAACCCTTATAGCCATGTAGTAGGGACCATTTTTAAATATTATTAGATGTGCGGTAGGAGCAACCAGGTTATAACCACGGTGACGTGCGCCGTATCGATTGGGTCTATCCCCAATTCGTTGAAAATAATAAGGATTTTTCCTAACAAAGCGGCATAATTGAAAAATATAAATGCACATTACAGTTAATGAGTTGTATTTAGGGAACAACTTTCGACATGAATCTGTTGGTGTTACGATTGCAATGATTTTAAGGCAACGTTTTTGGAGCACGGATACCGCGTGCACATCGGTAGAATTGCCCCAGAATATGATTCCGTATCTGATCCAGGATCTGATACAATATTATATCATTATATATTTTTTATTACATAACGTGTATTTTTTTTTCAATTGCTACATCTGCGTCAAATTCTCACCACTCCATGGGTTGTTGTCTTTGGGCATTAAGTCCGCATTTAGTGTAATTATATTAAAGTCTATCAAAACTCTACTATCGAATAAAGGCCTCGCCATTGAATGCCACATAAATATTTGATTGCCACGCTTGGCAGGTGGGTTGGCAACCACAGTTTTTGGTCTTGAATTGTAATTAAGAAGATGCGGCTGCTAATCTCCTCTTTCATTTCCCTCTGTCGCCTCTTGGGATATCCACGTGATGATATGGGGCGGTGAAATCTCACATAATTATCATTAATTAACATCAAATAATACATCTAAATGTATTTTCAAACCAATGTATTTCACTATATCGTACAATGTACTATTTTATCGCTTTTAATTAACTTATTTTATATTTCTGGTATTTCGAGTACTTTATAGCACCCATGATCACTGGGGGATTGAGGTGTTCGACGTCCTTATGCCACATTTAAACACGGATAGCTTCAGTTATCAAATTAATGAAATTACAAATTTTTGGTTTAAATAGATGGAAATAAAAATAAACATGGTATCTTTAGAAACAATGGCCACATCTGCATACAATTAAAGCTGAAATGATTCTTTAGCTTAAAAAAGGCTTTGGTGGGCGTAATCATGAACGACAGAACGAAAATCATTAGGCTAGGCAGCTTATTTTATTAGCTGTCGCGGCTTTAAATCAGGTCGGCGGAGACAGGTGGCGCAATCATCACCCCCTTCACGTTCAGCAATAATTTTCATTTCATTGGACTCGTTTACGTATTTAAACCATATTTCAGACTGTTTAGACATCACGGACGCGTTGTGTAGTTTATTAAAATCGAACAATTACAAAGGCCGTATTGCCTTTTGTGGATTATTTTAGTATAGCACAGGTAAAAATGTTTATCTGATTGGTTGTTAGTAGACTTGCAACGAATATTCGGCTATTATTCGGTAATCGGCTACTTTTATCCTATTCGGCCGAATATCTAGGTACTATTCGGCTAAATACCGAATACTTAAGTTTTTACGTGGTAGAGCCATGCTGCAGCTATATTAATAGTATAGTGGTAGCACGAGTGGGTCGGTTTGACCGGGGAAGGACCACGCTCTCACAGAATACCAGCGTAAAATAGCAGCTTAATGCTGCTGTGTTTCGAATGGTGAATGTAGAGAACCAGAGACTTTTTTTACTGGAAAAGAGGCATGCCATCTTAATTCCCAAGTCAAGCATCTACATTATGATTCTAATCGAGGGCAAATGTCTATGGACCACAGCATCCACTTACTCACATTAGGTTACATAGCACAACTCATCTGCATTTTAATTTGCAAACGAAGATAGATGTAGATGTCCATGGGCCACAGCAACCACTTACCATCAGGTGGACTGTGTGCTCGTTTGTCACCCTTATTCTATAAAAAAGTTATAGGTTTTATTGTAATCAGATAAGTGGTAAAATTAAAATATTTATTTTATAATTTTTTATCTTGTAATCATTAAAATGGTCATAGGTACATATTAAAAATAATTAAAATTTTAATTATCTTTTACTTTTTTAATTTATGAACTAGAATTATCGTAATTAAAGTTGAAGATAATGGTGCAGAAAGACTAGTTTTTCTACATTTTCAGGCAGTACTTCTTTTCTTCTCATAGATAATCCCAACTCGAGAGAATAGACGCTCTGAACAATAAACACTACTTCCTAATGATTTCTTATATTTACGCGAAGACTACACAAATTTTTACGGATTTTATCGCGTTTAACTAAACTATTTAATTCCCGACTTTTCGGGTGCTTTACTGCACCCATGGTCGTCCCCCGTGACCGGAAAAATCAGTTTATTTAACGCTACTTCCTTCCCGGCCGAATGCTTTTGCCTAATATTCGGCTATTCGGCCAGGAATTCTAGTTGTTAGTAGTAATTAAGAGTACTTCCCAAGAAGTTCACATCTATCATTGATAAATTATTAAAAAAAAAGAATACGGAGTGATGTAATTGTAAAATTTTTCTTTCGGTAATAATTGTACTTACTAAATGCTATGTTGTAATTCAAGTTTATACTAGTTCTTTTTAGTCTTCTATATTCTACACAATGCAAGGATGAATATCATCGTTTAAGAGCCGTAATCTTGTAATATATATGACAATGGCCGTAACGTATGCCTTTACCATAAGAAGCTGGCGGGTTGGTTTTCGTGGTGAAAAATACTATCCAGTATGTTGCTCATATTGTCACCGTCTGTAACTTGGATTAGGTATTTAGACCCAGCTTCTTGGATTGTTATGCCGCGGAACAAGAGATAAGGAAAGGATTATATGTCGAAAGCAGATATAGCATAATGCGTATAATAAAAGAAAGGCTTATTTCTTGGTGATACTGCTGGTTAGTTAATAAAAAAATATTCAATAGACTTTTTTTTCAAATTTAAGTTTACGTTTAGTCCCAGACAAACGGAGTGAAAAAATGTCAATAAACATAATGCCAGGCCTTAGCGAGCACTTATACGTATTACGTAAACAGAGCGTGTAGATTTACTACGTGTTATCAATAAAATCCCCTGTAAGGGACCTTGCTGTGAAATCCGCGTCAGCATCGACCCCGACAGGGTTCGACTGATTGCTCCATCTATCTACGCGGGTCGGTCGAGGGTAAGGAGCTAATAAAATAACGGCCAAATAATCGGCACTCTCACTCTTAACTGTCTTACTCGAACATGATCGAAATAACAGATTATATTCCATTAATTAACAATGGTTCGGTTAAAATAATTTATCTATTTCGAAATCTCGAATAAATTGTCTAATCAATCTAAGTGTATATAGTATCCCATTTAACTACTTTAAGAAAATGACAATAATATGAATACTTGATTTATTTTAATATTACCAGAATATGACGTGCATGAACATTGTATATACCTAGTCAGGTCATAAATTCTGTCACATGTTTAATATAAAATAATTGAAACAAGTTTATTCATTATGTGACCATTTATATACCAAAATGAACTTAACAAAACATAGATTCTTATGACACTAAAGTTTATTCAAAATGACCTCCGTGATTTTGAATACAGGCCTTCAATCTGCGCGGCCAGTCGTCTATCGCAGCACGAACGAGGTCCATGTCAATATCGGCGGCTGCCTTAATCAAGGATGTCTTGAGTAACTCCAAATTGGGATGAGGCTTTGAGCAAGCCTTTTCCTCCAAGTGTTGCCATTTCTTGTAATCTAACGGATTGAAATCTGGACTGGAGGAGGGCCAGTCTTCGTGCCGTATGAAGTTGATTTCACGCGCCGCCAGCCAGTGTTGTGTGCTCTTCGCTCTATGAGCTGGCGCCGAATCTTGTTGGAATACCCAGTGCCTGTTATTGAACATGGTATGAGAAACAGGTTCCACAAGGTTCGTCAGGACTGTATTTTGATACACAACTGCATTCGATTTTACACCTTTCTCACAAAAATGTACCTCTGATAAGCTCCAATAAGAAACTCCCAACCATACCATGAGCGAGGATGGAAAATGACCTCATTGGACACGCGGAATACGGTTGCTCGCTTCTTCACTACTGTGTGCGTACACCTTATCATTTTGTTTGTTGTAGGTCTCTTCTACGGTAAAAATTTTTTCATCCGAAAAAAGAATTTCGCGATATTTTTTTTCCGCGTACCGCTTCAACAAAGCGAGGCATCTCTTCAGTCTCAGGTCCATTAGACGAGCATTCAAACGATGTCCTGTTTTTTTTCGATATGCTCGAAGCCCTAAGTCTTCATTTAACACCCTTTTCACCGTGGTTCTGCTTAACCCCATCTGAAGGGCCAACAGTTTCTGCTTACGTTTGGGATTTCTTTGAACTTTTCACAGCTTTTATCACTGCTGGAGTCCTAACAGACCGAGGGCGACCACTTCTTGACCTGTCATCTACACTAGAGTCTTCATTGTATCGTTTGATGGTACGATAAACGAATCTTTAGGTTATATTCAAATTTTTCAGTATGTCAAAATTTGAATTGGCGCGTAACCGCAACGATGCAATGCAATAACTGCAACACGGTTTTCTTTAAGCGTCCACTCCATATTTAAAAATGAGTAAAATTCTAAAAAGTATACAGTTTTATTTTCATGACCAATGCGATATTCGAATTCTATAAACTTTTTTGTGGCCAGCATTCTAAAAGAAAAGGTTTTACTGTGTGACAATACTTATGACCTGACTAGGTACAATATAATATACCTACCTCGTTGGTGTTATGGTCGTACCACGAGGTAACGGGTTTAAATCTCGAGTCGGGGCTAAGTCAGTTATTGGGTTTTGGTACACGTTTGGTGGGTTTCCGTGTATACGTGCGTGCGTGTGTGAGTGCGTGCGTGCTTGCGTGCGTCTGAGCAAGCGTAAGTGCGTGTGTGCGTGCGTGAGAGTATGTGACACACTACTTACTATTACTAACTTACCGATGCTTGGTGGCCATAAAAATCTAATAAGCTTCCGATAAATAGCGGTACAACCATCGCTTTATGGACATATATGAAATATTCAAACTCGCGACAACGAGCAGCTACACCAATGTATTACGTGATTGCAGCTAGAGACATGTACTCTGTGGTAGTTGCTAAACAAAATGTATTCTATGGTAGCAGCCAGACAAGTCTACTCTGTGGTAGCAGCGATAAAAAATAATTATATAGTACGGAGCAGCTAGATAAATGCACTCTGTGGTAGCACCTAGAAAAATGTGATCTATATTGCAGGTAGACAAATCTGTTCTGTGGTTACAACTACATTAAATTCTTTGTGATAGCAGCTATAAAAATATACTCTGTGTTAGAAGCGAGAAGAGAACAAGAGATATACTAAAAGTAGTGAACGACTATGATATTTACCTTGATACATTTTTTTTTTTTATAGGATCGGGTGACAAACGAGCACACAATCCACCTGATGGTAAGTGGTTACTGTGACCCATAGACATCTACATCTATCCTCAATAAAGACTCAAGATGCACATGCGTTGTCACCCGTGAGAACTAAGATGGAATGCCTCTTTGCCAGTAAAAAGGGTCTCCGGTTCTCTACACTCACCATACGAAACACAGCAGCGTTAAGCTGCTATTTTACGCTGGTTTTCTGTGAGAGCGTGGTCCTTCCCCGTTCGAGCCGACCCATTCGTGCTACAACCATAATATAGCTGCAGCATGGCTCTACCACGTAACATAATTATCAAATCAAACGTAGCGATTATGGCTTCTGTTAAAAAACGTCAAGTCTAGTAACTAGTGAACTACATACGGGCTTAAGAAGAACAGGACAAAATTATACATGAAAAGCGTCATTTGACACAAATAAACTTACAGGTACAAAGTAATATAATATTATGTTACTTTAGATATAGATGTAAGGAGTATATTATGCGAAATCACTTAACGTCGATGCACTTGCACGTAACACCGACATTAAACCGAAAGCGATTTTCAAAACCTTCAGACGTAAAGTACGTATCGCATTGAAAAAAACGCGCCCAGACCTCTTGTTCGTTTCTCTGTTTCCTTTTCTATGTACCTCTACGATGAATAAGCTCTGGCGTATCAAAAGCGAAATGAGTTCCTAGCGGGCTTCTGATGTTATTTGACTAGAGTAATAGTCTAATTTATTATTGATTTGATTAATAATCGTCGTTTAGATTTTGTTGTTTAAAAAAAACGCAATTTTCATTATTTCGAAATATGAACACAGAACACAACTTATGATGATATAACAATAGAATGCGTGACATTATAATATAAATGTAAGAAATTTATTCCTATAAGAGTAACTTTTTATTTTCCAAAAGCAATTTTATAAATAGAAGAGAGTGTTATTAAATATTGAGGATGTACGAGTATTTTTTGTTACTTTACTACAGCCTCGCGTATTAAGGCTTAATGCAGTAAGTGTTAAATGTTTTATTGTTATATTTTCAATAAATGCAATCAAAACATCATTTTTAGAAAATTTGTATTGTTAATTTCAAAGTTTTAACCCTACAATCTCCCTAGTGTTATATTAAAATCGAGTGTTCTTTTCAATAAAATTATCCTGAAACGCAATGTCAAGTACATATGTTTATGAATTTTTGACTTTATAATGAAGGGAGTGTACACTGAACTTTTGAATTAATATTAGAAATTCACTTCGTCAGCCTCTGGGTGTAAGTGGGATCACACAGTAGGCGGGTTGAAGGAGGCTCGCCATGGGACGCCAACGCTGAATCTCTTCCGTTTCCGCTCACCGCATGCAGTGCACTTCCGGTTTAGAATGAACGTTTGCTTAGAGTATTGTCAACAATGATAAATATGACTGCTGTATGGGACGATTGAAGTTTTAATATTCTCATAACTGTTATCTTATTTAGTGGGTATAAGTCGTCATCCTTATTTTTATTATTTTTGATTATTGTATTGCTGCACAGATCCTTCATTCAAATTGGGATTTTTATAACATTAAGATAACAAAAAAGCTTTCGGTCAAGATGGTAAGTGGCATTGTTATATAGACAGTGGGCGGACAGTTTGATATTTGGACAGTCTCTGCAGCCGACTACAAATAAATAGTTCAACGCGAGCTTCGTCATCTCTGAGATTTAAATGAAATGTCGGTTAGTATTGCTCATGGTATTAATATAATAGTGTCCATGACTTTCAAAATGAAACACCGCAGTAGGTATGTCGCTGCTCAGCGGCAGTAATAGTTTTTGCCTATCCTGACGATCTCAGAAGGCAGAAAATGCGCTGTACCATCTACCATTATGTATGACTACGACTACGACTAACAGGTTCGAATATTAGATTTTGCTCCTCGCAATAGCTCTGGGTCTTTTAATAAGTTTCCAAGATTTTGTTTCTGGTATCTTTTGAATGCAATATTTTAGTGTTTCACACAGAAAACTTTATTCATGGGGAGGTATATGAACTGGAGTGACGACCTGGTAAGACATTTTTTTTATAGGATAAGGTGACAAACGAGCACACAGTCCACCTGATAGTAAGTGGCTGCTGTGATCCATAGACATCTACATCTATCTTTAATAAAGATTCAAAATGCAGATGCGTTGTCACCCGCGAGGACTAAGATGGAATGCCTCTTTTCCAGTAAAATGGGTCTCCGGTTCTCTACACTCACAATATGAAACATCGGGAAGTCGATGGATGCAGGTGGCTCAGGACCGTGCTTTGTGACATTGCTTGGCGTAGGCCTATATTCGGCAGTGTACTTGTTCAGTTGTGTTGTTGTTCAATATAAAATGGAGTTATAAAAATGCAGTGAGGTTAAATATTAGAATTTTCGATTTAAGGAGTAAGTTTTGGGGTTAAGTAGAAAGATTAGTAATGATTTCTTGTCATTATACCACGTAGTGCGGGGTATGAATTAAAATCTCTTGCGCTCTTAAAAATATATAACAGTATTTAGTTTTTGCTTAACTAATGCTTTAAAATTGCAATCCCCCTCTGTAGCCCCAAAAGTATCGCAAAGAAATGTCTGTTCTGTTTTAATGTTGGCGGTACGGAACAAATTGTTCACAGTGTGCTTTGGACGGATTGCTCTTCAATAACTTATCAGATAAAAATGAAAAAATGTTGAAGTAAAATTAATTATTATCAATGCAAATAATTACCAACAATTATTTTATTAATGTTTTTATTCCGCCTATTGTTAGAATTTATTCTTTACATTACTTAACATTTTTATGTATAAAATATTTATTAATAAAATCACAATTAATATTAGTATTATACTATACATAAATCCCATAAAACTAAATTTAAGTATAATATAAAATGTCTGAAAATTATATACGGACTATGTCTTGCCCAGTATTATAAAAGGTCGTATCACTGAGTGCGACACTAGAAAGTCAGGTATAATATTTGACAGATTTCATAGCGGGGTAGTTAATTTGTTCAGAAAATTCTATTATCTCGGTTATTGTCTCTTTCAAGGGACTAGCTGTATTTTATATTAATAAGATTAAAAATAAATAAAGCAAACCACAGATATTCATAAAAATGGAAAAAATAAAAAAAAAGTTAAAAGCAAACCACTGACGCATTGTTTTGTGTATTAATATAATACTCTAGAAACTGATAAACTTTTATTAAAATCTAACTTCTCAATTAAATTACGTTGTGTAACAAAAAACTTTACCTCAGTGTCAACTAGCGACATCTGGTGAGCAGAAAATTATTACCCCTCATTATATTGGGTGTATGTATTCTATTATTTATTATTATGCATGCATATTCGACTGCATCGTTTGTCGGTCGGAAGGCGTTGTCGTAAACGCGACTGCTGATCATGGGGTGCCGAGATCGTATCTATTTCTGTCAAGACATTTTCAGTAGCAGCCCGCAGTTATAAAATTGGCGGTGATTCACCTCCATGCTTTGGAAATAACCTAAAGTAGTTGGTCCTGCACCTAATTTCTCTCAGGTCGTGTCGGATTGCCGTCTCGCATATGAGAGTATGGGAATAGAGATTGCAGTTGTGCTTGTGCGTACACGCGCTCACTATAATCCTGTCTCCATTGAGATGAGCCGCCGTGACCAAAATTTGGGCTGAAGGACATTATATGGACATCATTTAAATGTGTGGTCTCGCTTTAATGCTATAGTCTACTATAGTCACTGCCCTTATAAATGCGGACACTGCGTAAACGGACTATTGATTTTACTGGACGTTACTTCCGTCAAAAATGACCTGAACTACCGTCAAGTCGCACCTAATGAAGTTGATGGCGTAAGGTCCACTACCCAATATATTCCCGTGGGTGTCGTAAGGGGCGACAGTGGAAAATGAAATATAGAATGAGCAGCAGCATATTTCTAATATTAACGTGTGGCGGGTGAAAGGAAAAGGGGAGATCTGCAGCCAGGCAAGGTGTTCTGCCCGGGGAGCGGCCAACACTCCGAGTGGTAGTTCGGAGCTATTCTATATAGCTGCTTTAACTTCGGAACTTTGTTAGCGCGATTTAGGCTTCGATGTGTTTCGCCTTTGGCGCGACGACAGCGCCGCCACAAACACAAATTAACTAAAAAACCTGCGGCCAACCTTATAACCGGTAGGCAACTTGGCAATCTATGGGGGAGGTCTATGTCTAAAAGTGGACTATTGATAGGCTGTAGTGTTGAATGAAATTCCTTCACCCACGATCAATAAGTTCAAATAGTTATGTGTGTCATAACTGTTCGCAAATATTCCTACGGAGAAAAACATTATATAGCAGTGAGTTCGAAAGTTTTCCACCAAAAAAAATTTTAATGACAGTTATTGTAAAATAGTGCTCGACTTATAGCCTGGTAAGCGACGGTATTTAGAATAACTAAGACATCTTCAGTCAATACCACCATAATCAGCTATCAAGAAAATTTCTACAAGATTTAATCGATTTGGTCATGGGCATTAAGGGCCCAATTAAGTTCACAAAGTTTTAGTTTTTTATGCAGCGCATAAAATACGAAAAAAGAAACATTATCTATCTATACTAATACTAATACTTATACTTATAATAAGGTGGCCCATAAGTCGTTAGAAATGTAAATTTCGAATAAAATACAAAAGGCGCGCATGAGTGGCGCGCGCGGTGCGGGGGGAGTACCGACGGTTTCTGGGAATTCAGTCGCCATGGAGCGTTTCACCGGTGCGGATCGTGCATTTTGTGTGCGCGAGTTTTATCGAAACAATGATTCAGCTACCATTGCGCGGCGTAAATTTCGAGAATATCAGAATTTACGCAACTTTAAAGACATTCCAAGTGTTCAAACGATTAAGAACTGGGTTATTAAGTTCGAAGAGAGTGGTTCGACGTTGGATAAACAACGGTCAGGTCGACCAAGGACATCACGGACGGAAGAAAACATCGATGTAGTGAAACACTCAATTCGTGAAAATCCTACCCAGTCTACTCGTAAGCGTTCCAGTGCATTAAACTTACCCAGAACATCGTTACAGCGAATTTTAAAGAAAGATTTACATCTTCACCCGTACAAGATTCAGTTAGTACAGGAATTAAAAGATACTGACACTATCCACAGACTAAATTTCGCAAATGAAATGTTGAACCGCTTTACTTCGTTTAATAACGTGTTATTCTCTGATGAGGCTCACTTTCACATCAACGGCCATGTCAATAAGCAAAATTGTCGCTACTGGAGTTGCGAAAATCCAAATCGCAAACATCAAAAGCCCTTACATAGCCCTAAAGTGACAGTTTGGGCGGCTATGTCAGCGCATGGCATTATAGGCCCTTACTTTTTTGAGGACGGCAGAGGCCGCGCGCTTACTGTTACTTCACAACGGTATGTAGCTATGATCCAGGACTTTTTTACACCAGAGTTGCAGAATTTTCCAGGCTTCAATACGCGGACCTGGTTTCAACAAGATGGAGCAACTGCCCATACCTCTAACGTCGCTATGCCGGTCGTCCGTCAACTTTTCCCTAATAAAGTGATCTCTCGAAGAGGAGATATTCCTTGGCCACCACGTAGTCCAGATCTGACCCCAATGGACTTTTTCTTATGGGGTTATCTTAAGACTAAAGTGTACGAAACCAACCCGCGGACAATTGACGTCCTGAAAGAAAATATCCAAAGAGAAATGGCAAACATTACAGAGCTTACTTGCCACGCAGTGATGGATAATTTTAAACGTCGCTTACAGGAGTGCCGCGATCGTAACGGATTACATTTAGATGATGTAATTTTCAAAAAATAATTCCCATTTTATAAGGATTATGACAAAATAAAAACCTTTTTCATAATGTCATTAGTTTTTTTTAATTATTTTTTTACATTTCAAGGGACTTATGGGCCAGCCTGTATAATAAAGCGGAAGAGTTTTTTGTTTTTTTTGTTTGTTTAAACGCGCTAATCTCTGGAACTACCAGTCCGATTTGAAATATTCTTTTTGCATATTATAGCTAGATTCATGTGGAATAGTATAGGCTATCTAGCATTAAACTATATTACTCAGCTAGCCTCAAATATGGATATTTGTTAAGCAAGTCAGAAGAAAAAACACTCACGAAATGATTTATCCGCGTACGCTGGTGTTATCGTTAGCGATACGTAAATACAATGTTCTAGAAAAATATAGACCTTTACTCCGTCTAAAAAAAAGTCCGCGATACCATTTCTTATACATAAGCCATAATTTGGAATTTTTTGACAAAATAATATTGAAAATTTAAAAGTGATTTATGAGCGTTATTATTAGGCATGGCCTATTTATCCTTACGGACGAAAGTTATTATCAAGACAATTTTATGTAGATAAACTTTGTTCTTTTTACCATGTTATTTGGATGCATAGTTTAAGAGATAATGTAAAATTAAAATAATTCAATACTTGACTGGGCGCGCGAACGACGCTTACATATAAACCCTAGCCGTTATCAAAATGCTTGAACTAGGTCATGTCGCGCACCTCGGACACGTGATGACGCGGGTGAAACCGCGGGGCACAGCTAGTTTTTTATATATTTAATGTACACACCATGTGTTAGAGAAATCTTCGAACTAAGGATCTTCCTTAGTTGAATTATTTTTAGACAATTTCTTAATATCCTGAAATATTCGCCGAAGCTAGCTGTATTATGTTTCTAGCAAGAATAGGTCGGCTCAACCGGGGAACGACCACGCTTTCATAATGTACCAGCGTAAAATAGCATCTTAATGCTGCTATATTTCGTACGGCGAGAATAGTCCTCAAGTGTGACAACGTATTTGAATTTGGATACTTAATTGAAGAAAGATACAGGTACACTTACTATCAGGTGGACTGTGAGCTCGTTTGTCACCCTTATTCTATAAAATAAAAATAAAATACACATCAAAGAACGAAGTACAATAATAAAATGAAAAAAAGAAATATCTAAATAAAACATCTCTTTACTATTCATTTCTTCCCGATCTTTCAAATCTCAGAAATCACTTTTAAGCCATTACTTACTCGCTTGTTTCCGTTTGTTTTTTCTACGCCGAAAAAAGACGAAACGAAATAAGCAAGAGTAACTTTCAGGCAATCAGCAGGTCTAACTTCGGGAAGGGTTAAAATCAAAGGGTTCCGGTTTTATGAAGACTTATTTGAGACTTACCTTCAAGTTGAAATTAGATTTAATCTGGCTCGAAGCTTCAGGATTGAATTTTGTAAACAATTTCGAATACCTCAACAACTTCCAGGCTTTGTTAAAATACCAATGGGAACTCGGGGTACCGTTGTTTAGAAATTCCACAGAAATGAATTCGTAAGCACTTATGATGTTGAGTTTTGTGTATACGTGGACTCATCCAATTGGGAATGCCTGTTTAATCATGCTTATGTTTTGAATTTGTTTTTCTGTTGTTGGGTGAACGAGATTTGACTGACATACAAACAATACAATCATAAAGGCTTACATTTTGCAACGTTTTGTGAACCGCTAATATATGTGAACGTAACATATATTAGCGTTTTATATTGATAGCCGCTAACAATTGCTTCAGTGCTAACCACTCGTCTTGTCGATCACTTGCTTCGCGCCGACAACAATAGTACCGGGGCCGGATGTGTGTTTCTCTATATGTGGGGGCTTTTAAGTTCCCGTGTCGATCACCGACTGTCTGTAAAAAAATTCCAATCGCGAATATAATATTATGAGCGATTTAAAAAAATATAAACATAAGTTTGAGAAAATAAACTGTTCTGAATAATAATTTCAAGTTGAATTATATGGAATAATTTTGTGTTTCAGTAGTAAGTTAGTTTTTATAAACTCATGAATATAATCAAAATCATGAAACATCCACAAAAACAATGTTTATATCGAAGAAAAAAATATAAATGTTGCTTTAGAGTTACCTTTGCAAATTGAGATTTATTCCTCAAAATCTTAACTGCTGGATTATTATGGACTTAATTTTTTCAAATAATGGTTTAATGTAGTATATTTATAAAGTTATATTTAACTTTTCCTTATGTTGTTATAACGATGAAGTAGATTTTTTTTCATAAAAATACAAATACATTTATTTCTGATTATTATTTTTGCAACGATACTTTTGTTATGCTCTCGCTCTGTCGCGATGTGGAATTTTATAGAGTTACCATTTTTTCAAAGCAGGTACACGTGTGCCCTTTGTACAGCTTCGCGCTCACACTTTTTCATTGTCCAGATTGTTGCTCGGATAGGAAATCGATGACGTGTGTTGAATTCGCTGTTCACTGTTGAATGTATGTACATTGTGGTTATGTAATTTTATTTTGTAGAAATATTTCTGTATAGTATTTATGAAATAAAATCTAAGTTTTAGTGTTTACTTCTCAATTCTTTTGATTTGCAATCTATTTTATTTATTGTTGTTTTCTTGTTTATGTAATATGAAATAATAAAAGAGCCTTGAATGCATTTTTTTTGTTTATAACGAGACTATTTTACATGTATATAAATATATTTTTACTGTTTATGTGCCAAATAAATATAATAATGCACCAATTTAATAAACTAATCAAATCAACCTTAAAATTAATTCCTCCCTCTCCCTTCCATAATCGGACAACCAGACTTTCGTCCAGTTTCCACCCTTTCGTTGTTGACTTACCACGCTTTCGAACCAAACGGTTCGCTACATCGTTCATCATGCGTACAGCAAAGGAGTGAAATAAGTTGCTGGCATCTGTCTTTCCATCCGATTACAGTGTGGGTGTCTTCAAGGTAAAAGTGAATAGACTTTTGTTAAGTTAGCGCGCTTCACCATCTTAGGCTACATCACCACTTACCATCAGGTGGGATTATAGTTAAGCGCTGGCTTAGTAATTTAAAAGCTTAATTAAAAAAATCAACTAAAGAGACATCTTTTTTGATTTGAAAATAAATACTCATAGATAAAATCATCTTCATTATAGCTCATTGTAAAAACACTGATGAAAGTCGGTTTACTGCAAAAAGCTGTTGTTGGTTGCGATAAAGCTGAACTTGAAACTTTAAAACTTGGATGTTTTTTTTTTTGTTAAAGTTTAGTGGTACCAAGCTTATATTCACATTTTGACGTTTGACTAATGAAATTTTAATTTCTTATGAGTTTATATTTTCATTTTATTTTCTAGCGACTTCAAAAAGCAGGAGGTACTCAATTCGACTGTATGTTTTTTTTATGTGCGTTACCTCATAACTTTTTTCTGGGTGAACCGTTTTCTATGAATCTTTTTTTATTTAAAAGCTGGTGCTTCTCATGTGGTGCCTTATAAATTTGATTAAGGTCTGACCAATCGTTTTTCAGTTATTCTTAATAATATATATCGAAGTCCGTTGTAAAGAAAATTAATTTTACCACTTGTATGTTGTTGGATCAACGGGCTATCGTCTTCGTCTTTAGACTCGACGGTGCTAAGCATTGTCTTACTCATAAAATACCATAATATGTGAAACTAGTGAAATTATTTTTGGACGGTAACCTTATTAAATAACGAAATGAATACGTTTAACTTTCTTCCAATATCTTATGAATAAATCGTTTGATCTACTAACACTCGATCTAATAACAATTTAATGCTACACATGAGATATTTGTCCTTTCTTTAGTTTCTCCCAAATTACTATAATAATTCTGTTATTACAAAATTTTGTGGTACTTATTTGGTGAGATATTAAAAAAGGAATTTTCATTGTTTTTAAAATTCGTATAAAAGAAAACCTAACCTAACTAAGAAAGTAACTATGTAATAGTTTTAAGTGATAAATGTTTTTTCTTCTTTACATAAAAGTTACTTTTAATTTTATTTAAAAGTAAAGCTAGCTTATATTATACATCCTCATCCTGGGCACAAGCCTCCTCTCATTGCAGAGAGATTTTTTTAGGGCAAGGAACAAAGAACTGTCCATCGCGCTTCCTCCATTTTTACGTACTTCAAATGTCTTCGAAATTTATTTTTTTAATTTCTCAGAAATGCAGGTTTCTTCACGATGTTTACTCCTTCACCACCGATCACGTGGTAAATGAGCACAAAATTGTAATTAGCAATATCATTGTTACCGGCGGGGATCGATCCAAGTTGCTCACGAATTGTTTAATTTACAGCGAGCGTTTAGCCCCAGAGCTAACAGGGTCCTTTTCATTAAATTGTAATAAAAAAATCTGTATATTTCAGGCACGGGCCGCATAGTAATATATGAACCGAAATGATGTAAATATTATTCTTATTATTATAAGGTATGAACATTTCTCAGATTGAGATATGAATAGATCTATATAAAAGAAAATCACTCCTCCAGGGTCCTTAACCTTTAAAGTGTTCAGATCAGATGAATCGCAAGCTCATATTTACGAGGGAAGAGGGGCCTAACGACGTGCTGAATTAAGCCAACTTTTTTCTAAGTGAACATAAACGGTCTGCTTTACCCGTATAATATTGAAGTACCGTATATTTTACGAGCCGACCCGCTCGAGGGTACTTTTCACAGGGCGAGCATCCATATCGGGTGGACAGAATTACCTTTTTCGTGTTTTACAAACAGTGTCCCTTTGTTTTAAATTGTGGGTCGCCCTTATTTTTCTTTGCAAATTTCATTACAAACTTCTATATGTTAGAAGTAAGGTTAATTATGTTTAATTAACACAAAAATTCAATTATTTTTTTTTGAATTTCTTAGACATGGGTGTTTACTCGTCATGTTTTCTATATATTTTCTTCATTAGTATGCTCAAAAATTTCCTTCAAAAACAAAAGGATTACAATACATTTTTCGAATCAAATATTATATTTAAATTAGTAAAAGAGGTAGGAAAGTATAATATACAGTTTTTTATTAATGGCTTATGCCTAATAAGTACAAAACTATAAAGTGGTCAAATATAAAATAGGTAAGTTTATTTCTTACTTGACAAATGAAAATAATTTATTACTGAAATAAAGTTAAAGGGGGCAAACGAGCATGCGACTCTCGTGATGGTAAGTAACTACCGCCGCCAGGGGTACAGGGGAACACAAAACCAGGGGAATTACAGATGCATTCCCGACCTTTTAAAAGAAGTAGGCTATTTTCTTGAAGGTCCCTAACTCGTATAGGTCCGGAAAAATCAATGTGGTAATCAATTCCACAAGGACGTTGTGCGAGCAATAAAATATCTCCTAAATCGCACAGTGGTGGACCGCCAAGCATCCAGATGGTATGGATGGTATCGCGAGTTTAATTGCGATGTGCGATGGTGAAATTGAGCGGCTGAAATTAGTCCGAACAATTCCCCAGAGCACTCCCCGTGGTACATGCGATAAAATACGCAAAGAGATGCAACATCTCTACGCAGTGCCAGTGAGTCAAGCCGATCGGAAAGAACTCGGTCGTCGACAATAGGAACCGCTCTGCGCTGGATGCGGTCAAGTGGAAGGAGCTGGCACTGGGGAGCCCCTGCCCAGAGATGGGAACAGTATTCCATGGGAGGCCGAACCTGCGCCTTGTAAAGTTGCAGGCGGTGTGCCGGCATGAAATACTGTCCCGCTCTGCTGAGCATGCCAAGCTTTTTAGAGGTCAATTTGGCCTTCTCTTCCAAGTGACCACGAAACTGCACGTTTTTTACGTGGTAGAGCCATGCTGCAGCTATATTAGTAGTGTAGTTGTAGTACGAATGGGTCGGCTCGACCGGGGAAGGACCACGCTCTCACAGAAAACCAGCGTAAAATAGCAGCTTAACGCTGCTGTGTTTCGTATGGTGAGTGTAGACAACCGGAGACCCTTTTTACTGGCAAAGAGGCATTCCATCTTAGTCCTCACGGGTGACAACGCATCTGCATCTTCAGTTTTTATTGAGGATAGATGTAGATATCTATGGGTCACAGTAACCACTTACTATCAAGTGAACTGTGTGCTCGTTTGTCACCCTATCCTATAAAAAAAAACTCGATATGTTGACGCCGAGGATTGCGATACTGGCTGAGGCAACAAGGGGAGTGCCTTGACACTGAGAAGATTCGACAAAGGGGTTCCTTTTAGCGGTAAACGCGCAAACTTGTCTCTTCTGGGGATTGAACTAGACTAGATTTAGTCGCCCCCAATCCGAGACTTTGTTCAACAAAGTCTCTAAATCAGACGCAGGTTTGTTCCGGTACTCGGCGACGTTTTCCCGAGAAATACTGACACGGCCGGTGTATAGAGCATCACCAGTGCTGTCAGCTGCATAGCAACGTATGTTACTGGTTTGCAACATATCATTGATATGCAGAAGAAACAGCGTTGGTGATTGCACGCAGCCGTGTGGAACACCAGCGTAAATAGACTTGTAATCGGAACACGCACCGTCTACTGCGACCTTGATGCTCCAATCAACCAGAAAATTGATGATTCAATTGTACAATTTCTCGGCAAGCCCATGGGAAGGAATTTTCGAAAGAAGCAATTTGTGCCAGACCCAATCGAAGGCCTTCGCTATGTCCAAACTAACGGCCTATGCCTCCCCCTTGGACTCGATCGCCTGCGCCCATCTATGTGTTAGGTAAACAAGAAGATCACCAGCTGAGTGACACCAACGGATACCGTACTGGCAGTCACTAATCAGCTGGTGCTCCTCAAGGTACCGCATGAGCTGGCTGTTAATAATGGTTTTCATTACTTTGGAGAACAAGGAGGTGATGGCGATAGGCTTGTAATTGGACGTATCAGAGCGGTTACCTTTTTTAAGGGATCGGGTGCACGAAAGCTGTCTTGCATGAATTCGGGACAACGCCTAGAGAGTAGGAGTACCGAAAAAGACGCGTTAGAACAGGTGCCAACTCTGGAGCGCACGTCTTCAGCACAATTGGCGGGATTCCGTCAGGCCCACTCGACTTATGGATGTCCAGGGAGAGGAGTGGTTGCGTACTGAGCACTGTGTGAATCCCAAATCAGGCATAGAACACTCACACTGCGCCATGGTCGGATATTTGTTCTCCCAGTCATCAAGAGTCAAGTCGGACGCAAAAAGGGAGCCTAAAAGGTCCGCTTTCTCTTTTGTGGCGTGGGCCAGTGAGTCATTCTCCCTGTGCAGAGATGGTAGTGATGGCTTACAGAAATTCTCTTGGACAGCCTTGGTAAGAGACCATAATGCACGGGTTCCCGGCGAACTAGTTTCTCGCCAATTCTGCCTATGTGCTCTGACTCTGCCTTGGCAATAACTCTTTTGAAGGACCTGGAGGCGAAGTTATACTTCTTCTTAAGCATGCTAGTATTTACATCCCGAGCTGCCGAAGCCTCAGCCCAGGCCTGATAATACTCCTGCTTACTGCGTAATGCAGTCTTACATAAGCGACAAAACCAAGGCTGAGATCTGCCACCAATGGGTACTACAGATGATAGAATAAATAGTTCCATTCCCTGTGGCACCACATCGGTGACAGAGTCAGCATCAGTGCTGGGATCATCCGGCGAGAAGCAAACCCGCCCCCATGGGTAGGATGCAAAAAAATACCACATTCCGTCCCAATCCGCAGACCTGTAATGCCAAATACGGCGGAAACCTGCAGAACGCAACCGCGAGGAGAGCGTGAGTGACTCCACACTCCGGATCAGATAATGGTCTAAAGAGCCGAGAGGGACATTGACGGAAACCTGATATCCGTCCGGATGAGAGGTCAGCAGAAGGTCCAACAGGGAAGGTGTATGATCCTCCACATCTGGAATCCATGTAGGCAAGTAACCAGATGTGTCAGACCATAATATGCCAAGGCAAAGGCATAAATAGATCTTCCCGTATGATCGGTTAAACGTGAACCGAGCCATTTAGCGTGGTGGGCGTTAAAATCACCAAATATCACGATCTCCATGGATGGGATCTGTTGTAGCAAGAAATCTGTAGTCATTGGGACGTGGCCGATGAGTCGGTCTGTGTCGGCATTACCGCTATGGGACCAATACAGGCACCCGTAGACGCGGGGATGGTCGTCGCTGACTACGCGCAGCCAAAGGATGGACAGGTCCATACTTTCAAGACTATCGAGGCGTCGAAAACAGATGTCCTCTCTGACGTATACGCAAACTCCAACCCGGGGCACAAAGGAGTGTTCTAATTTGTACCCCGGGTAGGAAAGATATGAAGTATCAGCCGGAGAGGACACCTGAGTCTCGGTTAAAAAGAGCAAGGCTGACTTCGCCGTCTCTAGATGGTAATGGACGGCGTTAAGGTTGGAATGAAGTCCCCTGATATTGCAAAAATTCACGGATAGCATGAAAGGGGTCGCCTTGGTCTTATTGCTCCGCTTACTCCGAGCAGTATTAGTCGCGAGCGGAATTTCGCCCCTCCCCCCCAGAATACCAGGAGTGGAATAGTTTGGTCGTGGATGCTCAGCGAGGGATTCTCCATTACCAGGGGAGCTGGTACCCTCCTGGGGTATTCCTTTCTTTTTAATTTCCGCTACTATGTTATGATGTTATGGGGGGGGGGGGGGAGGTTGAGCCTCCGGCCACCTGCACTAACCAAGTGCAACGCAGAAGCATAGCTTCTACTTTACGTTGGTATTCTGTGAGGTCGTGGTACTGTCCTGGTTCAATCCGGCCCATCCATGCTACAGCAGAAGCTGTAGCGTGGCTCTACCACTGTTAAATTTTAATTACATAAATATTTTACCATAAGATAGTGTTACGAGCTTGGGGTTTGATACAATTAAAAACTGCCAAGTGAATTACCAAAATTGACACATTAATTACAGAACACTAATTACACATTAAAACCACACTTATAACAAAACACAATTACGCTACTGATCACTTTAATTCGCAGTTGTATCGCTTCGAAGTATTCGCTTGTATCGCCAATTCAACTCTAACTCCGTCGCGGTCTATACTGGCCTTATTTAGGTCCTCAGGTAGTTTCCAGAACCTTCTACCATAGAAACATCTAGAATGTTCGAGTACATATCGGTCCAGCTATTTCTAGAAGGATCTTGACTTTTGCTACTCGATACTAGAGGGCGCTAGTGGTAACTAGTGTTGCCATGTATAAGACATTAATAGAAGCGCGTAACAATAGTTTTTGCAAAGGGAAGAAGTTATTATCTGTACATATGTAAAAGTATGAAAGGGGTACTACCACTATTAGATGTTTTCCTGTTTTTTATGTTCTACTGAACATATATGTATGTCACAAGATCTCTCTCTCTCTCTCTCTGGTGCAATCAAGGCTAGCAGTTGAAAATACAATATCTTGTTTTTTCTATATTAAGGTCTAGAAACTGATGTATTAGTTACAGAACCAGATAATGTTGAAAATCGAGGTGAAAGTTAATGTTCTGTTTTAGATATTTGAATATTCAATAGTTACCATCCATTGAAGAGGTCAAAGATCTTAATGAATTCTCAGACGATTTGGGATTCATAGCTGCTCTTCACTGGACGGAGATGTTGATATTGTTGAAGTAATTGGTTCAGTAATATTTTTCAGAGCATAATAATAATTTAAATTCTTACATTTACATGAATATTACTTGTATTTAAATAAATATAAATCGCTTAATATATATGTATTGAATATATTTTCAAGGTAAACTTTTTGTTTCTTAAAATTAAAAAAAAATCAGATGAAAAGGATACATGTTTCATCACCGGAAGACGCGTCAGCAGCGTTCGAATAGGCTACAGTCGTAGTCTGAGGCAAACTTGAAATAGTGTTTCGAAAATTGGTTTAGATGCATGAAATTTAGTAAAGATGCTGATGGACAGTTCTTTCAAAAAGATTTGATACTAAAAATTTAACCACAGAAATTTATTTTAGTTCTGCAAAACTTTCTGAAACACCTATAAAATAATTCCAGCAACAAATAAACATAAGCATATAAGCTTGTACAAGGACGGGCTAATTATCCCTTTGAGGTCGTTTCGCGATCAAGTACCTACGTAACGATCAAATTGAACGAATCGTTCCTTTATGGATGGTCCTCGTTTAGAGAAAAGTATCGGCTTAAAGTGAACCAACAATTTTGTTTTGAAGTGGGTAATGGTATGTAGGTTCCCATTTATATATTTTTGTTTATGTTGATTTTTTATTGATTATAGGTTTTGTGGGATTTATAAGTAAATACTAATAAAGAAGTTGTTTTTAGTTTTCAATTTTTATAATAAATTCCGTGGAACAAATAATTCTTGACACAGGCCGCGTCTTTTCTATAAAAAGTTATGAAAACGAAAAGAAACTGACATGGCCACAAATGTGTTGTATATGTTTTTTTTGTTATCTACTTCTAAGGAAGACGAAATAATTATTTTTAAACTGCATTAAAAGTGGTGTTGATTAGAGTTTATATCTAGGGTGCGTGGTGCGGTTAGAAGGTATGATACTTATATCGGTTGAATGTGAATTATTTTGAAAATACGTTAAATTCCTATGAACGATACATAACTACAGTAGTAGGCGTTACGGGTGCGAAATGTTTATCAATTGCGTGAATTTAATTTATTTTAGCGCTGGAAATTTCACGAGACGTTAGCTCTCTTCTGCGGACATGCAAACAATTAATTACGAGGGTTATTAATGTGAGGCATTAGTCGGGAGCGGGCCATGTCAGCGGTCTCTCGGACTCGTAACCGTATCCGCAAACTCATCTTAGCATATTTAAATTCCGTGTTTAAGTATCGCCTAAGTGCTACTCTGCGGGTGTACATCCAACTAGATTTTAGGATTTATTCGTCTTGTAGAGCACAAGTGCACTCCACTGAAATAAATAAATAAAGGTTTCCACAGTAGATCCTTTCATTTCAACGTTTTTTGAGTGCATATGTATATGGAAAACGTTTTCTAATATATAAAATAAATCTTACTCAAGGACGTTTTATTAATACAGTAAAATACTTTAAATTAGTAATATAATATATATTACTAATTTAAAATATTTAATCAATATTTACATACATTAAATGTTATTTTTAGTTTAATTTACCACTGGTTCGGAAAATATCTCTGAATTCGTTAATTAAGTCTTTATAATATTAATAAAAAAGCCGGGTGGTGACAAACCAAAGAAATCCATAATCCCATTTCCTTACGTGGATGTCATAAGAAGCTACTACGAGAAATACAGCTAGCTTTCACTAACTTCATCTATTATGGTACCTATTTATGAGTAAGACAATGCTTGGCACCGTCGAGTCTAAAGACGAAGACGATAGCCCGTTGATCCAACAACATACAAGTGTTAAAATTAAACATTTTGTACAACCGACTTCAATATATATTATTAAGGATAACTGAAAAACGATTAGTCAGACCTTAGTCAATCAATTTATATGGGACCATATGAGAAGCAATGGTGGCAATGGGCCGGCCATATAGCTCGAAGAACCGACAACCGATGGGGAAGAAAGGTTCTCGAGTGGCAGCCTCGTACCGGCAGGCGAAGTGTAGGGCGTCCCCCCACTAGATGGAGTGACGACCTGGTAAGATATGCAGGAAGTCGATGGATGCAGGTGGCTCAGGACCGTGCTTTGTGGCATTCTTTGGGGGAGGCCTATGTTCAGCAGTGGACTTGTGAAGGGCTGTAATGATGATGATGATGATGATATGAGAAGCACTAGCTATCAAATAAAAAAGAATCATCAAAATCGGTTCACCTAGAAAAAAGTTATGAGGTAATAATACACATAAAAAAACATACAGTCGAATTGAGCACCTCCTCCTTATTGAAGTCGGTTAATAATTAGATAGTCTACGGGGAGCAGCGTAAAAGGTGTCAGACATATGTGATCGCATATCATTCCTATATGCGGTAGGTTCATATCTAGCTGCGAAATTATACGGGCTGATAAAAATAAAAACATTAAAAGTGAAGCTAAACAAAGGTCTTTCTTATAGATTACCTCATAGGAGGCATATTTGCCATAGTTGCTACGTTTGGCAAGCGGGTTGGCAACCGCATCTTTTTATTATTTTTAGTTGTTATTAGGAAGTCACTGCTGCCCATCTCCTGGTTTGTTTCCCTCTGTTCTTACGCCACCCACGTGATGATATGGGGTAGTAGATATTGTTACACTTTTTGTATTTTACATGACTTAAATCGGTAAAGCTACCAAGTGGTAGAACTCCTCTTCTACCCAGGAGTCCGTGTGTTACATTCTTACCAATTTTTGCCGCCAAATAGTAGTGCTTGTACTGTTGTGTTTCGATGTAAAGAGTAAAGAGGACAAATATAATTACTTGATGCTTGATAGCTTTGAGTCATTCCATCTTAATACTTAGAGGTGATAACGCATCTCTAGCCTTCCTTTATAAAAAAAAATTCCCAGGTGAACTGTAGATTCGTTTGTTACGTCAGTATAAGAAAAGGAAGCTTGGCAGTTCCGAAACTTTGCTATCGATATATCAAACGTTCCGCTTTGTTGTTTAAAGTTAGCGCCAATTTAAAATGAGTATAGCATAAAGTGGAATAATTTGCCAGCGCCTGTCTAATATCCATCCGATTACAATGTTGGTGTGACTAGACGTGAATAGACTTTTGTCTAGCTAAACCAGTGCGCTACCTTACCATTTACCATCAATTATAGCTTATAAAAAATCTTTATCAAAAACTTTCATCAATGTTAATATTCGCGTTGTTGTATTCTGTGGATAACTTTTAGAATCGGAAGTAATCACGGTGTTCAAATTGGTAAGATGAATCTCATGATCGTTTTCATTATAAAACCTAAACTAAATTGAAGAAGTATGTGTATACGTTTGTATATTATAAATGCACACTAAACAGAAAGTAGACTCATCCTATAAATACTTTCTGACTAGATTTGAATATTTCATTCTATAATAAATATAGTTAACAAACATACTTGAGAGTCTATCGTTATAGTAGAGATTATGACGAAATTATTTGGTTTTATGATAGGAGTTAATTAACTATCGACAAGGCAACACTACAAGCGGGACGTGGGTGAGGGCCAGCGGTGATAACGTATATGTAATCCGATAAAATATACGAGTATGTACGCGAGGCAATAGGTGCCTCCCGCGCCGCTCGTTACTTGTAATTACTTCCTGACGTTTTTAGAGATCCGCATCCATAAAAATTATAAAAAAAAATTCAGAACCTTTTTCAAATAATGTGCATACTTTTACAATTATAATTTACTAGTTTTGGATATAAATACTTGCCATATAAAGGTTTTACTAAGCTTTTGTTTTCTTGTGGTTTTATAAGAAAATTCTCCCTGTCCTGTATCCTTACATTTATTCCTTTGTGGCATTCCATGGAGAAGCCTATGTTCAGCACTGGACTTGAGATGGGCTGTAATGATAATGTAAAAGAGCCAGTAAAAATACCAGTCCACCTGATTGTAAGTGGATCTTGGAAAATTGCGCGTCTTGATTATTAATCGAGTAAAAAAGGTCTCCGGTTCTTTACACTCACCATACGGAGCTGTTATTTTACCCGGCTATTATTGTCAGAGCGTGGACCTTCCCCGGTCGATCCGACTCATTCGTGCTACGACTATAATATAGCTGTAACATGGCTGTACCACGTAAAAAAGGATTGCACGTGATCGAATTCAGTTGTATCCATTTCACATCAACATTTAACCTTTTTTAAGTTTATTGTTCTACAAATGCCATTCTCACTACATTAGGTTGGCGAGTGTACCTAAAGTTGATAGCCTTGAACAGGTAATGCTGCTTCAGTGCAGCATTACCTGTTCAAGGTAATACTGCACTGGTACCAGTCTGTAAAATTTGAATACAAAATTGTGGATTGATATTTCATTACTAGTCAATCGCCAAAGGCTTGTCCGAAAATTAGGACGAGCCGCAGTGGAGGCAAGCGACGAAAATTTCAATTTTTCTACTTACATCTCATATCAATGATTAAGAAACTTATTGTTGTAGTTAACGATCCCTATATTCGAAATAACATTTAATTTCACCAAAACTAACATTTTGAAATAATATTTTGTTTTCAGTATGTTTCATCTTATAGTAACATACGAATTTGTATTCTCGGACGGCTACCAGTGACTGGCTCTCTCTTTGAGCCGTGGCTTCAATTTCACTATGTTTGATGTGTTTAATTACTTTGTTTGTTCTTGTTCGGCGGGTGATGCTTGCTGCGGTCTCCCTAAGTCGAGAATACTACCGAAAATGTAAGCATTCACAAATTAAATGTAACCCACGTCAAACTAAATAAATTGTTTAAGCCCGAAAATGAAATAATTAAAGTGATATGAAATAGCCGCAATGAAATAAATATCTCTTACGTTTGATCAAAGAACTTAATTAATAATTACGGTCTTTACCTATGATATTGTCGTTCTACAGTAGGTACTGGCCATTTCAAATTAAAATAATTTTTGTTTGGCTAAGAGTTCAAATTTCAAACTAATTTTACTTTAAAAACATGGAATTATTTTGTTCAAAATTAGTCATTTGTTTATTGATAAGCGTTATGTTTTCATCGCATTTGAATCTTTTTCGTCATCATGGATACGTTAAAAATTCGAGTAATTCTGGGATATGACTACCGTAGTAGAAACAACGTGGCACAAGCGGCACTCAATATCAACGACGTTTACGGAGCGATTACTACAAACGAACGCACCACCTGTTATTGGCTTGGCAACTTCCGTTCTGGAAATTTCGACCTTAAAAATAAACCCCGTGGTCGTCCGAAAACTTTGGTCGACAATGACGAATTAAAAGCGAATGTGGAAGCTGATGATACTCAACCTACGGCTTAATTAGCAGCAGCTTTTGACGTTTGCATAAAATATTGGCCCATTTGCGTTAAATTAGCAAGGTAAAAAAGCTTGACAAATTGGTGCTCCACGAACTCAATGATCGCGAGCGCAAAGTACGTGTCGAGACGTGCCTTGCGCTGCTCAACAGGCACACAAGCGAAGGAATTTTGAACCGCATTGTTACCTGCAACAAAACATGAATTCTGTTTGACAAACGCAAATGCTCAGAAAGTTGGTTGGGTCCTGGTTCAGCACCTAAACAATTCCCTAAACGAAAACTTAGCCCTAGATAAGTGATGGTCACTGTTTGGTGTTCTAGCGCCGGTGTGATCCATCACAGCTTGTTACCAAACGGGATGAGCATTCCTGCAGATGTGTACTGTGAATAACTGTACACAATGATGGAGAACGTCGCACGTCTCCAACATCCCCGCTTTTCCTGCACGACAACGCGCAACTTCTTACTGTACAACAGACGGTCTCCAAGTTACAAGACCCGGGGTTGGAAGCTCTCCGTCATCCGTCATACTCACCAGATATTGTGCCTACAGACTTCTACTTATTACAGAATTTTTGGCGGGAAAAATATTCAATACCAGAAAGGCAGTACAAAATGTATTTGAAGAATTTCTTGGGTCAGCTGATTTTTTCAAGAAAGTAAACAATAAACTGCCACTGCGTTGGCAAAGATGCATCGGTTACATGGGTGATTACATTGATTAATAGAAATAAAAAATATAGAAAAAAAGTTATGTTAACTTATTTAATAAAAAACGGCAATTTCATAGATAAGGACCTAATATTACTAAAATTGCAGGGCGTGAAATACCAAATGCGAAATTCATTTTAAACAGAGTGAAACGTAGAAAAATACAAACAGCTTGAACACGCGTCAAGTAAATCTTACTGGAAATCTTTTATAATTTGTATGATTTTTATTTTAGTCGTTATAAGGAAGACGCTGCGCTACTGCCCATTTTCTGGTTTGTTTGCCACTGCCGCCTCTCACGATACCAACAACGGGGTGATATATGGTAGTGGATATTCTTACACCGCCACTACAGGGTTTGATTTTTATAATAACATTTAAAAATAAAAAATCTGCGGTTGCCAGTCCGCCTGCCAAGCGTAGCAACTTTGTCAAATATTTCCCTATAAACTAATATGTGGGAGAGGCTTTCAGTAGCGAACTTTTAATAGGCTGTAACGGTGGAAACATAATGAAACCTAATCGTTAATATAATTACATTGTGGTGGTGGCGTTAAAGAATTCGATACACAATCCTGACTAGAATGTGTCGTAGAAATAATCTATTGGAATGTTCAACAGATCTTGTGGTCCCAGATAGATGGTTTTTAGGTTATTACATAACTTGTATAAATTACCTTTTGATAGTTTATTTAAATACTACAGTATTGTTCTTCTTGAACTTCATCAACCTACACATTAGTATGTACATATTACATTCATAATAGTTCACAGGTAGACATGGGCCTCTGTCTGCTGGAGGATTTGTCGCTATCGCTATTCTTGGTCTACTGTCTATGCCAAGTAATAATACCGAGATTGGCAACGGAAAGCAGCGTCAAAAGTGTAAGGGATCAATCAGACAGAAGGCGTTCACGCGTTCAAGCGTTCCGCATTCGCGTTCTGCGTTCGTTATGCTGTATTACGTTACATAGACATACCCAGACAGCAGTCGTTCTGATCGCGTTGATCAATCAGGACACACGCGTTCGCGCATTGTTAGTCGTACTAACATACTCAACTTCTCGGTCGGAAAGGTGTTTTTTATATAATGTGAAGAATGCTGATTATAAAAAGCGAGGAAAAGTAGCAGAAGAATGGTTACAAATTGCCAGAGAAATGGATGAATTATAAAAAAATTGTTCATCAGTAAACCGTTTACAAAACAGTATGAAATTCTCCATCTTGTTCTCTATTCTTATTTATTGGGCGCACCCAATTTTTCCTTTTTGATCCACAATATCGATCATTTAACGTAGACTTCCTAACAAATAATAGCGAAAACATCGGCTCTCTAATTTAATGGTATCGTATAACCGTATATCGTATTCCACCAAAAAATTAAACAACCTACCAGAATTACACCAAACAGCTGCACATGCATTGATTTACTATTTATTAATTTTAAATTAAAATATATGAAAATAGCTGTTCATCAATTTGATCTTTCAGATCACTGTAGTTTATTAATTTCTATACCTTCTCGAACACAAAACGTAAAGCAATTTTTATTATATAAACGAATATACATACAACGATTTGAATAATTCTAAATTCAAAAATGAAATTTCTAATAAAAATTGGATCGACATGCTACTCAAACCTAATAAAAATGTAAATGAAAATTATATCATATTTAGTGAAATCTTACAAAGCGCTTTAAAAAAATGTATACCAAAATTACTATTAAAAATAAAAAATAAAAACGCACCAAAGAAATATTATTTAACAGTAGCATTAAAACATCGTGTCAATATAAAAGATTTTTATAGTTATTGGTTTGTAAAACAAAAAATAAAAATGTTAAATATTACTATAAACATGATTGTAAAATACTAAAAAAAGCCATCAATATATGCAAAAAATTATGTAACAAATATAAATTCGAAAATTCTCAAAATAAAACTAAAACTATGTGGCAGAATAAAAATAACAAGACAAACAAAAATACAAGAAAACATAGAAATGTGCAACTCAAAATACCAGATAAACATCATTTATGTGATCCTAAAACAGTTGCGAACTCATTTAATACTTTTTATACATCTATTGGAAGTTTACACTCAAATTACAGTAATTTAAATAGAACACCTTTAGCGAAAGCTATCGAAAATACTCTCTTCTTAAGCCTAGTAGAAACTAATGAAATAAATACCATAATAAAAAATCTCAAAAATAAATCATCCTTCGGTATTGATGAAATTACTCCTACTTTGATAAAAAGTTGTGCTGATTTGTTAACACTGTATACAATATAAGTAAACTAATTTTTTTTAGAAGGTGTCTTCCCAGATGCCCTCAAAATATCCCTAATCAAACCCGTGCATAAAAAGTGTGAACTTACTGACATAAATAGTTATCGATCTACTCTGTTACCTACGTCGGCTGAAATATTTGAATCGGCCATGGCAAAACGTCTTTGTTCATTTTATAAAAATTTAAAGTTTTACATGAAAACCAAAATGGCTTTAGAAAAGACCACTGTACCACATTTGCAATTTATAAATGCGTAAAAACATCCTAGACGAAATCGACAACAAATAATTCGCAGTAGACCTCTTGCTCGATATGAGTAAAGCCTATGACAGAGTTTGTTATAGAACTCTATTGGATAAACTATATCAAACAGGAATTAGGGAAGTAGCTCACAATTGGTTTAAATCCTATCTTTATAACCTTTTCAATATGTAGAAACTGAAAATACTGACTTCGAGACTGGCAAAATTACTCGTGTCAGATCTGATGCAACTCTCATTACTGGTTCTATCCCTCAATGTAGCATTTTGGGATGCATTTTGTTTCTTGTTTACATAAATAATCTCCCAAACATACTGAACAATCTATGTGTGGTGTGTGCTCTTTGCCGATGACATCTTCATCTTAATCTCTTGCACTAATTCTACGGATTTAGCAACAAAATTGAGCTGTATATTAGATAAAATTACTAACTGGCTAGAATTAAATAATCTACAACTTAACCTTAATAAAACTGAAATTATTCCATTTTAACCCTACCAAAAACTGCTTTACAAATACCTTATAGCTATAAAAACATAAAACTAGAAACTATGAACTCTGCTACTTTGTTAGGAATAGACCTGGATACGCATTTGAGTTGGAAACAGCACATACAAAATGTTTTGAAAAAATACCCTCTTTTATTTACGCTCTACAGTACCATAAACGTGTGACAGACTTTTAGACTGCCCTTGCGGCTTACTATGCACATGCTCATAGCTATAGCATCATATTGTGACTAAACTCTTGTGATTTAAAAAAGAATTATATAACAAAACAAGTGTCTACGAATATTAACAAATTTAGACCAAATGGAATCATGTAAACCTCACTTCATTAAACATAAAATATTAACACTTACATCTATCCTCGAGTCATGTAAATTCGTCAGAAAACACCTAAAATTGTACTCACCTATTACAAGAACCCTTCTCCATATTAAAATTAGTCTCGACTAGCTCCCACGTTATGTCAATAAAAATTTATAACCATTTACCGAATTCTATAAAAATCCTAGAAAACCCTGCGCAATTTAATAAAAAATTAAAAACATTCCTTATTAATAAATGTTATTATACTGTGAATGAATTTTTGACGATAAATAACGACAAAGAAAGAATACTTCGACTATGTCGTATTTCTAATTTCGGTAACTTATATAGAATCATTTTGAATGTTGATGTTATGATATTTTATAATTTATGTTTAAAAGTTAGATTATACTAAAATAGTGTCCTCTAGTGTTGGTATGCCCTTGCAGGGCGTCACATGTATACCTATCAAATGTAACATCTTAAATTTGTAATGTGGCATGCAATAATCAATTTGAATTAATTTATCTATCGATGAAGAACTATAGTCAAAAAACATGGCGCCGCGTAGACCGTCCAACAGCGGGACTTGTAAGCAACTGAACGCTCGAACGTAGAACGCAAACGCGGAACGCTTGAACGCGTGACCACTTCCTGTCTGATAGAACCCTAAAGGGCTCCCGAGACGGTCAAACGGTTTGATTCAAACCTCACGTGTTTGACCAAACCGTTTGATGACGCTTTGAATTCGCATCAAACAGAAGCGCGCAGTGTGGCTTCAAAGTTCAAACAAGAAAGTCCTATTGCGGTTTCAAAAAATGCTGTCGACTATCGATAAAGATTTTCACGCGTTTATTGTATTAATGTCTTGCTTAAATAATAAGAAAAAAAAAATTTGGTGCAAAGAATGGTACAAATTAAGATATCGTTTCACACATGAACATCTATAAAGAGTGCTAGAAACTAGCGCACCAGATGATTATAAGAACTTTCTGAGGATGGACAACGATTCTTATAAAAATTTATTGAATAAAGTTCGACCATTACTTCAAAAACAGGATATCTACTAACATAAGGCAAGCTATTCCAGTAAATCAAAGATTGTCTATAACATTGAGGTATTTAGCATTTTGGAAACCACAGAACGTAATGCTTCGAAATTCAGCACAAGACTGATGATGTTTGATCAAACACATCGCGAAGACGAACAAACGGTGCTTCAAACAAAACCAGAATATAAATTTCCATCAAACGAGCTTCAAACACGTAACGTTTGATCAAACCCGTCAAACCAACGGCGTAAACGATCAAATTGGTTTGACTCAAGCCAAAATCTACGTGCTTGAATCAAACCGTTGGACCGTTTCGGGGGCCCTTAAGAGATCTGTATTGTTATTACGTATCCGCTTGGCAAGTGTGACGATAACGGCAAATCTTGCATGCACTGAAAGAGACTAATTTCCGCAATGAACTTAACCAAGAATTATTAAAAATTAAATTTTGAGTTTTTCTTATGACTAATTTACGCATTTTATATTATTAGAATCGCCTGTGGTCGATTTTTGAAATAAACTGTGAGAAAACAACGTTTGCATAAATTTTTTATGTGATACCTGTTTACCCATGCGGGGGAGGTAAAGGCATCTCACTCAACTCATATAACCATGAACGTGATGGAAATGGTTTCATATAAATCGACGGCTCCGTGGCGCAGTGGCTTAGCAATGAGTTGCGGTGCTAAGGGCCGCTTCTTCGAATCCCGCACGGAACAAGTATTTGTATGGTCTACAAATGATTGTTATGGGTCTGTATGTTTATCCTTGTGAAATCTATGTATGTCAACTTACCCGCGGTAACGTTCTTTAAAAAAAGAAGATATAATTGGTTTGAACGCTTGCATGGAAAAATCATGTGTGTTCACTTTATTTTACCCACCTTAACGACAACATACATGTACGATTTTATACGCGAGCAATTCTCGAATTCGATTCTCGCCAGCACCAGTATAGTTGTAAAATGCAATTTTAAGTGCAATTTTACTACATGCTTGTCGTTAAAGAAAAATATCGCGGGGAAACTTGAATGTTCAAGAAATAAAAAAAGAAGGGCTCTGTACCTAGCAGTGTGAGAGACGTATATAAACACATCAACATAATCTAGGGATACCATAATCCTAAATTATTTACGACTTAGTATTTTTAAATCTTTTTAGTTTTCATAAAAAGTTTATCTAAAGATTGAAAACTCTTTTATTCTATTCTCAAAATTTAAAAATGTAAATAATAAATAAACAAAATAAGGCGGCAAAATTGTTAGTACTTCGTTACGTCAAGGAAAATTAAAATTGTTCTGCGGATATTAATTAACGAAAAGAGATTAGATTGTTTTTCTTTTTCAATTTAACGTGCTGTGTGAGTTTTAAGAGTCATGTCACGTCGTCATTTGAGTCGGGATGAAATGTTACGAGCCGTGGGCATGTTAGAAAATGGTGCATTCAACGCGTCATGCTAAGCGACCAAACCGTGCGAAGGAGGTTGCATGAAGTTGGTCTTCATGTTCAAAGACAGCTACGTGTTTCAGCATTGAGACGTGGCAATCGTCGTCGGCGGATTTCGCGAGCTCGGGAGCATTTACCTTGGAGTGACGAACAATGGTCTTTGGTGCCGTTCACCGATGAGTTTGGGTTTCATCCATGTTCACGAAGAACACGCGTTTGGAGAACTCTAGGGAGAGTTAGCCGTCTACGGCACCCTCAGGAGGTCCACTGGCTGGACAATCATGGCGTGGGCAGGAATTCGTCTTGGCGGACGAACTCTACTCGTTTGGATCCAAAGCAGCATGACTGCACAAAAACACCACGATGATGTAGTAGAGCTGTTATTGTCTCACACAGAATCCAAACTGGCCAGGAATTTCTACTCATGCACGATAATGGTCCTTCCCATATGGCGCGGCTGGTATCAGCCGCTCTCCTAGACCACGATATTCAAGTTTTGGATTAGCCTGAACAGTCGCCCAACTTAAAATCCTTGCGAGCATGTCTGGCACGCCTTACAATGAAAAGCTTTGAGAGATTTCCCGCCAAATTTGACGACGGAACAAGAACTTTACGAACACTTGCGAAGAACATGTGGGAACTCAAACCGCAGCAAGATATTGACAATTTAATTTTAAGTATGAACAATCGATGTCGATGTGTAATTATTAATGTGAGAGGAACTCTGATTATTAATAATTAGATTTTATATGATTTTTTCAATGTTAATTAAAATTTAATAGTTTTATAAAAAGAAATAATAAATTTTATCATAATAATTTTTTACGGCGATTTAAAAAAATTCCATTTTTATTTAAAACAAATAAATTACGAAATGTTTTTTATTTTTGATTAAATATCTTAAAATAAGCTATCATTCTCATTTTATATATACTATATCAGAAAATTCTTTATAGATTTTTAGATATTTGATGAAATATAAAATATCCGTACATTCTGTTGATGTGTTTATATAGATGACAAATAAGCATTTTAAATAGTAATTATCAATTTCATTGGGGTTGGGGGCAGGGTGGGATCAAACTGGGATTACTTGGGTTCCTCGCGTACTATGAAGTTTATGGTGAGCAATTAGCCATTTTAATACGTAAAATTTTTTTTACACTACGAATTTATTTTAAAAATACTTAATAATGAAATTGTTATTACTTATATTCCCGATTTGCTTAAAATATCAGATACGAAAATAAATTCTCAAAACAATGAAAAATCATTAGTGATTTCATTCAACGTGGTCGCTGGAGCAAGCAAGCAAGCAGGATACCTATTTAAAATTTTAATGAAATCGTCATTAAAATAATTGTTAATTTCAGAAAGCGGGGGCGAAGCGTTCCAGAAAGGCGAGTCTTGGGTTCACAATATATCTTGCGGGCAGGCAACCGCGATTTGACTGACGGCGCACTCTGAAAGGACATTTATCAGCCTCACTAGCGGGTTACACTAAACCAAACAACAATGAATCCTCATTGACAAATTATGCCGGCATTTCTCATTCCAGGTCGTTTCTTTTGAATAATAAGCGCCGAAAATAAATTTTGTCGTTTCAATGACACAGATTTTTTTATTTTTAAAGTAATATTTCACAAATTTCCCACGGCCAGAACTTTTTCTATCATGAGTACATACTAGCAATATAATAATAATTTAATCCAAGTACTATTTTAAAACTTTTAAAACAATGCTCTGTTTTCACGTAATATCCTCTAATTTTTTTGCCAAAAAATCCTATTTATCTGTAGAAAAATTACCGAATAACATGCTGAAAATTCTGAAAATGAAAATGAAAATAATATCTGACAGATTAAAATAAACTTAAGATGTGAGGCAATTTATATGCTTATTTCAAAAGGTGAATGTTTTTCGTAACAATGGATTGGAACATGGTGGTATAATAAACTTAACTTATTTTAATCACGTTATGATAGTACAAATAATGAATTTATGGTCCAGTGATATGTTGCGAATATTTATAATACAAGTAAGCTGAAGTAGCAATGGGCGGGCCATATAGCTCGAAGAACCGACAACCGATGGGGAAGAAAGGTTCTCGAGTGGCAGCCTCGTACCGGCAGGTGAAGTGTAGGGCGTCCCCCCACTAGATGGAGTGACGACCTGGTACGACATGCAGGAAGTTGATGGATGCAGGTGGCTCAGGACCATGCTTTGTGGCGTTTCATGGGGTAGGCCTATGTTCAGCAGTGGACTTGAGAAGGGTTGTAATGATGATGATGAAGTAGCTTATAGTTATAAGACTAAACATACGAGTATTATTAGTGGTTGTAAACGCGATTGCTGATCTGTCCCGGGTTCAAACCCGGGTCGGACCAAAAGCAGTTATTGGGTTTTCTGTCAAGAAATTCTCAGTAGCAGCCCGGAGTCAGGAAGTTGGCGGTGTTTCACCACCGTGCCTCGGAAAGCACCTAAAGCTGTTGTTCTTGCACCTGATCTCTCTCCGGTCGTGTCAAATTGCCGTCCCATCAGACTATGAGAGTGAGGGAATAGAGAGTGCACCTGTGCTTGCGCATACACTTGGCCACTATAATCCTATCCTTGGCAGATGGCTAGCTAGCCCACCGTGACCGAAATTCGGTCTGGAGGACGATATTTTTATTATTGTAACAATAACCTACGTTCACATGTAATTAAAGGAAGTGCAATATAAAAAACGATCGATACAGGTGAGATTATAAGTGATGGCGCGTCATTTGTTAAATGAAAGCCACTTATGAAAATGAATGTAACACGCGGATAAACCAAAGCCTATTTTCCGCGCGAAGTAAAGCGAGCGGTTACAAATTGCTTTGGGCAAAGCGTAAATTTTAATTTTATCTCTAATACCCAAATGAGCACCGTGACTCGACATAATAAATGTACTCTTACCACGTTAGGTGCGCGGTCGATTCAGTTGAACCATTCGTGATTTCTAAATAAGTGCAAGGTGAGTGCGAAATTAAACATGATAAAAATATTACAACGAATGGGTGACTATGGTTAGTTCATTTAAAATTAAAAATAATATCACGTACATTTTGCTAAGGATTAAATTTTATTTTATGTTTACTGGGTAACTTTGTTGAATGTAAATGCTTAGAGTTTTTTTTGTAATAGTAAATTTTCTTATAAGTTATATTATCATATTTTCTTATTGAGCTTTTTTTTATACGCGACATAGGTGCGTGTATTTAAAATATTCGTACAAAAAGCCATTAGGAAATTCGTTCCAGTCATTATAATTAAAGAGCCATGATAGCTCAGTGGACGGAAATGCTAGTCTTCCCCCAGTTATCAAAGCTACAGTAAAATATTGATCTAATACTATGGTAACTGATAAGAATTTCGTATTATGTACGCATAGTAAAAGAAATTAATTTTACTAGTAACGAGGCATCCCATCTGAGTTCTCAGGGGGCACAACGCATCTGCATTTTGATGCTTCATCGAAAATTGATAGAGTATATGGGCTAAAACATCCACTTACCAGCAGGTGTACCGTTTGCTCGTTTATCACTCTTACTAGAAAAAACTAAGCTAACTAACCTCAGGTACTGTTTTCCTACGCAATTATCAGATAAAATGTTGAAATTCGTATCCGATGAAAAGGTGAATTATTCGGAAACACATTCGTAGGAGGTATGAGAATAATAAGAAATTGCCAATGTATTAATGTACCTAAAACAATTATTAGTGACATACAACACATTAAACATTAATAATTAAGCCTTGTCGTGGCGGCGGAAGAGAGTACATCATCTCATTTTGTTCCGTGAGTATCGTAGAATATTTTAATGATAAATATATACAATATTAAAAACTATAATAATGTTGCGCGCCACTATTAATGTCTTGTACATGGCAGCACTAGTTACACTAGTGCCCTCTAGTGTCGAGTAAATGAAAGTATTGCGCGCCACTATTAATGTCTTGTACATGGCAACACTAGTTACACTAGCGCCCTTTAGTGTCGAGTAGCAGAACTAGGAGAGTCAAGATCCTTCCAGAAATTTCGGGACCGATATGTACTCGAACATTCTAGATGTCGCTACAGTAGAAGATTCTGGAAACTATCTGAGGCCCTATATAAGGCCGGTATGGACCACGACCGAGGCAGTATTGGATTGGCGATACAAGAGAATACTTCGAAGCGAAATAACGGCGAACTGTGTTTTATTATTAGTGTGATTTTAGATTGTAATTAGTGTTGTGTAATTAAAGTGTCAATTTTGGTAATTCAATTGGCAGTTTTTAATTGTCTCGAACCCCAAGCTCGTAACAATTGGTGTCAGAAGTGGGATCAAATATGCCGATTTTACCTAAAGACGACACCGAGGGTATCCGTACCCGAAGTCAACGCCATCAGGAGACGGACCAGAAACGATTTGGTGGTGCAACGTCACAGACGTCGGCAGGCCAGTTGCCGACCACGGAGGCCGGCCCGTCAGCAGCTCCTGCATCTGTAGCACCTGACTTAGGTACTCTGATGATGATGCTGCAGGAACAAGCTCGCCGACAGGAGGAACAGGCCCGCCGACAGGAGGAACAGGCCCGCCGACAGGAGGAACAGGCTTGTCGGTTGGAAGAGCAGCTGCAGCGCGGACAGGAGGAACAAGCCCGCCAACAGGAGGAACAGGGCCGTCGGTTGGAAGAGCAGCTCAAACGCGATAAGGAAGAGCAGATACTTCTCATGAAGGACCTTCACGCTACCTTCGGGAAAGAAATAAGTGAGGTGAAGGATAAGGTTGCTCAATATGAGAACCGCCTGTCGGAAGCTGAAACCCGAATCGACCAAGTGTACAATCAGGTTGAAAATGTGATGGCTGACATGAAGAAAACGCTGAATGACCTCAAAATTGGGGATGGAGTTACAGCTCCCGTGGTAGCTACAACACCTTCACTACGTGGATTCAAAGTGCCACCGTTCGACGGGACTTCTTCCTGGTCGGCCTATAAAATCCAGTTCGAGGCTGTCATGAAAGCGAACGGCTGGAATAAAAGTCAGGCCATGACTGCTCTCACCCTAGGCCTGCGCGACCAGGCATTAACTGTTCTGGAAGCTCTCGGTAAGGAAGTGACTTACGAGCAGCTCCTTGAGGCATTGGAGGCGAGATATGGCGACGCTCACCTGGAACACGTGTTTCGTGCGCAGCTCAAAGATCGCGTGCAACGCAGTAACGAAAACCTGCAGCAGTGGGCCCTTGAGGTGGAGAAGCTGGTTCGAAAAGCATACCAGTCTGTACCTGCGTTTATTATAGGGAACCTGGTGCAGACATTCATCGACGGCATCCGCGACCTTGAAGTCAGAGCTGCTGTGAGGCTCGGGCACCACGAGACGCTTAAGGACGCCTTGACCCATGCACTGGAGGTGGAAGCCGTGCGGCAGGATCATCATTCCCACCGCGTCAGGGAGGTTGCAGCAGCTACAGTTCAGGACCGCAATAAAAGCTACAGCCCTAGGTGCTACGGCTGTGGAGAAAGGGGTCATCTTCGATCCAGCTGCCCTAAGCGAACTATAGAAAGGGAAGGTGATCGATCTCGAGAGGGTAGTGCGGCTAACAGCACCGCCCAGCAGCAGCAGGGAAACTGGCGGGTGCTGGCTGATGTTAAAAAAGCCCCAAGGATTTTGATCTCACAAACCCGTGATGGGAACAGCCTGATCATCAAGGGCGAAGTTAACGGAACGCCGTGTAAACTGACCATAGACACTGGAGCCTCTCGCACGGTTGTCAGTTCCCAACTTGTAAGTCGGTTCCTTGGGGACTCCGCATACAACCGAGAACGCATTAATTTGGTGACAGCCACTGGTCAGCGCATACCCGTCCGTGGAGAGAAGGAGATGGAGTTGAAGCTAGGCAACATGATCTACCTGCATAATGTCATCGTGGCTGATATAATGGACGACTGCATCCTGGGCCTAGACTTTATGAGGAAGAATTGTTGTGAGATCGACGTTAAGCAAGGTGTTTTGAAATGTGGACAAGAGGAACTTTTCATGGAAGGGGCGTTACCAGGGAATGTGTACAGCCTTAAGAAGATTGTTCTTCCGCCGAGATCGGAAACGATAGTGCCGGTTAGTCTTCCTCGGAGTCCTGGGCAAGCTCATCGTTGTGTACTCGTGGAAAGGGTAGACAATGACCTTCCATGGAAAGTGGCTCGAACCTTGGTCAGAACCACCGACATCTCAGGAGTACGTGTGTTGAACCTTTGTGATCAGGAACAGATTATAGAAAAAGGCACATTGGTTGGTACTAGTGAGGAAGTGGATTGGTTGCGTCGGTGCGAATATCTATCGACCGGGACCCCTAGTAAGGATGGACAAACGAGAGTGACCACACTTTTAGAAGACTGTCGCAGCGTTCTCTCCCCGAATAAAATGGTCAAGGCGAAGAAGTTGTTACTCAAGTACGCCAATGTTTTCTCGTCAAACGAAGCTGACATAGGAAAGACTGGCTTAGTTCAACACAAAATAAACACAGGACAAGAATTGCCTATTCGTCAGCGGCCAAGAAGATTGCCTGTTGCACGTGAAAAGGAAGTGGAAACCATGATTGAGGGAATGGTGAAGGATGGTGTTATTGAACCTTCATCTAGTCCATGGTGTTCACCTGTGGTGCTGGTAAAGAAGAAGGACGGCAGCATGCGGTTTTGTGTTGACTACCGCCGCCTGAACGACGTTACGAAGAAAGACAGCTATCCCTTGCCTAGAATTGATGACACGCTGGACATGCTCACAGGCGTAAAGTGGTTTAGTACGCTGGACCTGAAAAGTGGCTACTGGCAGGTTGAAATTGACCCTAAGGACAAGGAGAAAACTGCATTCTCTACAGGAAAGGGTCTGTGGCAATTTAAAGTCATGCCGTTTGGATTGTGCAATGCTCCAGCAACGTTTGAAAGATTGATGGAGCTTGTACTTACCGGGCTAATTGGAGATGCCTGTCTGGTCTATTTGGATGACATCATCATCGTAGGCCGTACGTTTGAGGAACACCTTCAAAACCTGGAACGCGTGCTCATGAAGATCCAGAGTGCCAACCTCAAGATGAGTCCAAAGAAGTGCTCACTATTCAAACGGCAAGTTAGTTTTTTGGGGTATGTAGTGTCGGAAGAAGGTATCCGCACGGATCCAGAAAAAATTGCCGCTGTCAAGGAGTGGCCGGTTCCAAAAGACAAGACAGAGGTTAGAGCATTTTTGAGTTTGTGCTCTTATTATCGGCGATTTGTGAAGAACTTTGCAGATATAGCCAAACCTCTGCACAAGCTAACCGAGGAGAAGGGACATTTCTGCTGGGATGAAAGTTGCGATATTGCATTCCAGGAGCTCAAGAACCGTCTGTGCAAAACACCTATTTTGGGGTACCCTGATGCGGGCAAGGAATTCATAGTTGACACAGACGCAAGTGATATAGGACTTGGCGGTGTGTTGTCTCAACGGAATGGTGATCAAGAGATTGTGATAGCGTACTTCAGCAAGTCGTTGTCAAAGCCGGAAAGGAACTATTGTGTCACAAGACGGGAATTGCTTGCTGTGGTAAAGTCCTTGCAGCATTTTAGCAAATATCTTCTAGGGCGGAAATTCCACTTACGAACTGACCATGCTGCACTGAAATGGCTATTGCAGTTCAAAAATCCGGAAGGACAAGTTGCGAGATGGATTGAACTACTGCAGGAATACGACTTTGTGATCGAACATCGCAGCGGGAAATCTCATGGCAATGCAGATGCATTGTCAAGAAGACCTTGCCCTGAAGATTGCAAGCATTGTACTAGGCAAGAGGGTAAGGAAGTGGTATCTGTGAAGATGCTCAGGACAGAGCAGCTCAGCAATGAGTGGAAGGACAGCCTACAACATGCACAGCAGGAAGATTCGGATATTAAGCCGATTCTGGAATGGATGAAGGCCAGTGCTCCTAAGCCCAAGTGGAGCGACGTATCAGCAATGAGTTCGACCACGAAAAGCTATTGGGCCCAATGGGACAGCTTGTTGATTCAGGATGGAGTCCTGTGCCGTAAATGGGAAAATGGTCGGGGAGACAGTTGTCATTTGCAAATGGTTGTCCCTAAGGCTAAAGTACCGGATGTTCTACAGCTGTACCATAGTGGTTGTTCAGGAGGCCACCTGGGAGTTAAACGAACTCTACTGAAAATACGAGAACGGTTTTACTGGGTCCACTGTCGTGACGACGTCGAGGACTGGTGCCGCAAATGTACAAGTTGTGCGGCTGTAAAGGGACCTCAAATTCGTAGTAGAGGCGCATTGAAATTGTACAATGTTGGTGCACCATAGGAGAGGATAGCCATTGACGTTACGGGGCCGTTTCCGGAAAGTGAAAGTGGTAACAAGTATTTCATGGTTGTGATGGATTACTTCACTAAGTGGCCAGAAGTCTTCGCCATTCCAAATCAAGAAGCTTCAACAATTGCAGATAAACTAGTTCATGAAGTCTTCTGTCGTTTTGGAGTACCTTTAGAGATTCACAGCGATCAAGGAAGGAATTTCGAGTCTCAAATATTCCAGGAAACTTGCAGAGTTATGGGTACTCATAAAACACGAACAACTTCTTACCACCCACAATCTGATGGAATGGTAGAACGATTTAATCAGACATTGGAAAGGTACCTGGCAAAAGTTGTGGAAAAACGGCAACGAGACTGGGACAGGCACATACAACCGTTTTTGTTGTCATATCGAAGCGCTTTTCACGAAAGTACGTCAGTGACGCCAGCTTTCGCAAACTTTGGGAGAGAATTACGGCTGCCTGCAGACCTGATCACCGGAATACCACCTGATGCCCCACGCAGTATAACCGATTATGCAAATGACTTGCGGAACAAAATGAATGACATTTATGAGCACATCAGACAGACGGGCCAGCAAACGTCTGAGAAGATGAAAACACGGTATGACCGCAAAATGAACAACAAGGGGTTTGATGAAGGTTCACTAGTGTGGTTACACAATCCAGTTCGCAGCAAAGGGAAATCTCCTAAGCTTCAAGCTAAATGGGACGGACCGTACCGGATTGTGACAAGGATCAATGATGTAACCTACCGGATACAGAAAGGTGCCAGAGGTACTCCTAAGATTGTCCATGTGGATCGACTGGCGCGTTATTATGGGGCCAATAATGCTCGGGACGAGCATGTCTTAGGAGAGGGCAGTGTTGCGCGCCACTATTAATGTCTTGTACATGGCAGCACTAGTTACACTAGTGCCCTCTAGTGTCGAGTAAATGAAAGTATTGCGCGCCACTATTAATGTCTTGTACATGGCAACACTAGTTACACTAGCGCCCTCTAGTGTCGAGTAGCAGAACTAGGAGAGTCAAGATCCTTCCAGAAATTTCGGGACCGATATGTACTCGAACATTCTAGATGTCGCTACAGTAGAAGATTCTGGAAACTATCTCAGGCCCTATATAAGGGCGGTATGGACCACGACCGAGGCAGTATTGGATTGGCGATACAAGAGAATACTTCGAAGCGAAATAACGGCGAACTGTGTTTTATTATTAGTGTGATTTTAGATTGTAATTAGTGTTGTGTAATTAAAGTGTCAATTTTGGTAATTCAATTGGCAGTTTTTAATTGTCTCGAACCCCAAGCTCGTAACAATAATAAAAAAAACTAAAACTAGAAACTTAATTATCATATAGTCCTACTACCCGCGGTATCGTGCCAAGAACGCTGGCTGCGTTTCACCGCTGAATGGCTATACTTAGCCTTTGAGCGAGAAAAGAACCAGCCCTCTTATCACCAGCAGCAACGACCAGCCGCGGATGGAATTCCTTCAGGAACTTCACCGCACGTGGACCCCACGGACCGATAGACTCTACAGCAAATGGCATAAATATGTAGTCATCTCTCAGAGACTCATATTTGCGCCACTTACTCAGTTCAGCTGCCTCTGATGCCGCCCCGGCTCTAAACGAGGTACCCCTGAGGCGAGAGGCCGCCAGACTATCTACGCAAGTAGCATCCCACACTAGGGCTTTACCTCTCTCCCAAGGGACCAATGTCATACCGTCGGGTCTCCTGCCATCGTCTCTAAATATTCCACAAGGCTCTAAAACCGAGAGAACATTTATAAGAGACAAGAGCCCATTGGAATTACATCGTTCAAAGAACTGTGTCGTGAAAACCTACCAGCGCTTTCCTTACATGAAAGTCCGTGGAGCCCAAACTTGTCGACGCTGCTACCACAGAGGCACTGATGGGGTTAACAAAGCGCCGCTCCTAGTCCGAAGGTGAATATGGGAAATATCAAAACGCTTACTTAAATTATCGTGTTTGTTTTGCCACGACATCATAAAGTCGATTATGGGATAAGTTAGGGAAATAACCATTTTAAAACATTCCAAGTCTGTCACCTTCCGAGTATGTTGAGCAGTACTTCGCAAAGCGTCTGGTATAGTATAACGCCTATTATGGATGGCACTTATAACAAATTAGATAAACATAAGAGTATCAGAAGCTAATGATTAAAAAGTGATTCGGTCTTTAAATTGATAAGTCACCACGAGAAGTTATTAATTTTTATAATTGTATAGTATGATATATAATCTATAACAAAAACAATCTAACTAAATGTTTCGGTGTCGGGTTTTGATCTTCTGTTTGTTGGTAAACAGTATTTAAAAAAATTGTAGTAGTATATAGTAACATCAAAAAATTTATAATATGTTTGATTGTTCAAATTATTAAAAAGTTCCTCAAAGATTGCTTTGAAATTTTAACAAAACATGGTATTCGAATACGCATCCTTTTACATAGCTTTTGAAAAACTTTTTGAGCCATAGCAACGCGTGGTCGGGTTCAGCTGGTAATTAATATAGAAGTGTTCCTTCAAGCTTAAAGTAGCTGCTTGCTTAAACTCAAATATTTCTCTAAAGCACAAGTTAGTATGGTGGATTCTTATTCACTGGGACAACACGGTGAATTGAATGTAATGTTATCAAATCACTTATAATAGTATTAATATTGATTAACAGAGGTAAAAAGAACAATGTTGTTTGTTTGCCGGTATAAGTAGTACTAAGGAAGTTTTTAATGTCCCATCAAGCCGAGATCAATAAATAATGTAACAGTGTTGCCACTGCACATAGTCAATGATTTAGTTCTAAATATTATTTATTAAAATTTCAATAATGATTTCGTTAAATTTGTAAACAAAATGTGAGATTTAACTCATCCACAATCCGTCATTTTCTATTACTTTACTCAGACTCGATCAAAGTGCGAGTCACGACAGGACAGTTTATTACAACTTCTCAACTTCTCAAGCGGCGTGCAAATGGGGCATAATTTTCATAAGAAAAACGTCTCTGAACGTCCGACATTTTTAAAACTGAATGCGTTACGCTCTTTGGGCATATTTAATCAATGTTAAGAAAGTCAATTTATTTTAAGACATATGTAATAAAATAAACTTATCACCCCAATTCCACTATACCATCATTTTTTTCATGATATTTATTTCAAGGTTCAGGTTTCTTACACGTTACATTTGACATTACGACATAAGTAACGCTGTATGATATTTAAAAAAATACTTGTGTATTTAACATTTAATAAGTCTTATCATCATCATCATCATTACAGCACTTCACAAGTCCACTGCTGAACATAGGCCTCCCCCAAGGAATGCCACAAAGCACGGTTCTGAGCCACCTGCATCCATCCACTTCCTGCATGGCTTACCAGGTCGCACTCCATCTAGTGGGGGGACGCCCTACACTTAGCCTGTCGGTACGAGGCTGCCACTCGAGAACTTTTCTTTCCCATCGGTTGTCGGTTCTTCGAGCTATATGACCAGCTCATTGCCACTTCAGCGTACTAATCCGTTGGGCTATGTCGGTCACTCTGGTTCTACTGCGGATATCCTCATTTCTAAGTTTATCAAGCAGAGAAACTCCGAGCATAGCCCTCTCCAAGCGACCTTGAGCTTCCTCATCCGGCCAGCAGCGAAGGACCATGTCTCAGTTCTATAGGTCATCACTGCCTGCTTGTACAGTCTCGTTTTCAAGTTTTGAGGTATACCTGACAAGAAGATGTCCCGTAATTTCCCGAACGCTGCCCAACCGAGTTGGTTCCGTCGATTGACCTCTCGGTCGAAGTTGGACTTACCTAGTCGGACTATTTGTCCCAGGTAAACATACTCGTCAACACCTTCGAGCTTAGTGCTCACAACAACTACCGGCATAGGTGTGACATGGTCATTAAACATTATCTTTGTTTTGTTACTGCTCCACGCCTCCGGTGTAATGCCACCATGGAGGACGGAATTAAAGAGCTTCTGAAGGACTTCAAGTACCGGTTTTCCACCCGCTTTCAGAAGCTCCGCTGTAATTCCATCCTCGCCTGGGGCATTGCCGTTTTTAAAATGCTAGAGAGCCATTCTTATCTCGCTCAGACTGACGTGTGATATTACATCCCCGAAACTCTTCACCGCTGCATTGGAAGACGTTTTCAAGTTTCTGGACTGGAAAGGATACGGTATTAACATCAATGGCGAGTACATCACTAACCTTCGATTTGCCGACGATATAGTCCTTATGGCAGAATCGCTGGAGGATCTAAGTACCATGCTCAATGACCTCAATAGTGTCTCCCAACGGATAGGTCTTAAGATGAACATGGACAAAACAAAGATCATGTTCAATGTCCATGTCACACCTATGCCGGTAGTTGTTGGGAGCACTAAGCTCGAAGCTGTTGACGAGTAAGTTTACCTGGGACAAATAGTCCGACTAGGTAAGTCCAACTTCGACCGAGAGGTCAATCGACGGATTCAACTCGGCTGGGCAGCGTTCGGGAAACTACGACACATCTTCTCGTCAGACATTCCTCAAAACCTTAAAACGAAATTATACAACCAGTGCGTGTTGCCAGTGATGACTTACGGATCTGAGACGTGGTCCTACACTGCTGGCCGTATAAGGAAGCTCAAGGTCGCTCAGCGAGCTAGGGAGAGGGCTATGCTCGGAGTTTCTCTGCGTGTTAAACTTAGAAATGAGGATATTCGCAGTAGAACCAGAGTGACCGACATAGCCCAACGGATTAGTAAGCTGAAGTGGCAGTGGGCCGGCCATATAGCTCGAAGAACCGACAACCGATGGGGAAGAAAGGTTCTTGAGTGGCAGCCTCGTACCGGTAGGTGAAGTGTAGGGCGACCCCCAATGAGATGGAGTGACGACCTGGTAAGACATACAAGAAGTCGATGGATGCAGGTGGCTCAGGATCGTGCATTGTGGCATTCCTTGGGGGAGGGCTATGTTCAGCGGACTTATGAAAGGCTGTAATGATGATGATGATGATGATGAATATCACCCTGTCTTACACCTTTCTGAAGTTGGATAGGTTTCGTACTCTGATTCTGTACTCGAATAGCCGTCGTAGCCCTACTGTACAAACTCTTCAGCACTTCAATGTACCGACAGTTGACTTGGCACCGCTGAAGGGACTGTAGCACCGCCCAAATTTCGACGAAATCAATGGCTTTCTCATAGTCCACATACGCAAGGCGAAGGGTATGTATGTGGTCCATGGTACTAAAACCTTTTCGGAAACCAGCTTGTTCGGGAGGCTGGAAGTCGTCGAGTCTGCGTGCGAGACGATTCGTAATGACTTTCGAAAACAGCACGTAGACGCGGCTCTACTAATAAGTCTTAAGTATAATTTTTCTTTTTATTGCGTTAAAGAAACAAAGGCGAGGAAAACTTCGGAGATGTTTAAAGATAATGGAAGTTATAATAGATACGAAAATTATACTAACAGCGCATTATTTCATTACTCAGTTAGAGGAATAAAGGAAAAATCATAAAACACTCAACCGTCTTATTCGTATTGTAGAAATAATATCGTAGTGTTTCGTTCATTTTTATTCGGGTAAAATTTTCTCGCAGTAGCAAACTTGTGGATTTTTTTTTTAAGACTGTTTACTTTACTCAAGTATTTAAATACCTTTAACCAATCCTTATTTTAAATTCTTAGTATATTTTGCTAGACATCTTTAATTCCACTTTTTAATTTAAAACGAAGTAACATAATCTCCGGTGGTAATAACAAATTTCAAAATGATAAAAAAATCAATATGTAAGCCATTGTAAAGCGATGTTAAGCCGGATTTGCACCTCGACAAAATTGTGCTACTTGCCCATTTATTGGCAAAATTAACATTATAGCACGCAGATTAATATGATATTATATCAACGTTGGTAACGTTAAAGAGTTCTTAGCGTTTATATCTAAAATATACGGTCTCACATTTAAAAATATTAGTAAGATATAATGGGTGGCGATAAGGTTGTCACATTAAATAAGACAGCGGTAAATACAAGTTCATAATAATACAAAGAGACTTTCTTTGCATTATGCATCTTTCAAAAAAAATAGCTTAAATATTGACACGAAATATGTGATAATATTAGTTTACTGACCTGAAGTGACCTGTAAAAGCGGCAACGGTGCGGCAGGTGCGCAGTGCTGGCAGTGCTCACGAGGCATCGATATAGGTAATTATTTACTTACACTTTCTCATTCATAGGTAATTAGGTAAAAAACGAAAAAAGGGCTACCGCGACTAGAATGTTAATTGTTATATATTTTTTTAGTTGTGTATGTTGAAAGAACGTTATTTAGGATATGTCTAATCATTTAATGTGATATCTTTATCGCCACCCCGTATACATAAATATAGTAAAATCTATGTATGTAACTGTAAAGAAACCTTAGTATAATAATGTTAACAAAAGTTACCATATTTGACAGATGGATTAGCAACCGCAGTTTTAATTTTTTAGTTGTTATTAGGAAGACGCTGCTGCCCTACTCCTGGTTTATTTCCCTGTGTCGCTTACCTGTAACGTTACTTCTTTACGATGTTATCTTTTACTGACTAGAACGTGGTAAAATAGTCCGTGCGATTATCAATGATAGTGGTGCCGATGGGGATTGAACTCGAATTGCATTAGCCTAAGACCTAAGAGGAAAGCGTTCAGTGGGGCATGCGACGAAACGTTGAGTTGTGCATACATTTACGCTTCACGCTTCTCTCGGATCGACTTGTGATTGCTCGCCTCGATTGATTTCGTGTCGGTATTCTGTACGAAGATTAAAGTACTCGTAGCAAGCGGCAAGCGCAAGATTACCTTCCATACGTTCCAGAGACAAAAAGACAGAATTTTTACGGAGTGTTATACCGTGTAGTGGTGGTGTAACATTATCCACTACCCGTGGGTGACATAAGAGGCGACAGAGAGAAACAAATCAGGAGAGTTGACCAAATAACGACTAAAAATAAAAAAAGCTGCAGTTACCAACCCGCTGGATAAGCGTGGCAACTGTAGAAAATATCAACTCTATGAATCAATCTATGGGGAAGGCCTATGTTTAGCAGTGGACTTTTAATAACTAAACTGGCAATTAAGAACAAAAATCACAGCTGTGCACCGCGCGTGCGTGGTATGGGCTGGTAGCCGGCACGGTAAATATGCCAAGCCATTGTAATTTCATTTACGACAGTTACTGCTTTTTCTTTTGCTGTTCTGCTCACCTTTGCACCATTCGCTGAGCGTCAGCACTCATCTTCACTCGCCGAAATTGAAGTACTAGCGTTACTTTTTCTGTTGCTCAGTAAAACTACACCCACTTTGGTGTTTCTGATGCCTTTAGCCCTTGATATTTATGAAACTTTAACTTTTAGATCGGTGCTGGCTAGAGGTGTCCATGGGCTACAATGGTCTCTTGCAAGATAATTTTTTACCAAACTATTTTTAGTTTGTCAAGTTTTTTTTTTACCATAAAATTATCCCCTTTTCATATTTTTTTGCCATGGTGACAACTTTCAAGAAACTGAAAGCTATTACAGGCGCAGAGAAGCCAGCTTTTCGGTATTCTATTGGATACATGTCGGAGAGCGCGCGCCGAAAATAAATAATTTCTGTTTCCCCTTTCTACCATCATATAACCAGATGCTCGGTGGGTCTCAGATCCTAAACGGTTTGCTTCACTTCCGTAATTCGTACAGCAAAGAAGTGGAATAATTTATCAGTTTTCCTGTCCGAACACAAATTGGGTAATTACTTTTACGATCTATGGCTTCACCACCATTTATACTTTGACTGTCCCGTTGGTCTAGTGGTCGTGAGCCTGACTATTGATCATGTGGTCCCTAGTTCGGATCACGGGGCAGTTATTGGGGTTTTCTGTCAAGAACACATAAAGCCTCGGAAAACACATAAAGCCGCTAGTCTTCCGCCTGAATTATTTTTGATATTGTCGAAATGCCAACCCATTGGACTATGAAAGTGAGGGAATAAGAGTGTAAGTGTGTTTGCACACACTCTTAAACTATAATGCTATCCTGGATAGTCGCCGTTGTGACTGGCTGTCGTGCCTTAAATTCGGTCGAGGTCTCGGTGACGGTGGCGGACATTATTATTATTATACAACCTAGTGGGATTGTCAACTCGCTTATTATAAGTGAAAAAATTACGCAGGTGATATTATCGTGTTATAAGTGTGCTCAGCGAGTTACGGAGAGGGCTATGCTCGGGGTTTCTCTGTCTGATAGATTTAAAAATGAGTATATCTGCAGTAGAACCACAGTAAACGACTTAGCCCAACGAATTAATAAGTGAAGTGGCAGTGGACCAGCCTTATAGTTAGAAGAACCGACAGCTGATTGGGAAGAAAGGTTCTCGAGTGGCAGCCTCGTACCGGTAGGCAAAGTGTAGAGCGACCCCCGACAAGATGGAGTGACGACCTGCTAAGACATGCAGGAAGTCGACGGATGCAGGTGGCTCAGGACCGTGCTTTGTGGCATTCCGTGGGGAGGCCTATGTTTAGCAGTGGACTTGTCAAGGGCTGTAATAATGATGATGATGATGATAAGTGTGCGCGCAAATGCAAAGGCACTCTGTTGTCACCTTTACTAACCTATATGTCCGACATACATTTATGCAGTAAGATATAAGATAGTGTGGAACGCAGTGTTAGACAAAGTTTGTTCCCATAATCAGAACAAAAAATGTTGATTCCAGTGTTATTTGAACTCAACACACTCGGCGTTGTAGCTTGGTTTCCTGAATACATTGTCGTCTTACGTAGAAAATATTCCGGTAAAATGCGAGGATCATAATAAAATATTAGTTTTTAATTAAATGATCTCTACATAAAAGTGCAATAAAATACGTGGCAATTGTAATTTTATTTTTGTCCGCTACACGCTCAGTCGACGTATTTCGCGATACATTGAATAGAAGCTGGCGTTCAGGACACAAACATAATTTACTTATCTCACGTGAGACCAGAAAGTTTCGTTCAAACAAATAATATAGGTTTACATTGGTGCGGGGAGCACCTGGGCGGCACTACGATCGGTGTGTCCCCTGGGAAATAAAAACTTTGTCGCACGTCGCTTGTCCTAAAGCCCTCTTGCAGTCTCCGAGCTACGCGACACGTTCACCGATTTGCTACCAACGTACAGTTTATGGCTTTGATTCTCAACGACACTGTTCGTTTACGATATTGTTTTGTATTACTGCCGCGTAAAGTGCAAACGTACGACTTTGACGATACTGACACCTCGAATTGAATTGCAGAATAATTTCTTACACAATAAGAAGACAGATAATAGAGTGTCTTGAGGATTTTTTTTACTGCCTATATACGTCCTACATGCCTTCTGGGAGAGTCTGTTCTAGTGCGTGTGACTTGAAGATATATAATCTTCGTTATATTTTATTTCTCAGACTTGTAGTTTTTCACGTCGATGTCAAGGATGTTATGAATCTGCACTTTTATCGCAATTAACAATTTTGTTGGTGCTCTCAGGATCACGTTTGGCGAGCGTGGCCTTAGCTACCCCTATAATTGTTTATTAATGTTAATAATTGTTTTACATGATTATAATATGCATTTGTAACTAAAAAGGGAACATTACTAGCATTACATGAACATAATACAGCTTTAGTTTTGTGCAAGAATTTCTTAAAATGACTTTACTAATATTACAACAGCATTGAAAGTTTCCGACTACCGAGTTCGATAACTGCTCAGATCTCAGTGGAATTTTTAAATTAATTCAAAGGAAAAATAAAATTAGCAAAGTTCACGTAGATTATATTGCGCCGCCGTTATTTTTATCAAGAATCTTGTAATGTATTAGGGTTATTAAATTTTCTACAACAGTTATCTCGTTTTTAAGGTTAAATATTAGGATGTTTTATTTTTGTCGTAATATTTCTTACGTTACTCAAAAGAAGAAAAGACAAAGAGGAAAACTAAAAATGAAGATTATATATGTAATTGTGCAGAAGATTTATTTTTTTTGTATTTGGAGCTTTGCAAATCAGGAATATCATAATTCAGTATATAAACTAAAAACAACGAATGGCTCGGCTAATGACAGAAAATACTTATTAATTATGAGCCCAAATTCCACAAACTGACATTGAAACAAACGAAAGGCTGATAGGAGTGATCAGGTTGATTTTGTGCTAGTTTGCCACCGTTGTTACTCGAATAACGACTTCAAAGAGTTAAAAAGAATACAGTAATATGTGGTGAGAATAGGCAAACCTATGTGCATGCGAAATGCCGCATTCTTGAAAGGACAACTATTTTCACTACACTTTCCCAAAGTTTTACATTAAAAACACTATAATATAGGTAGTGCTTAAGGAAGTATGGAAAGGGATATGCTTGGAGTTCATCTATATAACAGGCTTAGAAATGAGGATATCCGCAGTAGAACCACAGTAACTGACAAAGCCCTACGGATCATTTACCTGAAGTGGCAATGGATCGGTCATATAGTTTAAAAAACCGACAACCAACATGAAAGAGAGGTGCCCCAGTGGCAGCCTCGTACTGGCACGCCAAGTTTAGGGCAACCTACCACAAGATGGAGTGACGACCCTCTGTCGCTTTTTACGACACCCGCGGCAGGCGGTTAATTATCGCAATATTGGACGTTGCTTTTCGTCGTCAGCCTGGTTATTTTAGGATTCGCGTAAGCGAGATGTTACTAATATATCTAATTTTAAACGAGATGTAACTAATATATCTTATTTTACTATACGGCACACATCATATTGCAAAGACAACATGGTTTAAAAATAAAGTTATGAGTGTCGTAGAATAGACAAACATTGCATGGTCCTTTAATCAATAAGTATAAATTTTCTTCAATTTTTCCTGGATAGTAAACTCTTATTAACCGACTTAAAAATAGGAAGTGGTACTCAAGTCGACTATATTTTTTAATGTGTGTTATCTCAGAACTCTTTTCCAGGTGAACTGATTTTGATGATTCTTTTTTTACTTAAAAGCTTGTGCTTTTCATGTGGTCCCGTATACATTTGATCAAGATCTGACCAGTAGTTTTTCAACTGTCCGTAATAATGCGTATTTAATTGACTTTGACTACATTGATTTTTTTTATAGGAAAGGGGCAAACGAGCATGCGGCTCACCTGATGGTAAGTGACTACCGCCGCCCATGAACAACTGCAACACCAGAGGAATTGCAGATGCGTTGCCAGCCTTTTAAAAAGGAGTAGGCTCCATTCTTGAAGGTCTCTATTTTTCCCCAAGATTCTGTTCCTGGATGTGGCAGGAGCTCTTGGGTGATGTATATAATAAATTGATGTAGTTGAATTCCCAAAATAAAAATCTTCACTTTAATTGTATTAATTGCATATGATTCAAGAACTAAAGGATGAAAACAAGATTTCTATATTGAAAGATAATTACAAATGTATATATAAGGCGAACTACTGTATTAAGTCAAGCTATGCTATCGTGTCTTGAATGAGTCTAGAACCGTATCGGTCCGGAAAAATCGCTGGTGGTAACCGATTCCACAAGGAAGTTGTGCGAGGAAGAAAACATCTTCTAAATCGCACAGTGGTGGACCGCCAATCATCCCAGTGGTATGGCTGGTATCACAAGTTTTGTCGCGATGTACGATGGTGAAATTGAGCGGCTGAAATTAGTCCGAACAATTCCTCAGAGCACTCCCCATGGTAAATGCGATATAATACGCAAAGAGATGCAACATCTTTGTGCAGTGCCAGTGAGTTAAGCCGATCGGAAAGAACTCAGTCAAGTGGAAGAAGCTGGCATTGAGGAGCCCCTGCCCAGAGATGGGAACAGTGTTTCATGTGAGGCCGAACCTGCGCTTTGTAAAGTTGCAGGCGGTGTGCCAGCATGAAATACTGTCCCGCTCTGCTGAGCACGCCAAGCTTTTTAGAAGCCAATTTGGCCTTCTCTTCCAAGTGACCATGAAACTGCACGTCACTCGATATGTCGACGTCAAGGATTCCGATACTGGCTGAGGAAATTAGGGGAGTGCCTTGAAACTAAGGAGATACGACAAAGGGGTTCTTTTTAACGGTAAACGCGAAAACTTGTATCTTCCGAGGATTGAACTGGACTAGATTTAGTCGCCCCCAATCCGAGACTTTGTTCAACAAAGTCTCGACTTTAGACACAAGTTTGCAGTCTTCCGGTACTCGGCAACGTTTTCCCGAGAAATACTGGCACGGCCGGTGTATAGAGCATAACCAGTGCTGTCATCTGCATAGCAATGTATGTTATCGGTTTGCAACATATCATTGATATGCAGAAGAAACAGCGTTGGTGATAGCACGCAGCCTTGTGGAACCCAGCGTTAATAGGCTTGCAATCTAAGTCTAATCAAGTCTACTACGACCTTGATGCTCCGATCAGCCAGAAAACTGGTGATCCAATTGTACAATTTCTCGGAAAGCCCATAGGAAGGAAGCTTCGAAAGAAGCGCTTTGCGCCAGACCCGATCGAAGGCCTTCGCTATGTCCAAACTAACGGACAATGCCTTCCCCTTGAACTCGATCGCCTGCGCCTATCAATGTGTTAGGTAAATAAGAAGATCACCAGCTGAACGACCCCGACGGAAACCCTACTGGCAGTCACTAATCAGCTGGTGCTCCTCAAAGTACCGCATGAGGTGGCAGTTAATAATGGACTCCATTATTTTCGAGAACAAGGAGGTGATGGCGATAGGCCTGTAATTGGACGGATCAGAGCGGTTACCTTTATTAGGGATCGGGTACACGAAAGCTGTCTTCCATGAATTCGAGACTACGCTGATAATATAACTACGATGATGTTCTCATTTCATTTATATTGAAGTCGGTTGCACAATTTTTTTACAACTTGTCTAGCTAGGAGTTATTCTGGGTTGGTATAATTCTCTTACCCTATTTATGTCACTTAACAGTAGTGAAACCGCTGCTATTTTCCAGACTAAATGATGTGGAGAGTCAATTTAATAACAGGTTGTGAGGTATTTCATCATAGACCACGGGAGTGACAACATAGCTCCGTTGTCACTCCCTTCTCTTTATTTGAAGTGGGTTGCAGTAGTCCCTTATCATCAGGTGAACTGTTTACTCGTCTGTTACTTTAATCTTTAATGTAAAACTGAATAAAAAGTATTTATTCAGAATCCTATTATTTGAATAAAAGTTTAATGGGAGTATGTTTTGGTATAACTTGTAATACAAATTACAATTTTACTTTTGAACTAATCTTTTTCAATATTCACTTATGGCCATATATCGCCGTGAAAAATAAATTTGTTTTCTCCCTTTTATAGCACACGATCTATAAAACCTTTGAATAAACATTTACTTTCTTTGCCCTTTAGAAATCGTAAAAAGGATCTGGAAACTTCACCCTAAACTTATTTAAACTTTTACCCTAGAAAATCCTTTGCGAAAGCAGTTTAAATGCAGAATAGAATATGTATTAGAGAACAGGGAAATGTAACGGTGAGTCGATTTATAGATAAATAAAGGTAAGTGTTTTACTAAACGATCAGATTTGTCACGAAGAAATATCGACTGAATATATGTACGATAATAACAATATTAATTATCATTAATTTACTATTATTACAGTTAAATTACTCCGTATGTTTAAGTTATAATCATATTGAGTGCATTAATATTAGTGAACATGAGTATAATTTAAGAAATAAAACCATATGTTTTATCTTATCAATTTTTATTTAAATAATCTAAGTTTTACGGATAAAATATTGCCTAGATCTCTTGCATTGCTCTCCATATGTTCATGAAGTTCCATTACAATCAGTTCAGTCATTACGAAAATGAGCTGGGAGAGACAGACAGAATTAAAATAAATGGTACTCATATTTTAACGACATGTAAGTAACCTCCTCAGCTCAATAAAATATAGTTATTTCGATAATACAGACAGACACTATAGACTAGAGATACTAGAGGTTGTAGAGCCACCTTTGGATCTGAAGACTGCGAGGCCGGCATTGCTCTTTTTAAACGCGATGTACTTTGTATATCTCATACCTGGGGTATCAGTTAGAACACTACTTTGTATCTAGAGCTGGAGTTTGCGTATACGTCAGAGAGAACATCATTTGTTCTCGGTGCCTTGGCAGTCTTGAACATACGGACCAGCCCATCCTTTGGCTGCGCGTAGACATCGACGACCATCCCACTTCTATAAGTGCCTCTATGGGTCCCATAGCGGTAATGCCAACAGAGACCGACTAATCACTCATCAACACAGATCCCACCCGCAGAGATCGTGATCCTTGCGTGATTTTAACCCTCAACCACGCTGAATGACTTGGTTCAAGTTTAACCGATCACGCGGAGAGATTTGTTTAAGATTCTTCGATTTAGTATATGTTTACTTCGCCTTAGTGTATTCCAGATGTAGATTATCATGCACTTTTCCTGTTGGATATTCTGCTGACCTTTCATGCGGATGGATATCAGGTCTCCATCAACGCTCCTCTTGGCTCCTCGGACCATTATCTGATCTGGTGTACAGTGCCACACACGCTTCCAACGCGGTTGCATTCTGCAGGTTGCCCTCGTGTTTGACACTATAGGTCGGCCGAATGCGACAAGATGTGGTCTTTTTTGTGTGTGCTACCCTACCTTTGGGTGTGCTTTTCGTTGGATGATCCCAACGTTGTTGCTGATTCTGTCGCTGATGTAGTATTTCAGGGAATGGAACTTTTTATTCCATCACCTGTTGTGGTCATCGGAGGCAGACCCCAGTCATAGTTTAGTCGTTCCTGTAAAATTGTATCGCGGCCTTAGCTACGAGTCGCTCAGCTGGTGATCTTATGGCATACCTGACTCATAAATGAGCGGAAGCAGTGGAGTCCAAGGGGGAGGCCCTGGCCATTAGTTTGTATATTGCGAAGGCCTCAAATTGGGTTTGGCACAAAGCACCTCTAACGAAGCTCCCTTCCTATGGGCTTCCCAGAAATTGTGTTAGTGGATCACCAGCTTTCTTGTACATCGGAGCATCATGGTCGTAGCAGACGGTGCATGGTCCAATTACAAACCTATTAAATCTGGTGTTCCACAATGCTGCATGCTATCACCTACGCTGCTTCTTTGGCATATCAATGATATATTGCAAGCCAGTGACATTCATTGCTATGCGTACGACAGCATTGGTAATTTTTTACACATCGGCCATGTCAATATCTTTTGGGGAAACGTCCTCGAGTACCGGAAAAAGTTGTGTCAACAGTCAAGACTTTGTTGAACAAAGTTTCGGATTGGGGCGACTTATTCTAGTCCAGTTCATTCAAGAGAATACACAAATTTGTGCGATTATTTGTCCTTGTTTTGCCTCAACCAATATCGTATTCCTCAGTGTCGATATATCGAATGACAAGCAGTTTCGTAGTCACGTATAAGGGAAGGTTAAATTGGTCTCAAAAAGTCTTGGCGTGCTCAACAGAGCGGGACAGTATTTCATGCCGGCAGATCGCTTGCAACTTCACAAGGCACAGGTTTGGCCTCACATGGATATTTCTCACATAGTTATCTCTGATTGGCTCGATTCACTGGCGCTGTGAAGAGATGTAGCATCTCTTTGCATTTTCTATCGCATTTACCACGTGGAGTGCTATGAGGAATTGTTCGGATTAATACCAGTCGCTAAATTTTACTATCGCACATCGTGCCAAAACTCAGGTTATGATATCAGAGTGGTGGCACGGTGGATGGGAAAGGACCACGTAGCCTAGTCAAAATATTTTTTACGAGCCGCTCTTGCTGATTGGGCGTTATGTTGTAAAAGTATATTTTAAATTATTGGAAAGAAGTTCCTTATCGGACGTTACGAATATGGCAGGTGGGGGCTAGGCGAGAAAAAGTGTAAGATTTTTCCGTCTGATGTAGTGTAGACGGCCTTGGCGGTTATAAGGAAGCCAGATGAAATAATACCCATCTTCTTCACACTTTTTTTTATCTTGCCACGAAGAAATATTATTTTATTTTAAATGACGCTTCATTTTAATAGACACTAGTAATTCATTTATTTGAATTTGTTAATCAATAATATAATACGTTTATCAATAATAATATACTACGAAAGGAACTTCTTTCCAACCGAGTGTTCCACGACACTCAAGCATGTTTTTTTTTTGAATATACTATAATCTAGTTGCTCCATGATACAATCATTTACAATAGGCCTCAATAAACAGCCCACAATAGTTTACCGGTTATGCCCCACCACACAGTTTAAAGAACTTTTCGACCCAATTTGATGCTGATACGCCTCTTGCTCCAGCTCCAAGACACTAGTGCTTTCTTAGGCCGGTAATACACGTCAGATTTTTTCATCCGTTAATCCGACCCGATAGTCTGATCAGATAGTCTGAAGGCACTCGTGCCAACATTTGTTTGAATACTTAATACACATCCGATCCGATAGTCGGATCGGACGTCCGAGACGGAAACAGCGCTAAGGTGTTTACGATTTTATTGCCGATCCGATTATCTGAAGGTGCCGTTTGCATACTTTTGTACATAGACCAAATAGACGTCCGATTCCTCTTTCCGACTTGCCAGTTGACTCTCCAGCGAGACACTGAACGGACGCATCGCATCGTTGTGGTTCGGATGATGGCGGAAAATTACGATATCAAACGGCTTATTATGGCCGTAGAATAACGTACTTGCTTATGGGATTGCTTACAGGCAGTGAAGGGTATCACGATGGACAGATGAAAGATTTGGCTTGGGAAGACGTGTGTAACGAAAGGTTAGAAGCATGGATTTCAGTGAACGTTGAAAAGAGAAAGAAAATATATAAATAATTTTATTTTTGTTTTTTTATAATTGTACTTCATACTATACAAATGTTATCAGTGAATGTTAAATAATTCCTATTATGAATCATTGAAATAATAATCGTGCAATTATTATTTTTAATTACAAATATAAAATAGATTATATGTCATTGTATTATCATAATAATTATCTTAGATAATTTTCTCAGTTTATTTTTGATTTAGAATTTGAGAGATTTACAAAGAGTATTATATAATTAATTTCATTTTCTAAACATTTGTAATTATGCAAGCAAGCGACAACAATTGAGTTCAGAAAAAGTCTGGTGCAAGAATCGTATGTGTATCGAGTAAATACGATCAGATAGTCTGATCAGACAATCGAAAACAAAATCTGACGTGTATTCACAGCCTTAAAAGCTATTTAATGGTACAACGGTAACTGAGTAGTTAGTTCTAAATACACGTTGGCTGTCATATCAACATTTTAGACACCGTTCAAAAATAGTGGCTGGTTTATTAGATGCAAACTTAACATTTAATTAATTTTCTTAGCTCCGAGGCTAATTATTTTGCGTTATTAATTAATTTCAATCAACTATGTTTTCTTGTTAATAAAATAAATTATTTGTATAATTGCAACTAATGCTATCTTTTAAGCATACAAACGTTTACACACATATGGTACTTGCATTTTTTTACCTCTGCTTGTTGCTTTTGCTAGAAGAAAGTTTCAGCATAATTAAGCCTTCGTCATTGACTTTGGCTGACGCTTACAGCAAAATCCTAGCAATCGACTTCGACTCCGGCTTCCGCCAAAAACTGATCTTCGGTCGGACACTAGATATCGCAAATTCATCTAGTCGGCGTAGATAATCTCATAAGTACTATGGAAATTAGTAAAGTCCAGCTGTAAACTGCTTACAAGCTAAAGAAGAGGAGGATAAGAGAAAGTCAGACAAAGATTACTCAAAATATTTCAGCTTGCTTTATAACTCTTTGCAAAAGATATAAAATTAATTAATATTTATGAAGTAAATAGAATTTCGGTACAAGCGATTCCGTCTTCGGCAATGAATAGTTTGTAAAGAAATTATGTTAAAGGTAAACGTAAGTACTCGTCGACCGTGTAGATCGTATAGATCAGCTTTTCGGTTTTCAAAGGGTTTGAACTTCAAGTTCGCCTCAAGGTATTTCTTTATACGCTAAAACGAACTTCTAATTTTAACTTCAGGACTACGGCCACGATTTTGGAATTATCTTTTCTCTTTGACGGACTCATCAAATTTTGTTTATCTTCTAAAGGTTGAGTGAAACGTTTTAAGAAGTATTTTGTTTAAAAAGAATTCAATGTTGACTTTTTGAAAATTATTTTTTAACGAATTTATAGACGAAAATGGGTTATTTATTGTAATATAAAAGAAAATGTATCCAAATTAAATTACTTTCTTATGTATTAATTATAAAAATATTTTACTTCAAAGTCATGGTTTCCCATCTTTCTAACCATCAGAAACTAAACCTTTTTAGAAATGGGAGCTGCAATAAACAGCCACTTGGGATGGTTAATATTTGTGCACAAAATTATATTAATTTATAATTTGATGCAAAATCAAAAGAAGACCTGCATGTCTGAGAAATAAGAAGAAAACATAATAGAAAACATAATTTGAAGACATGTGAAGTTAGCAAACTCGCACTGGCGTAGCGCGGCGGACATTTTTTTTACACTAAAACCCTCTCAGAAATGAGTAGAGGCCTGTGTCGAGCAGAAGAATATAATAGGCTGTAATTTTACTTTTACTTTTAATTTTACAGTGCCCAACAGTAGGATGTATAAAGGCTGTTACTTTGACCTTACTAGACTTTCCCTGTTTTGTTAATAAGAATAATGATTATCAATTTTTACTTTCATGATATTAAAAAATATGGCTTATATTGAGCGGGGATCAGATCAGATGTACAGAAAAGTCCACCAAATGTATATTGTATCGTAATATGACAAGTATCATCCCAGACATTACTAGTTTCCGAATGTTCCTGAGGTAAGATTGGAGATTTAAAAAATATCCGGCATATATTCTCAAAACTAGCTCATCAGCCACTTGCTCGTCTTTCTGTTCTATTAGTAGTATAGTTTTATTGATTTATTAACTATTATCATGATCAAAATTGGTTTTAAGTAGTAATCACCTCTGAGTGGAAATCCACAAAATTTAACAAAACATGGGCTTGGGACACCTGCATCCATCGACGTCCTTCATGTTTGTTTGTCGTTATTCCCTCTATAGGGGTATCTCCCAACACTGCGCTTACCGGTACGATGTTACCACTTGAGAACTTTTCTTCCCCATCAGTTGTCAGTTCTTTGAGATATATGGATAGCCCATTGCCACTTTACTGATACGATGGTCCATGTCGGTTACTCTTGCTCGTCTCGGATATAGCGGATTTTAAAACGCAGAGATACACCAACGACGACTAATATAATATGAATCACAGCATTTTACTGCTGTGATTCGTATGGTGCTGTTGGTATGGTTGCTGCTGTTTCACGTTGACATTATGTAAGAGCGTAGCCTTACCCTAGCTGAGCCGACCCATTTGTGCTGCAGTTATGTATAACTAGCAAAGCTGCAGCGTGGATTTACCGTGTCAAAATATTTACATACTTATACATTAATATATATATATAGATAGTTCGAGGATAAAACTATAAATGTTAACATTATCACTATATATATTTTGAATTTAAAATCCATTGAAATGGAATAATGCAAATCCATTTCGTAAATTAACAAGAGGTTAGATAAGTAAGGAGAGCCTGTAAATCAAAACGAAATTGCGGTATAGTAGTAGCACGGTAAAAGTCAGTGGTGCTGTGTGTCATTGTTTAGCGATCTCGGGAACGTCGCTGGAGTCAATATGCGGAACATTTCCTATTACACGCCCACTTCTTCCCTTTAACGGAAGTATATTAATGGAGTAGATAATACCCTCTCTGTTAATAATGTTTTCTTATTTATATGCCTTAAAGTATTGGCAAATGGACTGTTTTATCGTTTATATGTGCGCGATTAACACGAGTTCATACCCCGCCATTACAACTAAGCCCGGACCAATTAAAAAATTGCAATTTTAAGCGCTGTTTTATCATATACTCGGAGGCGAAAAAATATTATGTGAAGAATCTCCATGTGACAGAAATAAATATTTTGAGGATATACTCGTATTAAATCCTTTAAAAATAAACTCTCACGCCTATCACCGCGAGGGGTAGATAGAGATTACGGACTTCCATTTGCACGATCCTGACATGCCTCGCTTCTTTCACATCGATATATCTACACATACATGCTCTGCTGCAGCATTTCTGTGGCATTAATTTTATTTGTCACTCTTGCTTGTCATTATTCATTCTTCAAGTTCAAACCACAAAAGCATTACTTTCTTCATCCTGGTCACAACATGGTCGTCGAACCACATTTTCTTTTAATGATAATGCGGCTTTAAATGATTTTATTAGTGACCGTATTTTCACAGCAATTTTTTTTAATGGATTACTTTCATGCTTCTCCTGCCATACGCAACGACACTACCAAACGTTAACGAGGTTACTAATATAGTCTTACATAACATAGGATGTACGTCTCTGTAAACATATTAATCTGATTTCCCATAATTTACTAAAAATCCCCATTCCCTCTATATCCTACGTTCACTCTTCGTTCTATATCCTTGTCATCTACCATCCTTGTTAAACACAAAGCCTCATCGAACACAAACTAATCCACTCGCTCACCTAAATTCTCCATAATTGTCCAAAAATTATAGTAGGCCTGCTGTGCCCAGCTGTGGGACATATTTAGGCTGTAACTTTTAGGTTAAAGAATCTTTATTTCTCAAAAGAAACAAATTTTTCTTTTAAATTTAATATAAAATATATTAAATCTTTTAAATTTACTATAAAATAATTAATATATCAAATTTCATCCGTTCTTTATAAATATATTTCCGTTCATTATCGAAATAGCAGCTTTAGAGAGATCCCAGAATATTTTTATTCCAACACAATTTGTAATGGAAGCGACACGCGGAGACAAGAGAGTACGGCGAGGTCGGGCGGCGGGGCACAGGGTCGGCGGAGGCGGCAAAATTACTTGCAAATTCCATTTACAAACTTAACGGCCAGGCATCGTCAAAAGAAACTGGCTGGCTACCACAGCTACTCGTTACGTCGAGCGTCATTGGAGAGTTGGATAGAATTGTTTCTTATTTTTCCTTATAATGATAATTTTTAAGAAAATAAGTTAGGGAAAAATTATTGCGTGTGACTGTGTACACGTTGCGTCATGAGAAAATAAGGAAATAATAGTCCAATTTTTTGAATATGTTACCTCATACTATAAATTACATATGAACAAGCAAAGCCCTAGTCCTGCGCCCCCTTTTCCTCCTGCGCTCCCTTTTCCCTAAAGGGGGTCGCGTCCGATTCGGCAGAAAGGCCACACAAGCCAATGCCAATCCCACAGGTGGTGTTTAGTGGGTAGGCACTTAGGTCACAGTGAACCCCACATAACCACGCAGCCGGCTGCGCGGTATGCTTAGAGCATTCACCACTTCCTTCCCCCGCTTCCCGGAGAATAGCCCTTTAATTTGCTTCTAAGCGCAAAAAAAAAAACAGCAAAGCCCCAGATCTCATAGGGTAGCTTTAAACTGAAGAAATTTTGTGGGCACTTAAAATTACACGCCTCAATGTATTTGAGCTATATAATATTATTGATTTATAGTTAAGTAATTAAAAGTCTTTTTTAAATTTATTTATATTATTTATGTATAATAGCATATCTGCTGATAGCACGATTTCGTGGTGCGAACAGAGATATATAGAGTATAATATTATTTAAAGCTGCTTAAGTTTGTTATTTTGCCGCAATACGAGGTGTTGAGTTGTTATTCCAAGCCTCGTATCATCGTTTGGTTGGCACAAACTTTGAGCAGAAACATGCATTTCCAAATTTAGTGCTACAGAATTCCGAAAATAGTTTTGCGTGTAATTATCGACTGGAATTCTTAAATATCATATGTTTCATATTGTGGCATTATAATCATTAGAAGAGCGTAGTTTAAGATAATTAGGTTTTAGTTATACTGATGAATTTATTTAGCTATTATCCATTAAATCGGTAAATGCTGTGTTTAAAATGGTTTGTACACAATATGATATTACCAAAATGTATCCACCAAAAGATATTAAGAATTATGATAAACATATTGTTTATCAATAAGAAGTTCAAAACTATTAGGAAATATTGTCAGTGATTAAATAATGAGTTAAGAAAACTGAACGAATCAATTATTTAATATCAACAATATAAAATGCTATTGATCCAATTGTTTTTGGCAATTTGCAGAAAACTCAACGCTCAAGTTGCGACGGTGATCAGGCGAGAAGTGGCTTCGCTTGAACTTGAGTAATGATGAATTTATTTAATGACAGATCTACTATTCTGAAAATGAATTTATTATTTAGGTATAGATCTAAAGTTTCGTGAACGAAGCATTTACATTAATTATGGTGACAAACATTTTATCTTGTATCCATTTTTTGAACTTCTTATATTATTAACTTTAATTTTGATTTAAATATTTCGAGGGTTTTAATTTTTTTTGGTTAGTTTAAATTAGTTAATAAAATGTTGTAATAAAATGTTATAAGCATTTTATATTTCAGGGAAGTGTAGTTCTTTAAAGTGAGACTAAAGTATAATTAATCATTTATAATTGTAAAACAAAATTTTACGATTTTTTGATATTCATAGGATATAGTGTACCGATGGAATAACATAAAGAGCAGCCTCGAAGTCCGATTGGTATGTAAGTTACGAGACGTTACGGCGAACTTAGCTCATTACCACTTCTACGTTACAGGAATGACAATGGAAGGAATTTTTACTTTATTCTCGTCTAAGCTTATTAGGTGCAGTTGGACGTGTAGTGGCACGAGTCGAGAGCAGTTCGCGAACTGGCGTATTGAATTTCTCGCTTGAACTCTGGGGAAAACTAAACTGCACTTGTTATTTGTGGGTTGTATCTACTCGTAATAAACACTGACAGTGTTCCAGTAAATCTGTTTTGTAAAATAGTTTCATGTTGAGCTCTAGTAATATTTTAGTATTACGTTTATTTCATTTCTAATGTTAATTAGTTTAGTTGTTGCTGCCATAAAATATGTTGTGAATGTACTAGAAAATTGAATTCTGACTAATTTCACGTCGTTGTAATGCTCTTTTAGCGTATAACTTTGGTATTTGCTGAAACGATGTAGTTATGTACGACATATTATAATGTAATAAGTATGCGTGCAAATACAAAGATCACACGTAAGTACCTTTACTCTTATCGGATGTAACACTCGTAAGATCGAAGTTTGGTTCGGATGTAGTACCAGCGATAAACTTTATTACATTTTTTTGTATACGATTATCAGTATACTTCCTTGTACATTTGTTTTACTACGTGTTTCATTTCTTTTTGCGTTTTTAAGTTAAACACAAGTAACTAAATTATAAACAAAATATAGTAAATATATATATATATATACATATATATATATATATATATATAAAACCTAAATATATATATAAAATATAGTAAATATAGGCCTAAATCGAACAATTTGTGATCGGGTATAACCCAGAATCTGCAGACGGGTTCACCCACACCAGAATACCCGATTCTGATACTTTTATGAACATAAAATATAAAATACCTTGACGAAAGATGGTTTAGTGGTCAGTCCCAGTGGCAGAAAGAGGGGCATGGCCCCAGGCGGCGGATTTCAGCGGGCGGTATTTTCAGAATGAAATATTGCTCCCCCGCCTATCTTTATAAACGATGCTAGTAAAAGCTAAAAAATCTGAAAATTACCTTTTATTGAAAACTTTTGATTTTTGATTTATTTACGTAACATTGAAGTATACAATATTTGTTTAAAATATTACGAACACTGTAGCATTGCAATTCCTGAAAATAGTTTTCTGTACACATACACTTGCCATTGTGGGATAATTTATTTAAGTTTTCTTCTGATCTTGCCGATTCAAATTTCAAAGGAGATAGACAGGTAGTAAATAATCTATAAAAGTCAATAATACACAAGCTATATTATATAATGTAGATAATGTCTGCAACGTATAATGTATGAGTGATGGATAATATGATTAAATATATTATACGAAAAATACGAGTAGTCCAAATGCCGGAAAATTTTATACAGGTTATTTATAGCAACCGTGTTCATTTATTTTTTTGTCCATGTCCTATTGTTGCATACGGTTACAATGAAATATAATCACATGTCGATATTAATTAAAAATGATTCATTATTATAGCGACATATTGAGCGACTCCCGATCAGACGGAGTAACGACCTGATGAATCATGCAGCATACGATTTAAGCAGGTGGCTGGCTCAGTAATTTGTGCTATTTCTTGGGTATGGCTTATGTCCAGCAATGGACTTGTAATGACTATGGTGTAGAATGCAGGTAATTGTTTTAATTAATTTTACTCTTAAATTACTAGGTATATATATGGACAAATTTAGGGGAACCCAAAAAAAGTGTGTATCAAACAAAATATCATGGATATTTGTGACAATTAACCTTATTGATGTAGTGTACTATGTTTATTATTCGTTAATTTAAAATTGCAAACGTCGAAAAAATAAATGATAAAATAAAAAAAAAATTACAGGAAAGAAACATTTTTGTTTATGATATTTTATTCACATTTTTCATGCTTAGGAAAGACTATAACGTGGGTTATAATCAGTACTTAGTGTTGCGCCTTCATGCTCTTCGGATTGTTTCCAGTCTCTTTGGCATACTCTTAATCAAGTTATCAATAAAATCTTGAGAGGTTGCTTTCCATTCTACCTGTAATCCGTTTTTAAGATCTCTCAAATTGGCAGGAGCAGGATATCTTTTCTTATTTTGTCTTCCTAATCGAGTTTAAGTCGGTCGAGCGCCTGGCCATCAAATATTCGACAACTACGGCTGCATTATGGGAGCATATTATAAAGCACTGTATAAGAACACAGTCCACTTGATGGTAAGTGGATGCTGTGGTGTGTGTGTGTAGACATGTACATTTAACCTCAATTAAGCATTAAAATGCAGATGCGTTCTCACCACTGAGGCAGTCCTCATGAGATGGAATGCCTCGTTTCCAGTAAAAAGGATCTCCGGTTCTTTACACTCACCATACGAAACACAGCAGCATTAAGATGCTATTTTATGCTGGTATTCTGTGAGAGCGTGGTCCTACCCCGGTCGAGCTGAACCATTCGTGCTGCAACCATAATATAACTGCAGAATGGGTAGAGCCATGTAACGAAGCCACGTAAAAAAATTCAATAAAAGGGGCAAATGGAACAAAAATTTCTTGTAATATCTTAGTTACATAGTGTGCCACTATTAATGACTCATACTTAATGACGCAGAGTTTCGTACGTGCCCCCACATGGAAATACCTCCGTTAGATATGATAATATCCCCATATTGACCCCCCACCGTATGCATCTTTTCCAATGATGGTGCACTGAGCGTATCACTCTCACGGGCGTCACCACACTTTTATCCTCCCACCATCTGGACTCATCTGTGAATATTGCTTGACTTCAAGCCTCGTCATTCAAATTTTTGTGATTGCGAGCAAAATTACCTCGAGCTACTCGATGGTACCTGGCAAAAAAGAGGCCTCTGGCAAGCAAGTGTGTGTTTATTCCGGCCGAAATCAGTCTTTTCACACAGTTTTTATACTTACACGATGGAACAATGAATCATGGTCATCTTAAGCCACAGCTTTCCGTTTAACTTACCTCCGTTGATAACTTGGTGTACAATAGATTTTGATATACTCGTAATGCTTGGGCCACATGTTTGTAGGTGTAGGTACCCAGTATCAATTAAAGTATTATCCCTAGCAACTTGAGTGGCATTTAGATGTGGCATTCTTGGTTATTTGCTGTAATAATTCATAATTAATACGATAACGAAGAAGGCCAAAGCAAACATTTAAACATACACTAAATTTAAACTCAAATTCTAAAGTTGGCAAATATTTTCGCAGCATGAAAGTACGCAATAATTACATAAAAATAAATGAAATTCGAAAAAAAATAATTGAAAAGCTTTATTTTTTAATAGCATTTACTAATGTTTGTGGCATAACCAAACGTAAAACTAACGATTATTACAACAGGAGAATTTTTTTTTTGCATTACTCTAAATTTGTCTATGAGCGTATATTATTTTATAAAACATGTTGCATTATTCGTAAGAGGCATGCACACAGCATAAATACGCCTGGGGGAAATTTCACACGAGTAAAAAAAGCCCAACCGAAAATGTGTGATAGATAAAATACTCGGGGTAGACTTGTGAGCGACAGTGGACTACTAAGTGTTTTATGTTCGTGATTCAATATAGGCTACTTCGAATTTAATGCATTCAGTTTTATTAACTGATTTTTTTTTCCGACGGGCAACTGGCCAAAGGTGCGAACTATTTAGTACTTCAAATACTGTTTGAAAGTGTGACGATTAAGGTATTTCTTACCTACTATTAGGGAGGCCAGGCTAGCTAAATTTTAAAAAGAAATAGTTATATTTAAATCTATACTAATATAATAAAGCGGAAGAGTTTTTTTTGTTTTTTTGTTTGTTGAAACGCGCTAATCTCTGGAACTACCAGTCCGATTTGAAAAATTCTTTTTGTATATTATAGCCAGATTCATGTGGAATAGTATAGGCTTATATATATAGAGCTTATATACTTATAGCTTTCATTAAGCTATATCATTCAGCTAGCCTAAAATATGGATATTTGTTAAGCAAGTCAGAAGAAAACGCACTCTCGAAATGATTTATCCGCGTACGCTGGTGTTATCATCAGGGATACGTAAATACAATGTTCTAGAAAAATATAGATCTTTACTCCGTCTAAAAAAAGTCCGCGGTACCATATGTCTATTTCTTATACATAAGCCATAATTAGGTGTTTTATGACAAAAAATATTAAAAGTTAATAAAGTGATTTATGAGCGTTATTATTAGGCATGGCCTATTTATCCTTACGAACGAAAGTTACTTCATCATCAAGACAATTTTATGAAGATAAACTTTGTTCCTTATATCATGTTATTTGGACGCATAGTTTAAGAGATAATGTAAAATTAAAATAATTCAATACTTGGCTGGGCGCGCGAACGGCACGTAAACCTTAGCCGCCCGGTGAGAACTGCGAGAACTGCTCAACCGGGAGGGGGAGGGAAAGTGGATAAAACTTAACTTCGCTCTACATCATACATAATATGCCGACAGATAAAAGTACTCCATTAATTATGCCAATTTTTCATCCATTGCTATCAAATAAAATATTTAATTGCAATTATAAAATGCTTGAACTAGGTCATTTCGCGCACCTCCAACATGTGATGACGCGGGTGAAACCGCGGGGCACAGCTAGTTATATATATAATTATATATAAATATTACGTGTCACGTTGTTTGTCCTCGATGTACTCCTAAACTACTGAACTAATTTCAATGAAATTTTGCACACTGTGTGCATTTTGGTCCAACTTGAGAGATAGGATAGTTTTTATCCCGCTAAATGACATTCAAACATTTTTATTGCGAATTTAAGGATTTTTATAGGGCACAGGGTCGTTGGAAAGGGCAGAACAACGCCTGCCTAGCGAGCTAGTATTAATATATATTGTAATTACATAAAGCATGCCATGCTATGCCGTGTAGTGGCGGTGTAAGATAATTCACTACTCCATATCACATCGTGGATGTGGTAAGAGGTGTCAGAATCAAACTGAAGCAGGAAATGTATGTGAGGCAGCAGCTCTCCTGGTAACACCTTTAAAAATAATACCTAATTAAAACTAGAAAAAGACCAGGCTCACTCAGAATAACAACGTTATAACATTTTTTTAGCATAAGGCTTTTGCGTTTCGTATGGTTTTGAAAAAAAAACGGGGATTCTTTTTATTGGTAAAGAGATATGCCATCAAAAATATAACTTGTGAAAAGAAAACAAGTCTCGCAACTCAGTTCTTCTACCGTAAAAAGTTGTGAGATCCATGTAATACCAAGTCGGTTAATTTATTCAGTCCCTACTTAAGGGTCCTTCTGCCTTAATTTATTACGTAATTAGCTAACCTAACAACATCTTATTAGTGACCACATCAATACTAAAAATCTTTTATATTTTAAATAAATAGATTGACTTCGCCATCGCATGAAAACACAATGTATCTCTCAAGTAATACATATTATATTAAATTAGATTGTTTAGTGCCATATATAGTGTTATATATATAATAAAGTTTGAGTTTGAAAAATGAATGTAGATACAAATTATTGTAAATTTACGTATTACCCAAAGAATATGTATTATTCATCATCATCATTACAGCCCTTCACAAGTCCACTGCTGAACATAGGCCTCCCCCAAAGAATGCCACAAAGCACGGTCCTGAGCCACCTGCATCCATCGACTTCCTGCATGTCTTACCAGGTCGTCACCCCATCTCGTGGGGGGACGCCCTACACTTCGCCTACCGGTACGAGGCCGCCACTCGAGAACCTTTCTTCCCCATCGGTTGTCGGTTCTTCGAGCTATATGGCCGGCCCACTGCCACTTCAGCTTACTAATCCGTTGGGCTATGTCGGTTACTCGGGTTCTACTGCGGATATCCTCATTCCTAAGTTTATCACGCAGAGAAACTCCGAGCATAGCCCTCTCCATAGCTCGCTGAGCGACCTTGAGCTTTCTCATCCGGCCAGCAGTGATGGACCACGTCTCAGTTCCGTAAGTCATCACTGGCAACACGCACTGGTTGTACAATTTCGTTTTAAGGTTTTGAGATATGTCTGACGAGAAGATGTGTCTTAGCTTTCCGAACGCTGCCCAGCCGAGTTGAATCCGTCGATTGACCTCTCGGTCGAAGTTGGACTTACCTAGTCGGACTATTTGTCCCAGGTAAACATACTCGTCACCAACTTCGAGCTTAGTGTTCCCAACAACTACCGGCATAGGTGTGACATGGACATTAAACATGATCTTTGTTTTGTCCATGTTCATCTTAAGACCTATCCGTTGGGAAACACTATTGAGGTCATTGAGCATAGTGCTTAGGTCCTCCAGCGATTCTGCCATAAGGACTATATCGTCGGCAAATCGAAGGTGAGTGATGTACTCGCCATTGATGTTGATACCGTATCCTTTCCAGTCCAGAAGCTTGAAAACGTCTTCCAATGCAGCGGTGAAGAGTTTCGGGGATATGACGTCACCCTGTCTTACACCTCTCTGCAATTGGATAGGTTTCGTACTCTGGTTCTGTACTCGGATAGCCATCGTAGCCCTACTGTACAAGCACTTCAACACTTCGATATACCGACTGTCAACTTGGCACCGCTGAAGGGACTGCAGCACCGCCCAAATTTCGACGGAATCAAAGGCTTTCTCATAGTCCACATACGCCAGACATAGTGGCAAATTTTACTCTTGGGACTTCTGTACAATTTGCCGAAGGGTATGTATGTGGTATATGGTGCTAAAGCCCTTTCGGAAACCGGCTTGTTCGGGAGGCTGGAAGTCGTCAAGTCTGCGCGCGAGACGATTCGTAATGACTCTCGAAAACAGCACGTAGACGCGGCTCAGAAGGGAAATCCGTCTGTAGTTCTTCAAGAGAGCGTTGTCACCTTTCTTGAAGAACAAGACCACCGCACTTCTGCTCCGGTGTAATGCCACCATGGAGGACGGAATTAAAGAGCTTCTGAAGGACTTCAAGTAACGGTTTTCCACCCGCTTTTAGAAGCTCCGCTGTAATTCCATCCTCGCCTGGGGCCTTACCGTTTTTAAGGTGCTGGAGAGCCATTCTAATCTCGCTCAGACTGACCTCCGGGATATCTTCGGAATAGTGTCGGATGAGACTCGCTCTTGGATCGTTACTCACACTTGCGTGTGGCTCCAACTATGACGTGTACAACTGCCCATAGAACCTCTCAATCTCACTCAAAATCTCAGGTGTCCCGGAAACGATGCTGCCACATTCTGTCTTCAGCTTTGACAGTTGGCTCTTTCTGGCAGACAGATCTCTGGCAAAGACTTTGGAGCCTTGGTTCCGCTCGATCGCTTCTTCAATAAGAGCTGTATTGAAGTTGCGTAAGTCCCGCCGCATGCATTTGGAGATCTGTCTGTTCAGATGCCTGTATGCTGTCAAGTCTGTTGAAGAATGTAGCTTCATCTCCCGTCTAACAGCCATGAGATTAAGAGTGTGATCGGAGAGTTTTTGTGTTCTTCTGCGGCGGGTCTTACAGAACTTAGCTCCGACCGCATGGACAGTTTCCACGAGCTTGTCATATATATCGTCCACTTCATTGCAGTCTTCTAGGCACTGAAAACGGTTTTGTAACTCGAGCTGAAAGGTTTCGGGACTTTGGTACAAAGCACGAGGGGGACGGGGCGTTTACTTCATTAGACGAGACCTCTCCAACTTAACGTTTAGGTTCAGTGTGCCTCTAACCATTCGGTGATCGCTACCAGTTTTCACCCTCGCGATCACGGAGACATCACTGAACAATTGTCGTCTGGTCGTCATAATGAAGTCAATCTCATTTTTTGTTGAACCATCGGGGCTCGACCAGGTCCACTTCCTGTGGGGCCGCTTCTGGAAGAAAGAGTTCATCATAAAGAGTCCCTCTTTCTCCATGAAGTCGGCCAGCTGCTGGCCCCTTGGGTTCCGTTGCCCTATTCCAAATTTCCCTACTTTCAGCTCACCGTTCTCTCTTGTGCCTAGTTTTGCGTTGAAGTCTCCCATTAACACCGTATATTGGGTTTTGGAGGAATGCATGGCTCTAGAGATATCCTCATACATTTCCTCCACCTTCTCATCGGGGTGTGCCGAGGTTGGTGCGTAAACCTGTATGACCTTCAGCGAATACCGTTTGGTGATTCTGAGTATAAGGTACGCAACCCTCGTCGACACACTCCCGATCTTTACAACGTTGTTAACGAGAGACTTGTGGACGATAAATCCGACACCTCCTTGGGACAGATGGTCGCCCTCCCGGTGATAGAGCAAGTTGCCGGATTCGAGGATTACCGTGTCCTCCCCCTTTCTTCGGACTTCGGATAATCCTATAATATGCCAGCGCAACTTGTCTATCTCTTCTTCCAGCTCCACAATCTTCTCGTCAGTCCTCAGGGTGCGTGCGTTGTACGTTACCAGGTGGAGTCGTCTAAGGTGGCAACCGAACCTCCACCGGAGATTCTTAGCACCCCCTGCCCCGCCGTTACCATGGTCGCTACCGTAGCCAGGAATAGCGGGGCCGCCGGGGACTGGGGGCCGTTTCTTTGTTACTGTCATTCATAGGGGGGTATTTGCCATAGTTGCCACGCTTGGGAAGCGGGTTGGCAACCGCAGTTTTTTTATTGTTAGTTTGTTGTTATCAAGAAGATGCTGCTGCCCATCTCCTGCCTGTTTCCCTTTGTCCCCTTTTACGACACCCACGGGAGGATATGGGGTAGTGGATATTCTTGACCGCCACTACACGGCGTTTCGTCTACGTAACAACTAGTGTTCTTTGATATAATGGCCGGATGGAAGTGTGACTTAATAATAAGGGAAATAAGAGTATAATGAATTACGATATCATTGCTAGGTGCATTCATCTTCCATGCGTGTAAATTTATTATTCACTTTTTACTTATTATACTGGATATACTCGAAAGGCCGTTTTTTCTTTCATCGCTCGTTATTAATTTACATCTATAAAAGGTTGAACCTATTACGTAATCTATTTGGTTGGCGGAAGAACTGGTTTGTCCGTAACTAAATAAAAAGTAAAAAACTGTAACCTACAAATTTTGATCAAAATTTTATTTATAGACAATTTAATATAATATTTTGTAATATCTATATTTTTTCAAGTTATAACGTTATCAAATCTTACCCTTGTCATCTTCCATAAAATATTAAATTGAGCCAGAGTGAAACCAAGAAACTGCCTGGTTAATGTTTAGTGCCGTAAATAGTGCCTCGTTATGTAATATGAATTCCTATTAAACCTAAGCTTAGCGATAAATAAAACCAAACTATGCAAGTAATTTCTTGTAATGTAACTGAAAGAATTTACAATGAATTTTCAAATATATCTATGAGCCGTGGTAGCTCAGATGGTTAGCGCTCACAGTAAGCTTCACAGTACTCGAGCAACCCGGGTTCGATCCCCGCCGGCACCAATGACATTGTTAATTGTAATTTTAAGTGCTGATTTACCACGTGCTCGGCGGTGAAGGAAAACATTGTGAGAAAACCTGCAAATCGGAGAAATAAAAAAATATTTGGAAGACATGTGAAGTTCACCAACACGCATTGGGGCAGCGCGGCGGACATTTCCTTGTCCTAAAACCCTCTCAGGAATGAGAGGAGGCCTGTGCCCAGCTGTGGGACGTAAATAGAATGCAACTTTACTTTACTTTTATATATCTATAAAGGTTTTCTATAGCCCAGATATTGTATCTGACCAGTAATAGTTTCATAAATAAATAAAAAGTGTAAGTGTATATAAAAATAGGAATAATGCCAACTTTTCTACTTTTCAAGAGCTCTGTGATAGAGCTGCCCTGAAACTGCCTGCCCAATATGTTGAAAACTTCATGTAATCTGGCAGTCCACCTGTGGTCTTAAATATGGACAAAGATCGAAAGCCGTCAGGAAAAAAATATATAATAGGCGTACAATGTTTAATATCAAATAACAAAGGCTTTTACTGGGTGGTAGGGACTTTCTCCCAAAAAAGAAATAGGCCGTGTTATCGAATCTTCAAGGAAGGCCAAAGTCTGTTGTCACCACTGAGAACTAAGATCAGGATCAGGAATATATCGGTGGCTGCACTACTGAGTGGTATATATGTATATACATACTTGGATGATACCTAGCCAAAAGGATTAAAAGTACAAGGAGTCCAGAAACCACATCTACAATTTTTTCAGGATTTTGGGTAGCTGTTTGTTCATAATTTTAAATTCTATAAAAATGTAATATGTAAACAAGAAAATAGCTGGATTTACATTACACTCGCCGGTATAACGTAAAACGGGATTTTATTTTTATTTTTATAAAATAAGGGAGCACATAGTCAACTTGATGGTAAGTGGATTGTACGGCTCATAGTCAATCTATCGTTGATTAAAAATCAAAATGCATATGTAGTTGTCGCCCCTGGGACTAAGATGGAATGCCATGTAATATTTTACCAGTAATTTATTACCTGGTAGAGCCATGCTGTTGCTATATTATGGCTTCAGCATGAATGGTTTGGTTCGATCGGGACGCTCTCACAGAATACCAGCGTAAAATTCATTCGCTCTTCATACACACAATTCAGCTCGCTTGTCACTTGTAACCTGCGTTCTGTACATATAAAGCATATTTACTATAATTTTATTTTCACGCATATTAAATATTCGTTTAGTTTTTAGAATGAGTCACAAGCAGATTGGCTGGAAAAAGAATTGAGGGATGTGAGCAGTAGTATCGAAAAGTCTATACGAGGCATTTGCAAACTAAAGCTAAAGGCTTAAGATCGATATTTACCTGTGACATACAATTATTGTGGTTTCTAGTCAGACTCCGAATTGAGGGAACGCGGCAGTAAATAACGAAAGAGATCGGATTATTTCGATAAGATCGTAAAATGAAACAAGGCGTGCTACGGCGGGACTGCTTTTTTGAATATGTAACACGTTCTGGGGTAGTCTATTTTTTGTGAAAATTTTAAGTAAAAAGTATTGCGAAAACTCTATCTATGTTATCATAAAGAGTAGTTTATAATTATTAGTATCAGTTTTTAAATAGAATCTGTTTTAATAAAGAAGTCCCGTGGAATTATAAGTATGGAATGTAACTGAAAATACAACACTTCGCAAAGACTGAGGCACCGAGGATAATTATACTTCTTTTGTGACAAAGACTCTTATTTAAACCTAAGACCATCAATAAACCAATTTTTGAAATAAGACCAACTATAAAACGTATTTATGGGAGTTGAAGTTTAAAAGTTGAATATCTATCTTTTGCATGCAATGCACTATACTAATTATTATCTGTTAACCCTTTCGTTGCCGTGTCAGTCAAGAATATTGCATTAAAAAAATGACTGATGGTTATGAATATGTCAATAAAATGTGAAAATAATACGTGGTTGAGCTGATGCTGTAGCTATATTAGTAGTAGATATAGTTGTAGGTCGCCTCGACCGGAGAAGAACCACACTCTCACAGAATACCAGCGTGCGTCGCAAGCGTTGTACGTATTTGCATTTTAATTTGTAATTGAGGATAGATGTAGACGTCTACGGGCCACAGTAACTACTTACCATCAGGTGGACTGTATACTCGTTAGGCACCCTTATCCTATATATATATATACACATATAGGATAAGGGTGATATGTGTATAATACAACTTGTATATAAATATTTGCAAACATCAAGAGAAAAGCATAAACTTACCACTGTTGGGTATTTCTGAGCGGGGTATAAAGCAATTAGTCCCCCGCGCTTTCTTAATGGGTAGACTTTACATAATGTCTATTAAATATTTTTATGTTTTGTCACGCTGGTTCCTTTAACGACGAGCACTTATATATAAAATGTTAAAATTGCAATAAACAATTTCATCTGTGTCATTAAATTTTTCTATCCACCTTAAAATTCAGTACCCAAAATATAGAGACAGTCGATGGCATTACGGTATTGGTTCTGCATTCATCAATCTACCTGTATAGTGTGGTTTTCTTTCGCTTATCAAAAGTTCCTAAAAGGGTTGACGTAGATAATATTTAATAAAGGTATAAAACTTGAAAATCGATAATCTAATATAAATATTATTCATATTATTACCATATTATATTAACATATAATATTTCTCAAGTTTTTAGTTTACCGTACAATAATTATAGCACTACATATAATTAATCATAGTTTGCAGTATTTATTTTCAGTATATACTGTCTTTAAGCACGTTAAATAAAGTGTGCATTTCACACGCGGTGGAAATGAAACCTTCAAATTAAATTAAATATGAAATAAAAATATTTCATGATTTATTTAATACGATCATTTTCAACCACAAGTGCGTCATAAAGTATAAGATTGAAGTTTAATTTTATAGCAAATAAATGTTACAATACTTATTTTTAGACTAAATTTTAGTGTTATAAATGAAATAATATTTTCTTTCGAGTAAAATTGATTTGTAATAGCGTCATATATTTCATCAAGTAGTATCATCACAACGATTCTAAAGGAGTTTTCACTTCAAGTCGAGAAGGTTTTTTATTCGATGCATGTGTTTGATTGCATGTATGTATGTTCACCGTTTTCTTAGAAATTACTGACTATTTAGATGAAATTCTAGTTGTTACCTTTTGAAGTCAGTTTGCGTTTTGTACTTATTAAACGTTTAATATTTTTTTATTATAAAGTGTGAAATAAGCACACACACTCTCCTAAGCCTAAAACTTGAGTCTAGACGTCTATAGAGTACGTACGTATAGACATATATGTGCTATACAAATAGACATTGTAGAGTTTGAGTGTGAGCTCGACATTTTCTCTGAAAATGGGCCAAAGAAACCTCACTTTATCCTTGGTTAAGTATTATTATGCAGATATATCGGACACCCTTTTCATGCGTAGTAGTGCCATGTTGCAGCTATTTTATGGTTGTAACAAGAATAGGTCTGCACGACTGGGGAAGGACCATGCTCTCACAGAAAACCAGCGTAAAATATCAGCTTAATGCTGCTGTGTTTCTAATGGTGAATGTGGAGAACTGGACACCCTTTTTACTGGAAACGAGTCATTACATCTTAGTCCTCACGAGTGACAACGCATCTGCATTTTGATTCTTATTCGAGGATAGATGTAGATGTCTATGGGCAACATCATTCACATACCATCAGGTGGGCTGTGTGCGTGCTTGTCACCCTTATTCTATAAAATACTATTCTCGACACTAACCACACAAAACAGCTATATTATGCTGCTGCTTTAGGCTGTTACTCTCTGAGTACGGTCCTTCCTCCAGATGTATACCATGCATACAATTTGTAACAGTTATTACTAAATTTTAATTTTAAATATAACAAGAGCTATTATGTTCCTCTTATAATAAGTGGTAGAGCCACGCTACAGCTATATCATGGGTGCAGCACGAATGATGATAGATAAAGATGTCTATGGGCGATAGCATCCACTTGCTCAACATTCTACATTGTGTTAGTAAAGGTGTACATCCTTAATCGAGGTTAGATGTAGGTGTCTATGGGCCACAGCATTTACTTACCATCACGTGGACTGAGTGCTCGTTAATCCCACTTATTCTTAAAAAAAAACAAATATTAATAAGAATTTTTACCAGCGAATTTTAAACTCACAGAATAGTGTTTCGTATGGTGAGTGTAGAGAACTGGAGACACTTTTTACTGGAAAAGAGGCATTACATCTTAATCCTTACGGGTGACAACGCATCTGCATTTTGATTCTTTATTGAGGATAGATATATATCTCTATGGGCCACAGCAACAACTTGCCAACAGGTGGACTGTGTGCTCGTTTGTCACCCTATCCAAAAAAAACCTTTCTTAAATGTAATTAAAAAGTAGTATTGTTGAATTTTATTTCAGCAAGTGTTTATCTTTGTGAAAACCTACCTATATCTTTAGAAAACGCATGTGGGCGCACGATCTTTAGATCAGCAGCGTCCGCTTGCAATCTTATTTTTCCGGACGACTCGTTGGCTCTCTGCCGGGGGCTTATTGCCTACGTGCCATTGGGACGGTTGCGCGGCCGTCATATTATTCTATCGAGCGGCTATCGGTCGCTACCACACGAACGATATTAGTATACCCGATACTGCCTTGGCCGATATTGCCCAGCGTCGTAAATAAGACTGCGACCAAACTATCCGGCTCTATTTGTCACTGTAAGAAGATTAAAACAGCATTTGGAATATATATTTTATTTTCTGTATTAAGTGTGGGACTTTAACGACAAATTCTTATTGAAGCATATCTTGTGTATCGCAATTACGCAAACAGTAACGTAATAAGGGAGACCGCAGCCGGCGTTATTGCTGTCGGCGAATGTCACCGCTGAGACTTGACGGAAAAAGTGAAAGTTTTTATCAGTACGCTGTCCCTGGCCGCCCGTTCTCATTTCCACAGAGCCAGTCTTAATCGTAATCGAGCGTCGACATCGCAGGGTTGGGTCCAGCTGAATCGTAGTCATATGATCTGTCGATATCAGTATTGGAACGTTATCAATAAAAAAAATATTTTAGTATGTTAATTATTCAATGAATACAAAATATTAAAAATAGTTGAAAATGGCAATATTGGATTTTTGCTAGGTAGTGGAACTCTCTATATGCAAAGAAGATTTTTTTTTTACTTTTTCCGTATGGGTAGGTACTACACTCTTATCTATTTCTGCAAAGCAGTAGTGCATGCCCTGCTGTGTTTTGATTTAAAGGGTATGGAGGGCCAGTGTTAAGAGACACTTCGTATTAGTCTCTCGCGGTTACAACGCATCACTAGCCTTCTTTGTTTAAAGTGTAATTAATAAAATGCAGATGGTTACATGTGTCCGCGGGCTGCAGTAGCTACCGATGGCATCTTAGTTTGCTTGCCACTTCAATTGTATGAAAATTCTACTCTTATTGAATATTATATTCATTGACTGATTTATTTTTGTGCCGTATAATTGATGTTGATGTTTTTAGTTTGATTATAATTTTATGTTTAAAAGTCCATAACTTGCCAGTTTTTTTTTGTAAAATCATGAAATATTATCATCATTATCATTATTCCAGCCCTTCACAAGTCCACTGCTGGACATAGGCCTCCGCAAATTCATGCCAAATAACGCAGTCCTAAGCCACTTGAATTCATTTAATTTCTGCATGTCTCCAGGCGAGATCATCGTCAACGTCACTTAATCTAGTAGATGGCCGTCCTACACTCGACTTGCCAATTGAAATATTACACTCAGAATTATTTTGTTGTTATATATACAACCTCATTAAATACATACATTACATTTACTTTAAAAGTCGAGTAGTATAATATTATTTTCTTAAGACATGGCAACCCTGCTATGAAAAACAAAGAAAAATATGTACACTCAAGGGACCGATACGACAAAAAATTATGTGACCTACGAAGCGCTGGTGAGATGATCGCAGTAAACTGAAGCTCTTTGTGTAACGTACTGTGAGAACATGATGTAATAAGGTAATTGATATTATTTTGTATAATTAAAAAAATGCTTCGATAGTAATTTCTTGTATCAAAATTTTATCGCGTTATCGATTTATTTTTATTTCTCGACGTTTCGAGTACTTTGCAGCACCCATGGTTACGGGGAGAGTGACAAGGTCCCAATTCAATCAAAAAAATTTCGTTCATTGCCATAACAATTGATTAGAAAATCGTTGATTTGTCTGTTAGCAATCGTGTAACTTTTGAATGACTTGATCGATAGAGGATGGTTCATAGCTATGCTAGGATATGTGGCGCTATATTCAAAATATAAACAAATTATATATTTATAGTCCAAAATAAGTGAGTATTAATACTCACAATATACGTTGTTTTTGAGTTTTCTTTTATTATTTTAAATAGAAAATAATAAAATCTGAATACAATCTATATTAGATATATAACAATAATAAAAGAGTTTAAAAAAACTTAAAAAATATGCATTGATCATGAGCTGCGGTTATCCTAATAATTATTTTACTTTATCCTTATAGATACTAGGATAAAGTTACTGAATTATTGTATTTCTATTGGTCCACGATTACAAATGTTCAAGTCAATCGGCCGCCTATAAATCGGTGAAAATTACATTAAAAGATTCCATTACATAGATAGATAGATACACGCGAAGCTAATAAGAGCGTGTTAACAACATGCACGTAATCGAATGCAACGTTGTGTTAAAATTCCAAACAACCGGTGGAGAACTTTCGGAGATAAGATAACAAAAGAACATTAACGTTTTTATTAATATTGATTAGTATAATCAATATTAATAAAAAAAATTGAATTGGCGCGTAACCGCAACGATGCAACGCAATTACTGCAACACGGTCTTCTTTAAGCGTCCACTCCATATTTAAAAATGAGCAAAATTCTAAAAAGTATACAGTTTTATTTTCATAACCATTCCAAATTCGAATTCAATAAGCTTTTTTGTGGCCAGCATTCTAAAAGAAAAGTTTTTACTGTGTGACAATACTTATGACCTGACTAGGTATATATATATATATATATATATATATATATATATATATATATATATATATATATATATATACTTTTCATTTATAAACTCAAAGACGCGTCTGCATATTTCTCAAAATGTTATACTGACTTGCTATATACTCTTATACTTTAATTATATACATTTTCAACTTCTAGATATCGTTTACTTTAAATTCAATAAAAAAGAATATAGACTCCATTTTATTAGCATATCGGATCAGTGATTCGGGTGTTAGCGCGGTCGGCACGGGCCCCCAATAAAACGGGCCGAGGTAACCCGCCGTGTTTGTTGTGACGCTACCGAGATGACAGATAGAGCACGCCCAACCATCCGAGCACAGCTAGGTTCTTACAAACTAGCGCCAAATATAGCCAGACATGAAATAAAAACTATTTATGTATTAGGCATAAAATATGTGATGTTAAACGTGGACGTTTTTATGAGAATGTGTTAAAGTTTTGAGTTATATTTTAAGTAAAAAACATATTATAATATATAAAATATATAAAATTATATTCATCTTATATTTTTATTTTATATTTTTTCCTTATCATAAGCTAGTGCCCACATGTTGATAAGTGGTGATGAAGCTTTAGATTACGATCATAGCGTAACAAAAGCCTTTTTAATACAATATACTATGAAATGCTTTGAATATCCACATTGTAATAGGACGGAAAGAGGGAAGCTGGCAAATAACTAGGCTTTTTTGATGTACCTACGAGTATTATGAATGACGAATCAAGTTGTTTAGTGTGAATACGTGGAATGTCGATAAGGGGTGAAGACTCACCGACCTGATTTTCCGATGGTAGAAATCAAATAAATATATGTCTATAGTGGAATAATTGTGAGATGTACCGAGGAGGACAGCACTCGACAGTTATCGGTGTAAAAGGCTATCCTATTTATAAAAGTAATTATCTGTATCGCCAGTGATACGTTTATTATGGCTAATATAAAATTATGTTATTCGGTTTTGTCAAAATATTATATAGCGCATTATAGCTAGTGTTGCCCAAATGCAAGAACAAGACGAGACTTAGCAAGTCTTGGTCTTGGTCTTGCGCCAATACACCTGGTCTTGGTCTTGGTCTTGGTATTGCGCTCCCAGTCTTGGTCTTGGTCTTGGTCTTGCAGCAAGAGTCTCGCAAGTCTCGCAATGATCTATTAGCCTATTACTATTTATTAAACGTTACTTTAGATCTTAGAACAACTTAACAGAGTAGGTACATATTGAGCTTGAATTAACATAGCCACAGTAAAGACCAACCATATTAATAAATGTCTAAACATTTAATGAGAAATTCGAAAAATCAACTGACACCGGGTGGGGTTTGAACCTAAGACCTAAGCGATCCGTGCCGATGCTCTAACCAACTGAGCTATCTACCGTGTTCCACGGCCACGGGCGTCAGTTTCATAATAAACGTTTACATTTAATAAGCTTATATGTGCTAAAACATGGTTAAACATACATATAAAAACAAATTAATGGCAATAACTACACTTTATTTTAAATAACATTATCTCTCTAGAAAGAGATTGATGGACCCTCACCATTTATGAAATGGAATAAAAGAGTTATACAATATACAATTTATTTAAATAAAAAATAAAATACGATGAAAATTAAATTACTTCACAGTATGTACACAACAGCTTTGACATTACTGTTACTTTATATTTATTCTTTTGACAAAGCATTAATACAAAGTAACCATCTGGCTGACTCATCACTTAACCTATTTCTATGTTTTCTAATTACTAATGATGCTTTAGAAAATAATATCTCAGCAGGTACTGAAGTTGCAGGTATTAAAAGAAAATCACGGGCCATCTTCAATAAAATCGGATATTTTGTCTCATGCGTCCTCCAACAGTTTAAAATGTCTTCCGAGATGACGGCTCTGGGTTTACCTAGGTACCCCTCCAACTCCTTAATAACTAAGCCTTGAAGACAAGATCCAGATCCATTTTTACACATTTCAAGTGTTTAAAAGTGCTATGGTGTCAACCATATTTATCAAATGTGTGACGTCATGTTCGAGCACATTGTGTTTTAAAAACACACACTTGCAAAGGTCGAGATTTGCAGTGAACTTACTGAACATGTTTATCTTTTAGATAATAATAATAACAATAAACCTAGCAAGCTAACAGCATAGCAAAGTGGCGAAGCAATCAGCTTAGTCGCATGTTTTTGATTTTCTTAAATTTTTCAAATCGTTCATATGAGAGGTGATGTGAGAGATGGCTTCTAAGGCCACCTCTTTGGTGTCAATTACATCTGGCACTTGGTCTAAGTATTCTGAGTTCATAGTTTCGAGGTTAGCCTCGAACCTATGCCAGTCCGTAACAGTTTTGGTTAGAGGAACCTCGCTGATGGACTGCCCTAACGACATTATGACTGGGCGGTGATCCGATGTCAACTCATGCACCACTTCTATGGAGCGTAACGTTAAGGTTACGTTGGTGAAGAGTGCTAAGTCGATTTTGGACAAACTACGATATTGGTTTGTTGAATAGTTTGTTTGTCACTTAGTTTTACTGAGTGCTCGCCGTTTGTATTCTCCCTAAGATGATTGTGTATAAACTTACCCGAGAAAACCGCGTAGAAATGACTATTTTCACCTTTAATCACTTCCCGCTTAAAATCGCTTAAAGAATTAAATGAAATTAAAACTGTTTTAAAAGGCGCACGACCTTGTGAAGGAATGTAAGCGCGAGGCCCCGAAGGGCTAGCCTAACGGTCGCCTGACTCGACGGCAGCCGCCCTAAACCTACTCTAGGTGGAGCGAGATTCGGCCTATAATCGCCTAGCACGCAAAGAGGAATTTAAATTATTAAAAACCCGAGTCTATTTTTTGATTAACGCGACGCGATGAATTAACGAAATTCTCCACTGAATTTACAGTTTCGAATACCGAGTTAACTAAATGATTTTTACTAATACGAAACGGACGTCAGAACGTAACCTTTACTTTTAAAAAAAATGAATTTTTAATTTTAAGTTTAAAGATTAAAGTTTAAATTTCAAATTTCAGATTTCAAACGGATCGGATGACTGTTTGCGTTCGAAGTCTGTGTAAAAGTGCTGTAGCTCCCGATTTACAGAAATTATTTATATACGAGGCTACCAAATCAACGAAAATTTCGCCATTTTGGAGCCGAAAAAAATTAATTATAGCTAAACAAAACAAAATTACACTGCCATTTACATTCAGTGGCTTCCCACATGATAGATGAAGAGATTAAAAAATATATTGAGTTAAACAATTGATATTTTCAAAAGTTATCGTGTTTACAACCCACAGGGACATGATAAATCCACACCATGAAAACCCTTTTTTTATTTAAAAATAGCAATTAATCGATTTAAAAAAAATATTAATAAGTTCAATAATCATTTATCTTTCTAAAGACCTGTCGATTGATATGCTACATGCCCTGTGTCAGTCTGTTGAGAATTTGAAATTGTAGCGGTTTCTAACGGTTGCCGTTGAGCAATCAGTTTCAAAATAGGAGGTTCAGATGCCTGGGTGATCAGTAATCGATTGCTGAAAACAGAATTTGAAAATTCGAAACCGTTCTCGAGATAATCGTGGAAAGGACGGACAGACGGACAGACATCGTGAACTCAATAAACATAGCAAGCTAACAGCATAGCAAAGTGGCGAAGCAATCAGCTTTGTAGCGGTTTCTAACGGTTGCCGTTGAGCAATCAGTTTAAAAATAGGAGGTTCAGATGCCTGGGTGATCAGTAATCGATTGCTGAAAACAGAATTTGAAAATTCGAAACCGTTCTCGAGATAATCGTGGGACAGACGGACAGACGGACAGACATCGTGAAATCAATAAGTGACTTCGCAAGCTTCGCCACTTAATAATAGTAAGTAATTATTATAAATCCATATAGTTAATTTTATAATAATTACTTACTAGAATAAATTATTATGATACCTACCTATTATCTAATTACAATATTTCTTGCGAGATCAGGATAATGTATTCGTGTCCATTCTGAGCACCCGGAAACTTATTTTATTCTTTGAAACATGTACTCTGTGGCGGCAATCAAACAGTGTCAAATGTAGTGCGTGTGGCGCGGCGGCGACGATTATGCGATATCAATAGTAGCCGCCGGCACGTGTATCTTGACCTTGTACTTTCGAATAGCTGCACAATTTGTTTGACAGGTCAGTCAGTATCCGACCTTTGGTGACGCCGACAACAAGACGCCGCGAACTATCAAAGTGCCGATGGTCAAAACTAGGGATGCACTCTTTTTTCTTTTAATGGATATTTTCATTCGCTATGTATGTTTATGGTATTGTTCGTAATGCGCATAAGTCCAATTTTCCAATTTTTTTTTCATTATATTTTTTTGCGTCTCATAGAGTCCCTAAGCGTATACCCGAACTCCTATACTCCCTGAAACGACACTTAGTCCTAACTGCAAGACGCAAGAGTCTCGCAAGCTTAGTCTTGTTCTTGCGCAAATCTTGCACGGTCAGTCTTGGTCTTGGTCTTACTAAAAAGAGGCGGTCTTGTTCTTGGTCTTGGTCTTACAAAAATGCAAGAACAAGACCAAGACTGCAAGACCAAGACCGATTTTGGGCAACACTAATTATAGCACGTTGTAGTATTTCATTGCCATTTTTAATCCTTCATCTACTTCATCAACATAGTATAATTATTTGTTTTATTATAAAACTAAAGTTACAGGATTTAAACGTTCCAATCATTCCGGGTGTTCTCTCATTTTTAAGAGAGTTCTGGAGCAGTTAGACCACAATGTTATCTTCGAAGTACTTTAATTACTTAGACATGCAGGTTTCCTCACGATATTTTCCTTCAAGGATGAGCACGCCGGAAATCAGGACTTGAAATTGCAGTTGACGATGTCATAGGTGCTGGCGTGGATAGGACCCGGGTTGCTCTCGTACTGTAAAATTTACCGCGAGCACGTGGTTTATACGTGGTAGAGCCATTACAAGACTATAAAACCAAGCAGAATGAAGGCTTCATATTACCACCGCGCGCAAGAACACTACTACATGCACAGCTATATGTGTGCGTGACTTGTCACCGACAAGGCGCAGGGGGCGTGCACCAGCGCCCGCTAGGGTATAAACCGGTTTGAGCCCGGTTTGAAGTTAAACGCCGGTTACAAAGTGGGAGCTGGCGTGCGAGCTGGCGTAGTCAGTTACTGTAATACAGCTACTCGCATTGTGTGACCGCATCATACGAGTTACTGTCATGTGCGAGTCGGTTAATTGATCGCATCTGAGTTACTACAAATTATTTTGATTTTACTTGCCACTCGCCTTTCCCCATACCACGCACAAGCAGCAACTCGCACGCGGCTCGGACGTCGGCTCCCACATCTTTGCATACAGACAGTTGCTCGTACGCTCGCGTAGGGTGAATTCTCCGTTTGTTTTTGTTTCGTTTGACAAAATGGCGGATAGATGGATTTCCGAAGAAAATATGTATAAAGTTTGTGGAGCTATACAAAGATCAAACCAACGTATGGAATTGTTTGGATCTTAATTATATGAATAGAGGTTTGCGTAAAGCGTCGCTTGAACATATCGTAAAGGAATTACAAGTCACGAGGGTTATAAAAAAAGATCAAAAATGTTCGTTTTACGTATAGTCAGAGGTTATTGAAAATTGGAAAAAGCAAAAAAGTGGGTGCAGCACTGACGAGATATACAAACCATCTATCAAGTGGTTTGATACTATGGATTATATTATGAAAATAATTAATCTAAAAGATAAAAAAAAAACACAAGTAATCTGATAAGTAAGATTTTTTAAATATTTACAAATTTTAATTCATCGTATTTTCTTGCCAGGAAACTGCTCTTTCGTCACAGTAATAATTTTTATATTTAGTACGCATTTCCTCTGTTATTGCTTGGTAATGCAGTAATTTCTGACCTCCACTGCCCCAAAACGATTTGAAATTTTATGATATCATCATAATCTATTGTTTCTGGACGTGTGTAGGTTACTCGTACTGATTCAGTGGTAAGTAACAAATTGTGTAAAGTACATGCACATAAGACAATCTTTATCACTGTTTCCTCTTTAACTTGAATCGGTGTTCGCAAAACACGAAAATGAAATGCTAGTATGCCAAACCCGTTAATTATAAATATTTTCCCTTAAAGTTCGTGTTTGCTGGTAGGGCTTTAGTTAGTACGTCTTTAAAAGGAAGGCGTCATCTCCAACTAGAATACGACCTTCAGGCAACAAGTTGTTTTCTAGATAATGATACAAAGAGCGGGTTTGGAATACCCCACCATTTGCATTACGATCATAAGTTACACACACACACACACACATATATATATTTTACACACACACACACACATATATATGTAAAACAATAACTGTGATTCACGACAGCCATAAGCACTATATTTATTTGTTCCTTCGTAGTTATAAAATAGACTGCTACAGTTTGATGGTGCTTGAATTGTTATGTACTTTCCATCGATAGCGCCACAGCAACCTGGAAAATTCCAACTAGAATGAAATCCTACTTGTATATCTTGCCATTCTTTCATATTTGGTATCTGAAAAAGGTGATGTAAATTTCAGAAACATTGTGCATCAACGCCAGGAAACGAGCTGTCTGAAGATACTTGACAAACTAGTAACGAAGAACGTGATACGTTGTTGTCAAACAACCAATCATCATCATTACAGCCTTTCATAAGTTCACTGCTGAACATAGGCCTCCCCCAAGGAATGCCACAAAGCACGGTCATGAGCCACCTGCATCCATCGACTTCCTGCATGTCTTACCAGGTCGTCACTCCATCTAGTGGGGGGGTCGCCCTACACTTCGCCTACCGGTACGATCCTGCCACTCGAGAACCTTTCTTCCCCATCGGTTATCGGTTCTTCGAGCTATATGGCCGGCCCACTGCCACTTCAGCTTACTAATCCGTTGGGCTATGTCGGTTACTCTGGTTCTACTTCGGATTTTTTTTTATAGGATAAGGTGACAAACGGGCATACAGTCCACATGATGGTAAGTGGTTGCTGAAGCCCATAGACATCTACATCTATCCTCGTTTGCGAATAAAAATGCAGATGCGTTGTCACCCGTGAGGACTAAGATGGAATGCCTCTTTTCCAGTAAAAGGGTCTCCGGTCCTCTACACTCACCATACGAAACACAGCAGCATTAAGCTGCTATTTTACGCTGGTATTCTGTGAGAGCGTGGTCCTTCCCCGGTCAAGCCGACCCATTGGTGCTACAGCTATACTCGAAATATAGCTGCAGCATGCTGCAGCTATATTTCGAGTATAGTTAGAGCCTATATATAGAGTATAGAGTATAGAGATAGAGATAGTATAGATATAGAGTATAGAGATAGGGTAGAGCCATGGCTCTACCACGTCAAGAGAGGAGAGGATATCCTCATTTCTAAGTTTATCACGCAGAGAAACCACGAGCATAGCCCTCTCCATAGCTCGCTGAGCGACCTTGAGCTTCTTCATACGGCCAGCAGTGAAGGATATTAAAGCAGCCGTGAATGAACTTAAAGAACTAAATAACTGTTTAACTCTTTCACTGTCCGGTTTTCAGACACGATAGTAAGAATAGCAATGACCTGTATGTATAGATGCGACGGATGAAATACAGGGAATACTCTGTAAATACCGAAAGAAAGCCCTCTGTGTTAGGACTGTGTATAAGACTTTTGATTACAGCTACAAAACTGTGCCTTCACCACATCCGACTAGACCATTCTCAGCAACATCACCACTAGTCCCTACACAAACAACGCCTGAATATTATGAGGTCATTCCTACATTTTCACATACTACACAATTGGAATAATCTTCTCAATCAATTAATATGTAGTGCTAAGTTAGGTTTATGTGAATTGTTTGAAAAAAAAAAACAATCAGTTGTTAATTTGATTATGAATAATAACTTATATTTACCTTGATAAAATCTTTTAGACTTTCATTTATAGCAGCACACACTTATACTGGTACTATTCGAATTATGGATGGTTTTGAAATTCCAAACATTACTGACAACACTCTGTACGATATTCCAGACGTAAGATATCAAAGTTACCTTATATCAAAAGTTATTTCCAACTTCACTGTTGCAGGCATTGCATTCCTCATATGTGTATCTTCACGTGGCATTTTAGTACCAATAAAATTTAAGAGTATTTCCACTTGTGACGGCTTCATTCTCATCACTGCTTTATATTCTCGGGGATCATCATTACAAAGTTCTTTAAATATTAAATTCGTAGCCCCTTTCCTTAGCATCCAATTTCTGACCCAAATACTTCTTTTTTTTCTTTTTCCTTGGGCCAGCATTTTCAGATCGAAGTATTTCAGCGCATCATTTTTGAAACCGCACTTATTATGGTATGAATCATGAGCCCTCGTGCGTGTTCTGATAACATTGCACGAGACTTGTAACACGAAAAGTCGGAAGGCAAGTACACAAATGCAGTAGCTGTCTACTTTCACATCAGCAGCTCGCACTTATGTGACCGGTTGAGAAGAGTCGAACTACTGCCATGCAAGTACAGGTGTACAGTAGCTGTCTACTGTCACATCAGCAGCTCGCACTGTGCAACCTCGCCTATAAGGTGTGCTGCTGGCAGCGACACGACGACGTGGACATAATTTCGATAATTTTGTACGATTTATTAAATTAATGGAAAAAATGAAACATTTTTGTTATGGTATATTTTATGTTTGAAAAGAAATTCTAAAGCATATAAATCATTGTACTTTTGAAATGCCGTGCTCCTGTTTTCCAATAGATTATTTAAAAAAAATATATGTAAGGTTTAGATTTCATCATGCGATAAAACGAAATGATAAACTACTAAAAACCAAGCAAAATAGGAACAAAAAATACTGAGAGTTGGAAATTTGTTAAAGTTAAAGAAAGTTAAAGTTATAGCCTATATACGCTTCACTGCTAGGCACAGGCCTCCTCTCATTTCTGAGAGGGTTTTAGGACAAGGAAGTGTCCGCCGCACTGCCCCAATGCGTGTTGGCGAACTTCACATGTCTTCGAAATACTTTTCTTTCTTATTTCTCAGACATTCAGGTTTCCTCACGATGTTTTTCTTCACCGTCAAGCACGTGGTAAGTCAGCACTTAAAATTGCAATTAACAATTTCATTGGTGCCGGCGAGGATTGAACCCGCGTTGCTCGCGTACTGTGAAATTTAACGCGAGCGCCAACCATCTGAGCTACCACGGCTCTTTTGAAATTTTTAGAAATATATAATTATAAACTCTAATGGATACTTATTATTTGAATAAAATATTTTGATATTAATATAATTTTTTTCATTTCTAACAATAAAATGTCTCTCTTCTCTTCTCTCTATCTACTTAATATTAAACAAATTGCTAATAACATAATAATACTGCTAATAACAGGACAGTGGCTCAGAACCGTGCTTTGTGGCATTCCTTGGGGAAGGCCTATGTTCAGCAGTGGACTTATGAAAGGATGTAATGATGATGATAATGATGACTGATAATAACCATTTCGTCTTACAAAGCTACCTACACTATTTTTAATGTTCCGTACCAAAATTGGAAAACGGAAAACTTATGGGACCACCTTAGTCATAGTGCATGTTCATCTTTCCATCCGTCCGTATTCATTGCTGAATACCGACTCGTTTTTTGTTTTCAATAACCGAGTGACAGCCCTATGAAAGTAAGAAAGAATTTTGAACTCTCTTAGGAAGCTTTAATTCTGCTCGGTTTTACATTCGTGTGTAGCTGCATATGCACGCTGCAGTTATATTATGGTTGCAGCACGAATGGGTCGGCTCACGGGGGAGAGACCACGCTGTCAATCATAATATAGCAGCTTAATACTGCTGTTTCGTATGGTGAGTATAGAGAACCAGAGACCCTTATTACTGGATACGACGAATTCCATCTTAGTCCTCAGAGGTGACAACGCTTCTGCATTTCCATTAGTAGATGTCTACGGGCTAAATCATGCACCCTCATCCTTTAAAAGTCTTTATTTCTTAGTTGCTGAGCTGCTACGGCTCTTACTTATTTTATTATACTTATAATTATTAATAAATCTTTCTAGATAGCTATTATAATAGATGTTATCGTGATTAATTAAATCTAGCGGAAGGAGCGTCTTGCAATACTCATTATTTAAATCCCTTGTCTCATACTTTTCCTTTCTTTACTTCGCATTGCTTTTATTGTACTGTATTAAATTTCTATTAAGTACAACCACACTCTGCTTCATTTATTTGTTACACCAGTTATGTATTAAATACATTATATTTAGGAGAAATCGCTTTCATGGCAGTCAGGTACAATTTTATAAAATAATTCATAATATATATTGTACCAGGTTTATAAAATTGTTGTTTATATTGTTAATTCTGTATTGATATAAAAAGTTTATATGTAATTGGTATAAAATTGAATATAAATAATAATGAATATTGACAAATTTATTAAATATTTTAATTGAAAGGAAATTTTAGGATTCATTAAAATTACTTATTATTCATATGAAATAATTCACGTTATAATTCAATAAATTACAGGCCGGTGCATCCCTGTAATTTGTTGAATGAAAAACTCTCCGTCTCTGTTTATGTTACGGTTCGGTTGTAATCAGTTATTTCTCTATCGTACATTGGCTATTCGTCACGGTGGCGCGAATATTATTCACCAAATTTACCATAGTAAAAAAGAAAATAATTAATGTATATATATACAAATTAACATAAATATGTAAAATGCATACAAATATCTAATATAGCTTCCGATAGATACTCGTACGTACTCGTAAAATACCCATACTGGTATCGGGCAGCATAATACATGCGAAATGTCTGGCACTGCCATCGTTTTATTCACCTGCTAACGAATAGCACTCTACAAAAGTATCGATTTTAAAGATTTTAAAGTATTAAAAATCTCACATACTAAAATGACAGAAATGAGAAGAGCACAGAACAAAAAGTTTAGAGCTTTTGACACTGATAACGTTTAGAGTAAGTAGGAAATAAATTTATACTATCAAAAATTATAAATAAAACATTTTTATGAATATGATCCAAAATTTCATCATAATGTAATTGGTTGGAGAAGGTAAATTAATTAATTATTTATTATTGATTTTAATTAATGGGTGAGTCTTTCGTAAAGGTAAAAATTTATTTATCATTAGTATTAAAAATTACATACAAAAGTACATATTATTTCTGTGCCGTGTAGTGGCGGTTAAGAATATCCACTACCCCATATCTTCCCGTGGGTGTCGTAAAAGGCGACAAAGGGAAACAGGCAGGAGATGGGCAGCAGTATCTTCCTGATAACAGCTAAATTACAATAAAAAACTGCGGTTGCCAACCCGCTCGCCAAGTGTGGCAACTATGGCAAATACCCCCCAATGATGAGAGTAACAAAGAGACGGCCCCCAGACCCCGGCGGCTCCGCTATTCCTGGCTACGGTGGCCACCATGGTAACGGCGGGGCAGGGGGTGCTAAGAATCTCCGGTGGAGGTTCGGTTGCCAACTAAGACGACTCGACCTGGCAACATACAACGCACGCACCCTGAGGACTGACGAGAAGATCGTAGAGCTGGAAGAAAAGATAGACAAGTTACGCTGGCATATTATAGAATTATCCGAGGTCCGAAGTGAGGGGGGGACACGGTAATCCACGAATCCGGCAACTTACTCTATCACCGGGAGGGCTCTCGTTAACAACGTTGTAAAGATTGAGAGTATGTTGACGAAGGTTGCGTACCTTATACTCAGAATTACCAAACCAACTTCCACAAAAATTGAGATTGACTTCATTATGACGACCAGACGACAGCTGTTCAGTGATGTCTCCGTGATCGCGAGGATGAAACCTGGTGGCAATCACCGAATGGTTAGAGGTACACTGAACCTAAACATTAAGTTGGAGAGGTCTCGTCTAATGAAGTCAACGCTCCGTCCCCCTCGTGCTCTGTTCCAAAGTCCCGAAGCTTTCAGCTCGAGTTACAAAACCGTTTTCAGGGCCTAGAGAGCCTAGAGACTGCAATGAAGTGGATGATATAAATGACAAGCTCGTTGAAACTGTCTATGCGATCGGAGCTAAGTTCTGCAAGACCCGCCGCAGAAGAACACAAAAACTCTCCGATCACACTCTCAATCTCATGGCTGTTAGACGGGAGATGAAGCTACATTCTTCAACAGATTTGACAGCATACAGGCAACTGAACAGACAGATCTCCAAATGCATGCGGCGGGACTTACGCAACTTCAATACAGCTTGTATTGAAGAAGCCATCGAGCGGAACCAAGGCTCCAAAGTCTTTGCCAGAGATCTGTCTGCCAGAAAGAGCCAACTGTCAAGGCTGAAGACCGAGTGTGGCAGCATCGTTTCCGGGGCACCTGAGATTTTGAGTGAGATTGAGAGGTTCTATGGGCAGCTGTACACGTCATCGTTGGAGCCGCACGCAAGTAACGATCTAAGAGCGAGTCTTATCCGACACTATTCCGAAAATATCCCGGACGTCTGAGCGAGATTAGAATGGCTCTCCAGCACCTTAAAAACGGCAAGACCCCAGGCGAGGGTGGAATTACAGCGGAGCTTCTGAAAGCGGGTGGAAAACCGGTACTTGAAGTCCTTCAGAAGCTCTTTAATTCCGTCCACCATGGCGGAATTACACCGGAGGCGTGGAGTAGAAGTGCGGTGGTCTTGTTCTTCAAGAAAGGTGACAACGCTCTCTTGAAGAACTACAGACCGATTTCCCTTCTGAGCCGCGTCTACGTGCTATTTTCGAGAGTCATTACGAATCGTCTCGCGCGCAGACTTGACGACTTCCAGCCTCCCGTACAAGCCGGTTTCCGAAAGGGCTTTAGCACTATAGACCACATACATACCCTTCGGCAAATTGTACAGAAGTCCCAAGAGTACAATTTGTCACTATGTCTGGCGTATGTGGACTATGAGAAAGCCTTTGATTCCGTCGAAATTTGGGCGGTGCTGCAGTCCCTTTAGCGGTGCCAAGTTGACTGTCGGTATATCAAAGTGCTGAAGTGTTTGTACAGTAGAGCTACGATGGCTATCCGAGTACAGAATCAGAGTACGAAACCAATCTAATTGCAGAGAGGTGTAAGACAGGGTGATGTTATATCCCCGAAACTCTTTACCGCTGCATTAGAATACGTTTTCAAGTTTCTGGACTGGAAAGGATACGGTATCAACATCAATGGCGAGTCTATTACTCACCTTCGATTTGCCGACGATATAGTCCTTAAGGCAGAATTGCTGGAGGACCTAAGCACCATGCTCAATGACCTTAATAGTGTCTCCCAACAAATAGGTCTTAGGATGAACATAGTCAAAACAAATATCATGTTTAATTTCCATGTCACACCTATGCCGGTTGTTGTTGGGAGCACTAAGCTCGAAGTTGTTGACGAGTATGTTTACCTGGGACAAATAGTCCGACTAGGTAAGTCCAACTTCGACCGAGAGGTCAATCGACGGATTTAACTCGGCTGGGCAGCGTTCGGGAAACTACGACACATCTACTCGTCAGACATACCTCAAAACCTTAAAACAAAATTGTACAACCAGTGCGTGTTGCCAGTGATGACTTACGGATCTGAGACGTGGTCCTTGACTGCTGGCTGTATGAAGAAGCTCAAGGTCGCTCAGCGAGCTATGGAGAGGGCTATGCTCGGGGTTTCTCTGCGTGATAAACTTAGAAATGAGTATATCCGCAGTAGAACCAGAGTAACCGACATAGCCCAACGGATTAGTAAGCTGAAGTGGCAGTGGGCCGTCCATATAGCTCAAAGAACCGACAACCGACGGGGAAGAAAGGTTCTTGAGTGGCAGCCTCGTACCGGTAGGCGAAGTGTAGGGCGACCCCCACGAGATGGAGTGACGACCTGGTAAGACATGCAGGAAGTCGATGGATGCAAGTGGCTCAGGACCGTGCTTTGTGGCATTCCTTGGGGGAAGCCTATGTTCAGCAGTGGACTTATGAAAGGCTGTAATGATGATGATGATTATTTATGTGTTTAAAAATAAGTTTATAATATATAACTCATTTATAATACAGGGTTAGTTTTCAAAGAGCAGCCATCTTTGAAAAATAACCCTGTATTATAAAAGAGTTCTAATAAAACCATGATTTTAGCAAGTTAAATTTCCTATACTATGAACTTACTTCCTTAATAAGTCATATTCGGCGTCAGTATTTAGTGGTAGTTAAACGTAGTCAACTGCAGACTGAACTTTTAAATAGTTTTATTAGTGAACTTACTTTTTAACCGCGCCTCTCCTTTACTACGAATACAAGAAAACATTGCATTGCAGTGACATTTTTCTTTATGAACTCCCTTGTTTTTATTAATTCCACTTCGTCGAAATGTAGATCCTCTATATAGAAAGTAAAATAAACCACGCGGGCACTTCTCGGTAAAATATTTAATATTTTTAGTCTAGTAGGTAAAAGGACTAATATGAGTATAATGCTTTGCAAGTTAGTCTGGATTTTCATGACATTTAATTTAGGAATATATGAGGATTGATTTAATGATCCTCGAAAAGACGCTTAGGTAATGTTTAATAATATGTTTTTAAGCTGAAATAATTTAAAATTAAACATTTTGTACAACCGACTTCAATGTAAATTATTAAGAATAACTCAAAAACTATTGGTCAAACCGTGATCAAATTTATGTGTGACCACATGACAAGCACCAGCTCTCAAATAAAAAAAAGAATCATCGAAATCGGTTCACCCAGAAAAAAGTTATGAGGTAACACAAATAAAAATATACAGTCGAATTAAGTACCTCCTCTTATTTGAAGTTGGGAGAACAGCAAGGTTTACTGTCAGTTGTTGGTATATATTACCATCAGCATCATCACCATTATTAAATCCCATCACAAGTCCACTGCTGAACATAGGCTGACAAAATATGCCACAAAGCATGGTTCTGTGCCCCCTGCATTCATCCACTTTCTGTAGGTTCTGCACTTTCATCACACCATCTCGCGAAATTAGCCGCCCCACTCTTCGCTTTCCAGTACAAAGCTGCCACTTGATAACCTCATGGGCATACTATGAGGTCCTTATTCAATGAGTAACAGCTCATATAAAAATCGAATGTCGCGTTTGATAGGTATCTGACGCATATGTATCACATTTTACTATTACTCATTTATTTCCTAAATTTATCAACATTATTAAACCTTTAAAATAAATTAATCGTTTTTTGGATCACAAACCCGTAATTTTTTTGTCGGTGCCACTCTTTAATCAAAATCAGATTTATAAGTTGTAGATGCTATTCTTTTTTTTTGCCCAAAAATTAAATTTTTAGTATAACTATTTAGGCGACATTCTAGTTGTTACCTTGAGCTTGAGTTATTAGTTATTTCACTCAAAACTTTGAATTGAAGTTACTTGAACTTTAATTAATTAAAAAGAATAAATGCTTTGATTCTTCTTTAAGCTATGCCTGAGCACCGCCTTTAGCAGCTATTATATTCGTTTTTATTTTATTTTTTATTTTTGATAAACGTTACCCCCACACTAGGATTTTCTCCTGTATCGTGGAGGCATTTTACAAACACAAATTGCATAAGGACAAACATCCAGACCCGGAACAATTATTTGTAGGCCATACAAATACTTGTTCCGTGCGGGATTCGAACCCGCGCCCCCCAGCTCAGCAACTCATTACTAAACCACTGCGCCACGGAGCCGTCAAATTATTTAAATATTAAATATTATATGGAAATCATTTTATTCTGCTTAGTCCTTTGATGCCGGCCTTTACTTTTTATTGAAAGCTTATTTTTTAATAATTATTTTCTTAATTTTTCCATAGACAGCACAATGATTGCCTCATTTTTTAAATATTTCTCGTTCTCTTCCAATTCTAATATATTTTGTATTTATGTTACGCGATATCTTCGATAATTGAGAACCAATTTTGATGATTATTGTTTTATCAAATTGGTTATTCTTCGGTGGAACTTGGAGAAAAATTTCATCTCTAGGTAGCAAAATAAGGGCTGCTTTTTTTAATGTAACTAGTTAAACGGCATTAAGTTCAACATTGGGGCTTTAACTCTTCTACATATATGCTATATCTTAGCAGCTAAATTATTTAATTTTTTTGATTCTTTGAAATCGAATTTTAAATTTTATTAAAAGTTTTTTTTTGCTAAATATTTTCATCGAATATTATCGAAAATGTAACGAGAAAATGTAATTTTGTTACAATTTCACATATTAACATAGTAACATGTTGGTTTCATCTTTTAAATGATTTTGTAGTTAACAATTAACTAAAATAAAATATTTGGAAGTACTGTAATGATAAAAACGTTCGCAATGTTATTCACTAGTTTGGTGTTATGTCTATTATCACGTTTCCGTTTCGGTAATTTTGGGACTGAAAACGAACTGGTTCGACAATTTAATTCATTCAAAAGTCATAAAGTTGGAAGCGTCTCACTGCTTAATATAGCCGCCTTGCTAGAAACAATTAGACAGGGGTACAGTTATACTAAAGTATACGTAGATTGCAGAATAAGTCACGTAGAATGGATATGGTGTTTATATTTTAAACTATTACGAGGTGAAACTGAAACATTTTTATTCAATTTAGATTATAAATAATAGTTATTGTTACAGCCCACAGCTGCCCCTGCAAAGGTCTTATATACCGGGGCCCATGAGCGGAAGATTCAACGGGCAGCCGCGGGTTCGAGCCCTATTGGCCATATGGAAAAATGTCCTATCATACTAAACTGTAGGGAGTAGGCTAGAAAAATATAGTACGTACCTGTATCCGAATCTAAGACCGCCCCAAGGCTCGGTCAGGCCGTAGGTGGGTGTAAGGTGCATGGAAAGTAGTGTTTAGTGATGTGTATGTGTCTGAGACCTGGCTCAGCAGAGGTGACTGGCAGCGGCCGATTTCCATGCTGCCCCACAATGCTGCATCACTCCAGCAGGCTTCCCCGCTGGACCATTTCTTTCTTCATGTCACTAGTTCAGTCTATTAACTTCATTGTACATTTAACTAACTTAAACTCGCCTAATTCCACATTCATCGTAGAATCGAACACGTGATACCCGACACAGTAACAGTAGTTCAAAGTTCAACATTCAATGGCCCGGATTCACTTATCACCAAATTATAAATAGGGAACTAACGCGATCTCTTCATGAGTCACACGGCTCGGCGTTAAGTACAACTAAGTTCCTTCATTCGATACTAAACACCACGCCGCTATAAGAATTCAAAATTAACCTAGCTGACACGCAAACTGGCTACAGAGTTTTCAAAGAAGTTAATTTAATCAGTCGAACACAATACAAGCCTCTTGTCAAGAACTTAAACCCTAGACAACCTAATCCGAGGCGGTTTTCACAAAACCCCAATTACGTAGCGAAGTCACATGCACTAAATCTAGCAAGCCAGACCGTATACTGGTCGCGCGAAACTTCTGCAGCGATAACCGAGATACGCGGATTAACTACACCGCTGCCAGCTAGCTACTACCGACTTCGCACTCGCGTTCGGCGCCCACGCCCTCTGCCGAGCGACGCACACGTGAGTGGGGCAAGGGTGACCTTTACAAAGTCAGCGGGCGGACACGAGTGGAATGCAAATTTCAAATGTTAATTGTTTGGCCTAAACAGTTATTGAAAGCCACTCTTTAGTTTAAATTTACCACTGGTTCGAAAACAAAAACTCTGTCCTGGGAAGAACCATCAAGAGTGGTTGTATTATATTTATTTTAGAATAAACAATTAATCTAATCTGTTATTATATAATAGATTTATGTAAAAATTTTATTTTTCGTTAAGTGATTGAATAGTTTTTAGTTTATATATTTATGAAAATTAGTAATTCAAATTTTATATCGATCTTTCTTAAAAGTTTTGAAATAAAAATATTAGATTGACAAATTGTTTAAAAGTTCATATAACGTTAAGGCTAGCATTCCAATTAGACCTTTAATATAATAAAATACCTCACAGCTGTAATGTGCAATTATGGATTTCTAACCCTTCAAAATAGAATACAACAATGAGTGCACTATTGCTTGGTTGCAGATATAATATGTAAGATGATGGTAGAAACACAGACGGATTTTTATACAACAAAGTAATTTAACCATTTTTTCAGGTTAAAACATTTCATTTTTTTAGTTTGATTATAAATATAATAACAATTGTGATGTTCTCTTGGATGATTACGACAATTACCAAATTATATCGTAGCTATCAACAGCGCAGAACATTTTATGACGCCACCATGTATGCACACATAGGCAAACGCACACGTTCTAATCAACCCGTGATGAATAGGTTCGATTGCAGTGTTAGAGAAATTAGAGACTGAGGAAAAAGCCGATACAACTAGAGGCGAAGATTAACAACATATTTTGTTTTTTCTTTGGCTTATGCTGTGGTTGGAAATCATGACTCTCGACGCAGTAGTCGGATTCGGAGTCAGAGGAGACGGCTTGGTAGTGCAGTGGGTAAATCTTAATCGAGGATAAATGTAGATGCCTAAGGGCATCAGCATCTACTTACCATTAGGTAGACTGTGTGCTCGTTTGTCACCCATATTTTATAAAAGAATTGGCGGCGGTATTGTAAAGCCATGAATTGGAATACCGCACGGAACAGTTATTTAAATGACCTACAAATAATTGCTTCCGGTGTAGAGGTTTGTACATGAGTAATTTATGTAAGTGAAACGCCTTTGGGATAGAGAAGAAAGGATCACGTCTAACATTTTTGAAAGCTGAATAATTATTGTTTTGTGTTTTTAGTGTTTGTGTTCTCATCACATCTTTTATGATTATTCGCTGACTTCAAGATGAAAATTTGTACCTATAACACATAATAAATAATGCGTATACGTCGTGCTGTATAGTTTTATTATGAAATGAGTAAAAATAAAAAAAATCCAACTCACTTAAATTATTATCTCTAGTCACAAAATTATATCTGTTCGATCTTAATTTTCATATATCTCCGACAGAGATAGGGTAACGTGTCGAATGGCTTGTAATATGGTAGAGTATAAATCGTGGAAACACCGTGACGAGTGCGACGAGGAGGCGCACTTACACCCAGAATGAGAGAAATCTACCTTCACGTAAAACGCGAATAGCTTTTAATTGTTTCTCTGAATATACGATGTTTGCAGTACTTAATATATTTTTGCGTATATTATGTTTGTGCTTTAATTAACTTCTTAAAATCTTTATTATAACAAATAGTCAGCGCACATTTTTAGGACAACCAAAATTATGAGTTATTTATATTTTCAAAAGATAATTAAGCAAAATTTTATAGAAAAAAAAAATATCTTTAATACCTATCTTTGGACTGTATAAAGGATATTAAAGCTGAATCAGTAATTTTGTCTGTGGATTTCCATGTTAAAAACTCGTAATATCATGAAGCTTGTATACGTGGTACTATGTAACAGTGGTAGAGCCACGCGGCAGCTTTTGCTGTCGCACGGATGGGCCGGCTCGAACCGGGGTGGTACCACGACCTCACAGAAAACCAGCGTGAAGTAGAGGTTTACCTCTGCGTTTCGCTTGGTGAGTGCAGGTGGCCGGAGGCCCTTTTTACTGGAAATGAGGTATTCCATCTTAGTCCTCACGGGTGACAACGCATCTACATTTTGATTTGGAATAGAGGATAGATGTAGATGTTTATGGGGCGCAGCAACCACTTACCATCAGGTGAACTGTGTGCTCGTTTGTCACCCTTATTCTATAAAAAAAAATACGAGTAGAGTAGTGCAAAAAAGAGGGTAATGTTTTAATTTAACCGTTTACGTTTACGTCGGACGTAACAACCAGTGCATTTTGACTGACAACAATTCTGTGTTTGAAGTTCGTTGCAGGGCCTGCTGTAGCCCCATACGATGCAATATATAAACTGTCACTCTATTGTTATAAAAAATATGAAATAATACTATACCATAGTTTGGTGGCGACGTAAGAGTATAAACATTTCGTTCCGAGATTATTTTAAAACGCGCCTATTAGAAATGCCAGAAACATCTCATTGCCTCCAATGATAACTATATGAACATATCGAAAAGAGATGAGGCCTGTGTCCCGCAGGGGTATAGGAAGTACCTTTATATATGTATGTTGATCTTTAATCTAATAAAACATATTATATATGTATATAAAGTTATATCCTTTATATGTCCCCTTCGGGGCACAGGCCTCTTCTCGTTTCTGAGATGGTTTTAGGGCAAGGAAATGTCCGCCGTGCTGCCCCAATGCGTGTTGGCGAACTTCACATGTCTTCGAAATATTTTTTTCTTATTTCTCAGACATGCAAGTTTCCTTACGATATTTCCCTTCACCTCCGAGCACCTGGTAAATCAGCACTTAAAACTGCAATAAACTATTTCACTGGTGCCGGCGGGGATCGAACCCGAGTTGCTCGCGTATTGGGAAATTTACAGCGAGCGCTGAGTCTGTGAACTACCTCGGCTTGGCTGTGTATATTGTATTTATTGTATATGGTTACACCACCATTCGTCATCCATTGGAGGTCATAATGTATATTATGTAGAAACATAATGTAAAGCAATATAAAAAAACTGAAACGAGAGATTGCAGATATGAGAAATGCATCTATTGTTAATAATTTTGAATACACTAACTAACATTAACACGAAACGGGATGCCTATTTAACAGATTCACGCTGTGATAGCGGTACCATTAGCTTACTACACAGTACATTATCCCCTGAAAACCAATATGTTATAATCAAATTAAATTTGTGCAATGTTAATAATCAGCTAAGTGGGGTATCTCAACAACAAAGTTCACTTACTCACCTCAAGGACGAAGCGGATCCATGAGGGCTAGTGCTGCAGTTTCACACACCCCTACTACTGCGCGTCACCAGCCGCCCGCCTGCAGCAATGACGGCGCAGCGCTCTCACTATGCCTAATCGCGAAGTGTGCGGCCTTCGTAATTACTTCCTGACGAAAACGGATGATCCATTCTACAGGGAAGTCATTTCGTGTGAAGGGCTAACCCCTCTATCCTTAGCCAACGAGCAATGGCAAGACCCAGCAGTACAGTCTATTTCCGACCGGGAGACCGTATGGAAGGAGAAGGAGCTCCACGGGAGGTTCTACAAGGCTCTTCATGAGCCTTTCATAGACACAGCTGCCTCTCTCCACTGGCTACGTTTTGGTGACCTCTTCGGCGAAACCGAGGGTTTTCTCTGTGCAATACAGGATCAGGTTATTAAGACCAACAACTATCGGAGATACATCCTAAAGGATGGCACCATTGACATCTGTCGAGCTTGTCGCCATCCCGGTGAGTCACTTAGGCATGTCATCTCCGGTTGTTAGGCGCTTTCTAACTCTGAGTATTTGCACAGACACAACCTAGTAGCCAGGATTCTGCACCAGGAGCTCGCTCTGAAATTCGGTCTCGTGGATTGGAAACTGCCTTATTATAAGTACTTGCCGGAAGCCGTGCTCGAAAATGACCGCGCAAGGCTCTACTTTTTATTTATTTATTCTGGACCAAATCTTTAGTACATTTTTCACACCCACCAAACTGCGTAACAGTTTGTCGGCGCGATTAGCGCTTGTCTTAATACATTTGGTTCAAATACGTAAGTATACAATTTAATGAAAATAAAACAGTGTAAATAATAGCAAGTATTGTGGCAACGCGAGCCGCCGCCAGCACACCCGGTCAGCGGACCGCGCTGACACAATTATTTAATATTACTAAGATTTAGCCGTCGCAACTCAGGTGCGCACTCTTTCTGCCTTATAAGCACTAGTTAAGTGATTATGGGTACATCATAACAATGTTTAAATAGTTAAAATAAGGTCTAATATAAGTAATTGTCAATAGTTATATTAAATCAACAACAAATTAGTTACTACTTTCACATCTTGCGTCAACCGGAACCTAACTACTGGGACCGGGCCATTATCACAGACAGGACTATTCTTGCGAAAAAGCCTAATATTGTGCTGATGAACTGGGCACAGTCAGCACAGCACTCCTCGATACTGCCCGCATCGTCAGCCGGTTTCTTTCCCTTTCCCCCTAACCCTTGGCCGTTTGGTCTCCTCTGCCGAGGGCTTCCACCTGGTTGGGTTTTTATTTATTTATGTATTTTTTATGTATTTATTTTATTTTATTGATATTTATGTATGTTTATCATTTTCATTTACAATTTGTATTTATACAGCCTAACCAGATGAAAAAACTACATAGATACCCCACATAATAATATTAACTATTCCGTATGACGAGAACCTCGTGGAAGCCGAAACAGATAAGCGAACAAAATACTTGGACCTGGCTCATGACGTGACCGACATGTGGGGTTTGACCGCTCCAAGGTCAAATGCAGAAGGCGGTGCTCCTCGATACCGACTGCATCGTCCGCCGCTTTCTTTCCCTTTCCCCCTAACCCTCAGCCGTTTGGTCTCCCCTGCCCAGGGCTTCCATCTGGTTGGGACTTTATTTATTTATTTATGTATTATTTATTTATTAATGTTGGTATATTTAATATATATTTATGTATATTTAACATTTCCTTTTATATATTTATTCCACCCAACCAGATGAGAATACTTTATGGATATCCAAAATAATAATAATACTGACGTAAAAGAGAAGATCGCCTCATGACAACAGAAGTCCTTACACGGAAGGTACTTTCACGACATGCAGCAGCCACATGTCGACAAAAAAGCGTCGAACGCCTGACTGAGGTGCGGTAAACTCTTCTTAGAGACGGAGGCACATAATACGCGCATCTAAACTCCCCACCGATACTTGCAGACATTGCCACTCTAGCCCCGAAGACATACATCCGCCTGTAGAGCCCTTGTACAAACCCACTATAAACACCGGCATGACCAGGTAATATACACCAAATAACCATAATACACCAAAATCTTGCGCTAATATTAAAATTTATACAAAAAATTACATTACATATTATTACACCATATTACAAATATAAAACGGACATTATATTAAAAATAATAATCATAGAATTTATTGGGACAGGATCTAATGGTCCTCATGGATAAAACTATCCACTTCAATAGGTCCAATATTGCCATTGCTATACCAAACACCCATAACATGCAATCCACCATTGCTGAAAAACTTACAAAATATCAAGATTTAGAAATAGAATTCAAGCGTCGATGGAGAGCAGAAACCATCCATATAGTCCCAATAGTTATTTCATCTACCGGAGTCATACCTAAAAGCCTACAACGGAGTTTAGATATTTTGCAAGTACTCCAACACACACTTTACATGCTGCAGAAAGCTGTCATTCTCAACACCTGCCGACGCACACGCAAATTCCTCACCACGTCATCCCTCACCTCTGCTTACACCGTCACCTAGCACCTGCTCACACTTGGCGTCGGTATTTTTCTTATATTTGACATAATAAATTTCAGCAGCGTAACGTCTTATTCTATTAATAATATAACACGATAAAATGAAAGTCTAAAATTTCAAGATTCGTGTACTTTTGTAGCAATAACATATTATGTTGTAGCCAGGGTAACACACAGTGAAAACATATTATTTTTATGAGCACTTTGTATTTAAAGCCGTGACGATAACATTGGATTAAAGTCGACTTGCACAATATTCAAATGAAATTGCATCTTTGCCAAAACTAGGAGAGAATGGCGTCGCTAACATTAATATATAATAAAATATCAGACCCTCCTTGTGTCGCGACAGCCTCTTTGTTTTTATAGGGTGTAGAATACCAAAGTGTTAATCAAGAAATTTATAATATTGGATTCGTGTGTGATCGTATTTATTAAGTAGTGTAGTAATTAGTGATCGTTTAGTCTATTTTTTCCTCAGCTCTCTCTGTGTCGGTTCACTTACTTATTAATATAGAGTCTTAGGCTCAAGTTACTACTAAAGAAGGATATTCTGTTTTTAACATTGCTATTAAAGTTTAAGGGAATATTTGTTGTACTATTAATTCACACGGTCAACAACCCAGTATTCAGATATCATTATACGTAGCAGGGCCATACTGCAGCTATATTAATTGTACAGTTGTAGTACGAATGGGTCGGCTCGACTGGCGAAGGACCACGCTCTCACAGAATACTAGCGTAAAATAGCAGCTTAATGCTGCTGTATTTCGTATGGTGAGTGTAGAGAACCGGAGACCCTTTTTACTGGAAAAGAGGCATTCCATCTTAGTCCTCACGGCTGATAACGCATCTACATTTTGATTCGCAAACGAAGATTGATGTAGATGTGTATGTGTTACAACAACCACTTACCATCAGGTGGACTGTGTGCTCGCTTATCACTCTTATCCATTAAAACAATCATTTTAATATCTAATGCTGAAAAAACTATATTTTATAGTTATTTACGTGAACATTCCTTGAATGACGAAATATAAATATTATTATTAATTTGGAAATTAAAAATAAAAGACGGCAACCATAATGCACTCACCAGAAATAATTGTGTTTTAATTACCTTCCTATATTATCTCCATTTATCATATATTTATTTTAAAGTTATTTTAGTTATTTTAAACCTATCATTTTTATCACAAAGTTTTCATCCACAGCAACTATCAGCAGTAAACGTACCTGCATTTCTTTTGGTATAATTATATTATACTGAATAAGTTTATGCGTGTATACAATTTTAATAAATATGAATAAACATTTATCGCACAGTGCTAGTCGATGATTTATAAAAGATTTTGAAAATAGAGAACTCTACACTTTTGCCTTGCAAAATATCTGAGCTTAATTGGTTCTATTTAAATAACTCAGAGCAAAGTCCGTAGCGTTTATTTCTGATGTAAAACTTGTGCACATGTGCATAAACTTAAATGGAAGTTTTTACGTGAGTTTAGTTTTATGTGGAGTGTTCTTTATTAAAAAATAATTAGGAATAAATCCGTTAGAATAGTATAATATATCGTTTTAGCTAAGCTAACCGAATAGTTGCATATCTTAGGCGTCATCCTGACTTGCCTATTACCAAGGCTTATTATTTTCAAGTCTGTTTATATGTAATATTTAATACAACATTAAGCCACGGTAGCCAAATAGCAGGGAGTGGACCGCAAACTTGATAGGTCATGGGTTCGAATCCGACTACTGTCGTGAACACGTCAACCTAACTGAAGCATTTTAAGCTTACCAGGAGTGGTAAAAAGTAATATTAGTAATGTTAATAGCAATTATAGAATAAAAAAAATCACTCGCTTCCTCAATTTCAAATTTTATAGATGTTTATGAATCTTCGAGACGCTTATCAATCCTTTTAATTATTTCATTTCCAAACTGTTCAGGACACCAATAACATTTATACAATTTGTTTATTCACAGCACAATACAAATTTAATGCTATTCAAAATGTATTGTCGGGTAATATTTCATTAATGCGACCAAATGAATTGGTTGATCTATCTAGATAATATAGACGGTCCAGTTATGTTTGTACGGGAAAATGCAATTAGTTGGAGTGCATCGTTTTTGATGTAGTACCGAGTGCCGACGTTGAAGCCGTGTGTGGATGAAGAGCCATCCGATATAAATAATCCCTATCCTAAAATCGGAATACCTGTTTTCACAGACGCTGTCGAGTATCGCTTATTTAAACACGAAACATATTCGACATTGCTCGATATTTTTAGCGCTTTTTATTATTTATATTGCCAGCCACAAAAGAAATTAAAATGTTATAGTTACATTTTTTGTACACGTCAAAATAATTTTTGTTTATTTTGACGTGTACAAAAAATTTCCTTTATTAGTGAGGTATTTATAATTCGAATTACGCTGAAAAGAGTAATTTTAATGCTTTTAAAATTTGTCAAAATATGAACGGTTGATTTACGATTTCATTAGTTGCGCGTTGCTCGACAAGGCAGCCATAACAATCATGTATATATTATGACGACTAAATTTGTCACTGATGGTCAATGTTAATGATTTAAATTATTATATCCTTAATAACATTATAATGTGCATGATTGTCTGGGTGAAGAACTTTCTGAGTGAACGGTCTCTCCGGGTCGTTGTCGATGGCTGCTCATCCGATACTGTGGCGACTAACGCCGGTGTTCCTCAGGGGTCCGTTCTCTCCGCAACTCTCTTCCTGCTGCATATAAATGATCTGCTCATTCCCGGTATCTATGGGTATGCAGACGACAGGGCAGTTGTGGAGAGATACCAAGTGCCCGGGCCAGTCGGGATCAAATGCAGTCAGAAATAGAGCCTATGGTTGAGCGTGTGAGTCTCGCACTACAGGCAGTCTCCGAATGGGGCGATGCCAATCTCGTGAGATTTAACGTCTCCAAAACACAAGCGTGTCTTTTCACCGTTAAAAGGAGCCCGCTCACCTTGGCTCCTACTTTCCGGAATGTATCCTTGGATTACACTGATCGCCTTCAGTTGTTAGGGGTTGGATTTTCAACCATGGGCAGTTCATTGAGTACAGAGCCAAAGCAGCCGCAAGGAAACTTAGTGTGCTTACAAGGGTGTGGTGGTACTTCACTTCATCCCTTTGTTGTCGATATTCCACGCATTAGAACCAAATGTTTGCTTCGTCTTTTGTAATGCGTACAGCAATGGAGTGGAATAATTTGCCGGCGTACATCTTTTCGTCTGAATACAATCTGGGCGTCTTCAAGGCAAGAGTGAATAGGCTTTTGTTACGATAAGACAGTGCGATTTACCATCTAAGGCTGCATCACAACTTACCACCAGGTGGGATTGTGGTCAAGCACTGGTTTATAATAAGTAAAAAAAATATGCATTAATAATTTTGAGGTTATGTCGAATAATATATTGAATTTTTGTATTGGTTGTAGATAATAAGCGAAGGGGGCACGTTCAGCAGCGTAGCATGTTCTCACAGAACACCTACTGATTATACGTGTGGTGGCCATGTTTCCGATCGAATATAAATCGAGTTATAAATTGCTTAAACGAAGTTCCCTTGAATCTTAGATTATATAATTAAAGTAATATGTACTAGTCGCTGGTATATAAACGTATCGATGGCTTATATACGCTCCATGCAACTAAATGACGCATTGGATGCTCCAAAAGCTAACACTTTGACTGGATGCCATGCCTCTCGTCAACGCGACATTCTTGATAGTATCACATATGTCAGTTTTGAACAAATATATTTTTCGGTATGAAATTTGGAATGCATAATAAGAAAATATATATTTTTGTGTATACCAAATTTCATAACACGTTGAACACTATCATGAAATATACATATTTGCTAATATTCAGATGTTCAATTTGAAACAAAGACATTTTGCACCAAGATCTGCGTACTTTTGGACCGAATCCAAGGAACTGGATTGTTTTTACATTTAGGAAATATTTAGTCATGTGAGTCATATTAGTTCCTAATTATTGTATTTATGAGTGTGTATGTGTAACTGGAAAAAACATCATTATCGTCATAATCATTACAGTCTATTAAAAGATCACTGCTGAACATAAGCCTCCCTTATAGATTGAAATTGGAAAATTATTCAGGCGATCTATAAAATGATAATGTTTGATATATAAAATATTGTATCTTTATTTTACCGTTACATACTGCATCTAGGTAATTTATATAATGCATTAGCGATTCGCCAACAAAGTCTCGATAAGAGTGCCATCTACCGAATCCAATTGTGAATCTAAACCATCCAGGGGTCCATTCAAGCACATACAAAAAAAATCAAAATCGGTCCAGCCTTTTAGGAGGAGTTCAGTGACAAACACACGTATAGAAGAATTATATATATATATATAAAGATAGGATATTTCTCTTGACGATGCCTTGTTTAGAGGCAAAACAAGTGTCACGTTATCGACGGTGGTGTGTGTTAAAAATTGTAGTTCTGTCGGGGGTAGTGTTGTTGAGTTTAAGGGTAGCAGTAATAGTGTACGCAACTGTGGGATGGAGGGGGTGCTCTTTAATTTACTTAATACCATTCATTTTATGTTTCATATAAAACATCGTAGCTAATTAATTTTCACATCTATTATAATAATAGGTCGGGGAAAATTTTGTTCGTATTTTGTTTCTATAACATTAAAGAAAAAATATCTTTGGTTGTACTGTTCGACACTGGCTGGTTTTAATGTCAATACATATAGGACAATGAGAAAAAGAAAAATAAAAGTAAAAAACACTTTCCCGGCATTCAATTGTTTTTCTGCCCTCCAAAATGATTGAATCTAACGAAGAAATTCGATACATTCTGAAGTTTTATTACTACAAAAAAGGGAAAAATGGGACTCAATCCGCGAAAAGCAATTGTGACGTTTATGGACCTAATGCCGTGTCAGTAAGAGTAGCAAAAAGTTGTGTTCAAGCGTTTTCAGTCCGGGAATTTTGATGTCAAAAATGCAGCTCGCTCTGGTCGCTCCCACACGGATAAAGTCAATGCCATTAAAAAAAAAAAAACTGGCCAAATGCGTGTCGGGCCACGCACAATGTAGAGGTAGGGTTCCGTAACTGCCCGTCACATTACGTGGGCTTCCTTGATAATGATCGTAATAAGTGAGTTCGCGGTTTGACCGCTATAAGGACTAAAAAGTAACCCTTAATAGGAAGATCGTAACTGAAGGACTTATTTTCAAATCAGCCTTATTAAGGAGTGGTATTCAAAAAAGGTTAAAAACGCTTTTTAATTTTGATAATAATATCCTATCTATTCGGCATATGTTAAAGTAAAGCTAATAGCAGCAATGCATAGCATATAAGTCATTTTCATCATAAAAGGTTTATTTTTAGCAGTTTACAATAACATTACAAATTTATTAATGCAGCTAGTTTTAAGTAATTTTTTATGGAGTAACGAAATTTTTATTAATTCAAATGCATTTTATTATATTTAATTCTACTTAGCTGTGATAGTTTTGCTTTGTTCTTTTTTGTTTAAAATACCACCTCAAAGACAAATATTTCGCAAACGGACCCCTGAATGTTGTTTCACACCCCCCAAAGTTTTCGAAAGATCTATCCAACGATACTCCATATGATGGAATAGACGGGTAAAAAAAATCATCCTTTTACTTGTATGGAAAGTAACTAAAATAAAAAGTTTTTTAAGATTTTATTTATTCGTTTTCTTAGGGTGATTAATATCTATATCTATGCCAAATTACACATTTGTAGCACCTAGGGTCTCTGAGCAAAACCGCGGACGGACGAACGGACGGATGGACATGGCGAAACTATAAGGGTTCCTTGATCTGTAACTACGGAACCCTAAAAAGTGGAGCAAGAGCACTCTCAGATTTTCACCTGTTTCGGTCTCTTCAGAAATCTTTTGGTAGTGTTAGGTTAACATCAAGAGAGGACTATCAAAACTGCTTCTCGCATTTTATTGATCAAAAATCCCAAGATATCTATAGCAACGCGATTTTGTCACTACCTACAAGATGGCAATAAATTATCGAACAAAATGACAATTATATGAAATCAAATTATATACAATATAAATAATGATTATCACAAAGTTAAGATTGATTCGGTTAATTACAACCTTAGCTTTCTTGATAGCTATTAACAAGCTTGTCGAGTGAATTTAAATGTTAGATATGACTAGCAGTTGTGGAAGATCCATGTTCAGCAGTAGACTTGAAGTGGGCTGTGATAGAAATGATGTATATGATGATGGTGGTGGTGGTGAAGGTGGTGGTGGTGGTGGTGGTGATAATGATGCACATTTTTAAATTATCATGCAAATATAATTATAACAACAGTCATAGTAGGTTAAGGTGCAGCTTGTTATAAATTATACCAGTCATATTTTTTAACTGACTTCAAAAAGGAGGAGGTACTCAACTGTATATTTTTATATGTGTTACCTCTTACTTTTTTTCTAGGAGAACCGATTTTGATGATTCTTTTTTTATTTGAAAGCTGGTGCTTCTCATAAAGTCCCATATTTGATTAAGTTCTGACCAGTGGTTTTTGAGTTATCCTTAATAATTTATATTGAAGTCGGTTGTACAAAATTTTTAATTTGACCACTTGTTTGCCAATATAATCCCTTTGCGTAAAATCTTCTTCTTAACTCTCGCGCAACGTTTTACGTTCTACGATCATAACCTAATTTGGTCTAGTTTACATCGACGAATGTTAATTATTAGATTATCTCACTTTTTTATCTACTTGGACTCTACTATTTATTCAGAGGTATCCAACAGCATCATTGCTATACACAGCATTATATGCATACATTGTAACATTTTATTAACCTTTTTACTGATTAAGCATGTAGTAATACAACAGGAAAGGTTAATGTAATATAACAAGATAAGGCCTATTCTGTAGGGAATACAACAGGAGATCCCAATTTTCATCTCGGTTATACATCAGGATAGTGTGAGCCGATGTTCAACTTGCTCTCTTGCTTACGCAACTAATCATTATCAATAATAAGATAGCGTAACGTACTATACATTCAGTTTAGAGCAATTACAGTACAACCATATCGTAATATGTCCCCGTCACAATTACACCAGTGTGTAATATCACACCGGGGTGGTGACATAATTACATGATAACACCAAAGTACGCAAACCTATAGCAACTCCACCCATCATTACACAGGGCAGCCTCTCAGCAATATCACCCTGCACCAGGAGAACCACCACTATAGACAGAACCACGACACTATCTCAGCACTCGTAGAATGACTTCAGCGGAATCTCTCGCGCTCGGCACCTACACTGAACTTTATACTGCACAAACGAGTGGGGGTTTCTCGATATACCCGCAATTCTACCCCGTCACCAGCGATAAACGCTCCACTAGAGCACAGTAAATATATATACTGTGACTAGAGTGACGCAATCTCTCGCACTTCCTCCAACCGCCAACCTCCAACCGGCATGGTACTTCATAAACGCACCGACAAGCATTTATAACCCTCTAAAAATAAAACAAACATTGGGCTAAGCTCCTACAGTTTGATGAACTTGAAATGAAATCATTATCCTAAGTGGATTTTGTAACATTATATCGGATAATATGTGACACAATATAGTTTTAAATAAATAAATATTATGGAAATATATCGGTTAACGAATGATATGAAAAGCAACTTAATGAATACACGTTCTTGTTTAAAGTCTGGTCTCATACAGTTTAGTGTTCGGGGAGTCGTTATGTCCACAACACGAGAATAGGTGCTTACTTCGAATAGTGCGATCCAGAAGAGCCATCGTGGTCCAACTCATAGCATAAGGACGGACATAAGTAAAATGCGAGAAAGTGTTTCTTTTTATTATTTATTTTCTTTTTTCTTTTAGGGTTCCTCAAAAGGAAAAAATGGAATAGTTATCGGATGACGTTCGACTGTACGTCTGTATAGCCCTTTTCTCATGGACAGGTGTAGGTATTAAGTTGAAATTAATGTCGAATCTTAAGCATAGTTAATGATAAAATTATATGAAATATATTTATTATTTTAAAATATATACACATTTTTTCAAATTAGCATTTTGGTGCATGTTTAAATAATAAAAAAAATTCAATTAAAATGGAAAAAGCGAACAAGTTTTGAGACTCTATTAAAGGTACCAAATTTGAATTGTATGTAATTAATAATGATGGTGACGACTTTGCAGTTTGTATAATAATAATATACATCATGAAAACAACGACAACAAAAACACAAACAATTCCATCGATGGTATTAAACAAAAACACTTGATATTAAATTGCATTTAAGCCGATAGGTACAAGTATTCATCGTCAGTCATACTCATTTTATTTGTCAACGGCCGTCATCAGCAGGCGTCGCGCGTTGAATTCGAGCGACGCATGGCCTATCCAATTACAAATTCGCAATATTTTCTATGCAATGACGCCTGTAAAATGCAATTAATCTACGGGGCAACGCCCGGATATGTAGTATGAACTACGGCACAAATAAGTGCTTTCGAAAATAAATTTAATTAAAATTTGGACTAATTACTCTATAACCCCGAAATGAAAAGAGGTCTATCCCCAGCAGTTGTAGGGCTGGGCTGTAACACAAAAAGCTTTGAAAAATAATCGGTTTTCTGTCGAAAATATATGTAGTTATTAAAATAATTACCAAAACATTTTAGAACTGTGAACCACTATAGTTTACATTAATATAAATGTAGATTTACTATATAATAATAATTTTATGTTCAAAGTCTAAGCGCCGTACAGAAATTATGTGAATTTATTTCTATAAAATTAATATACTAAATATATTAATTTTATAGAATATATATTATCATCTTAAAAAGCTAAAACAAAATTTATTATACAGTTCTATTCCTACTACACTGCGAGTAGTGCCATGAATGCTACCTGCGTTTCCTCGCTAAATATAAGATAAAAAAAACCAGCCATCTTGTCGCCAACGGCGACAACAAGTCGCGGATAGAGTGCCTTTAGGAGCTTAACGGCAAGTACACTCGACACATTGGTCCATAATAGTCTCTACAGAGAACGGCTCAAACATGTTTTCTCTTCTGTTCGTCACTTAGTCATCTCTCAGAGACTCATATTTGCGTTATTTATTCAGCCGTCACTGATGCCGCTCAGCTCTAAACGAAGTAACCCTATGATGAGAGGCCGCCAAAGGCTCTATGCAAGAAGCACCTCTCACTCCCAAGTGACCAGTCTTATCGTCGGGTCTCCTGCTATTGTCCCTAAATAATCCACAAGGGTTTAAAATCGAGGCAATATTTATAAAGGTATTTCTTATAACTTCGTTCAGAGAACCGTGGCGGGACAACCTACTTACCAGCACTTTTTTATATGATAGTACGTATGATAGATCTCTTACTCGTCGACACCGCTGATACTGATAAAGTTGACAGATCGCCATTCCTAGAACAGTAACTTTCTTATGAAGGACCAAATAGGATTACATAGAGCGTGCTTTCAATTAATAATATTGCAAGGTTTGTCGTCTGTAAAAAGAGGACAAGATATAGAACGTACATGATCTTTTAAAAGTCTCGTCGTTTGCAGTGTACATTATGTTGTGCAGGTGAAGATACGATCACATTAAAAGATAAAAGGGATGTTGCATGAGGCAGATAAATATAGATCGAATGCAGTTCGCAAGTAGAAAAGCCACTTCTAAAGCCAACTTTGCTTTGTATTAGGTTAGTTATACACCAAGGAAATTTACGAAATATATTACTTTATTTACGGCTTGATAATAAATTTAAAATGACGGTAAAATGTTTTCTGGATCATTACTGAGATTGATCTATAAATATATACCTTAGGTTTCTGATATTATTTTACAATATTCGTATTATTAGTTATTAATATACATAATTGTTCATCGTCAAATTAACTATGTAGATTTGCTTAAAAAGATCGTTGAAAAATATCTTAAAAAATTATAAAAATTGGCCAAAATTACAAAAATTATATGAATCTGCTAGCATGATCAAACGAAATGAATAAGTTTATGATTTATTTGGGTTAAAAGGTGTATCTGTAAAAAAGCGCTTGTTGTAAATTTTAAAACACCCCGGTTTGATACCCTTCAGCATAACTTAATGTACACTTCATGAAATTGTTAATTGTAAGTGATGATTTGCAGCGTGCTTGGCGGTGAAAAATATCGTTAGGAAACTTGTGTTTCTGAGAAATTTTAATATTTTGAAGACATGAAGTATGCCAATTCGCACTAGAACTGTGGACAAATTGATGGAATAATCAGAAATGAAGGGTGCCCAGGAGTGGGACGTAGTAGGCTATAACTATATTTTCGTTACTTTAGATGAGGTTCTGATGGCACAGAACACTAATTGTACAAGTATACTTTGCACTTGCTCATATTTTTTAATTTATTTTAAACCAAACTTTATATACATATATATTACTTAGAATTATAAAGTTTGGTGTGTTTTTGCTGTATTAAAACTAAAATAGCTTCCTCACACTTAAAGCAAGGTGAGAGTCCTATCGAATATTCGTGCATATTAGATGCAGTATATTCGCAGATCCGGAAATGGATGTAAGACTTTTTGATTTCTTTTATTTATTGTATTGAATAATGTTAGTATGACTGAAATTAAAAGAGTATGTATATGATTCCCATCCTTTTCATCAGCTCGTAAACAGTCTTCATATTCATATTCGTGAATTTCATTTTTATTTTTTTAAAGAATACAGTTAAATAGCAGCTTAATGCTACTGTGTTAGGTATGGTGAGTGTAGAGAACCGGAGACCCTTTTTACTGAAAACGAGGTATTCCATGTCAGTCCTTAGGGGTGACAATACGTCTGAGATAAATGTCGATGTCTATGGGCCACAGCATCCACTTACCATCAGGTGGACTGTGCGTTTGTCACCCTTAGTTATTGTATAAAAAAGACACTAGTAATACTATTAACAATACTAGTCACTACACCACTCTAAGTAGGATTAAAAATGCTTGTGTTAAGAATGGTTCACCACTAGTCGAATGGCGGATTCGGCCCACGACTCTCCGAATTTGCAGTCGTCAAGATAATTGTGCATTTATTTCTACAGGTTGAAGGGCTTGCTGGATGCTCTTACGTCCCTACCATCCTGCGATGAATTATAAGAATCTGAATTATAAAATTGGATACCATTTTTGGGGCAATTAATAGAATCACGCATTATTTTGCTAATATTGTGTTAGTTATGGCTGCAACCTGTTTTAAATCTAAATGTAGTTTTTTAAGCGTACTCCAAATGTATGTGAAAAATTCGGCCAAGTGCGAATGGGACTCGCGCATGAAGGGTTCCGTACCATCCATCGTAAAACACGTTTCTGGTAGGGGAGCCCCCTTTAATTTTTTATTTATTTTTGTTTTTATTATTTGTTGTTATACCGGCAACAGAAATACATATTTCAACTGTCTACCTATTACGGATCATGAGATACAGCCCGCTGACAGACAGACGGATGGACGGACGGACGGACGGAGAGCGAAGGCTTATTGATAGGGTTCCGTTGGTTACCCTATGGGTACTTTTATTGACCGTGATCTAAGCGGGATGGCAAAAAAATACTAGAAATATTTCTATTTCGAGGAAAATATCTTTCATATAACTAAAGATCTGAAAATCAGTTAGTTAGGATCCGCGTGAAAAATGTAATATTGTGTTCCCGCCTTCCCTCCTCCCAAAAATGCGTGCACTGTCGTTGAAACCATTATCTCTAACGTCATCCTAACCAAAACACTATGAAACACAACATCGATGATAGAACACGTGTTTCGCATTTAAATGAGACTTGATGAGCTATCTCAAAGTATAAACTAAGTAAAAACTATTTTTACCATTTTATTTACGGATACGAATTCTTGTGAATTACGTCTACTGTCAGTAGTCAGGAGCATAAAACAGAATTAACATCGTCGTAGTTATTAAATTTACCGCAAAAACGTTTTCAACTTTATCGCTTAAAAGTTATAATGAAGGTTCAGATATTTTGGTCAGTTTTAGTTTAATATATTTCCCCACATGTATTCGGAATACGGATAAAAATAAATTTAGAACTAAAACAGGTTGCAGTCATAACAAACGTCAAACTCCCTATACTTTACGGGTATTTTTTTTACGTTTGAAGCTTTACAGTGAAATGTTTTGAAAGGACCGATTTCACTTTGCGCCGACTGAGCCCCGCGCCCGCATGTCTCCACGCCTACTATTGTAATCGCAACTACAATCGTATACTGTTGTTTTGATGACAGAGTTGGTTTTCATTTTTATTTCAGTTTCTTTACAAAACCAGAACGTTATACACTCGTTACACACACAAATTAAAAGAAGCTCTGTGATAGTATATATGAGATACATTGTATTTGTTACTATTTTAATGGATACTTTGAAATAAAAAGGGTATGATTTTTTGTTAAGTTTATTGCGTACCATTCTACAAGTAACAACAGCTTTGAGTGAAACAGCATTATATAGCATTAGCAATGCTGCGCAATATTTATCCCTTTCCAAAGACTTCTATGTATAGGTGCTATAGAAAACTTTGTCCCTTTTTATATTTTTAAATTTATTTTAGAATGAACGACTCATGGCAAACAATAGTCAGATAAAGGACCTGAAGGTACTCCAACAAAATTTAGGATTTCAATTTATGATAGTATAAAATAAAACAACAATATCATCATTAACATCAGTCTATTAAGCGGCTGCTGGATTTTTCCCAATACGAAGAATTAATTGAAATAGCCATCAGACGTCTCGCGTCTTTAATTTGTAACTCTGCAATGAGCTCTGATTTATACGTGATATTTAATCGGAAGACAAGAGACCTTCGAGGCTAGATCTTACCCTTACGATGCCCACTAAAGAGATGTTATTCACTATTCATACTATATTATACATTAAGTCGGCCGCAAAGTAGTTCATACATTATGTCAAAACGCAGACCGCTGAATAATAGGGATGTCGAAATCCTTTAAGATAGTAAAAGAACAAAGGCGCAAATTTGGTTACACTGGCATCACATGAATCAATTTTGAGTTTGCTATCATTTTCAAACTACGGTTAAGGATCTTTGCGGCTATTTCTGCTGGCTGAACAAAGCTGAAAAGCAAATCATTAGCTGGATAGAGACGGCTGCGGTGGACCACACTCGCTGTTTGAATTTGTAATTAATACACTGTTTACACTTCTGATTTACGATAGTGTGTGCAGTGCACTCCTAATGTATTAATAGCTACGAAAATTATCACTTTTCTTTGTACAAACTCCGCTATTAACTGTATCTCAACTGTTTTAGATGGATTATATTCGCGACTAGTTTTTATCTGCAAATTTTTATATATAGAGATGTACATACAAGTACGTATAGATATAAAAATAATATTATTTTCCAACAATTTTTCCAAAAGAAAAGAGATAAATATTGTGACCATGTTCCGCAGTCATCGGTGTTACCGTCATTTAATTTAGATAAATAATAACTAGGCGTGTGATAAAGCTTCTAAAAATTATGGGACGAAATATCCTAATTATGAATCCGAAAGCGAATAATCTATTAAGTCTTGATCTATTTTGAACATCCATTTTGTTTCACAACGTTATTTACAGAAGGCAATAATAAAGCAGCACGTTTATTGTAATCAGTTCAATGAAAAACAGTCGCTCACGAAATCTCGTCACAGGGGTGTGTCTTTCTCATTTTATTTAGTGAAAAATTGTAGGAAGCCCTATTGCCTCGTCTCCTGCCCCTGTGAGGAGCCCCTGTGTCAGCTCTTGGCGCGGCATCTGTACAGTCAGAGGGCGTGGTGTTACTTCGATAGAAATTTGCATTTTTAGCGAAAGTACAGAGACGCACGTCTCCGGCAGACGAATTGCGTTCGAGATGAATAATGTTCTGACGCAATTTGGCGTAAGTTAATTTTCGGGAATATTTTAAAGATTATTTAAATTATAAAGACATAAAGGTACTTTTAGTGGTTAAAGCAGATTTGAAAATGTTTTATTTAATGTATTTTGTACTATTGATGATGACCGCGTGTTCCAGTTGTTAATACAGGTCTGGTTACTACAAAGCGAGTTTTTAGTTCAAATCTCAGTCAGAGGTAACGTTTGCGCAAAAAAGCAAATCGTCGAATTTATTGTTTAGAGTTAGATTGAGTAGATAATGTCGTAGTTGTTGAATTTAGCTGCAGCTATGTTATTGGTGCGACACGAATTTGTCGGTTAGACTGGGGAAGAACCGTGCTCTCACAGAATACCGGTGTATAATAATAGCATAATAGTGTTTCGTATGGTGAGTGTAGATAATTGCAGATCTTTTTAACAGGTAATAAGGCATTTCATCTTAGTCCTCAGGGGTGACAACGCTTCTACATTTAGATTTTTGATCGAGGATAAATATAGGTATCTATGGACAATGGTCTATGGGTATGGATATATGCTATGGCATCCTCCTGATGAAAGGTTGTTTATTGCCTTATTCTGGATCTCGACAATACCGCCTCTTACCGGGTCTCCACTATTCTCTAATCATCTTAATCACACACACAAAATTTCATCAAAATCGGACCAGCAGCCGTTTGGGAGCAGTTCAGTCACATACACATGGACAGAAGAATTATATATTATCTAATATACATGTACGAATATGATACATAATATATAAACCTTTTTCTTGAATCATTCTGTGTATTTATGAAAACCGTATTAAAATACGTTGCGAAGTTTTAAATATCTAAGCGTACAAACGGCGAGAAGCGATTTTGTTTTATACTATGTAGAGATAAAAAGCCTATTAACGTTAAATATTTGAAATATTTAAGGTTAATAAGCATTTTATCTTTTGTTAATTATATATTATGAAATATGTTTCTAATATGTATGTTGTATACTTATTAGATCCCTGGAGTCGATTTTTGTAGTTATTTGGAAATTTAATTAAAGTTGCATAATCTATAAATAAAGTGATTATTTATTGGTTTGTGATTAAAATGTTTAGATTCCGTTCGATTTGTCGATAAACATAACAATATCACAAGGTTTAAATTTACTGCGTACTTCCTGATCGTAAATATAAATGAAAGCATAAACTAAGTTTAATAGAATTTTTAATATTATTGCGTCTCACGTTCGCCGAAAGCAATAAAAATCCAAAACTTAGTTTTGCGTGGAAAGTTTCGCTTTGCTTTCAGCTTACGCGGGCCGAGTGGAGTGGAACGCAACCCGGAGCCTTACAAGGAATAGGCGTGCGCTGAATGCATAATATAAAAGGAGATTAAAAACTACATAACACTGTCAATAACAGACCTAGTTTGTGACACTTGACAATGGCAAATTTAATAGCCTTATTTCAATATATCTTTACTCAAACTTTCTGGAAGAACCCACACGAGGCAGTGCAGTGGGGTGAAATATTTTTGGCGTCGATATTACAAGGTAAATGCCGATAGTTTGGTCTTGCCAAATCGCTCTTAAATTTTTCAGCTTCTATTAGTTCAGCTCTTAGCATAAGATTTCTGAAAGACTAATTGATATCATCGCAACGAAAGCCAGATGGTTTTTTAATCGCTAATAATAAAATATCGTTTAGTAATTTCAGTAGCGTTTGTAATTTTATTAATGAGGACTGGGACCAAAACTTATTTAATTTACTAATTCCCTGTTGCTTTTAACACCAACGGGATAAATTTAGGCAGTGGATCCTCTTACGCTTTTAAGCGCATTATACTAAAATTTCGATTTACCTACAAATGTAAAAGTTTTATTAAATAGAAAATAATAAACATATTCGTTTTAAACTATAATAGGTAGTCGTATTGACGGTTAGATGAGACAAATTGAAATTGACTGTAGCACATTTCGAGAACAACATTAATATTAGGTTCCTGGTTGGATTGTGTGCGAAAGTCGTCCCGGACATTTGATCACGTAAATTTTTAATACTTCTACCGCCCGCCAAAAAATGGAACAGAAAGAGTCGTTCCTGTTTGGAAACCATTACTTTAAGTGCATGCTTCGAGTATTGATCTCACCTCTCGTTTGCCGTCGTTTTAGAGAATACGTATTACATTTACGTATTAGAATTTCGTGTCTCTTCTTATGTCAATTAATAAGTGTTTTTTGAGGATGGCCTTATTTTATGTAACATTTAATATTAAATGTAAGCTAAAATGGTTAATACTAAACTTTTGAGTTAAAATTTTGATCGTTGCCTTTCATGTCTATTTTTATACTAACTTTTGTATACTTTTTCGAGAATAGACTTATTTTACTTACAATTTTATTTTAGTATATTGCATGCCGAGCGCAAACCGCGTGGGTATGTGTTCTACTAGCGCCTAAAAATCAAGATTCCAACGTTTTGTCGCATGAAATCGTGTCCAGCAATCATATTATACATATAAATGATATAAAAAGCACATTGTTAGAAAGATAAATCATTGTTGAACTTATTTTTTTTTTAAATCGATTAATTGCTATTTTTAAATAAAAAAAGAGGTTTTAGTGGCTTATGGTGTGAATTTATTATGTCTCCAAGGCTTGTAAACACGATAACTTTTAAAAATATCAATTGTATAACTCAATCTATTTTTAATCTCTTCATCTATCATGTGGTAAGCCACTGAATGTAAATGGCAGTGTTATTTTGTTTTGTTTAGCTATAATTAATTTTTTTCGGCTCCAAAATGGCGAAATTTTCGTTGATTTGGTAGCCTTGTATGTAAATTATTTCTGTAAATGGGGAGCTACAGCCACAGAGTAGTTTACTCACTAACTCAGTTCGGCGTTCATAGATAATATACTATATTTTGGGGTATCGGCGTCAGTCGCCGTCGTGAGTGGACATTGTTTCGGTTGTTTGCAGCGGCTCAAAAAGAGCGCTGTACAAATACACAATTTTCGAATAACCAAATTTCTTAAATACTTGATTATAATAATAATAAGAGATTTTTTTATTACTATATTTTAAAAGCACAGAATAAATAATAGTAGTACGTACTAAAAGTAAGTAGTATCAATTTTTTTGTCATGGGTGCATTTTCATGGTTTTCGAGTGTGTTGAAACCGATACGGTTGTTGAAATGTAAATCCAAGATGGCGGCCGCAATACGTATCAATTTTTTCATCATGGGTGTCATTTTCATGGTTTTCGAGGGTGCTGAAGCCGATAGTGCTGTCGAAATGTAAATCCAAGGTGGTGGCTGCAATAGGCATAAATTTTTTCACCATGGGTGTCATTAACATGGTTTTCGAGGGTGTTGAAGGCGATAGTGCTGTCGAAATGTAAATCCAAGATGGCGGCTGAAGTAGGTACCAATTTTTTTTCATGGGTGTCATTTTCATGGTTTTCGAGGGCGTTGAAGTCGATAGTGCTATCGAAATGTAAATCCAAGATGGCGCCTGCAATAGATATCAATTTTTTCATCTTGGGTGTCATTCTCATGGTTTTCGCTGGTGTTGAAGCCGATAGTGCTGTCGAAATGTAAATCTAAGGTGGCGGCTGCAATGGGTATCAATTTTTTCATCATGAGTGCCATTTTTATGGGTTTCGAGGGTGTTGAAGCCGATAGTGCTGTCGAAATGTAAATCCAAGACGGCGGCTGAAGTAGGTACCAATTTTTTCATCATGGGTGTCATTTTCATGGTTTCCGAGAGAGTTCAAGCCGATAGGGTTGTCGAAATGTAAATCCAAGATAGCGGCTGCAATAGATATAATTTTTTTCGTCATGGGTGTTATTTTCATGGGTTTCGAGGGTGTTGAAGCCGATAGTGCTGTCGAAATGTAAATCCAAGATGGCGGCTGAAGTAGGTACCAATTTTTTCATCATAGGTGTCATTTTCATGGTTTTCGAGGGTGTCGAAACCGATAGTGCTGTCGAAATGTAAATCCAAGGTGGCGGCTGCAATAGGTATCAATCTTTTCATCATGGGTGTCATTTTCATGGGTTTCGAGGGTGTTGAAGCCGATAGTGCTGTCGAAATGTAAATCCAGGATGGCGACTGAATTAGGTACCAAGTTTTTCATAATGGGTGTCATTTTCATGGTTTTCGAGGGTGTTGAAGCCGATAGTGTTGTCGAAATGTAAATCCAAGATGGCGGCTGCAATGGGTATAAATTTTTCCATCATGGGTGTCATTCTCATGGTTTTCGTGGGTGTTGAAGCCGATAATGCTGTCGAATTGTAAATCCAAGATGGCGGCTGAAGTAGGTACCAATTTTTTCATCATGGGTGTTATTTTCATGGGTTTCGAGGGTGTTGAAGCCGATAGTGCTGTCGAAATGTAAATCCAAGATGGCGGCTGAAGTAGGTACCAATTTTTTCATCATGGGAGTCATTTTCATGGTTTTCGAGAGTGTTGAAGCCGATAGTGCTGTCTAAATGAATTTAAACTACTTAAAAAAAAATCGTATTTGATCATGCTATACGTAATTTTTTTTAATGCGAAGGCATGCTCAATTGGATTTACCAATATTTAATGCACTACAATTAAATAAAATTACAGTAATTAGTTAATTAGGAAACTCTTGAGTTGAAAATTTGGTCGCTGAAATAGCAGATTAAATTTTTACCTTATGTCTTTTTTAAAATTTTATAGGTCCTTGTCACTTTGAGCTCCTTCGTACGGCTAGCAATGCAAGACTAAATTTCAGGCCAGTAAGTCCTCATTGGCAATACATATTGGTGTATACTTTTGTTTTAACGTTCTGAGGTATATTGAACCAAAGATTGATCGCAATTTCTGAATCAGTTAGTTTTGATTGGTTATATAGGAATAAAAAATGTTTCGTCACATATAACAGCGTCTTCTTTTTTAATCGTGTTAAGCCTAACTTTCCACTTAAGCTTCACTTCCCACTTTATGGTTAGTGGTGATGCAGCCGAAGATAGTAAAGCGCACTGAGTTAGCTTAATAAAAGCCTATCCACTCTTGCTTTGTAAACACATACATTGTAATCGGACGGAAAAGCAGACGCTGGTAAATTATTCCACTTGCTGGACTCGTGACAAACGACGTAACTAAATGTTTGGTTTGAATGCGTGGTAAGTTGACATCGAATGGGAGACTGGCACAGCATCTGGTCTTCTTCTTTTTTATCGGTTCCTAAAAGTCCACGCTGGATATTGGCCTCTCCCTTTTTAGGGAGGATTTGAGCTAAGGGGTTAGTTGCATGCCTTTAAGACATGAATAACTATTTTCGAAATTTTTGTCTTTGTTTATCTATCTATCTGTCTGTCTAGGTTAATAATCTTCGGAATGGCTGAACCAATTGTAATTAACCGAACACAGAGCAAAGCCACGAGTAACCTAGGCTATATTTTAATCGAAAAACTTAAAGAATTTACTTTGGATAACCGAAATTTGTATTTGATTATCTTGCATCTAAATTATGCGTCATTGATAGATCTTATTCAGACGAAACCATGACGGGTCTATTTTTTTATGGGAGAGGGGGCAAATTAGCATACGGCTCACTTGATGGTAAGTGAATACCGCCGCCCATAAACAACTGCAACACCAGGGGAACCAGGGGAATCGCAGTTGCGTTACCGGCCTTTTAATAAGGAGTAGGCTCTTTTCTTGAAGGTCCCTAAATCGTATCGTATAAATATAATATTTAATAAAACAGTAAAGAGCAAACTAATAAAATAACCTCGACTAACTAGTAATCTAATTATTAAAGTTAACTTATAATATTTTTAACTTGTTCTATAACTAGTTTTGTATGCCTCTGTTTGTATGAGTTCCAATTAGGCACACATACTTATAATAAGATATAAGACATTAGTAGTAGTCGTTGCGGTTCGTTCATTAAAACTTTCATTCCTGTATTCATTTGCCCGTAAAAGTCTACTGCTGGGACCACGGGCGCTCCTATTGTGGGGAAAATCAATATAAAAAAAAGTTTACAGCTGAAGTGAACATAGGCCTTCCCCATAGATGGCCTTACAGGGTGTTTTCATTGTTGACACGCTTGGCGAACGGGTTGTCAACCGCAACTTTTTATCGAGTTGTTATTAGGAAGATGTTTCTGCCCATTACCTCTTTCGATTTCCCTTTGTCGCCTCTTACTACACCACGAGACGATTTGCGGTGGTGGATATTCTTATACCGCGACTATACAGCACTATAGGAGGTAGATTTACCTACTATCAAAAGTTTAGCACCAGTTTTTCTGTATAGTTTAGATCTGGTGTTAATGAGATGGAAGTCTTTCTGAAATTTGCCAAATTTACCCTATTATGAGTTCCACAGGAAGAAATGGGGTATTGAATTATCCTTACCAGATGGTGTAATTTTTTTTTTGCTAAACATATAGAATGGAATAAAAGTCATTCCAGTCAATGTATTTAATAGCTGCGTAACTAAGTCCTTCGATGCCTAGAAGTACGTCTGTGTAGGCACCACTTTCTTAACTATTTCTGCCGAAAAATAGCAGTGCTTGCTTTGTTCCAGTTTGAAATGTATAATGAGCTACTATATTTACAGTCTGTGAGACAGCCCGTCTAGGACTAACCTCAGATATGACAACAAATCTGTACCGTTCTTTTTTTATATAGGATAGGGTGACAAACGAGCACACATTTCACCTGATGGTAAGTGGTTGCTGTGGCCCATAGACATCTACATCTATCCTCGTTTGCGAATCAAAATGCAAATGCGTTGTCACCCCTGAGGACTTAGATGGAATGTCTCTTTTCCAGTAAGACGGGTTTCCGGTTCTCTACACTCACCATACAAAACACAGCAGCGTTAAGCTGCTATTTTACGCTGGTATTCTGTAAGAGCGTGGTCCTTCCCCGGTCGAGCCGACCCATTCGTGCTATAACTATACTACTAATATAGCTGCAGCATGGCTCTACCACGTGTAAATGAAAAACGTGTTAATGAGATAGAAACAATAACATCTATTGAAATTTATTAAGTCTTTCTGGAATTTGCCACATTACCCTATTATGAGTTCCACAGGAAGAAATGGGGTGTTGAATTATCCTTACCAGATGGTGTAAATTCAATTTTTTTTGCTAAACCTATAGAATGGAATAAAAGTCATTCCAGTCAATGTATTTAATATCTGCGCAACTAAGTCCTTCGACGCCTAGAAGTACGTCTGTGTAGGCACCACTTTCTTACCTATTTCTACCGACAAATAACAGTGCTTGCTTTGTTCCAGTTTGAAATATATAATGAGCTACTATATTTATAGTCTGTGAGGCAGCCCGTCTAGGACTAACCTCAGATATGACAGCAAATCTGTAGCGTTCTTTTTTTTTATAGGATAGGATGACAAACGAGCACACAGTCCACCTGATGGTAAGTGGTTGCTGTGGCCCATATCTAACATATCTATATCTATCCTCGTTTGCGAATCAAAATGCAGATGCGTTGTCACGCGTGAGGATTAAGATGGAACACCTCTTTGCCAGTAAAAAGGGTCTCCGGTTCTCCACACTCACCATACGAAACACAGCAGTGTTAAGCTGCTGGTTTACGTTGGTGTCCTTCCCCGGTCGAGCCGACCCATTCGTGCTACAACCATACTACTATTATAGCTGCAGCATGGCTCGACCACGTAAGGAAAAGTTCAAAAGTTCTTCGTTTCAAGTTGGCTGCAGGTGTCCACGGACTGCCGTAGTCATTCACCAGAAGGTGAATCGTAAATTCGTTTGAGACTGTAGATTAATAAATTCTTGCGAAAAAATATAATGCTTCCTGCCATTCCTGCTATGTTCCTAATGATACGTTCATATTTTGTTGAGAAAGCTGCCTTCCTATTACGCTGTTTAATTTAGCGTTATATTAATTTTAATGTGAGTTTAGTATATTATACAAACTTTAAAAATGGTAAATTATCAACTGTTCATTGATTGACAAGAATGTCGATCACCATATTGTACTGACGGTTGATCGTAATAATATTATTTATTTATGCCGACTGCCTCGTTGGTCTGGTAATTGTTAACGTAACTGCTGATCATGAGGTCTCGGGTTCAAGTCCTGGGTCGGGCCAAAAATCAGTTATTAAGTTTTTCCGTTAAAAATTCTCAGTAGCTGCCCGGAGTCAGTGTCTCACCCCCGTGCCCTGGAAAGCACGTCAAGACGTTGGTCCTGCGCCTGACCTTCCTCCGGTCGTGTCGTGTCTTAACGGACTAGAGTCTCAGACTGAGAGTGCGGGAGTAAAGAGTGTATCTGTGTTGTGTTGCGCATACACTTGGGCACTATAATCCTGTCCTGTGTCGGTGGCTAGCCTTCGTTTAGGTTGGCTGCCGTGACCGAAATTTGGTCCTGTGAGGCCTATGCAATTCATCTACAGTTTTCTCAGTTAAGAATCAAAATCAGTTGTCACCTTTGAGGACTAAGATAAACAGCCTCTTTACCAACAATAGGCTATCCAGTCTCTATCACTAACCATACAAAATATGACAGTATTATTTTGTATTGCGCTGGTATTATATTAAACTGTGATCCCTCCTTGAATGAAATGACGAATTGACCAGCTCGTGCTGCAGCCGTAACACAGCTACACGTTTGAAATACCTTAAATCTATTAAACATAAGGCTACAACTACACTAGTAATCTTAAGGTTAATACAAAGATCTTCTTGGATGTATTGTTAGCTTAAATTTTAAAATTTTATACGTTTACTTTATATTATATTTTCATTATTTACTTTTATTTACTTTATATTATATTTACTTTATATTCATTCACATTACAAGTCCTTTGCAAAACAAATTTTTACTCAAAACAAATTTTGCTTTGCAAAGGGCAGATGTGACAAAAAGCGATAACAAACATTGAATGTATATTTGAAGTCAGTAGTGCGCGCGATCCGTTGATTTGCGACTTTGTCGATTACAACCACCAATTGAACGGAGTTAATAAGCGTGAAGCGTTCACTTATGGCTTGTGATGCGGGCCAGTACAGTACCTACTGTTTTTAATTTTTAAACCACTAAAAATAAAATCATGTTACAAGCGTGTGACAAACCTGCCTGAACAAAAAAGTATAATAATTATATTCATGTAATAAAACTAATTATCTTTTGGTATTTTATGCGTTTTTAACAAAACCAGGTGCATTTTGTTTTACTCAACCATAGCCTAAGAAAGACATACGTTAGACTGTGGCATCATACAAATGATGCTTGCTACGAGGATGAAAGAATCGTGCTGTTTTCGAGAGGCATTACGAGTACCTACAATCTCGCACCTATCACCGCTGCTTTGGAAGATGTTTTCTAACTACTGGACTAGAAAGGATATGATATCGACATCAATAGCGCGATCATCAGTTACCTTAGATTTGCCAACTATATTTTAATTCTATATAAATGAATGATATTTTAACCATTGGCTATATTCTATTTTAAAAGCTTTTATCTAACTTGATATGTATGTTTGTTAGGGTCAAATCTTGCTACTGAATTTTAAAGCAGTTATCCTCAACCGATTGAGCTGAAATTCTGCATGCATGTTTAGTTTGGATGATAATGCATAATTAGCTAAGTGACGTCATACTAAATCCAATATCGTGGACTGTTCTAACAGATAAATCTCGCGACAAGCTTTTATATCATATAAATTGTGTAATATAATAAATAAAATGATGGGTTTGATTTAATATAAAGTTAACTGTCTTCTTTTTAGAGCATTTCAATAAAAGCTTGTGTTTAAAAATATTTTTTGCTATTAATTTATTAACCTTTATTGTCGACACACCCCGCATTCGAGCCAATTGGCTTGTTTTGAGCTGTGTCTCGCCAGCAATGCTAAGTCAGGAATTCGTATTTAGAACAACCCAAAATTAAGGGCTATTTAGGTTCTAATTAGGTGCCAAGTTTAAAAATTAGGTGCTCTAAAATTTTCACCGTAACGAACTGTTGAAAGAGCAATGGCAGACTTTCACACATAAAATTAGTTGAGAAGGAAGGAAGAACAAAAAGTCCGCCTAGTTGAGTCAAACTCAAGAGTGTTCGGAAATACGACATCATTTGAATCTGATACGTAGTCCTTCACTGCGAGCTGTATGCTGAAGCTGAAGTAGAAATGGGCCGTCCATCTCGAAGAATCGATGATCAATGAAGAAGAAAGATTATTTAATGTATGCCCCACTAGATTCCTTGGGAAATACCAATTTTCATCAGTTGATTGTAAGAATGATAATGATGTATATATCAAATAGAGTTTCTTATATTTGTACCTGTTTAACTTGATTTTGACTACAAATAATCATAAAAATTTAAATAAATAATAAAAATAATCTAATTAATCATTAAAATTTTCATCATTTTTACTTCCCATCAAGTCAAAGTCCCTTATCCATACATATAAATAAATTTGAAGTACCTGTCTGTAATATCGAAATAACCGATTTTTGTTAAGGAGGATTATTTGTACATAATTAAGAAATATATAAACACTTTAGATATATATTTTTATCTGTCTAACTGTCCATCATAACATTCGGAACGGCTTTTTTATATGGTATAGGGTGACAAAAGAGCCACACTCCACCTGATGGTAAGTGGTTGCTGTGGCCCATAGACATCTACATCTATCCTCGTTTGCGAATCCAAATGTAGATGCGTGGTCACCCGTGAGGACTAAGATGGAATGCCTCTTTTCCAGTAAAAAGGGTCTCCGGTTCTCTACTATGAGGTGATCGCTACCACGCCGTTTCTAAATGTTTTCATAACAATTGTGTAAAACATTATATTGTAAATTGTGCTTTTAAAAAAAGTCCCGCTGGGTTTCTTGCTGGTTCTTCCCTGGACAGAGGTTTTTTTGCGAACCAGTGGTAAAAGTAAAAAATTACTTTCAATGAGTATTATGTATTGTAATCTATATTGAATAAAAATTATTCTATTCTATTCTTCATTCACCATACGAAACAAAGCAGCGTTATGCTCTACCACGTAAAAACCGATGGCTGAACCAATTGTGATTAAACTTCACGAACAGATAGCGAGCAGTGCGAGGAAGGATTTAGGCCATATTTTGTCTAAAAAACATACCGAGTTTTTTATACAAGGTTATTTTGCAATAACCGGCCAAATTTGCAGAGAATGTTCAGAATAAGTACTACAGGTAAATGGTTAAGAAAAACGAATTAAAAAAATCTCAATAATTTTGTACTTTTTATCTTTTAAATTCAGAATGGTGACGTATTATTTTAACTGTTTTTAATGCGCATGCACACATTCTAAAGGGTCGATCGGTAACAAAAGATCACGTGTAACGTCCATGTCACACCTATGCCAGTAGTAGTTGGGAGCACTAAGATCGAAGTTGTTGACGAGTATGTTTACCTGGGACAAATACTCTAACTAGGTAAGTCCAACTTCGAACGAGAAGGCAATCGACTCAACTCAGCTGGGCAGCGTTCGGGAAATTACGACACATCTTTTCGTCAGGTATACCTCAAAACTTGAAGACGAGAGTGTACAACCAGTGCGTGTTGCCAGTGATGACCTATGGATCTGAGACGTGGTTCTTCACTGCTGGCCGTATGAGGAAGCTCAAGGTCGCTCAGCGAGCTATGAAGAGGGCTATGCTTGGGGTTTCTCTGCGTGATAAATTTAGAAATGAGGATATTCGCAGTAAAACCAGAGTGACCGTCATAGCCCAACAGAATAGTAAGCTGAAGTGCCAATAGGCCGGCCATATAGCTGGAAGAACCGACAACTAATGAAAAAAAAAGTTTCTCGTGTGGCAGCCTCGTATTTGGTAGGCAAAGTGTAAGGTGACCCCCCGCTAGATGGAGTGACGACCTGATATGACATGCAGGAAGTAGATGGGTGCAGGTTACTCAGACCGTGCTTTGTGGCATTCGTGACCTATGTTTAGCGGTGGACTTGTGAAGGGCTGTAATGATGATGACTTTATCTGCTATGGCTTAGTGTTTTTTTTAAACTAATAGATTTTCCATTTTCGAAAAAAAATCAAAACTCGTGTTTTTTTATAATTTAACCACCACAAGATCACTATTATAGATCTGCAGGTTTTTCGTTCTATGCGGACGAAGTCGCGGTTATAAACTAGTAACAAATATGTTACAACTCGCACAGTAAGGAACATTTCACGCTCTTTTAAATCCATACAAATAAATAAAATTGAAGTGTCTGTTTGTAATGTCGACATAACAGCTTTTTACTATATGCATATGAAAGTATATACGGTACTTATAACAAAAACACGATTTTAAAATTTTTGTCTGTCTGTCTTTCTGTTTGTTTGTTTGTTCCGGCTAATCTCCGAAACGGCTGGACCGATTTTGACCGGTTTTTCACTGGCAGATAGCTGATGTTATACGAAACTTAACCTTTTTTTATTTTAGAAAAAGAATTAGGGTTCCGTACAAAAAATTGAACCCATGAAATCCAATCGTAATAAATTACGCGCGAGCGAACTCGCGGGGAACAGCTAGTATTTATATATTTACAGGGCCAACTTACTAATTCAAAATGACTAACATCAAAAACTACTCATTTTCCTGTCATTTATTTTTCTTTAAGGCTCTGCTATGGAACTTGGCGCCCGTTTCGACCTCAACTCTTTTATCGGCGAAGTTAACAACCTCGATCATTTTTTATTTCATCAAATTAAAAGTCATAAATTTAAAACGGTTTTAATGGCATTAAAATAACCCTGAGCTCGATAAAAGGCAGTGCTTTGGATATCACAGACGGATACTAATTTTATTTATACGTATTTACCTTATGACCGTGTGTAAGGCCTTTTAAATGTGCAAGCCAGCAGTTTATCAACTAGCAACAACTGCTTATCATAATGTATCATTAATCAGCTTCACCGCAGAACAAATAAGTAAAAATAAAGTATAATAACATATTTTTAAAAAGAACAAACATTTTTAAAAGAAGTATGCATTATCATAAATTGTAGAACAAACATCAGGAACAATTCAATCTACAATGTCCTTAAGGCAACAATATCAATTATTTTGACATCAGATGAATTTTGACAGAAATAAACAGCTTATGTGAGGCTTAACGGCGCTTTTCAGTTAAATTTTATTTGATTGCGAGCCCCGCGTCACGCCAGCAGTCTGATTGATGTATTGCCGTCGCGCAGGCCTCCCCAACCAAAGATTACGTCCATAATTGATGCACACAATGCAATTATTCAGATAATTGTTTCTATTTTTGTTTTAATTACAACAGCTATTAATTTTTTTAATTATTCCATTTTTATATAGTATCAGATTATCCGTATTTATTAAATTTTCTTGAGATATCATTCAATCTTACTGAACAATAACCATGTCTGTATTATTATTAACATAAAATAATTAAGAAACTATCCAAATTCAATCTACCCTAACTATAAACCTTCAATTGGATGAATACATAATCGGATTTCATTGAACTTAATCAGGTAATCATTCAATTTGACTAAATGGGACTAAGATGGAAAAGCTCACAGCCTTTTTATACTGGCTCTCTATACCCTTTAGAACAGAGCACAGTAGTGCTGGCACTGCTATTTTGCGGCAGAAATAGGTATAATGTATAAGTGGAGGGTAGACAAATAAAGACTGTGTAAAACCAACTTGCGTGTGTTTCCCTACATCGTGGCAGCGGTGGGCGTTTAAAAATTTAACTTATTCACGAATCCACCAAAATACGTGTTTTAAGTGTAGTATAAAGCTGATTTGTGTGTATTTTATAATTATTATTATGGAACACGCGCGCCCTCCAGCGGAATTATCACTAAAAGGCGGGCTGAAGCGTGGCGTCAATGGCGGCGGCTATTCGAAGTGTTCCTATAAGTATCTGGAGTGAGCAAAGAGCCTCAGGCAAGAGATTTAGGCTAGTTTGTTGGTTAACGTCATCGGCTCGGCGGGATACTAGGTGTTCACGACTTTCGCGGAGGGCGAAAGCGAAGACATCATAATTTATTTTGGTACTTAACCTTAAAATGTGTAACGGTAAAAAGGTTCAAATTCTTCACGCGCAATCACGAGAATGGAGAAAATATCGATAACTATGTGACCGTTTTGTGAGTACTAAGTCGGCAATACGACGTTGGTGATTTTCACGAGAGCCTGTTGTGAGATAAAATCATCTGCGGAATAGTGAATAACACGGTCAGAGATCGTTTACTTTGTACCGATGATTAGACGTTATCAAAAGCAATACAAACTTGCCGAGCGGCAGAAATTTCTGAGGAAGAAAGTCTGTGTATCGACGGCAACGGGGCGGAGAGTGCTCAGGTGGATGCAGTTCACGGCGACCAACTTCAGGCGTCGGTCACCGTGAACTGCATCCACCTTAGCCGTCTACTAAAGAATGGTTCGAAAGTGTAAAATTTAATAACAAAAAACTTTTAGTTAAAAGTTTTCGTTTGCTTTTATTATATACCGGGTGTTTCTAAAACGCTTCCGATAACGAAGACAGACGATAGTACTAACGGTACCTTTGATGATGGATCAGAACTAAAATTGATTCAGAGGAAAAAAAATCATCTTTTTACAACGCTTGATTAGCTTTATTCACGCTCCGTCATGTCAGTACAGCTAAATGAAACGATAATTTCATAAAAATATCATCAAAATACTTAAACATGAAACCAGCAGTGGAATTTAAAATCAGCTGACTAGGATCAATATTCGCGTGAACGCCGAACTCTTTTATCTAGCTCGGTACAAAACATTGCATTAGGTACTACTACTCACTCTACCCTTCCCTTCCATAGATGCGCTGCCGCCGTCGCCGCCCGGCCGACTCGTGTCGCGCTGCCAACATGTGGGGAATTCCCCAAATTGCGGGGAGTTTTAAGTTGGTTGGGGATTTTTTGGGGATTGGTATTATGCTGGGAAAATGCGTAGATTTTGAAAATCGATAGCCCGGTCCAAGTCAAAACCTTTTTCAAAAATTCTAAATACTTATCTTAACATTTTTGTTAGGTTACTTATGAATATCGAATGACTCCCTTTTTTAATTATCTTAATTGCACCAAATTTAATTTTCGGATTTATTTCGGCAACTTTTGTGTATCATTTAATGCTTTTAAAAAAATTCATTTTTTTCACATTTTCACATTCATTCAATATTTTCATGATTTTTTTTAATGAAATTATAGTTTCATTTAGCTGATGGATATGATGGAGCGTGAATAAAACTAATAAAACGTTGTGAAAATTTTTTTTTTTCCCTCGGGATCGATTTTCTTTCTGACCCATCAGCAAAGGTATCGTTAGTACTATCATCTGTCTTTATTTTCGGGAGCGTTTCACAAACAACCGGTATAGTGCGGATATGGTAAAGCATATTAAAAATTGTAAATACCATATGTACGCTGATGATTTGTAATTATACATCTCTTTTCGTTTGTCTCTATTGGTCATGTAATAAATATTATATCTACAATAAACAAAATACTTGATAATAGGTAATAAACATATTACAACAATAGTTGCATATGTTCCTAAGATAATTATAAATGGAGAACGGATTGAAAGAGTATTAGAGGCGCGCAATCTAGGTGTACTAATGGATGAGAGCTTAAGATTTGAAAATCATGTTTTAAGCGTAGTACAAAACTGCTTCTTCAGGCTCAAAGTCATGTATAAATAAAGATATTAAATGGGATCGGATCTCCGTTCTAAACTCTGCAAAACATTAGTTCTATTAAAATTAAACTATGCAGCCTCTGTGATAGGCTCTAGACTTTGTACGCTCACAGAATCTCATACAGCGCTTCCAAAATGCCTGTGTTAGATATTGTTATGACGTACCGTCACAAACACATGTCACAGCCTATATAAGCGATGTTAATATTTTAAAAATGATATATCGTAGGCAACGTCACATAAAATCAAATATAAAAGTACCGTGCCTACTGTATAATTGGGATTATATATAGTAGACACAGTACTTTTATTTCCCTTTTACTTTTTTATGTAACCTGTATTGAAAATTATAATTATATTATATAAACACAAAACATTACCAACTACTAAGAAATCCATTTCAAAACACACCATCCGCATACAAACTGTTATTTTGTTAGCTATCTTTTGGCTACATCCTTTCCGGCATACATGTAGATGGTTTTTCTGATACATATTTACGCAATCTATTGTTTTCTTAGATCGATGTACCAGCTATTAGTTCAAATACACGTCATGACACGTAAAAAGTCGCGATTGAGATAAAGCAATAGGCCCGCCCTCTTTCATACAACATTAACTACATTAGTGACGCCACATTTCGTATCAATCTGCACTGTCGCTCATTCGTGTGTGAATCCTAAGATACAGGGGTTCATTTCCTCGCACGTCTCGGGTTAAATAAGGCAAATATATAACTACATCTATTTGTATTTATTTATCCTTAATGATTACTAAAAACGCATGGCAATTGTTCATTCTGTCCCAATTTAACTTCAGCAGCAGCTTTCCTGCCCCAGTGACAGATCTTGTCTGTAGTTCCGCTACTAATCAAGTTTCGGTTTCGAGAGAAGGGAGAACGGCGTCTTTCAATATCGACACTCCTCTCCCCTCGCGGTCCTACCGCCACCGCATCAACGGTCGCGCAGCCCACAAACACACGTCCCAAAGGGGGCTTGTCAAGCCCACTCGAAGTGACCACCTCAGGCTGACCCTTCACCTCGGGCCAGCCATGTGGGTTCCTTTTAGTTCACAGTGGGTGACCAAGCTACGGCTACTAAGTCCCCCCCACCCCCCCGTGGACAAGGCGGGAACCCGTTCGGGGGGAAAGATACAATTACGCCTATCTCATCACGAGTTGACGAGAAATGTCAGGATATATTCATTGCCTACTATATAGATGACAGTAAGAAATATTATGTACAATAAAATAGAAAAAATAAATAGTACCCTTAAACGTCCCACAATAATCCCACGTCTGGGCGACAGCCCATTATAACCATTTAAGTGATAGGAAAAAGTCCGCCGCGCAAATTTTTTTGCCAGACTTCACATGTCCTCGACATATTTTTTTACTTAGGCACAGGCTTTTTCACGAGATGATGAAATTAGAACTAACAAAATGGCAATTAATAATTTCATTGTTGCTGGCAGAAATTGAACGCGGCGTAATATGAAATTTACTACAAGCGCTTAGCTGAGTTTCCTATACATAATTTAACTTTCTTAATTCTTGAAATAAATAATTTTTAATTTTCATATACTTTTTTCGTAATAGAGATACGCTGCAGCTATGTTATGGTTGTAGCATGAATGGGTCGGCTCGATCGGGGTAGGACCACACTTTCATAGAATAGCAACGTAAAATAGCAGCTTCATACTGTTGTGTTGCGCATGGTGAGTGTAGAGAACCGGAGACTCTTTTTACTGGAAACGAGGCATTCCATCTTAGTCCTCAAGGGTGGCAACGCATCTGCATTTTGATTCTTAAGTGAGTATTAATGTAAAAGTCTATGGGCCACAGCATGCACTTAACACCAGGTGGACTGTGTGCTTGGTTGCCACTCTTATTCTATCAATAAAAAATACTAGGTGGTAGTTGGTAGGAACCAGCACTGCTGTGTTCCAGTCTAAACAGTATTTAGAGCTAGTACAATTACAGGCTGTAAGGCACTCCATCTTAGTCCTCAGAGGTGACAACGCACCTTTAGCCTTCTTTATTTATCCAAGGGCTGCAGTAGTCACTTATCTCAGGGCTCAGGCTTAGCCCAACTTAGGATTTATGATCATATGTTACTGTAGTTATAGTACTTTTTAAAGGATAACAAATGTAAACTTTATGTAGAAGACAAATTTCAAAAAGGATTGGTAGTTGCTAGGTACTTGCGCGTACTTTGATATTTTAAGACAACCACTTATCACCGTCTTACTTATCCCCGCATTTACCGTGCTTTTTCATACTAATTGTATAAAATATTACATATATTGTAAATTATGTATTAAAAAATGTCCTGCTAGGTTTTTTGCTGGTTCTTCCCAGGACAAAAGGTTTTTCCGAATCAATTGTAAAGCTTAAATGACTTTCAATATGTATTCCTGTAATCTGTCTTGAATAAAAATGATTCTATTCTACTTGCAGATATAATTATACAGAGTATCGTTGATTTTATTCATTTTTATAGTTTTGTTTGATGATTTACGATTGAAGTATGTTAATTTGGCTATGAACGTGTAATGCCGGTGAAAGAATATCCACTACGTTCCGTGGGTGTTGTAAGAGGGGACAGAAGGAAACTGAAACAGGAAATAAGCAACCCAACCCTATAACAACTCAAAATAATAAAAAACTGTGATTGCCAACCCACATGCCAAGCGTGGCAACTGTGGCAAAGTCCCCCTATGAGGCAATGTATAGGGGAGGCCTATGTTCAGCAGTAGACTTTTATAGGTTGTAATGGATAATGGAATTTGGCTAAACTTACAGAGTTACCAATGCTCAATGAAAAAAATAATAATTAAAATATGCTAGATGTTAATGGAGTACCGATATTGACAACGGGGACTAGCGACATTTGCGTAACATCTGGCACTCACACTAACACGAATCATTTCTACTATGATGGAGCAGAATACATTTGTTCATGAAAAGAAGCTATTAACAAATAACTGTCATGAAATCATTCAAATGTAAAGAAATCTATTAGTTTTTGGTAACACTGTGCTAGAAATGATATATTAATATATATTGTACAAAACATGGAGACTCTATAGATGGATAACTGTTAAGAAATCATTGAAATGTAAAAAAAATATTCAAATGTAAAGAAATCTATTAGTTTTTTGTAACATTGTGCTAGAAATGATTTGGTAATATATATTGTACAAAACATGGAGACTCTATAGAAGGTAATAAAATTTCATCGCTTTATTCAGGCAGAGTGACAATAAAAATGCATCTCGATTCTGATCACACTCGTTTCAATATTCAGATGCGGGCAAACACCTGAGACATCGCACTCCGCTTGAAATATACTTATTATATTGCTTGCTTATAAATGCTAACAAATTTTATATCGTACGGGTATAAAAATATTCGCAACGATTCAATTACCCATATCACAAATAATGAGAAATCTTTTAAATATTTACAAAGTAAATAATTCAGATTAAAAAAAATTATTTTATTTAAATATCACCACCATCACAAGTGTGTCACCACCCGGTGTAGGGGCGGGTAAGAATACCTACTACCCCATATCTTCCCGTGGGTGTCGTAAGAGGCGATAGAGGGAAACTGAGGCAGAAGATGGGCAGCAGCATCTTACTGATAAAAGCAAATTACAATATAAAACTGCGGTTGCCAACCCGCTCGCCAAGAGTGATAACTATGGAAGTATACCCCCTCCCCTCCCACGACGAGAGTTACAAAAAGACGGTCCCCAGTCCCCGGCGGCCTTGCTATTGTGGCAACGGCTACGGTGGTGACCATGGTAACGGCGGGGCAGGGGTGCTATGAATCTCCAGTGAAGGTTCGGTTGCCATCTAAGACGACTGGACCTGGCAACATATAACGCACCCTTGACGACAGACTAAAAGATCCTGGAGGTGGAAGAAGAGATAGACAAGTTTGCTCTGGGATATTATAGAATTATCTGAGGGCCGTAGAGAAGGGGAGGCCATGGTAATCTTTGAATCCAGCAACTTGTTCTATCACTAAGAAGGCGAACATCTATCACAAGCAGTTGTCGGAAGTCTCTCGTTAACAACGTTGTAAAGATTGGGAGTGTGTCGAGTTGCGTACCTTATACTCAGGATCATCAAACGGTATTCGCTGAAGGTCATATTTTTTTTTATATTCTGCTATGCCAGCGCTTATCTACGATCCCACCTGATGGTAAGTGACTTAACAAAAGCCTATTCACTCTTGCCTTGAAGACACTTACACTGTAATCGGATGGAAAGACAGATGCTTGCAACTTATTCCACTCCTTTGCTGTACGCATGATGAACGACGTGGCGAACCGTTTGGTTCGAATACGTGGTAAGTCAACAACGAAAGGTTGGAGACTGGCCGAACGTCTGGTTATCCGATGGTGGAAGGGAGAGGGTGGAATTTAATTATGTAATTCCTATGCACACTCTCCGAAATGCATCCTGTAGAAAACCGAAAGGCTGGCTACTTTACGTCTGTGTTCGAGGCTGGTAAGATTGGTTTTAACCAAATTCGGGTCACCAATAAGCCTCTTAGCACGCCTTTCCATTGACTCCAAAACTGATAGGTGGCATTTTGCAGCACCAGCCCATATATGGCAGCAATACTCCATGCACGACCGGACTTGTGCTTTATATAAAGTAAGCAGCTGTCCCGGCGTGAAGTATCGCCGCACCTTTGCAAGGACTCCCAGCTTCCTTGCAGCTGCTTTGGCCTTTGACTCAATGAACCACCCGAAGTTCAAATTTGAGGATATTTCAAACCCTAACAACTGAAGGCGGTCGGTATATTTCAGTGATACATTTCGGAAAGAAGGAGCCAAGTTGAGCTGGCTCCTTTTTGCAGTGAAGAGACACGTTTGTTTTTTGGAGGCGTTGAACTTCACAAGATTGGCATCGCCCCAATCGGAGACTGCCTGTAATGTGAGATTCACACGATCTACCATAGCTTCTCTTTCGGACTGGATTTGATCCCGACTGGCCCGAGGACTTGGTCGGTATCTTTCAACATCTGTGCTATCGTCTGCATACCCATAGATACCGGGCATAAGCAGATCATTAATATGCAGCAGGAAGAGAGTTACGGAGAGAACCGTCCCCTGAGGAACACCGGCGTTAGTCGCCATAGGATCGGATGAGCAGCCATCGACGACGACCTGGAGAGACCGTTCACTCAGAAAATCCTTTACCCATTCAATTAGAACAGGGGATAAGCCGTACGCTGGAAGTTTACCCAAAAGGCTAGTGTGCCAAACTCTGTCAAAGGCCTTCGAGACATCAAGGGAAACAGCAAGTGCTTCCCCACTGTTCTCGAGTGTCTCGCCCCATACGTGTGTGGCATACGCTAGAAGGTCCCCAGCCGACCGATTTCGGCGAAACCCATATTGCCGGTCACTAAGGAGGTCATTATGTTTTAGGTATGCCATTAAGTGGGCATACGCTCCATAATCTTGCAGAGTATGGAGGTAATTGAGATTGGATGATAATTAGCAGGGTCGGCGCGGCTGCCTTTTTTTGGAGCAGGCTCCACGTTTGCCAGCTTCCAGGATTTTGGCACTATTCCAGTAATAAATGAGAGGCGGAACAAGCGTGTCAACACAGGAGACAACTCAGGTGCACAAGCCTTTAGGATTATAGCTGGTATACCATCTGGTCCATAGGTTGGTCATATAGGTTTACGCAATGACCTCGGTACATCCCGATGGAGGATGGTGGAGGACTTGTATGAGGATATCTCTAGATTATAAATATCATGTAATAGATATAGCATGTGTAATGTCTGCTATCTTCTCTAACCACTGTAGTGTAACACAGGCTCGGCACGCACTTTAACTAAACAACACGTCCACTCTCGCGCGAGGCTCTCGTGTAACTGACGCGGTGCGCTCGAGACAGTGACTTATATATAAATGTATGTTTGTGTATTTGTGCATGGTAAATTATTAGTAAATAACACAAATAACAATATTTACTGTATACTACATATAAGCAAACACTACATCTCTTTCTTATCAAGATTTTTTTCTTTTTTTTCATTATAACTCATAACAATCACAAAGCAGCTTGTATTGTCTGTATTAATTATTTTCCACTGCTTTTACGTAAACCTTATCTCCTTGTATTATATCTGAGCGAGTTGCTTTGCGTTTCCTATATATATACTCTTTTCCTTTTCCTTTTTTGTATTTTGTCTCTATCCCTGATATCTGAATCTAAATGATTGTCTGTAATTTATTTCACCTATTGATGGAATTTTATCCCTACTTTTTCGGTGAAAAAACAGTTCAGACGCTAACTTCCCGGTAACTGTAAGGAGGGGTGCTGTTATACATTAGAAGATACTCCTATAAACATTTCTTTTAAATCCTTCCTCTCGATCTGGTTGATACGAAGACGTTTCAAAATATCTCTGTTTTGTCTTTCAACTTCGCCGATCATTTGAGGCCAATATAGTACAATACTAAATAACTTAATGTTACATTCTTTGCAGAAGGGTCGAAACTCTTCACTCACGAACTGCTTGCCATTGTCTGCGGTGATAGAAATAGGATAACCAAGTCTACTGAACATTTCTTTTACCATTTTAATAATCTGTAAGCTTGTGATGTTTTTGTAATTGTTTACTTCTTTGTATCGACTATAGTAGTCGACCACTACTAACAGATACTCGTTACTTGGCAATGGTTCCATTAGATCCATTGTGACATCTATCCATGGAGCTGCAGGCAACTCTCGTCTCTTCATTGGTGCAGTTGGGCTTGGCAAACCCACTAACGTACAACATTTACAAGCCTTTACTAATTGTTCTACGTCTTTATCGATACGAGGCCACCATACCTTTGATCTCCAGCGTCCCTTCATCGCTACGATACCTGGATGACCCTCGTATGCAGCATCTAATACACTCTTGCAGAGTTGCTGTGGTATTACAATTTTATTTCTACGAAGTAGAATGCTATCATGGAAACACAACTCGTTTTCAAAAAATTTGTAACTCTTAATCGAATTGTCCCAGTCGTTCTGATAGACACCTTTTTTCACTTTGTAAATCTCTTGTTCTTTTTCTGAATATGCTACAATGGAACTCATTGGTATAGCAACTGGTCTAGAATTTTCCACTATTTGGTACACATGCTGGTCTTTTCCTTTTGGTGGGTTATCAGGATAGTTACATAATCGTGACAAGGGATCAGCTATATTTGTTTTTTCCTGGCTTGTATATAACCTTGAATGAATAAGACTGTAGCCTCAGTATCCATCGTTCAATCCTCGCACATGGTTTTGACTTAGACCCGAACAATATCTCTAGCGGCTTGTAGTCAGTGACTAAATCAAAAGGCTTTCCAAATAAAAATATTAAAATGTTCGACCCCCCAAACTAATGCTAGTGCCTTTTTTTCCGTTTGGCTATACCTGCGCTCGCAGTCTGTCAAAGCTCGATTACCATAGGCAATAATTCTAGGGCCATTTGTATCATTTTGTACAAGGACAGCACCAAGTCCGACAGGGCTAGCATCTGCTATCACCTGTCTTGCATCTCTGACGTCATAATACCCTAAAATCTGTATTTCCGTGAGCATCCGTTTGAGTTTTTGGAATGCTTTATCTTGTTCTCCAGACCATTGTTTTTCCAAGCTCTCCCTTTTGCTCATCTTCTGTCTTAACAGGTGCTTCAGAAGTTCTGTCATGGCGGCCAAGTTAGGTATCCATTTGTTTATGTAGTTTAAGAGTCCTAAAAAACTTTGGAGTTCTTCTATGGTCTTTGGGACCCTAAATTTCATAATGCTCTCAATGTACTTGGGGTTTACTCCTTCATGTGTAAGCCTGTGTCCCAGATAATTCACATCCTGCGTTTTATATATGCATTTATTGCTATTCAGCACGGCGTTGTTTTTACTAAGTACCTATAGAACTTTCTTTAGTCATGCGTCATGTTCTTCTTCACTGTTCCCGAATACCAGGATATCATCAATAAAATTGACGACCCCTTCACAGTTTATCAGCGTCCTTTCAATGATCTTCTGAAAAATCTTGGAAGCACAGGTAATTCCAAGCATTATTCTTTTATATCTATATAATCTTTTGGGGGTTATAAAAGTCGTTATGTGTCTGGATTCAGAGTGAATTTCCACTTGATGGAAGGCATTTTTTTATGTCTTAATTTGTTAAAATATTTAGTTTTCTTCATTTTAGGCAAAAATGGTCCATAGTAGGCAGGGGGTGGTTTTCTTGCAATATAACGGCGTTCGTACATCTCATATCTACGCACAAACGTAATTCACCATTTTCTTTCATGATTGGAACATTGATGAAACCCATTTAGATGGGCCTTGCACTTCTTCAATTATATCACTGTTTAGTTATTCCTTAATTTTGATTGCAACCTTCTCTTTAAAGGGGATCGGCTTGCTTTTACTCTCCACTTGATTTATCCCGATACCAAGTTTTAAGACACCCAGTCGGACTGCTGTGTTCTTACCAAACAGGTTTCTAGTACCCCCGAAATCACGTAAATGGTTGTATGTTCCTTTCGTCCATCGACTTCGAGTATAGTTTCAAATGAGCCCTCTATTGCCAAAGGAGAGTTACTACCCTATGCTAATAATGTTTTGTCTGGTCTTTACATTTGATTAAAAGCATATACTTTTTTGCTTTTTAACTCTTCCCACGTTTTGTAAGATATAAGGTTCTTGCACAATTTCGAATTACACTTTTCCACAATTTGATCTATGAAATGATCATATTGCTTTTCAATGTACACTTTTCGGCTTGTTGACGCAATCTTATCAAAAACTTCTCAAATGTCTCTCCTTTTTTCTGTTTTAGCAATCGAAAAACATGCCGCTCATAAACTTTGCTCCGTTTAGGTTGAAAATACTCGTAGAGTTTTTTTTTTTTTTTTGCTACTTAAAATACATCAACGGTTTCTTTTATCCCAGAGCCACCAAAATGCAATAGCGTAGCTCGTTTCTCGTGTGCTGATATAACTTCAGCTACGTCCAGATAGATTAGTAGAGACCTTTTCCATTTTCCACATCTTATAGCCATAGATGTGCTATCACATTAAAGCTGATAACGGTATCATTATTATTATTATTTTAGGGGCAAACTGAAACAGTTTCTTATATTTTTTTTCCAATTTAATGCTGGTATTTTAATACCCAAAGTCCAATTTAATGGTAGTAACTTAGTACCCAAAGTCCAATTTAATAGTAGTAACTTAGTACACAAAGTCCAATTTAATGGTAGTAACTTAGAACCCAAAGTCCAATTTAATGGTGGTACATACCTTAGTACCCAAGCTCCAATTTAATGGTGGTACCTACCTTAGTACCCAAGTTCCAATTTAATGGTGGTATCTTAGTACCCAACTCAATTTAATGATGGTATCTTAGTACCCAACTCAATTTAATGATGGTATCTTAGTACCCAACTCAATTTAATGATGGTATCTTAGTACCCAACTCAATTTAATGATGGTATCTTAGTACCCAACTCAATTTAATGATGGTATCTTGGTACCCAACTCAATTTAATGATTGGTATCTTGGTACCCAAACTCAGTTTCATGATAATAATATGTTCCATAACACTCGCCCTTCTCTTTTGGTTTATTTGTTATATCGACTACTTCCATCGCTGTGCCATTTAGGCTTTGGGTAAATTCAATACCTATATTGCGCATTTACCATTATTGATAACTTAGACAGCAATACCCTCGAGAAACGCCGTGATATAAGAGATCAAATGTTGTTGTACAAATTGCTTCATAATATCATCGACTTTCCCCTACTTTTAGGCAAGGTGAATCTTGCGTGTCACAGGTTAGGTGCACGAAATAAACCACTTTTTGCATTACCTAAAGTTAAAACAAAAAAATGCCTCAAATAATTTTGTATCTCGTACATGCAAAAAGTTTAACTTAAAATATTGTAAATATTAGATATTTTTCACCTTTAATATGATAGTTACAAAGAAAATATTGTAAAACTTAATATATAATTGGTAGTATCACTTTGAGTTGTATATATAATGTTACTTTTAACTACTTACTACTTAATGTTTTAATTTATGAATACCATTTAGCTTGTTTTATTCTTTTATATTTTTAATTTTATACAACATAATATTGTGGTTTGTTTTTATTATGTATTAGATATCTGTGGAAACTTCATTGGTTTTTAGGATTACTTTTATATGTTTTATTATGTAATTTATTATTGCACTGTATGTTTCCCTTAAAAAGCAAATAAATGAATAAACAGTATTACTAGTTACCTACTTTGCAATGTACAGAAGTCGTGAAGTGTCCACGATTTTTTGTAAGACTTATATATGCCATGAAAGCAGTAAAATAGTATTTTCATTAAAGGCGATAAATATCACACCTACATGTTAAATGCCACTTAAATTTAGCTAACGACATTGTATTTCGGTTCGCATCGAGAGGAGTTTTTAGTAACATCTACTATTTTTCCATCAAAATTCTTTTTATATAAAAGTTGTGCTAATAGACATATGTTAAAATAAATCATTATTTTATCATTGCTACATAAAGAAAATAAATTTTAGCACACCATAAGCGTGGTCAAATGCGAACATATATTTTATATAAATTATTAAAATGATTAGAACAGGGTTAAAAACAATAAATCATAATTCATAATCCACAGTTTTTTTCCCGCGGGTACTCTAGGAATTAATTTACAATTGCAATGCTAATAGTTGCACATTGCTAACCTATTTTTGATATATCTTTATACTAAATAGGTACTTATCTTTTTCCTCGTCGCCACTTGTAATGTCTGCTATCTTCTCTAACCACTGTAGTGTAACACAGGCTCGGCACGCACTTTAACTAAACAACACGTCCACTCTCGCGCGAGGCTCTCGTGTAACTGACGCGGTGCGCTCGAGACAGGGACTTATATATAAATGTATGTTTGTGTATTTGTGCATGGTAAATTATTAGTAAATAACACAAATAACAATATTTACTGTATACTACATATAAGCAAACACTACAGCATGCATTCCTCCAAAACCCACTATACGGTGTTAATGGGAGACTTCAACACAAAACTAGGTACATGAGAGAACGGCAAGCTGAGGGTAGGGAAATTTGGAGTAAGGCAATGGAACCACAAAGGCCAGCAGCTAGCCGACGTGCTCCAGAAAGAAGAACTCTTTATGATGAACTCTTTCTTTCAGAAGCATCCCCACAGAAAGTGGAACTGGTCGAGCCTAGTCGGTTAGACAAAAAATGAGATTGACTTCATAATGACGACCAGACGACAACTGTTCAGTGATCTCTCAGTGATCGCGAGGGTGAAAACTGGCAGCGATCACTGAATGGTGGGAGGCACACTGAACCTAAACGTAAAATTGGAGAGTTCACGACTATTGAAGTCAACGCTCCGTTCCCCTCAAATCCAGAGCCCCGAAAACTTTCAGCTCGAGTTACAAAATCGTTTCCAGTGCCTAGAAGAATGCAATGAAGTAGACGATATGACAAGCTTGTAGGAACTTCGGTTGGAGCATAGTTCTGCAGGACCCGTTGAAGAAAAACACAAAAACTCTCTGATAACACTCTTAATCTCACGTCTGTTAGAGGGAAAATGCCAGTCTTCAGCAGATTTGACAGCATGGAGGCAAATGAACAGACATATCTCCAAGTGCATAGGGCAGGATTTACGCAACTTTAATACGCTCGTATTGAAGAAGCGATCGAGCGGAAACAGGGCTTCAAAGTCTTTGCCAGTGATCTGTCTCCCAGAAAGAGCCAACTGTTGAAGCTGAAGACCGAATGTGGCAGAATCAATGGAGGATCCACTATGCTCAATGACCTCAAGAGTATCTCTCAACAGTTAGGTCTTAAGATGAACATGGGCTTAACAAAAATCATGTGTAACGTCCATGTCACAACTTTTCCCGGTAGTTGTTGGGAGTACTAACCTCGAAGTTGTTGACGATTGTTTACATGGGACAAATAGTCCGATAGCTTAGTCCGACTCCAACTAGGGCGTGGTGCCAGTGATGAGCTATGGATTTGAGACATGGTCTTACACTGCTGGCAGTATGAGGAATCTCAAAGTCGCTCAGCGAGCTATGGAGAGGGCTATGCTCGGCGTTTCTCTGCGTGGCAAACTTAAATCGAGGATATTCGCAGTAGAACCAGAGTAACCGACATAGCCCAAAGAATTAGTATTCTGAAGTGGCAATGGACCGGTCATATAGCTCGGAGAACCGACAACCGATGGGGAAGAAAGATTCTCAAGTTGCAGCCTCGTACCGGCATGCGAAGTGTTTATATTGGCATTTGATATTTGCATTCAACACGCGCGTCCTTCCGATGGAATTTAGAGGTCACCGTCGGCCCATCTCCCGTGCGAGTCGCTCGGCATAGGGTGCGAGCGCCGGACGCGTGTGTGAACCAGTTGGTTGAGCGCGGCCGGTGTGGCTGATTGTGCGCGCACGCCAAGTCTACAAACGGCCTGGGATTTGATGCTCGCATTCCATTTCGAGAGTGTGGCCCGGTTAATTGTTTTTGGAAGTTAATGTTGAATTGTAACGTCGCGTTAAGTGCCTTTTTTGTGTATTGACTATTTTCGATCGTTTTACATGTCAACGAGGCTAACTTTGAGTTCCAATAGCGGGCGTGGTATTTTAATATCGTGCGAAGGAATTTTAGCTTGTCGTGTGGAACGCTGAACTTTGAGACTCGAGAAGAGGCCGCGTTCGTTCCCGTGTTTGTAAATTTGTGGTACGTGAACCCGGAACATTGAATATTGAACTTTGAACGACGGTTTGTTACTTGTGTCGTGTGTCACTTGTTTTAATTTCAATAAACGTTGAGTTGATTGACTTAAAATTAATTATATATACAATAAAGTTGATAAACCGAAATAGTGAAAAGAAGGCAGGAGATTTCAATTGGTGAACTACGACTGGAGGGAGCGCACATTTGGAGAGAGAAGATCCACAGGCGCTGCTGTTGATAGAGTGACGACCTGGTATCACATGCAGGAAGTCAATGAATACAGGTGAATTGGCACCGTGCTTTGTGGCATTCCTTGCGGAAGGACTGTGTTCAGCAGTGAACTTATGAACGGATGTAATGACGATGATGATGATGACCATCACACGTCCACTTCTGAACATAGGTGTCCTTCAAAAAGTGCACATAAAGCACGGCCCTGTGGCTTCTGCATCTAGTGGGCGGTCGCCTTACACTTAGCTTTGTCTCTGTCGCCTCTTAGGACTCTAACGGAATGATATGAAGCAGTTGATTCACTCTTCTTGCCAGTCACTCTCAGTTATATAATTAAAGGACACTTTTTTGACGTATATTGTGTTTTAACAATATATTAAGTCTTAGGTTTATTGTCAGTGTTTACTAATTTTTCACACAGAAACATTGCGGGACTTACACACGAAGTAGTTTTTAAAAAACCAGTTCTGGATATAGCACCACATCTATTTTCTTTCGGCTTCCTCTTTCCCTCTTGTACTGGACTCCAAGAAGAGTATCCCGCTTGATCCAGCTTCTCGCCTAAAACAAACATCACATGATATATTCCCAATCAGAATCTTCCTATGATCATATGTAAGCACCAAAAACATTTGGAGAACCTATTTTCATATTCTAGATATTTAGTAATTTGAATAAGAAATTTGCATTTGCAGCAGTCTTTGTCATAAATTATTTAGGGCTGATTTTTTGAACCTCAGTAGGTAACACTTTTCCGTCAAATAAATTGTTATCTGACTGAACAAAAGCTTGGCATGCTCAGCTCGACTTTACAAGGCGCAGGTTCAGCCTCTCATGGAATACTGTTCCCATCTCTGGGCTGGGGCTCCCCAGTGCCAGTTCCTTCCACTTGACTACATCCTGCGCAGAGCAGCTCAAATCGTCGACGACCGAGTACTTTGCAACGCAATGCAACACCTGTATATCGAATACAGGTGTTGCATCCCTTTGCATTTTCTTTCGCATCTACCATGGGGAGTGCTCTGAAGAATTGTTCGGATGAATCCCAGCCACCAAATTTCACGAACGCACATCACAGCAAAATTCCCGATACCATCCACACTATCTGGATGCTTGGCGGTACACCACTGTACGCTTCACTAGGAGTTTTCTTCAGCGTACGACCTCTCTGTGGAAAATCTTACCACCGGCGATTTTTTCGGACCGATACGACTTAGGGACCGTCAAGAAAAGAGCTTACTCCTTTCTAAAAGGCTGGCAACTCACCTGCAATTCCCCTGGTGTTTCAGTTGTTCATGGGCGGCAGTAGTCACTTACCATCAGATGAGCCGTATGCTCGTTTGCCCCCTCTCCTATAAAAAAAAGAAAATAAAAGTGAAATAATAGAAATATTTTATTCAAACAACTTTAACATTAAATTTGTTTATGTTGTATTTTATCCTTTGAATTAATTTAACCTGAGGATTCAAAATTCGGCTGTCGAAGATTTAAATAAATAAATATTTTTCTTTTCTAACGCCGAGCCAATCTCGGTGTCAGGTACTGTATATACTACCCGAAATCTAAGAAAAACCTTTTGACGTTTCACATAAATCATACTGCAATAACTGTGTACGAGCGTACTCACAAGATTTAAAATAACATTTTACGTATGTATGGATATAAATATATTATAAATAATTATGAATTTATCTGTATGTCAGTACAACATGTATAGTTCTAAGTCACTAATTTAAATTCGAATCTTTCAAACAAACCAAAATTATACAATTTAACCAGAACCATCGGTAAAAATATTGAAATAATCGATGCTTTACATTGTTTATTTATAATTTGCTTATTAAAATGTTTATTTTTAAATTTGATTACATTATATGTAGTAAAGGAAGGAAAAGTAGTAATGGGTGTAAGGGGCTCCGCTAAGATCTTGGAGCCCAAGCCAACCCCGCCTGCACGTGGCGCACCTGTTGGACAACGGAAAGGGCTCTGGCGATGCCACTCCTCTGGGATTCGTCCTAGGGGTTCGGGGGTCAGACGGCAGTCGCCCCGGTAATTGGCACTAAGCCACTCAAAAATGGAAAGAAAAAGAAAGAGATATACGTTTAGGACTAGGGCGTCGCCGCACTATATGCCCCGTGCGAACCCGGCTAAAGACGTTAGCACCAACTACGAAGATTCGCTTTGCAAACTGGAACATTGGCACGCTTAGGGGATGCTGCGCAGTACTTGCGGCCATACTTGCCAGGCGTAAAGTGGCAGTGGCATTCCTGCAGGAGACAAAGTGGAAGGCCAACAGGAGCCGGAATATTGGGCACGGCTACAAGCTGATCTATACAGACTCTTCTGGTGGGGAGAACGGTGTGGCAGTGGTGCTCGCCGAGCATTTCCACGATAGCGTCTTGGAAGTTAGACGCATATGCGACCGCCTTAGGGTAGTAAGGTTTCTTATTAAAGGGGTCGTGATCCACTTAATAAGTGCCTACGCCCCATAGGTCGGCTGCAGCGACGCGGATAAGACGCTGTTTTGGAATCGGCTCGGAGATGTACTACGCGGCATACCGTTGTCCCACGATGTCGTTTTGGGTGACGACCTGAACGGTCATGTGGGCGAGGTGCAGGGGGAGTATGAACGTGTCCATGGCGGCTATGGTTAGGGTTGAAGAAACGCAGAGGGGGAAACCATTCTCAGAACCTGCACTGCAGCTGACCTGGCCGTGGTGAACACGTTCTTCAAAAAGAAATCCGAGCACCTGATTACCTACAGGAGCGGTCGGAACGCCACTCAAATCGACTATATACTGATCAGGAGAAGTCATATCAGTCGCGTGGCCAACTGTGAGGTCATACCCGGTGAGTGTCTCACTGCCCAACACGGACTTCTTGTCATGGACCTCTGCGTAAAACCCCGTCGCAGACACGCCGAACGTTACCGCCGTCAAATCAAGTGGTGGCTGCTGGATCAAACCAGATACTCAGAGTTTGACTCTGCCGCTGGGGATATTAGTCTCGACACAGCAGGCAAGTCCGTCCAAGAGTGCTGGAAAACCATTCAAACAGCAATCACAAAGACGGCAAAGCAAGTTCTCGGCGTGCCGAAAGGGGGCCGCAAAATCGACAAGGAAACCTGGTGATGGGACGCCACAGTCCAGGGTTCATTACGGGAGAAGAAAGCGCTCTTCAAGACGTGGCAAGCGACCAAATCTCCTGAAGATCGCGCATCTTACAAGACAGCAAAAAGAGCTGCCAAGAAAGCTGAAGCCAGAGCCAGGCGTGACCACTTGCAACCATTATATGCTAAGTTGGACACTCCTGAGGGTCACAAGCTCATATATAAATTGGCGCGCTCTAGGACCAAAGCAGCGCAAGATATTACTCGCTGCTGCAGCGTCAACGGCCCTAATGGCGAGCTCCTGTACGATGATCGTGCGGTGAAGGACAGATGGCGCTCTTATTTCCACGTTTTGCTGAATACTCAGCACCGGGAAGTGCACCCTCCCGAACAACTCCCGAACCATGGACTCGTGCCACCGATTACACCTGACGAGGTCCTCGCATCTCTTCGTTAGATGAAGAATCGGAAAGCTGTCGGACCGGACGAAGTGCCAATTGAAGCGTGGAAAGCGCTGGGGGCTCGTGGTGTGTGCATTCTTATTAACCTTTATAATAGAATCCTGAGCGACCGAATAATGCCCGATCAGTGGCGGCTTAGTATAATAACGCCGGTCCACAAGGGTAAAGGGTCCGTTCAGGATTGCGGTAATTACCGCGGTATAAAGGTGATGTCACACCCCATGAAGCTCTTCGAGCGCATTATTGACACCAGGATCCGACAGTAGTGTACAGTGACGGACTCCCAGTACGGTTTTCAACCAGGACGCGGTACCATGGACCCTATATTCGCCCTAAGGATCCTCATGGAGAAGCACAGGGAAAAAAATATGCCTCTGCATTTTTTATTCCTAGACCTGCAGAAGGCCTTTGACTGTGTTCCCAGGGAGATGATCTGGTGGGCGTTGCCGTCGAAGTTGGTACCAGAGACCTACGTGGAAATCGTAAGTAACATGTACCGCAACTCCGATTCAATAGTCAGGACCGCTGTTGGTGATACCACCCCCTTCCCCATAACCGTAGGCGTGCATCAGGGCTCCGTCTTAAGCCCCTATCTCTTCAGTGTGATATTAGACGAAATGTCAGCCAGCGTACAGAAACTACCGCAGCCTTGGCTGCTTATGTACGCTGATGATAACGCACTGGTAGATGGGGACAAAGGACGGCTCACCAGACGCGTGCACGCATGGAGGGAGGCGCTTGAGAACGGCGGGCTGAAGCTAAACGTGGCAAAGACGGAGTATATGGCCTGCAACAGCACAGATCTGACGTCTCTCCGTATAGGCGACGACACTGTCGAGCGCACGGACAACTTCAGGTACCTCGGATCTGTGCTTGATGCATCCGGGGATATCGATCGCGACATCAAGGCCCGTATATCAGCGGCTTGGGCGACATGGCGCGAGGTGACGGGTGTCATTTGTGATCCCAAAATACCGGTCAAGCTGAAGGGACAGATCTATAAGACCACCATAAGGCCTGTCCTTACGTACGGCAGTGAGACGTGGCCGGTGCTGGAGCGACACCGGCAGTTGTTGCATGTCACGGAGATGAACATGCTGCGGTTGATGTGTCCCGTCACGCGGAAAGACCTTGTACGGAATACATACATCCGCGGCAGCCTCCATGTCCGTGACATTGCTGACAAGCTGCAGGAAAGTCGCCTCCACTGGTACGGCCACGTGTTACGACGACCGGCAAGCTACGTGCGAAACAAATGCCTGGACATGACCCTACCTGGTACCAGGAGTAGAAGACGCCCCAAGAAACGCTGGCTTTATGTCGTGCAGGATGACATGCGCGCCAATGGGCTAGTTGTGACGGACGCCGAAGACTGGGCAAAGTGGAGGAGGAAGTGTAGGAAAGCGGACTCTGGGTTATCCTGCGCTGGGCGGGATGAGCAACCGGGATAAACGCTAGGTAGAAGAAGGAGGATATGTAGTAAAGGAGGCGAGAGAGGTGTTTTAGGATCGTGCCAAATGGAAGACCGTAGTCAGTGCCTACCCCTCTGGGTGATAGACGTGAGAGTTTATGTATGTATGTATATAAATCATGAGTTAAACAAGTCTATTTTTTATAATTTCTGTAAATCCCACTGCGGCGAAGTTTTTTTTTTATAGAATAATGGTGACAAACGAGCACACAGTTCATCTGATGGTAAGTGGATGCTGTAGCCCATAGCCATCTACACTTATCCTCAATTAAGAATCAAAATGCAGATGCGTTGTCACCCCTGATGACTAAGATAGAATGCCTCGTTTCCAGTTAAAAGAGTATCCGGTTCTCTACAATCACCATACGAAACACAGCAGCGTTAAGCTGCTATTTTACGCATGTATTCTGTGAGAGCGTGATCCTTCCCCGTTGGGCCGACCCATTCGTGCTGCAACCACAATATTGCTACAGCATGGCTCTACCACGTAAAAAAAAGTAAGTTAATAAGACGCCGGCTTGTACAATGATAGTATTGAGTCATTGAGAACAATTTAAAAAAGAAATGATTACGATTAAAAAAATTACAAACGGAAAATTGTTATTTATAGACATGAATACAAAAAATAATATTTTTAAGAAAAATCAAAAATATTACCAATTGGGGTAACATTATATTCGTTGATGAAACATGGCAGATGATACTGAAGCATCTTACTCAAAGGTGCTCGTGGGAAAAGGTGGTACCTTATAATTCGCCCTGCGGTATCCGCCGCGGGAGGATTTGTAGAATACAACTAATACACAAATAATGACTGGGCCAAAGTGGTTGAGAAAACAAAGTGAAAGAAATCAAATAATAGTTAATGTAAACTGCGATATTGACGATGACAATTCTAGTTATAGTGAAAGTGATTAAACAAATTTATTTTTAATCTATTGCAATATGAACAAGTAGTCGGTAAGCAGTTTTTAATTTATATAACTTTGTCTCTAGAAATAAGCAGTAAACAATAAATATGAAGAAACTTACACATTTTGTGTTTTGAGTTATCTGTTTCTAATTTTTTACTATTATTAATCTAGATAAATCTGTAAATTATTACCAACTATCGATTTTTCTTAAGAATCGAATGTTATAGGTACCGAATTTCAGGTTGGAATGCCTAGTTCAATAAATGTGACAGCTGTCTAAAAGTATTTATTAGATTTGTTGGAGTATAATTAGTTAGACGATGACGTCAGTTTGACATACTTCTATTAAAATTCCTATAATTTTATGAATGGCTATTATTTTATACTAGTACATGAAATATGTAATGCTTGTGAACGATGTGTGTGGCGGTGTCAAAATACTACTATATATCGTCAAGTTGGCATCGTAAGAGATGACAGAGAAAAACTGAAACAGCTGATGGGCAGCAGCATCGTCGTCATACTAACTCAAAACAATAAAAAAACTAGCGGTTGCCAATCCGGCTGTCAGTCGTGTCAACTACGGCAAAATCCTCCCAATGAAACATTCTACGAGGAAGGCCTATGTTTAGCATTAAGCTATAATGGGTAATGAATGTATGATATCTAGGTAAACAAATATCTCACCTGTTATCGTTCTATATTGAAAAGGGAACATCAAATCACTGAAGCCTATATGTAATATGTCAGGCTCTGGCACATTTCTATTAACATGTTCCCCAATCATACCAACAACAAGGCTGGCCTCTTCTGGGGAGTTTATTATACAAAGGCGACCTTCTTCCAGCGAACAAACAAGGTATGCATCGTGCCATGATAATGGTTCAGTGTGAAATTTATAACATTTTTTGTTTTCGTGAAATATATAACCTGTGTACAGATTATTATAATATTTTTTTTTTGTAAACGAGTTGATCACTATACGAATCCCAGAAGACTTAAGCTGGTATTCTGTGAGAGCGTGGTTCTACCCCGGTCGGGTTGACCTATTCGTGTTACAACTATAATATAGCTGCAGTGTGGCTCTACCACGTAGAAATTTATAAATATTTTCATATTTTTCTATGGCAGAATTGCTGGAGTACCTAAGCAATATGCTCAATGACATGAATAGTGTCTCTCAACGGATAGGTCTTAAGATGAATATGGACAAAACAAAAATCATGTTCAACGTCCATGTCATACCTATGCCGTTAGTTGTTGGGAGCTCTATGGAGGCAAATAGTCCGGCTAAGTAAGTCCAACATTGACCAAGAGGTCAATCGGCGGATCAACTCGGCTGGGCAGCGTTTGGGAGATTATGACACATCTTCTAGTCAGGCATACCTCAAAACCTCAAAACTATATTGTACAACCAATGCGTGTTGCCAGTGATGACCTATGGATCTGAGACGTGGTCTTTCACTTCTGGCCGTATGAGGAGCTTCCTCATTGGTCATTCGCTGCTCACTGCTGTAAAATTGCATCACGCTATAAGCAGGAGTGCTACCCCTGGGTTGACGCAACAACGTCCCGGTATGTAAACACCAGTGCTCTTAAAAAGAAGTATAACTCCGCTTCCAGGTCCTTCAAAAGTGTCATGGTCAAGGCAAAGTCGGAGCACATAGGCAGAATTGGCGAGAAACTAGTTCATCTCCTTTCCGTTAGTTTGGACATAGTGAAGGCCTTCGATCGGGTTTGGCACAAAGCACTTCTTTCGAAGTTCTTGCAGATTGGAGCATCAAGGTCGTAGTAGACGGTGAATGCTCCTATTACAAGCCTATCAACGATGGTGTTCCACAAGGCTGCGTGCTATCACCAAAGCTGTTTCTTCTGCATATCAATGATATGTTGCAAACCAGTAACATTAATTGCTATGCAGACGACAGCACTGGTGATGATGCTTTATACACCGGTCGTGCCATTATTTCTCGTAAAAATGTCGCCAAGTACCGGAAAAAATTTGTGTCTGAAGTCGAGACTTTGTTGAACAAAGTCTCAGACTGGGGGCGACTAAATCTAGACGAGTTCAATCCCCAGAAGACATAAGTTTGCGCGTTTATCGCTAAAAAGAACCTCTTTGTCGTATCTCCTCAGTTTCAAGGCAATCCCCTCGTTGCCTCAGTCGGTATCGGAATCCTCGGTGTTCACATATCGAGTGACGTGCAATTTCGTGGTCACTTGGAAGAGTAGGCCAAATTGGCCTCGAAAATGCTTGGCCTGCTCAGCAGATCAGTACAGTATTTCATGCCAGCACACCGCTTGCAACTTTACAAGGCGCAGGTTCGGCTTCACATGGAATACTGTTCCCATCTCTGGGCAGGGGCTCCCCAGTACCAGCTTCTTCCACTTGACCGCATCCAACGCAGAGCGATCTTGATGATTGGCGGTCCACTACTGTGCGATATAAAAGAATTTTTCTTCCTCCCACAACTTTCTTATGGAATCCATTATCACCAGCGATTTTTCTGGACTGATATGACTCAGGGACCTTCAAGAATAGAGCCTACTCCTTTTTTAAAGGCCGGCAATGCATCTGTAATTCCACTGGTATTGCAGTTGTTTAAGGGCGGCGGTAGTCACTTACCATCAAGTAAGCCGCATGATCGTTTGCTTCTTCTATAAAAAAGCGAGCTATGGACTGGGCTATGCTCGGCATTTCTCTGCGTGATAGACTCAAAAACGAGGATATCCGCAGTAGAACCAGAGTGACCGACACAGCTCAAAGAATTAGTAAGCTGAAGTTGCAATGGGTCGGCCATATAGCTCGAAGAACCGACAACCGATGGGGAAGAAAGGTTCTCGAGTGGCAGCCTCGTACCGGCAGGCGAAGTGTAGGGCGTCCCACACTAGATGCAGTGACGACCTGGTAAGACATGCAGGAAGTCAATGGATGCAGGTGACTCGGGACCGGGCTTTTTGGCATTCCTTGGGGGAGGCCTATGTTCAGCAGTGCACTTGTGAGGGGGTGTAATGAATGAATGAATGAATGTAAATTTTCTCTTTGAAGAATGTTAAAGGTGATGTGCAGAAAAACGATAATTAAAAAAATAATAATTTTGTGTCAACTCGCCAACATCAAATCCATCACACTTTTGATTGTATTTACTCTCATTACCCAATATTTTGCAAACAAATGGGTAAATATCATTGCAAGGCCTATCGTCAAATAGGCCTTCTCTTGTCATTACCACACAATCTTCGGTAGTATTTCTGTTATCTGGTTGACCATCAGCCCAGAGTAATTCCAAAATAGTTCCTGTTATTGTCTCTCCTGTAAAATTATTAAAGAAATAATGATACATTTATTAGTTCCTCATAAATTAATATCTGATATCATCTGTATGTGCAATCAGAATTCATTATAATACCTTATTTATATAATATATGCCACATTCGATTATATGTGTACGTTGAAGTGGCATAGGGCCGGTCGTATTAACTCGAAATAACTACAACCGTCGGAAAAAAATATTATCCAGTGGCGGCTTCATACCGGTAAGGAGTGACGATATGGAATAAAAAGATGCAGGAAGTCGCTGGACGCAAGTGGCTTCGAAGTAGATTTGATGCTGATAATAATATTTGTATTATATAATTTTATATCTTCGTTTTTCCTTTGCACTTTAAAGCAATAATAATTGAATGTCGATTTTTTTATATAAAATCATAAGTGGTATTTTCCCCTATATCGAGGAGAAGCTTAACATTAATTGTTAAAATGCAAATGGACTGAAATCTAGACATAAAATAAAAACGGTTATACGAGTACCAAAGGGATTCGAACACAGCAGTTGAATATCTGCGTTACCGAGAATTGAGAAGCGAAATTGAGAGAGCTTCTGGTCAATTTACGGCAATGGGAACATGTTATACGCAATAAATTCATATTTGAAAACTAAGCTTATAATATAATCTTAGTTCCAAATATAACCGATGGGCAAGATAGTTTCTCGAGTGGCAGCTTCGTACCGATAAGGGATTTCCAGATAGCAGGGCGGCCGCCCGCTATATGGAATGATGACCTGGTAAGACATGCACTAAGTCTGTGTTTTCAAGGGCTATTACGATGTAGTGATGGTCAAGGTGATGATATTATTGTGTGAATAATGATTTCGATCGAAATACAAACCCTTTATCAAATTTATTAATAAATAACATGAAATCAAAAAATAATTTAATTTATCTTTAATATCGTAACTAAATCACAGTGGTTTAGCAATGAGTTGCAGTGCTAAGGGACCGCGTGTTTGGATCCCGCACGGAACAAGTATTTGTATAGCCTAGAAATGATTGTTCCGGGTCTGGATATGTGACCTTGTGAAATTTATGTCTGCCTCCACGACACCGGAGAAAATCCTAGTGTAGGGGTTACGTTAAAAAAACAATAGAAACAATAAAAAAAAAACTATAGTATTCATAAACCAAACTTAAATAAGTTACCTCTAATAGTAACAAAGTCGCCTTCTGAAAACTGATCGTGTATTCCAATAAATATCGCAGTATATCGGGATTTCATGTTGCTTATTAGGAGTTTTAAGTTTTCCATTTCCTCAAGTGAGCCTGGTACTAGTAAAGATGTGCCTTCTGCTTCGCAAATTTGCCGCGCCTGTTCCCAGTTAGTTGCTAAATCGTGGAGTCGATAGAATGTTTTAAATGTTTGAGCCCACATGTAATCCATGCGGAATTTCTGTGCTAAAATAAAAAAAAATGTGTAATAGTTTTTTCGTATATAAACTAGTCAGATGGTTTAAAAATATGAATAAGGCTGTATATCCTCACTGTTTACAAACACCCATAACGTTATAAATGTAAACAAGTTTAAAATCATAGTGTATTTTAATATCCTCAATCTATACTGTGATCGTAAATGCTTTTAATAAAAAGTAACTTTAATCAATAATTCAATTATTCCGGTTTAGGATTGCGCAGTTTTTGATGCGGTTAAGGTGAATTCGATTACACTATTAATTTTAACTTGTCATTACTTACTTTACTCTCCGGTTCTACGGGCCACCTTGTTGGGGAGAATCTGAAATGCACCGGCCGTCCATTTGCTGTATCTGAACTGTATCTATCTATCGTTGATTAAAATATAAAGTAACTTTGATAAAAAATTCTGACTATAAAAGGCCTCAATTTGTTATGTATAAAAAATTATATAGGCAAAACCTATCTTACTCTATGCAATTCTAAACACTCGATCAAGCGAGACTGAGTGAGACTGAAATTGAATTCTCTGGTTTAACTTGATAGCTGCCACGAATAGCGCGGCATTTGTTATTTTTTACGTAATAAAGGCCGCATTGGCCCGCCTCACTTGGTCCTTCCAAAGCGCTTATTTGAATCTACTTCAGGCGAATTCCTTTTCTGTGAGTGTCAGGTAATTATCTGTGAGGCATTCCAATTTTCCGATCGAACTGTTAATTCAGTTTAAATCTCTTGGTGTAATAACGAAGTCACTCTGTTTAATCCTAGTCTCTTAAAATCACTTAAGTTGGTCGGGTTTTGAGGTTCGTTTAGAATAAAGTAACATATTAATTTATATTGATCAATGGAAAATTTTAACAATAATATTACTTTTGATTATTGAATTAAACTATTTTTTATGGATTGCATTTATTTACTTATTTTTCATATTCCTTATGATTATTATAGCGATGGTTTAGAAGATAAACGTACTAATTAAAATTCAAGTTTAGTAATTATTATTTTTAATAAAACAGTTTATAATTTAACAAGTAGCTAGGAAGTTGTGTGAATTTTTGTTGTTTGTATACCTACACTACAAGTAAGATTAATAATCTACGTAATACTTTATTTCAATGAAATACTATACCCATCTACACTACTATACATTTTAAATGGGGAGGAATTGAGCCCTGTTGTATCCACTGTTTTTCTTGGCATCACTCTTGACGCAAAGCTCCAGTGGGGCCCCCATATATCCAAATTAGCAAGCAGACTAAGTTCTGCAGCCTATGCTGTAAAAAAGATTAGAGGTCTCACTAGTGTCGAGACAGCTAGATTAGTTTATTTTAGTTATTTTCATAGCATAATGTCTTATGGGATTTTGCTATGGGGAAATGCGGCTGATTCAGAAACTATTTTTGTTTTACAGAAGAGGGCCATTAGAGCTATTTACAATCTAAAACCGAGAGAGTCTCTTAGAGATAAATTTAAAGAAATTAATATATTAACTTTGGCCTCTCAGTATATTTACGAAAATTTAAAGTATGTTCACAAAAACAAAGATAGTTTTAGTAAAAGAAGTGATATACATTCTGTAAACACTAGGAACAAACACAAGCTAGTGATACCAGTTTCTCGACTCCACAGAGTCAGTAATTCATTCTTGGGGCAATGTATACGCTATTACAACAAGGTCCCGGAAAGTGTACAGGTTCTCTCTATTACCAAGTTTAAATGTTTTATTAAGCTGAAATTGTATAAAAAGGGTTATTATAGTATAAATGAATACATGGTTGATAATAACCCCTGGGAATGAGGTGATCGCTTCCAAGCAGTTTCTAAAATAAATTTTGTAAATAGTTCGTAATCATTTATATTGTAAAATTTATTAAAAAAAAAGTCCCGCTGGGTTTCTTGCTGGTTTTTCCCAGGACAGAGGGTTTTTTTCGAACCAGTGGTAAAGTTAAAAATGACTTTCAATAAGAATTACACATGTAATGTATATTGAATAAAAAATATTCTATTATATTCTATTCTACAAAAATATAAAAAAAAACATCTGAAACATGAAAATGACCATCACTTAGTGTTTTTGGTAGTTTAATTGGTGGCTAATGTTGTTATGTAGCAGTAGCGCCTCATGATTTCATTATGCTCAATTTTATCTAAATCCGATCAGTCCATTTTGCGTAGTCATTAAAAACGAAATTTACATGATTAGTAACAATCATCTAAATTTTGTTTATAATTCACCAATACGCTATATTTCATCATCATTACGAGTACAACTCTTCACTGGTCCACTAGTGAACATAGGTCACATGCATCAAAAACTTAAACCACTTCCATGCATCAAAAACTTAAACCACTTCTAGGTGACTTGAAAGTTGAAACTTGACGAAAACGTGATATTTAGCATTAAAAAAGATTAGGCGTTTTATTTTAACCGTGCAGTGACGGTGTAAGAATATCAACTACTTCTATATTATCCCGTGAGTGTGATAAGAGGTGACAGAAGGAAACTTAACCAGGAGATGGTAGTAACATCTCTCTCATAACAGCTAAATAAAAATAAAAAAGAAGGAAGGAAACGTTATAACAATCCTGCGATGAACCTTGTAAAGGTTCTGGTCAAAAGATGTAAAGGTCTAAGGCTGATTCCTTTGAGTTGTTTGACTGTGAGGGAATGGAGATTAAAAGGGGGTTCTTGAGTACCATGACGAGAGCTTGAAGTTTCTTGGCAAGGTGTACAACTCTAACTGTATATATAGAGTTATTCGGAATTATTCAAAAATATCGATAAAGTGGTTATTGTTTGATCTGTTTTACGCTATTTCGGTGCGATGACAGCGGCGCCACAATCATTATGAATCCAAATGGTTTGCGACGTGGCGATAATTTGGCTTGCAGTTAGCAAGCTAATCTCTGTATAAAATTTTTAAAGATGCGTTGGCTGGTCGGGGTAAACAGTTGACTTATCTGAGAGTGTTTGCTTACGTGCTCAAATTTTGATATTGCTTGCAAAAATATGTTTATTGCGGACTTGCAATCTGATTACTCTTTTACTTCGCGTTACTTTCATTACTATTTTATAATTAAAATGACACGTTATTTGTATGGTCTGAAAATAAGTGGGTTGATACTTGATATTTTTTTATGTAAGTATAACACTTCTAAATGTAAAACAACCACATATATCCGTTCCATTGTTTAGCACTGGCCTATCGCCTGGCAAGGCTAAGGCTGCGTTTCCAACAGAGATGTGCGAGGATGCGTAGCGAGGAATGTGTTTGATAAGAACCAATAGAATCATTTCATTTACCTAGCCTCGCTGAGCACAGCTCTAAATTTTTGTACATACAAAACAAGGGAAGGATGTGTGCGAGGGATGTGTTGTGAGGTTAAACAAAACGAACTACATTCAATTTGAAAATGATTTAAAACATTCGTGCTTATAATAATATATCTTTGTAAAATTGAGCATTGAAACTTTTTACTTTTTTTTCACAACAGCCATAGATATAATTATATTTTTAGCCCGCTACACATCCTTGCACCGTTTCACAGCGTCGCTACGCATCTTCCCACCGCTCAGCGGCCTATCACATTTCTGGTGGAAACGCTCGCACCGTTCCACAGCCTCGCTACGCATCGTAGCACCGGCTAGCTACCTCGGTGGAAACGCAGCTTTAGTCGCCTGCGCTGCCCCAATGCGTGTTGACAGCGTTCACACGTCTTCAGAATATTTTTAATTTATCACACATGCAGCTTTCTGTACATTGTTTTCCTTCACGGTCGAGCAGATATCACTGAGCATTGCAAGAGTTCACTAAATGCAGGTTACTTAAACTAGCACTTTTGTATGATACTGATATTAAAGATAAAGAAAAACTAGTCCCATGTACGCAACATATGCAACAAACGCATATTTAGACTCTTGATTTTGAACGATAAACTCTTCCCAATATTTTCGATGCTTGACTTTTACTCTCTTTTTCTGGCATGGATATATTCATTTATAAACATCAGGCTAAGTAAATCATTCTCACACTCACTTCGAATCAGAAAACATGGTATACTTTATACACGTGCGTCTGCTAAGACGTAACAAGAGTGTCTGATGCCAAACGTTGCGTAGGTGGGACTAGTCTGTCCCTAGCTTAAGTGTTTCTAATGCATAGAATTTCCTATAAAATCAAGACTCCAAATGTCATAATGCGTTGCATACTTTGCGCACTCTTACGAAAATCATATGGAAAGAGATAAACACGAAATTGCAAAGTTAAGGCCACAAGTAATTCCATTGCTTTAACTTTCAATTTAAATTTTTGTATTAAAAAAATGTACGGATAGCTATTGATTCATTCGTAATCCTGATCCAAATCCGTTGAACAAGATCAACGTTTCAACGAATAAACTTTACCGCAACTCATCAGTCGCAATAGGTGCGGATCTGATAAAAGTTTACGAGAAGTTTCTCACGCGATATCGTCGCCTTCGTCATGTTAATTGGATTGGACTGAAGTTAGCGTTTATTTCATTGGCAAATATAAATTAGCCTGTAATTTAATCACTTCTCTTAGAAAATTGTTTCTAGTTAAATGTCGAAGATACTACTACTACTACTATAGTCATAACTAACTGATTATGAAAACAGGAATAGTTGTGATTGAGGTGTTATAGACAAATATTACAAAAATTTATAGCGGTTATAGGTATCATACATTGCGGTTTACCGAAACGTTTTTCTTATACGTTCTCTAGTGACGTTTGCAAACACATCGGTGTGCCCTTACCATACATAATTTTGTAATAAGCTAAAAATTAGTTTTGTTTATTTTTACAGCCGAATCTTGTCACTAAAAACCGTGAGCGTCGAACGTTTATAAAACTGAAATAGTCTCGGTGACTATCCTAGTGGCTATCTAAACGTAAGAGATCATATAGTTCGATTTTTTTACAAAGTCCAACTTAAAAAAATACTTTAATAAAACGTAAAAACCGACTAGGAACCAAAAAGAATGAAAGAATTTCACTTTCACACAAAAAAATATTTTTTACCCTTTTGAGTGGACTAAGGTATATCACGATATTCCGAAGATATCCCGGACGTCAGTCTGAGCGAGATTAGAATGGCTCTCCAGCACCTTAAAAACGGCAAGGCCCCAGGCGAGGATGGAATTACAGCGGAGCTTCTGAAAGGGGGTGGAAGACCGGTACTTGAAGTCCTTCAGAAGCTCTTTAATTTCGTCCTCCATGGTGGCGTTACACCGGAGGCGTGGAGTAGAACTGCGGTGGTCTTGTTCTTCAAGAAAGGTGACAACGCTCTCTTAAAGAACTACAGACCGATTTCCCTTCTGAGCCGCGTCTACGTGCTGTTTTCGAGAGTCATTACGAATCGACTCGCGCGCAGACTTGACGACTACCAGCCTCCCGAACAAGTCGGTTTCCGAAAGGGCTTTAGCACCATAGACTTAGTCGGGTCATAAGTATTGTCACAGAGTAAAAACTTCTCTTTTAGAATGCTGGCCACAAAAAAGTTTATTGAATTCGAATTTCGAATTGTTCATGAAAATAAAACTGTATACTTTTTAGAATTTTACTCATTTTTAAATATGGAGTGGACGCTTAAAGAAGACCGTGTTGCAGTTATTGCGTTGCATCGTTGCAGTTACGCGCCAATTCAAATTTTTGACATACTGAAAAATTTGAATATAACCAATAGATTCGTTTATCGTACCATCAAACGATACAATGAAGACTCTAGTGTAGATGACAGGTCAAGAAGTGGTTGCCCTCGGTCTGTTAGAATTCCAGCAGTGATAAAAGCTGTGAAGGCGTGAATTCAAAGAAATCCCAAACGTAAGCAGAAACTGTTGGCCCTTCAGATGGGGTTAAGCAGAACTACGGTGAAAAGGGTGTCAAATGAAGACTTAGGGCGTCTAATGGACCTGAGACTGAAGAGATGCCGCGCTTTGTTGAAGCGGTACGCGGGAAAAAAATATCGGAAAATTCTTTTATCGGATGTAAAAATTTTTACCGTAGAAGAGAGCTACAACGAAGAAAATGATAAGGTGTACGCACACAGTGGTGAAGAAGTGAATAACCGTATTCCGCGTGTCCAACGAGGTCATTTTCCATCCTCGCTCATGGTATGGTTAGGAGTTTCTTATTGGGGCTTAACAGAGGTACATTTTTTTGAGAAAGGTGTAAAAACGAATGCAGTTGTGTATCAAAATACAGTCCTGACGAACCTTGTGGAACCTATTTCTCATACCTTAATCAATAACAGGCACTGAGTATTCCAACAAGATTCGGCGCCAGCTCATAGAGCGAAGAGCACACAAGACTGGCTGGCGGCGCGTGAAATCGACTTCATCCGGCACGAAGACTGGCCCTCCTCCAGTCCAGATTTGAATCCGTTAGATTACAATATATGGCAACACTTGGAGGATAAGGCGTGCTCAAAGCCTCATCCCAATTTGGAGTCACTAAAGACATCCTTGATTAAGGCAGCCGCCGATATTGACATGGACCTCGTTCGTGCTGCGATAGACGACTGGCCGCGCAGATTGAAGGCTTGTATTCAAAATCACGGAGGTCATTTTGAATAAACTTTGGTGTCATAAGAATCTATGTTTTGTTAAGTTCATTTTGGAATATAAATTGTTACATAATGAATAAACTTGTTTCAATTATTATATATTAAATATGTGACAGAATTTATGACCTGACTAGGTACATACACTTCGGCAAATTGTAAAGAAGTCCGAGGAGTACAATTTGCCACTATGTCTGGCATATGTGGACTATGAGAAAGCCTTTGATTCCGTCGAAATTTGGGCGGTGCTGCAGTCCCTTCAGCGGTGCCAAGTTGACTGTCGGTATATCGACGTGCTGAAGTGTTTGTACAGTATAGCTAATATGGCTATCCGAGTACAGAAGCAGAGTACGAAACCCATCCAATTGCAGAGAGGTGTAAGACAGGGTGATGTTATATCCCCGAAACTCTTCACCGCTGCATTGGAAGACGTTTTCAAGCTTCTGGACTGGAATGGATACGGTATTAACATCAATGGCGAGTACATCACTCACCTTCGATTTGCCGACGATATAGTCATTATGGCAGAATCGCTGGAGGACCTAAGCACCATGCTCAATGACCTCAATAGTGTCTTCCAACGAATAGGTCTTAGGATGAACACGGACAAAACAAAGATCATGTTTTTAATGTCCATGTCACACCTATGCCGGTATTTGTTGGGAGCAATAAACTCGAAGTTGTTGACGAGTATGTTTACCTAGGACAAATAGTCCGACTAGGTAAGTCCAACTTCGACCGAAAGGTCAATCGACGGATTCAACTCGGCTGGGCAGCGTTCGGGAAACTACGACACATCTTCTCGTCAGACATACCTCAAAACCTTAAAACGAAATTGTACAACCAGTGCGTGTTGCCAGTGATGACTTACGGATCTGAGACGTGGTCCTTCACTGATGGCCGTATGAAGAAGCTCAAGGTCGCTCAGGGTTTCTCTGCGTGATAAACTTAGAAATGAGTATATCCATAGTAGAACCAGAGTAACCGACATAGCCCAACGGATTAGTAAGCTGAAGTGGCAGTGGGCCGGCCATATAGCTCGAAGAAACGACAACCGATGAGAAAGAAAGGTTCTTGAGTGGCAGCCTCGTACCTGTAGGCGACCCCCCACGAGATGGAGTGACGACCTGGTAAGACATGCAGGAAGTCGATGGATGCAGGTGGCTCAGGACCGTGCTTTGTGGCATTCCTTGGGGGAGGCCTATGTTCAACAGTGGACTTATGAAAGGCTGTAATGATGATGATGATGAAGGTATATCACAATCTCAATTTTATCACCCTTAGGGATGGAGTTTTTTTTTCCAAATTTAATTTGGACCACTCCTGACGTATAATTTAACCTATTTGATAAAAGAGGAATCTTCAAAATCGGGTCTTAATTGAACGAACTTATCGCGTAACATACATACAAAAAAAACATACAATCGAATTGAAGCTAATACTTTTCTGAAGACAGCTGAATAAGGAGGAGGATTGCAATTCATCGAAATATTTCGACGAATTGCAATCCTCCTCCTAAAAATATAAATAAAAAAAATATAAACATACGTAAGAATATTCTTACGTATGTTTAGCGATTATTCTTTACCACGTTATCCAGTTTCAATGAGATTTTTTTTAGAACGATGCAACTATGGCAAAATTTTCCCTATGAGATAATCTTCTGGGGAGAGCTTTCGTTCAGTGGTGGATTTTTATTGGCTGTAATGGATGGATGGGTGACTCCAGTGAATAAAGCGTCTCCGACACAGAAGCGGCTTGCGGTCGTTAGTGCCCAACGTCGTACGTTTAATGGTCGTAAACGCGGTGGCTGATCATGAGGTCATGGGTTCGAATGCCGGGTCGAGCCAAGCTCAGTTATTGGAGGTTTCTGCCAAGAAATTCTCAGTTGCAGTCCGAAGTCAGGAAGTTGGCGCTGTTTCATCAATGTGCCTCGGAAAGCACATAAAGTCGTAGATCCTGCACCTGATCCCGCTTCGTTCGTGTCGGATTACCGTCCCATCGGACTATGAGAGTGAGGGAATAGAGAGTGCACCTGTTCTAGCACATATACTTGGGCACTATATTCTGTCCTATTCAGATTGCTTGTCTCCGTTGAGTATGGACACCGAAATTTGATCTGGAGGACTTTATTATTTATTGGTAATCTCCGTGCTAATAGGCTCCCACATTTGACCGTTTTCCGTTGTCGGTTAGGGTATCATCTTCTGGGATATAAGATATGGTTATACCACTATCGTTCGCGAGACATAAGATCTTTGTGGTGTTTCCCCCGCACTACCGGTAGATGGATTCTTTTATACTGTTACCATACGGCAAAAAAAATAATATAATTCATTTGAAACGAAATGCGATTTGTATTTTTATTGAACTTATTTTAAAAGTTTATAACAGCTCTTACTCGGAACTTTTTCAGTCGGTTTAACCCGTAAACCATCTCAGTTTAAGGAGGCATTAAATCGCAACTCAAACAAGAACCGTTACACTGAAGTTAACTCACATATGGCTTTGTGTCACGAACGTTGAAGCGAAATGAGTAGATCTGACGAGACACGTAGCCAGAGTGGGACGGCCAATGTTAGAAGGGAGATTGGGTGTGGAGAGTATAAAACGAGAAAAACTACACCGCTAAAAGTGAATGCGGTCGAAAGCCACGCTTATTTCTTCGTTAAGTGCATGGATTTTTTTTTTCAAGTGAAATCATGAGTGCCGCTACACGAACTACAACGATGACGAATGTGAAAACCATTTGAAGAACAATAAAAATTTTGTTAGACTATTATTTAAAGCAGCTTATAAAAAAGTAATATTAATATATTTTATAAATAAATATGTAGTGTAGTGTATATATACATGTATATGCGCACGTTATAACACGTTAGTAACTGAAGTTCGATCCCTAAAATTATTAATTAAAAAATATGGTAAATAAACTTTCATGATAAGAAATAAAACATTTGAAGACATGTGAAAGACAACAGCAGCAACTTAGATTACCATAATAGCTGCACCGTAGCTCTACCATGTAAAATAAGGTGATACATTTTGCGTCGCGAACAATAAAAGATAACGGTTCTTTGAACGATGTCATCCGACGGGTTCTTGTCTCTATAAATGTTCTCTCGGTTTTAGAGCCTTGTGAAATATTTAGAGACGATGGCAGGAGATCCGATGTTATGACATTGGTCCCTTGGGAGAGAAGTAAAGCCCTAGTGTGGGAGCCTATGTGTGTCTACTTGCGTAGACATTCTGGCGGCCTCTTATTTCAGGGGCACCTCGTTTAGAGCCGGGGCGGCATCAGAGGTAGCTGAACTGAGTAAGTGGTGCAAATATAAGTTTCTGAGAGATGACTACATATTTGTGCCGTTTGCTGTAGAGACTATCGGTCCATGGGGTCCACGTGCGGTGAAGATTATAAAGGAACTCCATCTGCGGCTGGTCGTTGCTGCTGGTGATAAGAGGACTGGTTCTTTTCTCGCTCAAAGGCTAAGTATAGCCATTCAGCGGGGAAACACAGCCAGCGTTCTTGATACCGCGGGGAGTAGGACTATATGGTAATTAAGTTACTAGTTTTAGCTTTTTTTTATTATGGTTTTTATTGGATAATTGTAAAGGAAATTAATATTAGTGAAATAATAATAATGTAATATTAAATGGCAAGGAACTGAGTCTAGTAAAAAAAAAAGATAAAAGAATAATTTATAAATAGAAGAAAAACTGGCTTTTAGATTCGAAACCAACACAAAAATTAAAGGTACTGCACTAATATAAACGCAGAAAATATGTATTTTCACTATTCCATTAATACGATTGAATATACGCATTTAAAATACAACACACATCCAAAGTTTACACAATTTCTCGTTAATTTCTGGTTAATTGCATACATTGTAAGCTGTGGCTTGTTGACTGTAACGTAGATAATAATGCTTTTAAAGTTGAATCAGATACCTAATTGATCAGCCATTAAAGTTCGTGGCTTTTACGGTCATATGGAAGGGGGACCCGATTGCATTCTGAAAAATCAATTCTAGACTAACTAGACTCATAGGCATTTTAATATTGTCCGAATTCCAATAAATTGTCCTTTTATGTGTGAGCAGACAAGTTCGTTTCTGTTTATGCCAATAAGAAATGTTTGTTATGAAAGGTTCGTAACGGCATAAGATTTTAAGACATCATCATTTTTATTAAAACTTTAAGTTACTGTAAGTTAATTACTTTATCTTTAACAACCTTTCCGAATCCAATAAGTGTTGGCTTAATACGAAAGTATTTCGTATATATTGAGGCATTTTTAAGAATGGTACATTCCGGCACTGCAGAATACTCTACTTCCATACTACATCATTAGTACAACTCTTCACATATCCACTGCTTAACATAGGCTTCACCCAAGGAATGCCACAAAACACGGTCCTGCACCGTCACAAAAAACCAAGGACCGAAATATTGAGTTCGTCACATACCTTACCTTACGTACTTACTTTGCTTACCTATACGAGGCTACCACTCAGAACACCTAGGGAAGGAATACCATCGACTGTCGATTCTTTGAGCTACCAGGCCATCTAGTGGCCTACACACATTAAAATAATTGCATTGATACCCTTGTATTGGCGACACTCTACCAACCTATCACCTGTCTGTGGGATTTGTGTTTATTAATTTTGAATTTCGAATAAATTTACCGTTACTTGTCGGCCGCCTTATGCTAATATGTACCAATTTGATTATTATTGCTTTTTTCATCTTGCGTCGTTTTTAAAGCTGAGTGTATGACAGTATTATGAATCTGCTCAATATCATCGCAGACGGCGGTGTTCATTTCATTTATGAAATTGCTAATTACATTCTACACAAAGCCCCCACGTTACATTCTTGAAATGGAGCTCTGGTTGACTTTTGTCCCAAGTCTCGAATGCACACTATAGTCTACGTCTTCGCTTGGAACTAGGAAATTATCTTGCCTATCGTATCGAATTTCGTCACTGATCCTGTGAGAAGTAACTAATACTTTTTAGCGCTAAGCAACAACAGCCAAAGTCCTTATCACTGGAAACTTCTTCAGAGAGGAAGGTAAGTTCAGATGGATCTTTCCGATGTTTCACTTCGTCATTTTTAAAATTGTTCATATAGTAATCCATAATACAATACTAACTACTACGCATAATGTTACATTTTGTTACGAAATTAAATTGCATTTATAAATCTAATTAAAGTTAAGAAATTGAAACATCAGCGGGCTGACGATACCATATCACATGTGCTACTTTAAAATCAAATAGAAATAACAACTTAAGTATATATAAAAAACACATATTTACAATATCATATTAAAATACTTTCAAAAGTAACATTTTAACATCAACAATACAACGATTTAACATGAATTTAACAAAAAAGTTATCATATAATAAAGTAAAGATACTTAAATAAATATAAAAATGTAAATAAACGTACTTTTGACATTCATAGGGTTACAACAAGCGAATGGGGTAAGGGCGGCCGCACCTGTGTTCAAGGCATTCACAATGGGCTCATACTATACGTGTGGGAGGCAAAGTGAACTTTTTATTTACGAACACAATAAACAACTTTTTATCTTGAACGTTCTTTATAAAAATGTCCGTAAAATATTTTTATAAAGGAATTATTGAAGAATAAAGTATAAATTATTTTATTATAATTTATACTTTATTCTTCTTATTATTATATTATTTGTAAGTAAATGATGAAACTGCATGGACAGCAATGTACGTGATAATATTATGTTACCAAGCACATTGTTATTTATTTTATTATTTAAACGTGTTACGCTAATTAGGTATTCGAATATATGGTAGGTACTGCATTTAAACTGCATACAAATGTAGGACTGATAAGTGATGCGTGCCCAATGACTGTTAAAGGCATTTATGAGATCTTATATTTATGATTTTAAACTTTAAGTGACGATTTGAACTGCCGTTTCGGGTTAGGTTTTTATTTCACAAATGAACTGATGATTAAAAGCTTATAATTTTATACGTTTAATATGCGTAGAATAAAATGACAAAAAAGTTCGTATTTAAAATCACTAAATGAAAGCTTGAAAAACGAGTTCATACTTATATTTTCAATATGGTCATCTACTTCATTAACACATGAATTATGAATGGATATGACATTAGCATCCATCTAGAATGCGGGAAATCTATGGGACACTATTGTTATGCAGATTGTAACCGGACGTCCCGTACGTCGAGGGTATTCCTAGGCATATAACATGCTTGCAAACAAATATATTATGTACATTGAAATTATGTGCATAATATGAAACGTCCTCCTTATAAATTCATCTAACATATTTAAATATGTAAACTAGAAAGTAAAGTTACAGCTTATGTACGTCCCACAGTTGGGCACAGGCCTCCTCTTTTTTGAGAGGGTGTTCCTTCAGCGCTGAGGACGCGATAAAATGCGACCTAAAATTGCAATTTACAATTTCGTCGGTGCCGACGAGGATCCAACCCGGGTTGCATGCGTATTATAAAATTTACAGCAGGCGCTAGCCCCTGAGCTACCACGGCAACGATTATAACATGTATTTGAATAATATTTATTTTAGATGAGATTTATTAAATAAATTTACATATAATGAAATCGTAAGCAGCTTTTTAAAGATTTTTTGTGCATTTGTATGCGCAAATCTCTACAAATGGCTGAAATTCTTTAGATGGCATTTTCCAGTGATACTTCGATAATGAATACAGTGATAATTTATTCATTCACTCATGACTGCCTATCAAAGGTTTACTGCTGAATACAGGTATCACAGCATAGTCAATTTATAGGGTAGATATTTGATATAGTTGCTACGTTTGGCAGGCGGGTTGACAAGACGTTGGGTGTGCGGCGCGCCCGTTTGCGGACATGCTGCGTGCTATCCGGTCCTCACAGTTTGTGACACTAGGTGTGTGTGTAGCGTTTGTGTGTGACAGACCGGCGACCTTAGATTATTAATAGGTAAATTTGATTTTTTAATTTCGACATGACTAATCCGTGTGCTGAATTTAACTTGGAACAATAAAGACGTGTTCATTAATGCATTAAACTTTAGAGGCGGCGTAAGGCAAAAGGTGACTTAGTAAAAATCTTCGAAGATCTTGTGCCGCGAATATATGGCGATGTATCATTCATACCACATGTACAATACCTATGTTAATTTTAGTTATTACTGTAACTCATTACTGTTAACAACTTCTACCCGCACTCAAATTATTTCTTTGTTATATGCACATTATGTGCTTTTGGCAGTCTGCGGTATCTGCCATGAGGATTTTTATTAACATTTAGTCACAGGCTTTTAATACGCGGTAGAACCATGCTGCAGCTCTATTAATTGTATAGTTGTAGCACGAATGGGTCGGCTCGACCGGGGAAGGACCATGCTCGCAAAGAATATCAGCGTAAAATGGCAGCTTAATGCTGCTGTGTTTCGTATGGTGAGTGTGGAGAATCGGAGACCCTTTTTATTGGCAATAATCCAGGTAATCGAGGTAATCACTTACCATCAGGTGGACTGTGTTCTCGTTTGTCACCATTATCCTATAAAAGGCTTCATCCTGATGGTACGCGATTTCGCGTCTATTGCGCAAATTAAAAGCAATGCGAGTATCGCATGTTAGTGCAGTTACAAGAGTCGGGTGTTCTAATAGAAGGCGATTGAGCATCATCGTGCGATTGTCAGTTCCTGTTCAGCATCAGTATCTTTGATCGCACGTCCATATGAACTTGAAACGAATATATCAGTTGCACGACATAATGACACACATTTTAATTAGGACACCTATTCGACATTAATAAGTTTGAACGCGCGTTGTTTTTCGGTTGAACGAACAATGAAAAAACAAACAACCAGCGATGATTCGGCAATTACGTTCTATTAGGACGACTATCTTAAGTTTCGTTGTATGAGATATAGACAAATTACCATTTGCTTCTAATTTGCTACTACTCCCATTAGGATTAAAGACTTACTTGAGATCGAATACTTGAAATATTTAATAGATTCCACAGTTTTTAGACTCTAGCTTACAATGATGTTCTCATATAATTAAAAAAAATCCAAACTAGAGCTCAACAAGGACTTTACTTCAGGGACTCTCAAAAAGTGGTTCGTAAAAGCCAATAAAAAAAAATTGAACTTTTACATCTTTTAGAAATGCTATAGTAAATCGATGAGTATAAAATTACATACAAAAGAACTCCTTGTCTATAAGATAGTAAGATAAATTGTCTTATTTTCTAGTTAGCCTACATTATGTATTGTTTTTTTTAATTTAAATAGTGTATTGAATATTCGGTATGCATGCTAATGTATTTCATCTGTTTTTTTTTTTTGAAGATTTAATTTAAAACTTTAAATGCTTATTTTCCAAATAATGTTAGATGTTCTATTTGTGATTTTCAAACGCTTTTTAAATTTACTTTCAACTTTATACAACTTTCTGCAGTGTGTACCATGTTTGTACTGATATAGCGAGCACTTTAGATGCAAACTGTGACATCCAAACTGCAACACGCTTGGGACATTCGGAAATGTACAAGCGCCTATATTGAGTTATCGTTTCTCTATTCCCAGCGTTGATGCTTGAATATCCTTATGCCTTTGACACTAAGCCGGGTCTCGTACTCGTTTAGATTTGTTTAAAAGAGAACCCTTTGTGACTAAAACGTTCATATAGTTTAGAACAATCAATAATATTAAGTAACTAGCTTTTTAACCGCGGCTTCGCTCGCGTGGGCTTCAATTTGGGAACATCATTAAATGCTGTTCCGTGCTTTAGCACGAACACTTGAGCATTTAATTTATTTAGAAAAATTTGATCACTTTATTGTCACCTCGGTGTCTGTCTCTCTATGTCAGTTTGCCAAAGAACTTTTGGAATTCTTAAAGACTATCGGACGTTGATAGACAGAAACGAGGCATTCCATCTTAGTCCTCACGGGTGACAACGTATCTGCATTTTGAATTGTAATCGATTTGTTCTCTTTCAAATCATTACTACCCTTAATATTTGCGATTGAGTGAAAACAAAAGGTAATATCTCCGAAAATATGAATTAAATAAAAACTACATTATTTCCCCATGAAAACCAAAAAAGTAGCAGCCTGCATACAAATGTGACTACTGGGCACATGTCGCAGAGAGTTTTTGGCCAAAAAAGTGTTCACTGCTCTGATCCCAACGTGGGATCACCTTAACCGCCGAGAACGTGGTAAATTGATACTTCAAATTGCAATTAATATATGTAATAATGCTTATATTCTATGAAATTTACGTTTTGATCAGTTAGGTAGGTTCCCCCACAAAGTTATTCATCACCAATTCAGCGTACACTTGGTAAGTCAGCACGTAAAATTTACCATTACAGATTTATTTTTCCTCAAAAAAATCATACACGTTTTGCTCCCGTGCCATGATGAAATCTCACGGAGAGCTACACGGCTCCCATATTTGTTTAAAGAAAATTCATAAAACTTGCGTGAGTATCGTGGAAAACTCGGTTGGAACGAAGTTCTTTTCGTAATATATTATTATTGATAAACGTATTATATTATTGATTAACAAATACAAATAAATGAATTATTAAAAAGAAGCGTCATTTAAAGTAAAATGATATTTCTCTCACGGCAAGGTAAGAAATAGTGCGAGGGCGATAGATATTATTCCATCTCGCTTCCTTGTAGTCGCCAAGACCGTCTACACTACGTCAGAAGGGGTCGTGACGGAAAAATCTTAAACTTTTTCTCACCTAGATAGATAGATAATCCCCATCCGCCAAATTCGTACCGTTCCAAAAAACTAAAACAAAAAAAACTTTTGCACGATTTTTGACCACATCTACCTAGTAATTAGACATCCAACGATGCTACGAAATAGGTATTCCATCAAATAGTGTTAAAAATTTCGCAGAGCACTTAATTTTCAATTATTTACATCAGATAACTTGATAACAAATGAAGTTGGTGAAATAAAAGCTATGTCTCACAATTGACAATTTTGTGTTTACCGTCCGGCTATGTTCAAGTTTTGGTTTTGTAAATTCAGAAAACCAAAATGATGTAACTGCACTTATCTCTTTTGCTTTTTCGTAAATAGGGAATATCTAAGTTTAAGCATGGTTCTCCGCGCCACCCATCAGAAGTTTACCTGCAGTATTAAACGTACAATGGGATAATGATAATGTCAAATTTATTTAGTTTGTGATGTTTTCAGTGATATCTGCAGTGTATGCGTATTAATCCATATTTGGTAATTTGGTAGGCTTCGGACCAGGAACATTGAACAGTACATAAATAATGAGATTACAATGGAGCCCGCTCTGCGCGAGCGGGTTTTTACGCGACCGTAACTGCAACAATGATACCACTAGAAAATACAACTTTCATTTCGAAATATTATTCACGCCGCTGAATGAAAAAATATGGAACGCTGTATAGTTAAATAAAAAAAGATTTTGAAGAAACATTGTTTACGTTGAAAACCTGCACTTTTTGTTGAATAGATTACATTTTTTCATGCTTTACAATATCATATAACAGGAATTTATTGTATCTGCCAAATTTTTACATCGTTACATAATATAAACGATACAAAAGAAGTAGCATGAATACGGAAACGTTTAATTTTTATTTAATTTCAATTGATTAAAACGTGATAAGTTTACATTTAATAGATTCGAAAGACTGTTAATTTTCTCTTCATTTCCCTTTGTCGTACTTGAAACATAGCTAAGTTTGTCGCACTGAAAATAATAGAGCCTCAGGTAATTTTGCTAATGCACGTGGTTACGTCCTATCTGGATAGCAATTAAGAGGGTCGAAACGGAGGATTGTTAGGGCTACGACATACTCGTAATCATATTTTGTCTCCACGTTAAATAATTGTATGTAATGGTTTTATGTATTGACTAGCTTCTTTCCGCTGCTACGCTTGCGTAGATTTCGGTTTAAATAAATTATTAGTGTTTTGCTAAAAATAAGCAAAACGAAACACTTATAAATTCAAATCTCAAAAATCAGACACTGTTTTTCAATTCTTCACAATGTTTACTCATCTTGATGGTTTAAATCGGCGCAACTTGCAACTAACAATTTCATTGTTGCTGGTAGGAATCAAAATCTATTTGTTCGTGTACAATAAAATTTTAAGTCGAGCGCTTATTGACTGAACTACACGGCTCTCATTAAAATTATTTAAATAAAATTCATAAAATTGTTGTCGTTGTATATTTTTGAGAAGGAATACTAATTGTGTATTTTAATTCAAGGGCTTACATTTAACCAGTTATTATTGGCCAAGTATCTTTACTTCTATAGTGTGATAAACTTTTAAAGTAATAAAGTAATTTAAAATATAAATAAACAAATTAATCCAAGTACAATCCCAAATTAAGTGTAAAATGATGCTAAGAATTATACCACCAAATTTTATTTCACAGTGCACTTCGATTGCCTATATGGTATAACTTTTAGCAATAACAGTTCGTGATCTTATTACCATACAGATTGACAATGAATATATTGTTCGGTTATTTACTGAAACGGCTCTCGCGATTTGGATAAAATTTTGTATTTGGACAGTGTTATATTTTTCAAGTTTATCTAGATAAGTATTATATTGAGTTATTGAATATGAAAGTCATATTTTTTTACTTAAAACAAAAATAGAGTCAAGATCTGAACGGATACCAAGGTCACTTGCAGTGCAGCAGTTGCTTAAATCATAGGTATGGAAATGTACTACGTACTTCAGTTAATTGTAAAAAAAAAAATTAACGTTCTTTGATATTGAATTTGTAACTTGGCAAGTTTTATATCCAACTGAGGTAACACAGAATGTTGAACTTTTAAAATTGCTACGGGCTCTTCTCCCACACACAACTTAAGTAAAAATTTAAGTGTGTAGCATTACATAAATTCGTAATTGAATTATTTCAAATATAAAATGGAGCATTTATGTGAAAAAGTAAAATTTTAAGTTTGTATTAAATATCAATACGTTAAAAGTATATTTCAAATTTACCAAGTCATAAACTTATTATCGAAGAACATTCCAGTCTGTGGTAATCTATAAATATATTTCCATAGTCGTCATGCTTTGCAAACTGGTAAGCAACCGCAGTTTTTGTGTCCACTTTTTTATTAACTCGCTTTCATAATGATTTCTTATATTTACGCGAACACTACACATTGAATAAAACTACTTTTACGGATTTTATCGCGTTTAATTAAGTTATTTTATATTCCCGACGTTTCGGTTGCTTTCCAGCAACCGTGGTCACGGGGGACTGAGGTGATTGACGTCCCGATGTCAGAGTCAAACCGGAGTACCTTCAGCTTGTTTAATTAATAATTTTGGTCCGATCTACGCAGAATGAACTAACTTACTTACGTTCTGTTCAGGTACAATTTAGTCATTAATTTTAAACTAATTTCCCGATGAGCTAGAGAATTGGAAACTTGTGAACATAGCTTAGAATATCATAGCGATGTCGACCAACTCGAACGACGTTTGCTCCCTTTTTTACGATTTTGTATTGGTGAAATAGTGGTTATATTTACTATCATTATTACAATTGTGCTCAAAGGAGTATTTTTTTTTCGAAATATGAGTAAAACTATCTCCTGGTATAAGATTATTCAATAGTGTATTCCACATACGAAGTCCCGGTGGGTGAATTAGAATTTAATAAAACTAGTCAAGATTTGAATTAAAACTACAGTGCGTTGATTATTAATTACTGTTATAACCTATTAACTATTAGAAATTTATCAATGCAATCAAATGATAATGTTTCTAAGTTATCACGCGATGAAGCCATAATGCAACTGTAATATGGCTGTCTGAGAAAACTAGCGTAAAATAACTGTATGCTTGTTGAGTGACGCGAACCAAAAATCCCACTTTAGCACGAAGAACAAAGGAAGACTTTTTTATCTTGGTCCCCAGGCGTGACAACACATCTACATTTTGAATTTTAATCAAGTATAGAAATAGGTGTCTAAGGGCCATAGCATTGACTTGCGAATATTTACTTAAAGTCTCAGAAAACTATTCAGAATTAAAATGTCATAAATGATGTTACATTATTTACTTCAACTTTAAATTTTATTTAATGTTAAATTAGAAGTAAAAACTTAAATGGCATTTATGCATAAATATTTTAAGGAAGTTAAACCATTTAGTTTAGCGTATAACGCTGTATTACATGCAGTTCTAAAAGGCGTATAAAAAGAAACAAACACATTTTATGTATGTTGTATATATTGGTTTGGCAGGCAATAATATGAATCACTTGACCGTTATTGAATATAGAATGGCAATATAAGAAAATTACATATTCATCACTATTACAAACTAAAATAATCTCCAAATAATTTAATACAATGCTATACATATAGATAAACGTAATTACTACGTAAAATGGTTACAATTACAGTTTATAAATTTAACAATTTTAACGTTAACAGTTACAATAATATGCTATACTATTATGATTATAGTAGTTCTATTTATAACGTAAAACACAAGGGCATTTTATGTTAGAAATATTTTAAACCTCTTTACGAATAAACAACAATACGAGAATGGAAACAAACATTATCGTTAATATGACTGTATTTCTACATTATATACACATTGTTGCATACCTCACTAACAAATTAAACTAAGAATGTCGTAGCAAATATATTAACCCTTTGATCACAAGTATCTAAGAATTTATATGAAATGTCCTATTAATATAAATTTTCCGATACAAATAGCTCGGATCGACCAAGAGGTTACCATATTAAATTCGACGAAAAATAAATAACGAAGATTATGATACATAAATGACTCTTTTAGATATTTTTACGATACTAAATAATATAACAGAAATGCTATAAGCAATTTATAAAATATCTATCAGCTCTTAGCTGATCGAAATAAAAGACGTTAATTATAGCTACATTACATCCATGTAAGCTTTCACAGTAACTTCTTTTTATTGATAAGTTTAAATTTTTTATTATAAAGTCACAGTCCAATAAATCTGAAGAAATGTCACATCTCAAGATATTTTACACGTTCTAAATGTTTTTTTTTGCATTCACATTACGAAAATTAACACCAATTGCTTTAACTGGCTTGGCTAAACCACACACCCTTCTAAGACTGTGATAATTATTTACATAGATGTTAGCATATTTTCTATTTATTTTGTCTTTTCAAATTGCAAAGTCCATTATTTTATGACAGACATTATTTTTAAAATAAAAAAATACTTTGTTCATAACAATGAGTCACAATTACTTGTAAAAAAATATGTTTAAAAATAAAGATATATAAAGTTCAACTGTATAATATAATGCAAAAGTAAATTCCAAGCCTTCAATTTGCACATGGCTTTGAGGAATAAAGTTTAACACACTGTATGAACAAGCGCAGTTATCAAGAAAAATCCACAAGGAATGATGCGGTGCGAATCGCTGGAAGAAGGGCCGCCTCCGCCAAGAAAACCTGCATCCTCCACACGATTCCCACCTTCACGGAGTGGTCCCTGAAGACTGGAACGTACATCGTTGCTTTCCTCCGAAGCTGCGTCACTCTCTTCTTCAGTACGTGATTTTCGATAAGGTAGCTCCATTTCTGTGTAGTTATTGATTTTTCAGTATTGTTATGATTTGTAATATTTTCTTATGTTTACATGGAGTAGTTTATAACATATATATATATAGTAGTAATAGTTTCATTAAAATGTCAGCATTGTTACAAATATTTATATTATCGCATGATTAGAAATAATTTTCTGTCAGTGTTACGGGGGAGACGTCGCAGTTTTAAAGTTAATAGAGTAACAGAAATAGGATTCACGACATCATATTATTAAGGATATCTTTTAACTATTATATTATATAGGCATGTATACGATATCCGAAATTAAAATTGGCGTAAGAGAAAAGTTATTTGTTTATACAACATTTTACTCAACCTTTCAAGCTCTATGGTTTTATTTCATAAAACTGAGGTGATGAACGAATACTGCAGCCCATGGCCACAAGCAGCCCACTTCAAAGAAAGAAGTTTACAGATGAATTGTCACCTCTGGCGAATAAGATGGAATACTCACAGCCTGTTATTTTATATATGATAAGGTTAACAACCGAGCCCACAGTCTACCTGATAGTAAGTGGTTGCTGTGGCCCATACACATCTACATCTATTCTCGTTTGCAAATCAAAATGCAGATGCGTTGTCGACCGTGAGGACTAAGATGGAATGCCTCGTTTTCAGTAAAAAATGGTCTCCGGTTCTCTACACTAACCATACGAAACAGAGCAACGTTAAGCTGCTATTTTACGCTGGTAATCTGTGACAGTTTGGTCCTTCCCCAGTCGAGCCGACCCATTCGTGCTACAACTATACCAGTAATATAGCTGCAGCATGGCTCTACCACGTAAAAATAGTAATTATACAGGCCCACTATACTTTTCAGACAGGAACACAGCAGTGCAATACCTGTTCTTTGACGTCGAAGAGCGTTATACCTACCCAGACGGAGTCCTAGGCAGAAAGGAGACCTACCATCTAGTAAAGTTTGTATAGACAATATAATTTTGTATTCAAATAATTTTTGCCTTACTCCAATAATTAAAAGATGTTTAACTTATAACTCTAAGAAATTAGGTCTTATTTGATGTCTAATTAGTAAAAGTCGAATGAAGGAAAAACTTTTCAAATAAGGAAGGTTGTAATTACTTTCTTCGACGTGTTATACCTTTACATCCTATGTTTACACCAATCACTGTATTGAAAATGTTAAATGTAACGAGGTAATAAATATTAATGTTCTTGTTTTGTTTTGTTTTTTGTTGTTATTCAACAAAACTTTTCAATATCTGAATATACGAAATTAAATAGACCTTAATTCAAATTCAAATTAATTTATTTCTTAAAAGTCAATTATTATTCATTTATGTCCGTTATGATCTACAATTCTCATACATCTTGTTCTATAATAAGTATATGATAAAAAAGTAATAAGTATCCATTTTCCATTGTTACAAGATTTCGTTTTAGGAGACATTACATTACATTTTTTTCTATTACTTTACATTAATTTAAAAGAGCTTAAATTATTCAAACAGCCCGAACGTTTTCAGGGCATGTTTTTGAGCCACCTGCATTTTTTTGGAATTAATTCTGGTTCAATTATCATAGTGAGTTTTACTTGCTCCGAATGTGTATTGGAAAAACCGACTGTCCTTTGTATTTTTTTTAACTGCTTTCGTCTCTTAACGATCCAAGACGGTATGATATGATAATGAAGTCTCTCATAGCGCTACCAAGATCATCATCGTCATCATCATTACAGCCCTTCACAAGTACACTGCTGAAGATAGGCCTCCCCTAGGAATGCTACAAAGCACAGTCCTGAGCCACCTGCATCCATCGATTTCCTGCATGTCTTACCAGGTCCTCACTCCATCTATTGGGGGGTCACCCTACACTTCGCCTACCGGTACGAGGCTGCCACTCGAGAACCTTTCTTCCCCATCGGTTGTCGGTTCTTCGAGCTATATGACTGGTCCATTGTCACTTTAGCTTACTAATCCGTTGGGCTATTTCGGTCACTCTGGTTCTACTGCGGATATCCTCATTTCTAAATTTATCACGCAGAGAAATCCCGAGCTCGCTGTGCGACCTTGAGCTTCATCCATGTCTCAGTTCCATAAGTCATCACTGGCAACACGCACTAGTTGTGCAGTCTCGTTTTCAGGTTTTTAGGTATATATGACGAGAAAATGTGTCGTAATTTGTCGAACGGTGCCCAGCCGAGTTGAATCCATCGATTGACCTCTCGGTCGAAGTTGGACTGACGTAGTTGGACTATTTGTCTCAGGTATGGACGTTTTGATCTTTGTTTTGTCCATGTTCATCTTAAGACCTATCCATTGGGAGGCACTATTAAGCTCATTGAGCATAGGGCTTATATCCTCCAGCGATTCTGCCATAAGGACTACATCGTCGGATAATCGAAGGTGAGCGATGTACTCACCATTGATGTTAATACCGTATTCATTCCTGTCCAGTGGCTTGATAACAACTTCCAATGCAGCGCTGAAGAGCTTCGAGGCTCTTTGCAGTTGGACAGGTTTCGTGCTCTGGTTATGTACTCGGATAGCCATTGTAGCCCTACTGTACAAACACTTCAGCACTTCGATATACCGACGGTCAACTGGGCACAGCTGAAGAGACTCCAGCACCGCCCAAATTTCAACGGAATCACAGGCTTTCTCATAGTCCACGTACTCAAGACATAGTGGCAAATTGTACTTCTCGGCCTTCTGTACAATTTGCCGAAGGGTATGTATAAGGTCTATGGGAATAAAGCATTTTCGGAAACATGCTTGTTCGGGAGACGGCATGTCGTCGAGTCTGCGCGACGATTCGTAATGACTCTCGAAAACAGCACGTAGACGCGGCTCAGAAGGGAAATCGGTCTGTAGTTCTTCAAGAGAGCGTTGTCACCTTTCTTGAAGAACAAGACCACCGCACTGCTCCACACCTCCGGAGTTGTACCACCATGGAAGACGAAATTAAAGAGCTTCTGAAGGACTTTAAGTACCGGTTTCCCACCCACTTTGAGAAGCTTTCAGAAGGGTTTTTAAGGTGCTGGAGAGCCATTCTAAGCTCGCTGAGTTTGATGTCCAGAACATTATCGGAATAGTGTAGGATAAAACTTGGATCGTTACTTACACCTGCGTGTGGCTACAACGATGATGTGTACAGCTACCCAATAGTACCTCTCAATCTCACTCAAAATCTCAGGTATCCCGGAAACAATGCTCCCATACTCGGTATTTAGCTTCGACAGTTGGCTTTTAGCCGACAGATCTCTGGCAAAGACTTTGGAGTCATGGTTCCGCTCGATCGTCTCTTTTTTTATAGGAGAGGGGGCAAACGAGTATGCTGCTCACCTGATTGTAAGTGACTACCGCCGCCCATGAACAACTGCACCACCAGGGGAATTGCAGATGCGTTGCTGGCCTTTTACAAAGGAGTAGGCTCTTTTCTAGAATGTCCCTAAGTCGTATCCTTCCGGAAAAATCGCTGGTGGTAATCGATTCCACAGGGAAGTTGTGCAAGAAAGAAAACATCTTCTAAATCGCACAGTGGTGGATCGCCCATCATCCTGATGGTATGAAAGGTATCGCGATGTGCGATGGTAAAATTGAGGGGCTGAAATTAGTCCGAACAATTCCTCAGAGCACTTCTCGTGGTACATGCGATAAAATACGCCAAGAAATGCAACATCTCTACGCAGTACCAGTGAGTCAAGCCGATTGGAAAGAATTCGGTTGTCGACGATTCGAACTGCTCTGCGCTGAATGCGGTCAAATGGAAGGAGCTGGCACTGGGGAGCCCCTCCCCAGAAATGGGAACAGTATTCCATGTGAGGCCGAACCTGCGCCTTGTAAAGTTGCAAATGGTGTGCCGGCATGAAATACTGTCCCGCTCTGCTGAGCACGCCAAGCTTTTTAGAGGAAAATTTGGCCTTCTCTTCTATATATACGTCATGTGTGTGTGTCGTCACTCGATATGTCGACGCCGAGGATTCCGATACTGGCGGAGGCAATAAGGGGAGTGCCTTGAAACTGAGGAGAGACGACAAAGGGGTTCCTTTTAGCGGTAAATGCGCAACTTTTTGTCTTCTGGGGATTGAACTGGACTAGATTTAGTCGCCCTCAGTCCGAGACTTTGTTCAACAAAGTCTCGACTTTAGACACAAGTTTGTTCCGGTACTCAGCGACGTTTTCCCGACAAATAATGGCTCGGCCGGTGTATAGAGCATCACCAGTGCTGTCATTTGCAGCACTTACACATTAGCAATGTATGTTACCGGTTTGTAACATATCATTAATATGCAGAAGAAACAGCGTTGGTGATAGCACGCAGCCTTGTGGAACACTAGCGTTAATAGGCTTCTAATCGGAGCACGCACCGTCTATCACGACCTTGATGGAGCATCATCCAGAAAACTGGTGATCCAATTGCACAAGTTCTGGGGAAGCCCATAGGAAGGAAGCTTCGAAAGAAGCGCTTTGTGCCAGACCCAATCGAAACCTTCGCTATGTCCAAATTAACGGCCAGTGCCTCCCCCTTGCCACTCGATCGCCTGCGCCCATCTATGTGTTAGGTAAACAAGGAGATCACCAGCTGAGCGACCCCTACAGAAACCGTACTGCAGTCACTAATCAGCTGGTGCTCCTCAAGGTACCGCATGAGCTGGCAGTTAATAATGAACTCCATTTTTTGATGAGATGGCGATAGACTTGTAATTGGACGGATCAGAGCGGTTTCCTTTTTAGGGTTCGGGTGCACGAAAGCTGTCTTCCATGTATACGGGACAAAGCTTAGGGAGTAGGAATACCGAAAAAGATACATTAGAACCGGTGCCAACTCTGGAGTACACGTCCTTAGCACAATTGGCGGGATTCCGTCAGGCCCACTCGACTTGTGGATGTCCAGGGAGAGGAGTGCTTTGCGAACCGAGTGCTGTGAGAACCGCACATCCGGCATGGAGCACTCACACCGCGGGATGGTCGGCCGTGTGTTCCCATGGTCATCAAGAGTTGGACGTAAAAAGGGAGCCCAAAAAGTTGGCTTTCTCTTTTACGGCTAGGGCCAGTGAGTCATCCTCCCTGTGCAGAGATGGTAGTGATGGCTTACAGAAATTCCCTTGGACAGCCTTGGCGAGAGACCAGAATGCACGGGTTCCCCAAGGGAGGCGAACTAGTTTCTCGCCAATTCTGCCTATGTGCTCTGGCTTTGCCTTGGCAATAACTCTTTTGAAGGATCTGGAGGCGAATTTAGACTTCTTTTAAGCATGCTGGTGTTTACATTCCGAGCCGATGAAGCCTCAGCCCAGGCCCGATAACACTCCTGCTTACTGCGTTATGCAGTCTCACAAGAGCGACCAAACCAAGGCTGAGATCTGCCACCGATGGGTACTGCAAATCCGGCCACCTGCACTATCCAAGCGAAACGCAGAAGCATAGCCTCTACTTTACGTTGGTATTCTATGAGGTCGTGGTACTGCCCCGGTTCGAGCCGGCCCATTCATGCTATAGCAGAAGTTGTAGCGTGGCTCTACCACTGTTAAATAAAAATGTTTGTTTTGAGTTTTGTTATGTTACTTGTTCTTCAAGAAAGGTGACAACGCTCTCTTGAAGAACTACAGACCGATTTCCCTTCTGAACCACGTCTACTTGCTGTTTTCGGGAGTCATTACGAATTCATTAATTCTTCAATAAGATCTGTCTGTTAAGTTGCCTTTATGCTGTCAAATCTGCTGAAGACTGCAGCTTCATTTCTTATCTAACAGCCATGATATTAAGAGTGTGTTCGGAGAGTTTTTGTGTTCTTCTGCGGCGGGTCTTGCAAAACAGTTTCCACGAGTTTGTCATTTATATCATCCACTGCATTGCAATCTTATAGGCACTGAAAACGGTTCTGTATCTCGAGCTGAAAGGTTTCGGCACTTTGGATTAGAGCACGAGGGGGACGGAGCGTTGACGTCATTAGACGTGACCTCTCCAACTTAACGTTTAGGTTCAGTGTGCCTGTCCTCCCCTTCTCTTCGAAACTCGGATAATCCTTATAATATTCCAGTGCAACTACATTTTTCCAGCTACAGGATCGTCCTTAGGGTGCGTGCGTTATATGTTGCCAGGTCGAGTCGTATTAGGTGGCAACCAAACTTTCACCGGAGATTCTTAGCACCCCTGCCCCGCCGTTACTATGGTCACTACCGTAGCCAGGAATAGCGGGGCCGCCGGGGACTGGGGGCCGTCTCTTCGTAACTTTATTTATTCATGGAAGATATTTTGCAATAGTTGCTACGCTTGGCGAGGGGGTTTTTCAACCGCAGTTTTATTATTGTTATTTGCTGTTATCAGAAAGATGCTGCTGCTCATCTTCCACCTCAGTTTCCCTCTGTCACATCTTACGACACCCACGGGAAGACACGAGGTTGTGAGTATTCTTACCCGCCACTACACGCGAATACTATCAAGTTCACTTACCATATAATCTTATATTTCCTTCAGCGTCACCAATAGAATTCTTAGAGATGCATTTGTAGCCGCCGAGGTCACTACGCTGTATATTTCGGATTACAAGGCGCATTTGTACACTGTACGTCGAGCTTGTGATCTCTGTCATGTGGTACTTGTCGTTCGTTATTATCATCTCACCTGCACAACAATTACAACGTTATCGCATACAATGAACAGCTAATAATTACTATAACTATTTAGAACAGCAATTTGCATGAATTAGCGACAGTATATCAGAACTGGTTTTATCATTTGTCATAATTCAATTTTTTTTAACGAAATTAGAAATTAGCCATTATTATCATATTTATATATTTATTCATATTGCGGTGTGGTGGCAGCGTGCCGTGTGACGACAGCGTAAAATAATCAACACCTCATTTCATCCCGTGGGTATCGTAAGAGGTGTTTATGGGAAATTACAGAAAATAGATGACGGTATAATATCTCGATAAGTCAGCTGTAAAATATACAGACCAGTGACGGGCAGCAGCCTCAAGCGTGCAAGACGTCTGGTACTGCGAATGTCAATCCGACTACCAAGTGTGGCGATTATGACAACTTCTTCCTACAGTGGGAGATGCTCATGTTCAGCAGTGTCCAATAAAGAATAACTAAAATTGAAAAATTTTCAAAACCCCCGAAACAAAGCAGCCGAAGAACTTGAAACGGCTGAATCGATTTTGATTAAACATATTTAAGAACCACCGCTAGAAAACCTGCTTTTAAATTTAAAAAAAAAACCACACCCAAATCGGTTTACCCGTTTAAGAGCTACGGTGCCACAGATAGACACACATAGCGGTCAAACTTATAACATCCATCTTTTTGCGTCGAGGTTCTTGTACTATTATTTATTTTATGATCGGAGGTTATTGAGAATATTATTTGGAATGGATAACTGAGGGCTGTTTTTATCGTTTATAAAAAAATAATCACTAGAATGATGGCATTGAAGCATTACCAAGCTGAAACCTGCGAAATAATGTGATTATGAGTGTAAAATATGACTGACAAGACATTTTTATTGTTTATATCATTAACACAGTTCCGACAACCGTTGATATTATGGATATAATATATAAACTATTTATTATAGCATTACAGATGCTTAAAGTTATCTTTGAATAATAGTTAATATGTTTCTAAAATATCGAATATAACATCAATTTTAAAATAAATAAACCCTGTATACTCGAATAAATTAAGTTGTCATAAGTTATATCCGGTTATTATTTCATCGCCCTTTATTCGATAGCTTTAGGTCTTTCCGATCATTTATATTCCACCACTTCCGACCATTGTCCGCCCGATATCGTGGTGAAATATGTTGTTTCGACATGTTTCGAGCGAACAATATGTATGTGGAGTTATGTATATTTCAACAATATTTTGATTCGGCAACAAATCTAACGTAATTCACTTTGTTTATTTCAGTGTTGATTTTTCAATCAACAGACAATAGTATCTATCAAACAAATTATAACCTGACCGAATATAAAAGTGAAACAATTTTATTCCTACAACTGTAATTTTTCATTTGTTTATATTGTATTCTATCCTATGAATAACTTACAATTTGATAATTGAAAAGTACGCATTTAGTGCAAGTAATTAGTAGTGGTAATTTCCGTAACATGTAAGCACTACATGCATGTACTTATCACTTTGGTATCAATATAATTTTTTAAACTTATTATAACGAACATACTGAACATAGGCGTCCCCCAAAAAATGCCACAAAACACGGTTTCTTTTCTTCCCCATCAGTTGTCAGTTCTTCGAGCAACTTCGCCGTCCTATTGCTACATCAGCAAACTGATCCGTTGGGATACGCGCTCATAATTTATTTAAGCATTTAAAAATGTAAAAAAGTTGAATTTAATTTATTTCACTAAGTCTTAACGATTTATTAATGAATGGTGGTAGTACGAGACGTTATATTAGTCAAGACACTTCTATATTCACGGTGCAATAATAATAGCAGTGAAGGCAAAGACGTCGAATAGGGTAAGTGCTTTGGACTTCAGCCGTGTGAATTGACCACAAATCTGCGGCTCACACGTTGCAACTGACGTTTTGATGCCGCCCGCCTGTGACCGGCACGCCCTCTTTTGTTTATTGCACAATAACATCATTAATTAACTGTTAATATTAATTTATTTATTCTCTTATTGTTTAACGAAAAATTTCGACGTTATTGAAATGTGATAATTAATCAATTTGATATTATTGTTAATTTAGTATTGAAAATGTTAAAGCAATATAAACTCGACATTGAACACTCAATAAACTGGAAATTCCTCAGGGGAACTGGGTGAGCCGCATGCTCGTTTGCCCCATCATCTATAAAATAAAAAAGGGGAAGGGCAACACTCTCACAGAATACTACGTAAAATATCAACGTAATAATGTTGTACAAAATGATTTTGTGCACCTTAAGGTTAACGACGGGAATCGGAGACGCTTTTATTGGCAAAGAGGCATGCTATGGCTACAGTAGCCACTTAACATCAGGCAATGGCAATGGCTATGCGTTCGTTTTTTCACTTTAACTTGGTTATTATAACATAAAAAGTAAAGTAAGATCCTACATACGTCCCATTGTTGGACACAAGGTTTCATTTATTTCTGAGAGGGTTATGGAGTTTAAAATACGAAAACTTCTCAGTAATAGTGGGATTGCTATAGCGAAAAAAGAACCAGTCCTCTTGTCACTAACAGCGACGAGCAGTCGCGAGCGAGTACAGTTCCTTTAGAAACTTCACAGTGCGTGGACTCGACAGACCGATAGTCTCCACAGCAAATAACAGAAATATCTCTCAGAGACTCTTATCAGTTCAGCTATGATGCCGTCACGACCCCCAAACAAGGTACCCATGAAATGAGAGGCTGCCAAAGTGTCATTGCACGTAACATTCTTACTTATCTTATTTTACGTGGTAGAGCCATGCTATATTGCTGGTAGAGTTGTAGAATGAATGGATCGGCTTAACGCTGCTGTATTTTGTATGATGAATGTAGAGAACCGGAGACCCTTTTTACTGGAAATGAGGCATTGCATCTTAGTCCTCAGGGGTGACAACGCAGCTGCATTTTGATTCGTAATTGAGGATAGATGTAGATGTCTATGGGCCACAGCAACCACTTACCATTAAGTGGAATGTGTGCTCGTTTGTCACCTGGATCATATAAAAAAATCTTATTATTATGCCAACAGAAAACAAAACGTTCCTGATAAATTAAGATATTATGTATTATGATGGCTTATCAAATTATGGGGTATTGATGCAAGTCATAGTCCATGTTCAACACTGGACTTTGATGGGGGATGTAATGAATGAATGATAGATAGTTACATGAATCATAGTTTGTACTAGGTTATAATACTCGTATATCAAATGCATATTGTGGCAAAGAAAACAAAGTTTTAATTAAAGAATATAAACAATGGCTTTTAATCATGTTGCAGCATTAAAACTAGTGTCTACCTTGCAAAAAATATGATTAAGAACTTGAGCAATTTAAATGATAACAAAAAGTTGGATGTTGTGTGTATGCAGCTTCGGTCTGAATGAGCAGGACACACCCATTCCATGTCGAGCACCGCCGCCCCGCCGCTTGTCCGACTCGTCACCTATATTACCTAATTTAATTTGTAGCGGTCGCAATTTATGGCCCAGACAAGCTCTGCACGACGCTTGTTTGTCACTAATATCACAACGCTACAGACACGCTCCATTTCACATGGACACGAAATATTGTACAGTTGTGGAACCATAACAGCGTTAAAAAGTTTGGTGCCCATTAAAAAGTCAGTACAAAATTGGATTGTATTTATTCAAATATGCGAGAGTAAATATCGCGACTACAGCCTAAAGCAATTTGAAGCGGGCGGGTCGGCGGTCTTTGTTGCATATCGGGCGGTAATAGAATTTGGTCCGCTTTTTGCGCAGTCGGTCGCTCTATCCGCGTAATGGCGGGTTCGGTTGCCTTTGTAACTGCATCTAAATCTGACCCGTACCCTCATCGGGTATTATCTGGTTATTGCATTATTATACGTAAGTCGTACCATAATACTTCTTGACTTTTATCGAGGGCACGTGTTATGACGTCCGTATATATTCTACTTTATTTAATTAGGCAAATTATGAGTTGTGTAGGCAAAACATGGAGTAAAAACATGTAAGATAAAGGAGTTAAGTTACAGCCTATATACTCCTGTCCTACTGCTGAGCACAGGCGTCCTCTCATTTCTGAGAGGGTTTTAAGACAAGAAAATGTCCGCTGCGCTGCCTCAATGCGTGTTGGCGAACTTCACACGTCTTCGAAATATTTTTTAATTTTTTAATTTCTTAGACATGCAGGTTTCCTCACGATGTTTTCTTTCATCGCCGAGGACTTGCTAAATCAGCGCATTGCTATTAACAAAATTTTTGCGTGTATCGAATCCAGGTTGCTTATGTACTGTGAAATTTACAGCGAGCGCTTAGTCCGTGAGCTACCACGGCTCGGCAGATAAAGTAGTACGAAAGAACTATCATTTAGAATTTTGGATCAAAATGGTCTATAGGACCAAAACACGTCATAACAGTTTTTTAAGTTGAAGTATGAAACTAAAAGCTATAAACAAGCTCAACAAAATGCACAAAACAAGTTTAACGATAAAATACGGTCTGAATCGATATCCCACAAACACTGTAAGGAATAAATCGGCCGATCAGTTTAAATTTAAGTTTAAAGAGCGTTGTACGAAAAAAAACTTTTGTCTGTTTTGCTAGGCTGCGGTAGGCAGCTGCAGCCGTGTGGCAGGCTCACATATGTGTCCCGCGCGCTCCCGACAACGTAAATCCTTTCCTAACTCGACTTTAGTGGCGAACATTGGTGCGGTGTCGGTATCGTCTCCATGTAGAAACATTGGGATTGGGAAATTTGCCTAAATGTCTTTTTTTAAACTTATTTAGTTTAGTTTATATACTTATTCTGTTCTTTAACAACTAATTTCATAAATCTCTATATATAAAAATCGATTGCTGTCCGTTAGTCTCGCTAAGACTCGAAACTGGTTCTACCGATTGTGATGAAATTTTTTAGGTTTGTTTGAGTGGATTTCTGGATGGTTTATATTCACAATTGGACCCGGTAGGTGGCGCTGTTGTCGAGTTACAGAAATCAACCATGCGAATCCGTGGCGGATCGCTAGTTATATGACAATATTAAATTTTACATTGTAAAATTATTGTATTTTTATAAAATTGAAGTTAAAAATTAACTAACATTCCACCAGATGGTAAGTGGCTACTGTGGTCTATTGACACTTGCAGCCAACTTCAAACAAAGAAGACTACAGATGCTTCGTTACCTCTGAGAATTAAGATAATAAGATAAAGAATTAAGGTAATTATATATACATAAATTATATATATATATATATATATATATATATATATATATATATATATATATATATATATATATATTTAATACTGCATGCCGTAAGGTAGAATGTAGCGGAAACACTTAGTAACGTACTATCTTATACGTGTACCTACATTGTGGCAAATAAAGAATCTGAATCTGAATTATACTGGATTTCAACACCCTTCGGACTGGAACACAGCCGTGCAGGCTCTGCTATTTTGCGGCAGGAATAGGTATGAGGGTAGTACCTACCCAGACGGACTAGTACGCAGAAAATGAGTTCTAGCACCTAGTTAATACTGAATATAATCCTATATGTAATAAGATTATTTTTTAGATAAGGGCGTTATCTTGCGCAAATCCATTATAATGAAGTTGTTATAACTTAATTTGCTTAATTCCTCGTAAAGAAAGAAAATGATGTGTCCTGCCCAGTTTGAAGGGCACCTCCCACCCTCCCTCAATTGCGTGCACTATACCCGCCAATCCCAGCATTGACAGCCAGTCTCCGCAGACTCTATTTTACCCGAGGATGCCTCGAGTAGAGGTTTGTTTGACAAACACGTGTCGTATTATCGAGAGTGGTGTGTCGTTCCTAGTGTAGTGGTTTTGGGAGTGATGGTTGTGGGCTATATACCCATAATAGTATTTACGACATTAATTTTATCAATTGTATGCATCTATAACATAAATCTATCTAGTATAGTTTAGCCTGGTGTCATTATTATCTATGTCCGGTACTTGCAGTAGAAGGGAAAAGTATAATGCCTTCACGGAGGCAAGGTACGCTTGGGCCTTTCTCAAAAGGAGCAATAGATGCTGTGAAACTAATTATCACACTAGAGTGAGAATTCGTGAAATCAAGTCCGAAGTCTTATAAGTCAAGTATAATAATTGCAGCAGAGTGTACTTTTGTGAGATTCATGTTCTACTTGTGTACTGCACTTGTGTTCATACTCAGGATTAAGAACTATTTGAGTTGCTACCAGAAAGATGCTACTGCCGATTTTAGTTTCCCTGTATCGTCTCTTACGACACTCAAGTGATGGACACCTAAAAATAACGTCACAATAAAAGAAATAAATTCAAATTTGTTATTCTGAACTTAAGATATTGCTTAGTATACTTTATTTGTCCGATTTGAAGACATCCGATCCCGGGACAGACTAAAATCTGTTATTGTGTTTCTCTGTCCAGAAATTCTTAGTAGCCTGCATTCCAGAATAGAATAGAATAGAATGATTTTTATTCAATATGGATTATTACATAATACTTATTGAAAGTCATTATTTTATTTACCACTGGTTCGGAAAATACCTCTGTCCTGGGAAGAACCAGCAAGAAACCCAGCGGGACTTTTTTTTTAAACATAATTTCACTTAACAATAATTTTGTTTATACAATTTTAAATGAATTTTCATAGAACCAGCATGGTGGCGATCACCTTATTCCCAGGGGTTATTTTCATTCATGTATTCCTTGATATTATAATATCCCTTTTTGTACAGTTTTTCTTTAATAAAACTTTTAAACTTGTTTATTGACAAACTTTGAACATGTTCTGGGATTTTGTTGTAAAAGCGTATACATTGCCCCATAATTGAATTACTAATTCTGTGGAGTCTAGTAAGTGACATTACAAGCTTATGTTTGTTCCTAGTGTTTAAGGTATGAACATCCTTATTCTTATTAAAGCTATTTATGTTTTTATGTACATACATTACATTTTCATAAATATATTGCGATGCCAAAGTTAATTTCTTTAAATTTTTCTCTGAGGGACTCTTTAAAATTTAGATTATAAATCGCCCGTACGGCTCTCTTTTGCAAAACAAATATAGCTTCAATATCAGTCGCTTTACCCCATAGCAAAATTCCATAAGACATTACGCTATGAAAGTAACTAAAATACACTAACCTAGCTGTCTCAACATCTGTGAGACTTCTAATCTTTCTTACAGCATATGCTGCAGAACTAAGTCTGCTTGCTAATTTAGATATATGGTGGCCCCATTGAAGTTTCGCGTCAATAGTAATACCGAGAAAAACAGTGGTATCCACAAGACTCAACTCCTCCCCATTTAAGAGCACATTGGTTTTCGTATATTTTACATTAGATATTGTAAATTTAATACATTTTGTCTTATTGCTGTTTAAGAGCAAATTGTTGGCGTTAAACCAATGTACTAGTTTCGATAGAGCATTATTTACATCGTCATATTCAATTGACTGCCGTTTAAAGTTTGAAAATTAAAGAGGTATCGTCAGCAAATAATACTATATCGTGATTGTCCCCTACAAATAGGTTCCCTCCCTCCGGTTGTTCGGTGTTTTCTAACTCTGAGTTTTTGCACAGGTACAACTTAGTAGCCAGGATTCTACACCAGGAGCTCGCTCTGAAATACGGTCTCGTGGATCGGAAACTGCCGTATTATAAGTACTTGCCGGAAGCCGTGCTCGAAAATGACCGCGCCAGGCTCTACTGGGACCGGGCCATCATTACAGACTATTCTTGCGAATAAGCCTGATATTGTGCTGATGGACCGGGCACAGTCAAGGATATTTTTGGTCGACATTACCATTCCTTATGACGAGGACCTCGTGAAAGAGTCAAGTAATAGTAATAATAATAATACCAATACATATACAATAACAAACATACCGATACCTGGGTATGTCACAGAACATCGGTGTAGATGAGGCGGGTATGAAACAGTCAGTTTGCGATGTGTTTTATGCACGCTTGACCAAAGTGCTTAACAGCCTTTTCTCCGGTGTGAATAAGACGCACGCATATAACGATTTAATCATGCCTGTTCTCATGTATACCTTTGGCATGCTCAGGTGGACTCAGACTGAACTGAACGCTCTGGACAGAAAAGTTCGCACTAAAATGACGTCCCACAGGATGCATAATCCGAGATAGTCAGTAATGAGGCTGTACTTGCCGCGGAAGCATGGTGGGCGCGGCTTTTTAAGCGCGCTTACCATGCATAATCGCGAACTGTGCAGCCTCCGTAATTACTTTCTGACGAGAGAGATACTATAGCGACGTTTTTTCTTGTGATAAAGGACTTACCCCTCTATCCGTAGCCAACGAGCAATGGCAAGACCTGGCAGTATAGAGCATTTCCGACCGGGAGACCGTATGGAAGGAGAAGGAGCTCCACGGGAGGTTCTACAAGGCTCTACATGAGCCTTTCGTAGACACAGTCGCCTCCCTCCACTGGCTACGTTTCGGTGAATTCTTTGGGGAAACCGAGGTATTGTCTGTGCGATACAGGATCAGGTTATTAAGACCAACAATTATCGAAGATACCTCCTAAAGGTAGGCACCGTTGACGTCTGTCGAGCTTGTCGCCATCCCGGTGAGTCACTTAGGCATGTCATCTCCGGTTGCTCGGTGCTTTCTAACTCTGAGTATTTGCACAGGTACAACTTAGTAGCCAGGATACTACACCAGGAGCTCGCTCTGAAATACGGTGTCGTGGATCGGAAACTGCCGTATTATAAGTACTTGCCGCAAGCCGTGCTTGAAAATGACCGCGCCAGGCTCTACTGGGACCGGGCCATCATTACAGACTATTCTTGCGAATAAGCCTGATATTGTGCTGATGGACCGGGCACAGTCAAGGATATTTTTGGTCGACATTACCATTCCTTATGACGAGAACCTCGTGAAAGCCGAAACAGATAAGCTGACTAAATATCTGGACCTGGCTCACGAGGTGACCGACATTATTCCTGTGGTCGTTTCTGCGAACGGGTTAATCCCATTCAGCCTCTCGGGTCATCTGAGGCGACTGGGACTCCGTGACGGACCGCTCCAAGCTCAAATGCAGAAGGCGGTGCTCCTCGATACCGCCCGCATCGTCCGCCGATTTCTTTCCCTTTCCCCCTTACCCTCGGCCGTCTGGTCTCCTCTGCCGAGGGCTTCCATCTGGTTGGGTTTTTATATATTTATGTATTTTTTATGTATTTATTTTATTTTATTGATATTTATGTACGTTTATCATGTTTATTTACAATTATATATTTATATTGCCCAACCAGATGTGAAAACTTTATAGATACCCCATAATATTAATAATATTTATTGATCCCAGAAACACTTTACATAAAACAAAACCTTATAAAATTTATACTGACAAGACTTAATCCAACTCAATACTATAATTAGTGTATCTTTAGCAACCGTTCTAGGTCACAGACGTGTGTTACAGCTGCTAAGCTCTCCCCATTTAATACATTCCAACTAGAACAACAAAATCATAAAAAACACATTTTTAGCGACAATTCATAAACGAAATAAAGTGGGTAGACGTAAAATAATTAATTAAGTAAAAATTTGACAAATGGCTCAATAACATTATGGCTATAATATGTACTAAAAGATTAGTTGTGTGGTACAAGAGACATAAAGACATTAAAAACTTAGAGCTTGCTTACATTTAAAACACGTAAGCGTATATATCGATATAATATTGCTATTTTTTTTTATAAAGGTAAGGTCCTAAAAAGTTTATTTGTCTTTGATCATAAGACGAATAAAATTTGTCTGGTAGTATAATTCGATCTTTTCTTCTTAATTTTTTTAAATAAATTTAAGTTACAGTTATGGTTATTACGTGTTTTAAGAATACATTTTAAAATAAATAGCTGTCGGACTGTAAGCACATTTACTTTCGAGAACAACTTGCTTCGGGGAAACTTAAAAATCTTAGAAAGCATAACTTACAGCACAGCTCTTTGAGATTTTTCTATGTGCAAGATAAAAGTTTTATAAGTGCCTCCCCAAGCAGTAATACATTATGACAATAGCGAATGGCAGAGAACACTATATATGGGTTTGAGTAGTTCAATTGGAATATGTCTTAAACGTTTAAAAACTGGTATAAGTTTTCTAATGTTACTTTTTAATTTGTTTATATGCTCTTGCCAGAGAAAAACTGGCAAGAGAATTATATTATTATTTTTAACTGTAACACCTAAATATCTAATGGATTTCACTCTCTCTATGGTCTGACAGTTACACATAAGTGATGAAGAATTCTGCACATATGTGCTTTGAGAGATTAAAAGTCAAGTTCATGTTGACCTATCGAAGATTTCATAAAAGTAAGATACTTCGTTTTAGCAGTGTTCAAGGTTAGTAAATTCATTCTCAGCCAGGACATAACTTCTTCGAGAACTATCTGAGCTAAATCAATGCTTTCATGCCAGGAGGGTGCATGAAACTGTAGAACAGTGTCATCAGCATAGACAACAATTTTACAGCCGCTCATTGTAAGCCCACATAAATCATTCACATATATGAGGAACAAGATACGCCAAGTATGCTTCCTTGAGGTACGCCATACTTAATATTAGTATTTTCACTCGTTAAGCTTCCAATTCTTACAACTTGAGTTATATTTGATAGGTGACTTGTGAACAAATTCAGAGATATATCCCTGATATCTAGTTTTTCCGTCTCAGCTAACAGTATCGGCACAGATACAGTATCGAACGCCTTTGCGAGGTCTAGGAATATTCCTATACATTCATTATTACTGTCAACATATTACAATGAACTCTGTTAGAGATGAAACTGAATCTTCAGTAGATTTCCTATTTAAAAAACCAAATTGATTTTCAGAAATTAAGTTATATTTAGAAAAATATGATTTTAAACGATTATTTAATAGATGTTGTAAAATTTTAGATGGTGCTGGTAGAATGGTAATGGGACGATAGTTACTGATACTATCTCTGTCTCTGCCTTTGTGCATAGGAGTTATCAAAGCAACCTTGAATCGATCAGAAAATACCTGATTCAAGACTCAGGTTACGAATGTGCATAATAGAGGGAATTATCAGGTACTTAGTAGATTTAAGAACCTGATTAGAAATTCCATCGTAGCCTGGTGTAGAATTATGTTTAAGATTACTTAGTAAACACTCAACTTCAAGTGGATCGAATAATTGAGAATTTATTAAATTCGAGACCACTGTCGTTGACTCTTCTTTACGTAATGTATTGAATTTTTGTTTGCCAGTTTCTTTCCAATATTAGCAAAGTAATTATTAATATAATTAATTGATTCTAAAGGACTGGCTTTTAAGCTAAGAGCTATTTAAAGACGTAACATTATTATTTAATTTCATTTTAATTTCATTCCGGCTTTATGTAATAATTCATTGTTGTCAAAATCTGCCCTAACTTTTTTAATAATTCATTACAGAAATTTCTATATCGTTTATAAGTAATAGTAAGATATATATTATCAGGATGACTTAAGACATATCGATGAAGTTTATCTCTATGTCTAATGCACCTTAGTAGCCCTTGAGTAAGCCAGGTAACCTTTATTCTCTTGCGAGAGGGGACTGCTTTGATTGTAATATGTGCATCTATAACTCTTTGTAGCTCCTTTATTAGCATATTTGTAGCGATATTAACATTAGTAAAATTTAATTTAGCGTTGAGAATTTCCAAATTCTATTCAACTTCTTAATAGTTAATAAATTTGTAAAATTTTGATTTGCTTAGAGGAGTTTTATGGTTTTCGATTTTTTAGAAACAAATTAGAACTGTATAGTGATCCGTTACAGTAGAGGAAATTATTTAAGTTTTTGCTTTTAAACGAGATTTTAAAAATCCGTGATCAATGCATGAGTTTAATCCCGTAGGCAGTGAATGTGTTGACAGTAACCCATGATAAGCTAGAAGATCAATATATTCGTCACATTCGGAGTTCGAATTGGTACTGTTGATATTTATATTCATGTCACCCGTAACTATAATATTTGTAAAATTAGTCAACGGATGACATATTAGAAAATATGTCATTAATAGCCTGCAAAAAGTTTTCATATGAACGATATGAAGGTAGACGACAGATAGCAATAATTGCAGTTTCGTTTCCGGTCTTAATAATCAGATATAATTTTTGTATATAAATCACAACTCCTTTATTTTGTGACTTATTATTTTTAGTACCATGTGCGGTATAATCATTTAGCGGCGGTAAATGATTAGTTCTTCCTAGCCATCACTCCGTTAAAACAATAATATTAACATCAAGCTTCAAACAAGCCTAGAGTATTTCAACTTGTGGTAAGTTATGTCCTATGCTACGAATATTCGGACACATAATTATAAGCTTCTTGCCAGAACCACATGAGTAAAGAAACCGTACCGTATAGAGGCAAAGCTTCTAATTAAATAAAACAAACGTTTATCAGCTTTTATTATATTCTTAAGATAGAATATTTTTTAAGAACTACTTATTGTATATATTTTATTTTATAATTTTTGTTCTTCAACAATTTGTTGTTCCTTTTAATTAAATGGTAAATTATGAATCTTATGTAAAGTTTTTTGAATAATCTATTGGAAAGCACTCGCATAGCATAACAAATATAGTTTGGAAAACCCAAAATTGCACGCCTCTTGAACGTAGTCATGTGACAGGAATAATTCTATAAAAAATTAAACTATACACTTATTATTCTTTACACAACCCTGAGTTTGAGCACTGGCCGAGCCGGTTTAAAGCATTTTCTATTTGTACGTGACGAGCCACCAGTGCTCACGCACAGACTAGGCCTTGCAAATATTCGAAAAATTATTCTATTCGAATATTCGACTTTTTTCGGGTATTATTGGAATTATTCGAATAATTAAAAAAAAACAAAAGCTGTTATAATAATCATGTTTTTAATAGCCAATTTCTTCCTTAGAGTCTGATTTTTCTCAATCAAAACAAAATCTTAAAAATTAAAGAACTGTTTGGAATTTCACTGTTAAGAAACTAATGCAGTACTACAAAAAACTATAAAAAGTTGGTGCTTAACAAGACAACCACAACACAATTACACAACAGTCTTATAAATCGAGATATGGGTATTGTAATAATTATTATATAATAATAAAAACAAATAGTCAACTACAAATACAACATGCTTAAAAATTTTTATGTAACTAGAAATAAAGTACTTAATACTTAACATTATTGTTGGTATTTCGTACTATCGCACATGATGCACATTACACACTTACTTATTGCTTACTTACAAAACTTAAAAATTTTAAAAGAAAGATTTTCGAATGTGATAGAATAGGTACAAATAATTAATCAGTATTAAAATTTATGAGATCAGAATCAGATTAATGCTACATTGTACAAAAATAAAAAAACGTTTTAATCTTATCTTACTTTGGCTTATTCTTACACTTCTACACGTACAACTCAAATACCTTCAAAGCAAGAGTGAATAGGTTTCTTCTAAGCAAGCGCATTCCAACCTAGACCTCATCACTGCTTTCTTCTAAGCATGATTGTCGTCAATTGCAAGCCTACAATAAAAATAAAAATCAATCTACAACGTTTTCCTTGGAAGTGGGACCTAAGGAAAATTAGCACGTCTAGGGAATCATCTTTTAAAGAACAACTTAAATGGTTGCAAAAATGTATTTTCCTGATGAAAACACTCTTTCACACCCTACACTTGTAGGTGGTATACACATGAGGAAGTCATACGCTTTGCTTAAATGGACTTATCTAGGACCTCCTCTGTCAAATAGCGCCATCTGCATTCGCACTGACGTTTCTAACTCTTCTCTATCTGATAAATTTGCTGTAGACGTCAAAGGAGTGGCGGAATTAGTGTCATTTATCATTTTTTGTAACTAGTCTTTAAAGCTCATTTCAGATGTTTCCTGGTGTGACTCGTTTTGTTGCTGATGTTAGAATTGCCGTCGCTGAAGTTGAACCAAGGTTATGTCATCTTCGTCATTATCTGAGTTCTGTCTTTTAGAAAAGTGTCTCTCGTTAATCTCAGTTATTACTTCTGTAATAATGTTATTGCCTGGTGATGGAAAGGTAGACGAAGGTGACTCTGCGAAATCATTACTGGGGTTGTGGGGATATTTTAATGTGTAGATTAAATTTGGTAGGCATCTCTGAGCAATTCTATTCTTCAGCGCTTCGAGTAGCCTGTCACTGATAAAACTGTTTGTCTTTTCAAGTTTCGCAACCATAAGTTGAAGGGCGGTTTCCGCAGTAAGCAGATATGCATTTTCTTGGCACAGCACCTCTACTGTTGCCTTTACAATATTTAAAGAAGTGGACAATTCCTCCAGTAAAGCCAGCTCACCTGAACTAAACGTGGTATCGTACTTTAAATCAATAAGAGTCTTCAATATAGGGTCTTTTAATCCCAAAAATCTTGTGATCATATCGGCTAAACTGCTCCACCTAGTTTTACAGTCTAGGATCAAGCCCATTTTATTCTGTTCTTCTTGAAGATAGTTATCGAGAATCTCTTTTCGGGTGGGTGACTTCCTAAACAATTTAATTCACAAAACTCACTCAAAAAGACTAAAACCTCGATTATAAACAACAAAGAATTATAACCACGCTCCGCCATCCGCACTGCCCGCGCGCAATATGCAAATGGACGAGCAAAGGCGCCAAACTATCAACACCGCCGCACTATTTCTCGAGTTTTCGATTGCTTCAGAGCTTTGACGAACCCTGTCGGGTCGGGCGGAACACTGGCGCGGCGCGCCCTAAGGCTGGATTTAGTGCTCGACCGACGGTCAGCACGTACCGTATGCGCTGACGGTACGTCCTGACTCCTGATCGTCGGTCGAGGCCAAGCGTTTAGTGCTAAACTGACGGCAAACTTTGTTAGACGTGTACAATTACGAAGAAAAATGAATCCATTTAACTCTATAATAAATCCAGCCTCCGAAATGGCACGCGTGAACTTTAAAGCTAATATTTTGTGTATATGAATATTTCGAGTTTGACTTTCAGAAAATTGGTCGAATATTCGAATATAGCAGATTTAATATTCGAATACTTGGACAAGGTATAGTATTCGAACTATTCGAATATTCGAATGCAAGGCCTAGCACAGACGCACCTCAAGCTTGTAGTAGTGTTATTAATTATTATCATAGAGCGATTGTATGAAGCTTTGCCTCTGTACGGTACGGTTTCTTTGCTCTTGTGCCAGAACTGTCTAAAAGTTTGTGAGCAAGACGCGCATCACACTGATACACATTTGACACATAATAATTATCCAATTTGGTAGAAAGATTTTTTGTATTTATTTTACTATTATTTGTTACAACAAGAGCAAACTTTAAAACCTATTATTTAAGAATAATCTTATACGAATCACAAGCATCCAGCCAAAAAATGAAACTCCGATTTCATAAATAAGCTAATTATGTGGAAGATATTTTATTGCCTAACACCTGATTCAAAAAAGTTTTTTTTAAATATTTTTTGTAGCATAATGGTGGCAAACGCACGCATAGTCCACCTGATGGTAAGTGGTTGCTGTTGCCTATAGACATCTATATCTATTCTGTATAAATTTTCCTTCTTATCAGATGCTTTCTCACCCGTGAGGACTAAAATGAAATGTTTAGTTTCCAGTAAAAAGGGTCTCCGGTTCTCTACACTGACCATACGAAACAGCAGCGTTAACCTGCTATTTTACGCTGGTAATTTGTGAGAGCGTAGTCCTTCCCCGGTCCTACAATTTTACAACTATAGTTCTAAAGGTACATTTCCCTTAATTCATGAATATAGATAAAAAGTCGAATAAATAGTTATAAAGATGAAGAATAATACTTCAATGTATTCAGCTCTTTGTTTATGATGAAAAAGCTCGCCCTTCTTTCATTTCGTCAGTAACCGATGAGTGCCTTTGTCCGTCTGTCGCCGAGTACTAAATAAGCAACTTTTATCCTTAGAGCGCTATTTTAATGAGAAGTAATGAAGTTTCCGACCCAACGCCGACGTTTTGTTAGGTTAAGAGCCTTATTTATATTAGTTAGCACGTTGTATTTACATTTCGCTCAATATTTTTCTTTTCTTAATTTGTTTTCTTGCAAAATAAAGGAGTAAAATAAATATTACTTAATTTAGGCATATGATTGAAAGTTTATTAGCTGTTATAATAAAATATACCATATAAACATTATTTTACAATGGAATATAAATATCCAAGATATGAAACCATGGAATTTTTAGTCATAAGTCGTTACCGATATTCTTCTATTATTTTATCCGCATTTGACTCTCAGCGTTACGAATACTAAAAATTTTTATTGCATTTTGATGGACTGGTTTATAGCGTACAACTAAAGTACAGCAATATGGTGGTGCGTAACAGAACCCATCATTCGATTTCATCACATGAGTGTTTTAAAAGGGTAATTTGTAAATATGAAACTTTTATGACCTGTAACACCCCGTTTACACCAAACGTAAAACGCTTTGACAGGCGACAGGGAGCATCGTTAAAGGTGCGAGAGGTATAGTATTTTCATCACTAATCCACCATAATAGTCAAGCGCGGCGGCTATGGCAAAATCTCTATACAGCAGTATGAAGAAGAAAAGCATTACTGGTTGTTCAGTAGACAACCAAGAAGACGTGAAAATGAAGTGATATATTATGTGAATATCAATAGTCTATCAAATTGCTTTACCTTAAACAAAATGAGATCTATGACCAGTAATATATGGTACCAGCATATAGGCTGCATCTTTACTCTTTTTATTTTAAACACACAAATTGACTTGGCATTAGGACTCATTTTGAGTTATGGAATCTGTCCTTTCAATGTCTGCCGCCTAGCAATAGTACATCCGTGTGCGGTGTTTCGATTCGAAGAGTAAATTGCCACCTGGCTGTAGGATATTTCATTACTTTTTAGTTTTCAGAGGTGACAGACAATCCACCTGTGGTCACAGAGTAGGTATTTGCCCATTTCTCGAAACCTAGACAATCATATTATTAATACACCTTATCGTTACCTTTTAATATTTTTTTTACTTTGAACATTAAGAAAGATTATTTGCAAATTCCTTCACAATTTTCTTAATATTATATAGATATATTGTATAAAAAATCAACCGTAGTTATTATCAGTAATTTACCAATGTCGAATCATAGCTATCATTAGAGGACTATTAAAACGTTTTACTATAACACCTAACAATCACAAAGGTAATTAATGGCTGAACGTAGAACGGTCGTAAAACAATCGGTTTTACTCCCTTAAAAATAAACGTCGCAACTTGTTAGCGGGTTCTAACGCGTAGCCTGTCAAAGGAGGATAGTAGAAAAGTGAGTAACGGTCCGCATAATGACTACTTTAGCGCTTTCAATGTGCTTTATGAATAATGAAATTAGTTGCTTATTCCGTTCTTAAGTTCCGTGCCTCGGACTTAATAAGCTTTATGAGTTACGAGACGCCCGTAAAATATTCGACTTTCGGCTCGAATTTTCTGCTTAGAACGTAATCAAAGATTGTAATTAGACTTTGTTTTATATTATTCAAATTTTAATGGACTGGAACGTATTTGTGTTACAAGCAAACGCTGGCTGTAAATTTACAAGCCTAATAAATTCACTTTTATTGAAAACTTTTTTTAATCATTTACATATTTTAATGAGCTTTTCCTGCGTTATGGTTTCACTTTCTATTTCCATCCATGTTTATGAATGTGATGTTTATGTCTATTATATGGCACGTATTATAAACAGATCAGACAGATCACAAACTAATATAGATCTAGAAAATAAATCTCTTAAAGGTATATTATCATTGGTGTGTTCTTTTAGTGATCTTGTAACTTAATATGACAATAGTTATGCTGCTATTGAAAGACCAAAATGACTCATATTTACAATATCATATTGTAGCTAAATAAGAAAATCACAAACTTTGGAATCGATAAGTCTCGGTGTTATATTAGAAACGTTTGTGGCAGAGAGACAGACACAATAACAGATAACGAGTTTGTTATTAGAGTTCGGGGCGTGTCCGCCGCTGTGTCCCAGTATGTGATAGAGAATTCACAATTACTCCAAAAATTGTATTTTTAATTTCTCAAACATTCGGATTTTCACGATGTTTTCCTGTATTCCCGAGCATGAAGATAAATTTGCATTTAAATTGCAAATGAAAATTTTCTTGCGATCCGTGGGCATCTTACACTTCAATACAAACAATGTGTATTGAATTTGTTAAATGAACTGCTAGCACTACATGTGATAACATTAAATGCTATAATCGATTATTCAAATGAAATGTATTTGCATTGATGATGATAATGACAGTAGTAATAGATAATGGATGCCATACATGGTCCAATATACCGTTAAGTTTGCAGCGCGCTTGAAGCGGCGTCCAGTTTGCAGTGCATCCATATAGACCACTCACGTTCAAGTTCGCCGTCTAGTTTGCATGATGCCGCACCACTTCAATTTATGGCCGACGACACGTAAACCATCCTAGGCTTATTGCTCCGACTAATGTCATGCATACTTGACCGCTCATACACAGGTTCAAGTTTACACGACGCTACAATCTTAATCAAGTCGGCAGAATCTCAATTCAATTTTTGCTTCAAGTAGACTTGTCATGCTTTACCGCTGCATTGGAAGATGTTTTCAAGCTTCTGGACTGGAAAGGATACGGTATCAACATCAATGGCGAGTACATCACTCACCTTCGATTTGCCGACGATATAGTCCTTATGGCAGAATCGCTGGAGGACCTAAGCACTATGCTCAATGACCTCAATAGTGTTTCCCAACGGATAGGTCTTAAGATGAACATGGACAAAACAAAGATCATGTTTAATATCCATGTCACACCTATGCCGGTAGTTGTTGGGAACACTAAGCTCGAAGTTGTTGACGAGTATGTTTACCTGGGACAAATAGTCCGACTAGGTAAGTCCAACTTCCACCGAGAGGTCAATCGACGGATTCAACTCGGTTGGGTAGCGTTCGGGAAATTACGGCACATCTTCTCGTCAGGTATACCTCAAAACTTGAAAACGAGACTGTACACCCAGTGCGTGTTGCCAGTGATGACATACGGAACTGAGACGTGGTCCTTCACTGCTGGCCGGATGAGGAAGCTCAAGGTCGCTCAGCGAGCTATGGAGAGGGCTATGCTCGGAGTTTCTCTGCGTGATAAACTCAGAAATGAGGATATCCGCAGTAGAACTAGAGTGACCGACATAGCCCAACGGATTAGTAAGCTGAAGTGGCAATGGGCCGGCCATATAGCTCGAAGAACCGACAACCGATGGGGAAGAAAGGTTCCCGAGTGGCAGCCTCGTACCGGCAGGCGAAGTATAGGGCGTCCCCCCACTAGATGGAGTGACGACCTGGTAAGATATGCAGGAAGTCGATGGATGCAGGTGGCTCAGGACCGTGCTTTGTGGCATTCTTTGGGGGAGGCCTATGTTCAGCAGTGGACTTGTGAAGGGCTGTAATGATGATAATGATGAGACTTGTCATGCACACTGATAGACATACACCGTCAAGTTTTTTTATAGGATAGGATGACAAAAGAGTACACAGTCCACTTGATGGTAAGTGGTTCCTGTGACCCATAGAACATCTACATTTATCCTCAATAAAGAATCAAAATGCAGATGCGTTGTCACCGGTAAAAAGGGTCTCTGGTTCTTTACACTCACCATACAAAACACAGCAGTGTTAAGCTGCTATTTTACGCTGGTATTCTGTGAGAGCGTGGTCGTTCCCCGGTCGAGCCGACCCATCCGTGCTAGAACTATACTACTATTATAGCTGCAGAATGGCTCTACCACGTGAAATAAGTTTACCGGATGCCGCTTCAGGCGCGCTGCAAGCCTAACGGTAAACTGGATCGTGTATGACATCACTAAGAAGCACATTTATTTTAGATTATAGTGAAGTGTCTTAGTATTAGCTGTAATAAAACGTCCTTCCCAGCTAATATACCTGGGAAAACTTGGATGGAATCTTAGAAATAGATTTACAATGCTATTATAGCATTAGCTTAAAAACCAAATTAATAATTTGTTATATAATCTAACAAATATACAGGACACATCAATATTATATAAAAATTATAACTGTCGAAAATGATTTTCTAACTTTAAATTATGAAACATATATTTCACTTTGTACAGCTTCTAGAAAGGAAGTTTAATAAAGAGACGGTGTAAAATACGCTTACCATTCTCCCGGGTCCAATAGTTAATAGCTTTAGGCGAGGCTTCGACGTGGCACTGCAGGGTTACATCTGTTCCAGTGGGAGCACCGACCAGCTGATTTGGCACTTGCACCAATGGGTGGACTGTGAAAGGAAATTTACGCTTAGATTTACTTAATTCCTTCACGGGTCAAAGTTAACTTATCCTATGTTAGTTTTAGCGTACAAACTTAGCATGTAGAATTGATTTATGCAAAGATACATGTTTCACAATCTTTACATATAAATATAATTGAAGTGTCTGTCTGTAATATCGTATAATATGTATATATTAAACTATTAAATATGATTATATTAAATCTAAATAGCGATAGATTAAGATGGGCGAACATCCAGGTGGAGTCGCGTGGGTCGCTAGTATTATATAAAAATTATTAAACTCTATTAGTTTATCTATCTATATATCTATTAGAACCGTTTGTCGTGTAGTGACTGCTAAATCTGTTAAAGTTTTTATTACAAAATACTAAACTTTAGAATCGCATGGGATTTTTTTTTGTGTATATATAAAAATTTAAATTAAACATATTAATTAATTAAATACATGTATTTATTTACTAATATTTCATGTTCTTATTAAGTTGGGGGATATCTATACACACAGATAAGAATATAGTATCAGCCTGTAATGTTGAAATAACTGCATTATATCAAATATCCTAAACAAAACAGAACACTTCAAAGTAATTGACCCAGCCCTATAAAAAAAAAAATTTAGTTTCGTATCTAACACGATATTCAAAGTGGCACCTAGCTCTTAGAGTATTAATTATATAAGACAATCCAATGTAAAAGCGGATGTGGTGTCTAAAACAAAGACACAAAATATATTTTTTATAGGATATGGGTGATAAATGGGCATACACTCCATCTGATGGTAAGTGATTGTTATGGCCCATAGATATCTACATCAATCCTCGATTACGAATCAAAATGCAGATGCGTTGTCACCCGTGAGAACTAAGATAGAATGCCTCGTTTCCAGTAAAAAGGGTCTCCGGTTCTCTACACTCACCATACGTAACGTAGCCGAGAACGTGGTCCTTTCCTGGTCGAGTCGACTCATTCGTGCTACAGTTATACCAGTAGGTAATATACAATGCAGCATGGTTCTACCACGTAAACTAAATGTGGACTAAAGATAGCTTTTTTTTAAAAATACTATCCGTTCAAATTGGGACGAGTAAAATAACCTTGTTAACTTAAATTTTACATCACACTAGTACATGTAGGAATGGAGTAGAAAGTATAATACATATTATTATAATGTTATTTAATATAAACAAAAATGCTTATTGTAATTCTGAATAGGATTATACATTTACGTTATAGACGGTACTAAATTACATAGTGTGACACTGATGATAATCTTTTGAAGTTCAGCATTACATTAAAATTTTAACAGTAGGTAGAAATAAAATCAAAAAAAAATATAACTGCATACATACTTGGGACGTTCGGTTGTTGTTGGCATTCTATTTGAATGTTACAAGTTACAAATAACTTTCATTATTTTTGTTTTTAGGTATAACCTTTTAGTGTATTATTTATCATGAGTACCTAAATATATCTTTACTACCGCGGCTACTGCGCCCTGTCAGGTGCTCGTTCAATCTCGAAAAAAGAAATTACTGATCCGGTACAAGCGGTCTGGTGGATATGAGAATGCGCATGCTCAAGTATTCTAGAGCCAACATCTCGAATTGTAGCAATTACAACAACGAACTTGTAAGCCGGGTTGCCAAACTCTCGCTCTTCTACTCGCTACTCGCCTCGTCGTTTCTTTTTAATTTGTTATGCTTTTCGAAGTGACCGTAACAACAGCTCTTCCAGACTATCCCAGAAAAGAGAGCTCACGATCTTACCGCCGCAACGACTCGCCTTACTTTCTTAGGAGTTGAATATGATGGTGGTTTCTAAGTAATTTTGTTTCGGGGTCGTAATGGTGAAGCCACGTTTCGTAAATTGTTATAAATTGACCCAAAAATTATCAGATATAGTTGCAACAAATCTAAAAAGGCCTAAATATTCAGTCTGCTGTGGCGTTTTTCTGAGTAATACTTTGATTCATTTATGCGTCAGCGTCTGGAGTCTAATATGTCAACAAACTTAAATCCTACGTACTCCAGGTTCCTACAAAACACAATCATTCCTTGCTCCCGATTTCTGGCCCTCTAGGGTCGTGTCGAAGAAGAAGAAGAAGAAAGTTCCCTAAATTTATCACTGGTTCGCAAAAATCGCTGTCCTATGTTGAATCGGCGAGAAACTCAGCGGAACATTTTCAAAAAAGTAATAATTTACAATAATATATTAATACAATTACAATACAATACAATAACAATTAAAAATAGCATGATAGCGATATTTCCATTATCAGGGGCTATAATCAATCATGTTTTTTTTGTTCCCAAGCGATTATGTACAATATTACGCACACCACTTTTTGAAATCTGTTTCTTCAACAATTAAATGTATAGTGATTCAAAAAGTCTGCTTTTTTAACTACTTCTTCGGTCACTGCTCATCTAGCGCATAGCGCATCGTCAGCGAGGGTCACCTTTGGTGGATGTTCTTTCACGTTTAAATTCGGTGCACCAAAGTGCAACTGTAAAATACATTGGAACAATTTACCTCAAACGTTTCTCATAAAACTTGATTGACTTTTTTTGTAGAAAAATTTTACTTGTACAGATTAAGCTACAGTACAACAAACTTCGTGACTAGATGGTAAGTGGCTACTGTAGTCCATGGACACTTGCAGCCAACTTCAAACAAAGAAGGCTTCAGACACGTTGCCACCCCTGAAGACTAAGATAGAATGCCTTCAGGCCGGAACGTAGCAATGCAAGCACTGCTATTTGGTGGCAGAAATAGGTAAGAGGGGGGGGGGGGGTATACCTTGTATTTGATAGTTAATAAGTAGGGACCGTACTTGGTAAGCTCGCTTACTATAAAATTGTAAGGCAAGCTCTTACATCTGAACTACCGCGGCTTTTGTAATCAATAATTAGCAGGAAACCAAAACATGATATTCCTTTGTATTTTTTTATCTACATTCTACAGCCATAACGTATTAGAGTATGTTAGCGGTCGGCGTTAGCATCGCGTATACTGCAGTTTTAGCTGCATTTTTGTTTACACAATTTTCCATTTGCATTTATTTGCCGACGGCGTGTTTATGTGTGTGGTTCGCTAGATTCGTAAAAGGCCTGCATTTCATCTAGTTGAACGCATCCACCTTTACTGCAAACATTTTTAATGTTATTTAGTATGGTATACGGCACTTGACATTATGAGTTTTATACCTATTTATTGGGCAATAACTAAAAGAAACGTTACTTAATTAAAGATTTATATAGGTACGGACTATACACAAGTACTACTTACGTAATTGAAAAAATACCAGGAACATAATACTCGTTTAAGAAAATTATAAATAGGCCTTTGTACGAGATTTTTATAGTATAGAAAATAAGGGCCATATGTTAGCACTCACATTTACTTTCGCTTAACAATCAAAATCCCGTTGCGTTGTCACTCCTGACCTCAGAACAACATCAACAAAAATACGTAATGCTGCTTGCACCTCAAACTAATTTGTTTATGTATGAGTGGAATCAGTGTTACCATCCTAATAAAATTTTCCTTTAACTTAGTTAACTAATTATAATATTCTGCTAGAAACATGATCTGTGTCCAAAAAGTATAAGAGGTATCAAAGATAATTTTAATGACAGCACGGACTGAGAGACCGCGTAAATTCGGGAAAGAAAAAATCGGATTATAAAAGGAAAATATGCTTATGGAAAAAAATATTAAAACATGATGGACAGAAGCAAATATGAAGGAATTTTCTTGTGGAAAGAAATTATAATTGAGTGCTGTATAACTTGCAAAGATTTTTTGTTTCATGGTTGATAATCTTAAATCAAATAAATAATTTTTTTTAATATGATTATTAACCACTGTTTTAAACCTGTTACGGTAAATCTCTAGTTCTGTTCGTGTGGAAAGGGAAGACTCATTTTGAAGAGAGGACTGTTTAAAATATAGCGAATAAGAAGAGCAGAAGAATCGCTTTTAAAAAGATGATTGTAGGAGGTATATTAGTACAGTAGATTTGTAAAGTATTATATATAATAGCGCTCGCGCAGTCTGTTTGCACACTGACGCTCCTCTCCGCCACTCCGCGGTAGAATTTGCTGCAACTGTCAGGTGTTTACTTTGAATATTATCAGAGGACGGGCTGCGTTACTTGCGTTTGTATTACGTATTTACTTTACTAGTTTATTTTCAATTAAATTTTGGCTGCTGCTTTCTTGTTGTTCTTTGTTATTTTAAAAATTTAGTAACTTTGCGCATCTTACGTGGTAGAGCCATGCTGCAGCTATATTAGTAGTATAGTTGTTAGTTTATATGTTCAAGTGAGTGGTAATGGATTTTAGAATTCGAATTTATGCGACACAATTTTAAACGTTTTTTTTTAAATGTAATGATTTTAATCTCCTTTTATATTTTGGGGTAAAATAAGCAAAATAGAATACATTCTTAGAATTACCTCAGCCGGGCAGACCGACACAGTTTTTCTCAGAGAATCAACGCTATCACTATGACCACTCTCTTTCATAGACATTTCGCTGAGAGAGTAGAGTATAAAATTGTGCTTAGTTATAACAAATTTGAGGCTTTTCTTAGTTTGTGAGTGAAATGAGAAGGAAAAACGATTTGGTTGCTCAGTAACGCAATAGCTACACGTTTGGCGCAGAGCTACAGGCCGCGGGTTTGAATTTCGCACGGAACATGCTAAGTGTTTGTATGTCCTATTTACTATTTTATTTATAGAATAAAGGTAACAAGTTTCAGGTAATATATCTCATGGGCAATAAAGGCATATTTTTCACACATAAAAGCAATTTATACATATTTTACATGCATAAATTGCACACCCCCGGTACGGGAGAAAGCCCTAGTGCATTTGCCTACATAAATTTAAAAGAAATAAAAATAAATACTTGCTTGATAAAAACAATCAATGCAAAAAGTATTCCATCCATCAATCCATTACAGTCTATAAAAGTCCAATGCTGAACATAGTCCTCCCCGTAGATTGCTTCAAACGGGGGATTTCGCCTTGGTAGCCATGCTTGGCAAGCGGGTTGGCAACCGCAGTTTTTTATTAGTTTGAGTTGTTATCAGGAAGATGCTGCTGCCCATCACCTGTTCCAGTTTCCCTCTGTCGCCTCTTACGGCATCTAGGAGATGATATGTGGTAGTGGATATTCTTACACCGCCACTGTATGGTGTAAAAAATATTAGAGGTTTTGAAATACTATTAGGTCTTAAGTTATAAAAAAAATTAGAAGTTCTATAGAGTTCCGTCTATATTTTTAAAGTATTCCTAAATTATTTCAAAAACTGTAATTCATAATAGTAGAAGCGAAAGAACATTAGACAGAAAGGAATTTCAAACCAGATTACTCTACAAGTGTAAGCAGTAATACTAACATTCACTGAAGCCAGTTTACGCTGAATTAAGGGAAACCGGGTTTTCTCCTTCGGTCTTAGATCGCCGCTTATTTGCGGTTATTCTCTTTGACCGTCATTAAATTCCTTTGGACGGCTTTTACGAGTTTGAGTGGCCAATTTAGCGAACAAAATCTGAACGATCGGAATTTTTGTACTAATTAATAACTTGAAGGCTCAATGGGGGCTTCTGGCTATTAAATAAAGCGAAATAACGAACCGTTGAGATGTTCATCTAATTAAAAATAAGAATACGGTTAGTACACTTTAAGTATTAAGTATTTCAGGTCAAATAATTGGTTAAGAAAATTTCTTAATGTATAAATGGATAGAAATTCTTTACGGCAATCAAAAGTTGGGAGAGTTTTCCGGGGGTGGATTACGCGCGGAATTCTTGAAGTGACAGTTTGATTAACTGAGCGGCGCACACGCTACCTCCGCTTTCGGATTTCTTGACTCTTTCAGTTATTACCTGTATTTGGTGGTGGAAATTTTGTGCCGTATTTTTATTTGATAACGTATTGGTTTTCTTGTTATTTTACTTTATTAAATAAGGGCGACAAACGAGCACACAGTTTACCTAATGGTAAGTGTCTCACGTGGTAGAGCCATGCTGCAGCTATATTATGGTTGTAGCACGAATGGGTCGGCTCGACCGGGGAAGGACCACGCTCTCACAGAAAACCAGCGTAAAATAGCAGCTTAACGCTGCTGTGTTTCGTATGGTGAGTGTAGAGAACCGGAGACCTTTTTTACTGGCAAAGAGGCATTCCATCTTAGTCCTCACGGTTGACAACGCATCTGCATCTTGAGTCTTTATTGAGGATAGATGTAGATGTCTATGGGTCACAGTAACCACTTACCATCAGGTGGACTGTGTGCTCGTTTGTCACCCGATCCTATAAAAAAAAGTGGATGCTGTGGATGCGAGGATAGAAGTACTTCTACATGTCTTTGGACTACATCCAAAGACACGTAGAAGTACATGTCTTTGGATGTGTTTGTGGGTGTCCTCGATTAAGCATAAAAATGCAGATGTATTGTCACTGTAAGCTAAATATTTACAGGGTCGAGAATACAGAAATAAGAACCAACAACCGGAGAAGAAGGGTTCTTGAATGGCAGCCCCGCACCGTTAAGTGTGTATAGAAGAACTTCCATCTATATTCAGGGACGACGGATAAGATGGGCGGGTAGTTGATGAATTTGTTTGGCTCGTGACCATGTAATGTGGCAAGTTAATATTTAGCGGACTTGTGATAGACCATGATGAGGGTGATAAAATGAACAATAAACATAATATAATATTAGATAACCTCATGAGAGGCAGCCGCAGTTTTGTATTATTTAGATGTGATATTGTAACAGGAGATTTCAAACTTTGAGAGAGGGAGCACCATTTTGATAACAGCACAAAGTAATAATAATAATAATAATAATAATAAATTCTTTATTTCAGATAATTAAAATCCATATGTGGGTTAGTAATGTAGTAGTAATGTAACATTAGACTTTTGATTGACTGTAATGAATGAATAAATATAAATGTTATGCTAGAAAATGAATACAATATAACAAAATAGTATAACATTTCTTTGATAAGTAATTAATATAATCAGGCGTTACTTTACAAAAAAAAGTATGAAAATTTATTTTAATACTTTTTTTTTGTAAAGGATATGTAAAGTATATCTTAATATCAGTTAGTGGACAGCCACCGCAGAGTCTATTTAACCTGATAATGCCTCGTTTATAGGCGAAACGGCGGATACTCTAGATAAAAGACATTTTTTATTCATTTATTTTATCACGCAAAACGTAGCTAATTAATGTTTAACTTCTTTATTTCCATTTGACATTACAGACCACCTTACACACTGATCGTAATTTTTTCATTTTGTTTCTTTTCTTCTAAAGTCATCCCAAAACGTCGCCAGACCGAAGCGATTCAAGTAAAATTAACTCACCACATTACACACTACTACAAATTAATTACTTTACATCTAAAAAGTGTGTTAAGTTACCGGAGAGCGTTCACAAGGCCGCCCTAAAGGCTGTTATCATTCGTTTCAGAAAGGTAAATTTAAATTAAATATTTGAGAGCGTTAATTTTGTCTCCTCATCGGGCGAACACGACGCATTCTTCGCGAAGTAATTAAACTGAGTGGAAGGGTTCCGGCGGCAGTAGTTTGTTTGTTCGCCTGAAATTGCGTTCTCTATGAACCGAATTTCTCTACGTTGTCACAGGGTGCATCATACTTAATTATTTGTATTTAAGTCTTTTGATATCAGCTCTTAAATTGCTGAATTATAGACTACTCAGCAATTTTATAATGTATATTATTTTCTTCTTTTTCAGCTCATAAATCTCCACTGCTGAGCATAAGCCTTTCACGTTGTAGAAAAGATGTGTGTTAAACGACACGCTTGGCAGGTGGATCGGAATGGAAAGGGTATATCTATTTGTACTAAAAACTAAAATGATCCATTACTATCAGCTGTAAAAGCTAGAATTTAATAATTTGTAATTTTATGTTACATAATACATATATTTTCACCTAACGAAAACTTAAGAGCAAATTATTAACACAAAATTGTATAAAATGGTGTTCAATTTGTACTTAATGGAACTTATTATCAAAGAGCATTTTAAATACTCAATTTAAATACATAAATGCATATATGTAGCGTTATGCGGACGTAGCGTTGTCCAATCAGACGAGTGTTTACATCGGTACTGGCAATAACCGAATGCAAATACCTAGCGGACAACACATTCAACGATCGGGCTAGCCGGCGCTTGGAAAAACTTTTAATACATTCTGCACTAAAACCGAAACAGACACAGCCAATTCACGAATCTAGGGTAGTTAATTAAATTTTTAATAAAATTGGAAAAACCGATAGCGTAAAGATGACTGATGGTTTTTTTTTCTGTAAGGATTATAAAAAGAAATTAAGTTATTAAGCAATGATTGATTATAAGGTTTGGTATCGATGCGAAAACACAAGCAGCAAATTGGTTTTTTATGTTTATTCACTTGAATCTGAAAAAAATAATTATGAACTAAATATTAGATTATCAATCCCATTAGTAGATCGTGAATAGTTCAGTGTTCAGTTCAGTGTCATCGTGTAAGAGCTTTTTGCTTTTTAGAAGATTTAGAAGAATTTATATATCCATAATAGTTATGGTCCGATAGCTTATATGATATTATAATATTGCTAATGAAGGAAGGTAGCGAAATTTGTCAAGTCTTTCCCTAAGCCAACAAAGAAACATCTATAGAAAGAATAGGAGTGAAGGATGAAGACACGCGTGTATCAACCAACAAAAAGAGCTCCGCTTCAGTAGTGCTTATATTTACACGATCCACTCTCGATCCGCCTGTATAATTAAGCTCCCTTAAATATATAGAATCCCAATAAATATACTAAAGGTCTAGAGTTATTAAGGTCTTAAAAGTTCAATTCTTATCACTCACTGACTCACTGACCTACTAGAATAGTATATAATATTTTATTCGATTGAGATTATTTCATATTACTAATTAAAAGTCAACTTTTTATTAAGCACTGGTTGGCAAAATACGTTTTGTAAAAAAAAAAGGAAGAGTCTAACTCACTCATTACAATCTAAACCACTAGGTGTTTAAGAAACTTGGTTTTGGCAACATCACGAATATCGATAATTTGTTAGTTGCAGTACGGTGGTTTGAAAAGTTCTCAGCCTAACCAATAGTAGGGTTGTATGTAAATAAATGTATACTAATTCGATAGCTTGAAGTTTTATTTAATGGTATGTCAAATGCAATTGTGATAGGTTGCGTTATTATTTTCTACGATTTTTCATTTAAGCGAATAGGATTTTTGCCCGGAAAAAGGAGAAAAGTGTTATAAGAGCCATGATAAAATTTTCGTCAAAAAAAATGACGCAGTTAAAGTAAAAAAGACATACTCGTAAATAACATATTACATGAATCTACGTCTTCGTATTCCACAGTAAAAAGTGCGCAGCTTTATTCAAACGAGGCAGAGAAAGAGTTGAAGATGACCCGAGGAGCCAAAGGCCGTCAACGTCCATCACGTTAGAAATCATTAACAAAATACAAAAAAATGGTTTTAAAAGACCGAAGATTGAAAGTTTGTGAAATAAGTGACATTATAGGGATCTCACCTGAGTGGATGTTTCATATTTTAACCGAAGAACTGGGAATGAAAAAGGTGTCTGCAAGATGGGTGCCGCTTTTGTTGACCGCCGAACAAAAACTCAACCGGGTTGAAATCTCCAGGGAGAATCTGGCGTTGTTTCGATCAAATACTAGCAACTTTTTAAGAAGATTTATAACCACTGATGAAACTTGGATTCACTACTATATTCTTGAGACTAAACAACAGTCGAAATAGTGGAAATATAGCGATTCTCTGCCACCGAACAAAGCCAAATCGCAAAAGTCGAAGTTAAAAGTGATGGCATCAGTGTTTTGGGATTACAATGAATTATTTTTATTAACTAACTTCTCAAAGGACAGACTATAACAGGTCCATACTATGCTAAATTGAAAGAACACCTGGCTGAAAGAAAGCTTTTCACATACGAAGAGGTGATAGCTGAGGCGGAGCGGTTTTTTGAAGAGTTGGAGGAATCGGCCTATATGAGCGGCATAGAAGCACTGGAGCATAGATTGAATAAGTATATTGAGACAAGGGAGAATGTGTAGAAAAATAAAACATTTTTTTAATTTTATTTTCTTTGTTTTCTTAGTCGGGCCGAGAACTTTTCAAACGCCAATTACTTTGTCGACATTTAATTTTTATAGTTTAAATTAAAAGCAGTAAAGTGTAAACGTGAGAAATAACATTAGAATGTCATGTATAATTTTTTAAATATCGTACGTTTTAAATAAAAAGAGACATTATTGTAGTGTCCATAACCTGACGGTCAGGTTGAGTGAAGAGAGTACTTAGTAAAAGCCACTGGCCTCGGGTATGAATCCCAGCCAGAAAAACAGAAATTGATTTCGTTTTGGAATTCAGGCCGTAAAAGTCCATTGTTTAACATGGGTGTCTTTTTTGCCATAATCTTTGCTGAAGTACCACGTGTAGAGCGCTGAGGGAAAACATCGTGATGAAACCTACATGTCTGTGGAATAACATGTTTCGATGACTCGAGCATAGTGGCCGACTCCTTGCTTCATAGGCTATGTATCATGAATCTGTCTCAGATATCAAAAAGATATAAGCTCACTTTAAATTTTTACTACAGGTATTATAGGCAAGAACAACACATCTATTTTATCTTTGAGTATATATTGTTAAAAGACGAGATAATATATTTCCCTTTAATGTTATTTTTTATGTGGTAGAGCCATGGTGCAGCTATATTAGTAGTATAGATGTAGCACGAATGGATCGACTCGACCGGGGTAGGACCACGCTCTCACAGAATACCAGCGTAAAATGGCAGCTTAACACTGCTGTGTTTCGTGTGGTGAGTCTACAGAACCGGAGACCCGTTTTACTGGAAAAGAGGCATTCCATCTTGGTCCTCACGGGTGACAACGCATCTGCATTTCGATTCGCAATCGAGGATGGATGTAGATGTCTATGGGCCACAGGAACCACTTACCATCGGGTGGACTGTGTGCTCGTTTGTCACCCTATCCTATAAAAAAAAAACTTGCTTATTATTTAAAAAAAAAACAACGCCTATAATATTCGTGTTGCCTCGATGTTATTCTTAAATTTACCGTGACGTCGCTTAACTGCAAAATAAAATGGATTTACATTTTCGCTAATGACTCATTAAATCGACTTTATACTTGACATTACAGTTTTATATATAATAAAATTGTAAACAATAGATATGAACCTTATTTATTTTAAACCTAATCAATGTCCATCAATTTGACCGTTTCAATAACTACGTAAAACGTTTTATGTTTTTCAGTCACAAAATGCCCTACATTTGCAAACATTCACAGTAAATTCAGACGGTATAACCATTCCATCCGTACTGATTGCTGATAGTCAACAGGGCAGTAAACACGACGCACTGACTACAAACGATCCACTGCCCGAATTCAGATGCAAGTCACGGGGCGAAGATGATACGTGATAACACGAAAATCTCCCAATTGCTTACGTGTTCGCGATGCGGGCTCAACGCTGTACCCCGACTAACCGAGCATTGAATAACTCCCGGTTATAAATTAGACTCGAAGATCGTCTGATAAGTGAGTTCGCAACGTAGCTTTTTTGCTCCTTACGCAGGTGAGTAGTCTTTATGGACGGGTAAATTGATTCATGTCCCGAATTCATAATCGTAATATTTTTTTTAATACATATTCGCAGTGTTATATGTATGTATTTAATAAGAAAAATGATAATAACGCCAAAGATAACTCAGTACGGTTATAAAAGTATAAATGAAAATTAATTTAAATTATGTGAATTAAAGAATTGCAAAAAAACTGTCAGAGATGCATGCGGAAGGATTTATTAAAACAATTGTAAAATAAGAAAATATGAATAGAACGCATTTAGTGTTGAACTATATTACTTTACTAAGGAAAGTAAATAGAAAAATGTAATCTATTTAATTAACTAAATAATTGGCAATGATACTTATCGACGTTGTTGAATTTAAAGAAAATACCGAACAAGTGCGAGTAGGGCTCGCGCACTGAGGGTTCCGTAAAACTTAATTTATGTATGCAGATAATTCATTCATCCAGCGAATTAAAGCTAAGATAAGCACCGAGTATTGCTTTAACCAAAAAGGTAAGTGGGTTTCAAGAACAAACTTAACATTGCAGTGGAAAAAACCATATATATTTATTGGTCTACATTCCGGTCGAACAAACAGCAAACATAAGTTTATATTCGCAAAAAAAATTTACGTAATATAACTAAAATAAAGATATTAACGATTTTTCGATCTATTTCTTTTACTTGTGATGTGAGACCTTGACTTTTGCCATATTTTATGATCCTAGGTCAACGAGAAATACCTATAGGATTTTATGAGTAAGTTTGCGCGTGTCGACATTTGTTACATAAATGGCAATACCCTTGCGTTAATTTAAAAGTTTTTTAACTACCAAGTTATTTTCGATCGACTCTGTGCATCTTCTACCACATGTAACACGGATAGTGCTCAGAGGAATTGTTCAGATTTCCATCCTCATCATTTCGATGGCTGGCGGTCCATTACCGTGCGATTTACGCGGAATATTAAAACTTACTGCCACCAGCCGTTTTGGACCGATACGACTTAGGGACACTCAGGAAAAGAGCATACTCATTTCTGAAGAGCTGGCAACGCACCAATAATGCAGATGATGCATGCCTCTTCTTCAATAAAAAAAAGATCATCCAAGAGGCCATAGTAGACCTAAGAGTTTGATGTTTATTTCAACTTGATCACAATGTCAATTTCGTCTAAACAGTTACATTAAACATTTCATTCCCTATTTGCCCCCTTATTAGTAGATTTTTTTTTTCCAAATTTATACGAGTATGGGATTTCCCTCGAAGTACGAGGGTGGATTGAAAAGTACTCGGCCTAACCAAGAAAATAAACAAATACTAAATCAGTTATATTTTTATTTTTCTACATAATCACCATCAAGTTCAATACACTTTTGCCACCTCCCCTTCTAAGCATTTAGACCGTTGAAAAAAAATGATTCTTCCTTAGAGTCAAAATATGCGTCTACAGCTGCTTTGACCTCGTCGTTTGTCGAAAATCTTTGACCTCCCAAGTGCTTTTTTAGGTTAGGGAACAGAAAGAAGTCTGATGGTGCCAGATCAGGTGAATACGGCGGATGCGGTAACAGTTCAAAGCCACAGTTGTGAATTTCAGCCATTGACTGTACTGACGTGTGAACACGGGCGTTATCTTGATGAAACAGGACTTTTCTTCTGAGCATTCCTCGACGTTTTTCTTTTATTTCCTCTCGTAAACGACGTAGTAAGGTGCAGTAGTAATCAGAGTTTATATTCTGACCCCTTTCAAGATAATCAATCATAATCACACCTTTCGAGTCCCAGAATACTGAAGCCATCACCTTATTTGCCGACAAAATCGACTTAGCCTTTTTATGTGGTGAACCAGGTCTTCTCCACTGTTTTGATTGTTGTTTTGTTTCCGGTGTACAGTAATGAACCCATGTTTCGTCCATAGTAACAAAACGATTCAAAAAATCATCTGCATCGGCTTCAAATAACTCCAAACAGTCGCGTGAAATAGTCAATCGCGTCCTTTTTTGTTCAACTGAAAGCAGTCGCGGAACCCACCTCGCAGACACCTTGTGGAAACCCAACTCGTTGACAATGTTTTGAGTTCGTTCATAAGAGATGCCTATAATCTCGGCTATCTCTCTAATTTTTAATCTGCGGTCTCCCATTATTAAATCAAGTACTTTTTTAATATTTTCGTTAGTAGTTGACGTCGAAGGCCTTCCAGAGCGGGGTTCATCTTTCACACTCTCTCTACCACGCTTAAATTCTGCTATCCATTTTTTGACGGATGAATATGACAGAGCACAATCGCCTAATGTACTGACCATGTCATCATGGATGGCTTTTGATGATAGCCCCTTCTTATGGAGGTACTTAATGACGGCACGCTGCTCGATTTGCTCCATTCGCGGAAATTATGTCCGATTACTTTGTTAATAAATTTATAAAATCACAACTAATTATCGCACACGTTTCGAACTTCACACAATGAACTAGTCTGAACTGAACTAAATAATGTGGGTAGATTTGATTTTTAGAATTGAATGGATCTGTGTTAGGCCGAGTACTTTTCAATCCACCCTCGTAATATCACATATTTAATAAAAAACATCATATATACAAAAAAACATACACTCAAATTGAGAGTCTTCTCCTTTATTAAAGTCGACTTAAAAAAGTCTTGATATACAAACAGACAGACTACAAAGTGATCCTAGGGCCTAGGGGGACCCTTATAGGAACACTTTTTCCCTTTAGAGGCACGGAACCCTAAAATCAGTAGATGTAATTTTTCGGCATGCGACAGAAAAACTATTAAATATATTATTATACCTGTATTACCCAGAGCGAGGATTGAGAAACAGTCTAATAATTAAGGGTACTTATGCTTCGCGAACTTTAAAATCATAAGTTAGAATCCGTCATTCGTCTACTGTCATAGACAACTCCTAGTTACTTACTTTGGAGCCTTTTAGCCTACATCCAGTGATGGATAGTATTCGTAATGTAATAACTGATGTGATGATAAAAAAAAATGTGGTTTTTAATCTGTCCTGAAGTGTGTAGGTACTTACAATGCACATGTAGCATGATCCTCTTGCTTACAGATGGTGGAACACCATTTGCTGCGATGCAAAGGTAAGCCCCCATTTCCGAACGGGTGACCTTCGTTAAATTAACTATCTCGCCTTCCAGTGACGTTACTGGAACAAAAATGAAATATATATTTCTTTTCATCTAAAAAGATATTAAAACTACCGGTGTTACAGTTGTTAAAATAAAATAATATCTCATCAAAATAGGAACCCAAGATTCGCACACTATCGATACTAGTGCTTACTTTACATTTCGCGAAGAAGTATTTGAAAACACTCCGAAACACCGAAAGTAGACGAGCTTCGATAAACAAGTGCCGTTAGTGGTTCGAACTCTCAAGATGTTTTCCTGACACCTTGCTGAAATGGCACCGAAGTACGCTTACAGCCATTATTCAAACAAGAGGATAAAAAGCTAGGCCAATATTTTCCAAGGAAACCGAACGGAGTTGATGGTTTAAAGTGTTGAGCACTCCGTCGACCGAGGCACGATCGACGCTTCGTTATCAAACAAAACTGGCAAGCACAGTGGCGCGGTGGAGTGTTTACCGATTTACTTAAAATTAAATGTTATTTCTTTGCGCTTTGTGACTTTCCTTGTGGACTATGTTCAGTAGTGGATTTGTGATGAGCTGCAATGATGATTGGTGATGAAATATTATTTTAATGTTATTAACAAAATTCTATAAAGTCAAAAGTATTTTATAGTAATAATGTAAGATAATAATAAATTACTATCACTTATAGGTTGTTAGGAAGAAACCTCGCTATTTAATTTCATTTTGTGGCGTGAGAGTGAGAATATACATTCTTTGCTCTGCTGCTGAGTCTTATAAGTGCAGCACAAATTGGTCAATTTAACTGGGAAAGGACCCCGCTCGTACACAATACCAGCGTGAAACAGTACCTTAATGCTGACGCTTCGTGTGGTAAATTAGAATCGGATATCCTTTCTACTGATAACGAAGCATTCTATTTTATACCTCTAAGGTAACAAACAATGCATTTATTTTTTTTCTTCATCGAGGATAGATGTATAGGTCTATAGGCCACAGCATACAATATCATCAGGTAGGTTGTGTGCTTGTTTGTCACCTTATTTACTTCTAAGAAAAAAATTACATTGAATTTGAATTGGAAACGCATGAAGTACTTTTTTATTTTTGAGTTAGTATATATAATTCAAAAATTTAAATAATATATTTTTAAACTAGGCTACTCCACGTGTTCTTGAACTGTCTTCCAAGTGGACTGTTCAATAAACTTGGCCTGTCGATGTGTCATAAGTCAAGTGACAGTCAAGCACCATGGACCGGTTGTAGTTTGCTCATGAAAGGAAAGTATGGATATTGCTGAAAGCGTATAAAATTTAATAATTGTTAAATATTTGCGGTTGGCCGTGTTTATTTTATTTTGAAATCGTTGAGGAGAGCCACGGATATTTGTTTTTTTAATTTTACTAATTTATGTGTATATATTACATATTTGTATGAATATATTATATGCTCCTCATCATTATCATCATTATCATTACAGCCCTTCAGAAGTCCACTGATGAACATAGGCTTCCCCCAAAGAATTTCACTAAGCACGATAGATATGTAGATGCGCATTAAATGCAAAATTAAACAGGCTTGTTGGAGAGATAATGCCTTAAAATATTATGTCCGCATGCAAAAAGAAGTTTAAGTAAATTAATTGAAATAGATATTTTAAATTTGTAAGATTTTACAGTTACACGTTGTTTCATCTACAGTTTCATTATTGTAGGTTTCGATAAAAAAATCAATAAACAAGCATTTGATCATTTAAAAGTGATTTATGAGTAGGAAACTCCTTAAGATGGGTATTGTGTCTTCGATGAAGCTCTACGATGTCACTGAAAAACTATATTCAACGCGTTGAACAACCCTCGAACTTTCCTCATTGGAATATTTCGTGAAGAAACATTGCCCTGTAATGAAGCTCTACGATGTCATTGAAAAACTATATTCAACGCGTTGAACAACCCTCCGAACTTTCCTCATTGGAATATTCCGTGAAGAAACATTGCCCTGTAATGAATAGTCTATATTGTTTCCTGCTCAGATTTATGGAGGTAACTTGTAACGACCTCTTTAATTAGACTTCTTCAATCAAATTGAAGATTGTGACTGACGTTACATAATTTATAACTGATAAGTTAGGTAGAGGGTCCCTCCACGACCTGGTAAGACATGCAAGAAGTCAATGGATGCGGGTAGCTCGGGACATGGCACTCCTTGGGGGAGGCCCATGTTCAGCAGTGGACTTGTGAGGGGCTGTAATGGTGATGATGATGAAGCAAAGTTTATCATATTGTCAATAACCGAAACACTAAAAGGTAATTACTTATTATTTTTAATTGCAAAGTTATGTTACTAGAAGTACCTAGCTGCTCTATGGAATATTAATGTGTTTAATTAAACTAAGAGTATATGACTAGCGAGTCTAAGGAAAGGCAATGAATAACTAGTCTCTAATCTTAACAGTTTGTATAGAAGTGCTCTGAACGTTGTGAAAGTCATTACCGGTGGTACTTTGTTAGCTTAATGAATTGACTGATGGCATGAGAAGGTCTCGACACTGGTGGGGTTGAGTAGGAGCTGCCGATTAATCACTCTGTCAGTACCGTTTCCAATTGCCAGTCAACACGAATTCTCAATATAATTCCTTGTAAAATATGACCATATAGTTATATATTTATAGCCATCATTCAATGAATTTCTGTATATTTATGATTTAAAATTCGTTTCGTAATAGAGGTGATTTAATATATATTGCCAAAAAACCTTTTTCATAGTACTACCTAATTGGCTACGCTACGCGTAGGCATATCTATATATATATTTAAATTTATTAATTGTATTGGTATATTTGGAATGGTAAATAATATTTATATAAATGTATATAATAGATTTCAAGTATGAGATTCAATACAATAACGTTTAAGTAATAATAATATATTATTGATTTTCGATTATGAAATCAAAATCACACTTTACATAGATATATACTGTTACTAAAGTTCTTATTTTCTTATTTTATTTTTATACTAAAAAAAAACGTTACTTCCACACTAGAATTTTCTCCTGTATCGTGGGGGCAGTTTACATACTTTAATTTTACAAGGACAAACATCCAGACCAGGAACAATTATTTGTAGGTCATACAAATATTTGTACCGTGTGTGATTCCAACCCGCGGCCCTTAGCGCTTAACTCATTGCTAAGCCACTATGCCGTCAAAAGTTAATTGTTAATTATGTAACAAAAAATTAATTGTGTTATAGAAAACCAAATTTTTCTCTACTTGCTAACCTCACTCGCATGTTGTGTTTGAGATGAAATGAGAAACATACGTAATACCAATCCCTTAGGCAGTTGGTGGTAGTAGGATCTCTTTTATTACTTGGAGTCCGTCTGGATAGCTACTACCATCTCACATATTTCCGCCGTCACATAATAATAATAATAATAAAATAATAATAATAACATAGAAGTGTGTGTGCACTGATGTGTTCCGATGTGAAGGGTATAAAGAGCCAGTATAATAACAGGCTGTGAAGTATTTTATCTTAGTCCTCAGTAGGGTGGCAACGCATCTGTATCCTTTTGCTTTAAAGTTGGCTGCAGGTATTCATTTTTATTTAATAGAATAAGGGTGACGAGCGAGCACAAAGTCCACCTGATGGTAAGCGGTTGTTGTGACCCATAGACATCTACATCTATCTTCGTTTGCGAATTTAAATACAGATGCGTTGTCAGCCGTGAGGACTAAGATAGAATGCCTCTTTTCCAGTAAAAAGGGTCTCGGGTTTTCTACACTCACCATACGAAACACAGCAGCATTAGGCTGCTATTTTACGCTTGTATTCTGTGAGAGCGTGAACCATCCCCGGTCGAGCCGACCCATTCGTGCTACAACTATACTATTAATATAGCTGCAACATGGCTCATTTACTGTAATGCAGTTTTATATATAAAAAAAGTGTTCAGAATGTTAAAATTCTTCGAGGAATGCGTCATTTGGCTCATTATTATATTCTAAAATGGACAATAAAAATGCTGAAGATACTGAAGAAGACAGTTAGTGTCTGTGAACTTGTTTATGAACTTAACCTCTGCTCATAGTAGTCGAATGCCCGATGCCGGATGTCGGTTAATACTGAAGTCATATTATAATTCAAACTTTTTAATGTGTCAAATTTTGTAGGAATACATTTATTTACAAATATTTCAGACCTTTACATATTTAAGGAAAAACCAACGTCATTAATCAACAAGATTGCGGATATTGAGAATAGCGGCAGAGTTAGGGTTGCCAGATCGGAAAGCCAAAATATCTGGACAAAATTTGAAAATGTCGGGATTTTGGGGTTGTTGTCGGGAGAAATAAATATGAAAAAAAAAAGACCTAAAATATATTTTTTTTAAATTAATAGGCTACAAAAAGGCTTAACATTGTTGACATATAACCAATTTAATTACACTTAAATTTTAGGTTGTCACATGTATTGAGTCCCCCAATTTGGGTCCTTTAGTAGTATTCAGAAATGATTTAAAATTCAAACAATTTACTTGAAATAAGTTCAATTCAATTACTAACGATTCCTCTCTTTGGTATATAAATTATATAGCAAACTAAATACCCATTTACAATATGAATTGCTTATAGGAATCGGCAACACAAATGATATATTATTTTTCAAGTTTTAGGTCGTTTTGGTTAAATTTAAAAATGCCCAAATTTTGTCATTTTACATGTCCTTGTTTTTTGGAAGATGTTCAAGTGTTTCAAAGTCAATATCGATTGAAATATTAAGTACATATTAAGTACTACTTAGTTACTTAGCTATGGAGAGGGCTATGCTCGGGTTTCTCTGCGTGATAAACTTAGAAATGAGGATATCCGCAGTAGAAACATAGTAACCGACATAGCCCAACGGATTAGTAAGCTGAAGTGGCAGTGGGCCGGCCATATAGCTCGAAGAACCGACAACCGATGGGGAAGAAAGGTTCTCGAGTGGCAGCCTCGTACTGGTAGGCGAAGTGTAGGGCGACCCCCCACTAGATGGAGTGACGACCTGGTAAGACATGCAGGAAGTCGATGGATGCAGGTGGCTCAGGACCGTGCTTTGTGGCATTCCTTGGGGGAGGCCTATGTTCAGCAGTGGACATATGAAAGGCTGTAATAATGATGATGAACTACTACTTAATATTTAAGTATAGGTAAATATTAAGTAGTTTTTATAAACAGTTCTCAGAAAAGTATTCAATAGCTCGTTTTAAAAAATGTTCAGCTTTGACGCAAAAAAGTGTTTTCTCACTATTGGAAACATTCCTTAATAAGGTTATTTTTCGACTACCTAAAAATTTGTCATCCAACTTGTTTTTGAGATGATTCATTAGTTTTTTCATTACACTCTCAAGTTCTAGGACAGTGCATGAAGCACTTTCCAATGCTAAAATTGCTACTTGGAACTCCAACATTACGTTACAAAGTACAGAGTATAAATAAGCTTCTAAAATCCCTTCCTGTTTGCATTCGTCAACCCGTACACTATTGTTATCAATATGGCTTTTACTTTTTGTTACAAACTCCCATATAAATATCTCTTTTCGAGATTCGTCTTCCCCATTCAACATAAAATACTGCTTTACAGCAGACTAACAATACAGTAAATTATCTAAAGTGGGCAAAAGAGATAGCCATCTTGTCGGGACATGACGAACTAGAAGGTGACCGCGCGTGGCAATTTTAAATTACTATTTAGTATACAAAAAGAAAGAAAGAATATAATTTCCGAGAAGCCGTCTGTCTGGAGATTTTGAATTTTGTCGGGAGTCTGGAGATCATTTAAAATGTCGGGAGAATCCAGACGAATCCCGACCATCTGGCAACCCTAGGCAGAGTAGAGGGATGTTGGCTTGACAATTTTAAAGAGCGCCATAGAAGCTCATGAGCGAGCGATGTCCGATACTACTTTCAGTCACCAAACCATACGATAGATCTTGTCAGTGCCGTTGGAAAGGGAAACTGACAGATGAAAAGCTCCATACAGAATATTTTACTGTCAGGACTCGTTTTATGTTGATTTCTAACTGTGACCATTAAGAAGAGATGAAGATATTTCTTAACCATCAAACAATTATAATATTGATATTTAAAACTTTAATTTTTTTACTTCATTTTATTTATTTACTGCATTTACTTGTGGTTTTGTGTGACACATTACAGAACATGCACCCAGCAAGGGTGTAACAATATCAATTAAAGCTAGCCTTAATTTCTAATAACTTACTGCTAATACTAATATTTATATATTTTTATAAATTACAGGTATCATTGTAGTATTTAATATACGTTGTATTACTATATTTATTTATTTATTTCTATTTTACATAATATTCATCTAATTTATAGTAACATTTCTTAATCAAAAAGCTACTTAGTGCTATCACAAATTTCTTATATTCTTCCATCTCTCTTATATATTTCGGTAATTGTATTATATAACTTAACTGCCATGGAATATGGTCCAAAACTGTATAAAGAAATATGTACTGTATAATAAATATGTATTTAAAATATTCAATCAATAATAGCTTTTCTTCGTTAAAATTAATTCAAAAATGTAATAAGCCGAAGATACTATCTCGATTGAACTTATCGACGATCGACTTTCATTTGACAAGCTCTTATTCCCCTTTGTTTGGCTAGTAAAGCGATGAGTAGATAAGTAATTATTCCCGGACTGTCTAGAGATTTTAATCCTGCTGGATTAAAAAGGCCGGTGTGAATGGTACTAGGAGCTTCACAAGGTTCTGCGGTCTGATTTAGTACTAAGGTTCAATAGAATTTCAAGATTGAATATTTTAAGACGAGTTCAAGAGATACTTTTATTTAAGTTTCCTATTTCCGAAAATAATACAAGTCCTATAAAAATTTTAAACAAAATTAATTTCAACTGAAAAATTTTGAATCTGCTCTTTAGGTAAGTCAGCATTTTTATTCTATTCTAGTGCATGATTAAACCTTATTTATAAATAGTGTTATATTGATAGCACGATACCGAAGTGTCCAAACGTTCCTACTACGGCGCTACGGGTGAGGGTTTAGTTTTGTTTTTTTGGATAGGGTGCCAAACCAGCACACAGTCCACCTGATGGTAAGCGGTTGCTGTGGCTCATAGACATCTACATCTATCCTCGTTTGCGAATCAAAATGCAGATGCTTTGTCACCTATCAGGACTAAGAAATTGTACAACCAGGGCGTGTTGCCAGTGATGACTTACGGATCTGAGACGTCGTCCGTCACTGCTGGCCGTATGAAGAAGCTCAAGGTCGCTCAGCGAGCTATGGAGAGGGCTATGCTCGGGGTTTCTCTGCGTGATAAACTTAGGAATGAGGATATCCGCAGTAGAACCAGAGTAACCGACATAGCCCAACGGATTAGTAAGCTGAAGTGGCAGTGGGCCGGCCATATAGCTCAAAGAACCGACAACCGATGGGGAAGAAAGGTTCTTGAGTGGCAGCCTTGTACCGGTAGGCGAAGTGTAGGGCGAACCCCCACGAGATGGAGTGACGACCTGGTAAGACATGCAGGAAGTCGATGGATGCAGGTGGCTCAGGACCGTGCTTTGTGGCATTCCTTGGGGGAGGCCTATGTTCAGCAGTGGACTTATGAAAGGCTGTAATGATGATGATGATACAACTATGAACTCTAAGAAAACACGTGTTTTTATTTTAATATGACTTCCAATGTAGAAACATTGCGTCTCAAAAGGCACTCAATAGCAATGACCTACCACTACCTCAAAAAAAGTTTTCAAAAAAAAGTATTACTTCTGGCCCTTATTGCCAAGAATTGCAAATAATAGCGGTAAAACTCACAAAACCCAGATCAGAGAACTGCTCTTCACTATTGTTTCATCAGAGTTAAAGCTAAAGACCTTTCGTTATGATTCATATAGTCCAGACCTCCAAATAAACTTTCTTTTTTTAAATTTATATAACTGTTTGGAAGGCAAAAATTTAAATTCTGAAGAAGTAATAAATGAAGCCTTAAAAATTCATCGATTCTTGTGGAACAAACATCTATAGCAAGGGCATGAACAAACTATAAATGGCAAATATAACACATATTTGCCTTTTTTATAGTAAAACGCAAATATATAATAATTAAAGTTTTTTTTATTATATTGTATTTGAATTGTCTCATACAAAGCGGCTATTTTATATGTAAATACCAAATAATTAAATAATTTTTAATTAAACATTTATCAGTCGGAGCGTCAATTTTTTTTTTAAATGTATCTATAAAACAAGAACACCTTGAATGTTTAAAACTGTAAATGCTGGTAAATGAGATTAAAATTTTGGTCGTTGCTTACGGAACGAGAAATTCAATTATGAATAATTTATTCTCACCTTTTGTTTTTCCCTGCGGTCCGCTTCTTGAAATAATATCACCACCGTCTTCTCTGCGCCATAAAATCTTTGGCGGGGGATATCCCCTAGCCTTGCAAACAAGTTTAGCAGAACCACCTTCTGGTACCATCATATCCCCAGAAGTTTCCTCGTAAATAATGTCAGGTGGTATAACTACTTCCAAAAATGCTGTCTAAAAATAAAAATTACCATGTAATGAAACATTTATTATACACATACGATCAGTTAACTGATATTTCATTGACATTACATTGCACATTAACTTAAAACTATTTTCAAATTTCCTGCAGGCCAGATATCATCTTTGACAATTAAGGCAAATCTTCCCAATTTGAGAAACTACACGAACTCAGCAGTGGAATTTTGCGAACTTTATACGTAGAAGAGCCATGCTGCAGCTATTATAGTAGTATGGTTGTAGAACGAATGCGTCGGCTCGCCCGGGGAATGACCACGCTCTCACAGAATGCCAGCGTAAAATAGTAGCTTAACGCTGCTGTGTTTCGTATGGTGAGTGTAGAGAACCGGAGCCTCTTTTTACTGGAAACGAGGCACTCCATCGTAGTCCTCACGGGTGACAACGCATCTGCATTTTGATTCTTAATCGAAGATAGATGTAGATGTCTATGTGCCACAGCAACCACTTACCATCAGGTGGAGTGTGTGCTCGTTTGTCACCCTTATCCTATAAAAAAAAACCCATGAAGAAGCAGCGTTGTCAACTAAAATGAATTTAATAAATCATTTTTTATTTTTTATTTTGTGACCACAATTCGTTGCACTAACCTTAAAAAAACAATAATCTTAAGACGTCATATTGGTTTTATGAAAATTGGCATGGATTGATTTATTGATTTTATTTTTAATTTATTGACAGACACTGCAGATTATAAAGTTGTTTTTTGATTTAAAAAAATCAAGTTGCAACACATTAATACAACACACAAACACAACATTCTTTTTAAGACATGGGCTTTGCTAAGAATGCTTTGCCTTGGAAGATTCGCTCATACAACGCTATACAGGCAAGTTATTGAGAGCTAAGTCGTGGTGGCTGAGAAAATTGGTTTCAGCGTATTTGCTTGGATTCTGCCATCAGGTGATCGCCCTACCTTCGTTCGTCGATCAGTAAGAGGCACTGCTAGCAGATGAGTTTAGTATTTGATCAAGGAAGGTGGCATATTTATATTTATACCCAAAAACAAATTGAGTAAATTTTATAAAATGCATACATGTAAGTTAAAAGAATATTTCTGCTTCAAATATTATTATTACCTGCATTTTCATGGGATCTGTATTCACTTGGCACATATATTGTCCTCTGTCCTCTCGTTTCACTCCCCTGATGTTAAGTGTCCACGTGTTGTAGTCGTTATGAGTTACGCTCAGCCTTGCATTGTTAGTGATTACATGTTCGTGTATCGCTAAAATGGCCTTTGTGTCTGCTTTGATCCATGCTACCTGTCTCGGAGAACATATTAACTTTCGTTCAAACACATAATATGTACAATGTATTTTGGTAGTGTATTAAAGATATTAAATTATATAGTTGAAAGATTCTCTCGATGATTCTCGGAATAGGGAAACTCGAAATACGAGAACTTTGCAGCTGTGTACGAAATGAAGACTTTTAGGGCGAACAAGTCTAATTACAAGCAAATACTTCCCAAGAGGTAGTCACGACAACGATCCTCGAGCCGGCAACACTATCTTGTTGCGAGCGCCTCGCAAAATGCTCTCGGAATTTTTAATTACATTTCTCGTCTGGTCGCCGCTATGAGCAGTACTGCGGGCGCGCTGTGAAAACGCCCTCGTTCCACCCGCTTACCAAAAGCGTCGACATTGCAATAGAAGCTAATTTCCTGCATAGCGCGTAACAAAAAACGAACAAATGTCGACAAAAAATGACATTTTAGAAATTCCACCACGGTTCGTTTGGAATCCGGGACGCTGTGCATGAATAATTTATAATATTATATACTTCATACAAACTCTTCGAATAGACTTATCTTATAAATTTTGCTTGAAGAGTATATTATATTATTCCTAACTCTATGTGCATTTAAATAATGTGCAGGAAGTGGCTCTACAAGATAAAGTTGGTGCTATAAAGACAAAGTAGAGGACTATACAACACGTCATTTATTTTAGTAAGAGTGCTTGTGCATCAAACACTACTTTGTGATAAGGTGCCTATGGTGAAAAGTATTACTACAAAATATGAAATTATGCATAAATGAAAATATTACTCTGTGGCCATAATACTTTCATTTTGCAACCACAAAGCTTTACAACCTTTTATGGTAAATTTAATTTGTTATCCTTATATTTATTGTATATTATATGAGTTATGAAATAAATACAATAAAAGGGTGTAAATACTACATTGCGATACAATTTCAGTTTACGAGATTTAATTGTATTTATAAAATAAGTTTTTTAGAATAAATGTTGATAGTAAGAAGAAAATAAGATACTTTGAATTTATATCGCAATGAAGGCAGATTTGCAAAAACATGAAACTTATAATAAACATAACAATAAAATATTTACCAATTTCTCAACTCATCCATACCAGCGGTGCATATCGAAGTAAGGTTCTTCACGTGTAATATTTTTCAAAACAAATAATATATAAAAGAATGAGTGTTAATATTTTGACTTCCTTTTGAGTAATTAATGCTAGGTTTACATTTTTGAATAATCTATTATAGTCACAAAATAGTGCATATAATATAATATATAAATTTTTTTAGTTTCTGGTAGCTACCGCAAATGTTTTCGTTTTTTGTTTGTTTGTACAGGATGTTTAATATTTACCTACTACCAGTATCATCAATTACTATCGCTAATAGTGGTATATTTGTATATAGTGGGTAACGTAAGTGAAAAACTGATCCGTCTTTGTAGTTTCCTATTATTATTTACAAGCACTAGGAGTTGAATGAATTTCGGATGTCTTCTTTTTACACATCCACAGATTTCTTTTTGATAATTTTTTAAAATATATAACCTGAACGGTTACAACCTTTTTATAGGATATATAGTAAATAAATATTTAAAAAGTGTGTGGATAGTAGTTTTTTTTGTCAAATAAAGCAAGGAATTCCATTAAGTGGAAAACATTGCAAAAATACAATTATAAATGTATTTTGTCATGGTATACGTTTTGTTGCAATGAAACAGATAATAAGAGTTTTATTTTATAGGTGTTATCATAGAAAATATTTAACAAGCAATTTCATAAAAAAATAAACTTGTGACTGTTAAATTAACGTGTGCGAAAATTATTGAATGTTTCAATCGTGGCTCTCCATAGGTAGATTAACTGCTGGGACAGTTTGAGAGCACTACCTCTCGAAATGATTGAACGGGGACCAAGAGGGTTTGTTCGGGCTTTATTTTAATTTCGTAAAGTGACTGTTTTGCAATCTTGCTAAATTAAATTGGCTCATCATGTAAGATTTGCATATTTATTTTAGAATGAAATTTTGTTAAACTTTGTTACTCATAATAAAACAATATATTATGCTTTAAATATATATAATATATTGCCCAGTAAAAATAAAATATTACTTTTTTGTGAATGTATTTTACTGTTGGTGGAAATGCTTTACGTTATAAATTACGTAACGTTTGTATATACTTTATGGATATAAAAAACTCTGTCCGATCCATTAGGGTGATTTTAGGTACAATAGTTTTATAAATAAATGGATTATAAAATAAAATAAATGGAGAAACAGAATATTATATAATATGATAATACAATTTCAAAGATAACTTGGTCAACGTCGGAGGTGCTAGATTTTAAAAATTTGTTGAATTTTCAAATCAATTCAGTGGAAGCTACAAGTAACATTGCCGCAGCACTGTTTAGGAAAAAAATCACGAGTAGTCTTAATTAATTTAATTCGGAGTCAAAATATAACTATTTGTATTTTAACACCGGCTTGAAATAAAAGCTTATTTATGAAACGGAAAAAAATATTATAAAATACTGAAAAGAACGGATTTACACAATAACAATATTTTATAACAATAAAATGTTATTGTAATGACACAAAAGAATTAATAAATAAAAAAAATCATATAAAAATAATTTCTTTTATTCAATAAAATGGTGTTTTAATTTCTTTGGTGGTGTCATTACGGTACCAATGAGGTTATTTCGAATCGGACGTGGTTTTCTTTACCTATTGTACATATAGAACTGATTTTAATGAAAGTTCGCACACTGTGTGCAGTTTGGTCCAACTTGAGAGATATTTTTATCCCGATAAGTGACCTTCAAATTTTTTTTATGCGAATTTAAGGATTTTTTATGGGCAGGGTCGTCGGAAAGGGCAGACCAACGTCTGCCTGGCCAGCTAGTTATAATATATAATGTAATGTAATATAATATATGTGATAGTGCACAAAAGCAAATACATTTTAGAAAATAATATAAATGAAATAAATTATATTTCAAATCAATGTTCAAATTGTCAAAATTTCTGCGAGAATCTGTAAATAATTTTGTGCAATTGTAGATATGTGCATGGAACGTCGTTGCAGTGATCTAATTCTACATCTATAAATTCAAACTTACAGTTTATTGTGCAATTTTAATTATCGTGTTACACTCTATACTAGATAGAGATAGTTTCTAGACAGATGTGAGTTGAAGAGTGCTCAAGAGGTGCACAGAAGATTGTGTGCTAAAGAGATGTGCAAAGAGTGTGGAAGTTAGTGCAAAGGTCTATAGGTTGAGATCGATAATGTGACATGAACATGGCATTTGATATCTTTCATCGGTGACTGTATTCATATTTTTGTAAAATACACTAAAAATATTTATTACGCAAGAAAATGGGCACAATTTTTTATAAATAAGTACAGGCGATCTTAAATACCCAAAATAATTATGCCATTTTGTAAGTTATAAGCGCATGGCTTAACTATTAGTTTGTTTTGTAGAAATCAATATACAAGTAATCGGCATAATTTATGTTTGAGTTACTTGTTTTGCGTTTGAAATGGTCTTTTGAATCAATAATGGAATAAAACTTTTCGAAAAAAACAGTAATTGAACGTGTTATTATTTATTGCGTTGTTATATTATGTAACTATTATAAAATTACTAAAAGGAAGGACATGCACAAACAATTTTATGGATAATCCATAATGCATGAAATCATTTCAGAACTTTAATTATTCTTAATTTATTAATTTAATTCTCTTATTATTATATTTTATTAATTATATGAATATTTTAATTGGTTTGCCATACAACGTTCACATTACCGGGTCTCATTTCACTGGTGCTCTTTGTTGGTGCTTCACTATTCAGTCGACTAGCTGTAATGAGTTGGTTTGATACACACCCTGGCAGTGGCGGAGTCGCCACTCACCCTGTAACCGCCAAGGTTATTGACCACGCATGTGAACATCGCGTCTCTACCCTGCGCGATCGTCACGTTCTCAAGGGGATACAGGAAGTCCGGCTCCAGCCCTAGAGCTAAAGGAAAGGACAAATGTTAGTATTTAATAGGATAAATATGTGTAATGTTCTAAATATGGATGAAGTTATGTTTAAAAGAATAAGACGGTACCTACGTACGTAGTAAATTATTAATTACGTATTTTAATTTTGAATTGTTTGAATATCATTTCGTAAAAAACGCAAATATGAATTCGATAAGTGATGTAATTTCGTGCAATGACCATTAATCGAGGAAATATAATCCGAATAAAATGGTACGAAAAAAGCCTATAATAATCGATGTTATCAGTGCAATTACGTAAATTGAGTATTTAACATGAGTACTTAATATTTAAATCGAAATGATCTCATTGTGTTACTATCGTATTGGTCTGATTTACAATTTATAATTATTTGATTACAGAATAATGGCCGTGTTTCAGCTATTATAGCAGCTTAAAGGCATTTACTAGATTGATTGATTGTGTTTCGTTACAACATAAATGTTTTTAAGCATAAAATATAATCATTTCTCATTTTAATTTCTAATTATAATTTAATTCACTTAATTCCATTGCGGAAATACATATAAAAACAAAAAAAATATTTTGTATCCTAAAATATTAAAAATAAACCTTTTTTATATTCCTTCAGATTTTCTGTTCAATGAGGACTCATCCAAAAATGTGTTGCAGACCTTACGGTGGTGGATGCTGTGGTGGGTGCACCGAATGCTTTAATCCATGCATCACCATCTACACGTGCTGTACGAAGATTTGTTAAGAATGCGTTGTCATGGCCAGTGTATGCAAAACTTCGCCCAATATATTTTAATTGGTGCTGTTACGTGAACTAAATATGTATAGGTCTTAACAAACTTTCAAAAGGAGATTTTTAATTTAATATTTACAAAATTTCTCTACACTAGCTTAGGTAGCCAAACTCTCGTTGTTATACAGGATATTTGAGAGCGTGCTCAGTAATCGCAAGACTTAATTCCCTCATCCTTTCGTTGAAGGTAAATACCTTCAACGAAATGAAAAGGTGTTTCAATGAAAAGTGAATGAACTTTCCTAAGTTTTTAGTGCTAGCGTAATCGCAATCACCAAACGCCGACTATCGATGATTGTGATACGTGTACTACTTTAGTAAGGCGTCTGGTTATTTTACATTGATTTCTAGCAGTTTCCTGGCGATATTGTTGTGTTTTAAGTGTAGTGATAAGACTCAATTTCTACTCAGGAGATTTTACCCTCTTATCAATTTCTGTCGGAGAGCAGCACTTTCTGTACTGCTGTGTTTCCAAATTATTAGACTTCAGAGGTGATCGCATATTTGTTGCCTTCTTTGTTTGAAATTGCAGGTTGCAAGCATCCTTCAGTTAGTTTGTTTCACACGTCACTTTTATGAAAATGGATACATTTATGTATGAATAATTATCACCCATGCGGTTAAGGAATGGGATTGAATATGGCGTCGCCTCTATTTACCTCTTGCTCGCACACTGTCGCTATCTATACTCACACCCGCCGGTAAAGACTGCAATAAAATTACGTTACGATATGCGTTTTTCGTACGTTCTATAACTTCAGTCCAATTTGGAATCAATGATAACAAAATGCTATAAACTACAAAATAAAAATTCAGTACGGTTTTGCAATTTGTGAGCTAGACGCGTTTTGCGAGTTTTCTTCATAATTACATACATTTTTTTGTTAGTATTTTTGCATGTCATATTTACCATGCTATTGAGACACGAGTTATCATTTTTAAATTTTTCGTTTTTATGTCTGTCCGCACTAATCTTTAGAATGGCTGAAACAATTTTTGTAAATAATTCATGAACAAATATCAAAAGTGGTCTTGAGTAAGTTTTATCCGAAAAATTTAGAGACATTATTAAAATAGAAATATTGATAAGATAAAATAAATGGTCTTTAATGATTATCTTATGTTTAAATAATATCACATTAATAGATCTCACCTAGACTAAGCCAGAGCAGGTCAGGTACTTGCGTATATAATTATTTTCAAATATTATCCCATTAATAGAACATTTCCAAATAACCGAATAATATAACGTTATAACGATATACCGTTATTAGTGGGTTTTCGCTATTGGTACTGTGCATGTTGACGGGACGGGCTCGATGAGCCGCCAATTCTAATCTTATTATTTATCCGTACGGAATATACATATTATGCTATTTATTCTTAAAACATTTTTTTATTAATTTTATGTACCTACTTAGCTTTGCTGTCGCACGGATAGGCCAGCTCAAACCGGGGTGGTACCATGACCTCACAGAATACTAGCGTGAAGTAGAAGTTTACTTCTGCATTTCGCCTGTAGAGTGCAGGTGGCCGGAGGCACAATGCCCCCCCCCCCTCATCAACATGGTAGCGGAATTAAATGGAACACTATCCCAGGAGGGTACTAGCATCCCTGGATAATCCCTCGCTGAGCATCCACGCCCAAGCTACCCTACTTTTTCTGAGCATGGGTGCTCAGGCTGCCTCGCGTATTCTGCGAGGGGGCAAAATTCCGTTCAAGACGAAACTTGCTCGGGGCAAGCGAAGCAATAAGACAAAGGCAGCCCCTGCCACGCTTTACGTGAATTTCTGCAATATCAGGGGACTTCATTCAAACCTTAACGCCATCCACTACCATCTGTAGACGGCAAAACCGGCCTTGCTCTTTCTAGTCGAGACACAGATCTCCTTTCCGGCTGATACTTCGTATCTCTGCTACCCGGGGTACAAATTAGAACACTCCTTTGTGCCCCGTGCTGGAGTTTGTGTGTATGTCAGAGAGGACTTCTGTTTTCGACGCCTCGGCAGTCTTGAAGGTACGGACCTGTCCATCCTATGGCTGCGCGTAGACAGCGACGACCATCAATTCCAACGACGACCAAGTAATTCCATCACAGTCTGACTCATTGACCACGTCCAAATGGCTGCAGACTCTGTGCATATGCAGAGGTCCCATCTGCAGAGATCGTGATGCTCGGTGATTTTAACGCCCACCACGCTGAGTGGCTTGGTTCTCGTTTAACCGATCATGCGGGTAGACTTTATGACTTTGCCTTGGCATATGGTCTGGCACAACTGGTTACTTCGCCTATTTGACCATCTCCTGACCTCTCATCCGGGACGGATATCAGGTCCCCGTCAATGCCCCTCTTGGCTATTTGGACCATTGTCTGATCCGGAGTACGGTGCCACTCACGCTCCCATCTCAGTTGCGATCTGCAGCTTGCCGCCATGTTTGGCACTATAGGTCGGCCGATTGGGACAGGATACGGTCTTTTTTTGCATCCTACCCTTGGGGGCAGGTTTGCTTCTCGCCGGATGATCCCAACTTGTTGCTGATTATATCGCTGATGTGGTACTTCAGCAAATGGAATTATTTATTCCATCATCTGTGGTGCCTTTCGGAGACAGAACTCAGCCATGGTTTGGTCACATCTGTAAAATTACATCACGCTATAAGCAGGAGGCTACCGGGCCTGGGCTGACGCATCAACGTGCCGGGATGTAATTACCAGCGCTCTTAAAAAGAAATATGATTCTGCCTCCAGGTCCTTCAAAAGTGTCATTGCCACGGCAAAGTCAGTGCACATCAGCAGAATTGGTGAGAAACTAGTTCGCCTTCCTTCGGGAACAGGTGCATTCTGGTCTTTCGCCAAGGCTGTCCAAGGGAACTTCTGTCAGCCATCTCTGCCATCTCTGCACACTTTTTTTGCTTGTAACTTGTCTCTAGATGACGGGGGAACACATCGCCGACCATCCCGCGGTGTGAGTGCTCCATGCAGGAATTGCTGTTTACACAGCGCTCGGTGCTTAAAGCACTCTTCTCCCTGGACGTCAACAAGTCGAGTGGACCTGATGGAGTTCCACCTATTGTACTGAAGACGTCTGCTCCGGAGTTGGCACTGGTATTAACGCGTCTTTTCCAGTACCCCTACTCCCTAGGCGTAGTTCCGAACTCATGAAAGACGGCTTTGGTGCACCCGATCCCTAAAAAAGGCAACCGCTCAGATCCATCCAGCTACAGGCCTATCTATATCACCTCCTCGTTCTCCAAAGTAATGGAAACCATTATTAACTGCCAGCTCATGTACGGCTTACGTAGAGGTCACTCAGTTGGTGATCTTCTAGGTTACCTAACTCATAGGAGGCAGTGGAGTCCAAATGAGAGGCGTTGGCCGTTAGTTTGGACATAGCGAAGGCCTTCGATCGGGTTTGGCACAAAGCGCGTCTTTCAAAGCTACCTTCCGATGAGCATCCAGAGAAATTGTGCAATTGGAATTGGATCACCAGTTTTCTTGCAGAGCGGAGCATCAAGGTCGTAGTAGACGGTGCATGCTCCGATTACAAGCCCGTTAACGCTGGTGTTTCACAAGGCTGTGTGCTATCTCACCAACGCTGTTTCTTCTACATATTAATGATATGTTGCAAACCAGTAACATTCATTGCTATGCAGACGACACTGTACTGGTGATGCTTTATACACCGGCCGTGCCAATATTTCTCGGGAATACGTCCCCGAGTACCGCAACAAACTTGTGTCTGAAGTCGAGACTTTGTTGAACAAAGTTTCACACTGGGGGCGACTAAGTCTAGTCCAGTTCAATCCCCAGAAGACACAAGTTTGCGCGTTTACCGCTAAAAAGAACCCCTTTGTCGTATCTCCTCAGTTTCAAGGCACTCCCCTTGTTGCCTCAGCCAGTATCGGAATCCTCAGTGTCGACATATCGAATGACGTGCAATTTCGTGGTCACTTGGAAGAGAAGGCCGATACCATCCATACCATCTGGATGATTGGCGTTCCACCACTGTGCGATTTAGAAGAAGTTTTCTTCCTCGCACAACTACCTTGTGCACTTGAACTTACCACCATCGAACCGATACGACTTAAAGACCTTCAAGAATAGATCCTACTCTTTTTTAAAAGGCCGGCAACGCATCTGCAATTCCCCTGGTGTTGGAGTTGTTCATGGGCGGCGGTATTCACTTAACATCAGGTGAGCCGCAAGCTCGTTTGCCACCTCTCCTATAAAAAAATAATTGAAAATGTCTCTATGAAAATAGATTAATTCCATGTGAAGTTGGTTTTAGGTGTCCATGAGCTGTATTAGCCATTCCACAAGGTGGACTTTAAGTTCGTTTGTCGTAAATTGAATTAAAAAAAAATTTTATTTAATATTGGTTATATTATCCACTTTTTATAATGTTTTGTCCAGAAAGAAAAATATGTTAATTTTATGATCTCTTTATGAAAATGGATTAAGTCCTAAACTGACTTAGGAATAATAATTTCACCTCTGACAGATTTACAGCGGAGCTTCTGAAAGCGGGTGGAAGACCGGTACTTGAAGTCCTTCAGAAGCTCTTTCATTCCGTCCTCCATGGTGGCACTACACCGGAGGCGTGGAGCAGAAGTGCGGAGGTCTTATTCTTCAAGAAAGGTGACAACGCTCTCTTGAAGAACTACAGACCGATTTCCCTTCTGAGCCGCGTCTACGTGCTGTTTTCGAGAGTCATTACGAATTGTCTCGCGCGCAGAATTGACGATTTCCAGCCTCCCGAACAAGCCGGTTTCCGAAAAGGCTTTAGCACCATGGACCACATACATACCCTTCGGCGAATTATACAGAAATCCGAGGAGTACAATTTGCCACTATGTCTGGCGTATGTGGACTATGAGAAAGCCTTTGATTCCATCGAAATTTGGGTCGGGTTTGGTTTGACTGTCGGTATATCGAAGTGCTAAAGTGCTTGTACAGTAGGGCTACGATGGCTATCCGAGTACAGAACCAGTGTACGAAACCTATCCAATTGCAGAAAGGTGTAAGACAGGGTGACGTAATATCCCCGAAACTCTTCACCACTGCATTAGGAGACGTTTTCAAGCTTCTGGACTGGAAAGGATACGGTATTAACATCAATGGCGAGTATCACCTTCGATTTGCCGACGATATAGTCCTTATGGCCGAATCGCTGAATGACCTAAGCACTATGCTCATCATTCATCATCATCATTACAGCCCTTCACAAGTCCACTGCTGAACATAGGCCTCCCCCAAAGAATGCCACAAAGTACGGTCCTGAGCCACCTGCATCCATCGACTTCCTGCATATCTTACCAGGTCGTCACTCCATCTAGTGGGGGGACGCCCTACACTTCGCCTGCCGGTACGAGGCTGCCACTCGAGAACCTTTCTTCCCCATCGGTTGTCGGTTCTTCGAGCTATATGGCCGGCCCATTGCCACTTCAGCTTACTAATCCGTTGGGCTATGTCGGTCACTCTAGTTCTACTGCGGATATCCTCATTTCTGAGTTTATCACGCAGAGAAACTCCGAGCATAGCCCTCTCCATAGCTCGCTGAGCGACCTTGAGCTTCCTCATCCGGCCAGCAGTGAAGGACCACGTCTCAGTTCCGTATGTCATCACTGGCAACACGCACTGGGTGTACAGTCTTGTTTTCAAGTTTTGAGGTATACCTGACGAGAAGATGTGCCGTAATTTCCCGAACGCTGCCCAACCGAGTTGAATCCGTCGATTGACCTCTCGGTCGAAGTTGGACTTACCTAGTCGGACTATTTGTCCCAGGTAAACATACTCGTCAACAACTTCGAGCTTAGTGTTCCCAACAACTACCGGCATAGGTGTGACATGGACATTAAACATGATCTTTGTTTTGTCCATGTTCATCTTAAGACCTATCCGTTGGGAAACACTATTGAGGTCATTGAGCATAGTGCTTAGGTCCTCCAGCGATTCTGCCATAAGGACTATATCGTCGGCAAATCGAAGGTGAGTGATGTACTCGCCATTGATGTTGATACCGTATCCTTTCTAGTCCAGAAGCTTGAAAACATCTTCCAATGCAGCGGTAAAGAGTTTCGGGGATATGACGTCACCCTGTCTTACACCTCTCTGCAATTGGATAGGTTTCGTACTCTGGTTCTGTACTCGGATAGCCATCGTAGCCCTACTGTACAAGCACTTCAACACTTCGATATACCGACAGTCAACTTGGCATCGCTGAAGGGACTGCAGCACCGCCCAAATTTCGACGGAATCAAAGGCTTTCTCATAGTCCACATACGCCAGACATAGTGGCAAATTGTACTCTTCGGACTTCTGTACAATTTGCTGAAGGGTATGTATGTGGTCTATGGTGCTAAAGCCTTTTCGGAAACCGGCTTGTTCGGGAGGCTGGAAGTCGTCAAGTCTGCGCGCGAGACGTTTCGTAATGACTCTCGAAAACAGCACGTAGACGCGGCTCAGAAGGGAAATCGGTCTGTAGTTCTTCAAGAGAGCGTTGTCGCCTTTCTTGAAGAACAAGACCACCGCACTTCTGCTCCACGCCTCCGGTGTAATGCCACCATGGAGGACGGAATTAAAGAGCTTCTGAAGGACTTCAAGTACCGGTTTTCCACCCGCTTTCAGAAGCTCCGCTGTAATTCCATCCTCGCCTGGGGCCTTGCCGTTTTTAAGGTGCTGGAGAGCCATTCTAATCTCGCTCAGACTGACGTCCGGGATATCATCGGAATAATGTCGGATAAGACTCGCTCTTGGATCGTTACTCACACTTGCGTGCGGCTCCAACGATGACGTGTACAGCTGCCCATAGAACCTCTCAATCTCACTCAAAATCTCAGGTGCCCCGGAAACGATGCTGCCACATTCTGTCTTCAGCTTTGACAGTTGGCGCTTTCTGGCAGACAGATCTCTGGCAAAGACTTTGGAGCCTTGGTTCCGCTCGATCGCTTCTTCAATACGAGCTGTATTGAAGTTGCGTAAGTCCCGCCGCATGCATTTGGAGATCTGTCTGTTCAGATGCCTGTATGCTGTCAAGTCTGTTGAAGAATGTAGCTTCATCTCCCGTCTAACAGCCATGAGATTAAGAGTGTGATCGGAGAGTTTTTGTGTTCTTCTGCGGCGGGTCTTGCAGAACTTAGCTCCGACCGCATGGACAGTTTCCACGAGCTTGTCATTCATGTCGTCCACTTCATTGCAGTCTTCTAGGCACTGAAAACGGTTTTGTAACTCGAGCTGAAAGGTTTCGGGACTTTGGAACAGAGCACGAGGGGGACGGAGCGTTGACTTCATTAGACGAAACCTCTCCAACTTAATGTTTAGGTTCAGTGTGCCTCTAACCATTCGGTGATCGCTACCAGTTTTCACCCTCGCGATCACGGAGACATCACTGAACAGTTGTCGTCTGGTCGTCATAATGAAGTCAATCTCATTTTTTGTCGAACCGTCGGGGCTCGACCAGGTCCACTTCCTGTGGGGCCGCTTCTGGAAGAAAGAGTTCATCATAAAGAGTCCCTCTTTCTCCATGAAGTCGGCCAGCTGCTGGCCCCTTGGGTTCCGTTGCCCTATTCCAAATTTCCCCACTTTCACCTCACCGTTCTCTCTTGTGCCTAGTTTTGCATTGAAGTCTCCCATTAACACCGTATATTGGGTTTTGGAGGAATGCATGGCTCTAGAGATATCCTCATACATTTCCTCCACCTCCTGATCGGGGTGTGCCGAGGTTGGTGCGTAAACCTGTATGACCTTCAGCGAATACCGTTTGGTGATTCTGAGTATAAGGTACGCAACCCTCGTCGACACACTCCCGATCTTTACAACGTTGTTAACGAGAGACTTGTGGACGATAAATCCGACACCTCCTTGGGACAGATGGTCGCCCTCCCGGTGATAGAGCAAGTTGCCGGATTCGAGGATTACCGTGTCCTCCCCCTCTCTTCGGACTTCGGATAATCCTATAATATGCCAGCGTAACTTGTCTATCTCTTCTTCCAGCTCCACAATCTTCTCGTCAGTCCTCAGGGTGCGTGCGTTGTATGTTGCCAGGTCGAGTCATCGTAGGTGGCAACCGAACCTCCACCGGAGATTCTTAGCACCCCCTGCCCCGCCGTTACCATGGTCGCCACCGTAGCCAGGAATAGCGGGGCCGCCGGGGACTAGGGGCCGTTTATTATTGTCATTGCTCATGGGGGGTATATTGCCATAGTTGCCACGCTTGGCGAGCGGGTTGGCAACCGCAGTTTTTTTTTTTATTGTTATTTTGGCTATTATCAGGAAGATGCTGCTGCCCATCTCCTGCCTGTTTCCCTTTGTCGCCTTTTACGACACCCACGGGAAGATATGGGGTAGTGGATATTCTTAACCGCCACTACACGGAGATTTGTTGTCAAATCTACTGAACACTGCAGCTTTATATCCCGTCTAACAGCCATGAGATTAAGAGTGTGATCGGAGAGTTTTTGTGTTCTTCTGCGGCGGGTCTCGCAAAACTTAGCTCCGACCGCATGGACAGTTTCCACGAGCTTGTTATTCATATCGTCCACTGCATTGCAATCTTCTAAGCACTGAAAACGGTTTTGTAGCTCGAGCTGAAAGGTTTCGGGACTTGGGATTAGAGCACTTAAACTGTATAATATATTTTATATTCCTTTACATATTTATTGCAGATAATGTTTGATGTTGGGCTAATTTAGTGTATAATTAAAGTAGTAAAGGAGCAGTAAAATTAAAGAAAAGCAATGAAATAGAAAATTAAATCGAAGCACACGGCTTATTAAACATCTAAGTTATTTTATTGCGATAGTCCGTACTGAAAATTCTGTAGAAAAATATTAAACCCGTTAAAATATACGTATTGTATTCGGCGAGTGTATAGCTTGAGGCGTCAATATTCTACGTGACCAGTTCCTTGTGTCGCTTCCAAGGAAACATGTGTCGGAAGTGAGGACTATCTATTTGCCCATAGAATGATGACTGTGTGTACTATTGAATTATTTAGGTACATGCGAATCGGGAACATGCGATTGCATCTACATGGACTACTGTATAGCATGAATGATATAAGCTTAAGTGAATGTAGTATAATAATGATAATGCTTTAAAAATAATATTAATTAGTTTGCATTACAATAACTTGAATTCTAGTTACTTATGTATATATTTGTATGAAAAATTTTAATGACCTCATTCTTATGAGCTCTGAAATGAACGAAGAAGATCTTGGATTATGAAAAAGTATGTTTTAAAGAAGATGGCAGATTAAAAAAAACAGATAGAGAGCAGTGACGATGGACCACATGTAACATCAATCAATCAGTAACGTACAAATTAAATCTTATATCCTGGATATGTGACTTAATTAACAAGTCTAGTGGTGGTACCACTACCACCACTAGACTTCCTATCCCCACGGATAGGAAGTGGCGATATAATTACCGTAAATTGAATTAAGTTTCAGATCCCAAAATTAGGAAAACTTATTATCATATGAGTTATATTAAAGTTTTATTGAAAAAAAATGGTAAATACATTTAAAAATGATAGAAAACACTGTAGCCCTTATCAGCATTGGCTATTGTTTGGTTCAGCTTGTTTCATTGTATTTCCTTTTCCTTTGAATACTGGTATCTAATTTATTGCATTTTATACAGTGGTTTTCTGGTTGCTGTTTGGGTCAAGTCATGATAAACAAAAGGATTTATTAGTGAAAGTATAGTAATAAATAAATAATAGTTTACAAAAGCAAACAAACAGGCTTTATTAGATAACCGAACTAAAAAGTAGATAATAAATTTCAATAAGTTTAAAATAAGAAAATAGTAATCAACATAAAAAAAATTTTATAAAAAAGCGTGGTTTTGAACTGGCAGAAATATTTGTTGTTTTCTTAATTATTCGTAAAACCTGAGGATCCTGGCAAGGATAATAGGACAAACTATTTAAATGATTGCATTGTCATGTGATGTGCTTCTGTAGGTATGTGGGTATATACAAGCTTTTGGAACACTAGCATTTACACGCTTGAAGTCCGAGCATTCACAGTTGATTAAGACTTTGATGCTTCAATTTGCGAGGAAACTGGGGACAATTTTTCGGGAAGCCTTGAAAGAATCGTTTTATTCGAAATAAAAGGAAAGCTTTGAAAGAATCTTTTGTACCAAACCCGATCGAAGGGCTTCGCTATTTCCAAAAACACTGCCGTCTAAATTAAAATAAGGGGCATACAATAACGTCCCATATTAGTATCTGTATGTGTAGGACTTACCTAGTGGGACAAATAGTCCGACTAGGTAAATCCAACTTCGACCGAGAGGTCAATCGACGAATTCAACTCGGTTGGGCAGCGTTCGGGAAATTACGGCACATCTTCTCGTCAGGTATACCTCAAAACTTGAAAACGAGACTGTACACCCAGTGCGTGTTGCCAGTGATGACATACGGAATTGAGACGTGGTCCTTCACTGCTGGCCGGATGAGGAAACTTAAGATTGCTCAGCGAGCTATGGAGAGGGCTATGCTCGGAGTTTCTCTGCGTGATGAACTCAAAAATGAGGATATTCGCAGTGTGACCGACATAGCCCAACGGATTAGTAAGCTGAAGTGGCAATGGGCCGGCCATATAGCTCGAAGAACCGACAACCGATAGGGAAGAAAGGTTCTCGAGTGGCAGCCTCGTACCGGCAGGTGAAGTGTAGGGCGTCCCCCCACTAGATGGAGTGACGACCTGGTAAGATATGCAGGACGTCGATGGATGCAGGTGGCTCAGGACCGTGCTTTGTGGCATTCTTTGGGGGAGGCCTATGTTCAGCAGTGGACTTGTGAAGGGCTGTAATGATGATGATGATGATGATGATGTGTAGTAAAACATACTTAACAATCAACTTTACAATAATCTTTATGTATTATGTCTAAAAATATTGTTGGTCCGTGGCAAAGCAAAAAATCATTTAAATGGTACAGCATAACTAAGAGGATAATAAAATAAAATAATATCTGCTTCAGATGATGATGATTATAATGGTGGTGGTGATGATAAAGATGATAAAAAAGAAGAAGATGATGATGATATTTACGCAACTTTTTGAATGTAAAGATAGAAAATAAGGTGTTTTCCGAATCTGTAGCAACAAATATCGTGTCCAAGTGAATTAAAAATGTTTGTATTTTTATTTTTTGGCATATGATAAGTATCTAATGTCTAATTCTATTATTGGAATAAACTATAAGTGAGATAGCATAAATTTCATTCAAACTACTCTTCAGTGAGATGAAATTGAATACGATGACACTTGAAAGTTTGTCTAATCAATTTGATTGCTTCAGCCCCGTGGCTAAGAGGTTTGCGATACTGTTGGTCATAGGTTAGAATCAGCATGGTGCTTAACTTTGTACATGGTTTTGTTTTAATGTAGTTCTAACATAAGAAGTAGTTTTATTTTTATTTCAAAATACATTTATGTTAAAATAAATAGTTACGTAATTTATTATATGCGGCATTTTGTTTGGTGAATAAATCCTTTTCTGGAAGCAAAGTACTGCGTAAATAATTTCTATTATCAATATTCACGATTATTTCGGGACTTAATTGATCAAGTCACTCAAAGTTTGAAGAAGGCAGAACTTAACGTGAATGCAGTTGTGGCCACAAGAGTCACACTCAGAGATTTGTTTGCGTCTAGTTAAATGTTCATTCAAACTTTACTTCGACAACTACTTGGACGTTGTTGTCCCATATTATTGTTAAAGTACGCTTAAAGTCATTTTTCTTTCACTGCTTTTAGTTAAAGTGTTTTATAAATATAAAATCGATTTTACATCTATATTTAATCTTAAAGCTTACAGTTGAAACGCTTACATTGAATATGTGTAAAGATAATAATGGCAGTGATAACAGATGCCAGTTTGATGGTGGCAATGACCATCGTATATGGCGATGACATAATATGTGAAATACCTAGACGATAGTGCAATTCAAAGGACTGATAGAGAGGAAGAAGGAACATTGATATTGTGGTAGTACATAATTTGGTCTACGAAAAGCTGTATATCAGTGTGCCATGTGGTGGCGGCATAAAATAAATCTAAATCCCTCACCCGAATCCTTTTACGCTTGGCATATAATTCCCAGCTCGGCTACAGGCAGCAGTGTCAAAGTTGCAAAACGTCTGATACCGTGGTCGTTAATCCGCTGTAAAGCGTTATACGAGTATCTCTACGGAGGTTGTCTGTATTCAACAGTAAAGCACAAGGTTGTATTTTATTTTTTAAGGATTCTATTTCCTTAAAACACTCAAAAATCAAAGGAAGTATGTGCCCAGCAGTGCAATAAATAACAATATATATAGTATAACTATATATATAGAGAGTGTAACTTTGTTTTAGTAGTACGAGTATTCGAAGATGTGTCATGTTTGCGCGTATGAAAGTGCGGGCACAGGACAATATTTTGGCACCGTAGTTTTACTCAAAAGTTTATAGTTTATACGTTGTAGAGCCATGTTGCAGCTATATTATGGTTGTAGCACGAATTGGTCGACTGGACCGGGGAAGGGCCACGCTCACACAGAATACCAGCGTCAAATAGCAGCTTAATACTGCTGTGTTCCGTATGGTGAGTGTAGAGAACCGGAGACCCTTTTTAATGGAAACGATGCATTCCATCTTAGTCATCACGGGTGACAACGCATCTGCATTTTGATTCGTAATTGAAGATAGATATAGATGCCTAAGCCTTATACTATAAAAAAAAACACAAAAGTTAAACTTTAAACAGACATAAGTTTTTGAAGTTTCATATTATGTTATTTTTTTATAAATACGTTTACCACGGGGAGGGTTCAGAGAAATTGTTTGGATTAATTCCAGCTGCTGAATTACATCATCGTTCACTGCGACAGAACTCGAAATTCCATTCTCATTATCTCAATGTTTGGGAGTCTACTACTGTGCAATTTACGCGGAATTTTCTGCGTCGCATGGCCAAACTGTAGAATTTACTGTCAACATCGGCTTTGGGTCTCTAAGGTCTCTAAGTCGTCATCAAGTGAGCCACATGCTAGTTTGCCTCCTTTTCCATAAAAAAACATCGCTTGAAAGTGGTAAAGGAGCTCTCAGATTACGGTAAGTGTTGCAGAATGTATGAACACCTGCTACTAACTTCAATCCAAGGAGGCATATGTACTTTGTCATCTCTGAGGAATGGCATAGTATGCCTCGTAGCTTGTAATACTGGCAATTCATTCTCTTCAAACAGATATACAAAAGTGAATGGACTTCTACTTGGCAACTGAAATAGCTGGACGATTTGACCTACTCAGAAGATCCACTTGACAGAAAAAGAACCTACGACTACGTATTACATAGTGAATTATAGAGTTTCATAGTTTTAACTAATGTATATTAATAGTAGATTTTTTAAATTTTAAAACATTTTTTTTATAGGGTAGGGTGACAAACGAGCACACAGTCCACCTGATGATAAGTGGTTGCTGCAGCCCATAGAAATCTACATTTATCCTCAACAAAGAATCAAAATACAGATGCGTCGTCACCCGTGAGGACTAAGATGGAATGCCTCTTTTCCAGTAAAATGGGTCTCCGGTTCTCTACACTCACCATACGAAACACAGCAGTATTAAGCTTCTATTTGACGCTGGTATTCTGAGTGAGCGTGGCCCTTCCCCGGTCGAGCCGACCCATTCGTGCTACAACTATACTACTAATATACGAGTAGCTGCAGCATGGCTCTACTACGTATAAAACATTATTAAATCTGAATAATTTTGATGGACCGTACAATAATATTTTTAACAAGTTGACTCTTAAGAAGAAGTCATAAAATATCATAAATAATATTTCAAAGGTATGGAATGAATCGTATCTTCCTTAAGAAACATTTTTTGTATTAGCTTCGCAAGCAATAACTGCGAAACAATGTAAAATGAAACCAAGAATGTTGGTTTGGGTTGTAAACCTCACTCGAAGTAAGGAAATTTCTCAAAGAACGTTGTTTCTAAATTAAAACAATCTCATAATTGCACATTCCCTAAGTTCTTTGATGCAGCGTATCTCCCACGGGTGTTTAAGAGGGGCGGGGGAAGCGCTAGGCGGGAAGACGGCTTGGGAAGTTTTGAGGCGAAGTTAAGCCGATTAAGTGTCATTTCCGTTGCGGAACTAGCACTGTTCATTAAATATTTCGAGCGACTTAATTGTCGAGGTTGTTTCTGTTGTGTCAAGATGTGGACAATAATGTTTTAACGTGTTGACATTTTCAAATTATTCTGAAAAATAAGCATCTTAGAAATAAGATCATTTTAACTGAAAACCCAAGCAACACAAAATTATGCTTTCCATACTTTAGGTCTATAAAGTCTGTAAATATTAAATAGTTAAGATAAATGAGGACAAATTAAATACGTTGCCAGTTTTATGTTAAGTTAGAAAAAATAATCAATGCTATTCGAGTGTTTATTTACTATTTATATTCAATAATCTACTCCAGATTTATGCAAGCTGCAGCTACATTATGGTTTATATATATATATAAACCGAAACGAGGCATTCCATCTTAGTCCTCAGGGGTGACAACGCATCTGTGTTTCAAGTCAGCTAGCTATATGTTCTCTTACGTGAGTTTTTATACACCGTTTTGTTTGCTCTATATATAGGATGTGTTTATACGGGGTTATGTGTGGTGTTGTTGCGAAATTCATATCTTTCGATAATACTTTTACTTTCGTATCGTCCAGAGTTTGTTTTGACAGGTTATAGACCACGCGTTGTTTATTATTATTCGCGTCTGTGGTCAACGGTTGCGTTCCGTTCTTACGTTGACATTGATATTGGACATTTGAATTGGTTGTTAGTTTTTGGTATTTATCTATATGTTTATTTATGCATTCATTGTATTTAGTTGTCTCACGTTTATCTAAAGTTTGCAATGCAATTCTTATAATCAAATGTCAACAAAACTGTCTTTAAATCAATGTACAAAATGCCTATGTTTTTATTTATGAAACATAGATCGGTTTTTGCTAAATCATCGTTTTCAATAACTTTTTACTCGCTTGATTTAAGATCATAGCGCTTTCTCGAATGTCTTTTTAGTAGATATCAGATATCAGATTAGTAGATAGGGAAAAATACGACTCAAGCCACGAAAAGAATTTGTGACGTTTATGGACCTCATGCAGTGTCAGTAAGAGTAGAACAAAGTTGGTTCAAGTGTTTTCATTCCGGGAATTTTGATGTCAAAGATACAGCTCGCTCTGGTCGTCCTCATACGGATAAAGTCTATGCCAAAAAAAGTGGAACAAGATCGGCATACTAGTAGTTAAAACATAGTTTTGATCCATTTGATAAAGTCTGGCCATACAAAAAAGCTCGATATTTGGCTACCACACCAGCTCCCTAAAAGAAACCTAATAAATCGTGTACTCATTTGCGATTCTCCTTTGAAACGTAATGAAACCGAACCATTTTTAAAACGATTGATCACTGGTGATGAAAAGTGGATCACCTACGATAAGAGCGGGCGAAAAAGATCATGGTCAAAGGGTAGTCAAGTTCCGCAGACTTTAGCGAAACCCGGATTAACATGCAATAAAATGATGCTGTATGTATGGTGGGATAGGATGGGCATCGTTTATTAGGAGTTTTTACCGCTCGGCAAAACCATCTATTGAGATCCCATGATAACGCCAGACTACACATATATTTGGCCACTCAGTAATAATTGAGAGAGCTGAGGAAGTGTTAATATATTGACTGACTTGAAACACCAACGCTCCGGAAAGTCTGCAGTTTGTGATCATATCCTAGACGGCCCCCGCCATTATATTATATTTGATAGACTACAAAATCTTGCAATAGAATCAAATCCTGCCCAGAAGGCTAATGAAATTAAAAAAAAAAACAATTTCAAAAATAATTTTAATATAGGCTGGTATCCACTACCTGCTTGGATTCCTGTAAAATTAAAACTAAATAGAAGCATGTCACTGCAAGACTTGAAGACAGTAAGTTCATTCTGCATAGATCGGACCAAAACTAATAATTAAAAAGCAGAAAGTACTCTGGGTTAACTCTAACATCAGGACTTCAATCATCTCGGTCTCCTGTGATCATGGGCGCTGGAAAGCAACCGAAACGTCGGAAATTAAAAAATAGAAAGCGATAAAATCCGTAAAAGTAGTTTTTACCAATGCGTAGTGTTCGTGTAAATATAAGAAATCATTATAAAACATTAAGCTGTGTGTATGCTATCTGTGTCCTTGCCAAATTTTACTAAAAAGCTAGCTATACCCGCGACTTTGTCCACGTTGCTTACAAACATCTCTGAACACGTAGTGCTTATAAAAATCGTTGTTTGTTAAAACTTTAATAACTTTATATTAAATGAAGATATCGCAATAATTTCTTTTCGATAAGGGCCAAGTGTCTAAGAAATAAAACCTAATTGAAATATATTCAGTAGTTATATATTTTATTTGTATATAGAATGTGCCTACGGTTAGGAAGGATAAGAATATTGAAACATTACATGTAAATTTTGAAACCATCCCCTTTTTTACACACTTGAGGGGTGATTTAAAAAAAATCTGAAACACGTATTTCTTTATTATATAGCAAAAGCATTAATATGAATTTTCATATCCTTCATCTTGATAAATGATGGGTTCCCCATACAAAATTTCATTCCCTATTTCACCCCTACAGAATTTTTTGAGAGAAGTAGCCTATGTCCTTCCACGAGATACAATCTATATCCTTACCAATTTTATATATTTTATAAAATTTGTTAAGCGGATAAGGCATGAAAAGGTATACAGTCAAAGAAACAGAACTGCCTTCGCATGATATATAACATTATAGTATAGTATGGATACCGTATTAGTGTTTGCAATCGTTCGTAAACCCGATAAAGAGAAAGAAGTAGGTTAGGAATAGGGCCTTCTGTGAACTGTAATCTTAAATTTAATAAAATTAAAATATGAGTTTATATCATTTTTCAATTGAAACTAAAACGCTGCTCTAATATTTTTTTTTAATTTGAGATCTATATATGATAAATTGACATCATATAGTTGCTAATAAACTTCGGAACCAAGTGCAGAGCAGATACTCTGATATTGCTGCTATGCAATTGCGATTTTGAATTATGGATGGGTTTTCCACTATAAGTCGGTTGTCACAGACACAGATCGCACCAATTTTATGAGGTACACTCTAGAAAATAAAAAAAATATATTGTCTTTAAGTATATTCTAGAAATGATAGTTTTTGTTTTACCAGTTTTAGCATATTTTCATAAAAAATAATAAAATATGTTAAGGTATTTCTTTGAATCTGCTGCTTATGGGAACATAATAAACGTTAGTTTTTTTTGGACAAACGTACAAAAACGACAAACCCCATTCGTGCGGGCAGAAAGTCCATTACAGTCAATTCGTCTAGACGCGGGCACGTGTTGAAACTATTCTCACGGGTAAACGAATTACCTTCGCTAGATAAATAAAAGAAGTCGATGAGTTCACGGATAAACCGAATTAAAATTAACGCAAAGTAGAAAAAAACATTTCTAAGCAGAAATGTGCTTTTATAGCGCCGTATTTTATCTAGTTTTTCATAAATTTTATCTGCGTTTTCGCTTTGAAGATATTCAATGACATGACAAATATTAAAGCAGCAAAATATTTCAAAACATAGATCAAGAACGAAATTATCAAAAGATCACTGAGTTACAACTATATTAAATGCTTTATACTTTTTAGACTTTTAAATACTTTTTTAATGAATATTAAGTAACTTTTTATTTTTTGTAACGAATAATAAATAAGTTAATTTTATTTTGTTAACATTGTATATTCTTCACCTTCAAAATAAACAACATTCATTGTGTTTAACTTAATAAAAGAGAAACATTTTATTGATAAAAATAACTCATTACATTAAACACAAAACAATTTGTGATTTGCGGTTTCGTTACCAGCAAATGTCGGTAATCGACGTTCCGTAATAAAAAACATCAATTAAGACTAATTTGTAAAACGGATCCATAATTTGTGCCCAGATGTGTTTCTCAGAAAAAAGAAAATGCACGAAAACGAACGATTCATACGGTTATAAAATAGTACAGTAATAAAATGTTGAGGGCGCGTAATATTTCACTTAAATGTATGTGTGTATGCTCGCGGCGTAAGAAAATTCACTACTACATATCATTCCGTGGGTATCTTTAGAAGCGACAGAAAAAAAACTCAAACAGGTGATGGGAAGCAGAATCTAACTAAATCAACTGTCCTGATTCTGTCAACCCGTCTGCCAAGCATGACAGCTGTAGCAATACCCACCCAAATTACATTTCTTTCCCTTAACACGATTTTTTGATCCACTACCTAGAAGTTTTTTTCAAGAACGTGACAAATGGACTACATAAATTGAAGAACTTGATCAATACTTACCTGCCTCACTGGTAATATTGTGCCTCATTATAAGTCTGTGAGATTTAGGTCGGATTTACTGATTATTATACTGCCATTGGCCAAACGCCAGAGTTCTGGTTGTTGATAAGCAAGGTGTATCACATACAGGTGAGCTTAGTATTTGGAGTTCGTATATCCCTCAGTGTACTAACCAAAACCGTGCGTGCTTTAAGTTACGTCAAGAGAGGATTTTGTTATGCGAATTATCTAAATACATTAATATTTAAATGTGTTCATTATAATTTTCATTAAAATATTCAGTAAGAACTATTTTTCAGGTACTTGCTTACATTATCTAATAACACAAAATTCAATATGGAAACTCGAAAATTAATGCATTACCTGATTTTGTATATGGGCAGTAAATAGTATAAATATTTTTAATAGATTTTTAACTTAAAACTGTATGAAAAGAATAAACTCATGTATTTTTATGTATTTCTAATCTATATAATATCTAATGGAACCCTAAAATATAATGAATTTCACGCGATTACGTAATCCAGCAATTTAATAACGCAGTTTGTGTTAATTTTCGCCACATGAGGGGCGAATGTTTGACGGTCTTTCTTGAGGCTTACTTTTTCAATATCCCAAATCTCGGACCTAATGGCCGCCAGATGGCAAGTTGGGCAAAGTGATGCTATCAAAAAGCGATAGGCGGTGGTTTTCTCGGTTATCGGAGCACTTTGCGCATCGTTTCTGACATGGGTCAAGTTATACAACATGTTGTACACAGGTTTACACAACTTCTTTACTGTATGTTTTATCTAACAAGACTTAGGTAAGTAATTTCTTAATATTGGCTTAAAATTTGTTTAGAATAGTTGAAATGAAAGCTTTTATGTTTTTTAAAAACTTAATTATTTAAATAGACATTTCACAGGGTATCATACATAGTTTGGACTCCCGCTTCCCACAAATTTATGTACTCTTTGTTTTGTTTATAAACAAAATTATGTTTTTAAAAGATAAAATATTCATTGTACTATTTGTGGGAGAAAATAATAAAAGTTTATTTTTATTTTATTTTTATTTTTTGCATTTGATTTGCACTAAATGGTGATACAAACGCTTGGTTTTTCTTGCCCTCAACACATTTTAAGACACTCGAATTTCTCTTACATCTTAGAGACATTTTATATGTGCACATGTATTGCACACATTGAGCAATAAATTTAGGCCATTTAACACCATTTCCATGTGATTTGAACACGGACAGCCAATAGTCGGAAAGCCGACCAATCGTCGAGCCACTGGGCTAGCAAACTCTTGATATTTGTCTCGTGTATAGTGAAGTATTGGCATTGTTACCACAATTATATAAATATCTTACAAAAGATAGCATGTTATAAAAACTATAAATTACATTTATTGACGTAAAAAAAATTATAGCAGATAATCATATTTTCACTAGACCAGCTTAAGTTTAATGTTTTATTTAAAATAATTTCTGATATGTTAGCGACATGCTTCTTTTTCGCGTAATTCTTTTAAATTTCACAGCATGTTTGAAAGTTCAAGGCTGATATAGGAATGAGAAATGGGGAATTATATTACATCGTTCAAATAATTTTAAGAAACAGAAGCGGCATTTTAGATGCCCGCATGCATTGTTATTCAGTCGACGAAGGCTAAGGCGCGCACGCCCCGCAGCTTATCGTCGGCCCTCAGCCGTAGCAAATTAAATAAATATTCATTTAATGAGCGGAAATACAATGCATGCTTACACTTAATAATTACTTTGTCTAGTATGTAGCGTATAGTATATATACTTAATAAGTTCTTTAACAAAATAACGAATATTTTTGAGTCATATCAAGTTTAAAAGAACGGTTTAGCCGGTTTCTTTATAACCCTGTTGCAAAAACGAGAAGGTCTACTATATTCGACCTGCATGTTTTTTTGTATGTTCATCGAATTTTTGGAAACAGCTGAAGCGATTTTAATGATTCTTCTTTTATTAAATATATATTTCAGGTGTAGTCCAATATTTTAGAACAAATTTCATCTCTACGGTTTAAAAATAAGGATGAAGTTTTTAATGTTACTATTTAGATAAAATTCTACTTGTTACCATGGACTTGTGATATTTCATTGTTCGCCAAAAAGGGTAAAATAATGAAACTTCTCTTTAAAAAAGGTAAAACCATCTACAAAAATAAAAAAATAATTTCCACACTTCCGAAGTCACATCTGGATTTTAATAATTCTTTTTTTTTTCATTCATAGGGATTTTCTTCAGAGGTGGTTTCATATCAATTGGTATAAAAATTTCTTAGTGTGGAAAGTAATAAATACGTAATAACTATTTAGATGACATTCGTGTTGTCGTCAACTTGATTTTGAGTTATTCATTAGTTTATTCAAAATTAAGTAGTCGCGGTTTGAGAACAGTTATTTGACTACTTTCGAGAACTGCTCTTCTTTTAGTGGCGTTAATAACATAGCAAGAAGATTTTTTTATAAAAAGAAAAAAAAACAACGGATACAGACATCTAGCGCCCTTTCACTCACCACCTTGCTTTTATGTGCTCTAGCTGTTGTCACAGAAGCCCTTACAAGCGTTTGACTTTCTTTCACATGGAATCCTTGAAAGTGCAGCGAAAAATTTATAAGCTTGTATTCCTACATAAAATATCAACAACATAATCCAATGAGAGTAGCTATTTGAAACAATCAATATTTCTGTACCCTATAAAGTTCCCCGACAGCAAATAATACATACACCATTTTAGAATAAATGTTGGGAATTTTTTTCGGCACCTTGAATTTTTAGCAAGAACAGTGAAATCAATGAAGAACCGTGTGCGGAGAAATTGTATGACTTAATTACTCCATCTCACTTTTATCATTCGAAAACCAAACGCTCGGCTAGTCTCCATTTTTTGTTGTCAACATACTACGTATTTGTACAAAACCCACCGGTCTGGTGATGTGAAAGCGTATATGCTAGAGGTCGGAATTCGTCGTTTGAATTGGCCAGCTTGAAGTACTGACCTAAATCCTATAGAGCAAGTATGGGACGTTCTGAAACGACGAGTGAGATCAGTGCAGCTGGCTTCGCAGACCCTCAGAGAGTTAAAGAATGTGATTAACGCGGAGTGGAAATGTATTTTGCAAGAAACCATGACAGATATACTCGCTAGCAGGCCCAGACGAATGCTGGCTGTGATTTCAGCAGGGAGGGGGGGGGGGTAACACTCCATATTAAACTATTATCTGATTTTATTTTATTAAAGAAAAAACAAACAAAAAACGTGTTTAACTTTTACTTAGCGAGCCGTTACACTTCCACATTAGTTCTCATTAATTTAATCAAAATGTTACGATAAAACTGACGAAAACGATTTCCTCTAAGTATAAGACCAACTTAAATTATCAAATAATTTATTAGTAACAATAAAATATTTGTACGTGGTAGAGCCATGCTGTAGCTATATTAATAGTATAGTTGTAGCACGAATGGGTCGCCTTGACCGGCGAAGGACCACGCTCTCACAGAACAACAGCGTAAAATAGCAGCTTAACACAGCTGTGTTTCGTATGGTGATTGTTGAGAACTAGAACCTCATTTTACTGGAAAAGAGGCATTCTATCTTAGTCCTCCAGGTGACAACGCATCTGTATTTTGATTATTTATTGAGGATAGGTGTAGATGTCTATGGGTTACAGCAACCACTTACCATCAGGTAGACAGTGTGCTCGTTTCCCTATCCTATAAAAAATAAGTTCTTTACTTAGGTGCCCGTTTTTATTGCAAAAGAGTTTAGTTACATAATTATATTAAGGGGAACACCCCTTAATATAATTATGTTTTAAATACGTTATTTCTTTTGTAGTTTATCTATGTTATTCTTTTACGTTGAATTTGTGTGAATATTTCGATGCTAATAAAAATAAGAGACATTATATGTACGCCAAGCAAACAGATAAGAACAGATGAGTTTTGCTGTAAGTGTTCATGATAGACGCGTGCTCTCTTATACCTTTGTACAATGATCTGAGTGGGAACGTACGGCTTGTTCCGTATGAACACATCCTTTGAAGCGGTCGGGCGGACGGCCTTTGAGCGCTCCAGCACTAACGCATTTTGATAGTAGTATCGATTTGAACTACACTGAATAGATTTTACTTTATTCCTTTTTTAGTTTTGTGGATACATTTTGTATTAAGAGATATACTTTGTGAAAACATAGGTACTGTATTAGGATCTTATTCATAAAGCATTTATTTACTAATATAGATTTAAAATTAACAATTAACCTTTTCCTTGTTTAGAGTCTAGAACGCAGGATGCATTTCTTCGTGAGTGGTTGAATTTAGTTCTTGGGTAAGAAAATAATCTGTTCTTAATCCAGAATTTTAAATCATTCATTGTTTAGTAGTTGGTAAAAACTTTCATTCTTTTACGACCCTTATGCAAATCGGGCCACTAAATAGCAATTTATTTTAAGATACTTTTATCAATCAGTTACGGAATAGTTCAGTTGATGACCATTTTCTACTATATCCTATAAAATCACAGCGAGGAGAACCATCAAACATGTCAAACGTGATTTCGATAAATCTACTATTGTATTAATATTGTATGTTTAGCGTAGGGTCAAACTGAGAAAAAAATATAGTCTTCCACCCAAAACACGGTCAACATGTACTAGTTACTACCTCCTTGTTCAAAGAAAAAACACTAAAAGCTGCGCTGAGGTACCAATGAGCTCGGTAGGCATATCAGTGTCTCAGTTATTTTAATGCATGATGTATTTCATTATAACATTTTTAATATGGCATCCCTTAAAGTCCTTTTACGACTTCAGCCGACCAAAATTTTAAATCAGTAACAGGCTTACGTTTGACCAAGATACATGTTAGTTTAAATGGTGATAAGATCATAGATGTAAACCTTGAAATTTATGTATTTATTGTGTACGTAACAAAATAAAGCAAATAATTATTTTCTAATATAAATTCATTGTACACGTACATTTTTAAAATAAAGCGCTATGAGTTTATACTGTGTAATATACATAATATTAGATCCCATTAATCGAACATTCTATTTGTCTTTTGACTTCTGACCCTATCCCGCTTGCGAAGGCAGAGCGTTCGAGAATTTCAATTTAGGAGAAGAATGTGCCGACATAACGTGTGGCTCGAGATATTTTGATAGGACATGTTCTTCGTGAATAAATCTTTTTCAACATATTAAAAAATATTTAAACGGTTTTAGGTACATATTTAATATCACTTTAATATAAAATGTAAGTGCTAGAGAAATTTTAAAAAGCAACTTTATTGAAACCGAATCAGTGTTGATCATTTCGTTTATTATTCAGTGTTTAAGACGATTATTTTCTGTAGTTAGAAAAATATACATGTACAAAAAATATACATATCTCGTTTAAATGGGAAATGGAGTTTCAGTTCATTATAATAGTCGTCGACAAAAATTTATTTTTAACATGTAAATTTGTTAATCTGTAACATGGAAGTTCAAAATTTGCATAAATGTTCTACGGCGTGTAAAGTCCACCCGTTCTTTCCTTTTCCGCCCGTAAGCATAAGATCAGAGCAATGAACTCTTTTTGCCCTAAATCTCCTTACTCGGAGGAGGTCTTCTTCCCAGCTGTGGGAACGTGTGTAAGCTGTTACTTTAATTTTTAATTTTATTTCTAACAAATTCTTACCTGAATTAGCTACCAATTCATCTGATAATTACATTATTTATATTTTCTTATAGATTGCATACTTACTTTTAATAATCTTTAACTTAACATATCCCTGTGGGTCTTGTAAGAGGCAATAGGGGGAAACTGAAACAGGAAAGGGTCACCAGCATCTTCCTGATAATAAGTCATAATTATACAAACTGCGGCTGCCAACCCGCCAACGAAACAGCCTGCCAAGCGTGGCAGCAATGCCAAATTACGCCATATGATGCAATTTATGGGAGAAACCTATGTTCAGCGGTGGAATGTTACAGGCTGTAATAGATGGATGGAATTGATAGAATCTCCAACCGTATCTTGTCTGCGAACGAAAGTATAATAATACAGAATAATAAAGGTAAAAAAAGATTTAATACTTCGAATTGAATTCGTGCAGATAATCATATGCATATTCTTTCCAGTATTTTAATTATTAAATTTACAAGAAGCATAATCACAAGGAATCTTTTCAGACAGAGCCATAGATGGAGGTTGTATTTATTAAAGAAATAATATATATTACATTTAAGGTGTATTAAAAATATTTCACTGGATAAAAACCAAAATTAACAAATTTATGAAATTTTTTAACTATATTTCGTTCGCTTTGTAAAAAAAAAGCCTTTGGAATTTTCAATTAAGCCATCATGGCTGTCATAGGGATAAAGGAAAGCGTATACTTTATATAAAGATAACAAATCAAATTTTTAAAGAAAATATTTAAATTATTACATATTTTATTATAATTATAGGCTGTGGCAGGCCTTCCATCTTAGTCCTTAGAGAGTTTTTGGCGGGAACTTGACCGGCGGCGGTTTGCTGCTCCTGTATTATTGTTTAAATAATGGTTTGAAGTGGTCTTTGATATGTAAAAGTGGTGCGATTTTGTGTATTAAGTGTCTACGCATGTGAACTATTAGCGGAAACTGTGTAACAAGCGCTCTGATGGTGATATGATTCTCAAAATAAGGTGTCTGTCTACTTAGGCGCCTTGAGATACCATTGCCAACCGTCAGCTGTCTGCTGGCTCAAGTTGCCGTCAAAATCTCCCAAGGGCTGCACAATGTGACGCATCAACATATTGTGAAGCAGTATACTATGAAAGGATAATTATTATAATATATTGTAACTTCAGGCTCAGAAGGGCTAGATCCCAGAGCCGTAAAGCCAGTTATTAAGAATTAGTCCTTAGAGATGACAACTCATTTGTAGCATTCTTTGTTTGAAGTTGGTTCAAGTGTCCAAGGACTGCAGTCACCACTTACCATCAGATGAAATTATTATTATTTATACTTTATTATACGCCACAAAATATGATAAAAAAAACAAATTACAAGGAGTAAAACTTAAGAGGTAGGTACAACACAAGGTCTTATCGCTAAAAAGCGATCTCTTCCAGACAACCTTAAGATTAGGAGAAAGTTGTATTATTGGACAGTGGGAGTTGGTGTATATTATAGTAAACTATCATAGTAAGTTGTTAAGTAATAAAGGATTGTAAGATCGCTTAGCACTTTAATTAAAAAAAATCTTATAACACTTATTATTAAAACTTGTCAGCGTAGCACGTAGCAAATGTATTCGCATGTAAGAGTGGTTTCTTCTTTGTTATCGTTTAAATCCTCTGACAGAGATAGATACTGATGTACTCCGAACGCTTTGTAGTGCCTTACACTATTAAGTCTCGATGACCTTGGCACACATAAAACTATTATTTTACGCTTTTATGCATTTACATTAGTTAGACCTGTACACGTCTATAATCGAATTTTATTATTCAGTTCTCACTCACTTCTAGACGTTTGAATTCTTTGAAATTTTGCAGACGTATTTCCTTACAATAATTTCATGCATGCATAGTGCACTAGTATTCTCACTATTTATATATATATATATATATATATATATATATATATATATATATATATATATATATATATATATATATACATATCTCTAATATTTATTTTGACATTAAGAATTTAACAATCGTGATTACAGATATATAATAAAATTAACTTACAAGATATTTATTTTCTTTGTAAGACGTAATGATTCCATAGCGCTCTAAGTACTGATAACATAAGTAATAACATAACTAAGACGTATTTAATTATTATTATGTCACGTTATATTTTAAAAAAGAACGTTAGCTCTGAATATGATGGCAGTTTTCAATTCGAATATTTTTAATGTATATGCAGAAAACTAACTCTTACTTTTATCATGAGAGTTTATATTCCTAGTCGTGCCATATTTTGAAAAAATAATTATATATTTCTTCACTTCAATGTTTTCTTTAAACAGTAACTAATGTCAACATGAAAATAGCAGTATTTAATATAAAGTATCTGGCATTTCATTTGATTTCTTTTTTTAAATATATAGAAAAATATAGGAAGTATAGAAAAAAGATAAGCCTATTTTAATAAGCTATATCAAATTCATTACTACAATAAACTCCCAAATGTATTTACAAGGGTTCACGTCATGAATAAATTTCGTCAGCGGAAATTTTGAAGCGTAAAATAGCGGTGGCAACTTAGACAAAGCTTATATAAACATTTATGGGAGATTTCACCACTTTTGTGGCATGTTATTCGCGTTAAAGAAAATTCTATTTAATTAAATTCTTGTAAAGTAATGAAGTCTGTGTAACTGCTTTTTTATTTTCATCTAAATTAAAGGAGTGGTTTCAGTTTCTGCTAATGCCCGGTATCTATGGGTATGCAGACGATAGCACAGTTGTGTAGAGATACTAACCAAGTTCTCGGGCCAGTCGGGATCAAATCCAGTCCGAGAGAGAAGCTATGGTAGAGCACGTGAATCTCACACTGCAGGTAGTTTCCGAATGGGGCGATGCCAATCTTGTGAAATTCAACTTCTCCAAAATACAAACGTGTCTCTTCACTGCAAAAAGGAGCCAGCTTACCTTGGGTCCTTCTTTCCGAAATGTATCACTGGAATATACCGACCGCCTTCAGTTGTTAGGGTTTGAGATATCTTCAAATCTGAACTTCAGGCGGTTCATTGAGTCCAAGGCCAAAGCAGCTGCAAGGAAGCTCGGAGTCCTTGCTCCTTGCAAAGGTGCGGCGATACTTCACGCCGGGACAGCTGCTTACTTTATATAAAGCGCAAGTCCGGCCGTACATGCAGTATTGCTGCAATATATGGGCTCGTGCTGCAAAATGCCACCTAGCAGCTTTGGACTCGATGGAAAGGCGTGCTAAGAGGCTTATTAGTGACCCAAATTTGGTTAAAACCAATCATACCAGCCCCGAACACAGACGCAAAGTAGCCAACCTTTCGGTTTTCTACAGGATGCATTTCGGAGAGTGTGCGCTGGAATTGCATAATTTAATTCCTCCCTCTCCCTTTCACCATCGGACAACCAGACGTTCGGCCAGTCTCCACCCTTTCGTTGTTGACTTACCACGCATTCGAACCAAATGGTTCGCTACGTCGTTCATCATGCGTACAGCAAAGGATTAGAATAATTTGCCAGCAACTGTGTTTCCATTCGAGTATAATGTGGGTGTCTTTAAGGCAAGAGTGAATAGGCTTTTGTTAAGTCAGTGCACTTTACCATCTTAGGCTACATCACCACTTACCATCAGGTAGGATCGTTAGATAAGCGCTGACTTAGTAGAATTTATAAAAAAAGAACAACAAAAATATAGACGGATTGCTGTCAGGACTGACCCAGTAGTCTAAGAGCCAGTGAGCCGCAGAATTACGGTTTTTCAATAAGCTTCACGTTTTTTCTTTCTTTATTTAATCACCTATACCTGAGGTACATGAAATAAGGACTCCCTAGTTTGACCGGCGGTTGATCTATATATCAACCGCCGGTCAATCAAGTCGTATCGTATAAATATTATACGTATTACTTCTCCTCATGAACTGCTTACTTCAGGAATCTGAGGAATTTCAGGAATTCCTTCTTGCTTCTCTACCAAAGTACAAAAATACACTAAAAATATTTGATATAACCATTACCAAGGACAGATGTTCTTTTGTTATGTGTAAAATAAAACTCAGACATGGGCTCTTTCTCCAAACAAAAATAGAAAAAAGACTGGATTAGAGTGAGTGCTATAATTTATTGAAAATTTCAAGATGTCAAAGCGGTAGACTTATTACTTTCACTTTTTTGCGGTCATATTTTACACCTCTCACACCTGAGCGTCTCTAAATCAACCGCCGGTCAAGCTAGTGAGTTCCCATTTCTTGTACTTCATGTATAGGGGATTAACTGAAAAAACGTGGAACTTATTGAAATACCGTAATTCTGACGCTCACTGGCTCTTAAACCATGGCAATTTTTTCATATGTGAGTTTGAGTTGACTCAATATTGTCATACTAATTAAAAAATTGGCATGTTTCACTGCGAATTACTAACCAGTTGTGTCAGACCCTAAGTCAAGGCAAAATCGTAAACAGATCTCCATGCTTGATCGGTGCTACAATAATCGAGCTATTCAGTAGTAGATTATAAAAAATCATAAATTCATTAAATTTGATATAAAATGACATTTGAGAAACGAAATTTTTATTTCTTATGTCGCAAAATAAAAAGTTTTCATTTAATTTAATTTCAACGTTGGTGTTAAATCGCGTTTTAACACGGAATACGTAGTCCATTTAGACGTGGTCTATGAGTCCGTCTGTGTCGACATTACTGCTGTGGAACCTATAAAGGTTATTAAATGCAGATGCGGGGATAGTCGTCGCTGTCTTCGCGCAGTCACGGGATGGACAGATCCGTACCTACGACGTATACGCCAAGTTCAGGCCGAGGTACAAAGGTTCATTTCATTTCATTCCATTACTTCACACCGATATTATGTCAAGTAAACTCCTTGAAATCGATATTATGATATGTATATAGTTATTATATCGTAACGAATACTGCTTCACTGTTTCTGTACTTTGATCTCAGATGTAATCGGCTATATGAGTTTAACATAACGTAAATTTTCTTGTCACATTTCGCAGTTTATTAACGCTATCAATGTAATAGGACTAATAAAAATATTATGTGCATAAACTGCCCGAAATTCAAGACCGGACATAAAAGTATGTTTCTAATAAACAAAGATCATTGGAGTGCTGCGAAGTAGATAAAACCCTTATGGCCATACCAACGACAAGTGACGACGGTCACGTTTTTAATTACCCAAGCCGCGTTCATAACTTGTCGCTAGGAAAGTTTAGCGTGAAATTTGATTTAACAATTTTTTGACGTGTTATACAAACTGATGTTCAGTCAACATTTTCAACGTCTCAACGTAGTAGGGCCACACTGCAGTTAATTATAGCTGCACAAGTGCGTAAGCATTACTAGGAAAAGATCACGTTGGCTCCCAGATCAACAAAAAGAAAGATGGGACGCTGCGTACATTTTATTTGACGTTAAAACCAAGTCAACTTACGTACGCATATGCATCTGAAATCGCTATATTGCAACCAACAACATGGTTTCAGGTGAAATTTATAGGCTGATTATGAAAGAAAGAAGAAAGAGGTGTGTGTGTGTTTTTTTTTATAGGATAGGGGGCAAACGAGCATGCGGCTCACCTGATGGTAAGTGACTACCGCCGCCCATGAACAACTGCAACACCAGGGAGGGAATTGCAGATGCGTTGCCGGCCTTTTAAAAAGGAGTACGCTCTTTTCTTGAAGGTCCCTAAGTCGTATCGGTCCGGAAAAATCGCTGATGGTAATCGATTCCACAAGGAAGTCGTGCGAGGAAGAAAAAATCTTCTAAATCGCACAGTGGTGGACCGCCAATCATCCAGATGGTGTGGATGGTATAGGGAGTTCTGCCGCGATGTGCGTTTGTGAAATTTGGCGGCTGGGATTAATTTGAACAATTCCTCAGAGCACTCCCCATGGTAGATGCGGAAGAAAATGCAAAGGGATGCAACATCTCTTCGCAGTGCCAATGAATCGAGCCGATCGGAAAGGGCTCGGTCGTCGACGATTCGAGCCGCTCTGCGTTGGATGCGGTCAAGTGGAAGGAACTGGCACTGGGGAGCCCCTGCCCAGAGATGGGAACAGTATTCCATGTGAGGCCGAACATTCCATGTGTGTGTGTGTGTAGTGTTGAACAAGAAGTTTAACCATAGTTTCAGCATCGCTTGAAATATACGCAGCGCTCCGTTTAATTTTCTTAGTTTGGATTAAGGTTGGCACAGAAAACGTCTATCGTCGTTCTTGTGACGACAATCGGAGCCATTTTTACTAGTAACGAGGCATTGTTTCGGTTAAATTTAAAGCTGCAACCTATATATATGCACATGCCTCTTCTCATTTCTGAGAGAGTTTTAGGCAAGGAAATGTCCGCCGCGTTGCCTCAATTCGTGTTGGTGAACTTCACATGTCTTTGAAATATTTTTTTTTCTTATTTATCTTCCCCCTCTCTCTTTCTCTCTCTCTTTCTATTTAGTAAACAGTACTTAAAATTGCAATTAATAATGTGATTGGTACCGACGGAGATCTAATCTGGATGGCTAGGTATCTACGGGCCGTGGCATCCACTTACCGTTAGGTAATTGTGTGCTCGTTTGTCCGAATGAAACTCCGTGTGAGGCGGCGTAAGAGAACAACTACCTCATATCAAACAGTGGACATCGTAAAAGGCCACAAAGGGAAATGAAACGGGAGAAGGGCAGCAGTAACTGCCTGATAACAAGCGCCAAGCTAGAGCGAAAATTCCACTGATCATGAGGCAATGTATCGGGAAGGTCTACATTCAGCAGTCGACTAGTGATAGGATATAATTAATGAATCAAGTGCCGGAATGTTCGTGTACGTAAATGTCGTTATATTGTATTGTTTTTAATAATTATACCGTAAATTAATTGGATCCGTTGTTTAGATCAGGCTTAATCTCAACTTCACAATGCTGCCCCATAGCGTACTTTACATGTTCTAGGAATATGCTTGTCGTAATTTCTAAGACATTTAGATTTATTTTCCTTTACCGATGAGTACGTGTTAAGTCAGCAATTGGAATTGCAATTAAGAGCTTTATATTACAATATATTCTGAACGTTTAATAACGTAAAAGTATTACTTAAAATCAAATAACAATGACTAAATTAAACTCTTTTTGAACAAGATAAGCATTTTAACAGTGGTAGAGCCACGCGGCAGCTTTTGCTGTCGCACGGATGGGCCGGCTCAAACCGGGGTGGTACCACGACCTCACAGAAAACCAGCGTGAAGTAGAGGTTTACCTCTGCGTTTCGCTTGGTGAGTGCAGATGGCCGGAGGCCCTTTTTACTGGAAATGAGGAATTCCCTCTTAGTCCTCACGGGTGACAACGCATCTACATTTTGATTTGTAATAGAGGATAGATGTAGATGTCTATGGGCCGCAGCAACCACTTACCATCAGGTGGACTGTGTGCTCATTTGTCACCCTTATCCTATAAAAAAAATATATAATTTGCTATAATATATCCTAAAAAAAATGTTACGTTATCATTGTCGTAGTAGTAAGGTCGTTTATGTTGCCACCATGTTTGGTGGGTAAATTGACGTTTTTACTATTGTAGAGCATGGAATTAAAGGTCTCAAGTAAGATAGATGGTTATTTTAGTATCTGTATAATGTCACAAGAATTTCAGGTGGAAATTTCTTGCCATTTGCCCGTTTCCTTGACTTCGTTTCACACCCACAAGGGGAGATGTGGTTAAAGATTATTTTATGTAACAAGTAAATAAAGTTTGTCTACGCTTTTGCGTAGCTATACAAAAGAGCACTAAAGAAAAATTAGGTTCGGATTAACTGATACCACAGAATAAATAAAAGTACAAGAACTGATACAAAGGCATTACCGTTACAGTCCATGGTTTCGTGTTATGTATAATAGTTGACTCTAGGACGACTACACATAGACACCTGTCTTTATCCTCGATAAAAGTGCAGATGTATTGTTACCCATGAGGACTCAGATAGAATGTCTCGCTACCAGTTACAAGGGTGTCGGTCTTCTTATTCATCATACAAAATACAGCAGCATTAGGTTGCTGTAACGTGGAAGCGAGATCCTTTGCCGGTCAAACTGACCCAATTATGCTGCAATCGTCTTACAGTTACAGCGTCATTCTACGACTTATAAAATAAACTTTTAATGCATTATCAGCAAGTTTCCTTTTCTATCAAGAGATAATTTGTGTAGATACCACTCTATCTCTCCATACCAACAAATATTCCTTTTTTCTGCTTATTGTTCCGTTTGTCTGCTTATTGTGCCGTTTGTCTGCTTATTGTGCTGCTAATAATTTACAGCTGAGTTTATCAAAATGTAAATCTATCACATTTACGAAAAATATTAATGTCATCCATTTCACATACTCTCTTTGTAACACTCCCTTACAAAAAGTCTCCATAATAAAAGACCAGGGAATACTATTTGACTCAATGCTACATTTTGATGCTCATATTAGTCACATTACGGCTAAAGGCTTTCAGCTTAGTGCTTTCGTAAGAAGGACCTGTAATCTGTTTAAAAGGCCTGCGACGTATTTATTACTCACTCATTAGGTCACAACTTGAATACGCCACTTGTGTTTGGAACCCTTAGTATGAAAAATATAGTGATCAGCTCGAATCGGTACAACGTAAATATCTTCGGTTTTTAAACTAAAAATGCTTTAGGAAATGGTCATCATATCTCACTCATTTAGATAAATTCTCAATTACCACTCTAAAAATGAGAAGATTATATTTTGATCAGTTATTCTTATACAAAATCTGTCATAATAAATTAGATTGTAATCAACTCAAAAATCAAATATATCTACGCATACCTAGTCGGTCCCAACGCATTCGTAATACGTATAGACATCGTTTATTTGCTCCTAAGATGTGCCGAACAAACGCGGCAGAGAGAGCTCCACTACGGCGTATCATGAAATCATATAATGATAACTTTACTGACCTTAACATATTTTCTTTATCATTTGTAATGTTCAAAAAGTGTATTTAAAAAAAAATTACTACTAAGTAAAGTATTGCCTTATGGTTTAAATAGTTTATAAATGGTTTAACTGTTGTTTCTCGAGGCAAAATTTGGCTAGCATAGCCACTACAGTGGTTGTGTTAGCTGGGATTTGCTCAGGGAACGCTCGAATTATTCTTCTTTTGTGGTATCATACAACGTGTTTGCTGTGCATTATTATATTACTTTTATTGTGATATTACTTGTGGATAACGGTGTGGGTTGTGTAATTACTTGTATTTCCTTTTTTATAAGACCTGTATTTTGTATTATGTTTTATTACACAATTGTTTATTGTCCTGAAGAATATAAAAAAAAATTGGGTTACGAGATATTTCATCTCGCTCGTAGCTCTCAGGGTTAAATACGCATATGTAGTCTGCTTTTTTTGAAGTTGACTGCAGTTGCCACTTACTATCTGGTTGCTTGGAAGGTAGTTTATCATTCTATTGTTTTAAAGAAGTTTAAAGTTGAAGTTTTAGAATTGATAAGACTTGCAGGATTGCCTATTTAGCAAATGCTTCGATATTAGCTCTTTTTAGGTGCTAGGACTCCTATATTGTCCAGATGGATTAGGGTCTGAGAGGTACAACTCTCTCATATATCTATATCGTCTAGTAACAGTGCATCCACTGCTTTGTACTTGTGTGAAGAATATGATGAGCCATTATAATTAAGCACCCTTAAGTTCCCTTTTTAGTCAGTTTTAGTCAGCTACAGTAGACACTTTATTATACATTTACATTAGGTGCGCTCTTAGTTCTTATTTTATAATAATACTAGCTGTTCCCCGCGACTTCGCCCGCGTGTAATTTAGGGTTTTAATTAAGTTGCGCGGAACCCTAATTCTTTTTCTAAAATATAAGTAGCCTAAGTTACTTCTTATAACATCAGCTATCTGCCAGTAAAAGTCCCGTCGAAATCGGTCCAGCCGTTTCGGAGATTAGCCGGAACAAACAGACAGACAGACAGACGGACAGACAGACAAAAATTTAAAGAATCGTGTTTTTGTTATACGTACCGTATGTACTTTCATATGCATTTAATAAAAAGCTGGTATTTTGACATTACAAACAGACACTTCAATTTTAGTTATTTGTATAGATTGTTAAAATATATGGAAACTACCATACTGTACCTATTTATCAAAAATATATTTCAAAAACACATTGACATATTTAAAAAATAACGCAATTCAAATCCACTACGATAATTTGTTATCAAAACATTAATGCACCATTTTTGCTATTGCACTATTGTTTTGTTAGAGCTGATTAGTTTTTAGAATTACGGTGCATGTACACGGATTAACTTCCGGGAACTCGTTTAGCAAAAGCCACCACGCGTCCTAAAAATACTTGACCAATTTTGACTCTCAGGTAGCGCCTAGTGAATAGAATTTTATTCAATATAACAATCAGTTTAGTAAATCACATACAGTCGTCATTTATTTACACTAATTAGGATCAGTAATCGAGTAGTAGAGGGGCCTGTCACATCTTCGGACCATCAGTTAGTCAAGTAACGACTGCCCTTGGATGTTAGGACCTTCTTTTTTATTGAGTTGAGCCTAGCCCTAGCTGTGTGCTGCTTCACTGTTCTCCGTCTATTTGTGTGTTCAACTCACTATGCTGCAATGAAGAATATTCTGATATCGTCTCCATGTATGGAAGAGCCTACGGTAAAGGATCTTTGGAACGGCGGATGTACCAAGAGCGATATCCGAATCGAAGGTTACCAAATGTCAGAGTTGTTTACAGCACATTTCGAATGTAACATGCACATTAAAAAAAAATTGATTTTATCGTTAAAAACCTTAGAAATTCAGTTTAAAAAAATGAGCAGGCTTCGTCTCAAGACATGCTTAGCATAATATGTTCTATGTGGTTTAAAGTATCATACCCTTCAAGATTTGCACCCGTCACCCAAACAACCTTTAGAATTTAATGACGAGTCTGATACAAAAGCTGAAAGCAATTTTGATGATTCATGTTTATCAGATAGTGACTTATTGACATTAGCTATTGCATGGATCGCTTAAAATAAATGGAAGTTAAAAAATAATTATTTTTTACTTTCATAAAATAGACTAAATATATGAGCTACCTATTATTATACAAATGTTTATATCCTACAATAATATGAATGCTTAATGTATAAACTACTGTTATTAAAAATACCTACTACTAAAATATTTTGTGCAAGGGAATCATACAAACCTCATATAGGAGCACAGATCTCACGTTAGTCAATTTTATAGCTGGAAGTAAAATAACTGTAAACAGACTGTAGGTATAGAGAATTCACACCGCGGGATGATGGCGGTGTATTCCCCTGTCATCAAGAGTAGAGTTGGACGCAAAAATAAAGCCTGAACGATCGGCTTTTTGGACGATTTCTTTTGTGGCGTGGGCGACCACCGTCCACAAATCGTCCGCGAGTCATCCTCCCTGGGCAGAGATGGAAGTAATGTCTTACAGAAATTCCCTTGGATAACCTTGGTGAGAGACCAGAATGCACGGGTTGGAAGAACATAATAAATAAATTAAACTAGTACATTTTTTTTTGAAAATTTGTGTACGTACGAGTACATCAAATTTAAGATTGAATGATGACTTAAATATAAGGCCTATTAAAACTTAGCATTTAATAAGTTTCTAATCTGGTAATGGTACACAAGAGGCTCATATACTTTCGAAGTTATGGTTTGTACGTATATTATGGTAAATTATGAGTTTTCTTAATAGTTGTCGTCACTGGGTAAACTGCTATAGATATATGATATTGCATAAGATCTGTTTTAAGAAAATAAGTTTAAATATTTACTAGATTTACAAAATCATAATAAAAATGTTATATACCATACGTATATTATAGCAGACAATTTTTTTATGGGCATATTCAAATTTCTATCGATTTCAGACCGTTAAAAATTGCAAGGCTTTATAATCCATCAATTCTATTGCAGTAATTAACAGTTTTTTTTATAGTATAGGGTGACAAACGAGCACACAGTCCACCTGATGGTAAGTGGTTGCTGTAGCCCATAGACATCTACATCTATCCTCAATAAAGACTCAAGATGCAGATGCGTTGTCACCCGTGAGGACTAAGATGGAATGCCTCTTTGCCAGTAAAAAGGGTCTCCGGTTCTCTACACTTACCATACGAAACACAGCAGCGTTAAGCTGCTATTTTACGCTGGTTTTCTGTGAGAGCATGGTCCTTCCCAGGGCGAGCCGACCCATTCGTACTACAACTATACTACTAATATAGCAGCAGCATGGCTCTACCACGTAAAAAATTATTATTTATTAATATAATGGTATTTTTTTTATAGAATAAGGGGCAAACGAGCATGCGGTTAACCTAATGCTAAATGACTACCGCCGACCATGAACTACTGCAACACCAAGACAAGAGCAGATCCTTTGCCGGCCTTTTTAAAAAGAGTAGGCTCTTTTCTTGAAGGTAATAAATAAACTGAAATCAGTATGAAAAACGAAATACTGTTTGTATATTTAAATTTAGTGAGAGTAATTGATTTAAGTTATTTTATTATTTTTTCTATAGTATAAATATGTAATAATTGAGTAATAAGATACCAAGCTGCCTGAAGCTTTACTAGCTAAAGAAACGAGTCTTTTGTAGATTTTTCCGTAACTTTAAAGAGAAACAAAGCGGTAAACGCAACAGACTGACGCAAAATATGTTGTTATGAGGCGTCGAGGCGCAAAACTATTTTCCTCAGATTATTTGTGTAACTTCTAGACTTTGCCCGGGGAGTTGTTGGAAAGAAGTTATCGAGCTTGAAAATTTTAAAAGCTTTGCATTTGTTGCTAGATAAAATATTTCAACCGTTTCCCCGCATTAATTTTTAATTATTTTCTAATTATTTTTTTGATAAATTACGTTATAATATTTATAATAGTTATTTAATTCATTATAACAAAATTAATAAATGGTTTTAAAAAAAAATGCCGCGTGGTAGCGGTGTAAGAGGTCAGTTCACAGCGAGACGTTACGCGACGCCACGCGGCGCGCACTTAAGATAGTCTCACAAAATATAACTTTATTTACTAGACAAAAAGATACACATTTTATTGTGATAATTCGAAAATGCCCCTCGGCATCGCGCTGCGCCTCGAGATGCTTTGCGACGTAGTGCGACGTATCACGACGCTGCGGTGCTTCGTCGGTAGGCGCAGCGTGCAAGAGCGATGCGTCTCGCAGAAGCGCGCTGCGCGTTTCGAAACCACTGGCCTCTTCAAGCATCGTCGTGTCACATCGCGTCTCTGAGTGTATTGACCCCATGAAGCTAATACAAAGGGGAGACGGCATAAGCAACTGTGCACTGTGATTCTAAGTAGGTCCTGACGTCATCATAGTGGGCGTGGCTTTAGTTAGTATACTGTCAGCATTCGTCCTGTGCGCTTATGTGTTGAAAAACGAAAATCGGTGTATTTTCGTAGTATTAAGAGGAAAAGGATGAAGTGTTGTGTTTTATTGTGTAAAAACTACTCAGATATACGCTCTGATGTTATGGATGGCATCACATTTCATTTGTAAATATTTTTACACCTAATTTATTAAAATAGTTCTAGAAAAATTCTTTGCGTCGGCTTTCAAATATAATTAAATATATTCGACACTAGATGGCGACACTTTGTGTCATGTGAACTAAAAATGTAAAGGTAGAGCTCAGTATTGGTAAATAATCATACGAAGGTGCTGAAATTTGTTTTGCATTCAGACATAAAGAAATTTTAATCGCAAAATATCATTTTTATAGTTTATAATCATTTTGAGAACATGCCGTATTCTCCTCAAGTAAACCTCATAAAAATGACAAAAAGACAGGGCCCTAATTAGAATTCAATTATTTTTCCCAGTAATCCAACTTTTAATATTAAATGCAGGAAATTGTACTTAGGCTTATTTTTACGAAATGTTTAAGTTATATTTAAGTGCCATTCTATATGCAAAGAATCACTTAAATACAATTTAATGTTCTTTGTAATATTTGTAAATAAAACTATATTAATTATAATAATTTGTCTATTATTTGTTCTCCCTCAGAGATATTAAGTAGTATAAGCCACACATAAATAATAATCAAGCCGTTTCTGCGTGAAAAAATTACACATACTTAGTGTGGAATAAGCTCAAGGAGACAGAAAGAGCACACAAAATTTCGCCTTTATAATATTAGTGAGATAAGTAGGATATTTAGTTCCAAATTAAATATCCTACTTAATATTGAACATAGAATATTTAGTTTCAAAGAGACTTTATTTTATGGATAAAATAAATATTTCTTGGTTGACTTTCACGAAATGATAAACATATTTAAATTGTATTTAAGTGATTCTTTGCATATAGAATGTCACTTAAATATAACTTAAACATTTCGTAAAAATCAGCCAAGTACAATTTCCTTCATTTTAATATTGAATGTTGGGTTACTGGGTAAAATAATTGAATTCCAATTGCGGCCCTGTCTTTTTGTTATTTTTTATGAGGTTTACTTGACGATAGATGGCGGCCTGTTCCCAATATTATTATGAAAACTATGAAAATATTATTTTGGCGATTGAAATTTCTTTGTCTGAATGTATTTGCTTCATGAGATAGACGCTCCGATGCTATGGATGGCATCACATTTCATTTGTAAGTAATTTTACACCTAATTTATTAAAATAGTTCTAGAAAAATCTCTTTGCGTCGGCTTTCAAATATAATTAAATATATTCCACACTAGATGGCGACACTTTGTGTCCTGTGAACTAAAAATATAAAGGTACGTAGAGCTCAGTAATGATAAAATAATCATACGAAGGTGCTGAAATTTCTTTGCATTCAGACATTAAGAAATTTTAATCGCCAAAGTGTTATTTTTAAAGTTTATAACATTTTATGGACATGCCGCCATCTACCGTCAAGGTAGCTAAGCTACATTGCAACATCGATATGGAAAGATTCGAGTAGTTTTACTATTTATCGGTAGATGTAGATAGTGTAGTGGGCGGGGCTTTGCATCCACTCACCCGCAAATTGTCACGCGTTGTTACATAGTGATATTTAATTACAACGTCTCCTCTTTCTATTTGCTTCATGATTGACCCTGACCATAGGAAATGTCAGCAAGATCTAAAGCCGCGTCTCCACCAAAGTTTTGTTGCCAACACATCAGTTGCCAAATTGCCAAAACAATACGATTGATGTTGCCGCCGAAAATGGAAACACGATTCCCGACATTGTTTCAAGTTTTGTTGCTAACACTAGGTGATTACAGAAACATTTGTTGGCAACACGTGTTGGCAACTGTTGTGCTGGCAACAAAACTTTGGTGGAGACGCGGCTTTATAGCTTTCTATAAATGGCGGTATAGTCATTTCGTATATTTAATCCAAACGGATTTTTGCTTTGTATGGTATTATATCAATATATATACACACCGGCACTATTAGCGGAACACAAAAAAGCAGGATTTTAAAATCTTTTACTTGAGGAACTGGCCAGTTATTATATTTTTTTAATTTATTGTCAAATTTGAAAATAGAAAATTAGATGACATACACTTTTTTCATTCATTTGTTTTATTTTCCCGAACAATACGTTTTGTCAACTTGTTCGAGTAATAACTACGTAATTGTATTTTTTTTTGAAAAATTGCACTTAGTGGTTTTTTATAAATTTATTATTCTATAGGCAATTTTGTTTATTAAAAGCTCTTTATTATGCCTGACTTAACATTACTGGAAATCATTAGGGTTGATGAAATTAGAAGAAATGGCCATACCTACAGATCGATTGCCTCAAGGCTTCGTCGACCAGTATCAACAGATCGTCTAATTCTCTTGTGAGGAGGAGGGGTCAAGGTAGAAAAAGATGTACATCGAGGCGAGATGACAGTTTTTTACAACTTGGAGTTCGTAGGAATACGCGATTAACGGCTGTACAAGCTCGAAATGAACTGGAAGACGTTCGAGTAGTACGAATAAGTGAGCGTACAGTTCGCAGGAGATTTGAAGAAGTTGGTTTAGGGTCGTATATACCTGCCAAAGGCCCAAAACTTGAGAGACGTCACCGCGTAAACCGATTAAGCTATGCGCGAGAACATCGTCATTGGGATTTGAACGAATGGCAGCAGGTTCTCTTTACTGATGAGTGCAGAGTTCTTTTAAAACAGATCGATGGGAGACAGCGAATAAGGAGACGCAAAGGATAACGCCACATACAGTCTAATTTTGAACACACAGTGGCTTATGGTGGCGGCTCGATTATGGTTTGGGAGGGATATGTTTGGGAGCTCGCACGGAGTTAGTGATAGTCACAGGAGGGACCATGACAGCAGATCGATACATCAGAGACATTTTAGAAGAACATGTTGTACTATTTGCCCCATTTATTGGTGACGACTTTATTCTAATGCAAGATAATGCTCGTGTTCATAGTGCACAATCAGTACAGGCATATCTGAGCCACGTAGGTATACCGGTGATGCAGTGGCCAGCAAATTCCCCCGATATGAATCCGATAGAGCATGTCTGGGACTTGCTAAAAATAAGGGTTAAATCCAGAGTGCCACCCCCCAACAATCTGAGTGAACTTGGAAACGCATTACTTAAGAAGTGGGAGCGGTTGCCTCAAGAAATCATCGATAACATAATCTGTAGCATGCCCAGACGAATGGAAATCGTAATCAGAGCAAGAGGGGGAAACACTCGTTATTAATTTTGCTTTAATTTTATTGTTAAATCATTTAATGCTTACTTTTTTTTATTTTTTCATAATCATCTAAAAATTTCACTTATTTCAAATTTCTTTATTTTTCAATAAAAAATAACGAAGACTTTTCAAAGTCGTTAGTAAAAGATGTTAATCAATTTGTTATTTTGTGTCTAATTACATTTTCGTCAAATATATGCGTTTTTATCTCATATTCTCACTTTTTTTTCTGTTCCGCTAATTGTGCCGGTGTGCATATTATATGCACTCAAAAACCCACGACTAGCTGTGGGTGTGTACCCCTAGTAATGGAAAGAAAGATAATAAATAGTAGGTATGTAATTATTATTTTAAATGCGAAAAATATCTTTGCTGTGCCTTGCTTAGATTCCTACATAAGTGTAACTTCAGACGTAGCAAAGCAAATACAGTATAATCAATACCAACCAACCGGCACCAATGAAAAACGAACAAATTTGACAAACTGAGTAAGATTTTATTTTTCTAAAAGTTTCTAACGTAAATAGAACATATAAGAATAATATAATTTTTATTCACAACATATAGACAAGAATGCTTATTGAAATTCATTTATGCTTATAGCACTGGTTCGGAAAAATATCTCTCTTTGTCCTGGTAAGAACCAACACGAAACTAAGTGGAACTTTTTTAGACATTAATTTGCAATATAACATGTTGTACAATTAAATAGGTAAACCTTTAGAAACAGCATCGTAGCGCTCACCTTATCCCCTCTGGTGATTATAAATCGTGTACGCTTTAGTAGTATATTAACCCTTATTAAACAATGTTTGCCACATAAAAACTTTTTAAAGTAGGATCTGCATATTTTCTGAGACTTTGTTGTAAAAGCGTGTACAATTGCTTCATATGGCCCTATGAAGCAATTACTAACTCTTTAATGTCGACTAACTGGTGTTACTATCTTGTGCTCGTTCCTAGTATTTACAGAACGTAAATCACTATTTAAAAAAAATTGTGCATTATATAATATTTATTCTTTAAAGTTTTATCTAGGAGACTTCTTCAGATTTAGATTATTTAGTTTGCTAGCTAGTTTAGATATATGTACATAGTACACTGTGTAAATATATATATATATATCTACATAGATATTTAATTTTAATTTACGACAGTTTTTATTAACTACTTGTAATGAAACCTTAGATTTAATTTTTGTGTATACTCGTATGCACATAAGATGTTATAAAAGATATTGGCATGTCTAAAGCAAACGAGAATCAAATGTAATAAAAATTAAATTGTCAGTATTTTGTTTTTCAAGGAAGGATTTGATTTATATCCTGTGTTGTTGAAATAACTCACGAACAGGAAAGTAGATTTGCTCGTATTTATTCGCCTTGTCAATAATCATAATAGTTTTTAAAATACTTCTTTCAAATAAAAAAAAATAATAGCACTTAAAATATATACAAATATCGATCGTTATTAATTTTAGGTGTAATCTAATAAATAAATGAAAAACATGAAAAATCACTTTACGTCTTTGGAACGAAGTTCTCTATCGCACGGTACGGATTTGGCGGATGGGGGCTAGGCGACAAAAAGTGTCAGATTTTTTCGTCACGACCCCTTCTGACGTAGTGTAGACGGCCTTGGCGGGTATAAGGAAGCAAGATGGAATAATATCCATCTCCCTCGCACTTTTTTTTATCTTGCCATGAAAGTAATTTAATTTTATTTTAAATGACACTTCATTTTAATTGACGCTAGTAATTCATTTATTTGTATTTGTTAATTAATAATATAAAGCGTTTATCAAGAATAATATACTACGAAAGAAACTTAGTTCCAACCGAGTGTCCCACGACACTTAAGCATGTTTTTTAGACGTTGGTCTATAACTTTGCATGGTGTATAATTTGTAAGAGATAAGTATATGCATTACAAAGTCTAAACTTATAGTTGAAATAAAAGGATACAATAGTCAGATAAAAATTAATGTTAAGCGAGTAGATTATAATAACGGATATAACAATAACGGGATTTTGTATATAGATGATGCATTTTTAAATGTGGAATAGTAATTTTTAAGGAATATTGAATTATTTTTCCTTAGGTACTTTATCGCTTTATTGTCAGTAAAAATATTTTTGAATAAAGGAAAACCTTTTGATTCGAAACAAGAAATAAAATGATATAAATATTCAAAAATACTTAAAAAGTTATCAATACGAGTATTACCAAAGAATTAACTGATCTGTCAGAGACGTATCGATAACGAGTAATAGCTTCTATTTCCATAATAAAAGTTACCACCTTCAACTTTTAGAAGAGCAGGCTAAAGAAAATTTAACAATAAAAATAAAACACGTGAAAAATCAGATTTTTTTTAATACCTTTGAGTGCACTTACATTTATTATAATATTTATCTTATACGTAAAATTTCGACGAATGCCTTCATGGGCTTGATGCTTGATTCAGATATGCACTGGGGGCAATCTCTCACTCTGACGCTACCAAGTGAAGAGGGCAATAAATAAAATAGCTCCCCTTTCCCCATTTTTACATAAAATCGCGTCCCGTCCGCAATCTGCATGTTTATGAGTAAATATTCTATAAACAACTGCGAACGCAATTCGACTTACAGTATACAGTCATGGCAACAATTCACAGAATTGCATGCAAATAAGATAAGAGCAATAAATACGAGCAGTGTTCTTTGGTTTTTCCACCCTTCCTGTTTCTTACACTAGTCTACTTTATTAAGTTCAATGAACTTGCACCACTCTTAAATATTTTCGTAGATAAATAGGTATATATGTTTAGTTGCTTAGTTTATTATTTTAAATAAATGTAGCGAATATAGAAGAGCGACTTGGGCTCATTATTATTACGTAAATCCACAAGGGAAGGCTTCTTCATTAGCTGTGTCCAAACAAAACGGCTCATTGACTTTCTGATAAATTGCAAAGTAAGACGCAGTGACAACCTGGCATAGAAAAATTTGCAATAAAATTAAGGCCAGTGAAAGTAACCTTTAAAAAAATGTTGTTTATTCGGGTTAATTGCAATAGACGACCGTATTTTTCGTTTTCAATTCCAGAATTATCAGTGTCATCACGTAGGGATACACTTAGTTGTCATTTTAAATTGTACGAGCGTGTCGTATTTGACATAAGTAGGGATTTATAAAAAGGTGGTAATAAGGTATGCAAGCCCTTTTTCCTTTGTCGGCCACTCGTTCGCAACGTGATAGGAATCTTTGCGTACGGACGCTTGAGATTTGTTAACTCGAATGCAAAGAATTTTAGAAATGTAACGCACTAAGCGAAAACGTGAAAGTGGCCGACGATTCATTCATAGATTTTCGTAAGCTTTTTTAGTTTGAAATTCATAATATACTGCTTTCGAATGTTGTGCCTTTGCAGGTATTTAAGGCTTGTAATACGTATAATGATTGTAGTATATGTTTTCATTTATTACAGAGACATAAATGTGAATTCTAGCGTAAAGGTAAAGGCGGGTATATACGAGGCGGGACCGAACGGCCGCATCATTGTGTGGACCAGCCGCGGGCGCGATTACAATGCCGGCGCTGTGACATTTTCACTAATGGTTTCAGGGTAGGCACAATAAAACGACAATACGACAAGATATAAGGCGGCAAGTGAAAATTTTATGACAAGATTAATTAAAATTGTATTGTAACATATCCAATATAGCAAAATAATTTAAAAAGCTCTACGTCAATTAAGAGTCACAAAGTTATTTCTTCATACTAGTTGCTATTTATGTAATCAATATAAAGTTAAAATTTAAAGTTACAGCCTTTATACGTCCCACTGCTGGGCTCAGGCCTCCCCTCATTTCTAAAAGGGTTTCAGGGCAAGGAAGTATCCACCGCGCTGCCCCATTGCATGTTGGCGAACTTCACATGTCTTCGAAATATTTTTTTTTTCTTATTTCTCAGAGATGCAAGTTTCCTCACGATGTTTTCCTTCACCGCTGAGCACGTCGTAAATTAACACTTAAAATTGCAATTAACAATTTCATTGGTGCCGACGGAGATCGAACCCGGGTTGGTCGCGTACTGTGTAATTTACAGCGAATGCTAAACATCTTAGATTTCCTGAGCATTCCGTGCACAGGAGACGTGGTAACTCAGATGTAATAAATGTAATGAAATTTAATGGGATGTACGGAGTGTCATAATAACAGCGAGTAGCCAATGCGTATTTCATGAAACGTTCCGACTTTTTAACCTGCGGACCGTTTTTCAATGAGAACTCTGTACGCGCTGTGCTTTGATTTCTGAAAGGGTTTATCCACGTTACTCTACGCCGCTTTTTACGTTTTTATCATCGTCGAATGAATTGCTTTTAAAGTGACTACAAAAAATCAATTTGCAAATGTCTCGCTGAATTCAATGTATGAAATGTGTAACTCTTTTATGTAAAGTGTCAATACCGGTATTGATTTAGAAAAAAAATATGGGGAATAATTTTAATAATTTTAATAAATTGAAACACGTAGTCAACCATGTAGTGGCAGCGTGAGAATCTCCACTACCCCATATCGTCCCATGGGTGTTGGGTAAGGGGCGACAGAGGAAAATGAATCAGAATACAATTTATGAATGTATAATGGCTTAACGACAAAAGAGAAATGAAGGGTAACGTTTAAAAATTAAGAGCGGCACAAACAACAATAAAATAAAATCAAAATGTGTTAAAGGTTTAAACATTTGAAAATGCAATTAGAAGTCAAAACTAGATAGGCTATAAATATAAAATAAACAATGGGATCCCAACAAGCATTAATTATAAATATGAAATACAAATGAGTTACTACTCCATACGGTACACAAGAATCTTGAACGAGAATACGAGGCGGTAGAACTTCTTTTAGGGGTCCGTCTTTGTTATCAACCTCTTGTCAAATTATGTGGTCAACCGTTCCGGCTTAGAAGGTAAGAAAACCAGTAGTAGTAGGTACAGGCTGGAGGTATTATACATTTTTAATGTACGTAGATAACGTAAGTTTAATATAACGACATTCTGATTTTTGACGATATTTTACGATTAATAATGTGATGATATTCTTTACGTTTTTTACATGATAAGGGTGATAAACGAGCACATTTTCCAACTGATGGTATGGCTTTGGTCGATAGACACCTACATCTAACCTTGATTAAAAATCAAAATACAGATGCTTAAGAGATACAGGCGTTACTTTGCGGAAGTCCATTATTTTAAAGTTGGTAAAAAATTCAGCCACTACAGAGTCTAAAGTCTAGTTTACCTGAAGATGCCTCGTGTACAGGCGAAACACGTGTCGTATTGTCGTCAGTGGTGTGTCTTTCCTTGTGTAGTGGTGTTGGGAGTAGTGGTGGTGGGATTAGTGGTGACGGTGATAGTGCACGCAATTGAGGTAGGGCGGGAGGTGCTCTTGAAACTAGGTAAGACACATCTTTTTATTTTATCGAGCGGATGTACGCGAAGTAATTTTTTATCAACTTTAAAATACAGATGCTTTGTCACCCCAGAGAACTAAGGTGGAATGCCTCGTTTCCAGTGAAAGGGTTTCCGGTTCGTTACACTTAAATATACGAAACAGCAGAATTAAGCTGCTGGTATTCTGATAGAGCGTGGTTCTTCCATGTCGAGGGTCGACTCGAAGAACCATTCGTGCTACAACCATAACTTTACTGTAATAATCCTATTTACAATTAACAATTGAAAAAATAGCTTAAAGTTTAAAGCGGTAATAATTTTGCACCGTTCTCAGCAATATTTTGTAGAAATGCTTCCATAATTGTACAAACGGGTCTGTGTATTGTCACAAAGTAGAAATTTCACGCAAACGCTGTGAAAGCTTGCACTTTGTTAAATGAGAGCGACTGCAAAACTCTGAACGCAAACCACGCGAATGTCGTAAATGTACGCCACTGTGTTATTTGGCAATCCTCGTAGCTGAGTTTATACACACCCACGCGTTGTCCTATCAAAACAGACACTTCTCTTTAATTACGCGATATATCGTGATTAACGCTCGTAAGAATAAATATTTTTCGTGTTAAATTGAGGCAATTTTTTTATAGTATAAGGATGACAAACGAGCACACAGTCCACCTGATGCTAAGTGGCTGCTGCGGCCCATAGACATCTACATCTATCCTTGTTTGTGAATCAAAATGCAGATGCGTTGTCACCCGTGACGACTAATGGAATGCCACTTTTCCAGTAAAAAGGGCCTCCGGCCACCTGCACTCACCAAGCGAAACGCAGAGGTAAACCTCTACTTCACGCTGGTATTCTGTGAGGTCGTAGTACCACCTCGGTTCGAGCCGGCCCATCCGTGTGACAGCAAAAGCTGCCGCGTGGCTCTTCCACTGTTAAAATAAGGTGATATTTTGTTGAATTCAAAATGAAAATGGTTTTTTGATGATATTCATGACTAACATTTTCTTCTAAAGGTATGCGAACTGTAAAAAGTTACTTACGTACAAACGTACACACATCTTTTAAACACAGTAGAATCGGGCTCTCTAGACCACAAACCGTAGAAATACGTTGAAATTTTCAAATATTCAAACAATTACAACAACTTCAAAACAAGGCAAATATACACACATATATGTAACTTTTGGAAAATAACAGTTTATAATTTTAAACGGAATGTAGTTTTTTTTTATTGTAAGTCAGTGCTTGACTACTATATCACCGTTGTTGCAGCCGAAATGGTAAGCGCATTAACTTAGATTAATAAAAGTTTACTCGCTCTTGTCTTGAAAGAAGACACATTGCAATCAGACAGGCAGACAGATGCTGGCAAATTTTTCCACTCTATTGTTGTAAGCATTACGTATGATGAAAAAAAAACATTTGGTTCAAAAAAATTGGAAAGAAACTGGCCGAGCGTCTGATTGTCCTATGATGATATGGAGAGAGAGAAATTTAGACGTGGAATCCTTGCGCACACTTTCCGAAATGTATCCTATAGTATACCGGATGGCTGGCAATTTTGAGCCTGTGCTCGAGACTGATAAAATTGGCGTTACTCAGATTGAGGACATCATTTATCCTCTTAAAATACCTTTCCATTAAGTCTAAAGCTGAAAGGTGACATTTCGCAGCATTAGAACATGTAAGAATGCAATGCGGAACTATGAACGACCGGTTCTATGGAGTATGTAGCTGTCCTGGCCTAAAGTATTGAAGCATCTTTGCTCTTCAAGGAAACTAACGGTGAGCTCACACCGCACTTTTTAAGATAGTAATACAAAATATAACTTTACACAAAAAGATACACATTTTATTAAAATAATTCTAAAATGGCCCGCGGCGTCGTGCTACGCCGCGCTGCGCCTCGAGATGCCTCGAGATGCCTCGCGGCGTAGCGCGGCGTAGCACGGCGCATCACGACGCAGCGGTGCTTTGTCGGTAGGCGCAAGGTGCAATGCGGTATGCTGCCAGGACTATACGATGCGCCTCGCGACGCCTTGCGAAACCATTGATCTCTTCAATCATCGTCGCGTCGCGGTGTGAACTGACCCTAACATTAACAACTATTATACCTACATAGTGTTGTTAGTTTGGATATAAGTTAATCAAAAATAATTAAATATTGTGCAAAAACTTCTGTTAACTTTTTAATTTATATAATATTTTATTTAAATGTTGTATGTAATATTATCTATTTCCAATTAATAAGGAACTACCGTTTTATATTTAAAAAAAACAACTTACCAATAAAATTAACATGTAAAACTGCCAAAATCAGGAGTTGCGCGAGGGGTCCACCTCCACGGGATTGCGCGCCTGTAGCCATCTTGATTCAGCGTGTCACGTCCCGATGCTGCCTTCCACCACTCTTTAGTTTCCATATGTATTTCAAAATTGACATATTCAAGTTTCTTTTGATGTTGTCTTTCGTGTCACAGAATATCATAATTTTCGAATACCTGAAAAAAATATTGTGTCAATTAAATCAGCATATGTTAAGATTGTAATTTTAATTGGTGGATTGGGAAAAAAATAAATTTTACAAATAGGCATTGTCTGCAAACATCTTCAATATGAATGATATTAGTTTATGTTCTATTTTTGTCTAGTATAAATTTATAGTTTTCTTTGTAAATGTTATGAAATAAAAGGGTATGCTAAGCAGCTTAAATTTCGCTTGTTGATATACATACTACATCGTAAAGATAATATAAGAAATATAAACATTCCAGAATCTTCGCACGATGCCGCGTAACGTTAAAATATTCGTATTTTTATTCACATTCCGGCAGCAGAGCGCGGGAGAAACAGTCGAACGTTATCTAAAATATGAGTGAATGTGGGGCGGCATGGTATGGTGGCTACGTGCGGTCGGCTCTAAAAGAATTTGATATCAAAGATTTGCCCGCGGCGGTGCTAAAATGAACCTTGTGGTTATGCCATCGCTGAAATGAAAATAACCTAAAATCTACCCTATTACCACGGACCTAAAATAAAGTCCATGTCTTTATCTTATTAAAACTAAAATAATGTATGAGAAACAAATTTTTATTCCTTTTTCAATGCTGTTGCAAAGAATTTATTGATTTTTCTATTAAATCATCTCATATTTTTAATTAAGCATGAGAACTATATCAACAATTTAAGCACAATTTATTTACTTTTTCAACAAAGTAATGATAGACCACGAATGTTTCACCTTACCATTTTACTAATGCCTGAAAATATGATCAAAAGCTACTATTAAAAAGCAAAGGATTTTCGAAAATAGGACACCCAAGTATATTGAATAAAGCTAATGAATAAAGTTAAATACACAAAGTGGTCGTCAATAATAAAAATATGTTTAATAAATAATCAAATTTGGCACATACACGTGTGAGCCTGTATATCTGAACGGAATCAACATGGCGGGCGAACCATTTCTTACTGCATAAAATTCTCAGTAATGAGGCCTAGCACTAGGACAAATGTAAGCGGTTATTGTACTTAATTAATGACACACGTAGTTAATAATCTTGCTTTATTACTTGAACCTATGTGCTCTTATATAAATTAGGTAAATCGATATCTTTCAGGCTTTCGTCCTATTATGAAATAATACGAGCATTACGTTTCATTTTTGGCTAATGGAATGGATTTATATAAGTTCCTTTGCGCCCTGAGGAACTTTTATTTTATGTACTTCCTTTTACGAAAAAATATAATTTCGAACCATTTGCAGAGCAAACGTAGTTAGTTGTTAGTCTATTATTACTGTACGGGAAAGCGAGCAACACGATACGAAATTTTGTTAGCGTCAGTACCTACACTTTGCGCCTGTTCGTTTTCTACGTGAACACAAAAGATGTTGCTTGATATACGGTTCTATAAGAAAAAATAGTAGTTTAATTAATATTTATATTATTTATCTGATTTCCAGATGTGATGCGTAGAAAATCATTCGTCATTTTGATTTATTTTGTATCTAATTGTTTATGCGAAATATATAAGATTATATTTCTAATCAAAACGGATAACCTACGGATCCGAAGACTGAAGCTCCAATGGGCCGACCGGGTCGATGCAGTTTTAAGAAGTGGCAATCAATGGGGAGGGAAAATGCTCGCTCTGTTCTGGCTATCGCTGTGCTTGACAATCCCCCACTAGATAGATTATGGATCTTATGAAAATTTGCCCAACAAAACAGTGCTAAAATATATGAGGAAGGTCTATGTTCAGCAATAGACAGCAATGACGATGATGATATTTACGAATCTCTAGACATTGTCTGATAATATATATATCATGCCGGCTGATTTCCAACAACGGCTACCTGGTAATCGGTAGCTATTGGCTGCATATTGGGGGATATTGAAACGCCACAAATATGTATGCACAAGCTTACTCGATACGCAAACCCAACTTACTCGCCCACTTTGAAAAATACATTCTCCTACACGTTCGTGCATAACGTATATCGTTTATGATAATATTTTTTTTCACGTCCATAATACGAGTGGTACAAAAGAAGGGAAGGAAGAAAAAAGTAAATATGCAATAAATTACATAAATACTCACTAAATTAAATAAAATTGTCTAAAAAATTGCCATTATATATTAACTTGTTCCATTTTTTAGTATTACTAGTTTTGCTCATACTATTTTGTCGCAAGATTCAGTATAATTTTTAGTATAATTTTGGAATTTTCACGAACACCAGATAATTACAATATTTAGAGCTGCAGGATGTTTTCGCCTCGGTACAGCAAATTATTCTAAACCATTAGCAAATCGTTATGCAACTGCTGCGCGCTGTACGAACGGTGGTCGTATACGAAACCATCGAATACATTGCGCTCATTGTCGGGCTGAAATGTTATAGCCTTCTAGAACTGTTATTACAACTTTTATTTTTTGTTGCTTCTTGTAAAAGTCAAACTAAAATAAAATATACTAACTTTTAAAACGCAATAATGGTATACCAAAAGTGCAAAATTAAGAGAAATTAACTAGTCTGGTCATAAATATTGTAATTATTTAAAGGTATTTCTTTCTTTATTCTTTATCGCATTCCTTAGAACAAAAAAATACAAAGGGCGGACTTAATGCATAATGCAGGCATTCTCTACAAGTTAACTCATGGAGTGGTAAGAATTTGATGTAGGTGTAGCAATATCGAATTAAAAAAATTGTATTGAACTATGAGTCCCGGAGAGCGAGAACGCCTGCCAGGGAGTGGGGGTGCTGCTGTCTTCTCGGTTGGTCGATGTTATGACTGAATATAAGGTTGTGAACTCAAGACTTCTCTGGGTTCGCTTTAAATTGGGACTGACAAAGTTATTCCTTTTGGCTGTTTATGCGCCGGTAGCTTCGTCGTCCAGGGCTGAGCTGGAGGAGTTTTGGGAGAATGTAAGAGAAGTTCTAGATTTGGCTAGGGGAAACGAAAGAATTGTTGTATGTGGTGATTTGAATGGATGGGTTGGTACCGCTCGACCAGGGTACGAGTCGGTACTTGGAAAGTTTGGCGATAAAAGGGTTAATGATGCTGGCAAGCTTATACTGGCGGTGTGCAAGCTAAAGGGTCTTCTTGTGACAAACACTATGTTTAATCACAAGAAAATCCATATGTATACTAGAGAACGAAAGAATGAGAGAAGTATGATTGATTTGTTCCTGGTGGATGAACGACTGCGAAAACAGGTGATGGATACGCGAGTGTTCAGGGGTGCCGACCTGGGAACGGATCACTATCTAGTGATTACTAGATTTAGGGGTCTGTTCGCGGGTTGGCGCTACCGGACGGCAGTAACAGAACCACAGTCGGTCTGTCGCATCCGAAGCTGGAAGCTTCAGGAAGCGGATACTAGGGACAAATATCATGCGAGGGTAGCCGAAAAGCTTGACACCATCGATGGCAGAAAATAATGTGTAGAAAGAACTTGGCAGAACCTTAGGGATGGAATGGTAAGTGCAGCGGAAGAAGTGTGTGGAACAATAAAAAGAGGCAGTAGTAAAAGAAGAGATGCATGGTGGAATGATGAAGTGAAAGAAGGTGTAAAGAAGAAGAAGAAAGCATGGTTAGACTACTTGGCCTCTAGTAATGATAAGGATATGAGAGAGAAGATGAAAGAAAGATATAGGCTGCAGAAAGTTCACACGAAAGCACTGATTGAGGAAGTGCGTGAAAGGTGTAGAATGGAAGCGGACGAAAGATTGTCGCACAACTTTAAGGAGAACTCCAAACTCTTCTGGAAAGAGGTTGGAAGGACCCGAAGTGGTGCGACGGCTTTAAGAATGAACAAAGTGCTTTCGAGAACTAATGACGTCCTCTCAGAAAAATTGGACGTCATGCAGCGATGCAGCGAATTTTATAGAGAAATGTATGCGTATGATGATCTTAGTGAGGGATCCGGGGATGACGCCGTGACTGGTACGCCAGACCCGGACCTCGATGACACTGAGGTCATCAGGATGAAAGAGATTGAACGTGCGATTCGAAGTTTGAAATGTGGTAAGGCTGCGGGACTAGACAGAGTTACTGCTGAAATGGTCAAGTATGGTGGGCCTCGCGTCTGGGACAGCTTTCATCTGCTGTGCAATTTGTGCTGGCGGACGGGGGATGTCCCGGATGATTGGCGATCCGCAGTCATTGTGCCTTTATATAAAGGTAAAGGTTCACATTTTGACTGCGGGTGCTATCGGGCGATCAGCTTGACCAGTTTAGCAAGTAAAGTTTACTCGAAGGTTTTGACACGTAGGATGCAAGAGAAATCGGAAAGATTTCTATGGGAGGCACAATGCGGATTTAGACCTGGAAGAGAATGCACGGATCAAATGTTTTCTCTCCGCATGATCACGGAGAAGCTTCTGGCTGCTAACCAGAAGATTTTCTGTGTTTTTCTGATCTTGAGAAAGCATTTGATAAGGTTGTAAGGAAGAAAATGTGGGAACTGTAGCCGGGGTATGGTGTGGATGGTCGATTGCTAAGGGCTGTGCAGTCTCTTTACTGTGACTGTAAAGCCTGTGTGCGGGTAGGGCATGACCTGTCACCCATGTTTAACGTCCAAACGGGCGTAAAGCAGGGTTGTGTCATGTCTTCCTGGCTGTTCATACTGTATCTCGACAGCTGTTTACAGAAGCTGAAAGATAGTTGTTTGGGTGTGAAATTGGGTGACATTAAAGTAAATTGTCTGCTGTATGCTGATGATGCAGTGCTTATTGCACCATCAGTGGCAGAACTGCAGGCATTAGTCACGTGTATGAAAGAGGAATGTGAAATTAAAGGTCTCCGTTTGAATGCTAATAAAACTAAGGTTCTGGTATTTGAAAGGGACGAAGAGAGAACGAAGTGTGAAATATGGGTAAATCAGGAATGTCTAGAACAGGTAAATGAAATTGTATACTTGGGGAGTGCTTTTAGCCGGGATGGAAGATGTGATTTAGATGTGGACAGGCGTGTCGCTGCCGGGAACAAAGTCAATGGTGTCCTGACTGCGTTAGTCAAAAGGCAAGGCGTAGCGAAGAGTGCACGCCTTGCAATACATAACGCAGTGTTGGTACCGACTTTGTTATATGGCAGCGAAACCTGGGTATGCCAGAAGAAGCATAAAAGTAAGTTGAATGCAGTGGAGATGCGATCTCTTCGTAAAATGTGCGGCGTTACCATGGCCGACCGAAAGCGAAACGAAGAGATTCGCAATATGGCAGGTTTGAAAGATGACCTTATCACAAAAATTGATAAGGGCGTGCTTCGGTGGTTTGGGCACATTGAGCGAATGAGTGAAGACCGAATATATAGCGCGAAAGTTAATATTAAAAGGTGTCGAGGTAGACCGAGACTAACTTTCGAAGACCATGTGAGCAAATTGCTCGAAGAGGGTAGGGTCAAAAGTACTCGGATACCTAGACGTGCATGCATGAAGAAGATAATGAATCTGAAAGAAGCGAAAGAGGTTTGTAAGGATCGTGACACTTGGCGATCTGTTCTCTCTGGCTACCCCGTCAGGGATTGTGCGTGAAGATAAGTAAGTAAGTAAGTAAGTATTGAACTAAGTAACATACACATTTTACTTAGATAGACTATACAAATATAACCTATATTTACATATATACAAATGTATACATACATACATATATGCAATAAATGCATAAAACATATACATACTTATATACATATATAATTTATACATACAAATAACTATGAATAAATACGTCTGTTTAGCAATATGTATATGACATGCATGATTCATGTAAGTAGTGTTGTCTTTAGTAAATGATCATGTACCAACTTAAGCTTTTCTGATGTCATCGGAAAATGAGTTCCAAAGACGTGTAGCCTGAACTGTAAAGAAGTTACCTTAGAAATCGGTGAAGTGAAAAGGAATACAAATTTTGTTGTTAGACGAAGAACGAAGAACCCTATCATGAGATGAGGAAAGATAGTAAAATTTACTCTTAAGATAAGTCGATAGTTCTGTAACAGTTGTTCTGTTGACAGAAAAACACCTCAGTTAAGCCTGAATATGAAACTCCAAGCCAAACCATGTGTGACGAAGAATAATTTTCTCGTTGAACCCTCGGAATATGCTTCTTCACTGCTGTGGGCATACACATTATCATTTTGTTTATTATAACTTTCTTCGATGTTAAAAATTTTTTCATTCGAATACAAAATTTCGCTGCATTTTTTTTCCACGTACCGCCGTAACAAAGCGTGGGATCTATCCAACTTAATTTTTTTCAAACGCTCGTACAAAAAATATCCGGTCTTATTACGATAAGCTCGTAGTCCTAGGTCTTCATTGATCACTCTTTTGACCGTGGTTCTGCTTAGGCCCATCTGAAGTGCTAAGATTTTTTGTTTACGAACAGCATTTCATTGGATTTATGAGTGAAGGCTCACTGCTTTGATGATCGCGGGTGTCCTAACTGTACGAGGTCGGCCGGTCCTCTTACGATCTTCCAAGCTTGAATCTTCAGTGAATCGTTAGATAGTGCGATAAAAAAATCGTAGGGTTATTTTAAATTTTTGTAGAATATTGAAAATCTCTTTTGATGTGTAACCACGGCGGTGCAATGTGATTTATGCACAATCAATAGTTCTCTACTTTCTACTTTAAAAGAAGTTACCGTCTTAATAGGATTTCCTCGTGTATCACGGATGCAGTTTACATACATAAATTGCACAAGGGAAAACATGTAAATCTGGAACAATTATATATAATCCATACGAAATACTTGTTCCGTGTGGGATTTAAACCCACGGCCCTCAGCGCTGCAAGTCAATGGTAAGCCACTGCGCCGCGGACCCGTTTGTCGGTTTACAGGAAAATTCAAAATTCTTCTGTCGAAGACAATAAAAGATAGGAGAAAACAATTGCTGTTAGGACCAGATTGACTGTGAACACTACCAGAGCTAGAATTCGACGATTTGATAATTGTAAAAGTTTAACGTGGTCATTATACTGCAACAATTATGGTTTCATGAGTGGTATCCTCCTAAGGAGGATTATAGGATTATAAAATTATCTGTTGTCGGTTCTTTGAGCTATATGGCCGGCGCACTGCCACTTCAGCTTACTAATCCGTTGGGCAATGTCGGTTACTCTGGTTCTACTGCGGATATACTCATTTCTAAGTTTATCACGCAGAGAAACCCCGAGCATAGCCCTCTCCATAGCTCGTTGAGCTATTTTGAGCTTCCTCATACGGCCAGCAATGAAGGACCACGTCTTAGATCCGTAAGTCATCACTGGCAATACGCACTGGTTGTACAATTTCGGTTTAAGGTTTTGAGGTATGTTTGACGAGAAGATGTGTCGTAGTTTCCCGAACCGCTGCCCAGCCGAGTTGAATCCGTCGATTGACCTCTCGGTCGAAATTGGACTTACCTAGTCGGACTATTTGACCCAGGTAAACATACTTGTCAACAACTTCGAGCTTAGTGCTCCCAACAACTACCGGCATAGGTGTGACATGGACATTAAACATGATCTTTGTTTTGTCCATGTTCATCCTAAGACCTATTCGTTGGGAGACACTATTGAGGTCATTGAGCATGGTGCTTAGGTCCTCCAGCGATTCTGCCATAAGGACAATATCGAAGGCAAATCGAAGGGGAGTGATGTACTCGCCAGTGATGTTAATACCGTATCCTTTCCCGTCCAGAAGCTTGTAAACGTCTTCCAATGCAGCGGTGAAGAGTTTCGGGGATATAACATCACCCTGTCTTACAACTCTCTGCAATTGGATAGGTTTCGTACTCTGGTTCTATACTCGGATAGCCATCGTAGCTCTATTGTACAAGGACTTCAGCACTTCGATATACCGACAGTCAAGTTGGCACCGCTGAAGGGACTGCAGCACCGCCCAAATTTAGACGGAATCAAAGGCTTTCTCATAGTCCACATACGCCAGAAATAGTGGCAAATTGTACTCTTCGGACTTCTGTACAATTTGCTGAAGGGTATGTATGTGGTCTATGGTGCTAAAGCCCTTTCGGAAACCGGCTTGTTCGAGGGGCTGGAAGTTGTCAAGTCTGCGTGCGAGATGATTCGTAATGACTCTGAAAACAGCACGTAGACGCGGCTAAGAAGGGAAATCGGTCAGTAGTTCTTCAAGAGAGCGTTGTCACCTTTCTTAAAGAACAAGACCACCGTACATTTGCTCCACGCCTTCGGTGTAATGCCACCATGGAGGACGGAATTAAAGAGCTTCTGAAGTACTTCAAGTACCGGTCTTCCACCCGCTTTCAGAAGCTTTGCTGTAATTCAATCCTCGCCTGGGGCCTTGCCGTTTTTAAGGTGCTGGAGAGCCATTCTAATCTCGCTCAGACTGACGTCCGGGATATCATCGGAATAATGTCGGATAAGACTCGCTCTTGGATCGTTACTCACACTTGCGTGTGGCTCCAACGATGACGTGTACAGCTGCCCATAGAACCTCTCAATCTCACTCAAAATCTCAGGTGCCCCGGAAACGATGCTGCCACACTCGGTCTTCAGCTTGGACAGTTGGCTCTTTCTGGCAGACAGATCTCTGGCAAAGACTTTCGAGCCTTGGTTCCGCTTGATCGCTTCTTCAATACAAGCTGTTTTGAAGTTGCGTAAGTCCTGCCGCATGCATTTGGAGATCTGTCTGTTCAGTTGCCTGTATGCTGTCAAATCTGTTGAAGTATGTAGCTTCATCTCCCGTCTAACAGCCATGAGATTAAGAGTGTGATCGGAGAGTTTTTGTGTTCTTCTGCGGCGGGTCTTGCAGAACTTAGCTCCGACCGCATGGACAGTTTCCACGAGCTTGTCATTCATATCGTCCACTTCATTGCAGTCTTCTAGGCACTGAAAACGGTTTTGTAACTCGAACTGAAAGGTTTCGGGACTTTGGAACAGAGCACGAGGGGGACGGAGCGTTGACTTCATTATACGAGACCTCTCCACCTTAACGTTTAGGTTCAGTGTGCCTCCAACCATTCGGTGATCTCTACCAGTTTTCACCCTCGCGATCACGGAGACATCACTGAACAGTTGTCTTCTGGTCATCATAATGAAGTCAATCTCATTTTTTGTGGAACCGTCGGGGCTCGACCAGGTCCACTTCCTGTGGGGCCGCTTCTGGCACAAAGAGGTCATCATAAAGAGTCTCTCTTTCTCCATGAAGTCGGCCAGCTGCTGGCCCCTTGGGTTCCGTTGCCCTATTCCGAATTTCCCTACTTTCAGCTCACCGTTCTCTCTTGTGCCTAGTTTGCGTTGAAGTCTCCCATTAACACCGTATAGTGGGTTTTGGAGTAATGCATGACTCTAGAGATATCCTCATACATTTCCTCCACCTCCTCATCGGGGTGTGCCGAGGTTGGTGCGTAAACCTGTATGACCTTCAGCGAATACCGTTTGGTGATTCTGAGTATAAGGTACGCAATCCTCGTCGACACGCTCTCAATATTTACAACGTTGTTAACGAGAGACTTGTGCACGATAAATCCGACAACTCCTTGGGATAGATGGTCGCCGTCCCGGTGATAGAGCAAGTTGCCGGATTCGAGGATTACCGTGTCCTTCCCCTCTCTTCGGACTTCGGATAATCCTATAATATGCAAAACTTCACAAAATCAATGCTGCTTATAATAAAAATTTGTTGAAACTGAAATTTTAATGATCGTTGATCGTATAATCGTATAATATTGTTAATTTATTCTTGGAACAACACGTATTGCTGGGCCTAGTGCAACCTGTATAGACAACATTTTTACAGATATTAAGCCCTTGCATAAATCAGTTATTCAAAATTTAAGTTCAGATCACAGTGGACAGTTGGTATCATTACCTTACATACACAAGAAACAGAAAAATAAGAAAGTTGTGTTTGTTCCAATAAATGAACATCGCTTGGAGAGGTTTAGAAGTAATATAATAAAAAGACTTCCATTACTTTCATTTAAAAACGGTGCTAATTATTTGTATGCTACATTATTTAAAATGACAACTTGTGAATTTAGTAGGATATTTACTTCTAAAACTTTCTCTTTTAATAGTCCCAAATCATTTAATGAATGGGTGACAGTAGGAATTTATAAAAGTAGGCGAAAGTTATATGAGCTTTATAAGGAAAAATCATATAATAGTAGTGTTATATTTAGAGATTATGTAAAAACATATTCTAAAATATTTAAAAAAGTGTGCTCCACAGCTAAGGCTTTACATTTAAGTAACAAAATTAAAACTTCATCTAACAAAATTAAAATGACCTGGAAAATAATAAATAGTGAAACGGGCAAGGTCAAACCGCGCCACGCGGGTTTTTAATTGAATATTAACAATAATTTAACTCGATATGATCAAGAACATTGGTAGAGCTACGCGGCAGCTCTTACTGTCGCACGGATGGGCCGGCTCGAACCGGGGTGGTACCACGACCTCACAGAAAACCAGCGTGAAGTAGAGGTTTACCTCTGTGTTTCACTTGGTGAGTGCAGGTGACCGGAGGCCCTTTTTACTGGAAATGAGGCATTCCATCTTAGTCCTCACGGATGACAACACATCTACATTTTGATTTGTAATAGAGGATAGATGTAGATGTCTATGGGCCGCAGCAACCACTTACCATCAGGTGGACTGTGTGCTCGTTTGTCACCCTTATCGTATAAAAAAAAGAAGTTGCTTTGGCTTTTGAGAAACATTTTACTGATGTTCATTTTTTGACAACTAAATCATTAAATTCTTCTCCTACTGTCGCCGAATCATTGCTAAAAAAAATGTAAAGGCTTGTTCAAATACTTTTAAATTTCATAGAGTACTGCCAAAAGATATCGTTTAAAAATTTAAAACTATTGATGTTAAGAAAACGGTAGACTTATGGGGGATTTCCGTTAAAGTTATTTTATCTATAATAGATATAATAGCACCTTATCTAGCCACTATATTTAATACATGCGCCGAATCTGGTGTGTTTCCTGATTTAATGAAACATAGTAAAGTCATACCTTTATTTAAATCTGGTAGTACATTAGACCTCGCAAATTTTAAATCAATTTCTGTACTACCAACATTTAGTAAAATTTTTGAAAAAATAATTTTAGATCAGATGTTAAGTTTCTTTAATATTAATAAATTGCTCCATAAAAATCATTTCGGTTTTACAAGGTGTCGCTCGACAACTGATGCTGGAGTTGAAAATATTAAACATATTTTTTGGGCATCGGAGAATTCAGAGGATGCTTTGGGTATATTTTGTGAGCTTTCCACGGCCTTCGACTGCGTTCACCATGAGACATTAATCGGGAAGCTACAATAATATGGTGTCAAGAACTTAAGTGATTAAGCTTATTCATATTTAAGTAATAGAATGCAGAAAGTTATTATCAATGGTAAAAGTTCTTCCGGGTCACCTGTACTAATGGGTGTCCCTCAGGGCTCCATTCTCGGCCCATTCCTATTTCTAGTGTATATTAATGACTTACCTTCTCTTGTAGAGGATAATCACGATATAGTATTATTTGTTGATGATACTTCCTTGATTTTAAAACTTAAATGTCAATCATTTAAATGTGACGAAGTGAAAAATGCTATATCGAAATTAGTGCATTGGTTTAATGTTAATAATCTACATTTAAACGGAAATAAAACTAAATGTATTATATTTACAACAACGAATGTTAAAAATCTGAGTACTCTTACTCTGCGTTTGCATGTCGCAAACGCAGAGTAAGAGTTACTTCTACGTATCATTGTCCTTATAGACTTGAATGTATTGGCGTATAGACGACCTGACAGCCCGAAAACACGTGATGTACATTTTAGTTACAAGGAATATTGAAAAATGATTGTTAAAGAAGCAGTAAAAAGATGTAATTTTTTTTTGTTTTTTTGTTTATTAGTGCACGAAATTGAATAAATTCAAAAATTAACTGAATTTTCACCACGATAGTTTTAAAATAATTAAAAAAATATTCATATAACATGTTTCGGGGAATAAGCTGAACCTACCTGCATTTTGTTGGATTTTAATTCAAATGTAAAAAATCCCAGGTGACTCTACCGATAAATTTAAAAAACTCCCTAAGAATCAGATAGGAAAGTTGTATTTTTGAGCCTTTAGATTTTGACCTTTGGAGAAAAATATTTACTACCTTGGACAGTTTCCCCGGAATTTCTTTTTTAACATATTTTTAATAAAATAGGTAGATACTTAACTAAGTACATAACTATTTATATTTTATAAAATGTTTTGATGGGGAATTAAAAGATGGGGACACGGAGTACATAATAGCTGTTTTTTTTTCATATAAGCATTACTTTTGATAATTACAAACATTTAATAATTAATTAAATACATTATACAAGTTTATTTTTACATACGACTTAAATATGAATGTAAAACTTAATAATTTAAGTAAGGAAACTTGTAGGAATCAGTTTAATAAGATTGCTCTGTTTAAAGGCCAATATGTTTATGAGGCTTCATCATGCTCCATGTTTATATTCTTTTATCTGTTCTTGAAAAGTAAATATAATATAAGTAATATAAAGTAATAATAATCTTAATATCAAGTGCACCAAGTGTCTGAGAATACAGATGCACTCTCTATTCTCTCAATCTCGGTACGTTAATAAAATAGTCATTCAATCATGGACTGACTGCGGCAAGTGCAACTTAATCTCGCAGATCTATTGATCCACGCAGCTATTACTTAGCCACGAGTTCCTCTTCTCTATGACTAACGCTGTAGACGATGAACCACGCTATTTATGTCATCGGTACCATATCGTCGGCCATCAAGCATGAATCGGGCATCGAGCGTTGTGAGTGTCAAGTACTAAGGAATTTATACTATCGCTTCTCATGCACGGGCGTCTATTGGCACTTTAGGAGCATTACTAAATATATATTCCTAACTACGCCTAAGATTTTGATTATTATGACTTGGGAATATAATCCGAAGCTCCGCTCAACCCCTTGGGGAAAATAGCGTGATGCTATGAATATTGTACTAATGTGACCGTGAGGTTGTGCGGTTGGTTAAGTAAGGTTATAATAATTAATATAATTTTGGTTGATAAATAGATACTTAGTTCATAATGGCTTAAAAAGGATAATGTCAAGATTTATTTTTATTTTTATTGTACTACAGTTTTAAAATGTATGGAAATTTGTCTCTATTTTTGTCTAAAGTTCTGAAAGTTAAATTTTAGAGTCTTATAACAATATTATTCTTACTGGTACAAATAATGTAGAAGTGACTCCTTTTAATAAATTAACACATCAATACTAAAAACATAAAAGATTTTTAGTATTGATGTGGTCACTATAAGATGTTGTTAGGTTAGCTAATTATGTAAAAACTTAAGACAGAAGGACCCTTAAGTAGGGACTGAATAAATTAACCGAATTGGTATTACGTGGATCTCACAACTTTTTACGGTAGAAGAACTGAGTTGCGAGACTTGGTTTTTTTTACAAGTTATGTTTTTGATGGCATTTTCTTCTCCTTTGCACACTATGTTGGTCTATACGCCAGTATATTCTAAGTAAAGGAATTGTCCCTATAATGATCTATTTCTACGTTAAAACAAAATTTTAATAAAATTTACTTACCAAGTTTTTTAAATTTTGTATCCCATTGTTGTACTAAATTATTAGGAACTTAATTGCATTTTATGGATTTACCCAAAAACACTTTTTAGTTTTGGGTAGGATCTAGACTTAGGAACCTCTTGTGATTCACTACGACTCATCTATTTGGGATAATCCGTCTCCTACCAAATAAATTTGTATTTTTCGTACGCATATGCTGTTTTTAAAAATAAACAGTGACAGAAATGTCAAAATAATAGTCCGCTTGAAAAGGTCGTGTATCGACTCCCAAGGCTCCAAGTTAAAGGTTGCCCGTTTACCAAAACCTTTACTTATGCGAAATTAGTATTGTTTCCAATCCAGTTGTAGATTCCTACAGCAATACACCTATTTTTTATCTGTGATAATTTTTGCTTCTTTATTTTTTTGCATTGGAGCATAATTTTCATCAGCGCGCCGGAGTCTGTGTTTACGTCCGCAACGACATCTGCTGTAAGCGTCTCCGTCACCTTGAAGACCCCACTTTCTCTACGATCTGGGTATTGATAAACACAGGAATGGATAAAATTATTTATTCTTGTGTCTACCGATCGCACAGCGGTGACCAGGAGACAATTATGCTGTTTGAACACCACAGTGAAGCCTTTGATGTGGCTCTAAATCGGTACCGTAATGCACAGTTGATTTTTCTGGGGGACTTTAATGCCTGTCATCAGGACTGGCTGTTCCCATACCAGAAGACCGACCACGCTGGGCGAGAGGCGTGGAATTTTGCCTAGTCTCTGGGGCTCTCCCTGCTGGTACAACAAGCGACTAGGGTACCTGATGTGGATGGGCACACAGCCAACTGCCTTAACCTTCTTCTGACGACCGATCCGGATAGGTATGATGTTCAGGTTACCTCACCCTTGGGAACTTTTGACCACTGTCTGGTGAAATCTGTGTCGTTATATTCCCCAACTAACTACGATTTCCACGGAGCGCGACGAATGTGGCGATACAAGTCAGCAGATTGGGATGAGATGCGGCATTTCTTTGCATCTTATCCTTGGCGGCAGGTCTGCTTCTCCTCTGAAGAACCATCGAGCTGCGCCGATGCCATAACCAATATGATACGTTAAGCGATGGAGTATTTCATCCCCTTTGCTGACGTGCCCATTGGTGGTAAAGCTCACCCTTGGTTTAACGCCGAGTGCGCTCGTGCTGAAAAGCACAAGCATATGGCGTACTTATCCTGGGTCGATGCTCGAAACCGTAAAGCTCCGGATGTTAGCCTCAAGAAGATAGCCTTTAACCAAGCCGCCAAGTCGTGCAAAAAGGCATTACGCCAAGCCAGTTTCGACCACATTAAACGCATCGGCACAAATCTCTCTGTCAAACCATCTGGCAGTAGAGCTTTTTGGTCTCTTGCTAAAGCGGTCGAGACAAACTTCTGTCGGTCTACACTGTCTCCACTGGTAAAACCAGATGGCTCACTGGCGCATGCGAATAAGACGAAAGCGGACTTATTTGCTTCTCTTTTTGCTTGCAATTCGCGTCTGGACAGTAGCAACAGAGTACCATCTCAACTAACTCACTGCGGTACCTCTATGTCTGAGGTCCGTATCACCAACAAGGAGGTTCTTAAAACCTTGCGAAGTCTAGACGTGAACAAAGCTAGTGGACCTGATGGTATACCAGCTATAGTTCTAAAGGCCTGTGCACCTGAGTTGTCTCCTGTGTTGACACGCTTGTTCCGCCTCTCATTCAGGACTGAAATAGTGCCTAAATCTTGAAAGCTAGCCAATGTGCAGCCTGTGCCTAAAAAAGGTAGCCGTGCCGACCCTGCTAACTATCGGCCAATTTCAATTACCTACATACTCTGCAAGATTATGGTGCCGGAGATATTGAACGCCCACCTTATGGCATACCTAGAGCAAAATGATCTCCTCAGTGATCGCCAGTACGGGTTTCGCCGAGATCAATCAACTGGGGACCTTCTAGCGTATGCCACTCACATATGGGGCGAAGCCCTCAAGAACAGTGGTGAAGCACCTGCTATTTCCCTCGATGTTTCGAAGGCTTTTGACAGGGTTTGGCACGCTAGTCTGTTGGGCAAGCTTTCAGCGTACGGCTTATCCCCTGGCCTAATTGTCTGGGTGAAGAACTTTCTGAGTGAACGATTTCTCCGGGTCGTCGTTGATGGCTGCTCATCCGATACTGTGGCGACTAACGCCGGTGTTCCTCAGGGGTCCCTTCTCTCCGCAACTCTCTTCCTGCTGCATATAAATGATCTGCTCATTCCCGGTGTCTATGGGTATGCAGACGACAGCACAGTTATGGAGAGATACCAACCAAGCACCCGGGCCAGTCAGGATCAAATCCAGTCAGAAAGAAAGGCTATGGTTGAGCGTGTGAGTCTCACACTACAGGCAGTCTCCGAATGGGGCGATGCCAATCTCGTGAGATTTAACGCCTCCAAAAAACAAGCGTGTCTTTTTACCACTAAAAGGAGCCCACTCACCTTGGCTCCTACTTTCCGGAATTTATCCTTGGAGTACACTGACCGCCTTCAGTTGTTAGGGATAGAATTTTCTCCGAACCTAAACTATGGGCGGTTCATTGAGTCCAGAGCTAAAGCAGCCGCAAGGAAACATGCTGTCCTTGCAAGAGTGCGGCGATACTTCACGCCGGGGCAGCTTCTGACCTTATATAAAGCGCAAGTCCGGTCGTGCATGGAGTACTGCTGTCACATATGGGCTGGTGCTGCAAAATGCCACCTGACAGCATTGGACTCAGTGGAGAGACGTGCTAAGAGGCTCATTGGTGACCTTGATTTGGTTGAAACCAATCTTGTCAGCCTCGAGCACAGGCGCAGAGTAGCCAGTCTCTCGGTATTCTATAGGATGCATTTCGGTGGGTATGCGCAGGAATTTTACGCCTTAATTCCTCCCTCTCCTTTCCACCATCGGACAACCAGACGGTCGGCGGGTCTTCATCCCTTTGTTGTCGATATTCCACGCATTAGAACCAAACGGTTTGCTTCGTCTTTTGTAATGCGTACAGCAAAGGAGTGGAATAATTTGCCGGCGTCTATCTTTCCGTCCGTATACAATCTAGGCGTCTTCAAGGCAAGATTGAATAGGCTATTGTTACGATAAGATTTACTATCTAAGGCTGCATCACTACTGGCTTATAATAAGTTAAAAAAAATAGACAGCTTTCTAATCCTTATAATAGCGAAGTTTCTAGAACTTTATTCCTAAGCTAGTTTATTAATTGTAGTTATACATTCTAAAGGTTGCAACAAATAAAAAATCCAATACATACGGTAGAGAGAAATAAACCAGTAGATGGACAGGAAATGATTTGGTAACGATATCCAGTATTTCGTAAGGCCATTCTAAATTGATAATTTATTGATGTAGGTGTTTTAGGCCACAATATCCATATACCGTCCCGAGTGTGTACTCATACTTCTATAAAAACTTAATTTAATTTAATTAATTACGTTAATTTTATTCATAACACTATAGAAAATGATTTCCATTTTTCAAGGAATAAATATAAATTAACATTCACGCGCAAGAAAAGATTTACTGTTAGTTAAACTTTATCGTCGCGTGGCTGCAATTTGTTAACGAGTGTAAAATATTAACACTGGGTTAGCATAAAATTACTGCAGTTTAATTAAAAGTGATCAATATAATGTATGAAATGCTGTAGCAAATGAAAACGGGGATGACAAATCATCCAGCAGCGGCCCTGGCCATCCCGCGAAGGCGCGATAACGCCGCGATCGTCACCGGAAGTTGTAATTAATGCCAGCGCCACATTATGCGTTTCCGTTACCGGCCGCATGCAGGTCAAGCGACATTATCGTATTGTATAAAGCTTCATTGTGCCTGTTCATAAGTTACTTTAAAGTTATGCGGCGGGATGGGCTGAATTATTTCAATTTGCAAGTAGTGAGAATTGTTTCCAAGTAATAAAGTTTTTAGGGTTGTTTCGCATGACTAGGTTTTTACTACCGCTTAATGGGTATTAAAGAATTGTTTTGTTCTTGCGGTTTTCAGTAGAGCCGTTTGCGTGAGTGTATCGTGATTTTGTTACAAAGCGAATTATACTGAGCGTTGTCTTCTTTATTGCTACGTGCAAACTATAACTTATATTTTTTAATATTTGACAAATAGGATTTTTTTATTCTAATTTTTTTTTATAGATTAAGGGTGACAAACGACATTTATCCTCGATTAAGTATCAAAATGCTGATGCGTTGTCACCGTTGACGTCTCTGGTTCTCTACACTCATCATACGAAACACAGCAGCATTATGCTGCTATTTTAAGCTGGTATTCTGTGAAAGCGTGGTCCCACCCCGGTTGAGCCGACTCATTCGTGCTATAACCATATTATAGCTGCAGCATGGCTCTACCACTTAAATTATGCATAGGCAAACGATGATTTAGTTGATAAGTTTTGATAATTAGGAGCGACAGTAGCCTAATGACAGGATGCGCACTGCGAACACATAAGGTCGTGGGTTCGAATCCGTCATTAGACTACTGTCGTAAACCACTCCTAACACATGCATTTATATATTTTAAGCTCACTGGAAATGGTTATAGGGAGTATTTGTAAAGTTAATAGCATTGCTAGTACTCTTTTTTTAAATTTAATTAACTATTTATATACATTTTATGATAATAGTTGATAATGTGCATGTATGTCCGTACACATTCAGGTAAGTAAGTCAAATAAACATACATTTGGCTGTTTCAGAATTAAAAAGCTAAGTGTAGAAACTCAGTTACGGGCGTGTTGCGGGGCGGGGCGTTTGGTGTGCACTGCTTTTGTATTACTAGCGATGGCTCAAATTGTATGTATATTATTGCCGAAAATATAGTACGGATTCTCTCTCTCTCTCTCTCTCTTATTTATTATATTTATGAATACACGAAGTGTAAATATGGAACTAAAAAGAAAACTTAAAGTTTCATTTAAATCCATATGTCCCTTCTGAATTGACACAGTTTCTTGTTGAATATTCTACGGCTAGAAACGTTCTCAACTATATGTATTTGAGTTGTATTGTGAGGTTAAGAAAGAGTCCGTCTTTCATTGCTGGAAGCGTTTTGTATTTCAAACGTGTAAAAAGTGTTTTATGTTTAGAAAAGATTCAAAGTGAAGGTTGAAGAAGTTTTTTTTCGCAATGACATACTAAAATCAGCTTCTTTATTTCATACATGCTTTAATATTAAGGTTTTTCATTATATTCATTATTAAAAACGATATGTGTTTAGGTTAAGTTCTTGAACATGATTTGAAGATAAATCTAATTGATTTTTATATTATTTTAAAACAAATATTAATGACTTCAAAATTTTATCTTTGTTATCTCTCTACTTTTACGCAAACCAAAAATACAAATTTTATTCATATTGTGCATCAAGGAATTACGCATAAACAGTATAACCATATCTCAATCAGACAAAATGTTGGATTTACACAATATCCACAAATGAATGAATGATCAGCTGAAAATATTTCGCTATCGGCCCGCGGGCGCATCCGACTCATTTGTAAGAGCAATTATAAACCAGTGTAATCAGGACGCGGCTGCGTGTGGCCATTATCCCTGATTCCACAGCACAATAAAGTGATTAGTATTCCAGAAACACTGGATTTCGCTTCTGCATAAATATCGCCTATACGATATCAACAATCGCTTTTATTTAACATAACTAATTTTACCAATTTTGTCGCGGTAATTTTATCTTGTTTTAATAACAGATCCTACGATACAGCAGCCAACGAAGCTGTCATTGTTGACTGCCTCGTGTCGCAAACGCGACTGCTGATCATGTGGTTCCCGGTTCGAATTACGTGTCGAACTTAAGTACATTAGTAAAGAAACTGTACACAGGCAAAGCTTCTAAGAAGATATCAAAACTTTTACCTATTTTGGTAGGGTTGGCACTTTAATAGATACTTAAGATATAATGAAATATATAATATATTTAATAGATACTTAAGATGTGGACAGGCGTGTCGCTGCCGGGAAAAAAGTCCATGGTGCCTTGACTGCGTTAGTCAAAAGGCAAGGCGTAGTGAAGAGTGCACGCCTTGCAATACATAACGCAGTGTTGGTACCGACTTTGTTATATGGCAGCGAAACCTGGGTATGCCAGAAGAAGGATAAAAGCAAGTTGAATGCAGTGGAGATGCGATCTCTTCGTAAAATGTGCGGCGTTACCATGGCCGACCGAAAGCGAAACGAAGAGATTCGCAATATGGCAGGTTTGAAAGATGACCTTATCACAAAAATTGATAAGGGCGTGCTTCGGTGGTTTGGGCACGTTGAGCGAATGAGTGAAGACCGAATGGTGAAGAAAATATATAGCGCAAAAGTTAATATTAAAAGGTGTCGAGGTAGACTGAGACTAACTTTCGAAGACCATGTGAGCAAATTGCTCGAAGAGGGTAGGGTCAAGAGTACTCGGATACCTAGACGTGCATGTATGAAGAAGATAATGAATCTGAAAGAAGCGAAAGAGGTATGTAAGGATGGTGACACTTGGCGATCTGTTCTCTCTGGCTACCCCGTCAGGGATTGTGCGTGAAGATAAGTAAGTAAAATATAATAATTTCTTACAAAGTACATATTCTTAATATTTATTTTTATAATTACTGTTCTTCAACAATTTGTTGTGGCTTTTAATTAAATGGTAAATTCTATTTCTTCTATTTTTAATAATCTATTAGAAAGCACTCGCATTTCATAACAAATATAAACTCTTGCACACGTTTTAAAATTTCCTTACCAATATTTTCTTTCAACAATAGTTTTTTTTGAGGTCAAAATAATCATGAAATTTTTACTCAAGCAATTCAACAAACGCGATAAAATTGTCAGGAAGTATTATAAAAAAAAACCCATTGAACACTATCTTTATTAAAATCCTTGTAATGGCTGAAAAAACAATCTTTTCCCATATTTATAGGTTGATCGGATCTATTAACGTACACAAAATAACGTACGTGTTATTTTCTCACATTTGTGGTGTTCGAGACAACATTTTCTATACAAATATCCCGACACAGACTAAACCATTTTTTCTAGTAAATCAAATAGATAATCATTTGTTCCTACTGTTAACACGGGATGATGGTGATGTTGATGGGTGATGTTGCATTAAAATACGACAATCGTCTGGTTTCATAAGTAACATATGGAAATCGTATTCACAATTAGTATTTTGGGGTTTCTCTAAGATATTGGTTATAAAAATCTTATTGAAGGCAATACTAACTAGTCGACATGTTGGTTCCTGGCAGTTACCACCCGCCTGTCTGACTTTTCTAAAGAAATTTTGGAGTAAGTCTTGATTTGGACATCTGGTAAATATAAATTGATTTAATTTCTTCACATTTTAATTTTTAATTTAAGTAGCATTCAAGTTTTATAAAATATTTTATAAACATTTGGAATCCGTGAATAATATTCATGCGATTTGTTACGTCGTTCTGCCTATCACTTCTTATTGATTTGAAGTTCCTGAAAAATTATATATAGAATTTCTTCTAAAAACTCAATTTGATAACTATCTAATCGAAAAGCTCTTTTATATTTATTAGAAGATCGCAGTGTACTTGAGTGTAAGAAATCAAACAAATTATTAATTTTATTTACAAAATTAGCGGTATCTCTTGCCACAACCTCGATAAGATTTAAATCTACGTAGGTATTAGTAAACCACAAACTACAACAAAACACACTTTTTTATATTTCATTTGATACGAATTATTCTTTAAAAAAAATTGACACTTATTATTTTTTACACAACCCTGAGTTTGAGCATTGGCCGAGCCGGTTTAAAGCAGTTTCTCAGCGCCTCAAGCTTGTAATATGTACCTCACACAGTGCAGTTGTATGAAGCTTTGCCTCTGTATGGTGCGGTTTCTTTACTCATGTGACTTAAGTCAGTTATTGGATTTTTCCATCAAGATAATCTTAGTTGCAGCTCGTGGTGAGGAAGTTGCGATATTTCTTCCAGTGCATTGGAATGCATGTAAGATGTTACTTTATTGCCTGATTTTTCTCCGGTCATGTCGAATTGCCGTTCCATCGAACTATGTGAGGGAATAGAGTGCGCCTGTGCGCAGGTGGCTAGTTTCCTTTGAGACTAACCCCCGTACCCGAAATTCGGTCTGAAGGTCATTATTATCAATATACAGCACCTATGAACACGTGGTTTAACTATGACGTCACGAAATCACACATACTCGATACGCTGTAAACAAACGAAACGTCGATGATTAGAAAATTAGTTAAAGTAACGAGACCAAATCCGTTAGGTAGTTAAACAACGTGATGTAATCGTGTAAATTTAAGAAATCATTGTTCAATATTCAGTAGTGGAACTTCACTTTAATCTGTTGTACCCAATGATGATGATCATGTTAAGAAATCATTATCTTATTTATTAAACATAACCGTATTTGTTTAAGCATATGCTAATTTTTAAATCAATTCAGCTTTAAACAAATTCATCATCATCATTACAGCCCTTCACAAGTCCATTGCTGAACATAGGCCTCCCACAAGGAATGCCACAAAGCACGGTCCTAACCCACCTGCATCCATTGAATTCCTGCATATATTACCAGGTCGTCACTCCATCTAGTGGGGGGACACCCTACACTTCGTCCGTCGGTACGAGGCCGCCACTCGAGAACTTTTTTCCCCATCAGTTGTCGGTTCTTCGAGCTATATAGCCGGCTCACTGCCACTTCAGCTTACTAATCCGTTGGGCTATGTCGGTCACTCTGGATCTACTGCGGATATCCTCATTGCTAAGTTTATCTCGCAGAGAAACTCCGAGCATAGCACTCTCCATAGCTCGCTGAGCTACCTTGAGCTTCCCCATCCGAACAGCAGTGAAGGACCACGTCTCAGTTCCATAGGTCATCACTGGCAACACGCACTGGTTGTACAGTCTCGTTTTCAAGTTTTGAGGTATGTCTGACGAGAAGATGTGTCGTAGTTTCCCGAACGCTGCCTAGCCGAGTTGAATCCGTCGATTGATCTCTCGGTCGAAGTTGGACTTACCTAGTCGGACTATTTGTGGGACAAAAAAAATAAAATAAAGTAAACATACTCGTCAACAACTAAGAGCTTAGTGCTCCCAACAATTACCGGCATAGGTGTGACATGGATATTAAACATAATCTTTGTTTTGTTCATGTTAATCTTAAGATCTATCCGTTGGAAGACACTATTGAGGTCATTGAGCATAGTGCTTAGGTCCTCAAGCGATTCTGTCATAAGGACTATATCGTCAGCAAATCGAAGGTGAGGGATGTACTCGCCATTTATGTTAATACCGTATCCTTTCCAGTCGAGTAGCTTGAAAACGTCTTGAAGAGTTTCAGGGATATAACGTCACCCTGTCTTACACCTCTCTACAGTTGGATAGGTTTCGTACTCTGATTCTTTACTCGGGTGGCCATCGCAGCTCTACTGTACAAACACTCCAGCACTTCGATATACCGACAGTCCACTTGGCACCGCTGAAGGGATTGCAGCACCGCCCAAATTTCGACGGAATCAACGGCTTTCTCATAGTCCACATACGCAAGGCAAAGTGACAGATTATACTCCTCTGTCTTATGTACAATCTGCCGCAGGGTATGTATGTGGTCCATGGTACTAAAGCTTTTTCGGAAACCGGCTTGTTCGGGAGGCTGGAAGTCGTAAATTCTGCATACGAGACGATTCGTAATGACTCTCGAAAACAGGACGTAGACGCGGCTCAGAAGGGAAATCGGTGTGTAGTTCTTCAAGAGAGCTTGTCACCTTTCTTGAAGAACAAGACCACCGAACATCTGCTCCACGCCTCCGGTGTAATGCCACCATGGAGGACGGAATTAAAGAGCCTCTGAAGGACTTCCAGTACCGGTTTTCCACTCGCTTTCAGAAGTTCCGCTGTAATTCCATCCTCGCCCGGGGCCTTGCCGTTTTTAAGATGCTGGAGAGACATTCTATTCTCGCTCAGGCTTACGTCCGGGATATCTTCGGAATAGTGTCGGATAAGACTCGCCGTTGGATCGTTACTCACACTTGCGTGTGGCTCCAACGATGACGTGTACAGCTGTCCATAGAACCTCTCAATCTCACTCAAAATCTCAGGTGCCCCGGAAACGATGCTGCCACACTCGGTCTTCAGCTTGGACAGTTGGCTCTTTCTGGCAGACAGATCTCTGGCAAAGACTTTCGAGCCTTGGTTCCGCTCGATCGCTTCTTCAATACAAGCTGTTTTGAAGTTGCGTAAGTCCTGCCGCATGCATTTGGAGATCTGTCTGTTCAGTTGCCTGTATGCTGTCAAATCTGTTGAAGTATGTAGCTTCATCTCCCATCTAACAGCCATGAGATTAAGAGTGTGATCGGAGAGTTTTTGTGTTCTTCTGCGGCGGGTCTTGCAGAACTTAGCTCCGACCGCATGGACAGTTTCCACGAGCTTGTCATTCATATCGTCCACTTCATTGCAGTCTTCTAGGCACTGAAAACGGTTTTGTAACTGGAGCTGAAAGGTTTCGGGAATTTGGAACAGAGCACGAGGGGGACGGAGCGTTGACTTCATTGGACGAGACCTCTCCAACTTAACATTTTAGGTCAGTTCCACCATTCGGTGATCGCTACCAGTTTTCACCCTCGCGATCACGGAGACATCACTGAACAGGTGTCGTCTGGTCGTCATAATGAAGTCAATCTCATTTTTTGTCGAACCGTCGGGGCTCGACCAGGTCCACTTCCTGTGGGGCCACTTCTGGAAGAAAGAGTTCATCATAAAGAGTCCCTCTTTCTTCATGAAGTTGGCCCCACAGGAAGTTGATCTGGTCGAGCCCCGACGGTTCGACTCCAAACTGCTGGCCCCTTCGGTTCCGTTGCCCTATTCCAAATTTCCCTACTTTCAGCTCACCGTTCTCTCTTGTGCCTAGTTTTGCATTGAAGTGTTAACACCGTATATTGGGTTTTGGAGGAATGCATGGCTCTATAGGTATCCTCATACATTTCCTCCACCTCCTCATCAGGGTGTGACGAGGTTGGTGCGTAAACCTGTATGACCTTCAGTGAATACCGTTTGGTGATTTTGAGTATAAGGTACGCAACCCTCCTCGACACACTCCCGATCTTTAGAACGTTGTTAACGAGAGACTTGTGGACGATAAATCCGACACCTCCTTGGGACAGATGGTCGCCCTCCCGGTGATAGAGCAAGTTGCCGGATTTGACGATTACCGTGTCCTTCCCCTCTCTTCGGACTTCGGATAATCCTCTAATACGCCAGCGTAACTTGTCTATCTCTTCTTCCAGCTCCACGATTTTCTCGTCAGTCCTTAGGGTGCGTGCGTTGTATGTTGCCAGGTCGAGTCGTCTTAGGTGGCAAACGAACCTCCACCGGAGATTCTTAGCACCCCCTGCCCCGCCGTTACCATGGTCGCCACCGTAGCCAGGAATGGCAAAGCCGCCGGGGACTGGGGGCCGTTTATTAATGTCATTGCCCATGGGGGGTATATTGCCATAGTTGCCAGGCTTGGCGAGTGGGTTGGCAACCGCAGTTTTTTTATTGTTGTTTTGCTGTTGTCAGAAAGATGCTGCTCCCCATCCTCTGCCTCAGTTTCCCTCTGTCGGCTCTTACGACACCCATGGGAAGATATGGGGTAGTGAGTATTCTTACCCGCCACTACACGGGGACAAACAAATTACTATATGCATATATTATGTTTTGAATATAAAGTATATATGAATTGAGTATATCCATAATCATAATATAGTGTTAGTACATTTCATTCATCATTAATGACACTAACAAGCAAACAAACATTTTATGGGAAGTAAGACGGGATACAAGAATACCACCGGAAAATAGCAGCTTAATGGGATTTTCACAAGTACCAACCACATACTGCATGAGGTTCTGTCACGAATAATGGTGGAAGATCACATGCAATATAATGCCTCGAATCCAATTTCAACAGAGTGGTGATGGAAAGAAGCGTTATCCATCTGATAGTTAAGCAGACAATTAAACAAGCTAACAATAAAACTTCTCCACGAATGGAACTAGTTTTTTTATGAGTTTTATTGCATTTTATTATTATAATATTTCAGACGTATCTAAGTTCGAGTAGTTTTTAAAGGATCCCAATCGGATACCATCGTGTCAATTAATCTTTTCCATTACAATATTTCGCAAAACAAAAATATACAACCAGCTTCTTGCCTGTAATGACCTTTTAACCAAGACTTTATCATATGACAAAGTTCAAGTCGCACGGCGGTAATATGGAGTCTGGGTTCGGAATTGCTCTGCGTCATATAATTCCCAAAGAACATATTTGAAGTTAAACAACAGTAACCATGACCCGTACATTAAAATACAAAAAAAAATGTATGTTTCAAGACCTATGATAGGTTGTGCGAAAAAAGATAAAAAAATATATATAATAATTTATATACACATGAAAAATGTAACCTTCTTTTCGGGGCAGTCGGATATTAAGAGTCGTACACCTACAGCATTATAGAAGTTTAATTCCTACTTCTCGGTGAGACTACGAAGACGTTATCTCGGAGAATCTATGGTAGAAATGAATTCATCTAAGACTGGTTGGTGAGTAAGAACCAAAAATCATGAAAATGATACTATTATGATGTGGTAGAGTTCTGAAAACAGTGTCTAAATGAAAGCAGTTATAATATATTAAGACCAGAATGAAAGTGCAACTTGAAGTTACATTTTAAAAGAGCGGAAAGCTACTTGCCGTAACATATTTTTGTTGTATGCAATTATTTGTACTAAATAAAACAATTGTAGTTAGTACAAATGTAACGAAATATTTTTATACAGTTTCCTTAAACAAGGCACCATTTATTAAAGCTGGTTTTAACCTGTGAACTGCAGTTATCCATAGTGTATTCTTGCATACTCAACATTCGTCAGAGGTACCCTGTAATTAATGCTGACATGGACAGCGGCGAGGGCCTAATGAATGGCCGGTGTAACGTGTCGCACAAAAACAGACCCCTCATATACGCTGCGAATTTTAGAAATAACGTAACACTGTTTCCATAATCCGTGTACGAAATTCTAGATGTCAAAATGATGGCACACATTGGCGAGTTATTGATTTTCGACGGACATTGACGGAGGTTGCAATTTTATACACGATTCAAGTCACGCTTTGTTATGCTCTGTATTATTCAATGACGTCGAATGTTTCATAAGACAAATGTATTACACACATCACATCATTCATTTGCTTAGTATGTTAGCAATTAAAAAAAAACCTTAAAATATCCATGTTATAAAGTTAAATCATAGCCAAAGAGTCAAAATATGTAAGATGAATTGCTGTTTTATAGTCCTTGTTTTTAAACTTAAACGTCTGAAGATAAGAAGAATTCTTAGTCTACCTAAATCCATGTAATTTTTAAAAGAACGCAAAGTTAAGTCTTTGAAGAAATATTATCTTATTTATACCTATATATTATATTTATTGTGTTTGAATAGATTTCGTTATTATGAACTGATCGTCTGTAACGTAAGCCTAATTACAGTCCACTACTGAACTTCCACCTGTCAAGGTGGGTAGTGAATGTAAACATGTACTCGTATAATATGCTAAAATCATGTTTTATAAGCAGATTTATAGAGACTATGGATGCTGTTTATTATAAGATCTCCGTCATTGCTTTAGATTTTATGGTATTTTCATTCCCGTTTAGACATCATTGGATTTTACTCATAACTTTTTCTGGGTGAACCGATTTCGATGATTCTTTTTTTTATTTGAAAGCTGGTGCTTCTCATGTGGTTCAAATTTGATCAAGGTTTGACTAATAGTTTTTTAGTTATCCTTAATAATATATATCGAAGTCGGTTGAAAAAAAATATAATTTAAAATAATTAGTTTCTATTCTGTTGCTGGCATTCTTGACGTCATTTCTGACCAGCAACTAAAAGTATGACTGCATCTTTCCAATAAAAACCAGGTATTATGGTAGCATAGACACTAGCAGTACGTTGTAGTTAGCTACCGTTATCAGATCTAGGCGATTTTTGTTTCTATTTTGTTGCTGGCTATCTGAGCATCATTGACGTCATTTAAGATCAGCAACAAAATCTTTAACTTCTCTCCTAAAGACGAAATCTCTTTTATAAAAACCAAGTGCTACTGTAGTATAGACACAAGTCGTTAGTTATCTGTTATCAGGGCCGGCCAATCCTTAGATTTTCTAATTTTTTCTTACTTTTTTCCAGCAACAAATTAGCAACAAACTTTGACGTAAAATTTGACTTAATTATCATTGATTTTCTTGTCGATAACATTAAACAATAACATTGATATAATTATAGCAATATCTTGCTTTTTAAATAACCGATTTGAGCTAAAAAATCCGTTTTTTTAATCTGTTTAGCTACAAATTTGCTTGCAACTTACATCAGTTTATGCTAGCTTATCGTTAATAGCTAGATAAACTTTAGATTTAGATTACATTTTATTGGATATCTTGTCTAATAATTATACAAGCTTGAACAGGTAGAATTTTTACGTTTTTAAGAAAATGATTATTTTATACAAGGCTTGATATTCTTATTATAAACAATATTTAAATAAAAAAATGCAAAAGCTGAAAGACAATCTTTATAAAACTAATATGTAATCTAAATTAGTATTTTGATAGGTACTTCACTATAAATCTTAAATTTACAGCTCATTATAAATCAAACTACAATATTCCTACTCATAATTTATGGTACGCAGTAACCCCGTTGTTAGAAGGTAATGGATGCGCTCCTAGATATCCGTAAGAGCCGACTTTAAATTACTCACCGTTCAGGAAACATGGCCTCACTCGTGCCTACAAATCCACTTAACTGTATTTCTCACACTATTAAGATAAGGGCGAGTCTAATAAAAATTACCTTTATCGCTGCGTAAGGTGTAATTGATTTTTATTACATCCTGGTGTCAGGAAATGGGACATAATTGTTCTTTGTTAATATTGGGACGTTAGAGACGGTTTACTTGAAATAAAATATATTTTTTTTTATAGGACACGGGTGACAAACGAGCACACAGTCCAACTGATGGTAAGTGGTTGCTGTGGCCCATAGACATCTGCATCTATCCTCGATTACGAATGAAAATGCAGATGCGTTGTCACCCGTGAGGACTAAGATGGAATGCCTCTTTTCCAGTAAAAAGGGTCTCCGGTTCTCTACACTCACCATACGAAACACAGCAGCATTAAGCTGCTATTTTACGCTGGTATTCTGTGAGAGCGTGGTCCTTCGCCGGTCGAGCCGACCCATTCGTGCTACAACCATACTACTAACTATTAAAGCTGCAGCATGGCTCTACCGCGTAAATTTTAAATTGGCGTATTTCCGACATGGATTGGTGTAACGAAAAAAATTAGAATTTATCATTAATTACGAGTCCGAGCCGATATTTTTTTTATACTTTATGTTATTTTATAAAAATTTAGACAATAATAAAAAAAAATATTTATTCGCTGCCATATAATACAGTTGTTGGAAGCACTAAGCTCGAAGTTGTTAACGAGTATGTTTACATAGGACAAATAGTTCGACTAGGTAAGTCCAACTTTGACCGAGAGGTCAATCGACGGATTTAACTCGGCTGGGCAGCGTTCGGGAAACTAAACATTAGAACCAGAAAATGAGATTGTACAACCAGTGCGTATTGCCAGTGATGACTTATGGATCTGGACGTGGTCCTTTATTGTTGGCCGTATGAGGACGCTCAAGGTCACTCAGCGAGCTATGGAAAGGACTCGAGGTTTCTTTCCGTGATAAACTTAGAAATGAGGATATCCTCAGTAGAACCAGAGCAACCGACATAGGCCAACGGATTAGTAAGCTGAAGTGGCAATGGGCCGGCCATATAGTTCGAAGAACCGACAACCGATGGGGAAAAAAGGTTCTCGAATGGCAGTCTCGTACTGGCTCGTAAGGCTGTAATGATGATGATGATGATATAATACAAAGCGACCGTGGCGTCTATTTTGTGTTTAGCGTGCATTTAGCGCGATAAACTTTACAACTTTGGCCGAGGCTTGAGTATTTGCACCGAGACACAACTCAGTAACTACGATTCTACATCAGAAGCTCGCTCTAAAATATGGTTTTGTGAATCGAAAATTGCCTTATTACAATAACTTGCCTTTCATAAAGTTATTAAAAAAACTCAATTTAATAATCAATTAGTGACTATTTTGTGTTGTATAGAATGTTTGTTCTTATTCAATTGCACAACTCACGAGGTCGCTACCCGTCCTGGCTGCGTAAGATCTATAGGCGATAGATTTAAGAGATATAAAAGGTATTAAATATAACATATAAGATATTTATATTTATGATAGTCAAATACAATTTTTACAATTTTTCATTTTATCAAGAAACGTTCTCTAAGTTTTTCCAAAACTATATAGCCAAGATCTGTCAGTCAAGTTTCATTACAATCGGTTCAGTCATTCCGAAGATTAGCCCCGACAGATAGACAGATTTTTTTAAAAACGGTTATCTATTTCTAATGGCATGCAGTTTACTAATACAGGCAGTAATTTTGATATTACAGACGACTAAGCGCAAAAAAGGCGGTTATTTCGATATTACAGACAGACACTTAAATTTTATTTATATGTATAGATGACACTAATAATATTATAAAAGTACAAGTTACTTTTTTGCTAGTAAAAACAGTTTTGTTCAATATAGATATATAAATAATACTTATTGAAAGTCACTCTTTTGTTTAATTACCAGTTGTTAGAAAAAAAACCTCTGTCCTGGAAAGAACCAGCGAGAAACCCAGCGGGACTTTTTTTTTGAATAACAGCTTACAGTGAGGAGTTATTATCATTCATAAATTCCTTAATATTATAATAACCTTTTCGATACCAACTTATTTTAATAATGTTTTTGAACTTTGAGCAGATCAAATTTTGTATATTTTATGGAATTTTGTTGTAAAAGCGTATAAAAATGAATTAATGACTCGGTGGAGTCGAGTAACTGGTCCTGCTGACTTGTGTCTGTCTCTATCATTTACAGAATGAATATCACTTATTTTTGTAAAACCACTTTTATTTTTTTGTGTGCGTACATTACATTTTCATTAATGTCTTGAGAGGCCAAAGTTAGTATATTAATTTCCTTAAACTTTTGTTGCAGCGACTTTTTAGGCTTTAAAATATAAATTGCCCTTATTTATTTGTTTAAACTTTTATGCATACATATGGCGGACTTAATGCCTTAAGGAATTCTCTCTCTCTCAGTCAACCATTAGGCTAATCAGACATAAACATATGGGAGGTAGTGCAGCAAAAGTAAACTAATAATGAGAACAAAAGGTAACGAAGTTCGAATAAACCAGAATATATATATATATATATATATATATAGAAGACATTCTATATATATATTATAAAATGTAAATATGTTAATACAGACGTACACATACTTAAATATATAAAAAATATTCATTATATTATATACATATATATACACATATATCTGTGCCATGATAAATAAGAAAAATGGGTTATGGCTCTCTTCTGTAAAACAAATATAATTTCAGTGGCAGCTGCGTGTCCCTATAGCAAAATACAATACGAGATTAGGCTATGGAAATAGCTAAAGTAAACTAGTCTAGCTGTTTCAACACTGAAAAGATTTCAAATCTTTTTTACAGAATATTCTGCAGAACTAAGTCTGCTTGCTAGTTTTGATATATGGGGGCTCTATTGAAGCTTTGTGTCTAGTGTGAGTTTCTTTCACTTCTTTTTAGTGCCATTTAAATGCAAAAAAAAATGCACATTGAACCAATTTACTAATTTATATATAGCATTATTTACTTCGTCATATTTTAGTAATTGTCGTCTCAATTTGGAAATTAAAGAAGTGTCATCAGCAAATAATACTATATCATGGTTATCCTCTACTATATAAAGTAAGTCATTAATGTATATAAGAAACAGAAAGGGGCCGAGAATTGAGCCTTGAGGCACGCCCATTCGTACCATCAACCTGGAAGAGCTCATACGGTTAATGACAACTTTTTGCGTTCTGTTACTTAAATATGAAATAATTAATTTAAGAGCATCACTTTTTACATAGTATTGTTGAAGTTTCCTGATTAATGTTTCATGGTGAACACAATCGAAGGCCTTAGGTAGGTCACATAATATACCTAAGCATCCTGTGAATTCTCCCATTCATTTAAGATATATTTAATTAGCTCAACACCGGCATCAGTTGTCGGGCGACCCTTTGTGAAACCAAATTGATTTTTATGAAGTAAATTATTTATATTAAAGAAATTCAATATTTGATCAAGAATAATTTGTTTTAAGTGTTGGTAGTACAGAAATAGGTCTAACATTGGCGAGGTCTAATGTACAACCAGATTTAAATAAGGGTATTACTTTACTATTTTTTTACGATACTAGTATTCAAAATAATATCTAAATGAGACACGATTGTATATATTATAGACGCAATAAGTTTAACGGAAATTCCTCACAGATCTGCAGTTTTCTTAATATCAATAGTTTTAAAATATTTTACAATATCTTTTTATGATATTTTATGAAATGTAAAATTCTTTGTACACGCATTTACATTTTCTTTAAATAATAATTCGGCGACGGCAGGAGAAGAATTCAGTGACTTAGCAGTTAAAAATTAGAGAAAGAATTTGAGCATCTCATACTCGACTCAACTCAACTAAAGAAAATAATAATAGAAATCTTTTTTTAAATTTATGTATTAACGAATTTATGATACCTTGGTGTTACTTAATTCTAAACTCGCCAAAATTTTACGTTTGATGGCAAATCTACCTACCAGTCGTGATAACTATAGTCAATACGGGGGGTTTGCCCTCCCTATAAGGTAATCTATGGTGGATGGCCTATGTTAAGCAGTGGACTTTTGATAGGCTGTAACGAATGAATGTATGAAAGTTTTAATAAACCCAAAGGTTATTTAACAACAAAACATTTAAAAAGCTTAGTAAAAATTTAAAAATGAATTAGGATTCAGTACATTTCAAAAGTTTTAAAATGAAATGACTAATCGTTATACACCTCTTTGCAAAATATTTGGAAAACAGAAATTCATAGAGAAAATGAATTGAAAATTAAATTATGCTGGTCTTCATTTTATATAAAACTGACGAAGCGTCTTGTTAGGCTTTCAAGAAGCTTTTAAGTTAATGAACAACTTAAAAAAATGTCTATTGACTCCTTAATGCAGAGTGTTTTATACAAATTAATATTTTGGAAACTTAAATGACATCCGGATAAACACGTTGTAATATTTTTTGTAAAAGAAAATTAATAATGAATATTTAGTTCACAATTGCGTCAAGGTAATTATTGAGAGTGCTTATAATTATTTTTTTGTAAATTTAGTTCGTGGTGTTTTGTTTTTGTGATAGAAGTGAAGTAAAATACAGCCTAATTATATTTCACTGCTGACCATAGGCCTTCTCTCATTACTGTCATCGTCTCAAAATATTTTAATTCCTCAAACATTCACGTTATCACATTTTTTCCTTCACCGGCGAGCACGTATGCATGGTAGAGCCATGCTGCAACTATATTGTGGTTGCAGCACGAATGGGTCGGCTCGACCGGGGTAGGACCACGCTCTCACAGAATACCAGCGTGCAATAGCAGCTTAATGCTACTGTGTTTTGTATGGTGAGTGTAGAGAACCGGAGACCCTTTTAATATTATTTATTTCACTTGGGTTTATTGGTGTTATGTTATTTCAACTCAACCACACAAAAAACATTTCATCAGAATCGTTCGAGTCGTTTTCGAGTTTTAACGAGACTAGCAGACAGCAATTTTTTTTTATATATAGAGGTAAACTGATAATTTTCGAATGTATTGAATAGGCTATGGTTTTTTTCGTAAATCATGGATATTTTTTGGTCTGGGTATAATTTTAAATGTAAAATTTGTCGATATGTATGATGTCGATAGGTTTATTCCTTTTAGGGTTCCGTACCGAAAGGGAAAAATGGTGCACCATTGATGTCATTGTACTGTATGTTTAGCATTGTTGGACGGATTCGAATCCCAAGTCGGGTCAAAATTGACAATAAATTCAGCAGAAATTTAGCAGCTCAGAGTCAGGAAGTTGGCAGTGTTACACCCCCCTGCCTCAGAAAGTACGTAAAGGAGTTGGTCCTAATGACAATCCTAAGAAATGAGAGTATACCAGTGCTTGCGCATATACTCGGTCGTTATAATCCTATCTTGCGTAGTTGGCTAATTTCCGTTGGGACTGGCCACCGTGACCGAAATTTACTCTTGAGGGCATTACTATTATTGTTTAATTACTCCTCTATATATCTGCCTGTCTGTCTGTCCTTCTGTATGTCACAAATCTCGTAGACGGAGTGACTTATAGATCTTAAATTTGGATATTTCGTTTTGAATGGATTGTGACCCAAAAACAAATATTGCAAAATAATTAAGTGCATTCAATTATTTTTTATCACATTTGATATAATTGCCTTGAGCTTACTGAGTAGAGTTAAATATATTTCGTAAACAGGGGTGGGGTCAAAATTGTCAGTTTTAGACTGTTTTGTTACGGGGTCTATCTCAAAAGGTAAATTAGTAAATATTTGAAATTAATATTGTGTATACTGTATTTATATAATAAATACTAAAACCATTGAATTATAATGCACTTTGAAAATGGCCAAAACACAGGAACATATTTTTAGAAAATCTAAATTGGTCGTATATGTGCGGAACCCTAATAGAACGCGGCCCGACTCACACTTGGCTCATTTTTTATATTATTTTTATTGAATATAAAGCACTATATATAATTAATTAATATAGCTGATTAATATGGGTAAATAAATTATTTATAAATCAAATTATTTAAAAATCATGTTTCTTTCTTTATCAGCCTATTGGCTTTTCCTTTCGGAGGAGGGGTCACCTAATGAAATAATGCCAATTATAATTCCCATATCATCCCATGAGGGTCTAAACTGCGCCTGCGACTATGGGTCATGTCAGAATAATCTGGTAGCTTCTGATAAATGTTGGAATAATCATTCCGTTTAGGGCAGACTTATAATATATAGACCGACGACGGACAACATTGTCAAGATGTGACACGTCTGCTACTGCGATCGACAATCTACGCGCTAAGCGTGTCTACTAAGGCAAATCCTTCCTACCCATATCTAGCAGTGGACTTTTATGAACCGATGAAGATGAAAACGAAGAAATTATCTCAAACGTTTAGACTTAAATATATTATTCCAGTAAGGGTGACAACGAGCACATAGCTCACTTGATGGTATGTGGATGCTATAGCCCATATACATTTAATCGATCAAAGTTCAAAATGCAAATGTGTTTTTTTTTATTTAAAAAACGTTACCCCCACACTAGGATTCCTCGTCAAAGAACTGTATCGTGGAGGCAGTTCACAAACACAAATTTCACAAGGACATACATCCAGACCCGGAACAATCATTTGTAGGCCATACAAATACTTGTTCCGTGCGGGATTCGAACCCGCACCCCCCAGCGCAGCAACTCATTGCTAAGCCAGTGCGCCACGGAGCCGTCCGTGTCTTTTCATCTCTGAGGACTAAAATGCAATGCTCGTTACCAATCAGAGTCTAGGGTTATTATGGCTGATGATATACTGTATGATTTTGCTGTAGTATACGCTGATATTCTGTGAGAGCGTGGTTCTTTTCGGTCGAGTCTACTCATTCGTGTTGTGGACATACCACAGTTGCAGAATGGATCTACTACGTAGAAAATTGAAACGTAATGTAATCTTTCATGTAATTTTTAATAATCTGTATCAATTTTAAATTGTTTGTAGCGCCAACATATTGTGACATAAGAACCAGCGTTTGCGCAAGTTGAACTTAACTTGTGTGTAATTAATTGTTAATTTTATATATACATAATATATAAAATTAACATTTATTTTTATATAGGTATGTTAGATGGCAAAAAGTATGAAGGAAAAACAAAAAGTCTTTGCCATATAATTTGAAGAAAACTACAATTGATTAATCTTTACAGATTCTAATAATTTGGATTAGCCATTTAAATTAAAAATAGTAAAGCTAATTTTATATATATTTTTTAAATCTCACAGAACTTAAATTGTTATGGTTTTGTCATGCTTATAGAAGTTATATATTACACTTTTTTTTGCAATGTCAATTGTTTGATGTTATATTTTTAAGGACAAAATTTTCTGTATTTCTAAGTTTCCTTACAACTAAAAATAAATGCAAAAAATTACCACTTCGTTACATGATTAAATGTTTGTATATAGAATCAACGTTGGATCTATTATATCTTCACAAAGCACACAACAAGTTTTGCACTTAAAACATTGCCAGGTTTGATTAACAGAATATTTGTTCTAAACCAACATTTTCCTTCATTTCACTTTGAGAGTTTATCGAGAAAAGTTATATTAAACCTCGTCAAAGTCAAACACTTGAAAGTTCCCGCTGTATTCGCGTTTGGAGTAAAGCAAACAGCAACTAAACTCGCAGTGAGCAAAGTTATGCTTTGTTGTGGCACAGACTTGTCGCGAGTCTCGGTCAGCACTGACTAGGCGCTTTGCGACACGCGAAACGATCACGGGATTTCCTGGCGACGCCGCCGCGTTCCATGCGCGGATCACTCTGTAGGAGGAGTCTTCAACCAAACCACGCCTACCAAGAAGCTACACATTTCTTTTTCAATATGTGTAATTCAATTTCGCTTATGTCTTCGCTGGGAAAGTTGATGCCCCGTTGTCGTTCAACGCAATGTTTTTTTATGTAAAGTGTATTGTAGTTCGCGAACCGAGCCGGCCTATGGTACTACGCTCCGTGCAATTTTCTGTTTTCTTTTTTCTCAATTTCACGTGCTGTTGAACGTTTATATCTATTGTATTTAGCGAAGAGAAGTTGAACTGCTTCTTTTATAAATACGATGAAAATGATTTTTTTAAACTACCTACTTCATAATATGCAGTATGGATAAATGAAAACATTGTTACCTAGTGTAGATTAAAAGATACCTCAAAAGAGATACCTCAAAACCTGAAAACGAAATTGTACAACCAGTGCGTGTTGCCAGTGATGACTTATGGAACTGAGACGTGGTCCTTCACTGCTGGCCGTATGAGGAAGCTCAAGGTCGCTCAGCGAGCTATGGAGAGGGCTATGCTCGGAGTTTCTTTGCGTGATAAACTTAGGAATGAGGATATCCGCAGTAGAACCAGAGTAACCGACATAGCCCAACGGATTAGTAAGCTGAAGTGGCAGTGGGCCGGCCATATAGCTCGAAGAACCGACAACCGATGGGGAAGAAAGGTTCTCGAGTGGCAGCCTCGTACCGGTAGGCGAAGTGTAGGGCGTCCCCCCACGAGATGGAGTGACGACCTGGTAAGACATGCAGGAAGTCGATGGATGCAGGTGGCTCAGGACCGTGCTTTGTGGCATTCTTTGGAGGAGGCCTATGTTCAGCAGTGGACTTGTGAAGGGCTGTAATGATGATGATGATGATGTAGATTAAAAGATTACAATATTTTTTTTAACGTAGTGACATAATATGAACTTTGCCTTAGTTAATAACAAAGCTAGCCCAATTTTGGATATTCGTCACTCATTGATTTCAACATTATAATTATTTCAAACTTTTAAGACTTTTCAAATTAAGCATTACTATAAAATTTTACCAGAATACAGAGAAATGACGTCACAGTTTTATGGTCAAACGGTATTCTTTATAGAATAATGGTAACCAATGGGCACACAGCCCTCCTAATGGTAACTGGATGCTGTCGTTCATAGACACCTACATCTATCCTTGATTAGGAATTAAAATGTACGACACTCACCGTATGAACACAGCAGTTTTTTACAGGCTACTATTTTACAATTATTCTCTCTCCTCCGGTCGAGCCAACCCATTCGTGCTACATCTATAGATTATATACCTGTAGCGTGGCTATCATTATCATCATTACAGCCCTTCATAAGTCCACTGCTGAACATAGGCCTCCCCTAAGTAATGCCACAAAGCACGGTACTGAGCCACCTGCATCTATCGACTTTCCGAATGTCTTAACAGGTCGTCACTCCATCTAGTGGGGGTGGGGGGGTCGCCATACACTTTGCCTACCGGTACGAGACTGCCACTTGAGAACCTTTTCTCCCCATCGGATTGCCACTTTAGCTTACCAACCCATTGGGCTATGTCGGACAGTGTGGTTTTCCTGCGGATACCCTCATTTCTAAGTTTATCACGCAGAGAAACCCGGAGCATAGCCCTCTCCATAGCTCGCTGAGCAATCTTGAGCGTCCTCATATAGCCAGCAGTGAAGGACCACATCTCATATCCATAAGTCGTCATTGACAACACGCACTGGTTGTACAATCTCGTTTTCAGGTTTTGAGGTACACCAGACGAGAAGATGATGTTTCGTAATTTCCCCAGCGCTGCCCAGCCGAGTAGAAACCGTCGATTGACCTTTCGGTCGAAGTTGGACTTACCTAGTCAGACTATGTCTGAGGTAGACATACTCGTCAATAATTCTGAGCTTAGTGCTCCCAACAATTACCATAGGTGTGACATGATCTTTGTTTTGTCCATGTTCATCTTAAAACCTATCCGTTGGGAGACACTATTGAGAACATTGAGCATAGTGCTTAGGTCCTCCAGCGATTCTGCCATAAGGACTATATTGTCGGCAAACCGAAGGTGAGTGATGTATTCGCCAATGATGTTGATACCCTATCATTTTCAGTCCAGTAGCTTGAAAATGTGTTCCAACGCAGCGGTGAAGAGTTTTGTCACCCTGTCTTACACATCTCTGCAATTGGATAGGTTGACTCTGTACTCGGATAGTCATCTTAGCCCCACTGTACATACACTTCAGCACTTCGATAAACCGACGGTCAATTTGGCACCTCTGAAGGTACTAGCACCGCTCAAATTTCAACGTAATCAAAGGCCTTCTCATAGTCCACATACGCAAGGCAGAGTGGCAGATTGTACTCTTCGGTCTTCTTTACAACTTGCCGAATGGTATTTTGGTGATCTATGGTGCTAAAGTATTTTCGGAAACCGGTTTGTTCGGGAGGTTGGAAGTCGTCGAGTCTGCGTGCGAGACGATTCGTAATGACTGTCTAAAACAGCACGTGGATGGCTCAGAAGGGAAATCGGTCTGTAGTTCTTCAAGAGAGCGTTGTAGCCTTTCTTGAAGAACAAGACGACCGCACTTCTGCTCCATGGCTCCGGAGTAGTCCCACTACGAAGGACGGAATTAAAGAGCTTCTGAAAGACTTCAAAAATCAGTTTTCCACCCGCTTTCAGAAGGTCCGTTGTAATGGGGTCTTGCTGTTTTTAAGGGGCTGGAGAGCCATTCTAATCTCGCTAAAACTGACGTTCGGGATATCTTCGGAATAGTGTCGGATAAGACTTGCTCTTGGATCGTTACTCACACTTGCGTGTGACTCCAACGATGACGTGTACAGCTGCCCATAGAACCTCTCAATCTCACTCAAAATTTCAGGTGTCCCGGAAACGATGCTGCCACATTCCGTCTTCAGCTTTGAAAGTTGGCTCTTTCTGGCAGACAGATCTCTGGCAAAGACTTTGGAGCCTTGGTTCCGCTCGATCGCTTCTTCAATACGAGCTGTATTGACGTTGCGTAAGTCACGCCGCATGCATTTGGAGATCTGTCTGTTCAGATGCCTGTATGCTGTCAAGTCTGTTGAAGAATGTAGCTTCATCTCCCGTCTAACAGCCATGAGATTAAGAGTGTGATCGGAGAGTTTTTGTGTTCTTCTGCGGCGGGTCTTGCAGAACTTAGCTCCGACCGCATGGACAGTTTCCACGAGCTTGTCATTCATATCGTCCACTTCATTGCAGTCTTCTAGGCACTGAAAACGGTTTTGTAACTCGAGCTGAAAGGTTTCGGGACTTTGGAACAGAGCACGAGCGGGACGGAGCGTTGACTTCATTAGACGAGACCTCTCCAACTTAACGTTTAGGTTCAGTGTGCCTCTAACCATTCGGTGATCGCTACCAGTTTTCACCCTCGCGATCACGGAGACATCACTGAACAGTTGTCGTCTGGTCGTCATAATGAAGTCAATCTCATTTTTTGTCGAACCGTCGGAGCTCGACTAGGTCCACTTAATGTGGGGCCGCTTCTGGAAGAAAGAGTTCATCATAAAGAGTCTCTCTTTCTCGATGAAGTCGGCCAGCTGCTGACCCCTTGGGTTCCGTTGCCCTATTCCAAATTTCCCTACTTTCAGCTCACCGTTCTCTTTTGTGCCTAGTTTTGCATTGAAGTCTCCCATTAACACCGTATATTGGGTTTTGGAGGAATGCATGGCTCTAGAGATATCCTCATACATTTCCTCCACCTCCTCATCGGGGTGTGCCGAGGTTGGTGCGTAAACCTGTATGACCTTCAGCGAATACCGTTTGGTGATTCTGAGTATAAGGTACGCAACCCTCGTCGACACACTCCCGATCTTTACAACGTTATTAACGAGAGACTTGTGGACGATAAATCCGACACCTCCTTGGGACAGATGGTCGCCCTTCCGGTGATAGAGCAAGTTGCCGGATTTGAGGATTACCGTGTCCTCCTCCTCTCTTCGGACTTCGGATAATCCTATACGCCAGCGCAACTTGTCTATCTCTTCTTCCAGCTCCACGATCTTCTCGTCAGTCCTCAGGGTGCGTGCGTTGTACGTTGCCAGGTCGAGTCGTCTAAGGTGGCAACCGAACCTCCACCGGAGATTCTTAGCACCCCCTGGCCCGCCGTTACCATGGTCGCCACCGTAGCCAGGAATAGCGGGGCCGCCGGGGACTGGGGGCCGTCTGTTTGTTGCTTTAGTTATTGGGGGGTATTTGCCATAGTTGCCACGCTTGGCGAGCGGGTTGGCAACTGCAGTTTTTTTATTGTAATTTTGGCTATTATCAGGAAGATGCTGCTGCCCATTTCCTGCCTGTATCCCTTTGTCGCCTTTTACGACACCCACGGGAGGATATGGGGTAGTGGATATTCTTGACCGCCACTACACGGCTTTAGAGATATCGTCATAGATTTCCTCAACCTCCTCATCGGGATGTGCTGAGTTTAAATCTGTATGATCTTCAGCGAATACCATACTATGTTGATTTTGAGTAGAAGGTATTATGTAATATTATTAATACTATGCAACCCTCATCGACACTCTCAAATCTTTACAACATTGTTAACGAGAGACTTGTGGACGATAAATTCGACACCTCCTTGGGACAGATGGTCGCCCTCCCGGTGATAGAATAAGTTGCCGGATTCGGGGATTACCGTATCCTCCCGGTATCTCTCTTCGGACCTCGGATAATCCTATAATATACCAACGTAACTTGTCTATTTCTTCTTCCAGCTCCAGTGTCTTCTCGTCAGGGTACGTGCGTTGTATTTTGCCAGGTCGAATCATCTTAGGTGACAACCGAACCTCCACCGGAGATTTTTATCACTCCCTGCCCCGTAAAATAGATGATCGACCTGGTTTGAAGACAATCTTAAAGCTAGTAAATTCAAATAAAAAGGAAAAACCTATTTCAAAAACTAATAGAAAATAAATAATTTCAAAAACTAAAATAAATTAAAAATTATTTTAAATTAAAAAAAATCAAGAAATATTTTTTAATTCCTAAAGATGGCAAAATTCCATGTCGATTTCATGGAATTCATACTAAGTTTAATTAACATTGATGCCCTCATTGCAAATTTTCAAACACGGTAACCTATCTTCTTACCTGTCTACGTTCAATGCAACGCTAATGCGATCAGATCTACGATACCTAGCTCAGTAGTTTATGCTCTGAATGTCCTCATGGCCCTTATACTCGTACCCCTTTATATTTCTCTGGAATCCTTTTATGACTTTGCAGGAGTAGATTGTAGTTTTCCATTTCTTTAATATCCTTCAAATTAAAACTTTTTAATTTTCTTGTTTTCATTTCATTACTTTGTATTTTATCGAATTAGAAATTGCTGTTTAATATTACTAACATTTTTTATAGGATAGGGTGATAAACGAGCACACAGTCCACCTTATGGTAATTGGTTGCTGTGACCCATAGACATCTACATTTATCCTCAATAAAGAATCAAAATGCAGATGCGTCGTCACCCGTGAGGACTAATATGGAATGCCTATTTTCCAGTAAAAGGGATCTCCGGTTCTCTATACTCACCATACAAAACAGCAGTGTCAAGCTGCCATTTTACGAAGGTGTTCTGTGATAACGTGGTCCTTCCTCGGTTGAGCCGACCCATTCGTGATACAACTATACTACTAATGTAGCTACAGCATGGCTCTACCACATATAAACATAGTTATTAAGTAAAATTGTTAATATATACCTACATTTATAGTTCGGCCGTTCAGAGAATGCGTTCCTGACACCTATCAGTTAGTCACGACTAGTGATGGGCACAACATAACACTGAGTTCGTTACCGTTCCTCCAAAATGAACCGCCGCCTTATTTTTAGGATTATTTTCGTTTTAAATTGGCGGAATCATTTAAAATTTATATTTTAGTAATTTAAGTGGAAAGCAAAAAAAGGTAATATTAGTATAATAAAATTGTTTTATTTATTCTTTGTTACAAAGTTACAATCTGTATTTCTATGCAATAAAGTACATTGAATTGAATGTGCGTACAGAATATTAATCAGACTCCGATTAGCTTGAGGAGGTGGTGTCTTCATCATCATCTTCGCCTACATGTATAATTATATTATTATCAATAACAGAATCAATCCTGATATCTCGGTCAAAATGTTCCACAATCAGGTTTTTAGTCTTCTCAACAACCTTTGCCCAGTCATCTCTCGTGACTTCCCCGCAGGCTTCTTTTAATAGGTCATCATCTTTTTCGTGCTGAATGGCGGGGAAGTATTGTGGTGGGCGGCATAACCTTTTATTTGAGCCCAGATTAGCTCAATCGCGTTATATTGGCAATAATACGGTGGAATTCTTAGAACGCGATGGCCGTACTCCAGAGCCAGTTCATCGATTTCGTATCGTACATTTGCTGCTTTATTTTCTTTAACTAATTTAATTAGCTCTGGTTTTAGCATCTGCATATTTGCGTCAATGCCTTTTGCTTGTAACCAAGCCACCATTTCTTCTTTTTTATTAGCTTGGGTAGGTGGTTTCTGTATTTGAACCGAGTGATAGGAGGCATCATCCATGAATATTACAGAAGGCTCTGGTAGGCTGGGCAAAAGCACGTTCTGGAACCACTATTTAAATGTAGTGGCATTCATTTCCTCGTGGTAGTCATTTGTGGTTTTTGATTGAAATGCCAGTAACGCGTTCTCCACAAAGCCGTATTTTGCAGAACCTGCGTGGCATATTATCAGACGGGCCCCCTTACCCATTGGTACTTTCGACGTCGACGCTTGTGTATCATCCGTCCAAGAACGGGAAACCGTGTGATTGGCGTTTAGCCATGTCTCGTCAATGAACACGACATTATCCTAGTTATCAATATTTTTTGCTTCTCTCAAAAAACTTATCTGTTTTAAAATTATGTCGTATCGTTCTAATAAAATTTTTCTTTTATCTGTTTTTCATACGAAAAACCAATATCTTTGATTTTGGTTAAAGCAGTTTTATCCCGCTAAACAGTCCAGCTTCTCTTAACGATACCAAAAGCTTCTTCCTGTTGAGATATTCATTTCTGGAATAGTAACCATATATATGATTTCTGATTGCATCGGCGTCAAAGGTATCAATATCTGTCACGGGTTTAGTTCTACGTTTTCTTTGGAGTACGTAAAATATTATCTTCCGTGCCAGTAGAGCCGAACTTTTCTTTATTAATATTTGTTACATATCGTCCGTTTGCTAACTCCAAGCGCCTGAGAGACGCGTTCTTGTACTTGTTCGACAGGTAACAGGGGTCCGCCATTTAGCCGCTCCCGCTCAAAGTAATCTTGCAGCTTGATGATTAACTCACGGGCTCCACTTTTCAATGTTTGTCCACGTTTAGGCATTATTATGCACCAAAAGTAAAAAGAACGCAATACAAAACACAATCGAAATCCGATTTAGCGCCGATGTCGGTTTGAAAAGCAGAAACAGTCCATTAAACGAAAGCCGGGTTATCAAATAAAAACAGATCGAAAACACTTGAAGAACGTGGTCTATGCGCACGAAACGACAACAGACGACTGTTTAAGCGTCACAAAATGGCGGCCCATAACGCCATTTGGGGTTACCATTTTCAACCTAAATATAAAAATGCTACTTTCTTTCGCGCGTTCAGTTTGGTCGTAGTTTTATTTTTATATTTAATAAAAGTTATCTTATAGTCTATTATTTTCAAATTCTTAAAAAGAAAAACAAAACATATTATTTTATAAAGTATAACTGTATAAGAACAGATTACGATACTGTTATTGCTTGTTATTGTTAGCATAGCACTACAAATATAAAGCGCTGACATAACCTTGTAATAGCGCAGTATAGATTTAGAAAAATATTGTTTACCAAGTTATTTAACACGCAGTTTGGCACAAAATTATAACATTAATTGATTATTGATATAATAATGTTGTTTTAATACTCATCAATTGTTAAAACGGTAAACAACCAGCAAAAATATTTTTATCGTAACTGCAACGCCATTACAAAGTTACGTCGTCAGTTCAATCGCGACGTTTCAGGAACGCATTCTCTGAACGGCCGAACTATAATATGGAATAATTATGTCTGAAATAAAGTTATATTAAGTGGGTTATTTATGATTTTCTCATCTGGTTGGGCTGTTTAAATATATAATTGTAAATGAAAATGATAAATATACATAATTGTTAATAAAATAAAATAAATTTATATTATTATAATATTTCTTGGTTGTCTTCTCGAGATAAACCCGGTATTCTCCAAACCCCCGCCCATAAACCTTAGGGAAAGGTAGGCTCAGAGTCTTGACTCACAAATATAGAATTACCTAAAACTTTTGACAATATTGTTACTGAATTAATTGCTGCTTGTTTCTGCATAACATTTGTGTTGAAATGAGAGTCCAATTTGTTGCAGTATTTATGTAGGTTTTTACCGATCATGCCTGTGACACCAATTACTATAGGTATGACTTCAGTAGGTGTTTTCCAAAGCCGTGTTATTTCAGTTTTTAAAGCATGGTATTTACTAAGTTTCTCTATTTCCTTCGCTCCTATATTGTAATCGGATGGTACGGTAATATCGATAAGTTTAATTTTCAATTTTATTTATATAAATTATATCGGTGATATGACGTCATCCTGTCTTACACCTCTCTGCAATTGGATAGGTTTCGTACTCTGGTTCTGTACTCGGATAGCCATCGTAGCCCTACTGTACAAGCACTTCAGCATTTCGATATACCGACAGTCCACTTGGCACCGCTGAAGGGACTGCAGCACCGCTCAAATTTCGACGAAATCAAAGACTTTCTCATAGTCCACATACGCCAGACATAGTGGCAAATTGTAATCCTCTGACTTTTGTACAATTTGCTGAAGGGTATGTATGTGGTCTATGGTGCTAAAGCCTTTTCGGAAACCGGCTTGTTCGGGAGGCTGGAAGTCGTCAAGACTGCGCGCGAGACGATTCGTAATGACTCTCGAAAACAGCACGTAAATGCGGCTCAGAAGGGAAATCGGTCTGTAGTTCTTCAAGAGAGTGTTGTCACCTTTCTTGAAGAACAAGACCACCGCACTTCTGCTCCACGCCTCCGGTGTAATGCCACCATGGAGGACAGAATTAAAGAGCTTCTGAAGTACTTCAAGTACCGGTCTTCCACCCGCTTTTAGAAGCTCCGCTGTAATTCCATCCTCGCCTGGGGCCTTGCCGTTTTTAAGGTGCTGGAGCGCCATTCTAATCTCGCTCAGACTGACGTCCGGGATATCATCGGAATAATGTCGGATAAGACTTACTCTTGGATCGTTACTCATACTCGCGTGTGGCTCCAACGATGACGTGTACCTCTCTGCCTCTGCCCATAGAACCTCTTAATCGACGGATTCAACTCGGTTGGGCAGCGTTCGGGAAATTACGGCACATCTTCTCGTTAGCTATACCTCAAAACTTGAAAACGATACTGTACAACCAGTGCGTGTTGCCAGTGATGAGATACGGAATTGAGACGTGGTCCTTCACTGCTGGCCGGATGAAGAAGCTCAAAGTCGCTCATCGAGCTATGGAGAGGGCTATGCTCGGAGTTTCTCTGCGTGATAAACTCAGAAATGAAGATATCCGCAGTAGAACCAGAGTGACCGACATAGTCCAACGGATTAGTAAGCTGAAGTGGCAATGGGCCGGCCATATAGCTCGAAGAACCGACAACCGATGGGGAAGAAAAGTTCTCGAGTGGCAGCCTCGTACCGGCAGGCGAAGTGTTGGGCGTCCCCCCACTAGATGGAGTGACGACCTGGTAAGATATGCAGGAAGTCGATGGATGCAGGTGGCTCAGGACCGTGCTTTGTGGCATTCCTTGGAGGCCTATGTTCAGGACTTGTGAAGGGCTGTAATGATGATGATGATGATGATGAAATTATATCTGGTCTATTATGTGTTATTATAATATCTGTTTGAACAGGCATTTCCCACATTAGTTTGGCTGTATTATTTTCCCTAACCATTGGTTGCGACATATATTCATTCCACCATATTTTGCTTACGTTAAATCCGTGCTTTTTTGCTAGGGTCCAGGATACGTACTGTACAATACTATTGTGTCTCTTTGTGTAGTAAGTGCCAGCTAGTTTTTCACATCCTGAGATAATATGTTGACTTGTTTCATCTTTCGTTAGACATAGTCGGCACTTACCATCAACAGATTTCTGAAGTATGTCTCTCTCATATTGTTTTGTTACTATTGCCTGATCTTGAATAGCAAAAATAAATGACTCTTATCCTGGAGATATTTGCTGTTTTTTAAGCCATCTGAATGAAAACTTCACATTTATATTTTCTCTTTCTATCACTGCCTTATAAAACTGACCATGAAGCGGTTTAGTTTTCCAATTTCTTATCTTTGTTCTAATAATTGCTTTCTTTATTTCCTTTTCTGTATAACTTTAATCGTTTCTTAGTCCTATTTCCCTTAAGTATTTTAGTGCTTCTTTAAATATTGAGTATTTATCTCTATTTTTATCATGGTTTATTATTGATTCTAAAATATAATCTTTTCTTAATTCTAGATACTTGCTATATTTTATAATCTGAGTTTTATAAAGCGTTTCTATATTAATTAGCCCCCGTCCCTCTTCTTACATCGGTAAGTAAAGTCTTTCAATTTCTGCTTTTGGTTGGTGTGCCTTGTTCATTGCTAAAATTTTCCTCGTTTTTATATAAATTTTTCTTAAATCGGAATTTTTGTAGTTTATAACACCGAATGAGTACAGGAGCACTGGGATTGCGTATAAGTTTATTGCCTTTAGTAGATTCCTAGGTTATGATGTGTTTTAGTAAGAGATTTTACTCTACGTAAGTATTCTTTTATTATGTGGGGTATATATATATATATATATATATATATATATATATATATATATATAATATATATACATATATATATATTACTATTATTATTAATTACTAGCTGACCCGGTAAACGTCGTTTTGCCATATACATTAAAAATCACGATTAAACAAACAGGGGTTGACGGTAGAGGGGTGAAAATTTAAAGTTTTATGTCTTTTTCAATGATAAATCATAATAAAATAAAAATAAAAAAAATTGTCAAAGAAATAAAAAAGTATTTAGGGTTGGGTCACCCTTATCATTTAGGGGTTTAAAAAAAAGAGGTTGGCCGATTCTCCGACCTACCCGATATGCACACAAAATTTCATACAAATCGGTTGAGCCGTTTCGGAGGAGTTTGGTGACAAACACCGCGACACGAGAATTTTATATATTAGATTTAGTTAGAGTTCTAATGATTGTAATTTTATTCAAATAATTGTTGTAAATTTACTATAAATTTTCATGCCCGTAATGAGGTTGAAATATGTCCTGTGCTATAACTTAATTTAACATCTTGTGTACCAACCATATTTGTTGCAAATAAATGATTTATGATTATGATTATAAACAATATGTAAATGTTTACACTATTATGTGTATACCTATATATTTAAATCTCTGAGTAATTCTTTAGTCTGTGAGGGTATTGTTAAAGGGATTTCTTATAACAAGAGAGAGAGCGAGAAAGTGAATCATGACTCTTACTTTACCACTCATTAATGTAGGAATCTAAATGAGAAGAACACAGCAACATCTTCCTGAAAACAACTAAAATAATATAGAAATGCGGTTGCCAAGCTCCCTGCCAAATGTGGCTACTATGGCAAATATCCCCTCTGTGAAGCAGACTATGTTCAGCAGTGGACTTAGATAGGCTTTAATTGATGATAAAAATAAATAAATTGATCATAGCGTAATAATAGCGCTGACTTATCTCCATTGCTGCGAGCGAATTCCCGACAGACTATTTCCGAAATAAAAATGGTTCGTTCCTTTACTGTGATGTATCTTTTGGCATTGTTAAACGTAGGGAGTATAATAAGTCTTTTGTTATGCCCCCTGTAGATCGAACTTCAGATTATTCATTATTATTATATATCATTATACATATAATAATAATTATACATTACTAATTCTCTGCTGAAAATTGGCCTTTCTCAATGAATGCCACAAAACACGATCCTGAAGCGGGATGAGGTAGCTATTCAAGAACCGGTCTTTCCGTGATCCAGTCAGCGGCGTAGCTAGGCATGGGTGAAGTGGGTCATCGCCCACGGCTTCGCACTTAAAGGGACCCCTTTAAATGCCCCCAGATGCCCCCAGACTTTACTACAGATGACAAATTAATTTGATCACTTTTACGATTTTTTCAAATTTAATAGCGTTTGTTTGGGCCCCTAAAGCAGCCCCTCTTAATAGCGTTATAACTACTCTCAAAGATCGCGACCGTTAGATTGACTGAATACGCGACTTGTCAGGAATTAATAGCATGTTTGTTAGGATAAATCTATTGGGTAGATCTTAGGAACGAAAGAAAAGGGGCCTCGCTGATGAGACTTCGCCCACGTTTATATTAGTCCACGCTACGCCTCTGGATACAGTGATTTATCTAGCCGTCTTCTTAACATACTAAACTACAGTTTTTATTACTCTCTAATATTACAAAGAACGAATAATAAAAGAGTGCCAAAACAAATTTATGATACAGAAGTGAGTAGCAGTGTCGCCCTGAATCTTTTTTATATAAGAGGGGGCAAATGAGTATGCGACTTGCCTGATGGTAAGTGACTACAGCCGCCCATAAACAACTGTAACACCAGGGGAATTGTAGGTTCATTGTCGGCCTTTTAAAAAGAGCAGGCCATTTTAAGTATGTCGGTCCGGAAAAATCGCTGGTGGTAGTCGATTCTACAAGGAAGTTGTGCGAGGCAGAAAACTTCTTGTAAATCGTACATTAGTGGACCGCCAATCATCAAGATGGTATGGATGGTATCGCGAGTTTTGTCGTGATGTGCGATAGGGAAACTGAGCGGCTAGAATTAGCCCGAACAATTCCTATAAGCACTCCCCGTGGTAGATGCGAAAGAATACGCAAAGAGATACAACATCTCTTCGTAGTGCCAGTAAGTCAAGTCGATCAGAAAGAACTCGGTCGACCGAGGCCAATTTGGTCTTCCTTTCCATGTGATCGCGGAATTGAACGTCTTTCGAAATGACGATGGCGAAGATTCCGTTGCTAGCTGAGGCAACGAAGGGAATGCACTGCAGTTGAGGAGATACGGCATAGGGGTTCTTTAGAGCGGTAAACGCGCAAACTCGTGTCTTCTGGGAATTGAACTGGACTAGATTTAGTTGTTCCCAATCCGAGACTTGGTCCGACAAAAATTGACTTTAGACCCAACTTTATTCCGGGACTCGGTCACGTGCTCACGAAAAATACCACGGCCAGTATACAAGGTATTGTCACAATTAATTTTACTAGTTTGTAACAAATTATATATGCAGAAGGAACAGGGTAAGTGATAGCACGTAACCTTGTGGGTCACCAGAATTGGAGTCGGCTTGGAGTCGGAGAATGCACCGTCATAAATGGACGTATATAATATATATATATATATATACATATATATATATATATATATATATATATATATATATATATGTATATATATATATATGTATATATATATATTATATACATAAGATGCATGTGTATGTGTATGTGTGTGTGAGTGTAAACAAAAAATAATGTCCTGAGGATCGAATTTTGGTCAAGGCGACCAGTCTCAATGGAGACTACTGACGATGACCAACACTGAGGAACACGACCGGGAATAGATTTTTTTTTATAGGATCGGGTGACAAACGAGCACACAGTCCACATGATGGTAAGTGGTTGCTGTGGCTCATAGACTTCTCATAGACTAGAAAATGCAGATGCGTTGTCACCCGTGAGGACTAAGATGGAATGCCTCTTTTCCAGTAAAAAGGGTCTCCGGTTCTCTGCACTCACCATACGAAACACAGCAGTGTTAAACTGCTATTTTACGCTGGTATTCTGTGAGAGCGTGGTCCTTCCCCGGTCGAGCCGACCCATTCGTGCTACAACTATACTTCTAATATAGCTGCAGCATGGCTCTACCACGTATAAATTTGTATTATGCCTATGTATTATGCACAGGAACTAAGGTTTTATGTTTCTGAGGCATGAAGGTAAAACAAAAACCGGATATTTTGACAGAAAAACCGCATAATTTGAACTCGGGAACGCATGATCTTCAACCGCGTTTACGAACACTAGAACAAGGAGTTTATAATACGATGACGCCATACATATTGTTATGACAATTCCGATATTAATGTCTGAATTTACTGTTAATATTACTTTTTATTAAAAAAATATATTTTAATATGATCGTTAAAAGCAATATATGGTAAGAAATAAATTAGGTAACTAGTCATATTATTATTAGTACTGAATGGCATGGATCATAAAATATGTATAAATCTTACCCAGACCCCACAGCTTGCGGCTGATATTACAACAGCGTAAACAATTTCAAGAGTAAAGGAATTTACTAAATTATACCACTAAATTAAGCGCTAGTTTCATTTGCGTTACAAAGTGAATTATGTGTTGGTGTCTTAGTTCTGTCACCACCAAAGTTACTACGGTTCAAAATTAATACAGTGCCATAAGCTAGCGTAATACCCTTACGCCTCTAGACAGTATTTCTCTGTATCAAGTTTTGAATACTTGCACAGGCGAGCAAGAGCTTTGTGTTCATTACGAAGAGAATTTAATTTAAAATGTCTCATATTAGGCGGTTATTTCCTTTCACAAACCTACAGTAATTATTAAATGTGCACCTATTTGTTTACTGTCGCAAGTAACAAGATCCTAATGATGAGTGACATCAATAAATTATATTATGTTAGTTGTAGCTCTGACAGCAAGAAATTCATCAGGACAATGTCTATACAAATGCAATAAAATAAATACTTATACTGATTTATGAGCCGCTAAGTACACATTAGCGAATAAATAACATTATACAGTATGAATTAGCTTACGAGAGTTGAATTATTTAAAAAAACTGTTGGCGCTTTAAACAAATATTTTAAAATATGAAAACCGTTAGATTTTAACGGGTGAAGTTTTCATACGCATGTGAGATCGTAAGTCTATTGTAATCCGGCAAGTTCGCAGTACTGGATCGGCTAAAAGTTAAAGAAGGCAAAAGGAGGCCGATCGCGTGCGGTTCCCCGGGGGCTAGTTACAGTCAGAGCGATTTTCGCGGCTCGTTCTTATGATTAAGTCAATTCTTGTGGGATTCGCAGCCGACGTTGTTGCGACGCTAACGTTGCTCGTTTCGAAATTTTAGCCAAGTCCGAAGAAATAGATTGCAAAATCAATAAATATCCGTTTACGGCTTTGTGTCTATCATTCGATTACAATAATTTATATCACTAAAAAAGTCATTTGCGATTATTAAATATACTCGTAGGTATAACAACATGCATTAGAAAACCATATGTTTCCTATGTTTATATTCTTTTTTTTCGGCAGTATATCTGGACATGAACAACTCCCCATTCAAATTTAGAATTTGCCACGAATGCCATGAATGTTAAATTCCCGATCGCAATACAGTCTGTGTTATACAAATGTCTTGCATGGTAGATGTTACCAAATTTAAATGAGCCATCATTAAGAAATCACGAGATATTTCAGACATTTCCTATTGATCAGATCATATTATGGTATTGGAATTTTTTATAGGATAAGGGTGACAAACGAGAACACATCCCACCTGATGGTAAGTAGTTGCTGTGGCCCATAGGCATCTTCATCCATCCTCAACTACGAATCAAAATGCAGATGCGTTGTCACGCTTGAGGAATAAGATAAAATGAATCGTTTTCAGTAAAAGGAGTCTCTGATTCTCTACACTTACCATACGAAACACAGCAGCGTTAAGTTGCTATTTTACGTTTGTATTGTGTGAGAGCGTGGTTTTTCCCCGGTCGAGTCGACCCATTCGTGCTACAACTATATTACTGATATAGCTGCAGCATAACTCTACCACGTATACGATATTGAAAAAGTTAAGTTACAGCCTTTACACGTCTGCTTCGTAAGATTTCTTGGCCATTTAGTTCTTCTCCCCCAAGCACATGGTAACCCAACATTAAAGTTGCATTTACCAATTTCATTGGTGCCGGCGGTGATCGGCAATCATCGCAACCTGGGTCGCTCGTACACTTTAAAAACAATACTCAGTCGATTTTGGAATATTTATATATTTTTTTAATTGCTGCGCGCTTTATTTATGGACACATTATTATGAAAACAATCCGAAGAGTAAAATATTTGTAGGTTATCTGAAATCCTCTCGGTAATGAGAGGGCAGGTTTTGTGCCCAATAGTGGTGTAAGATTAGTAAGCTGAAGTGGCAGTGGGCCGGCCATATAGCTCGAAGAACCGACAACCGATGGGGAAGAAAGGTTCTCGAGTGGCAGCCTCGTACCGGTAGGCTAAGTGTAGGGCGTCCCCCCACGAGATGGAGTGACGACCTGGTAAGACATGCAGGAAGTCGATGGATGCAGGTGGCTCAGGACCGTGTTTTGTGGCATTCTTTGGGGGAGGCCTATGTTCAGCAGTGGACTTGTGAAGGGCTGTAATGATGATGATGATGATGATGAGTGGTGTATATATATATATATATATATATATATATATATATATATATATATATATATATAGGCTACGTATATATATATATATATATATATATATATATATATATATATATATATACCACTATTGGGCGACGATGGTAATGAAGTTCCCTTGTTCCAGCAGTAAACATAAGGGCTAACACTCAAATGTCGTAATGAATTCTATTTATGTCCGGTGTTACCACCAAAGCTGTAATAGAGAACAAGAAAGAAAAAAAGAAAAAATATACCTATGCATACATGTAAAATAAAATACAAATGATCAAAGGATGGCTAATCTTGTTCTTTCCATCACCAACGACACTTAAAGTAGAATTTTATGACAGTACAGCGATGATAATTGTCATCCTCCAATTTAAAAAAAATACAAGCTCGAGACGTTTCTGTCGGTTATTATTCAATAGAGAACTTTTTACTTGCACGGTCTTTACGTGAGCGTAAAGTATAAACTCAATTATCTCCACTTTATTACATCCATTTCCGATAACCTGTAATCTTTATTTTACAAGGGTAGATATTTAATTGACTTTCAATAAATATTTTTTAATATTTAATATTATATAAAAAATATTCTATTTGAACACAGAATGCACTTATAATTAACCCATGAAGAGCAGGTATGCTAATCGCCAAATCAGCCTTTGTTTCTTACAGTATATCAAAATATTGATTTAATATAAATCATTTAAATAGGTTTGTGGAAATGATGGACTGTAAGTTTGCGTTTTCTTAAAACTTCTAGTTTTCCGGATAAAATATAGCCAAAAACCCTCCTAGCACTGTTCTCTATCTGTTCATAAATTTTGAAATTATAACAAAAAAATTTACCTTTCTTTTTCCATAGTGGGTCTTCTGAAAGATGTTTCAGCAAATTATGGAATAAGTAGAACCTTTGTAGGAACTCACTATACGACTGCTTCTGTACCTTGTTGTATGTACATAAATAAATTAAAAAAAAATACATTTATTATTACAAAAGTTACATTTTATCAAATTCTACTGCTGAATACGGGCCCCGTATTCTTTTGCCCCGCTTACAAGGCGGGTTGGCAACCGCAGTTTTAATTATTTACAGTTGTTATCAGTGGGATACTTTTGCCCATCTCCTGTTTCAGTTTCCCTCTGTCGCCTCTTAAGTTACCCTTGGATGATTTAGGGTTAAGATTTTTTTTATGCCGCTACCATACGGCGACTGTTTTTATGACGAGAATCAAATAGCGATGAACAGTCAGCAGTTCAGCTTATTCTGTTGTAAGAACCAATTGGATTGTTGTCAATCTCATGCTACTCGTAAATAATACTTTATTCCCATAGACAGTTTTGGAACTACATAATGAAGAAGGCTACTTTAAAGTCATAACGCGGTAATAAAACTACACTCAAAGTTAAAAATTGCGAAGGAAAAGGGGTTTTCAGGAGAAAAATCAAAACATCATTGCCGGTGGCGATTAAAAAATAATGCAAGACGCTTGTGTCTTGTTTATTTGTTTTTAGGGGCAAATAAGCATTAAGGACCACAATTATAACCCGCATATAATTCTATATGTGGTAGAGTCATGCTGCAGCTAAATTATAGTCCAAGATCCCAGGGCCATCAGACGTCACTTATTTTCTGACGCACGAAATCTGTAATGTCTGTCTGTTGAGTAGTGTTAGTATGTACTATGATCGCATGCTTACCTGCTAGCTAGGCCAGAGGGTTCAATCACCCACTCAATTTAAGTGAAATTGATTAAATTTTTTGAGAGATTTAAGGCGCCTGCAAAGTGATACTGCCGACGAAAAGTGTCTGTGCGTATTGGTGATTAATTTTTAACGATATTATCTAACATATACGTAGAAATCAGCTGGGAGAATTAACGTGAGGTGAGCAATGTTTTTACGTATCTTGATTACCTGATACCTGGAAAATGGCCCTTTGGCCAAGTTAACCACTCAATCTTACACATTTCGTTCGTCAGAAAATAAGTAACGTCTGGTGGCCCTGGGATATTGCTCTATTATGGTCGTAGCACGAATGGGTCGGCTCGGCCCGGGAAGGACCACGCTCTACGTAAAATATCAGCTTGATGTAGCTGTGTTTCGTATGGTGAGTGTTGAGAACCGGAGACTCTTTTTACTCGAAACGAGGCAATACATCTCAATCCTTAGGGGTGACAACGCAACTGCATTATTCTATATATAGATTGTTCGATAATCGAGGATAGATGTAGATATCTGACTGACGGACTGAGTGCTCGTTTGTCATCCTTATTACTTAAGATTATTCATAAAGGCGGCTCTTCACATTGGCCAACATAGTAGCGAATGTATTCGCAAAGATATTAGCCAAGAGTTTGTGATGGCGTCCACACGTTGAAAGGTCGTTCAGTTTGTTTCAGTTCAGGCCGATGTGCGGACGAATTTATTAAAATAGATATTGAGAAGCGAACGGCTGCTGCGGTTTATTTATTTATTTATTTTATTTAATCTTTCATGCACAAAGTTATACACATGGCGGACTTAATGCCATAGGGCATTCTCTCCCAGTCAACCATTAGGCTAAACAGAGATATACAAACAAGAGGCGGTGCAATTTATTTTCTTGTGTTCTACAAATAATTTTCGGTTTGGTAGAGCTCTGTAAAGCGAAAAGTTTCTTTATTAGTCATTGTTACTGCCATTTTGTAGACACTAGTTACGATGCGTGAATATAAAATTTAAATCAGGTGCGTGCGATCACTCTGGGAGCTCGTAGCAATCTAAACGTGCGCCCAACATGTGAACGCGGCGGCCAATACTCTGCCACAACCCTATGATTTTTTGTAAAAAAACCGACACCACACGGATCGGTGACGGTAGAAGTAAGTACTAAAAAGTCCTCGGGCTGAACACCAGCCTGACGGGAGATCTCCCCTTTTCCTTCCACGGCCAAACTGGTGACCACCCGACGTGATGTGAATTCTCAAACAACAACCTTAGGAAAATTACAACTTCAAGTCTTCGTCTGCACCTTATCGCGTACCTTGGTTTAATGATTGTGATCTCAGCAGAAATTTCTTCGAATTCTTCAGGTTCGACAAAAATCCCAAAAAAAAATTAAAGGGAAAAAAGTCTTCGTCATTAATTATCCTCAAGAACCCCTACCATTTACTCTTAAGAATCGTCTTCTACAGTCTCCAGATTCTGCAAGACAGTCCAATTTGTCTTCATCTCGACTCACAGCAGATTTATAACAGAGAATTCTAGCACTTGCTCCAACCCATCGTTCTCACCGGCATCACTTGCAATTGCAAGTGCGTAGTACGGCATGCATTACACACCAATACACCGTTCACACCGGCGTCACTTTCCCTTACGCACACAGTATGCATTCCCCACCAACATTAAGGACGCACCGGCAGTTGGACTGTACTATCGACCTAAGTCTGAGTAGGGGGGTGATGTGGCGGCGCTGTCGTCGCGCCATAAGCGAGACGCATCGAAGCTTAAATCGCACTATCAAAGTTCTGAAGTTACTGCGCCATATATATTAGTTCCTTACTAACACACGGAGCATTGGCCGCTCCCCGGGCTGAATATCTTGCCGTCGCGCTACACACTATTTTTGGCTATATCATATAAATATTACCATCGATTCTTTAAATAAAAGTAAAACTAAAATATCAGCTGTTTTTTTATTGATAACTTTTTACAGAAACGCTAAAACCTCTGTCCTCACTAAGCCGCCTGCCCTGTGTGAAGGATAAATAATAATAATATTTATTTAGCCACACTGTCCGTTTACCATCAATTGAATATAATACCATCAATTGTCATCTTACTTAAATAAGAAAAATAATTTAAACCTTTTATTTAAAAAGACGGAATGGAAGATATTCCAATTATGTGTTGGTCAATCTGCCAGCCAAAAAATTCTTTTATAAAATGCAAAAAGCTTGCCAAATATAATGGAAACAAAATTTATGACTGAGCTGCAGAATCAAATTTATGCATGAAAAAGCAGTTATTGTAACTCAAACGCAACGATATCAATAACGCAAAACTGTAAATAATAGTTTAATTACCTCGTGGCATGAAAACCGTTAAATGAGTGACAGTTAACATCTCTGCGCTGAAAATTTTAAAAGGTTAATTAATTTGTAAATAAATCAACAGCGATCAAAACATGACATGAAATTTAAATATTACTAAATTGTCATAAATATATAGGCACATATTGATAATATTTGTAGATGTACCTATAATGTACCTTAATTATAAAACAATCACCGTGATTGTTTTATAATTAAGGTGATTGAATCACGTATTGTATCGCGATCGCGGGTAGTATGAGCGAAAACTGAAAATGAAACTATCGACTGCGCGTACGGTCGAACCGTCGGACACCCATCCCGTGTGCCTTCCCATGGCTACCCGTGCCCACGCCGACACCGCGCCGCCGCCGCACCGCTTTTTTTTTTTTTTTTTGCGGATGGAAAATCATCTAATGACGCCTTTCGCTGTGGGTGGAGCGGAAGGGAGTGTCAGACTTTTACTGACTAAAAACCATCCGTGTTCCTTCAGTGCCCTTACGTTCCGGAGCCGCGGTATCTCTTTCGAACAGCCCGCAGCCCCGGCAGGCGTCGGCCCTTGCGGGCCCCTTCACGCTGCTGACAGCTCTTTGAGGCGCGCGTGGAACAAAACGCGCCGTCGACACGGCCTGTCGTCGTTAGACGGACGGACGGCGAGCTACCCATTGCTCGCCGTCCACAGGCCCGCGCCTACGGTGGTCGGGGGCCACGACGTAGCCCCCGACGCCCGGGGCGTCTCCCGCGGCGGCCGGGAAGGAAAGCTGTTGCTCTTTCCTTCTCCCGCTCCGCCACCTCCTTCGCTAGCATCACTGCTTCGCAGAAGGTGGTGACGGCATCCCATTCCGTCTCGCTTCAGACCATGGCTTCGACCAGAGCCGGACGCGAGAGGTCGCCGCCGCCTATCGCCGCTACGAGGACACGGCGGTGCTCCGCCCAAGCAGAGCACACCTCCACGGTGTGCTCCACCGTGTCCTCCGGTCGATCCTCGGCCGCCGCACCGCTGCAGTCGGAGTTTTGTCTTACTTTAAATCGCATGTTCGTACGCTGTATATTCTTACTTACCAAACTATATCAGTCGGCGAACAGACGGTGACATTTTTAAAATGATTTGATTGTAAAATACGTTTGGGCGATGTATTGCTGTTGGCTTTGTTTCTTTTTTTTGTTACAGCAGTAAAATGACGACGAAAAAACGCAAAGTCGATTCTGACAGTCGAGTTTATACAGAAGAATGATCATGGAAATATTTTTTCACAAAATTTAAAGACAAACCAGTTTGCCTCATTTGTAATGAAACAGTTGCAGTTTTTCAAGATTTTAATTTGTCTTGACACATCTATGACAGAGGCAGAGAGAAAGTCTATTGTTGAAAGGCAAAGAGAGAAGTTACGTGGACAGCAGAACATGTTCACGAAGCAATCTGATACTCAAAAGGCTGCAACACTGGCAAGTTATGCTGTAGTTTACAAAAGTTCCGATATAAGCAGCGTATATAGAATAGCTCCGAACTACCACATGAAACGTTGGCCGCTCCCCGGGCTGAATATCTTGCCCGGCGGGAGATCTCTCCTTTTCCTTCCACACGGCCACAAAGTTATTGCAGCTTCTGCTATTTATTTCATTGAGTAATTGTCGAAATTATTTTGAAGTTGCAATTTAATTAAAATATAACATCTGATCGGGACGGATGCCAAGCTGTAACTGACATGGCGGACTAACATGTGGACGTGACTTGCCAAGTGCAGGCGAGCGCCTTTGATTCGTGCTGAAAAACTGAAACTGTTCCGAAGTAGGAAGAGACGTAGCAAGCGATCTCCTGTGGTGGCAAGGCACGCCAAACGACGGGTATACACACTATGAAAGGTCCTTGCACTCCGTACCGACATAGAAGTTTCTATATGCAAAGTAGGGCTAGTTTTGGCCATCCGCCACTCAACATAGTTTCGGCATATCAACCGCTACTTAAACGTATAATTGAATCAGACATTGTAGAATTACTTAATCTAGGTCTAGAGCCTAGTCATAATAGTTGCAGACCTCAACAGTTAGCATTCCTCCTGGAACTCGCTTACAAGCAATTCAAATAGTAATGGATTGTTCAATCTCACAGAGCGACGGAACTTCGATGTTATCGTGCATTATATGACATCTTTGATGTAGCGATACTCATAGATGTCCGTTTGCCGATAGCATCGATCGAAACTATTTTAGATCTCAACTTGAACCATAGACCAGTCCTAATGCAGCTGGGCCAGCCCACAGGTGAGGTCCTTCAGACCAAAACCATCGTGGACTGGCGTAAGCTCGAGGTCAAATTCGAGTATACAACCTCCTAGCACATAGACAAAATCCCAGAAAAGCTAAAGTCGTCAGACGAGGCCAATGAGGCCAATAATATTCGTGTGTCGAGCAATCGGCACATGAAGCTTCCGAGTGATATTTGACATCTGATTAAAGCGAAGAACGTGGCCCTAAGGCAATACGACCACTATTGCACAATAGATAACAACCTCCAAAGCGGTATAAAATAGCGCCTTACCGAATTTATACATGATAAGTGGGTAATCTGCTGGAAGATATTGAGCCATCTCATACTGCCTTCTGACAGCTGACCCGAACTCTGAAAGCAGAACTATCCTCAACTATGCCACCTCTCATTGGCCAACAAATCCCGATCTCGTCTTTAACGACTCTGAAAAGGGCGAGTGCCTCGCGGACAGTTTAGAGAGCCAATGTACTCCCGCTAGCGAACCTATAAATTCTGCTCACCTTGCAGAGGTCGAAGCAGAGATCGAGTGTAAGTCTGCATTACCTCTTGCGGGCGACCCTTTAGATCCTGTGATAGTCAATGAAGTCACAGAGGTAATAAAAAGCCTCAAAAAGAAATCAGCAGCCGGTCCCGATGGCATTAGCAACATGGTAGTGAAATCGCTCTCCGCACCGCTGGTATGTCTCCTAGTAGGCATTTTCAACGTTCTTATTTCCAGCTGCTCGTTCCTGGATGCCTGAAAAGAGGCAGACGTAATAGGAATCCCAAAACCGCGTAAGCAGCGCAACTTAGCCTACAGTTACATACCAATCAGTCTGCTCAGCACACTGGGGAAAATTTACGAGTGACGCATATTGAATCCCCTTCGTAAACACGTCTTTGTTAACAAGCTTCTTTGAGACGAGCAGTTTGGCTTCAGACTCGAACACTCGTATACTGACCAATAAGTTAGCCTCACAGAATACATTCTGAAAGAATTCAACCTCTCAAAAAGAAGTCGTAGAACCATTATGACAGGTGCCCTCTTCTTTGTTGTAGCAAAATCATTTGACAAAGTCTGGCATGACGGCTTGCTTTACAAGCTGTATAAACTCAACGTGCCTGATAAGCTCACCCACATCATCAGAGCCTTTCTTGCATTCGCTAGCCTAAACTAAGCCTTACGCTATCGAATAGAGGGTACTCGTTCCACAAAATTTCTCCTCAAGGCTGGAGCGCTGCTCCTCTCCCCACTCCTCTTTACACTCTTCACGAGTGACATCACGAAGAACCAAGTAGTGAACAATGTTCTTTTCTCCGATGAAACGGCACTTCATGTCGCCCATCATAATAAAAGAATTCTTACAGAGATGCTCAACCGCTTAAGCGATTGGTTCCGCTTATGGAGAATCGCATTGAATCCTGAAAAAAGTGTAACTCTCAATCGTACAAACAAAAAACCCAAGAAATCAATAGATACGATCACCCTGTACGGCCGCCAGATCCTCTGATAATAAACGGCCAAATATCTAGGGGTCACATTCCACCACAGTATGACATTCGCGAAACACATTCCCGAATGTCGTACCGTGCCAAATTCGTAACTAGTCGCCTTTACCGCTAGTTAACAGCAAGAGCAAACTGTCCTTAAGATACAAGCTCCATCTTTACAAAGCGTGCCTAAGACCTATTATGTCTTACACGAGCATAGTTTTCGCGCACGCGGCCCATAGTAATTTATACGACTTGCAAGTCGTCCAAAAATAAATTAATTCGTATAGCCACCGGAGCTCGGTGGTATCAGCGAAACTCCGACTTACACAGATATTGTCAACTTCCGACAATCTCTAAATATTTCAAGGAAATGTCTCGGTGCTATTTCTTGATGGCCGAAACATCCCAACCCGCTAGTGGTCAACACAGCCCTATACGATCCAACTCTGAATGTTACGGATAGCCTCCGGAGGCCCCGAAACGTTCTAATCGAACCCCCCGTTCCACTAGATTCTGACGACCAAAATATCACCGGCCAGTCACACTTAAGAATAACACAATCACCTAGTGTCACAAACACCGTTAGGACTACAACGGCTGGGACGCAGCGAGTCCGCAGATGGCCGCACTGTACACCCCTCCACACCGCGTTCACACCGTACAGCCGCGTCCCTGGGTGGTTCTCAGCACGCAGAACATCGAACGATACGGCTGTTAGATAACTCATTTACGTACATTTAAACTGTCGTACCTGGTACTTTGACCTTGGTACTCACCTTCGCTCGGCCAACATGTATAGCCAGCTTAAGAATAAAGGACTTACCAAATTAATCATTAAAATATACAGGAGTTCAGAGTCGATGATTGAAGAAAAATGAAAGATCCTATCATGTATAAAAGTAAGAAACTGGAATTGGAAGAAGAAGTGTAAGTATCTAATAAAATCGACAAAAGAACAAGCTACGAGTAGATTCTAGAGTTATATTTTTATTCCATTGTAAACCATTTAAGGGGCTAGCGATGTTAACTAACATAGAGCTTCCGTGATAAATTTCATAGTCGCACAGGAACACGTGCAATCGATTTAAATAGGAAAACTGTAAACCAAAAATAACTAAAAGAACTAAAAGTTCATCTTTGATATATATATTCGATATTTACAATTCACAGTTTTATATAGTTTATAAAATTGCACGTTTATTTTGATAACAATGCTTAGTTTAGTTACAAAACAGGAGGGCTTTTATCAACGTCCTGCTTGTCAGTTGCTTAATGACAACCCAAATAATAAAAATGATTACAAATTCCATACAAGAGGTTATTATTATCTGTATTTATTCACTAAAATTTAAATTAATTTGCGTATTCGATTCAGCAACTGAAAGCGGTGTTTGTCATTATTTTTTTAAGTTAACTTACATTGGTTTTATTTACTACACGAGGGTTTATTTTATAAGTTGCAATTTGAATTACACTTTTACTGCATGAGCTACTGTTTGTCTAAAACCCAATTTTAAACTAAAGAAATAGTTATTATTCAAAATATTTGCTAACAATTTTTAACGTTTTTGAATGTTAATATGTAAGTTAAAGAAAAGTTTCAAACATTATCAGCTCTTGGCGTGAAGTGATTGCCAGCATACTTAAGTAACGCCTTTCCCTCATCTTGGATATTTAATGTTTATTTTATTTGTTGCATAAATATATGTTCCCCTAAAGTCACAACTACCAACACCACTTTGCTAAAAACACACCACTAATTAGAAGAAGTGTTTCATCTATGAAAGAGGCATCATGTGATGAATTTTACTCTGTAATGGCTAACTGCAGCTGTTAGTCACTGCGTATAGTGAGATGTGGCACTACCTCCATCACTACACGCGATATTCATAACGTGCGCAATTTTGGGAGGGGAATAGACTCAAACTAACTAGGTAACAGACAGCGATTTTATTTTTTACGCAGACTTTAGCTAATAGGTTTTCACATCTTTAGCATATTATAATAATATTATGTTCTTTCCAGTCTGTTTTTTCCCTTCTACCTTTATTTCATTGATCCTTTTCATCGTCAGTTGTTCTCAAGAATTGAACGTTTCATTCACTTCTTTGAGAAGAATTTTGCATAAACATCTCGGAACAAATGCGTACAAAATTCAACTCGTGCAAAAGCAGGCTTAGTGGACCGAATACCGCTTGATCGAAGATGAGCATATTTACCGAAAAATCATCTTTTCAAATGAAGCTCATTTCTACCTCGAAGAATACGTCAATAAGCAAAATTGTCATATCTGTGGCTCAGAAAATCTACACGTCATCGTGGAGAAACCAATGCATCCACAACGAGTGACTTTCTTGTGCGGATTTTGGTCTGGCGGCATTATTGGGCCATTTTTATTGGAAAATGCAAAAGGAAACGCCGTTAAAGTTATTGGCGATTGCTACCGCGCCATGCTAGGCAATTTTTTGTTTCCCAAAATTAAAGAGGATGACATAGACAATATTCGGTTTCAATAGGACGGCGCAACATGCCAAACATCCAAAGTAACAATCGATCTTTTGCGCACTGTTTTCGAAAATCGCATAATCAGCCGAAATGCTAATGTCAATTGGCCACTTTTTTGTGGGGGGGTATGGAATTTTTTGTGGGGAGCGTTAAGGACAAGTGTTACGCTAATCATTCAGAGACGATTGACGACTTGAAACATGAAATTGTAGTTGCCATTGACAAATTAGAGGCCCAAACAATCGAAATGTACTGTAAAATAGGACTGATCGAATGGGGTACTGTAATGTTAGCTGTGGTAGTCATTTGAATGCTGTTGTCTTCCATTTCTAAATGGAAAGGTTTAATATTTCTAATAAACTCTTAACTTTGAAAAATATTCATTATTTTTTTTTATAGCCGATTCAAATTCCAAATCTTAAATGGCCCACCCCTTACATGCAGAAGTACTTTTTAGTGAATTTACAATAAAAAAATGATTTACTTATAATATATTCTTCGAATATAGTATATAAGTAGTAGATTTTGAAAGATTTATAGGCATTTGTAGAAAAATATATCGAAATTTACAGATTTGCAAGTGGTAGGAACTCTATTCTTCCTAGAAGTCAATCTCAGCAGGTACACGATTTGTTTTGAAGTCTAAAGGGTATTCTCAGGTGTAACAACGCATCTGTAGCTGCCTTTAATGGAACATAATCCATCTATCCATGGGCTGCAGTTGCCAATTTTTTAATAGAATTGATGGTGATAAACTAGTGTAAGAAATTATTTCATGTCTGATTTTAGGAATTATTCTGAAAATTATTTAAATAAAAGAAGCAACGTGAAAGACTCAATTACATGATAACACCAAAGTATTCAAACCAACAGCAATACTACCTCAATGTGACAAAGGGCAGCGTCTCAGCAACACGACTTTCCTTGGCTACACTATTAGAATACCCCAACGGACATAATAGTAGCAATGACAACGAGACTCATAGAATTAACGACTGATCGCTCTTATTCGCCTGCGCGATACTTTATACTCCTAGAATAAGTGGGAGATTACAACTCTACCTTCATTTGTTCGTATTTCCTTTTATTTTTGTACCCTCATTCCCAACACTAGCATATAGTCTATCTGAAGGTAAGAGGATGCTATGGCCCACGAGCACTTAGATCTATCTTCGATTAAAAATCAAAACAACAATGCATATCCATCTTAGTCCTAAGGGGTAACAACGCATCTGCAATGTTATCCTTTAGCACTAAGATCAAATGCCCCGTTACCAGTAAAAGGGTCTCCGGTTTCTGATCCCACCGTACGAAATGCAGTATCATTTGTTGCTATCTCACACTCTGGTATTCTCTGCATGCGTGGCCGTTCCCCGTTTGATTCGACCTATTTGTGCTAGAGCCATAATACACTATAGTGTGGTTCTACCGCGTAAAAGCTTACTGTTGGGTGGACTGCTTACTTCTTCGAATTTTCAATTTGAAATAAATAATAAAATAAAATTAGATCTTATTTCAATAACTTGAATATTGCGCACTAGAGCTGAAAAATTATGGTTTATGGACGAATGTTATTCAAATTAGTATAATTTAGACAAGGAACAACATGCAGAAATGGTTGTAGTATCACAGACGTTAATTTTGAATATACCGAATTTTCGTATTGACATGTTAAAGATATGTACAGGATGGATGGCGAGAATGCTTGCGCCACACCGAAAGCGTATTAAATAGCAAGTTTATGGCTTTTGTAACGAGAACAAGGTAGAAAATTTTAAGACGGATTGTAACTATGTACGAAGCTTAGGTTCATTATTATGAGTTCCAGTCTAAACAAGACTCCATGCAATGGTACAAAAACGGTACAAGAATTTTTAGCGAAACGATAAGGTCAAGAACATAATTTTGTCCTCTTGTAATTTACAAAAGATAAATCTTTCTTTTGCATAAACATGTTAATTAACAGATAATAAAAAGTATAAGGATTCAACATCAATATGTAATACAGCTACAAAAAATGAATTTAAAATTGGAAAACGAATGTCACTTCTTGTTTCAAGCTTCATGCTGCATTATTAGTTTCTAACTTAGGAAGTGTAGAAATTTCAGCTAAACTTAGAAGGTTCAAGTTTCATGTGCGCTTTTTATTGGCAGATCGCTTAAGGCCAATTTTAACTTTTAATCACGCTCCATTTTGAAGTCATTCTAGTAAAAAATATTTAGGTTTAAATTATATTGCCCTAACTTTAATTTTTTAGATTTTCACTTCAGTATAGCAATATTGCCAAAATAAGTAAAACAGTATTATGTATGAAATTATCTCTCTTTTGGTCTGCTTGTTACAGAATTTTCTCTTCAGATACTGTTTTCACTTAGTACTTAGTTAGATTATAATATGCAGTCTAACGTGTTAAAGCCACGATATGTCATGGTTGCAGCACGAATGGGTTGGTTTGATCAAGGAAAGACCACCCTCTCTCAGAATACCAGCGGAAAAGAGCACCTGAATGGTGCTGCGTTTCGTATGCTGAGTGTAGAGAACCGGAGACTGCTTTTTACTAATAGTGAGAATTCTGTCTTTAGTCCTCGGGATTGACAACGTATCTACACTTGATTTCTAATCGAAGATAGACATTTACCTATAGGCTACAGCGTCCACTTCTTTTCAAGTGAACTGTGACCTCGTTTGTTACTGCATGCTATAAAACATTTTGTACCTACATGAAAAATTAAGGGTAGACTATGAAGTCTTTTTTTTAAATTAACGATATATTATTTGATCAATATCCCTTAACCTATTTATTGGCACTATAAAATAAAACAGCTTCTTTTTCCTATTATTTTTTTTATGTTTAGAACGCTTCGATTCCAGATTCAGACAAGCGGTTGTCAAAATTCCATTTTTGCGCTCATGGTTGAAATATATATTTTAATTATGTAACATTCACTATCTTTGATATTTAATGAACCATGTTAATCCAGTTCGTTTGCGAAAACAATGAAAACGAGTCGTCATAAATTCATTAATAATAAATAGTAAATAGTGAAACGGGCTCCACGACCTGGAAGTATATCTATTTATTTAGTTTACTTTGTCTAGGTAGTTATTTTTATTGAATATATAATCTTGATACACGGGAATGTGTCAGTCAAGTTCGGAAAAGAAAAAGGGGACGCACCGGCAGTATTTTTAAATACTTCCAAATAATCATAAATCAAAAATTATTAGACCAACACGCTTGTTACTGTGTACCTAATAAGGAAAACTTATATACTACTATAAAGGGCTGAAATGAGCCATTTTTATCACTGAATCACTTGTTAAAAATCTAGATTTCTAGGTTACTAAGTAACATAAAACTTGGCATCAAAGTAGATCATTAAGCATAAACAAAGGAAAAATCTAAATTATCTGATTGTTGGTAAGAAGATTGTTTAAATACTGTACTTACAATCTCGTCAAAGAGATTTTTTTTTTCAATAATTATTAAACTCCCACCAAAACATAACTGTGTTAGGAGGGCTATAGAAATTATTTTTGTGGTTGTCGGTTTTTTTGATAAAAGAGTTGAGATCTCAAAGGGTGCAAACATACTGCTTACATCATTATACATATAATATTATCTATAGGAAAGTATAATGTTTTTGGAATTGTTATTACTATACACATGTATCCCCTGCTGTTTTATCGACAAAATCGACGATAGCAAACGTCGTTTCTGCCGAACTGTAGCCCTCTCTTCACATTTATGTTATGGTGAGAATAAATTTAAAAAAAAAATATATCTTTTAAAGATTTAGGCGTTGCTATTTAAAATATTTGATTTAAAGTTTTATTATCACATTTATGTTTTTGTTGTTATAATATATTTTGTACAATCTTCTGCGCTCTATTTTGTGTAATTTAATCAAATAAAAACAGGACTTTGATATCAGTATACCATTAGTAGAACATTTTTAAGCTATCACTGCAAGGTTTTTTGTCACGCCATCCGTGCATGTCATAAAAATTTTTTATGATAATTTTTGTGTAAATTGATTTTTGTGAGGGTAAGCAATAATTAACATTTTTTTTATTATAACGTATATATATCGCAATATAAGCGATAAAACAAGCACAATTGACAAACAAGGACGCATCCTTACGTATCTTTCTTACTTATCGTAACACTTGAACGCATTTACTGTCCATTATTCGATTTACCTTCTGCTCATATTCATAATCCCATAAAAGTCCACCATTAGGTCTACACATTTTACAACTTACCAGGCGGATAGGCGGTCGTTGTAATAGGCAGCCTACGACGTGGGGTCTGTCACTAGACTGGGTATTTTTTAAACCTTGTTTTTCTTTTTTTAAACGATAAAAAATACACCCACACACGGATTTTCTCCTGTACCGTGGAGGCAGTTTACAGTAGTGAAAAGTTTAGTTTTATTAAATTTCCCAATAATATAAAAAAATTGGTAAATCCAATTGGGCATGCCCTAATCGCATTAAAAAAATTACGTATAACATGATAATATGGAATTTTTGAAAGTAGTTTAAATACATTCCGACATCACTATCGGCTTCAATACCCTCGAAAACCATGAAAATGACACCCATGATGAAAAAATTTATACCTTTTGCAGCCGCCACCTTGAATTTACATTTTGACTGCACTATCGGCTTCAACACCCGCGAAAACCATGAGAATGACACCCATGATGAAAAAATTGATACCTATTGCAGCCCCCATCTTGGATTTACATTTCGACAAGCCTATCGGCTTCAACTCTCTCGAAAACCATGAAAATGACACCCATGATGAAAAAATTGATACCTATTGCAGCTGCCACCTTGGATTTACATTTTGGCAGCACTATCGGCTCCAACACCCTCGAAAACCATGAAAATTACACCCATGATGAAAAAATTGATACTATTTACTTTTAGTACGTACTACTATTATTTATTCTGTGCTTTTAAAATATTGTAATAAAAAAAATCTCTCATTATTATTATAATCAAGTATTTAAGAAATTTGAATATTGTGTATTTGTACAGCGATCTTTTTGAGCCGCTGCAAACAACCGTCACAATGTCCACTCACGACGGCGACTGACGCCGAACTAACTGAGTGACGCAGTCTCTATTTAGTAATAATTCATTCATACAAGGTTGCCAAATACACCAAAAATTTCGCCATTTCGCAGACGAAAAAGTTTACTATAACTAAACAAAACAAAATTACACTGCCATTTAAATTCATTGGCTTCCCACATGATAGATGAAGAGTTTTAAAAATATGTTGAGTTGAACAATTGGTATTTTCAAAAATTATCGTGTTTACAACCAAGCCACTAAAACCCCTTTTTATGTTTAAAAATAGCAATTAATCGATTTAAAAATATATTAATAAGTTCAACAATCATTTATTTTTCTGACGATGTGCTTTTTATATCACTTATATGTACAATATGCTTGTTAGATACGATTTCATGCGACAAAACGTTAGAATCTTAATTTTTAGGCCCTAGTAGAACATACTGACGTGCTTAGGCGCATACGGCATGCAAAAAGCGAAAATCAAAACATGAGACTTAAATTATATATAGTTTTTTAGAAATGAATAACGAAAACAAGGCGAAAGTTCTACTTTTAACCCTTTTTTATTAGATTCGCATGTATTTATCTATCTATGTAACGCAATCTTTTATTGTAATTTCAACCAACTTGAAGACGGCTGATTTACTTGAGAATTCGCACTCGTATAGGATAGAAAAGAATGATTTTTTTAATCAATATTGATTATAAAATAATACTATATGAAATTCATTTTTTTATTTACCACTGCTTCGGGTTATACGAGTACATCTGTCCTGGGAAGAACCAGCAAAAACCTAGTGGTACTTTTTTTAAATTTTTCACTTTACAATAACTTTTTTTGTACAATTTTGAAATAAATGTTAATAGAACCAGCATAATGGCGATCACCTCATTATATCAAGTATTATTGTATCAAGGATTGATGACAATATAATGACTTAATAACTTTATCCAAGTATCCTAATCAGGATCACCATCAGGTTCAGGATAATTCTTTCTAGAATAATCACAGCTCATTACAGATGTGTCTTTTTACGTTTTATTAAATTTTAATATTATTAATTTATAATCGTAATTTATTATCTCTTGAGTACTCATTGAATTCTATTAATTTAACATATTTATGTCACAACATTCCCACTATACAGCTTCGACAGCCATTACAATTTCGATAACCATTATGCAAGTTTTAGAAAAGTGGCAGGATTAGGAAGTCTAATCTTAACTACGAGCATTTAAAACAAACCTTTTAGACTGGGATAGACTAAAACTTATACAAAACGTACAGTCTACGTCCTGTTATCATTTTACATAATTGAGCCTCAAACATGCAAACATCTAAACAAAAGTTCACATTCATAATATTATATACATGTTATGTATACTAGTAGGAGTAGTAGAAATATCAGGATTAGCAGAAAATATCAGCGGGGTTAGCCAAGTTGGAAAAACTAATGACATCGACGTTAAGTCACGTGTCTGTCACATTAAGTGAGATGTCATTCTCATTCATTTCTTTAGTTTTTTAGTGGCGTAAACGATTGTAGAAAGTACACTTAGCTAAACTCGCTGTTACTTTTTCGACAACCACACACTAACTTAAAAGTAATCGCATGTCTGATAAATTAAAAAAATATTGTTATTGTGCGGTGAAGGAAACTTTTCAGAAATTATAAAATGTGTGCCCGGCAGTGGGACGTACTTTTTAATGTAAGTTGTTCTTCACTTACTTTTAGGTATAATGAGTCTTAAATTATTAGATAAATTCTACTAACTTACTTTGTCGGTCAAAGGAAGTTGTTGTTATTCAACATATTCATCAACTACAGAAAACGCATTGTATTGAATCAGGTGCAATAAAGTAGTCTGTACGTTTCTGACTATTAATCAATCAGTCTATGTATGTAAAGTTTCATTCAGGCCATAAATTTTGCTCCCGACACTCTACTTTTTGCAGCTGTGCTTTTTTCTATCAAATTCATGATTTCTTGTAGTAAAATTAATAAACAGATTATGTAATAATTTTGCTACACGGTGCTATATGGAACATAGCAAAACGTTTAAAAATAAATATGGTGTTTTGTAAGCAACAGGAATGGAAATTTAAATAAAATACACATAAAATGAGTAAATAAATCAGTTTTATTTTTACTAGAATATATTTTATGTTATATTTTATATATGTATGTTTAGAATGTTTTATGGAATTAATGATAAAATTTTATTTAGGGCATTTGTTCAATACTGGATCGCCTCAGGAACTTCTTCTCTTGGGGCTCCAAATATAAACTACTTTTACGAGCATTTTAGTTATTAATTCTGTGATTTGAAGTCGTAACTCACGAACGGTGTGCTCGATGTTGGCTTCCAGGGCTTGAGTTATTCTTGGTTTTTTCATATAGGCAAACAATTTTAAATACACCACAGAAAATAATTCAGTGGCGTCAAATCGTACGATCTTGGAGGCCAGGCCAGAGTTAATTTGTAGAAATAATATTGGCATTGAACACTTCCTTCAACAACTCTATGGTTTTGCATGCAGTAAGGATGTGGTATCGTCCTGTTGAAAATAAAGTCCTTCCAGAATATGTAGCGCACAAACAAAAATATTAATTGTGACTCTGTATCATGCGACAAAAATCACGACAAGAATCAAAATGCAGATGCGTTGTCACCCGTGAGGACTAATATGGAATGCCTCGTTTCCAGTAAAAAGGGTCTCCGGTTCTCTACACTCACCATACGAAACACAGCTCCATCAAGCTGCTATTTTACGCTGGTATTGTGTGAGAGCTAGGTCCTTCCCCGGTCGAGCCGACCCATTCGTGTTACAACTATACCAGCAATATAGCTGCAGCATGGCTCTACCACGTATATGTATGAGGGCGAGCAGCTTGTGTTGGCAAACAAATCCGAAACAACACGATCGTTATTATAGTAATTTTTGAGTTTAAAAAGAAGTAAATAGAAATAATATGATTAAATCTTGCTTTTATATGAGAAAGTTAACATCATCTTTTCTACCGACTTCAAAAAGGAGGAGGTACTCAATTCGACTGTATATTTTTGTATGTGTGTCACCTCATAACTTTGTTCTACGTGAACCGATTTCAATGATTCTTTTTTTATTTGATAGCTGGTGCTTCTCCTATAATCCCATATAATCCTATAATTTTATCAAGGTCTGATAAATAGTTTTTGAGTTATCCTTAATAATATATATCGAAGTCAATTGTACAAAATTTTTAATTTTAAATTATTGTAAATTTGACGTCGCAGTTCTCTTTTTGTGTCAATACACTGAAAAATTCTGAATTTTTTAGGACGTCGATTTAGCCGCGCAACTAGATTTAGTATATTGAGTAGTGCAACTAGATTTAGTAAATTGAGCAGCGTGGTTAGTTTTATAATACGCATAGGACCAAGTGGACTTTGACAAAGTATTAAGGTAAAGGTATACTTTGACAAAGGTTAACGTCTGCGTATGGATACTGCCCTCCGGTCCATCGATGGCCTGTGCTGCTCTATTATTACGTACATTAATTTCATACGAGTATGTTAAACTCATGGTTGTATTGGAATGTCTTAATACGCGGCGGCTTCTTTTTTATAGAATAAGGGTGACAAACGAGCATATAGTCCACCAAATGGTAAGAGAATGCCGTGGCACCTAGACATCTACATTTATCGTCGACGAAAATCTCCTTATGGATAACTTCCGCGCGGGGACAACGGAAGACTTATGCCGCGTAACTTCTGCAAACTAAAGCCCCACGATCGTCAAGAAATAACTTAAATTTTCCCTGTGAGGATACTTTGTAAATGACAAACCCCACTTGCAGACAATGCATTCCGCTGGGACTGACGACATATTGGCAAAAAACCTAACCAAAAGCGCAGATTTTAATTTCATAGACTACTGACATATAACAGCATTACCTCCTGCTCCACATGCTTGCCAAATGAAGTAAACTTGGAATGTCCAATGTTAAGCAGTGGCCTTACAAGTCCTTTTTGATATAATATTATTTGAATCATCATCACTGACCACCGTGCGCTTGACTATGTGCTTATTTATATCATCATTACTTAAATTGTTTAAAAAAATCATGAGATGAATGCGAGCAAAATAATTTGTATAAAGCAAAAGCCGCATTAATTATGGCAAATGGCGAACATTCCACTAATTAATTCCCAAAATGGAAACAGACTCATAAAGCGGTAGCAGGATCTACGGTAGATATGTTATTGAGTTTAATTTTGAGGTGAAATTGAAAATTGATTATTGCATAAAGCATTACGCACCTAAGAGTTATTTATTCTGTGCTACGAATAAAATATTTGGAGAATTAAAAAGTGCACACTTATACAAAAACTAAAGTTAATTTAAATGAAATAATAATGTTAAAATAATGTTACTTTATAATAATGATAATAATAATATTCCCATCTGCTGCGTTTGATAACCTATAATAATGACAATGATCCAAGAACATTATACTTCAATGTCTCTACTTGCCATTTTTTTTAATTACTGAAACAGAAATGGTAGATTTACAGAAAATTATTCTCAATTTAAAGAAAGAGATGCCTAGGTCCAAGCCAAATACGTATTTTTCTACAAATTCACTAACTGCGTAGAGCATGAAATGAAAGGGTCGCCATGTAGTATGTAGTAGTGGCGTAAGAAAATTCTCTAACCCATATCATCCTATAGGTGTCGTAAGAGGGGACAGAGGGAAATGAAATAGGTGATAGGCAGCAGTATCATCCTGAAACCAACTCAAAACAATAAAAAACTGTGTTTACCTACACGCCTGGCGGCGTGGCAATTATGACAAATATCCTTCCTTTGAGAAAAATAATAAATAAAGAAGCCCTGTGTTTAATAGAAGACTATGATGAACTAAAGGAAAGGTTAGTGTTCAATAACCTAAACCTGGGTTTATTTTCCAAAAAAAAACCACCATTAGTGTATAAGCACAAATTATTATTTTAAACTAACAATTCTAGCTTTGATTGTATTATTACTGATTCATATCTACATCCGATCGCTCATTCAATAATACCACATCAGCATCTTTCCGTTACTTCAAGCACATGTAGTAAAGAACAAGAGAGACTGGTATGCAACTATCAATTCAGATTTTGTCACCTTGACGGAACCGACCAGGAGGTACAATCGATACATTATACAAACTCTGTGCAGAGTGTAAAAGTAAGAAGTAAAATTACAACCTACACATGTTCCACTCCACTGCTAGGCACAGGCAAGCAGTATTATATGAAATGTTTTCGTGATGTCTGTAATGTGTTTTAGAAATATTTTGTAACTCGGATATTTAGGTTTCCTCTCGATGTTTTCCCTTAACGCCGAGCACGTGTTCAATTAAATAGGCTCTTTTAATTGCAATTTACAATTTCATTGATGCCGGCGGGGATCAAACCCTGTTTGTTTGCGTACTGTGAAATTTACGACGAACGATTTGCTGAGCTACGACGGCTATTAACTTAGTCCTAAATTGAACTTTTTGTTAATAATATGCAGATTTTGTCTTATTGACATAACATTAGATGCAGGAGTAGAGTTTTATGAGTAGATTTTAAGGATACCATTTCTTAAATTATTGTATTTGTAACGTAATTATAAAAATGTACAGAAGTCCGAGGAGTACAACTTGACATAGTATGTCTGGCGTATGTGGACTATGAGAATGCCTTTGATTCCGTCGAAAATTGGGCGGTGCTACAGTCCCTTCACGGTGCCAAGTTGACTGTCGGTACATCGAAGTGCTAGTGTTTATGCAGTAGGGCTAAGAGGGCTATCCGATTACAGAAACAGAGTACGAAACCTATCCAACTGCAGAGAGGTGTAAGACAGGGTGACGTTATATACCCGAAACACTTCACTGCTGCATTGGAAGACGTTTCCAAAGTTCTGAAGTGGAAAGGATACGGTATTATTATCAACGGTGAGTACATCACTCACCTTTAAATTGCCGACGATATAGTTCTTATGGCAGAATCGCTGGAGGACCTAAGTACTATGCTCAATGACCTCAATAGTGCCTCCCAGCGGATAGGTCCTAAGATGAATATGGACAAAACAAAGATCATGAATAACGTCCACGTCTTATCTATGCCGGTAGTTGTTGGGAGCACTAAGCTCGAAGTGGTTTACGAGTATAATTACCTGGGACAAATAGTCCGACTAGGTAAGTCCAACTTCGACCGAGAGGTCAATCGACGCATACAACTCGGCTGGGAAGCGTTCGGGAAATTACAGAATATCTTCTCGTCAGGTATGCCTCAAAACTTGAAAACGAGTCTGTACAACCAGTGCGTGTTGCCAGTGATGACCTATGGAACTGAGACGTGGTCCTTCACTGCGGGCCGGATGAGGAAGCTCAAGGTCGGTCAGCGAGCTATGGAGAGGGCTATGCTCGGAGTTTCTCTGTGCGATAAATTTAGAAAATTAGGATATCCGCAGTAGAACCAGAGTGACCGACATAGCCCAACGGATTAGTAAGCTAAAGTGGCAATAGGCCGGCCATATAGCTCGAAGAACCGACAACTGATGGGGAAAATGGTTCTCGAGTGGCGGCCTCATACCAGCGGATGAAGTGTAGGGCGTCCCCCCACTAGATGGAGTGACGACCTGGTAAGATATGCAGGAAGTCGATGGATGTAGGTGGCTCAGGACCGTGCTTTGTGGCATTCCTTGGGGAAAGCCTATGTTCAGCAGTGGGCTTGTAAATGATGACGATGATGAACAGTCTAAGAAAATGTTAATATTTGTCATGGATCTTTTTAAAGGTTTAATTTTGGGTCGTACTTCATATTTATGGCGGGATATAGGTAGAACAAGTGTTACACAAGTGTTGTTTACGTTGTGTTTATTTAGTAATTTAGTTCTTTTAGTCTGCGGTGAGCGCCAAACAAAAAACGCGCTCCCCCAAAGAGGAATGAGAAATTGGGAACTGTTTAGGCCTTATCGGGACTTTGGAAATAAAATGAGTGGACTGTATTAACAATAGGTTTAATGCCGTAAAACCTTTAAACAAACATAATACAAATTAAAAATGAAGTGCCCGTCTGCTACTGCGTCTCGCAGCTGAAAGAGGGACGGAAGCGCCCGCGCTGTCGTGGGGTCAGAGACCGGTCCGCGCCCCCACTCGTCCTCCATTTTGACTGAGGCGCGATGACTTGCGCCGACAGGAACTGTATCGTAGTCTACAGCAAAATAAATGGCGAACCAGTAAAAGATAGATTGGCCCCTTATTATTGCTCAAGCACAAACATAGTGCGAAGTCGCGTATGTCAATGCGAGTAAACTCCATACAGAATACAATTAAATTCAGCCACAGTGAAAGCCACACGACTTAGGCGAATGCCGAAATAATACACACACTGGCCATAAAAAGCCCTCCATGAGCGACTAAACCTACCAGAAAGTCTTTCCTGCAGACTCGATATAAGTGTGAGGCATCACCACCGATAGCATGTTCAGCACGGTTTCTAACCGCAGAGCGTGTCGTGATTCTATGCTTACCTTAAGGGTATGGGGTCGTAAGTACGTTGAGCGGTTTTCGACCGCAGCCTTGAGAGTCTCTCTCCAGCTACCACCACATAAGGTCAACACAAAATGCTTCACCCACCAATATAACGGCACATATAGCCAAAAGGTAATTATAAAATAATAATTATAAATCAGCCATCAGAAAGGGTTTGTTTAACTGACGTTGAATATATGCATTTTTCGATCATGTTTGTCTCACCCACCAACAATTTGCCGTCATTCATTCAAAGGCGGGAAATTTACACAGATACTTTTTTATGTTGTTATATAAAACACTATGGAGGTCAGACAGTGCATTCTTGTCATCACGGGATCCGATTTGGGCAAAGCTAGTTAGGTGTGAGTCAAACTAAGACGCAGAGAGCGCTATTGACAATAGCAACTCGCTAGACAACCATCGCAGAGATGCAATGCCGCAAAACGCACCAAGCATTAATACAACTATTGTCGGGCTAACACTATTCCAAGGCCCTTCATATGAACCCTGCAGACATCCCTACCTGTATATCTCAATCGTCAAGAACCATAAAATGTAACAGTAACAAGTAACAGTAAGCATCAATGCAATTATCATACGGATGGCGTCCCCTCAAAATACACCCACATGATTCCTATCGACTTTGACAACAAAATTGGTAATGTTGTTAATTGAAAATAGCACTAACATATCAGTAGGTATGCTACTAAGACCCCAGCATCATTACATCCATGTATCATAGAGCTATTCCACAAAGACATGGAATTGAGTATGCTTGTTGCACTTAAAATTACTACAAAACACACTCTCTCTAATACAAAAGATGCCGACGTATCTATAACGCTATGCGCTAAGACCACAATTGGTAGGGGTAGGCAGTCTACACGTCACTATAATAATTCTTTTCAACACCCATATCTATCAATATAATGCTTTACATATTTGTGACCTTTCACATATTTGATTTATTTCATAGACTTTATTTTCATATGTCTAATATTCGAGTATATAAGACTTCAAGCCTGCTATTATAGTGCTTATCCATCTTAGAGACCTTTGTATTATTGCTTCTGTATCTCGATCTTATATCATAAGTCCTTAATATGGGACTATTACATCGTGCAACAGTATTTCAGTAATCAGTCGCCTAACAACCACATGTATGACTGTAGATATGCGTCTACAGCAGCTCTCTTATAAAAGGTATGAGAAAAATTAACCCCCTCAGATTTGGTTTAAATTTCATATGGAGGTTCTATACGTTAAATCATTACATTGAAAGCTATTATTTTTATTTGTAGAATTTGATTTTGAGATCATGCTCAAGCAATGAACACGCTCTGCAACTAATAATATTTTGACTCATTTACCAATTTTTACCAATCATCATCATCATAATTACCATCATTATAGCCCTTAACACGTTTACTGATGAACATAGGCCTCCCTCAAGGAATACCACAGAGCACGCACCTGAGCCACCTGCATCCATCCACTTCCTGCATATCTTATCAGGTCGTTACTCAATCCAGTGGGGAGAGTAATCGTCCGTCGGTATGAGGCCGCCACTCGAGAACCTTTTTTCTCCATTGGTTGTCGGTTCTTCGAGCTATATGGCCGGCCCATTGCCATTTCAGCTTACTAATCCGTTGGAATACGTCGGTCACTCTAGTTCTACTGAGGATGTCCTCATTTCTATGCTTATCACGCAGATAAACTCCGAGCATAGACATCTCCATAGCTCGCTGAGCGACCTTGAGCATCCTAATCCAGCCAGCAGTGAAGAACCACGTCTCAATTCCATAGGTCATCACTAGCAACACGCAATGGTTGTACAGACTCGTTTTCAAGTTTTGAGGTATACCTGACGAGAAGATGTGCCGGTATTTCACAAACGCTGCCCAGCCGAGTTGAATCCGTCGATTGGCCTCTCGGTCGAAGTTGGACTTACCTAGTCGGACTATTCGTCCCAGGTTGTAACAACTACCGGCATAGGTGTGACATGGACGTTATACATGATCTTCGTTTTGTACATGTTCATCTTAAGACCTGTATGATCACTTCAGCACTTCGATATACCGACAGTTAACTTGGCGTCGCTGAAAGGACTGCAATACTGCCCAAATTTCGACAGATTCAAAGGCATTCTTATAGTCCTTATACGCCAGACATGGTGGAAAATTTTACTCCCCGGACTTCTGTACAATTTTCCGAAGGGTGTGTATGTGTTCTATCGTGCTAAAGCCTTTTCGGAAACCAGTTTGTTCGGGAGGCTGGAAGTCGTCGAGTCTGCATACGAGACGATTCGTAATGACTCTCGAAAACAGCACGTAGACACGGCTCAGAAGGGAAATTAGTCTGTAGTTCTTCAAGAGAGCGAACAAGACCACCGTACATCTGCTCCACGCCTCCGGTGTAGTGCCACCATGGAGGACGGAATTAAAAAGCTTCTGAAGGACTTTAAGTACCACTTTTCTACCCGCTTTATGAAGCTCCGCTGTAATTCCATCCTCGCCTGGGACCTTGTCTTTTTTAAGGTGCTGGGGAGCCATTCTAATCTCGCTCAGACTGACGTCCGGAATATCATCAGAATATTGTCGGATAAGACTTGCTCTTGGATTTTTACTCACACTTGCGTGTAAAGATGATGTTTACAGCTGTTAGCATAGAACCTCGTAATCTCACTCAAAATCACAGGTGTTCCGAAAATGACGCTGCCACACTCGGTTTACAGCTTCGACAGTTGGCTCTTTCTGGCAGACAGATTTCTAGCTAAGACTTTGGAGCCCTGGTTCCGCTCGATCGCTTCTTCAATACGAGCAGTATTAAAGTTGCGTAAGTCCCGCCACATATGGAGATCTGTCTGTTCAGTTGCCTGTATGCTGTCAAATCTACTAAAGACTGCAGCTTCATTTACAATCTAACAGACATGAGATTAAGAATGTGGCTGGAGAGCTTTTGTGTTGTTCTGCGGCGGATCTTGCAGAACTTAGCTCCGAGCGCATGGACAGTTTACACGAGCTTGTCATTCATATCGTCCACTCCATTGAAATCTTCTAGGCAGTGAAAACGGTTTTATAGCTCGAGCTAAAAATTTTCGGGACTTTGGTTTAGAGCACGAGTGGGACGGAGCGTTGACTTCATTAGACGTGACCTCTCCAACTTAACGTTTAGTTTCAGTGTGCATCTCACCATTTGGAGATCTCTGCCGGTTTTCACTCACGCGATCACTGAGACATCACTGAACAGTAGTCGTCTGGTCGTCATAATGAAGTCAATTTTTTTCATTTTTTGGCGAACCGTCGGGGCTCGATTAGGTCTACTTCCTGTGAGGGCGCTTCTGTTAGAAAGAGTTCATCATAAAGAGTCCCTCTTTCTCCTTAAAGTCGGCCAGCTGCTGGCCCCTTGGGTTCCGTTGCTCTATTCGAAATTTCCCTACCTTCAGCTTACCGTCCTCTCTTGTGCTTAGTTTTCCGTTTAAGTCTCCCATTAACACCTTATAGTGGGTTTTGAGGAATGCATGGCTCTAGATATATCCTCAAACATTTCCTATACCTCCTCATCGGGAAGTGCTGAGATTGGTGCGTAAACCTGTATGACCTTAAGTCTATATATATATAAACCTGTTTGACTCATTTACCAATTATAATCCATCCATCTTATCCAATAATAGAAATCCACCGATTACAATAAAGATAAATGTTATTTATCTTTATTATTGTAGTATTATAATCGATGTATTTCTATTATTAAATACCTTTTGAATATATGCTTTGAGCAGAGCTTTAGTAAATTTAATGCATTTTTAAGAACAATATGAATCCTTTACTTTACTTTACTATACTTATTTTTTATGTAATGTATATAAATTAATGTATTTTAATTTTATGCTTATTAATGCATTTTAATTGTTCAAAATATTACGTTTAAGATATTTTCAGACGACTTTATATAGAAACCAATTATTATGTATAATGCGTCGTCAGATATTCATGATTTTTATTCGAGTAAAGCTCTCGCAAGCACACAGTCCATCTGGTTTACCTGGATACTGTTCTCCGTAGATATACACATACATGTAGCTTCAATTTAAAATCAAAATGGAGACACGTTTTCATTCCTAATGATTAAGATTTAGCACACCAATAACAACAACTACGAGCATATCATCGTATGCGTAGTCGTAGCATATCATATAAACAATTGCATCTAACTTTCATTGCCCATTTTTATACCACTTTCTATAAATATATATTGAAATCGTACCATTCTTTAAGTACTAACCAATTTAACAACAAAATCATTAAAGTCTGTTCATTATTGGCAAAAATGCTGCGTAAAATACATACAATAAACATTTAGTAACATTGAGAACCTCCTCTTTTTTAAAGTCAGCTTAATCCTTTACTAGTCACCTGTTACTTATTAACAGTATGCTATGAGCAACTACAGCAATAAACTGGCTGAGCAAACATATCCAAATATAGAACTCAAAATTTAAATGAAAGAATTTAGAACAAGTGATACGACTTTAATGACCTTCAAGAAAAGAGCCTACTCCTTTTTAAAAGGCCGGCAACGCATCTGCAATTCCCCTGGTGTAGCAGTTGTTCATGGGCGGCGGTAGTCACTTACCATCAGGTGAGCTGCATGCTCGTTTGCCCCCTCTCCTATAAAAAAAGTGACTACGATAAAGTGTGTTAGATGCGTCAAATTGTTGTATATATGTTATTGATATTACAGTTACCATTTCATGATAAATATCTTAATTTTTATTTCACTACGTATTATTAAATATTTTTAAGCCACCGGCTTACTGTACAGAAAACGTTGCGTGATAAATTGTGTACGATATCGCTAGATCTAAGGCAGGTAAAGCTTTGATTATATAAAGATAATACCTGAATATATTCCGTACTTTCTACCTGTCTTTGGATTATATTTTGATTTAGATAATATGTATGTATGGTATTGACTACTATTTTTGTAACAAAACATTTTGACAAGAACGCTTATTTTAACTATTGTAGTGACAAACTAAATATTTGATGATTGTGTGCTTTATATATTCTGTGGTTGGTTTTTCGAATCTTGCAAATCTTGTAAATTCAAGCAATGTTATGAATAACAACAAATTAGTTTTTAGTAGAAGATACAAAGCATTCTACAGTAGATAATAGATTGCAACATTTAAAGAATATACCTTAAAATATTTTTTTACAAAAGTTAATAAAAAGCATTTTTAATGCATAGTTAACTAGAGCACTTTTCACTTTCACTTAGCAGGGATCTCTGCCTTTTCGCCAAAAATTGTTTGGCAGATTATCACTTAGCAACTAACATTTCGCAGAATTTTATTTCGCCGAATAATCATTTGCTACCTTATCAAATAATTTTGTTTTATTTCCCAACCTAACAGTTGCCAACCGTACGTTTAGTCTGCCTTTTATAATGACACTTTTCAAAATTCCAACTTTCAAGTAGTGAATGATTCAGTTAGAGTAATATTCATTTAGTCGTATATTGTTTACCAAATTATGTATTAAGTAAGGTTTTGTTTAGTAACTATGTAATATAATGTGGGTAAGCGTAAACTTATTTTTATGAATAACAATGTAGGTAGGTATTATAATATATGTAGGCACTAATAAAGATAAATGCACATATGACACAATGTTTGAACTGATAATTGAATACGGTAAAGAACACGGTATTAATCTTGCACCAAAAGTATGTGTGTTAGATTTCGAAAAAGATGCTATACTGAGTCTTCGATCAAATTTTGAAGAAATTTATTTACAAAGATGCCATTTTCATTTGGGACAAATTATAGACAGGTTGTTATTATTATTGAAATATTTTTCCATAATTATTTTTCTAATGTAGCACATATTCAATTCAAGTGCCCTGTGTGGTGAAACAAAAGCGATTTGGTTCTGGCACTTCGCCGGCCGCTGCCGTAGCACGCTCGCTTCGCTCGCTCGGCTCGTGCATTGTTGGTCGAGGTTCTAACCTTTTTTTTTTTACATTGGGAAATGCCTACGCATACCCGCCTCGCGGGACCAAGGACAGGTTATGTCGGGCTTGCACCGACTAAAACCCCATGGTGTTCCACCCACGTCGCATATTGGCAGGGCCACGGGAACGCTTTCGCACACTTCCGCGGCCCCACCTGCGCTGGCCACCCCATTGCGGCTCCTCCTCGGGAGAGGACCACTCCTCCCCTATCTCCTTCTCAGGTAAGGCGCACCAGAACACATGGCGCGCCCTCCTCCTTGGCCTCCAATTTCCAATGCGCAACAGACGCCCCCGTGTCCAATGTGCGAAGGCCATGGGGCCAGGAAAAACTAGCACTCAGAAACACCGGCCTTCCTGGCCCCAGCGGCGGATCTAGTCTATGGCTCCGTCGCCAACCGAGATTCAGCTGCGGAGGATAAGGAGAGCGGCGCCTCGCAATACCGACACTCCTCTCCCCACGCAGCCCCACCACCACCGCATCATTAACGGTGCGGCCCCGTCTGAGTTGCGGAGGATAGGGCGAGTGGCGCATCGCCATACCAACACTCCTCTTCCTCCCCGACTTCACCTCGGCTGCAGCGGTAGATGAAGCGGACACCCCTCTCACCGCAGCCCACCGACACACATCCGAAGTGGGCTCGCCAAGCCCACTCGGAGCGGCCACCTCTTGTCATACGACAATGTCATATAACCTTGTTATATTGCATTGTTATGCTAATGTGTGCAGTATTGTTATATGTTGCAATATTAAAAAACAATGTTACACAATGTGTTATAAAATAAAAGTTATACAACTTGTTACTTGATCTGTACCCACCCTAATAGTCACCTTAACAATAATTCTACCAAATGAAACGTTGTCATACAAAAATTTGGCAATCGTTAGTTGTCAAAGTGAAAAATAGGCGAACCGTTGGTTGGCAAGTGATGATCGGCCAAACAATTTTCGGCGAGAGGGCAGGATCCCACTTAGCGGACATTTGCGAGAATTATAAGAATGCAAATGCGTGCCGAGAATCAGGAATACGCAATAACAACAGGTGGTTGCTGTTATTGCTTAAGCTGCAACTTGCACCTTTGAGTGGAGGTGCAAGTCAATTCTGAAGTCCGCTTTTGTGTAGTAGTTACTTAAAATAAAATAAAATACAGGAATATTTAGTAATTTAGAGTATTACTTTCACTCAGGTATCATCGGACTTAAGAATTTTGAAAAACATACTAATCACTAATCTATTAGAAAACAGAGTCGATCAATTTTCTTCCAAGGTTTTACATTTTCTATTTCCACTTGATGATAGACGTGATAATAAGATAATATTGAATTACAGTTCAAAATGGCAGCGCAAGATATTTACAACATTACATGCCAAGCACTAGTGCGCCTATGTTATGCTTCAGTTTGAAATGTAAGAAAGCTAAAGGTACTAAAGGTATTTTATATCAATTCTTATTCTTGATGCCCAACAACGCATTATAGTCAGACTATTAGAGTAAGGGAATAGAGAGTTTGTGCCTGTACCTATGCTTACGCATACACTCGTGCACTATAATCCTGTCCTGCGCAGTGGCCAGTATAGTCTCATTTGAGACTAGACTGGCCACCGTGGCCGAAATTTGGTCTGGATGATTAATTATTAATTAATACTGCATTTACGTTGTTTTCCTTATATGTGATCCACCTTCATTCTAATTAATCAGTTATTCATAATTTACCTCAATCGTACATGATTATGACATAATTAATGAATGACTAGTAAAACAAATTATATCTATTTGCTAATTTACATTCACACAATTTTGCTCGGGGCCAACTCACCGTGAGGTGAGTTGGCCCCGAGCAAAATTGAAAATCATTGTGGTTGCTTGTTTGTCAGAGCAAATATGTATAAAACGAATTTAATCTACTAAATAAATTAATAAGCAGATTACAAAATATATCTTACACACAACAAATATCAACCAGTTTTGTCTAGATTCTGTATAGAAATTATGTAGATAGAAAGAAAGAAAGAAAAATCTTTTCAAATGAAAATATTATATTTTAATAATATTAATGCAGCAAAAACATGCATCGCACTCAGCGGTGTGCCATTGTCTAACATGTTTTATATATTACTAAGCAAAAATCGAGTAAAAGAAGCTAGAATAAAATAGAAATTAATAATAATATTAATGAAACTAAAATACAGTGCATTTAAAGTAAACAAACTGTTAATAAAAAAAAAACAACAAAAAAGCATGCAAATCCTAATTATGCGTGGTTAACATGGACAAAACGAAGATCATGTATAACCATGTCGGTAATTGTTGGGAGCACTAAGCTCAAAGATGTTTCTACGTGGTAGAGCCATGCTGCAGCTATATTATGGTTGTAGCACGAATGGGTCGGCTCGACCGGGGAAGGACCACGCTCTCACAGAAAACCAGCGTAAAATAGCAGCTTAACGCTGCTGTGTTTCGTATGGTGAGTGTAGAGAACCGGAGACCCTTTTTACTGGCAAAGAGGTATTCCATCTTAGTCCTCACGGGTGACAACGCATCTGCATCTTGAGTCTTTATTGAGGATAGATGTAGATGTCTATGGGTCACAGTAACCACTTACCATCAGGTGGACTGTGTGCTCGTTTGTCACCCGATCCTATAAAAAAAAAAGATGTTGACGAGTATGTTTACCTGGGACAAATAGTCCGACTAGGTAAATCTAACTTCGACCGAGTGTCGTTGTTAACAGTGGTAGAGCCACGGGGCAGCTTTTGCTGTCGCACGGATGGGCCGGCTCGAACCGGGGTGGTACCACGACCTCACAGAATACCAGCGTGAAGTAGAGGTTTAACTCTGCGTTCCGCTTGGTGAGTGAAGGTGGCCGGAGGCCCTATTCCCCCCCCCCCCCCCCCCCCCTTCAACATGGTAGTGGAATTGAACAGAAGACTACCCCAGGAGGGTACCAGCACCCTTGGAGAATCCCTCGCTGAGCATCCACGAACAAACTACTTCACTCCTGGGCGTGGGTGCTCAGGCTGACCCGCGTATTCTGGGGGGGGAGGGGGGGGGGGGGGCAAAATTTCGCTCGCGACTAATACTGCTCGGGGCAAGCGGAGCAATAAGACTAAGGGACCCCTTTCACGCTATCCGTGAATTTTTGCAACATCAGGGGACTTCATTCCAACCTTAACGACATCTACTACCACCTAGAGACGGCGAAGCCGGCCTTGCTATTTTTAAACGAGACTCAGGTGTCCTCTCCAGCTGATACTTCATATCTCTCCTACCCTGGGTACAAATTAGCACACTCCTTTGTGCCCCGGGCTGGAGTTTGCGTAGACGTCATAAAGGACGTCTGTTTTCGACGCCTCGTCAGTCTTGAAGGTACGCGTCTGTCCATCATATGGCTGCGCGTAGACAGTGACGACCTTCCCCGCGTCTACGGGTGCCTCTATAGGTCTCATAGCAGTAATGCCGACACAGATCGACTCATCGACCCCGTCCAAATGGCTGCCGACTCCGTGCTGCAACAGGTCCCCTCCGCAGAGATTGACAGAGACAGGCTTGGTTCTCGTTTAACCGATCATGCGGGTAGATCTGTCTATGACTTTGCCTTGGCATATGATCTAACACAACTGGTTCGCCTACGCGGATCCCAGATGTGGAGGGTCATGTACCTTCCTTGTTGGACCTTCTGCTGACCTCTTATTCGGACGGATATCAGGTCTCCGTCGATGCCCCTCTGGGCTCTTCGGACCATTGTCTGATCCGGAGTACAGTGCCACTCGCGCTCCCATTGCAGTTGCGATCTGCAGCTTGCCGCCGTGTTTGGCACTATAGGTCGGCCGATTGGGAAGAGATGCAGTCTTTTTTTGCATCCTAACCTTGGGGGCGGGTTTGCTTCTCGCCGGGAGATCTCAGCGTTGCTGCCGATTCTGTTGCTGATGTGGTGCTACAGGGAATGGAACTATTTATTCCATCATCTGTGGTACCCATCGGAGGCAGATCTCAGCCTTGGTTTGGTCGCTCCTGTAAGACTGCATTACGCAGTAAGCAGGAGTGCTACCGGGACTGGGCTGACGTATCAACGTCTCGGGATGTAAACACCAGCGCTCTTGAAGAGAAGTCTAATTCCGCCTCCAGGTCCTTCAAAAGTGTCATTACCAAGGCAAAGTCAGAGCACATCGGCAGAATTGGCGAGAGACTAGTTTGCCTCCCTTCGGGAACACGTGTATTCTGGTCTCTCGCCAAGGCTGTCCAAGGGAACTTCTGTCAGCCATCTCTGCCACCTCTGCACAGGGTGGACGAGTCACTGGCCTATGACGCAAAGAAGAAAGCCGATCTGCTAGGCTCTCTATTTGCTTTGAACTTGACTCTAGATGACGGGGGGAACCCGCCCCGTCAACAATTCGAGTGGGCCTATGGAGTCCCACCTATTGTGGTGAAGACGCGTGCTCCGGAGTTGGCACCGGTACTAACGCATCTTTCCCGGTACTCCTACTCCCTAGGCGTAGTCCCGAACTCATGGAAGTTAGCTTTGGTTCACCCGATCTCTAAGAAAGGCGACCGCTCAGATCCGTCCTACCACAGGCCTATCGCTATCAACTCCTTGTTCTCCAAAAAAATGGAAACCATTATTAACAGCCAGCTCATGCGGTACTTTTAGGATCACCAGCTGATTAGTGACCGCCAGTACGGTTTTCATTGGGGTCGATCAGCTGGTGATCTTCTGGTCTACCTGACTTATACATGGGCGGAGGCAGTAGAGTCCAAGGGGGAGGCGTTGGCCGTTAGTCTGGACATTGCGAAGGCCTTCGATCGGGTTTGGCACAAAGCGCTTCTTTCGAAGCTCCCTTCCTATGGGCTTCCCGAGAAATTGTGCAATTGGATCACCAGTTTCCTTGCTGATTGGAGCATCAAGGTCATAGTAGACGGTGCATGCTATCAACGCTGGTGTTCCACAAGGCTGCGCGCTATCACCAACGCTGTTTCTTCTGCAGGTCAATGATATGTTGCAAACCAGTAACATTCATTGCTATGCAGACGACAGCACTGGTGATGCTTTATACACCGGCCTTGCCAATATTTCTCGGGAAAACGTCGCCGAGTACCGGAACTAACTTTTTTCTGAAGTCAAGACTTTGTTGAACTTTGAAACTTTGTCTCAGACTGGGGGCGACTAACTCTAGTCCAGTTCGATCCCCAGAAGACACAAGTTTGCGCGTTTACCGCAAAAAAGAACCCCGTTGTCGTATCTCCTCAGTTTTAAGGTACTCTCCTCAGCCAGTATCGGAATCCTCGGTGTCAACATATCGAGTGACCTGCAGTTTCGTCGTCACTTGGAAGAGAAGGCCAAATTGGCATCTAAAAAGCTTGGCGTGCTTAGCAGAGCGGGGCAGTATTTCATGCCGGCACACCGCTTGCAACTTTACAAGGCGCAGGTTCGGCCTCACATGGAATACTGTTCCCATCTTTGGGCAGGGGCTCCCCAGTGCCAGCACCTTCCACTTGACCGCATTCAGCGCAGAGCGGTTCGAATCGCCAATGACCGAGTTCTTTCCGATCGGCTTGACTCACTAGCAATAAGCAGGTATATGACTGTCTGCTGCCTAATCTATCTGGGTACACCTGGTACTGCGCATACAGGTAAGTCGCAAAAAATGTGTTTGATTCAAATAATAATAATGACTATCCGTCAGCTAAGTTGATAAAGAATTAAGAAAAAAATGGCAGACACTTCTGAAGGGGTTGACGTAGGGGCATACTATCCCAAAGTTGTATTTTCAAAAATTCCGAAAAAAGTGTTTGATTTTATCCTCCATTTTTACAGCGTGTTTATTATATATAATAAAAAAATCTCACAAAAGGGCAGACAGTTTCTCCGGGGATTAATAATTTGAAAATATTTTAATAAATCTTGCGTGGAAAGGAGACAAATGTGCTTCGAGTTGTAATGAGTGCGATAGAGAGCGACGGTCTGACTAATAATACATCGGCGATATGTTTTAGTCATTCTTCGCCCTCCCATTGCGGATCACCTGATCTTGTACAGCTATTTTGTTACAACTAAAATGTAATATAAATGCATGAGCATTTTTCTTTTATAGGAGAGGGGGCAAACGAGCATGCGGCTCCCTGATGGTAAGTGACTACCGCCGCCCATGAACAACTGCAACACCAGGGGAATCGCAGATGCGTTGCCGGCCTTTTAAAAAGGAGTACGCTCTTTTCTTGAAGGTCCCTAAGTCGTATCGGTCCGGAAAAATCGCTGATGGTAATCGATTCCACAAGGAGGTCGTGCGAGGAAGAAAACATCTTCTAAATCGCACAGTGGTGGACCGCCAATCATCCAGATGGTGTGGATGGTATCGGGAGTTCTGCCGCGATGTGCGTTCGTGAAATTTGGCGGCTGGGATTAATCCGAACAATTCCTCAGAGCACTCCCCATGGTAGATACGAAAGAAAATGCAAAGGGATGCAACATCTCTTAGCAGTGCCAATGAATCGAGCCGATCGGGAAGGGCTCGGTCGTCGACAATTCGAGCCGCTCTGCGTTGGATGCGGTCAAGTGGAAGGAGCTGGCACTGGGGAGCCCCTGCCCAAAGATGGGAACAGTATTCCATGTGAGGCCGAACTTGCGCCTTGTAAAGTAGCAGGCGGTGTGCCGGCATGAAATACTGTCCCGCTCTGCTGAGCACGCCAAGCTTTTTAGAGGCCAATTTGGCCTTCCCTTCCAAGTGACCACGAAACTGCACGTCACTCGATATGTTGACTCCGAGGATACCGATACTGGCTGAGGCAAGAAGGGGAGTGCCTTGAAACTGAGGAGATACGACAAAGGGGTTCTTTTTAGCGGTAAACGCGCAAACTTGTGTCTTCTGAGGATTAAATTGGACTAGATTTAGTCGCCCCCAATCCGAGACTTTGTTCAGCAAAGACTCGACTTCAGACACAAGTTTGTTCCGGTACTCAGCGACGTTTTCCCGAGAAATATTGGCACGGCCGGTGTATAGAGCATCACCAGTGCTGTCATCCGCATAGCAATGAATGTTACCAGTTAGCAACATATCATTGATATGCAGAAGAAACAGCGTTGGTGATAGCACACAGCCTTGTGGAACACCAGCGTTAATAGGCTTGTAGTCAGAGCATGCACCGTCTACAACGACCTTGATGCTCCGATCTACAAGGAAGCTGGTGATCCAATTGCACAATTTCTCGGGAAGCCCATAGGAAGGGAGCTTCGAAAGAAGCGCTTTGTGCCAAACCCGATCGAAGGCCTTCGCAATGTCCAGACTAACGGCCAACGCCTCCCCCTTGGACTCTACTGCCTCCGCCCATCTATGGGTCAGGTAGACCAGAAGATCACCAGCTGATCGACCCCGACGAAAACCGTATTGGCGGTCACTAATCAGCTGGTGATCCTCAAGGTACCGGATGAGCTGGCAGTTAATAATGGATTCCATTATTTTGGAGAACAAGGAGGTGATCGCGATAGGCCTATAGTTGGATGGGTCTAAGCGGTCGCCTTTTTTAGGGATCGGGTGGACAAAAGCTGTCTTCCATGAATTCGGGACTACGCCTTGGGAGTAGGAGTACCGGAAAAGACGCGTTAGGACCGGTGCCAACTCCGGAGCACACGTCCTCAGCACAATTGGGGGGATTCCGTCAGGCCCACTCGACTTCTGGATGTCCAGGGAGAGCAGTGCTTTGCGAACCGAGCGCTGTGAGAACAGCACATCCGGCATGGAGCACTCACACCGCGGGATGGTCGGCGGTGTTTTCCCCCCTTCATCAAGAGTCGAGTTGGACGTAAAAAGGGAGCCTAAAAGGTCGGCTTTGTCTTTTGCGTCATGGGCCAGTGAGTCATCCTCCCTGTGCAGAGATGGTAGTGAAGGCTTACAGAAATTCCCTTGGACAGCCTTGGCGAGAGACCAGAATGCACGGGTTCCCGAAGGAAGGCGAACTAGTTTCTCGCCAATTCTGCCTATGTGCTCTGACTTTGCCTTGGCAATAACTCTTTTGAAGGACCTGGAGGCGAAGTTATACTTCTTTTTAAGTGTGCTGGTATTTACATCCCGAGTCGCCGAAGCCGCAGCCCAGGCTTGATAACACTCCTGCTTACTGCGTAATGCAGTCTTACAGGAGCGACCAAACCAAGGCTGAGATCTGCCTCCGATGGGTACCACAGATGATGGAATAAATAGTTCCATTCCCTGTAGCACCACATCAGTGACAGAGTCAGCAACAGCGTTGGGATCATCCGGCGAGAAGCAAACCCGCCCCCATGGGTAGGATGCAAAGAAGGACCGCATTCCGTCCCAATCCGCCGACCTGTAATGCCAAACACGGCGGCAACCTGCAGAACGCAACCGCGAAGGGAGCGTGAGTGGCACCACACTCCGGATCAGACAATGGTCCGAAGAGCCGAGAGGGGCATCGACGGAAACCAGATATCCGTCCGGATGAGAGGTCAGCAGAAGGTCCAACAGGGAAGGTGTATGATCCTCCACATCTGGAATCCGCGTAGGCGAAGTAACCAGTTGTGTCAGACCATATGCCAAGGCAAAGTCATAAACAGATCTCCCCGCATGATCGGTTAGACGTGAACCGAGCCATTCGGCATGGTGGGCGTTAAAATCGCCAAGGATCACGATCTCTGCGGATGGGACCTGTTGTAGCAAGAAATCTGTAGCCATTTGGACGTGGTCGATGAGTCGGTCTGTTTCGGCATTACCGCTATGGGACCTATAGAGGCACCCGTAGACGCGCGGATGGTCGTCGCTGTCTACGCGTAGGCAAAGGATGGACAGGTCCGAACCTTCAAGACTGCCGAGGCGTCGAGAACAGATGTCCTCTCTGACATACACGCAAACTCCAGCCCGAGGCACAAAGGAATGCTCCAATTTGTACCCCGGGTAGGAGAGATACGAAATATCAGCCGGAGAGGAAACCTGCGTCTCGGTCAGAAAGAGCAAGGCCGGCTTCGCCGTCTCGAGATGGTAGTGGACGGCGTTTAGGTTAGAGTGAAGTCCTCTGATGTTGCAGAAATTCACGGATAGCGTGGCAGGGGTCCCCTTGGTGTTCTTGCTCAGTTTGCCCCTAGCAGTAATGCTTTTGAGCGGAATTTTGCCCCCCCCCCAGAATACGCGGGGCAGCCTGAGCACCCACGCTCAGGATCGGAATAACATGGTCGTGGATGCTCAGCGAGGGATTCTCCAGGGGAGCTGGTACCCTCCTGGGGTAGTTCTTCGTGTAATTCCGCTACCATGTTGATGGGGGGGGGGGGAATTGGGCCTCCGGCCACCTGCACTCACCACACGAAACGCAGAAGCAATGCTTCTACTTCACGCCGGTATTCTGTGAGGTCGTGGTACCAACCCGGCTCGAGCCGGCCCATACATGCAACAGCAAAAACTGCTGCGTGGCTCTACCACCGTTAAAATGTTTAATTGTTAAATGATTGTTACGGCCCTCAGTTGCCCCAACAAAAGTCGACTGAACCCGGGCCCAGGATTGATTCACTCGATGAGCAACAGAGGGTTCGTGCCCTTATGGCCTTATGGAAATCTTCTATCCTACTATACTTTAATGGGAAGGCTAGTCGAATAGAGAGTATTTAACTACTAAGGTACTTACCGGCTTCGGGAGCGGAGACGGGTCACCAGGATCTGTCCGGCTGAGGGTGTCGTGCATGTAAGTGGTGTTTGGGAGTGTCTGTGTTTAGGTGGCCTGAACCAGATGACACGATGCTGCCTCGGAGGCGGTATTCTCCTGTGACGTCCCCGGTGGCAATTTCTTTCTTCAAGGGACTAGGTCAGTCTATTCACTTTATTGTACATTCACAACTAATCCGTTGATCACAGTCAAGAACCAACACGTGGCGCGTCCGCCAACAGACGGGTAAAGTTCACCTCCGTAATGACGCGGTAAATTTTAACAGAGAAGCAAAAAACGTCCCATAGGATCGACCGAATTTTAGAATGATACGTCTCGACGCTTCCGTTCAACCACTCGAATGGAATGTCGGCGCGGGGGGGGGGGGGCGGACGTGACCTCGATTAGAGTACGTTAATAATACAATTTCAAATGGTTAATATGTTGCCTAAACAAACCCCTGCCCCGGACATAAGGAATTATGTCCGCGAGTAGATTGGCAAACGGGACAAGGTCGCGACGGCACGTTGCAAGACCGAATCTCCGACCAAAACTTCGGCCACCCTAGACACTCCATCCGATCCATACGACAACTTAACAATGCGCCCACGGCGCCAATACAAAGGCAGAGCGTTGGGTTCTTTAACCAACACGAGGTCTCCAACCCGAGGAGGATCCGTCTTGTCCAACCACTTAATGCGCTGCTGCAAAAGATGTAGGTACTCCAGAGACCATCGGTGCCAGAAACTCTGAGTCATCTGTTGCAGCAGGTCAAACCTGCTCAACCGCGAAGAGTTCGTTTCCCTGAAGGGGTACTCGGGTAGAGCGTTAAGCGGCTGGCCAATTAGGAAGTGTCCCGAGGTTAGAACCTCCAAATCATTCGGATCGGACGAGAGGGGACATAGGTGCCGAGAGTTGAGTACCGCCTCAATTTTACAAAATACAGTAGCGAGCTCCTCAAATGTCAATATAGTTTCGCCAATAAAGCGACGGAGATGCGTTTTTGCAACCTTAACCACCGCCTCAAAAATATCGCCCCAGTGGGTACAAGCCGGATGATCGAATTTCCACTGGATGTTCAATTTTTAACATCGCATTGCCTAAATAAGTCCGGTGGTTGGACAGAAATTCGACGACCTCTTTCAAATATCTATCCGTGCCCTTATAATTCGTTCCGCAATCAGACCGGATCAGGTCCGGCAAACCGCGCCGCGATACGAAACGGCCCAGCGTGGCCAAGAAGGCTTCCGTGCTGAGGGCACTTACAAGTTCTAAGTGAACGGCCCTAGTGGAGAGGCACACGAAGACGCAAAGATAGGCCTTATGTGAACGCGCGTTACGTAGGTTAGAGGACTTGACGAGGAAGGGGCCAGCAAAGTCTGTTCCGACTCCAGCGAATGGTCGGATGGCCCTGACGCGGTCGGGTGGCAAGTCACCCATCATAGGCTGCGATATGGTGGCCTTCAGTTTATAACAAGATATGCACTTAAAGATGACGCTCCGAATGGTGCGTCGGCCAGCCAAAACCCAAAACTCCCGCTGCAGAATAGCCGAAAGAGCGTTACACCCAGCGTGGGCGTTCTTAATATGATGGTGGGTTACCAGTAACCGGACAAAAGCGCCGTCCTTGGGGAGCAGCAACGGGTGTCGGGACCCGTACGGCAGTTGGGAATTTCTCAAACGTCCACCAACGCGCAACATCCCAGCGTCGTCAAGAAAGAGGTTCAGACGGGCCAGAGCGCTCTTGACAACGGAGCGACGCTTCAAGTTTTCAATCACGGGTTCAAAATGCTTCACTTGGACCATACGGGTCCAATGCATCAAAGCTTCACGACGCTCGCCAGGGGACAAAACGAAATCAGAGATTCGGTTGGACGGGTCTCTCGAATTGCGGACAAATCGGCGCAACCAAGCAGTCACTCCTAAGAGCTTATCGAGAGAGCTGTACCGTTCCAGAAGAGAGATATCCCGAGTGGGCTTATCCTTGCCTACTCCTACTCGGGCTCGTAGGCCAGGCAATTCAATCGGTTCGGAGTAATTACCCTGGGGCCAGAATGACTGAGACTTAGATAACCAACCGGGCCCCACCACAGCGGGTGGTCAACCAACGAAGGGGCCTCACAGCCGCGAGAAGCGCAGTCTGCGGGATTCAACTCCCCTGGGACATGTCTCCAGTTTAGAGAAGTCTCAGAACTCTGAATTTGAGACACGCGGTTCGCTACAAAGACCTCAAGATTGTGAGGCGCAGCTCTGAGCCAACAAAGTACTATCTCACTGTCTGACCACGCGTAGACGTCCGTAATGTCCATTACAGGCTTCAAGGACGAATGAACGTGGTTGAGGAGTCGCGTGAGAAGAGCGGCTCCGGACAGTTCCAATTTAGGGATAGTTAAGCGGGACCTAATGGGAACAACCTTGCTTTTGGCAAGTACGAGAAGAACTGCAGTATGACCAGAAGAATTCACCGTCCGCAAATATACGACAGCCGCATAGCCCTTCTCAGAGGCGTCGCAAAACCCATGTAGGGTAGCCCTGCATTTCCCTGGAGGGAGTAATTGTAGGGTCTATAGAAGTAGAAGTCGCCCTGAGTCTATAAAAACAAGCAAGCATAATGTCTAAAACATATCCCTCAAAATTTAAAGGACCACCAAACTTGAGGCCAAGGGTTAGTTTTGGAGAGGTTTAACATAAAGGAATTTATCTTTGACCTTTCTGTTATGCGATTTAAATCATCGTTTATTTTATTTATAATATCTGCAAAATCTTGAGGTTGGAAAAACCAGTATAACGGCAGGTCATCAGCATACATATGAAGTTGACATTTTTTATTATTTTAGGCAAATCACTACAGTAAATGATAAACAAAGGGGTCCAAGAATGGAGCCCTGACGGGCATCTCTGAAAACAGGTTGATAACCCAACTGAATGGATCCTGTGCTATCACACTTACGTAGCTCCACAGGTTGATGTTTCCACTATCGTAACTATTAAACCACTTGATATATGTCATAATCAATGTCATAGTTAACCACGGCTACCTCCAGATTAAAATTATTTGTTTTTTGATCATACTCATATCTACGTAGTATGGACTTATAGTATCTTGAAGTCTTGCAGTTGTATACTTGGGTTCGGATTTAGTTTTATTAATCCGTAAAAACTAGTTTTATTCAAATGTGTAGAAATCCCTTGCCATAATCTTTTAAAAGTTCTACAAATTCTATAAATGTCCTATAGAATATCAAGCGGCTGGCTTCTCTACGCCTGTGCTTGAGGCTGACAAGATTGGTTTCAACCAAATTAAGGTTAGTGAAGTGAACTGAAGACGGTCAATGTGCTGCAAAAATACTTTCCGAAAAGTAGGAACCTGAATGAGCTAGCTCCTTTTAGCGGTGAAGAGACAAGCTTGTGTTTTGGAGATTGGTATTGCCCCAATCTATTACTGTCTGCAGGGAGAGATGCGCACGCTCAACCATAGCTTTTCTCTCGGACTGGATTTGATTCCAACTATCTCGAGCATTCGGCTGGTACCTCTCCACAATTGTGCTGTCGTGTATTTAGCCATAAATACTGATAACAATATAAAGCTATAAGAGAAGAAAAAGAGAGTTGTGGAGAGGAGGATATAAGATTATATAAGATAGATGCTATTAGATTGAACGCATAGCTATCGATGACTCGGAGAGACCGTCCACTAAGAAAGTCCTTTACAAAGTGAATCAGGCTAGGATATAAGTCACACGCTGGAAGCTTGTCCAATAAGCTAATGTACCAAATACTGTCAAAGACCTTCGAGATATCAAGAAAAACCGCAAGTGCTTCCCCACTATTCGATTTTTTGATCATCGACTGGGATCGTTTTTATACGTCGTAGAGCTGTACTGAAGTTATATTATGGTTGTATCAAGGTCAGCTCGATCGGAGTTGGACAACGCACTGCAAAAATAATGCTGCTGTGTTTCGTATGCTGAGTGTAGGAAACTGGAGATGCTTTCTATTGGATACGCATCTGCATTTGTATTCTTAATCGACTATAAATGAAGATGACTATAGGCCACAGTATCCATTTAGCTGTGTGCTAGCTTATTCCCTAATTCATTAAAAAAAAAAACACAAAAAAACCCGATAATATATTTTCTTCACGCTTCTTAACTGACTTTTGTTGATTTGCTCTTGGTATTGCATTATTTCTGGAATGTAACACTGAACATTTGAACGTCCGTGGTAATACTTTAACAACATTTTTTACACGAATGAACTCGAGCCAGTTTTTGTTCTGGGGTTAATTCATGGGAAATCATGCGGCAACAAATTTTCTAACTTTTAAATGTTGATGTTTTAAGATTTATTGAAATCGGCTCATATCTATACTCAAATGTCCTTGAATCTCCTTATAGGTGATACGCCGATTTTCCACAATTAGTCGCTTGACTGTTATCATATTTTACTTAGTGATCGCAGTTGTAGGGTCGCCCTTCACAAATTTCGTTAACGCCTTACAGTGCTTAAATGAGGTGCTTGCCTCCCAAAAGAATTTTGAAGACGAGCGGTACAAATATGCGAAGAAAATGAAATTTTAAAGTCAAAACCATTCTAAAATCTTTTTGCGTTAATTTAATTTTTGCTACGAGTAACGAATTTCAACTTGTGATAGAAAACAATAGACACGCGGCTTCCTGTTAAAAATTATTTTGATCAATAATATAACATTCATTATGATTAGCATGAAACATTCCGTGTTTTAACACTACTTTTAAAGCCATTGGCCAAATTATTATATATATATAATAGTTGCCCAATTCTTAACATTTATATAATATTTTACATTTACTTTTCAATCAAAAATAAAAAAAAAATTTACCATATATATTTCAATTTATCTAGAATTTATGGTTTCCTTGGATTAGAAACAGTTATATATGTATAATGCAAATACTCACATCCCCTGTTGGTATCAGCTTCTATTTCGTCTTCATCCATCTCGTAATTCGATTTCCTGTGAGATTGCGCTTCGTTATAATTTTATTAAATTTTGTTAAAGAAAAAAATATGTAGTAATTTATTTTTTTGAACGTTTTATATACCTTAGTCTATTTAAGTGAATTAATGTACCAAAAGACTTGCATCGTAAAATCAGCATTTTAATATTCAAGTTCAATACTAACCCTATGTTGGCCTAAGAAAATCCTTCACTCCATTTCGTTAATGAGTGTGCTAAAAGGTGAATATGGGAAATTTCAGAATACTCTTACGACTTACGATAGATAGCGCTGTAACCATAATGGTAATGTCAGAATTAAAATACCCAGAACAGCGATTGAAGAAATGATTACGGAAAATCTTCTCTACGCCGGGATTCACCAATGTTCAGCAGTGCACTTTTACGGGCTGATTATGAAGAAGAAGGAGATAAGCTCCTATAAGACGTGTAATATCAGATAGGAAAGGTTTTTCTTTTTACTTCTTTTGTTTTCAGTTTTCTAAAGATATCGGTCGTGTAATAGCGGTGTAAGAGAATCCACTACCGCATATCATTTTGTTTTGGGAAAACAATCAGGATACGAGCAGCAGCATCTTCCTGAGAACAACATAAAATATTTAAAAAAAAAACTGGGGGTGCCTACCCGACTACCAAGTGTGGCTACTGTGTAAAAATTCCCCTTAAGAGGCGAGTTACAGTGGAGGCCTATGTTCACCAGTGGACTTTTGATAGGCTTTAGTGATAATATAATGCAGGATATTCGCAGAAAATTTTATAGGTATACTCTTAATATTCTGCAATAAATAAACTATTTCTATTTTTGCTTTATATTGACATATTGATTTAATTATGGCTGTCACACGTTATAACCCTTTCAACTATATTCAAGGCAAAATATTGAAATTTGAGATTTTTATAATATTGTGTATAGGTTATTTTTGTAAATTTATTTTATTTTTATTTAAAAAATGATAAACTCACTCTAGGATTTATCCTATATTGCAGAGACGTATTAAAAACATAAATTGGACTTAGACCCGGAACAATTGTTTTTTCATCTAGCCATCCATACATTACATCCTATAAAAGTCCACTGCTGAACGTAGGCTTTCCCGATAGTTGCCTAATAAAGGCGATTTTATAATAGTTGCCACGCCTGGCAGATAGATTGGCAACTGCAGAACTTTATTATTTTCAGTTGTTAGAAGGAAAATGCCGCTGATCATCTCCTGTTTTAGTGTATTTTATAGGAGAGGGGGCAAACAAGCATTCGGCTCACCTGATGGTAAGTGACTACCGTCGCCCTTGAACAACTGCACACCAGGGGGGATTGCAGGTGCTTTGCCGGCCTTTTAGAAAGGAGTAAGCTCTTTTCTTGAAGGTACCTATATCGTATCGGTCCGGAAAAATCGCCGGTGGTAAACTATTCCACAGAGAGGTCGTACGAGGAAGGAAATTCCTAGTGAAACGTACAGTGGTGGACTGCCAAGCATCCAGATGACGTGGTATCGGTATCGGGAATTTTGTCGCGATGTGCGTTCATGAAATTTGGCGGCTGGGTTTAACCTGAACAATTTCTTAGAGCACTCCCTGTGGAAAATGCAAAGGGATGCAACATCTCTTCGCAGCGCCAGTGAATCGAGCTTATCGGAGAGGATTCGGTTGTCGACAAGAACAGAAAATGATTTGTCATAATAAGTTGAGAAGTGCACGGGACATTGGAGAGAAAGATTTTCTTTGGATCGTAAGGAAACATTATGACAGGAGCTGAGCAATTTAAAACGTTTTTTTAGGTAGAAAGGATTTGATATATTAAATAAGATGCAGTAGAGAGCATAAAGTATATGAGTATTCCGACGAAGACGTATTGGGTGCCACTTGAGCTTAGTGCGGTATTCTGAGACATGGTCATATTTACGATACCCAAATATGAACCGTATACAGAGATTTTGGAGTCGCTCAAGTTTCGCTTCGGTGATATCAAGGTAACAAATGTCAGCATAGTTGAGGATAGGGAGTAGTAAAGATTGTGCAACCGTAATTTTGGTGGAAATGAGTAAAAAGTAGTTAAGCCGCCGGAGTGAAGCATATGCTGCAAACATTTTACTTAAAGACATTTTACTAAAGACTTGATCCAAAATGATAATATGAGGTATATATATATATATAATAAGGTAAAAAATATTAGAGATCTCACTAGTGTCGAGACTGCTAGATTACTTTATTTCAGTTATTTCCATAGCACAATGTCTTGTGGGATTTTGCTATGGGGAAATGCGCCAGATATAGCAACTATGTTTGTGTTGCAGAAGAGGGCCATAAGAGCTATTTACAACCTTAAACCGAGAGAGTCTCTTAGAGAAAAATTTAAATTAATAAATATATTAACTTTGGCCTCTCAGTATATTTATGAAAATTAATTGTATGTTTACAAAAACAAAGATAGTTTTAGTAAAAAAGTGATATACTCCGTAAACACTAGGAACAAACACAATCTAGTGATACCAGTCTCTCGGCTCCACAGAGTCAGTTATTCATTCTTGGGGCAATGTATACGCTATTACAACAAAGTCCCAGAAAATATACAAGGTTTCTCTATTACAAAGTTTAAATATTTAATTTAAAAAAATGTATAAAAAGGGTTATTATAATATAAATGAATACATGGTTGATAATAACTCAAACCGCGCGTTAATCCTATACAAAATAGCCTTCGCCTCCTTTTCTAAGTAAAGATTAGAAGAGCATTAAGAGCCGGGCGATGATCGCATCGCTCCAGTTGCCATTAAGCAGGCAGTCCTTTGTAGATAGTCCTTAGTAGACTAGTTAGTCTGTACGCAGTCGTCTTTTGGTTGGCCTTATTATACCAGACAGTGGAGGCGTAGGTACGAATCGGTCTCACTATACTGCTATACAGCCATAGGGTCATACTGCGACGCAAGCCCCAGTTTTTCCCGACCATGCAACTGTACGTACCTAAAGTAATTTTAGCCTTATAACATACACTGCTTAGGCGAGAGTTCCACGTCAGTTTTTGGTCGATTGTTACGCACAAGTACTTAACTTCAGTGGAGAGTGGTACTTTTTTTTGGAAAAGGGTATAAATAACAGTTGTATCAGCATTAACTGATATTAAAAAAATATAAAAAAAACTGTTATCACTGCACCAGTTGTTTATGGTGTCTAGGGCTCTTTGTATGGTAAATGATAAAGTACTTTGGCAAAAACCCCTTGCAATAATCACAAGTTCATCAGCATAACCCAGTATGTCAATGCGAAAATCTGCCATCTTGTACAATAATTGGTCAACCGCAAGAGTCCAAAGGAGGGGTGACAAAACATCACCTTGTAGACAGCCTCTTGTAGTTGCAATCTCAATCGAAGTTTGAAACAGCTATGCTTTTGCCTTTCTGTTTGAGAGCATCAACTTCACCCACCTGATGGTTATGGGGTCAACATTTTTAGATATCAGGCTCCCAACCAGCAGTGATGTAGGGCTACTGTCGAAGACGCCCTCAATGTCTAGAAAGGCACAAAGAGCTATTTCTTTATCCTCTAGCGCTTTTTTGACCCTGTCAATAACACTGATCAAGCTGTTTCTGTAGATTTGCCTCTATGGTAAGCATGCTGGTTGTAGTGTATAGTTCTCGTAGCTAGAGCTACATCCCTAATATATCTATCTAAACCCTTTCCAGTTTCTTAAGAAGAAAGGAAGAAAGGCTTATAGGTCTAAAGGACTTTAGTAAAGCGTAGTCCTTTCTACCAGCATTAGGTATAAATAGAACTTTGAAAATTGACCATCGTTCTTCAATATATCCCCATGCAAAACTTGCTCTGAAGATTTTCACCACATAAGGAAGAAGGATATCGATACGTCTCTGTAGATGGATGGGCATTATGCCATCCTCCTCACTTGTCTTATTAGGTTTAAAGGAGTCAACCGCCCATTGCACCAGGTTTGGCCTTATGACATTCGTAGCCCTATACTTGTCCTCATTACAAGGTTATAAGGTTGATTGCCGCTCCTAGTTGGATTTCTACGGCTATACGCAAGCAATCCTCGTTAAGTAATATGCCGAGATTGCTCTTGATGGTAACGATTAAATTATAAATGTTAGAAATAAACTAGTCTAATTATGATTGTCTAGTCGCTCCTCACAATATCTCCCGAAGCAGAGACTTTCCTCACTTTCAAAATCTGCGTTGTAAAGGCCAATTTTGAATAAAACTACACTAAATTGAAACTATCTCATAGAATGGCTGAAGTTGCTATCCAATTTAAAATCGGTGCATCGTCGGTTCAAAGAACATGAACTATTACAATTGTGCAAGATTAAAATGTTACCGTATCGTACCGTCGCCGTACAACCTATCGAAAATTCGCCGCTGAACATAGGCTTCCCCCATATATTATCTCATAGAAGGGATATATGCAAAAAAACATTCCACTTGTGCCGGCGCTCTCGAGCGGTCGTGTTCAGGTAGCCCGCGCTATCGTCCCCGTACGATAGTGCCCTCTCGCTCTCGCGCCTCCGCTGTCCTGCTCGCGCTGTACAGCGCCGACGCCTCGGTGAGTGCTTTACGCTATTTTCAGTTGTTGCCCCCCTGTCTTCGGTCTGAGGTACCTCGCTACCTTTCATACGGAACAAGATCCAAAAGTCAGTTGATGACTTAGGAGCTTTGTTCCAAAAATGGCACATCGATGTGAACCCGGAGAAGAGCTCCGCCGTTCACTTCGATTACAAACGACGCCGACTCAAAAACACTCCACCAATACGTATGCTAGGGACCCCTGTCCCCTGGCATACGTCTGCCAAATATTTAGGCGTCACCCTTGACACGAGGCTCACACAGTATGCTGGGTCGACACAGTAAAATGTCCCTCTGTAACAAGCGAACCCTTTATAAGGTCTGTATACGGCCAGTCATGTCTTACGCGGGCCCTATTTTTGCTCACGCTGACCTCAAAATTATTAATGAACTGCAAATAGTTCAAAATCTCTTCTGTAGTCGAGCTACGAACGCACCCTGGTACGTCCGTAACGCCGACCTCCATCGGGACTTAGAGCTCCCTACAATCCAACAATTTCTAAAAACACTCTCTGAGAACTTTTTCAAAGCCTCAGAGTCTCATTCCAATCACTTTATTCGTGAGGCAGCTACTTATGCAGCCCCACTCCCCTCCCGCTATCGAGTCCGCAAGCCGAGAAACTCCCTCTCAGACCCGCCAAATAAAATTTCAACCAACCTGAACTGCCTCCTGGCGGCTCAGGCCGATTCTTCTTAATTTTGCCTAAGTAGGCTCTCCCTCAGGGGCTCGTAGCCGCTTGCGCCCTCTTTTCCCAAAAGACGGTCGCTTCCGATCTGGCAGAGAGGCTTCATAGGCCATTGTCATTCCCCAAAGTGGAGTTTAGCGGATATCACTTAGGGTCCCCGTTAGGATAGTCACAGTGAGTCCCGCATAACCACGACAGACCGTCTGTCGTGGTATGCATAAAGCATTCTCCACTTCATCCCGTATCGGGGTAGCTCTTTCCAATTGGTTCTGGACGCAAAAAAGGGATATATGCTATCGTTGTCACGTTTGGCAGGCGGGTTGCAACCGCAGTTTTTTTTTAAATTTTAGTTGTTGTTAAGAAGATGTTGCTGTCCATCTCATGGTTTGTTTCCCTCTGTTACCTCTTTCAATACTCACGAGACGATAAGGGATAACGGGTTTTCGTACACAGTCACTACACGGACAAAAAGTTGTTGTAATATCAAAGCCAAGAAAAATTTGATCCACTATCTTATCGATAAACGAAATTGCTTTTGCTATTAGTCCAAAATTTATCTGTAATACTGTAATTAAATATTATATAAGTTGTCAGCGTATTGCCATAAGCACAAATTTTTACTTTTAATATATAATCTACAGGTATGTGTATAGTAATTACACTTTTAAATTAACTTCTCATGTGGATGGTTTTAATTATTAATTAAACAGAATTGTAGTAGATTAATTCCACAAAACTGAAGAAATAATTTGATTTATAACTGTAACAAGGATCATTGTATAGTAAATTGTAGCGAGAGAACTTATCCCCGTTCAATTCTCTTGTTGTGTGAGCCACTTTTGTAGTACCTTTATTACAACTTAATCACCACAGCATCGAAAAAGATGTAACTTAAATATCATCATCATTACAGCCCCTCATAAGTCCACTGCTGAACATAGGCCTGCTCTAAGGAATGCCACAAAGCACGGTCCTGAGCCACCTGCATCCATCGACTTCCCGCATATCTTACCAGGTCGTCACTCCATCTAGTGGGAGGTCGCCCTACACTTCGGCTACCGATACGAGGCTTCCACTCGAGAGCCTTTTTTCCACATCGGTTGTCGGGTCTTCGAGCTATATGGCCAGCCCATTGCCACTTCAGCTTACTAATCCTTTGAGCTATACCAGTCACTCTGGTTTTACTGCGGATATTCTCATTTCTAAGTTTATCTCGCAGAAAAACCTCGAGCATAGTCGTCTCCTTAGCTCGCTGAGTGACCTTGAGCTTCCTTATACGGCCAACAGTGAAGGACCATGTCTCAATTACATAAGTCATCACCGGTAACACGCACTGGTTCTACAGTCTCGTTTTCAAGTTTTGAAGTATACCTGACGGGAAGATGTGTCGTAATTTCCCGAACGCTGCAAAAGCGAGTAGAAACCGTCAATTGACCTCTCGGTTGAAGTTGGACCTAGTCGGACTATTTGTTCCAGGTAAACATACTCGTCAACATCTTCGAGCTTAGTGCTTCCAACAACTACCTGCATAGGTGTGACATGGAAATTATAAATGATCTTTGTTTTGTCCATGTTCATCTTAAGACCTATCTTTTGGGAGAAACTATTGTGGTTATTGAGTATAGTGCTTAGTTTCTTCAACAGTGCTGCTATAAGGACTTTATTATTGGCAAATCGAAATCGAATTGCCATTGACGTTAATACCGTATCTTGAAAACATCTTTCAATGCAGCGGTGAAGAGTTTCGGGGATATAATGTCCCTTCCGCAGTTGGATGGTTTCGTACTCTGTATTCTGTATTCTGGTTCTGTATTCGGATAGCCATCGCAGGCCTACTATACAAACACTACACCACTTTGATATACTTACATATAACTTGGCACCGCTGAAGCGACTGTAGCACCGCCATATCATAGTCCACATACGCCAGACATAATGGCAAATTGTACTCCTTGGACTTCTGTAAAATTTGCCAAAAGGTGTGTATGTGGTCTATGGTGCGAAAGCCTTTTCGGAAACCAGCTTTTTCGGGAGGCTGGAAGTCGTCGAGTCTGCATGCGACACGATTCGTAATGACTCTCAAAAACAGAACGTAGACGCGGTTCAGAAGGGAAATCGGTCTGTAGTTCTTCATGAGAGGATTTGCGCCTTTCTTGAAGAACAAGACCACCGCACATATCCTCCACGCCTCCGGTGTAGTGCTACCATAGAGGACGGAATCACAAAGCATCTGAAGGACTTCAAGAACCGGCTTTCCACCTACTTTGCGAAGCGCCGCTGTAATTCCAGGCACGCCCGGAGTCTTGCCGTTTTTAAGGTGCTGGAGAACCATTCTAACCTCACTAAAACTGACGTCCGGATAATCATCGGAATGTTGTCGGATAAGACTTGCTCTTGGATCGTTACTCACACTTACTTGAGGCTCCTAGGATTATGTGTATAGCTGCCTCTCAATCTCACTCAAAATCTCAGGTGTCCCGAAAACGGTACTGCCACATTCGGTCTTTATCTTCGACAGTTGGCTTTATCTGACAGACAGATCTCAGGAAAAGACTTTAGAGCCCTGGTTCCGCTCGATCGCTTCTTCAATACGAGCAGTATTAATGTTGCGTAAGTCCCGCCGCATGCATTTGGAGATCTGTCTGTTCAGTTGCCTGGATGCTGTCAAATCTACTAAAGACTGCAGCTTCATTTCCCGTCTAACAGCCAAGAGATTAAAAGTGTGATCGGAGAGATTTTGTGTTCTTCTGCGGGGGTTAGCTTAAACTTAGCTCAAACCGCATGAACATTTTCCACGAGCTTATCATTCATATCGTGCACTGTATTGCAATCTTCTAGGCACTGAAAACAGTTTTGTAACTCGAGCTGTAAGGTTTCGGGACTTTGGATTAGAGCACGAGGGGACGGAGCATTGACTTCATTACACGATACCTTAACTCCAACTTAACGTTTAGGCTCAGTGTGTTCAGTAATCGCTACCAGTTTTCACCCTCGCAATCACTGAGACATCACTGAACAGTTGCCGTCTAGTCATCATAATTAAGTCAAACTCATTTTTCGTTGGACTGTCGGGCCTGGACCAGGTTCATTTTCTGTGGGACCGCTTCTGTAAGAAAGATTTCATCATAACTTAAAATACTTGTTATTAAATAGATGTACTGTACAGTTGTGATGTAAGTAGTAAAGTAAACACCGTAAGAGTCCTTTTGGTGGCAGCTTTAGAGAATTTGTCAAATCAATTCTTCTCGGGAGTGTAATATGGGGCAAATATGGGAAGAACAAAAACACCCATGACCTGTTTTTTATGGAGAGGAGGCGAAGGAACATCGGCTTACCGCATTTTAACTGATCACCGTCACCCATGAACATCTGCAACCCCATAGGAATTGCAGGTGCGTTGCTGGCCTATTAGAAAAGAGTCTACCTTTTTCTTGAATGTCCGTAGTTATATCGGTCCGGAAAAAACCGCATGCGACAGTAAATTTATACTGTTTTTGTGCGAGGAAGCAAAAACACCATCTTGTATATTAGAATTAAACTTACCAAACTAGCAATAGAAATCATCGTTAACTGTGCTATACATTTAGTACTCTAATTGTCGATCCGTCTGCTAAGCGTGGTGATAAATCCTTTCTAGAACGGCGAAGCCCACGTATGTTTTTGGATTGTTACGAATGGCTAAAGATAATTGTTAATCAAAGGAGGGTTCTCGATAGAAATCGAATTCCCCATTTTATGTTATATTTTGTAAACGAAATATAACTTTTTTAATATTTTCAATTTAGTTTTTTTTATTAGATAGCGTGAAAAGCAAGCACACAGTCCACATGATAGTAAGTGGTTGCTGTGACCCATAGACATCCACATCTATCCTCAATAAAGAATCAAAATGCAGACGCGTTGTCACCCGTGACGACTAAGATGGAATGCATCTTTTCCAGTAAAAAAGTGTCTCCGGTTCTCTACACTCACCATACGACACACAGCAGTGTTAAGCTGCTATTTTACGCTGGTATTCTGTGAGAGCGTGGTCCTTCTCCGGTCGAGCTGAATCATTCGTGCTACAACTATACTACTTATATAGCTGCAGCATGGCTCTACCATGTAAAAATTAAATTTCTGTTATCATCTATATTTTGCTAGTAGTAGACAAGTTGTTAAGTAACATAGCTACTTTATGTCAATAACGTATTAAATGATTTGTTATATAATAATTCTTAAAAACTCTATGTATCTCTCACTTCTGGAGTTTTCTTTACAGGAGTAAGTGTGACAAACCAGTATACAGTCCACCTTTTGGTAAACAAATGATGTGGGTGATAGACACCTACATATATCGTCAATTATTGGAATCCTTGAGGACTAACGCTTCTCTACCCTAACCGTACGAAACACAACAATCATCTGCTGATAGTAGGTAGGTCCTTTTTGTAGAGGTACTGTATAACAATGTATAAATCAATAAATAATAATAATAATGTCCTCCAGACCGAATTTCTGGCCAGTTTCAAATGAGACTATCTTTCTGCGCAGGACAGGATTACAGTGCCCAAGTGTGCACAAGTGCACTCTCTATTCCCTCACTCTCATAGTCCGATGGGACGGTAATTCGACACAACCGGAGAGAGATCAGGCGCAGGATCCAAAGGCTTTACGTACTTTCCGAGGCATGGGGTGAAACACGGCCAACTTTCTAACTCCGGGCTGTGTCTGACAGTTTCTTCACAGAAAAACCCAATAACTAATTTTGGCCCGACCCAGGATTCGAACCTGGGACCTCATGATCAGCAGTCGCGTTTACGATCATTAAAACAACGAGACGAACTCGTATAAATATAATATATTTATATTTTAAAAGAACACATAGCTGTTGTAAAGAAACAACGCTCCGGGAATCTGCAGTCTGTGAACACGTACAGAAACGCCCCCGTCACTACCTCAGATATGATAGACCACAAATCCTCGCTAAAAACACCGATTTCTTCCAAGGATGATTCGCGAGACTATTTAAATCAATAAACACCCTAATTTCAATACAGAATGTCTGGGTCGTGCCATCTGCTTGGGATCCTAAAATTAATAAAAATAAATCTCAACCCAAACACACAACTGCAAGACTTCAAGGTGCTATAAATTCATACGCAGTATCTTCTAACATCTTGTCGATGTCGAACACCTCAGTCCTCCCCCCGTGATCATGGGTGCAGTAAATTGCTCGAAACAACGGGAATATAAGATAAGTTAATATATGCGAAAAAATCCGTTAAAACCAGTTTTATTTGAATAAGTAGTGTTCGCGTAAACATAATAAATCATTATATAATAATCGTATAAATAAATATAAAATAGATTGACCGAAGTAAGTTTGGGAATAAGAGCGTTCTATACTCTTGTAAGCTGGCAAATGCAGAGATCGTACCCTTTTCATTAATTTTCATTGCTTGCGGGCAAATATTAACATATAACTTTAGTATAAGAGACGTGAACTTATCAATACAATAAAGAAATTGGCAGCAGTGATAGTAAAATTAATAGCTCACACACAAATTGCTGAGCGGACACTGCTAGGCTAAGTTAAAATCTCATACACAAATACTAGAGTATAACAATACAATCAGAACAAATGAAAAAAAAACCAAAATTATGAAACTGAACATCGCGTACACACTTTTTATTTACTTATTTAAAGCGTACTCTTAAAGTTACAAACGGAATGTAGCTAATCCACAACTCCTCCAATTATTAACCTCTTCCACAGTCTTTCTAACGAACGGATATCAAGTGACTATTTAATTTCAAAATTCAAGACCTAGGTCATAGATAAGTCCTAGATATATAATGGGTGATATCGTCACCATTGTGAGATTTTCGGTGCTCCTGCAGACTTGTTTCAAGGTTACATGCCCAATAGGGAAAAAGGCTTTTATCAAACAGTGGACTTACCGTATAGTGACGACGTTAGAATATCCACTACTCCATATCGTCGCGTGGATGTCGTAAGACGCGACAGAGGGAAACAAACGAGGAGACGGGCAGCAGCGTCTTCCTCTATTTTTTTATTTTTTTATACGATTAAGGGTGACAAACGAGCACACAGTCCACCTGATGGTAAGTGGCCGCTGTGGCCCATAGATATCTACATCTATCCTCGATTACGAATCAAAATGCAAATGCGTTGTCACCCGTGAGGACTAAGATGGAATGCCTCCTTTCCAGTAAAAAGGGTCTCCGGTTCTCTACACTCACCATACGAAACACAGCAGCGTTAAGCTGCTATTTTACGCTGGTATTCTGTGAGAGCGTGATCCTTACCCGGTCGAGCTGACCCATTTGTGCTACAACTATACTACTAATATAGCTAGCATGGCTTTACCACGTACAAAAACAATAACTAAATAAAACCTCTGGTTGACAACCTGTCTACCATGCGTGACAACTGTGGCACATATCCCTCTTATAAGACAATTTATAGAGGAAGCCTATGTGGTCAGTAGTGGCCTTTTGATATGCCGCTTTACGATATATATATATATATATATATATACTCATTATAAGATTATTACATTTTTTCTCTCTTTAAAATTTATTACAAATAGATCAAGTTATAAAAATTTGTTAATCAAAACAATATTCTATTTGAAAATTTATAGCGTTGCAAATTTCTTGATAATGTATTTAAACTTATAGCAGGATTTAAAATCGTGAAGCGGTTGCGTGTTCCGCAGCGAAGCTACTCGAGAACTAAATAAGTAATCGTTGAAAATAAATCAAAGTTAATGCATCGAAGCACCTTTATGTACGGACTACCGGGCCTTTAGCGTGGCTTGCGGAAGGTATGTATAATGCATTTTCCGGAATCTACTGCTTCATTATAAGTTACCTGAAGATTTTTACAAAATTATGAATTTTCCCGTATTACGTTTTTCATTATTAATTCGTTAATTACAGCCGAATCAAAAGTAAACTGTTGAACATACGCCGCCCCAAAGATTGCATATTTTATGTCTCCTTTTTATTATATCTCCTGTTTACTTATCTCTCTCACTTATTTCCATTTTAGTGTGGTTGAGCCACGATGCAGTTGTATTACGAATGGGTCCGCTCGGCTGAGGAAGCTCCGCGCTCTGACCAAATACCAGTTTATAATATCAGCAGATGATTGTTGTGTTTCGTACGGTTAGGGTAGAGAAGCGTTAGTCCTCAAGGATTCCAATAATTGACGATATATGTAGGTGTCTGTCATCCACATCATTTGTTTACCAAAAAGTGGACTGTATACTGGTTTGTCACACTTACTCCTGTAAAGAAAACTCCACAAGTGAGAGATACATAGAGCTTTTAAGAATTATTATTTAACAAATCATTTAATACGTTATTGACATAAAGTAGCTAATGTTACTTAACAACTTGTCTACTACTACATTTTGATTCTTTATTGGGTGAACCATATTAGAAATTTACTGCCCGTCAACCACGGGCGTTCAGAAATAATATGGAAGGTTCTGTTGTGAATCAAAAATACGAGTATAGAACCTTTGAAATACTAGTGTCAATAAGAATAATTACAATGTTTTATACTGTTATTAAATCTTATGCTCTAAATTCAAAAATTGAATACTGATATAAATTCTCTTGTTTAAATACGTATATTAAAATTTACATTTTGACTAATACGAAATAATAAACAAAAAAGAACGATTAATGCTAAAGCCATTAGAATGTGTAAGAGTGCGCACTGCGGGCTTCCGACGGAATAGTCAGTTTGCGTCATGAATGAACATGAATGTTATCCAAATCAAGATTCTGGATAGAGAAATTGTAACAAATGCACGATTAATACGTTTTAAAATCACAACGTCTGCAAACAATATTAATGCTGTGCTGTTATTTCTCACCCATCACAGGATAGATTTACCTCTACATGTTAGACAAGTGGGTTAGAGCTCGAATTAGCAGATGTCTCGCACATTTGATGCTGTTGTTCGTCGTTCTATATCTTAGAATTTATATACCGCAATTTATCGGAGCCTATTATGTGCATTAGGCCATGTCCAAAATCTCTTCTTACAGCACCCACGAGACGAAATGTTGTGATGGAGTCTCGTACGCCGCCACCATACGACAGAAGATCTTTTTTCTTTTGTTTTAAGAACATTTGTCACATTATTAGTATTTAACAATATGAAATACTTTATATTAAACTATAGCTTTGTAAATGTCCGTATTTAATTTTATAATATTCCAACTATCCTGCTTTAGTTATTGTTCTGAGATACAACCATCCATTTTTATAACATTACTAGGTAACAATGAATTCCTGAAACTAAAATGTATTCGAAAATAAAACTTATTTGTGTTTCGTATTAAATAAATATTTAATATAATTCACTCCAACATTATAAATGCGATAGTAACTCTCGCTGACTGTAAACCATGTAAACGATCGTAATGAAATATGAAAAATAAGTTGACTATCTTAGTCAACTTATTTTTCAAATTTCATCAGTTGTAGAACATATATTACATTTTATCCTGAATTTATAAGGAATTGTTTTCAAATCCCTCTTTGCAGCATTTTGTACGCAAAAGAAAAACTACGAGCTACGGCACTACTTATTATTTATATGAAATTGTAGCATGATAGTGTCTGCTTACCTTTAAATTTAGCCAGTGATAATTAATGTAAAAAATGGCACATTATCAAAATATAAATAAAAATTTCATGTGATGAAGGTAGATTTTAGTCCTTATTTATTTTAGACAGAGGTACTACTTAGTAGATAGCACAACTTTAACTTAAATGCGAGATATTATGATAGATTAACATTAAATAAAAATAATTTAAATTTAATACGGTAAAAAAATTATACTATACGGATATATAAAGGATAATTTACGATGTGTCGAATAATATCAGAAGTTATTTTATCGTATATTGTACACAATAAAATTACTTATGATACAACATTATATTGGAGAACTCATTGTATTATGTACTCAGATCACTATTATTATCACTACGGCCAATCACAAGTCCACTACTGAACATGGGACTCCCCCATAGATTGCCACAAAATATGGTCGGTACTGATAAGTATAACAAAGTAGAGTAAAACTTTACAAAATATTAATAAGTCTACAAAAAATTTATTTTAAAAATATGTTGAAAATTAAATATTCAAATAAATGATGTTTTACCGACTTCGTTAGAAACTAAGAAAGTCGATAATATGTAGAATATTTTTGCTCAACGCTAAAAACGTTTCGGATGTGGCAATAATTGCACTAACATCCCGTTGTACTGACGATGATATTAAGTTTAACAGGAATTACGGTAGCAATGCAGCTCGCTCTGATATCTCAGAAACATTCCCGACTTCATGAAATCTATTTCCAGCGAAGTATAATGAAATAAAGCTATATTAAAACTCTTTCCTCATTTTCAGCGTTCAGTTCAATTGCGCTCGGAAATTTTCATACATAATTTTCATATTTAATATTCTTTAACTGTAGTTAAATAACGGTGATATAGTATTTTTGAAAACAAAGTACAACATGAAAAACAAACTTAATCAGAAGTAAGTTTTGTAGACGTTACTTTTCTTGAAAGCCCATTTTCTCTTCTGGATAACAGAGATACCGTAGAATATCTGTTTGAATTTTATAAAAAACAAAGTAATGTCTTACGTAATATTGCCAAGTTCCTATCGCACATTATTGTGTGAGGTCAATACGAGAATCGGTTATACCCTCACCAGTCTGCCTTTCTAGTGTTCTTGCAACACATCATCATTAATACAGCCCACCACAAGTCTGAACAAAGGCTTTCTTCAAGAAATGTAGCAAAGATGTGTGCCAAGCGACACATCCATCAAATTCCTGTATCTCTTAAAAGGCCTTCGTTCCGGCTTGTGGTGGGCCGTCCTACACTTCAATTACCAGTATGAGGTTGCCAATCGCGTACGCTCTTGCTTTTTTGGTTTTGATACGTGACGTCGAGATGTGTCAAATACTTCCTAAAGGACTTCAAGTATATGTTTTCTACTTTCAATATTCAATAACACTATTATAAGTTCTGCTGTAATTCAAACCTCACTCGGGGCCTTACCGTTTTTATCGTTCAGACCGAGGTCTGGAATATCATGGAAAAGTGCCAGATGAGACTTGCGCTGGAATAACGCAGCTGCGGAACAAAGAAAGAAAGAAAAAGATAGGGAAAGAGAAAAGAGCAGTTGTTCCATACTATACCTATTAATAAAGCACTTAATAATAAATTAATATTATCAATTTTAACATTTATGAATGCAAATAAATTATATTGTATTGAGGCATAATCACCATGTGCAAAATCACCAGAAGAAAATATATTACTTAACTGTTTTTTTTTAATATTAACTGGTTTTTTTAGTGTATAAAATGAAATCATTTATTACAAATAACAATACAAATACATATTAATACCAGTACAATAATCCTGCACTTCAGTATACCTCATATTACAATGTTTAAAACAAATGGTAAAACCCATAAAAAGTGTAAAAAAAATAAATACAAAACGCATCAACTCCACAGCTTTCCAACTCGGAGGTTTGTAAAAACTTGGTTCATTTGGTCGAATGCATTTAGAATTTTAATACTTACTTTTCCCCGTGAACTTTACTTGTTAGGATCTCAATGAGTGTCCTATTTCATCGACATCGACGGACGCTATATTTCTTTATTCTATTGTTACATCTTCGAAGTTTTTTCTAAAGGTGATATTACTCTTTGTTCTATTAATTTTCCTGTAGTTAAGAAATGATTTAATTGAAATATCTATTGAACAATAAGAGTTGTGGTAGCTCGGGACTAAGTACTTCCCGTAAATATCACAGTATGCGAGTAACCCGAGCAGCGTCGGTACCTATGAAATTTGTTAATTGCAATTTACGTGCCCATTAACCGAGTGCCCGTTGGTGCAAGAAAATATTGCGAGGTAACTTACATATCTAAGGAATTAATATTTTGAGGATAGGATAACATATTAAAAGGTGCAGCATTCTAATTACTGTACAAGTATAACACGCTCATCGCTCAATAATGAGTGGATACCTGTACTCTATCCAGCAGTGGGACGTATTTAGGATTTAATAACAGTCTATTAAATAACATTTTTAATCTTTAAGTTTTTTATACTAGCATAAACGGAAATACAGCTAGAGAGATTTATTTCTTAGGCTTATTTTTTAACAGTGGTAGAGCCACGCGGCAGCTTTTACTGTCGCACGGATGGGCCGGCTCCAACCGGGGTGGTACCACGACCTCACAGAATACCAGCGTGAAGTAGAGGTTTACCTCTGCGTTTCGCTTGGTGAGTGCAGGTGGCCGGAGGCCCTTTTTACTGGAAATGAGGCATTCCATCTTAGTCCTCACGGGTGGCAACGCTCTGCATTTTGATTCGCAAACGAGGATAGATGTAGATGTCTATGGGCCGCAGCAACCACTTACCATCAGGTGGACTGTGTGCTCGTTTGTCACCCTTATGCTATAAAAAAAGGCATTTTATATCGTAATAATGTTCATGCTGTTATTAACTTTTGTTATTTTATTTTAATACTATATATTTAAAAAAGAAACCGTTACGGGTATTTACCTGTTTTATATTTAAACTTTCAAATTTCAATCATAATGATGATTAGCGGCAAATGTAATATTTAAATGTATTAACATTTTTTATAGGCGACAAGTGCGTATGTTTAAAATAAAATGTATTTCTATTTTACGAATGTGTTTGTATGTCGTTGTCGTGTTCATTATGAATATATTATTAATTAATAAATGGAACATATTGCAGCATTATATGACAGCATCCACTCAAACAGTCGAACATCACATGACGGGAGTGAGATTAGGTGCAGAACCAACGGCTATATGTGCTTTGCACAAGAGTTGCACAAGGGCGTGAAATATCGCTGAATTCCTGATTTCAGGCTACTGTTGAAAATTTATTGACAAGAAAACCCAAGTACTGATTTTTGCCCCAACCTGGTATTTGAACTCGGGGCCATATGTTCAGCAGCCACATTTACGATCACTAGACTAACGAGAAAGTCAATACAACATTATCATTAGTGTAAAAGAGCGAAAATTCTTCTTTATTCATCATGATTACAGTTTATTACAAGTCTATTGCTAAACATAGGCCCCTTCAAAGGAATGCTACATACCACAATCCTGAGTCTCCGGTATCCATCTACATCCTACATTTCTTAACAGATCGTCATTCCACCTAGTAGGGGCCACTATATACATCGCTCACCGGTACGGGGCTGCCACTCCTGGAACTTTCTTGCCCATCTATTGGCGGTTCGTCCAGCTACATAACCGATCCATAACTTCAGATAACGCATCTGTTGGGATATGACGGTTCTCTGGTTCTATTGCGGATATCCTCATTAATAAGTCTTACACCTCGGCCTCTTCCATTAAAGGGAGGATTTGCCCGCTCGCTTACAAGTTTGGCAAGCTGATTACGATCGCAGTAATAAACGATCACAGTTGCCGTTGCCAGATTGGCTGTTTTACTTCTGGCATATACGAGGTAGTAAGCCTCCATCTTTGAATCCAAAGGTCTTTTGACCTTTTCATAGTTGCATATTTTTTTATAAAATTGAAGTTCCATCTAATGGTAAATGATTACTGCAAGTACATGGCCACCTGCAGCCAACCTCAAACAAAGCAGACCGCAAATGCGCTGTCACTTTCGAGAACCAAGGTGGTAAGCCTCACAGCCTGTAATTAATACTACACAGTTGCACAGCGGTGCAAGCACTGCTATTACACGCTAAATATAGGTAAGAGAGTGGAAGAAAAGGAGTCCTACCCCTTAGTAAACTTCTTAATAAACCCCAAGGGTGAAAGTGAAGTAAGATTCTGCAAACACCACACGGATGCAGAGAGATGGCAAGCGATGTTAAATTTGGAGTTATTCGAATAAATAAATATTCATACTTAGTCTTTTTTTCATAAAAATATAACCACAATGCGAGTACCAACGCTCACGCATTTGTGTCACGACAGCAAATCCGGCTCATGATTGCATTATTAAATTTGTGAGCGTTTTATTATGTTATAATATTGAATCTCGTCGCAATTTTTATTACCACACGTTTTGTTTTTTTTTACCTTTTATTTATTTTGCTCAATGAAAAATTTAACTTACCAAATATTGTCAAATATTACAAAAGTGCTTATGTTTACTCCGGTAAATCAGTTACTTGTACAAAAAAGATGTCTAGTAAATAGACATCTTTTTAGTACAAGTAACGGTAATAAACAAACACAAAATTCACCTGATGGTAAAGTGGATATAGTGCCATAGATACTTCCATTTATCTTATCATTGGTTAAGGAATTAAAATACAGATAACAGATGAGAGAGATGTGTGACAACACACCTGAGAGGTTATAAGTAAGATGGAATGCCTCGTACCAGAAAAAAAATTCTCTACACGGAGAATCCGAAACATAGAAAACATTATAATGCTATTTCACTCTGGTGTTCTGTAATAACCTGGAGTATAATAACACGATCTGTAATAACCATAATATAGCCGCAACTCTAACCCGAAATATAGCATTTAATGAAAATTAAAAAATATGATGACGATGAAAGAAATATGCAGTTATTTTTTATAAGTAACATTGTATAAGCTAACAAAGTAGGTAACAAATGATCTCAGTTTTGAAGATCTAATGAAAATTTAATTTTAAGCTTTAAAAAATTATTGATTTCTAAACTATTTTGCGTTTATTTCGTATTCTGGTGGTAGTATATCTGGTGGTATATCTGGTGGTAGAATTTCAATACCAAAATGTAGAAACCTAAGTAATAACACAGAATAAATATTGTAATAACACGGTTATTTACATATCATCATATTACCTAATCTATTATTTGTTTTACGGATTTTATCGGGTTGTCCCCCGTGACTAGGCTACTGTAAAGCACTCGTAACTGAAATAAAATAGAAAATTCGAAACATATTTGCTTATATTTTTTTATAGAATAAGGATGACAAACGAGCACACAGTCCACCTGATGGTAAGTGGTTGCTGTGGCCTATAGACATCTACATCTATCTTCGTTTGCGAATTAAAATGCAGATGCGTTGTCAGCCGTGAGGACTAGGATATAATGCCTCTTTTCTAGTAAAAAGCGTCTCTGGTTCTCTATACTCATCATACGAAACACAGCAGCATTAAGCTGCTATTTTATGCTGGTATATTATGAGAGCGTGGCCCTTCCCCGATTGAGCCGACCCATTCATGCTACAACTATACTATTAATATAGCTGCAGCATGGCTCTATCGCGTATAAAATGTAATATATCTAAATAATAAGGAAGGCAAAAACTCAGTTACGTACTACTTGATATTCATCAGTCTGAAGTCACTGAGTCTCACGTAATTTATGTTTCTACAATACTGAATTACAAATTAATATTTTACTACCGTATGGAAGCTCCATTTTCTGTAAACGAAGTTATGAAGCTCTCGTAGATTCGGAGTGCCTCTTGTAACTTTTGATTACTGAATAATTCAAAACTTTTATTGTGCGAGACAGAATAATTTATTAAATGGTAGTGAATTAAATAGTACCGAATAGTTTATAGAATTATTAAAAGTAAAATACAGATTAAATATATCCCACTGCTGGGCATATGCCCACTCTAAATTCTGAGAGTGTTATGTGACAAAACTCGCGATACCACCCATACCATCTGGATGATTGGCCGTCCACCACTGTGCGATTGAAAAGGAGTTTTATTCTTCACACAATATCTTTCTTGTTGAATCGATTACCACTAGCGCTTTTTCCGGACCGATACGACTACTGGAAATTTGCAATTCCCCTGGTGTTGCAGTTGTTCATGGACGGCGGTAGTCACTTATCATCAGATGAGCTGTATGCTTGTTTGCCCCCTCTCCTATAAAAAAAAGGTTCTCGGCGGGTAAGGAAAACATCGTGAAGAAATCTTTATATTTGAGAAATAAAAAAAGAATATTGCGAAGACATTTGAAGCCCGCCGACACGCATTGAGGCAGATGACTACGCTGCAGCTATGTTAGCTATACAAAGCTGCAGCACGAATGGATCAGCAGTCGACCGGTTCAGGACCAGGCTGTCAGAGAATACCAGCGTGAACCAACACTATAATGCTGCTGTGATTTATTTGGTGACTGATTTTAAGGCGCAAAGGACTAGTAAAGCTATTCCTAACCTACCTGATAAGTAATAATATCAATTCGTTTTAATATATGAGGGACTCGGCCCGTAAATGTGATTAGTGGTAAAAATAAAGTTGTAATCACATTTTACAAAATGGTTCAACTTTATTGAAAAGTGACATCTAGAGTGCAAATATTGAATTAGTATAATACCAAGTTTCATAGATTTCATACTTTAAACCAAGAATGCTTCTTGACTCAAAACACTAGAGTAGTAAAATTATATCTAAAACATAGATGGCGCTCATGAAAGCTACACTGCCATTTTCCTTTCCTAAAACTACCTTCGGTCAAACACAGATGTCGTATTTTTTAAATTCATCTATATACGTATTACAGTAATTCCCTAATTAATAATCCTAGTGGCGAACTTAAAACATCATTAATTTTAATATTAACATTTCTTTGCTCATAAAAAATAATAATTTTAAAGATGCTAAAAATTAACTCGCTAAGATTGCGTGATAAAATAAAACGATGTGTATTAACTAGTTTGAAGAGCACTAATTCCCGCCCTCCGTCAATTGTTTGCACTATCCCCGTCAGCACTAATCCTAGCACCATTACTCTCAACACCGGTACACTAGGAAAGACTCACCACCGTCGACAATATTTACATATTGGTATTTTTATGTAATATAATGGATTCTAGCAAAGTAACACACACCTGATTCTATTAATAATTTTAATTTTGTTTTGTGTTGAACTAACTTAAAATACATATTTCCATAATGTTAGCTTTGTTTTCAATGAATTTGAATTTTACTTCAAGGTTGAAGGTAAGGTGCATCTTATCTAAAAATTTAATTCATTAAAAATAGTGAATCCAAAAAAGTACAAATCATCACAGAAATACACGCTACCGTGAACCTGGCAACTTTGCCATTTTTGGAAGGACTTAAAAGTTTAGGACCAATTTCTCAACATAAAATATACTCTTATACTGGGCGTTAATGTTGAAAGTGACACTATATTCTTCATAGATTTGGAATTTATTAACGACTGCTCCCCGCGACTTCGCCCGCGTGGAGTTATTTTTCGCGGAACCCTAAAATAAAAGCAGCCCAAGTTACTCCTTATAACATTAGCTATCTGCCAGTTTATATAAATATTCACAAATATTGACATTAATATTTATACCATACTAACGTCACTCAATTGTTTTGCCTTCCCGGAACCCCCATATTAAAGTTCAAATTGACTTTTAAGTATTATTACGAATCTTTTGTATGGGAATATAAAGTGTTGTTTTTAGACTTTTTCAGGCAATTTTTTAAATTTTTCTCTCCGTAAGAACCATCTCCGTACTTCAAGGAATATTATAAAAAAAACTTAGCGAAATCGGTCCAGCTGCTCTCGTGATTTGCGCTTAGCAACACATTCAGCGATTCATTTTTATATTATACTAGCTGACCCGGCGAACTTCGTACCGCCTAACAGTCGATTCTTTAATTTTTTTTTAATACTTATTCTACTATTTGGGACACCGAGTTAGCTAGTAAGATAAAAAAAGAAAAAAGAAAGTTGATAAGTCAACAATTACATTATGTCAAAAAATAAAAATTATAAAATACTATTGACAAATATTGACATTAATATTTAATAACATAATTTACTAACGTCACTCAATTTTATTGCCTTCCCGGAACCCCTCCACTAACAATTAAACTTTATGGTATGGTATTAAAGTTCAAATAGACTTTTAAGTATTATTACGAATCTTTTGTATGGGAATATAGAAAAGTGTTGTTTTTAGACTTTTTCAGGCAATTTATTAAATTTTTCTCTCCGTAAGAACCGTCTTAGTGGCTTTTTAATTAGCGAAATCGGTTCAGCTGCTCTCGAGATTTGTGTTTAGCAACATATTCAGCGATTCATTTTTATATTATAGAAGATTTAAACAAATGCTAACATTAAATGGACATAATACTCAAAAATAGAAAATGGCAAAGTTAACCTCACTTTGTGGCAACTTTGCCATCAGGGTTTATAATGAAAATAAATAATAGTTTAAAAAAAAAACTAAAAAAGTACACTTTTGTAGATAACTTCATTGTAAAATTAGCGTCATCTTAAAAATAGCTGAAAAAGCACCCCACGCTTTTTAACAATGAAATGATTTTTTTATGTGAATCACTATTTTCTTATTTTAAACATATTGGTCCGATTATCTACAAAAGCGTGTTCTTTTTAGTTTTTTTTAAACTATTATTTATTTTGTAATTGTTAGTGGGGCTAACTATAAAAGCGTTGTTTTTTGGAACAAAGTTTTTTTTGATTGAACTGGCAGAAATCGTAGTTGTTTTATAATTATTCGCAAATCCTGAGAGTCCTGGCAAAAAAAAAATAGGACAAACTAAATTATTGCATTGTAATCGGTCCTTGATAAGTGTGCGAAGTTCAATCCGATGTTTTGAAGGGGATGAAAATCAAACTTCCGTTACATAGATACGTATCAAGCTAATAAAAGCGTGTTGATAATAGAATTTTACTTCAAGGTTGAAGGCAAATTTACCTAATAATATAAATACATAAAGCTCAGAGTTTTTTTCTTTAATTGTGTTGAAAATAGCAAAAGGGGATTGCCCACCGTTCATAGACACTTCCGATATGGGTGCCCACATATAAAAGCATATGGAAATGATAATATGCAATTAAAAGAATGAAATGGTTAAGGGATTGGTTTAAAAAAAGTCCGGATTTTTAAGATATAAAAGTTTTTTATTTTCACTAGAATAGTTTTTTAACAACAAATGACTTCATATTTTCGTGACATTTAAACCACAATTGACACAACGTAAATGTCCTCTTGAATGAGTTACTGAAAGCTGGGAAGAACTCTGGCCGTTGTGAAAGCTGGGGTCATCGTTAACAGTGGATATCGAGTCCAAGTTCGTACAGAGGTTATCGTAAGAATTGGGAGCGGGATCCGTTTTCAGGTGAGAAGAATTATCGGAGTCTATTTAGAAAACTTATTCGTTGCTAAGATAACAAATCCGCGAGAAAACAAACAAAATAACACAAATGCAAAGGAATTCGACTTCTGACTATTTAGTTTTGATAATTATAACATGGGCCTAGTTGTCAGATTCGATGTTGCCAATTAACAGACATAAAATCGATAAATAGATAGCGATTTTTTATTCGATTTATAATTTCAAAAAAAAATCTTCGATTCCTTTTAAGTTCTGTACACGTTTTAAAATATATTTTGTTTTATTTATTTAAATTCCATTTTAAATGTATTTTTAAGAACAGATAAGACTAACAGTTAAATTGTGCAGTAGCGTTTTTGTATGTTCTAAAGAGTTCAAGGTAAATCAACTAGCAATTCGCTTGTTTAATTATCATAACATCATAATAATTATCGAAAAATAATATTACCATTATAATAATGACACCATTAAAATCGATTGGAAAAATAGAATAGACTTTTTAACGAGATTTGTGATTTGCAACACTTTTTATGTTACCCACAAACTAATGACTTGCGGATTTGCCTAATTTCATTTTTATCTTTTCGGTACTTTTTTTGTGTAAAAATATTGCAATCTTTTTTGGATGCATAAATACCGCGATCAAATACCACAAAAAAAGATGTATTTTTTAACAAAAACAAATTGTTGGGCGTTTCATGGCCAGAATTGGGCATTCCCCTTTACGCTTGCGGCGTTGTTGCCATCCCATTTTTCAATGTTTCACACAAACTTGAAAATGTGTGTCAGGGATGTCAAAAAGCCTTGGGTACGTACATTTCTTAATTTTTTAATTAAAATCTCGCCACAATAATCACTTAAGCAAAAAATTTAAATAAATTAAAAAAAAATACACTCCTCTAAAATATAAAATCGAATTGGTGCAATAATAAGCTTAAATCAATTATAGTATAGATCAAAAAGCTTGTCACAATCATTTTTAACAAGTATTTGTTTTTTTATTACTCATCAATCATCATCATCATTTTATTACGATCAGGTAAAAAATAATTGTAATCTAAATATTGCTTATCCACAAAGACATTTAAGCAGTAGTAGTAGTATATATTTAAATCTCTTTGGTTATCCACAATCCACAATAGAAAATTATTTGGGGTGCAAATTAATATCGAAATACTAACTTCAAATTATGAAAAATACTGAATAGTAATAATATTACTAATGCCGGACAACGCAGAAAAAATAATGTAGATATCTCTTTTCTTTTCCTTCACTATTGATAAAGATGAATCGATTAACAACCTATTTAGTAAAATTGGTCTAATGGCCTGCTACGAAGAAAAATCGATACAATCATACATATATACATAGAATGTCAAGAACAGAACCCTTTCTTGAAATCGTTGTAATCGGTTAAAAGTATAGGTTGAAAGTGACAACCTTTGGTTGTAGCAAAACATGGTAAAGTAACCGGCACATCGGGGCATCACTACTATGGTAACTTTGTCAAGTTTTATAGATAAACCGTAAACGTTACGTCCAATATGTTAAAAACGATACATTACATTTCATAACCATTAATATAACGTTAATACAAATATATAGATGCCAGCATTCAGTATTTCAAACAAAATCAACAAGAGTTCTGGAGCACTGAACAAAGAGATTACTTCGCCGGCACAATTCCGCGTAAAATAAAATGCCAAAATTAACTCTCATGTTACCATAAACCACATACCAACCCTTCGGTAAATTGTACAGGCGACCGAAGAGTACAATCTGTCACTTGCGTCTTGTGTGCTTGAACTATGAGAAAGCCTTTGGTTCCGTCAAAATTTGGGCGATGTTGCAGTCCCTTCAGCGGTGCCAACGGAGGTTTACTGTCGGTATATCGAAGTGCTGAAGTGTTTGTACAGTAGGGCTACGATGGCTATCCGAGTACAGAACCAGAGTACGAAACCTATCCAACTGCAGAGAGGTGTAAGACAGAGTGACGTAGTATCCCCGAAACTCTTCACCGCTGCATTGGAAGACGTCTCTTATTTTTTTATAGAAGAGTGGGCAATCGAGCATGCGGCTCACCTGATGGTAAGTGACTACCGCCGCCCATGAACAACCGCAACACCAGGGGAATAGCAGATGCGTTGCTGGCCTTTTAGAAAGGTGTAAGCTCTTTTCTTGAAGGTTCCTAAGTCGTATCGGTCCGGAAAATTCGCTGGTGGTAATTGATTCCACAAGAAAGTTGTGCGAGGGAGAAAACTTCTAAATCGCACAGTGGTGGACCGCCAATCATCCAGATGGTATGGATGGTAACGCAAGTTTTGTCGCGATGTGTGATGGTGAAATTGAGCGGCTGGAATTAGTCCGAACAATTCTTCAGAGTACTCCCCGTGATAGATGCGATAAAATACGCAAAGAGATGCAACGTTTTCAAGCTACTGGACTGGAAAGGATACGGTATTAACTTCAATGGCGAATACATCACTCACTTTTGATATGCCGACGATATAGTCCTTATGGCAGAATCGCTGGAGGACCTAAGCACTATTCTCAATGACCTCAATAGTGTCTCCCAACGGATAGGTCTTAAGATGAACATGGACAAAACAAAAATCATGTTTAACGTCCATGTCACACCTATGCTAGTAGTTGGGAGCACTAAGCTCGGAGTTGTTGATGAATATGTTTACCTGGGACAAATAGTCCGACTAAGTAATCCAACTTCGACTGAGAGGTCAATCGACGGCTTCAACTCGGCTGGGCAACGTTCGGGAGATAGATAACGACATATCTTCTCGTTAGACATACCTCAGAACTTCAAAACTAGATTGTTCAACCAGTGCGTGTTGCCAGTGATGACCTATAGATCTGAGACGTGGTTCTTCACTGCTGGCCATGTGAGGACGCTCAAGGTCGCTAAGCGAGTTATGGAGAGGGCTACGCTCGGGGTTTCTCTGCGTGATATACTAACGAGGATATTCGCAGTAGAATCAGAGTAACTGACATAGCCCAACAGATTAGTAAGCTGAAGTGGCAATGGGCTGGCCACATAGCTCGAAAAACCGATGGGAAGAAAAGGTTCTCGAGTGGCAGCCTCGTACCTGCAGGCGAAGTGTAAGGCGTCCCCCACTAGTAGTGACGACCTGGGAAGACATGCAGAAAGTCAATGGATGTAGGTGGCTTGGGACAGTGTTTTGTGGCATTCTTTAGAGGAGGTCTATGTTCAGCAGTGCACTTTTGAAGGGCTGTAATGATGATGATGATGATGATGATGACACCTTTGATGACAAAGTTAACTTTCACTGGTAAAGTTGTCAGACTTAACTGTAGTTAAAATTAAATGAGCTGTTTGCGTTCTAAAGTGCAGTATCATGTAGCATGATTGCCACTTGGTAAGTTTATGGTAAAACTAGACACGGTAAAATAAGATTCCATTTTAAGCCAGATTAAATAAATTTAAAAAGACAATAACTGCATCGGCTGCTGCTCCAAAAGTGATTCATGTATGAACGTTATACGAATAGAGAAAAGGCAATACCGCTTCCTGTGCTTTACTACATTATTATTAAATTATTATTTGTATTTTCAATCTTAACCATATTGTAATAAGGTTTTAGTGAAGGTACAATTATGTTTGTATTTTGTAGCACACATTCTAGAGTTTGCATATACGTGACAAGTCTTGTAAAGTTCTCGTATCTTGTTACTCTGTGGCAGATTGGATTTGATTTTCTTTAAGCTAATAACGCACCTTCGTGTACAGTGCATAGATTTCTTTTGTTTTTCAATGACTGGGCAAATAAGAAGCCGTTCAGTCTGACTAAAACCATGGTGGCAGAATCCAAATACAGTTCGTACAATGATATTTATTTTATTATATTACTAGCTGTTCCCCGCGACTTCGCCCGCGCGTAATTTATTACGATTGGATTTTATAGGTTTTAATTTTTTTGCGCGGAACCCTAATTATTTTTCTAAAATAAAAGTAGCCTAAGTTACTTCTTATAACATCAGCTATCTGCCAATGAAAGTCCAGTCAAAGTCGGTTCAGCCTTTCACAAGATTAGCTGGAACAAACAGACAGATAGACAGAGAGACAAAAATTTTAAAAATCGTGGTTTATTATAAGTACCGTATATACTTTCATATGCATATAGTAAAAATCTGTTATTTCGTAATTACAAACAGACACTTTTATTTTATTTATTTTTATAGATATAAGTGACCGCTTCAACGCAGAGGCACTTATTTATGAGTAATGCCTACGCATACTCATCTCGCGGGGGCAATACTGGGTTATGTGTGACTCTCATCGAATAAAATCCTATTGTGTTCCACTTTCGCCGCACATTGACCTAAATATATAACAACAATTAAAATGAATACAAACCAGAAATAAATTCCAATATTAATTAATATTAATAAGCTTTAATTTAAACACGCACTCATTTGTAGGTACGCTATTTATGAATTAGCATTTTATTACTAATGAAAACCTTTTGCAGACATGTTAAGAACAGACGGCAATACAATAATTTCATGATTTTAACATAGTATTCTCACTAGGATAAAATAAAAGCGTACGATCAATGAGTATTGATTAAATTTTCTTAAACTCTTATAGTATTAGTTTTATAATTTGTGTTATAGCACAAACGTTGGTTTTTATTGAATTCGCCAGGTATCCACTTGATCGGACGGTGGCCAAAAGTTAGAGTTGCAGTTAATAAACGTCTTAATTTTTACCTAATTCTCTTCCTGTTACGAGACGGTGATAGAGTAAGGTGTTAGATAAATGGATTCTATTCCTTCGTCAACACACGGCAAATGTTCAAGCTTCATGGTTGATTTCATGGCGTCTATCTTCGACCATAGAGGTTAATCTGTTGCTTTTTCCAGCCAACATTTTCGTAAATGTCAGCCGGTAATAATGTCTGGTTTGGTAAAGATAATTTAAATTTTTTATCGAGTTGAAAAAACGTATGTTTAATTTAACATACGTTAATAAATTAAACGTATGTTTAATTTATTAACGTATGTAATTTATTAACGTATGTAGTAATTTAGTAACGTGTTTTTTTTATTTCAGTTCACCAATCTCGAATATGGATGTAACTATATAAATCATTATTTTTTATTAAATAACTTATCCTGACAAGATTGACTCACCGGAGGAAGCCAATAGGGCGATTATCGGGTTTGTATGTCGAGTGATCGGTACACGAAGCTTCCGGCGGACCTTTGACAACTGATTAGAGCGAAAAACATCGCGCTAAAATCTTATGACCGTTATTCCACGGAAGACACAAAATTTGGATACGTTCACTGCAAAACGAGGTTAAACAACGCATAGCCGAATTTAGAAACGATAAATCGGATAACCTCTTCGAAGGAATAGAACCATTCCAAGACGCCTTTTGGAGGCTGACTAGAGCTCTGAAAGCAGAGCAAACTGCTCCCATGCCGCCTCTTGTGAGGCTATACTACCCCGATCTCGCCTGATACGATCTCGGAAAAGCCGAATGCCTAGCCGATAGTCTAGAAATCCAGTGTACCCCATCCAGCGTACCAACAGATCCCGCTTACTTACTAGAGATAGAAGCGGAAGTCGAACGTAGGTCTGCGTTATCGCCAGCGGGTGATCCACTCGATCCTGTGACTGTCGATAAAGTCACTGAAACCATAAAAAGTCTTAAGAATAGATCAGCCCCTGGGCCAGACGGCATCAGCAACAAGGTGGTCAAATCTCTTACGGCACAACTAATTTACCTCCTCGTAGGAATTTACAACTTCTCTCGAGCTGCCATTTCCCGTATATCTGGAAAGAAGCAGATGTAATAGGGATCTAAAAACCGCGTAAACCGCGCTATCTACCCACCAGCTACAGACCCATCAGTCTACTCAATACATTAGGTAAAGCGCCTCGGTCACTTTACTGAAATGAACAGACCCTGATGAACAGTATAGATTTAGAGCCGAACACTCGTGCACTAATCAAATTCATCACCTAACAGAATATATTCTGTCTGGCTTTAATCACCATCCGACAAAGAAAAAATCTTGAAACACTAAGGCATTTGATAAGGTCTGGCACGACGGCTTGCTCTAAAAGCTGTAGTTGTAAACGTGCCCGACAGGCTCGACACATCATCCGAGCCTTCCTTACAAATCGCTGTTTTCGCTCTCGAGTGGAGGGAACCCGTTCCTCGAAACGTTTTCAAAAGGCTGGAAACCCACAAGGCTCCGTTTTGTCTCCACTCCTCTTTACACTCTTCACGAATGATATCCCTAAAGATTCAGTGGTAAACACTCCTCTCTTCGCCGACGATACGGCTCTCTTTGTATCAGATTACAATAGAATAGTCTTACTTTAAAACTTCAAAAAGCTACCAATCGCTTAGGCGAATGGTCCCGCCAATGAGAATTGAAGTGAATCCTGAAAAAAGTGTAGCAATACACTTTCAACGGAATCCAAATCTACACCCAAAGACTTGTGGACCAAAAACTATAATTAAGGTAATTACTTAATACGGCCGCCACATCCCTTGAGAAGATTCGGGCAAATATCTGGGCGTCACGTTCAACGTCCGTATGAGTTTCGCGAATCACATAAGTGTAGTATCCAACAAAGCCAGGTCAGTCATTGGCCGTCTCCACACTTTTGTTAACAGGAAGAGTAAGTTGTTTCTAAGACACAAACTCCACCTGCGCAAAACCTGCGTTAGACCTACGCAAGTGTAGCCCTCGCCTAGACGTATTGGTCCTACCTAAACGTTCAAAACTTTTTCATCTGTAGAGCCACCGGAGCACGGTGGTATCCACGGAATTCAGATTTACACAGTGATTGTCAACTTCCCACTATCTCCGAATACTTCAAGGAGGTATCTTTTTATACGTGGTAGAGCCTTGCTGCAGCTATATTAATAGTATGGTTGTAGCACAACTGGGTCGGCTCGACCGGGGAAGGACCACGCTCTCACAGAATACCAGAGTAAAATAGCAGCTTAATGCTGCTGTGTTTCGTATGGTGAGTGTAGAGAACCGGAGACTTATTTTACTGGAAAGAGCCATTCCATCTTAGTCCTCACGGCTGACAACGCATATGCATTATAATTCGCAAACGAAAATAGATGTAGATGTCCATGGGCCACAGCAACCACTTCTGCACCCCACTGCACCCCCCCCCTCGGACAGCGGTTAGTTAGCTCAAAAATACCCTCAACAGAGGTGACATGATGATTGGTAACCAATTCATAAACCATCATAATCCTCATCCTAGCCTTGATGGCTTAGAGGCGTGTTGGCGGACTTCACATGTCTTACAAGTATTAGCAGTCTTTAAAATACATATAATATAGATTTTTTATTTTTCGGACAGTTTCTTTTACCGCCGAGTTCGTGGTAAAATTGCAATTATAAAAATTTTATTTGTGCCGGCGGAGATCGAATTCGGATTGCTCGTGTACGATAAAATTTACGCACATTAAAAAATAAACGTTTAGCCCATGAGCTACCACGGCGCTAATATAATATCGTATGTACTTATTATATATTAATTAAAAAAGTCCTGCTTGTTGCTGGTTCTAAGCAAGATGGAGGTTTTTTCCGAACACGTAATAAGTATAGTAAATAGCTAAAAAGGTTTTCAATAACTATTCTTGTAATGTATATTGAATAAATATTGTTCTATTAAATTATATTCTATTCTGTTGGAATACTAAGTAAGCTGATATTTTTCTCGCAGTTCGCACATGAAATGTTGCGATCTAAAACTAATAAATAATAATAAATTGTCAGGGTTATAGCCAATTTTATGAATAAATCGATATAAGAGCCAGTGTGTAAAGTCAATATTTCATTCTTTGCGTTGCATATTGCATCGTGACGAACGCCGGCAACTACTTATTGTCAGAGTTGGAGTTTATGCAAGTTTTTTTTATAAAACTGAAGTGACAAAAGAACTGACTGAAGTACCTCCTTTAAAAATACATAATACCACTATGCTTTACGGGTAACATTGAAATCGTATATGTTACATATAAGTTTCCACGCACTCCATGGTGAACAAAAGGTGTTTATTGTGTCAGACTATTTTAAGTTTCATAAAAATAAATGGGATACACAACATTATTCGTAAAAAGTATGTAACGCCTAGAATTACGTTTTAAGTTTATAATTATTGATATTATACGTAGCTGATAGGTGGCTTATGCAAGCGGCAACGGCGCGGCGGGTCCGTGTAAGTAAATTGTGAAAGTTCCAAGCGTGGTTGCAATTTTCACAGCTGCACATAATATTGTGAGGCACAAAGTAGACACGGCGGCGTAACGATGGATGCGCTCTCTTTGGCTTTTTAGCACGTTCTTCTATACATGGTTCTATTGAATTACAGTCTGTTGTAAGCACAAAATTGATTTGTGCTTGCAATACTCTCAAAGCTTAAAATGGAACGTGTTGAATAAAGAATTATCATGTTTAATTTAAAACTCTTGTCATGTTTTCTCATGAGATATCTAGCAAATTTTACAAGACTAAAAACGCGTAACTAGGTACTGTTACTAGAATCATCATAGCTCATTACCAATTGTTCCTTGAGTTTATTTAAGGTTTTGTATTATTTTTATACCAAATATTAAATATAAATCAGATTAAAATTCCTACTTAAAATTCCACAAATATATGCTCAAATTCTTCATCATCATCATCATAATTGTTAAGTTCACAAGTCCATTGCTGAGCATAGGCCTCCCTAAGGAAATGCAACGGAGCACGGTCTTGAGCCATCATCATGCATCTACTTCCTGCATGTCTCATCAGATTGTCACTCGATCTAGTAGGGGGCCACCATACACTTCGCCAACTATATGAAACTGCCATTCGAGAACCTTTCTTCTCCATTGGTTGTCAGGTTTTCGAACTATATGGCCGGCCCATTGCCACTTCAGCTTTCTAATCCGTTGGGCTATGTCAGTTACTCTGGTTCTACTGCAGATATCCTCATTTTTAAGCCTATCACGCAAAGAAACCCTGAGTATATCCCTCTCCATAACTCGCTGAGTGACCTTGAATTTCCTCATACGGCCAGCAGTGAAGGACCACGTCTCAGATCCGTAAGTCATTACTGGCAACACGCATTGGTTGTACAATCTTATTAACAATTTAGCCAATTACAATACAATAGTTTCATGAATATGACCCAGTATTCTCACTAGGATCATCACAGCTCATCACCCTAATATTATTTTAGTTTGTAATTTATATATTTTTTTTATAGGATAAGTTGACAAACGAGCACACAGTCCACCTGATGGTAAGTGGTTGCTGTGGCCCATAGACATCTACATCTATCCTCGTTTGCGAATCAAAATGCAGATGTGTTGTCACCCGTGAGGACTAAGATGGAATGCCTCTTTTTCAGTAAAAAGGGTCTCCGGTTCTCTACACTCACCATACGAAACACAGTAAGAAGCATTATGCTGCCATTTCACGCTGGTATTCTGTGAGAGCGTGGTCCTTCCCCGGTTGAGCCGAGACATTCGTGCTACAACTATACTACTAATATAGCTGCAGCATGGCTCTACCACGTCTCTGGAAATGTTACCACAGGCTACGCTTAACTTGTGTTAAAATAAATAAATAAGAATTTGCAGCTGCTCAGCGTTTCTGATATCAATATTCACTTGAGAACAATTATTATATCCTATGGAAGTTTGGATCACATATGTAGCTAGTTAGTGGAATCGAGTTTAACAAATGGCTGGACCCGATCCATTTATTTCAAACACTAAATAAATCAATTTCGAGTAATGGTTTCTACGCCTAATCTCAAAATTGTGCTGAGTATTTAGAACGTTTCGAATTAGCTGCAGCTGTCAGATTTAGGCAAACATTCGTAGAGCTCGTTTGGGACGGAACTAGGATTCGCTCTGTTTCTCACATTAGTTCAATCCCGATGAATTGGTACAGTTGCCTTGAGAACGCTTGTATTTCGCCTGGGACCGTATTGTATTGTGATATTTAATTGTGAAACGTAACAATTTGGAAAGGAAAGATTCTAAGCTTTGAATAATATTACTAATATTTATTATCGTTTCACTTCTTTGTTCCGAATTATCAGTTCATGTTCAAGTTTATACGAAGGCTGAACTTTATTAATTTGTACTGCGGCAAAGGCGTTTCTTGGATGTTTAAAACTAAATGAAATTTCTTAAGGTTTCGTTGCTTTCAGACTGTTGGTAATAAGGTTATATAAAGGGAATAAATTAACATCCAAAATAATGTTATTTTAAAATTTTTCCAATTTCAATTTCTTTCCAAGACTTTAGTAAATTTCTTCTAGTTTTGTGTTGATTTAACTTTGATTAAATATAAAATATCCTTTTAGATACAGTTAGACTTGCAATAATTAATGTCCGAGAAACTATTATACCTGTTGGTGTTCGTGCTTGTTGGTGGGTGCTGGCTAACCTTTCAAATTATATCTACCACAAACTTATTGTTTTTGACTTATTCTATTAATACTATCTGTCTAAATGTACTTCAGATTGAAACCAGGAAAAAGAGAGATTTTGAATAATTTCACATTCAACGTCAAGCACCCTAATATACATTAATACTCAAAATAAATAAAAATTATTAACAGAATCCAATATTTTAAACTTGATAAAAATTATTTTGCCTACATCCGAATGAAATAAAATGATGTGTGAAATGGTGCTTTTTAAATTAGGTAAGAATTTAAAAAGCACCTCCCGCCCTCGCTCAATTGCGTGCACTATCCACGTCACCACTAATCCTAGCACCACTACTCCCAACACCACAACACTAGGAAAGACACACTACCGACGACAATACGACGCGTGTTTCGCCTCTACACGAGGCATCCTCAGGTGAAGTAGACTCTGCGGTGGCTGACCACTTTAGCTATATAAATAGCCGCTTAATTCTGTTGTGTTTCGTATGGTGAGTATAGAGAACCGGAGACCCTTTTTGCTGGAAAAGAGGAATTCCATCTTAGTCCTCACGGCTGACAACGCATCTGATTTTTTTTTCGCAATCGAGAATAGGTGTAGACGTCTATGTGCACAGTAACCACTTACCAACAAGTGGAATGTGTGCTCGCTTGTCACCTTTATCCTATAAAAATATTTGTGGGGTAATATACGACAATACAATATTATTGTCGTGGGTATTGTGTCTTTCCTAGTGTTGTGGTGTTGAGAGTAGTGTTGCTGGGATTTTGAGTCGTAATCGAGGATAGATATAGATGTCAACGGACTGTGTGCTCTTTTGTTACCATTATACTATATAAAAAATATTATATAATCAACAGTAGTGTGTTCGTTTCTGAGAGGGTTCTAAGGGATAAAATTTATTGCGTTGCTCCAGTGTGTGTTACAGAACTTTACATGTCATGGGCATAATTTTTTGTTATTTTATTGCAATAATGTCCTCTAGACTAAATTACAATACCTGCGTAGGACATAATTGTAGTGTCGAGATAATAGGTAATAAAAGACAAGAGAGTGCTTCCGAATAGATTCGGGCACAGGTGCATTCTCTACTCCCTTACTCTCATATTCGACGGTAACGCGACACGACCGGAGGGATATCAGGCACAGAAACAACGACTTTACGTACTTTCTGAGACATGGGATGTAACACCGCCAACTTTCTGACTCCAGGCTGCTACTGAGAATTTCTTGTCAGACTAACCCAATAATTGAATTTGAATCGACCCCGAATACGAACTCAGTCGCGTTTTCGATCATTAGACCAAAGAGCCAGTCAAATTACTGTATTATACACATAAACAAATATTTAATTGTACAGATATAAAGAACAGAAATATTTCAATACAATAATTTTCTCAGGTAGTGTTGCTATTAATAATAATTATATTAAATATATATTGCCAGATAACAAGAAATAGCGGTTTATTTATATACAATCATATAAACAGTTCTAATCAGAACTCAATTTAGATAATAAATTGGTTGCAAGCGCTTTGTTAATATTTTCTTACAAATACTACATGGAAAAGAACGTGTTACAAATTACCTAATTTCTCTTTATGTATAGCAAAATGAGTCTGGAGTTGTTCGAATTGGTCGTTTCACACTAAAACAATTTTGCATGAAGGAGGGAACTTTATTTAATGGTTTAATCTGGGACGCGACTAAAAATGAAAAGGCTTAATTTAATTTTTGTGTAACTCTTAGAGAAAGTACAAACGTTGTTGTGTAAGTTGATTTACACCAAAAGAAATAATTAATCTTAAATTTGCTTTCATTCAACATAAATCCATGTTTTATTATCCTCTAATCTGTCGCATTTCTAAAAATTGAGTCTGTCATAACAGATGAGGCAAACGACCATACGTCTCCCATGATTGTAAATAATCATGTCGCCAGTGGATATTACGTTTATAGCACCAAAGGAATTGCAAGTGCGTAGACATAAATTCCATAATGTAGTCATGCGTGGCAGAAAATTTTTCGTAATACGCACTGTAGTGAATTGCAAACCATCGAGATATTGGGAAAGAAATTTAGAGTTCTGTTGCCGTGTACTGAGGTGGAACTCACCAGCTGAAATTATATAATTAATCAGATAAGTTTCTCCTAGCACTTTTTGTAGTAGATGCAATAGATGCAACGTCACATTGTAAATTCAACAGATCAAGCTGATCGAAAAGAACTTGGTCGTCAATTATTCGAGAGGTTATCCGTTGAACGAGGTCAAGTGGAAGAAGGAGGTAGTAGAGTAGACCGGCTCAGAGTAGCGATTGCATAACGTGACGTGTGAGGCCAAATCTGCACTTTGTAAAGCTGCAATAGTTGGGTCGGCTAATACCATCTCTTCGCTTCCGTCACCAAGCTTTTTTTAAAGAAGATTTCAATAATGAATGACGCAACTAGAATAGCGTCCTGAACTTAAAAACACAAAGGAATTGCAAACCCTTGTCTTTAGAGGTCAATCTGTAGAATGAAACCAATTTTTACGTTTATGTGTGTACGTATGTAAATATATATGTGTGTATACATATATGTATTTCGTAATTCAGTTTTCACCCACTTCTGAACGTTTGAATAATTTGAGATTTTGCAGAATATGTTAAGAATCGATAATAAAGCAATAATATAAACATAGTTATATATAATACATACATATTTATATTACTTGTCATGCATGTTATACTTGTTTACTCCTGTAGTTATTTCGGGCTAGTCATTTCGCAGAACATAATGATTCTCGGTTTCTTTTCTTTTTCCCTTGACTTTCGGCCGTTTGGAATCCACTGCCGAGGGCTTGTATTTAGTTCGGTTAAAGTTATTTATTTATCTTACTATACATATATTTATCTTTCCTTGTAGGTAATTATACGTATGTATTTTTATTATCTATCTTTATTTAAAAAGGCTTTTATCCTTTAAGGATATGTCAGCATTATCTCCCTTACTTTTTAATATTGTAAACCCTTTACTTTTACTTTCATACATCGACTGTAAGCTGTGTAATATTCATATTACTTATCTGTTACAAATTTTTAATCTCAATATTTGAGTTTCCTATGTAGATATAAAATAAAACAAGTGAATTTGGATTTCACTATTTAAGTCAATTTGGATTGTGTTCAAAAGAACAAAAACAGTCATGAAACTATGTTTCTTAGAACCAATGTATTAAAGGAATGAGATGAATAATATGCTGATTGGTTTCAAATCTTTACTGATGCATCCAAGAACCATATAGGCTAAGGAGCTGCATATTGTTATCCTAAAGAAAATTTACAGCTATTTTTAGAACAGAACTAAGACTGACTTTCAATAATGACGATGGATCTCGTTGTAATATCTGAAGTTTTGAAATATATTGGCAACTTATGTGTTATAGTATTGTAATATAGGAAAAGCGCTTTACAACACTTAGCTCGATGCGCTCGATAGCTTATGAGATACTAAACCAATTATATGATTACAGTAGTCGCTATATAAATATGATGTTGCAATGGGTTTCATTGCACATAGGCTTAAAGGCAAACGAAGGGGCTGACCTATTAGTAAAATTGGCTATGACGCAAGGGATCGAATTAAATATTTTTACCAGTTTACATGGAAATCTTGACAAAATTCAAAAACATTTGTTATGATAAATTTAGAGAGTATTTCGATGAAAGTAGCAGGGAAAAAAGAATATGGTATAAAACAATTCAAAGTCAGTCTCTTCGGATACAGTGGTTTAATAATATTGAAATGAATAGAAACTATGTAGTTATTACTCATGGGTTACGTTCAGGGCACTACCCCAATAAAAAATTGTATTTTTGATGAAAAAACAGACTAGCCCAATAGCGATGTTTGTCACGTTATAAAAGATATCCAACAAATGCTAGCAGAATGTGTCCAATATCAAAGAGAAAGGGAGAATCTGGTGCAAAATTTAATATTAATTTGGGAGAAATGTGTTGGTTTTGAGCAAACTTGCACAGCCAAACTCAGCGGTAGCGAAATCAATAATTTATATATTCTTATCACATTGATCTTCCCCTTCCCCTTTCTAAATACTTACGATTATACGTATTTGTTTACAACAAATAAGAAAAGCAGCAATGTATTTAGGATCATTATAAGTGCGTAATAATCAGACACTTCTCAAAGTAATCTTAAAAATAATTTCCATTCAACATGAACGCATGTTTTGTTTTTATAAAAAAGAAAGCAAACATACGGTTTACCTGATGGTAAGTTATCACAGCCGCCAATGAATATCGGGAGCAGTAGCTCACGGGCTGAATCCGCAAAATTTCACATTAGCCTATATAAGTTCACTGTTATCTTTGGACGTCCTCTTTTATCTATTTCTTCTCTAACATCAGTACAAAAAGTCCAAGCTGAGCCACTTGGAACTTTTCTGTTGTAGGTCGGATTTGTCTTAATTATCGGTTTGGTAGGTGGATTTGCATCTTTGTCGCTGCTCCTTGTGGACTAGTATTTTAAAACTAAAGTAATCGATATGGCTTTTCCATCTATCGGCGGAGGTCATGAGATCTTTGTGGCATTTGTCATAGTCGCTTATGAGAATGCCTACGGGACGAAACGGGTTGTGAATACTTTTTTTACGCCGCCATCACACTTTTATATGTTTTCTTCCTATTTCAAGCAAGCTTCATAGGTCAAGTGGTTATAAGCGATATTTATTGATCATTTCGTTCCGGGCTCGAATCCCGTCTGGTAAAAATCCATCAATGAATTTTTCTGTTAAGAAAATCTCAGTGGCGAACTGAATGATGACGGTATTACAACCCTTTGCCGTTCAATTGTATTATGAGGGTGCGAGAATTGTGAGTGCATCTGTGCTTGTACCTACACTATGATTCTGTCCTGCGCAGATGGTTAGTTAAGACTGGCCGCCTGTACTCACGATATTTATAATTCCCTAAGCGCGTATTAAACACTTTAGACTTTTCAGTAACATATACAATATTATTACATCTTATTACAGCAAGTTTACAAAGATATCTTATTAGGCAAATATGAATTTGTGTCATAGTACTCATATACGTACAATATAATATATTATGGTTTACACATATGATTTGTTTTTACCTTCACGAATATTGTTCATATTATCATTTTACAAAGTAAAAAGTTTGAGTAACTCAGAACTCCAAGTAGATGCTAGTATCACCCCGTATGATGTGTATTCAAGCTTTGAGAGTGATGCCCGGGGCACTAGACGGGGCTTTTAACAGGTAATTGCGTTAATATGTCCCGGCGTACGACACCTACCAAATTAGATGAGCCTACACTCTTCGCATGTTGATATCAAGTTTCATTCAGATGAACAATCTGCATCATATATTTTGTATCATATATTAAGATATGCATCAAATTAATATATTAATATATGCAGATATGCATATATTAAGATATTAATTTTTATTTTATACTTTTATAATGTTTAGCATATTGATTTATATGCTAAACACAATGTATTATCTTTAAAAACATGTTGCATATATTATAAGATAAATATAGGTAATACCATTACCTACATATACATTACCCAATACTACAAGCCCACGTGAGTTCGCTGCTAACTAAATGTATAATACCTATATAATTCAAAATAGTTGTTGCCAAGACAAAGTCAGAGCACATAGACAGAATTGGCGAGAAACTAGTTCGCCTTCCTTCGGGAATCCGTGCATTCTGATCTCCCGCCAAGGCTGTCCAAGGGAATTTCTCTAAGCCATCACTACCATCTCTGCACATGGAGGACGACTCACTGGCCCAAGCAGCAAAAGACAAAGCCGACCTTTTAGGCTCCCTTTTTGCGTCCAACTCGACTCTTGATGACGGGTGGAAAACACCGCCGACCATCACGCAGTGTGAGTGCTCCATGCCCGATGTGCTGTTCTCACAGCGCTTGGTTCGAAGAGCACTCCTCTCCCTGGACATCCAGAAGTTGAGTGGGCCTGATGGGATCTCCCCAATTGTGCTGAGGACGTGTGATCCAGAGTTGGCACCGGTCCTAACGCGTCTTTTCCGGTATTCCTACTCCCAAGGGGTAGTCCCAAATTCATGGAAGACAGCTTTTGTCCACCCGATCTCTAAAAAAGGCGACCGCTCAGACCCGTTCAACTAACTACAGGCCTATCGCCATCACCTCCTTGTTCTCCAAAATAATGGAATCCATTATTAACCGCCAGCTCATGCGGTACCTTGAGGATCACCAGCTGATTAGTGACCGCCAGTACGGTTTTAGTCGGGGTCGATCAGCTGATGATCTTCTGGTCTACCTGATCCATAGATGGGCAGAGTCCAAAGGGGAGGCGTTGGCCGTTAGTTTGGACATTGCGAAGGCCTTCGATCGGGTTTGGTACAAACCGCTTCTTTCGAAGCTCCCTTCCTATGGGCTTCCCGAGAAATTGTGCAATTGGATCACCAGCTTCCTCGTAGATCGGAGCATCAAGGTCGTTGTAGAAGGTGCATGCTCCGACTACAAGCCTATTAACGCTGGTGTTCCAAAGATGTGTGCAATCACCAACGCTGTTTCTTCTGCATATCAATGATATGTTGGTAACTGGTAACATTCATGGCTATGCGGATGACAGCAATGGTGATGCTCTATACACCGCCCGTGCCAATATTTCTCGGGAAAACGTCGCCGAGTACCGGAACAAGCTTGTGTCTGAAGTCGAGTCTTTGCTGAACAAAGTCTCAGATTGGGGGCGACTAAATCTAGTCCAGTTTAATACTCAGAAGACACAAGTTTGCGCATTTACCGCTAAAAAGAACTCCTTTGTCGTATCTCCTCAGTTTCAAGGCACTCCCTTTGTTGCCTCAGTCAGTATCGAAATCATCGGCGTCGATATATCGAGTGACGTGCAGTTTCGTGGTCACTTGGAAGAGAAGGCCAAATTGGCCTCTAAAAAGCTTGGCGTGCTCAGCAGAGCGAGACAGTATTTCATGCCGGCACACCGCCTGCAACTTTACAAGGCGCAGATTCGGCCTCACATGGAATACTGTTCCCATCTCTGGGCAGGGGCTCCCCAGTGCCAGCTCCTTCCACTTGACCGCATCCACCGCAGAGCGGCTCGAATCTTCGACGAACGAGTCCTTTCCGATCGGCTTGATTCATTGGAACTGCGAAGAAATGTTGCATCCCTTTGCATTTTCTTTCGCATTTATTACGACGAGTGCTCTGAGGAATTGTTTGGATTAATTCCAGCCGCCAAATTTCATGAACGCACATCGCGGCAAAACTCCCGATACCATCCACACCATCTGGATGATTGGCGGTCCACCAATGTGCGATTTAGAAGATGTTTTCTTCCTCGCACGACTTTCTTGTGGAATACATTACCTTCAGTGATTTCTCTCTCCTTTTTAAAAGGCCGGCAACGCATCTGCAATTCCCTGGGATCCCCTGGTGTTGCAGTTGTTCATGGGCGGCGGTAGTCACTTACCATCAAGTGTGACGCATGCATTTTTCCCCCTCTCCTATAAAAAAAAATTAATAAAGAACTGTCCAAGTGCTAAAAATTCTTTGATTCAAATAATTCTATTAGAATTGTGCTAATAGTGATTTGTTAACTTCATCAAAAAAAATATGAGTATTCACGACCTTTTCTTTATTTATTTGGAATCATTACATTTTTTAACATTTTCAATAATAATTTATTATGAAACATGATTGAGGCACGATTCTTTAGAATAATTTTTCATCGGTCATCATCATCAAGAATCATGGGTCATTCAACTTGTTGCGACATATAATTTATTTTCATGAAGATATGAATATATTTTCTGAAGAGGATGCTCGGAACGAGGCGAAGTGGTAAAGAATAAGTAGAAAAGGCATCATAACTTAAACCAGGAAAAAAGAGGATGGAAAAGAAGAAGACATGGCTGCAGTGATTACAGATTCGACCGTACGAAGTGTTATTCACTCACAACTTATTACCGTTATATGTATTTTAATTTCACTAGTAGTTTTTCGAAAACAGAATACATTACTTATGAAGGATATAATATGGATCTATAACACAACACTGGTCAGGAATGTATACCAAACAACTTCTGTAATTATAATATACCCTATTCCTGGCTACGGTGGAGACCATATAATCGCGGTACAAGGGTTTGCAAAAATCTCCGTCGTAGGTTCGGTTGCAATCTATAATGAATTGATTTGTCAACATAGCGCTTGGCTTAGCGACATCAATAGTTTCTGCCAACAAATATGTCTTAAGATGAAAAAAGACAATACAAAAATCAAGCATAATGTTAAGAATACAACGCTTGAAGTTGTTGATGAGTTTATTTTCCTCAAAATCTTAAATCAAGAATGCCAGTGATGACATTTGGATCTGAACGTGGATATTCCCTGTAGGCCATGTGAGGAAGCTCAAGGTCACCCAGCGGGCTATTATATGATAATATCAAAACTAGATCAAGGAGTATCTGACAAAGCTCATTGGATAAGTAGCTGAAGTGACCGTGTAACTCAACGAACCGACAACTTCATACCCAACGAATGGCAGATTCATACTTGCAAAGGGAGTTTAGGGTCTCCTCTCCCTCACCCCAGTTGATGGAATGACAACCTGGTAAGGGAAAAAGAAATTAGATGGATGCTGGTGGTTTAGAACCAAGCTTAATAATATTACTTGGGGAAGGCCTACGTTTAGCATGCTGAAAAAGAACACCCAGGGTTGACTGGGTGAGGACTCTTAAAGACATTACGTCCACCTTTTGTAACCCATAAGTTAAGTGTAAACAATAAAGTGTAAATACAAAAATAAATAAACTGTAAATACAGGCCCCGTGTAGTGGCGGGTAAGAATACCTAATATCCCATATCTTCCCGTGGGTATCGTAAGAGGCGACATAGGGGAAACTGAGGCAGAAGGAGGGGCAGCAGCGTCTTTCTGATAACAGCTAAAAACAATAAAAATCTGCGGTTTCCAACCCGTTTACCAAGCGTGGCAACTAAAGCAATATAACCCCCATGATGAGAGTTACAAAACGACGGTCCCTATTCCCCCGACGGCCACGCTATTCCTGCCTACGGTGGCGACCATGGTAACAGCGAGGCAGCCGGCGCTAAAATCTCTGGTGGAGGTTCGTTTGCTACTTAGGTAGACGACTCGACATGGCAACATATAACGATCGCACCCTGAGGACTGACGAGAAGATCCTGGAGCGAGAAGAAGAGACAAGTTCTGTTGGGATGTTATAGGATTATCTGAGATCCGAAAAGAGTAAGGAGGACACAGTAATCCTTAAACTCCGCAACTCGTTATACCACCGGGATGGTGAATATCTATGCCATGGAGGTGTCGGATTTATCGTTCACAAGTCTCTCGTTAACAACCTTGTAAAGATTGGGAGTGTGTCGACGAGGGTTGCGTACCTTATATCAGAATCACCAAACAGTATTCGCTGAAGGTCATACAGGTTCAGGCATTAACCTCGGCACATTCCAATGAGTAGGCGGAAGAAACGTATGAGGATATCTCTGGAGCCATGCGTTCTTCTAAAACTTACTATACGGTGTAAATATGAATGACAAGCTTGAAGAAACTGTCCATTCGGGCGGAGATAAGTTCTGCAAGACACCTCAATGCAAAAGAACAAAAAGTTTCCGATCACACTTATAATCATGAGATTACGAGTGTGATCGGAAAGTTTTTGTGTTCTTCTTCATGGCTGTTTAATGGAAAATGAAGTTGCAGACTTCAGCAGAATTGACCTTGACAGCATACAGGCAACTGAACAGACAGATCTCCAAATGCATGCGGAGGGACTTACGCAACTTTAATACAGCTGGTATTGAAGAAGCGAACGAGCAGAACCAGGGCTCCAAAGTCTTTGCCATAGATCTGTCTGCCAGAAAGAGCCAAATGTCGAAGCTGAGGACCGAATGTGGCAACATCGTTTCCGGGATACCTGAGATTTTGAGTGAGATTTAAAGGTACTATAGGCAGCTGTAACGTCATTGTTGGAGCCAAACGCAAGTGTGAGATGATCCAAGAGCAAGTTTTCATCATCATCATCGTTACAGCCTTTCATAAGTCCACTGCTGAACATATGCCTCCCCCAAGGAATGCCACAAAGCACGGTCCTGAGCCACCTGCATCCATCGACTTCCTGCATGTCTTACCAGGTCGTCACTCCATCTCGTGGGGGGACACCCTACACTTCGCCTACCGGTACGCAGCTGCCACTCGAAAACCTTTCTTCCCCATCGGTTGTCGGTTCTTCGAGTTATATGGCCGGCTCACTGTCATTTCAGCTTACTAATCCGTTGGGTTATGTCGGTTACACTGGTTCTACTGCGGATATCCTCATTTCTAAGTTTATCATGCGGAGAAACCCCAAGCATAGCCCTCTCCATAGCTCGCTGAGCGACCTTGAGCTTCCTCATATGGCCAGCAGTGAAGGACCACGTCTCAGATCCGTAAGTCATCACTGGCAAAACGCACTGGTTGTACAGTTTCGTTTTCGGGTTTTGAGGTATGTCTAACGAGAAGATGTGTAGTATTTTCCCGAACGCTGCCCAGCCGAGTTGAATCCGTTGATTGACCTCTCGGTCGAAGCTGGACTTACCTAGTCGGACTATTTGTCCCAGATAAACATACTTGTCAACAACTTCGAGCTTAGAGTTCCCAACAACTACCGGCATAGGTGTGACATGGACGTTAAACATGATCTTTGTCCATGTTCATCTTAAGACATATCCGTTGGGAGACACTATTGAGGTCATTGAGCATAGTGCTTAGGTCCTCCAGCGATTCTGCCATAAGGACTATATCGTCGGCAAATCAAAGGGGAGTGATGTACTGGCCATTGATGTTAATACCGTATCCTTTCCAGTCCAGTAACTTGAAAACGTCTTCTAATGCAGCGGTGAAGAGTTTCGGGGATATAACGTCACCCTGTCTTACACCTCTCTGCAGTTGGATAGGTTTCGTACTCTGATTCTGTACTCGGATAGCCATCGTAGCTCTACTGTATAAACACTTCAGCACTTCGATATACCGATAGTTAACTTGGCACCGCTGAAAGGACTGCAGCACCGCCCAAATTTCGACGGAATCAAAGGCTTTCTCATAGTCCACATACGCAAGGCAATGTGGCAGATTGTACTCCTCTGTCTTCTGTACAATTTGCCGAAGCGTGTGTATGTGGTCCATGGTACTAAAGCCTTTTAGGAAACCGGCTTGTTCGGGAGGATGGAAAACGTCAAGTCTGCGTGCGAGACGATTCGTAATGACTCTAAAAAACAGCACGTAGACGCGGCTCAGAAGGGAAATCGGTCTGTAGTTCTTAAAGAGAGTGTTGTCGCCTTTCTTGAAGAACAAGACCACCACACTTCTGCTCCACGCCTCCGGAGTAGTGCCACTTGCCAGAGCAAATCTTATCCGACACTATTCCGATGATATCGTTGACATCAGTCTGAGCGGAATAATGATTGCACTACAGCAAGTCTAAACGGCAAGTCCCCGGGCGAGGATGGAACTATAGAGTTGCTTCTGAAAGCGGGTAGAAAAATGGAAATCGAAGTCATTCCAAAGCTCTTTAATTCCGTCCTCTATGGTGGCACTACTCCGGAAGCGTGGAGGAGAAATGCGGTCCTGTTCTTTAAGAAAGGGTCTTTTTGAAGAACAAGACCAGGTTGTCACCAAGTTGTTCTTCGATGTCTTGACTAACTGCAGATAGATTTCCCTTCTAAGCCGCGTCTACGTGCTGTTTTCGAGAGTCATCACGAATCATTTCGTACCCAGAATCGACGACTTTCAGCCTCCCTAACAAGCCAGTTTCCGAAAAGATTTTAGTACCACAGAACTACATCCTTCGGCAAATTGTACAGTAGGCCAAAGAGTACAATCTGCCACTTTATCTGGCGTATGTGGACTATGAGAAAGCCTTTGATTTTTGACGGAATTTGGGCGGTGCTGCAATCCCCTCAGCGGTGCCAAGTTGACTGTCGGTATATCGAAGTGCTGAAATGCTTGTACAGTAGGGCTAGGTTATACGAGTGCAGAACCAGAGTATGAAATCTATCCAACTGCAGATAGATGTAAGACAGGGTGACGTAATATCCGTGAAACTCTGCATTGGAAGAATTTTTTAAGCTACTGGACCGGAAACAATACGGTACTAATGTCAATGGTGGGTACATCACCTTCCATTTACCGACGATATAGCACTTATTGCAGAATCGCTGGAGTACATAAGCACTATGCTTAATGACCTCAATAGTGTCTCCCAACAGATAGGTCTTAAGATGAACATGGACAAAACAAAATTCGTGTGTAACTTTCATGTCACACATACGCCGGTAGATGTTGGAAGCACTAAGCTCGAAGTTGTTGACGGGTATGTTTACCTGGGATAAATAGTCCGACTAGGTAATTCCAACTTCGACCGAGAGGTTAGTCGACTGATTCAACTCGCCACAACTCAGGCATACCTCGAATCCTCAATAAAATATTGTACAACCAGTGGGTGTTGTCAGTGATGACCTATGAATCTGAGACATGGTCCTTCATTGCTGGCTCTAAGAGGAAGCTCTAGGTCGCTCAGCAAGCTATGGAGATAATTATGCACGGAGTTTCTCTGCGTAACTTAAAAACGAGGAGATCCATACTAGAACTAGAGTAACCGACATAGCCCAACAGATAAGTATGCTGAAGAGGCAATGGGCCGGCTATATAGCGAAAGTACCGACAACCGATGGGGAAGATTTATTATATTTTTTATATAACATGGTATGCAATTAAAATATTATTATTATTACTAAAAAAGGAAAGAGTGGCAGCCTCGTACCAGCAGTTGAAGTTTATGGCGTCCCCCCACTAGATGGAGTAACAAACTGGTAAGACATACAGTTGGATGCAGGTGGCGTGCTTTGTGGCATAACTTGGGGGAGGCCTATGTTCAGCAGTAGACTTATGAAGGGCTGTAATTATAATGATGATGACATAAATAAATAATTTGAGGGCTTATGCTCAACCGAGCCATTAGCGGCAGTGCATTTATATGCGTACGGATAACTTTACTAACGGGCCGTCTTATGTGAACCCCTGGACTTATATTTTAAGTTGAGTTTGTTGAATTGGGTGTTAACAGGTCTAGGCAAGCAAGTGAAGAGTGTGTACGCAATATACAGAAGTGTGTGTGGCGACCGTCTGCAAACGTAATGCAACTCATCCGTTATTTTGCCAGTGTTTGTTTCTCTACGTATTTGTATCTGCGGACACTCTATTCTATATTAGGTATCAGAGTATAGGAGGCTGCATTTACCAACAGTGGTTTTAGATATGTGTAGCTTTCAAAGTTTTTTTATATAGAAGTGAGTATGTCTAACAAGCACACAGTACACCCTGATAGCAAGTGGGTTGGACTGAGGTGAGTGAGTTAAGTAGATTGAGGTCCATAGATGTAAGTGCATCTATCACCTAAGAAGCGAAAAGAAAATGCATTGTCACACCCGAGGAGGAAGATGGATTGCCTTATTTTCAGTAAAAAAGGTCTCCGGTTCTCAACACTCATCAAAGCAAAGCACAACAGCATTGTTCTTCCTTTTATGTTGCTATTCTGTAAGGGTCTAATACTTCTCAGGTAAATTCCCCTATTACAGCTGCAGTATGTGTCTATAATGTTTAACTCTTAATATAGGGTCGAGACATTTTATTTAAATATCTACGATATGATTGTTGTATAATCGCAGAGAAGTTTACCAGCCATAACCTACCAGAATCTACAGTTTGGTTTACGTTTTCATCGCAAGTGCAGCACGGGGATGATGCCCATTTATATTTATACAGGTAAGCATTGTTACCGCCATGACCAGTAAACAGATGTGTGACTAAATTATTCATTTTTATATTTTTTATTACTTTATAAGCTAATAAAACATTGGGAAAGAAAGTCTTGGTTATTGTGCTGGTTGTCGATTCTTCATATTTTCTTTGCCAAATTTGTAGGGTTGCGTTTCTAGTGAAGCGCTTTGCATACGACAGTGGGAATTTATCAAATTCCGGTCTTTGCTTGCTTCTAGTAGCAGCTCGTTTGGCTAGTTCGTCTGCTCTTTCGTTGCCCTGAATTTCACAGTGGGCCTTAATCCAGTACAGTAAGATTTTCTTTTGGTTGTCTTCAATGTCTTTTATCATGTCACGAAATTTAAAAGCAATTGAGTTCAATGAGCTTGGATCACATATGCTTATAACAGCTGATCTTGAATCAGTAAAGATATTTGCTCCTTGGTAATCTCTGTCAGCAACGTACTTTACAGCTTTTAAAATTGCAATCATCTCTGCTTCGAAGACACTACAATAGCTTTCTAGTTTGAAGGCGCCTACCTTTGTGTCGATTTTACTCCCATCAGTGAAGATTTTGACCCAGTCGTTACTTACGTCATCAATTTCCTTCTGTTCACTTACTAGGCCAAAACTGCGCTGCGACCTCTCGCATGGATGGGGCAGATCGTAAGGGCTTATTAGTTTTTCTAGTTGTCTTCCAGGTAAGAAATCGACGGGCTTTCCTTTCTTGATCTCGTATATGTTTGCGTTCTCTTTAGCCCTTAGTGCTAATGGTATTATTTGGGACAGAATAGTGCTGGAGATCAGGGAGTTAGTTCTATGCCCTTTGCAGATACGTATACCAAATATTTGGGTCATTCTATTAAGTATTTTTTCGATATACTTTTTTTCGGTTGTCTCCGCCCAACAGCTAGCAGCATATAGTATTGTCGGTTCGACCACAGCTGAATAGATGGTTTTTATGATTTCAGAATTTAATCCCCAATGGGCTTTTGCCGCCCTAGAAACCATTTTGTACCGCGATTCGGTAAAGGAAGATTTGAAGCTGAATGCAGCATGGGAATGACCATTGCAAAAGACATTCTAAACATTATAATCGAGGATAGCACTTGCCGACCTATCTTTATGACATTTGCTCTTCAAGCATTAAGAATTATAAGTAAGGAAAATGGAAGTACAATGGTAGAGTAAGCAAATGTTAGAGTACGGTACATGTAATGAATTCCAAAAAAGAAAAAAAAAAAGACTATTTATTTAGTACTTGTTAAATACACGTAATTTAATCAAAAATCTGTAACTACAAATAACAAGTGTTAAGAAAGTAGAAATGCTAGAGTAAGAAATCTTAAGTAATGTAAAGTTTTAAAATATTATTAATTTAGTTAGTAAATATAATGTGTATAAAGAGTATATTGTAAAATAAAAAGCGATAAAGAAAGGAAAAAAAATAATTAAAAAAAAAACCAGAAAAAAAGATAAAGAAAAAAAATATATACTTAAGGATATTCTAGAATAATCTACTTAAGTAAGGATACACAAAAATTAGATGTAAAAACAGAAATAACATAATAGAAAGAAATCCTAAGTAATGTAAAGCTTTAAGATTATTAACATAGTTAATAAAATTAATGTGTATAATGAAGAAAACATGTATGCAAAGCAGAAAAAAATATATACCTAGCAATTCTAGAATATATTAATGTAATTGTAACGTATGTCAGAAATTTTTGTAAGAATATTATACAACAGTAAGTGTACTGAGTGAAGTAATGTAGGATAAGAAGTATTGAGTAATATGTAGCTTAAAATTTAGAAATATAACAATAAGTGCACCAATGATAAACCAAACTGTAAGCAGTACGGAACAATAATAAAAAAAAATAAAAAAAAAACAGTATCATTAAAACAGTAGTTAAATGCTAGAAAGAAGGGTATTGCAGAAAAGTAGTAGTAGGCTAGATAAAAAAAAACCTACCAGAATCTGATGAAAAGCTAATGTGAATAGATCCTATACAGTGTTGAAGATACATTGCATATTATCTATACGCATCCTGATTAAAAAAAAATTGAAAGTTATGCGATTTATGAAATGTCAGATTTAAAAATAATACAGGATCTTATCTGCCACACTTGGTAGTCTTTGTAACTTTTAATGAGACTATAAAAGGAATTAATATATTTATGATAAGGAATTAATAAACGTATGGAACGATTGTTATTATTCAATGTTGAAACACTTACAACTATCTATCCTTATTTATATTTTGCAGAAATGAAAATTAAAATTTGCTGTTGCTAATACTATCCCTTCACTGTAAGTCTCACGTTGGAAACTCATTTAACCTTTTTGTCATTGACAAAACCTTCTACTGTGTTTCGAAGCGTTTATTCTGAAACGTCTATTACTATTTTCATTTTCGATTACTGCGACTAAGAGATAGCACATTGGCTAGTAATTGAACCGCGGACGTCTTTGATATATCGGCTCTTTTATCGGATTGGACGGACGCAATAACAGACCGTTGATTGCTTCCAAGTGGACGCAGGAGATTGATTATTTTCTCGTTACTCGTCCTGTGTTCCACGACATTGTTTTCTCTATACATTGTCAAGTAGTCATATTAATAGGCCAAATTAACCTGTTTTATATATTTTATAGAACTTTTAATCATATACGAGTGTTTATTTGTGTATGGGGATAAATAAATATATTAGATTATCCTTGAAATAAGAGTAATGATACATAGATAAATATAGAGAAAAGAGACTAAAACAATTAGGAATAGAAATAGGAACATGAAGGGATACACTTTGAATAAACACCATAATGGTAGAAGATATGAAAATAAAGAGATAAATAATAGAAGCAGGCGTTTCTTTGCGGAAATCCTATTAGATTAAAAATGTTAAAAATGTATTATGACTGTCTTACACAGTTTGAAGAACACCAGTTGCACGGAATTAAGGGAGGGCGGGAGGTGCTCTTCAAACTAGGTAAGACATATTATTTTATTTTATCACGCGAATTTTAGCCAATTAACTTTTAACACAATGATTTCTTATGTTTACAAGAACAATACACTAAAAGTAAACAAGTTTTATGAATTTTAGCGCGTACATTATCTTATTTTATATTCTTGACGCTTCGAGCACTTTATTCACAGACTTTTGAGTGGGAAGTCTGCATACTGTGAACATGTACGGGATCGCCCCCTTCAGATTTGGTAGACCACAAATCCTCACTAAAGAACACCGATTCCTTCCAAGGACGATTAGCAATGCTATTGTAATCAAAAAACATCCTTACTTCAATAGAGAAGATGGCTGGGTGCAAACATCTGTTTCGGATTCAAATAAAACTAGTTGGGGGACAGTTTCCATCCAAATTGACTTCATTAGATTTTATTTTATTTTGATTGTATTTAATCTTTTTTTTTATAGGATCGGGTGACAAACGAGCACACAGTCCACCTGATGGTAAGTGGTTACTGTGACCCATAGACATCTGCATCTATCCTCAATAAAGACTTAAGATGCAAATGCGTTGTCACCCGTGAGGACTAAGATGGAATGCCTCATTGCCAGTAAAAAAGATCTCCGGTTCTCTACACTCACCATACGAAACACAGCAGCGTTAAGCTGCTATTTTACGCTGGTTTTCTGTGAAAGCGTGGTCCTTCCCCGGTCGAGCCGACCCATTCGTGCTACAATCATAATATAGCTGCAGCATGGCTCTACCACGTATAATCTAATCTAATAATCTAATAATCTAATTTAATTAAGACATTATTTGATTTCGATTATTTTTATTTAATTTTTTGTTTGATTTTATTTAATTGTATATATTTTGACATTACTATTATTTGTTTATTATTTTTATTTTGATTTTATTGTGATTTCATTTCAGGTAAAGATTTGATTTTAGTTTGGATTTAATTTAATTTATTTTATTTAATGGTCTCAATTACTATCCTAATCTAAGTCATACTTAACTTATTTGACATCTGAAATAAAGAATGTGGGGTATCTATATATTTTTCTCATCTGGTTGTGCTGTATATATTATAATGTGTAAATGAAAATGATAAATATACATAAGTATCAATAAAATAAGATACATTCATCAAAAATAAATAAATAAATCAAAACCCAACCAGATGGAAGCCCTAGGCAGGGAAGACCAAACGGCCGAGGGTTAGGAGGAGAGGGAAAGAAACAGGCGGACGATGCGGTCGGTATCGAGGAACACCACCTTCTGCATTTGAGCACGGAGCAGTCCGTCAAGGAGTCCCAGTCGCCACAGATGACCTAAGAGGATAACTGGGATTAGCCCGTTTGCAGAAACGACCACAGGACTAATTCGGCAGGATACCCCACATGTCGGTCACCTCATGAACCAGGTCCAGATATTTTGTTCGCTTATCTGTTTCGGATTTCACGAGGTTCTCGTCATAAAGAAAGATAATGTCGACCAAAAATATCGTTGACTGTGCCCGGTCCATCAGCACAATATCAGGCTTATTTGCAAGAATAGTCCTGTCTATGATGATGGCCTGGTCCCATTAGAGCCTAGCACAGTCATTTTTGAGCACGGCTTCCGACAAGTACTTATAATATAGCAGATTCCGATCCACGATACCGTATTTCAGAGCGAGCTCCTGGTGTAGAATCCTGGCTACTAGGTTGGTCTGTGCAAATACTCAGAGTTAGCAAGCGCCGAACTACCGGTGATGACATGCCTAAGTGACTCAACGGGATGATGGATTTAGGATGTATTTCATGTATCGCACAGATATAACCCTCGGTTCCATCAATAATAAATTTATATCATTGTTTAACTCATATGATCTTTTTAATTTATTTTTAGAGCCAACGCGTATTGCTCAATCTAGTGCAACATATGTTCATCTCCGTGACATGCAACAACTGCCGGTGTCGCTCCAGTAACGGCCACGCCTCACTGCCGTACGTAAAGACAGGCCTTATGATGGTCTTATAGATCTGTCCCTTCAGCTTGACCGGCATTTTGGGGTCACAAATGACACCCGTCACCTCGCGCCATTTCGCCCAAGCCGCTGATATACGGGTCTTGATGTCGCGATCGATGTCACCTAGGCTTCTAATAAAACTAAAATGACATGGAGTATAATTAATAGCGAAACTGGTAAGATCAACTCTCGCAATTCAAACTACCAGCTAAGTGTTAACAACAAATTAATTGAATCAGATCAGGACGTAGCAATGGTTTTTGAGAAATATTTTACTGATATTCCGATCTTGACCACTAAGTCACTGAATTCTTCTCCTGCCGTCGCCGAATCATTACTTAAACAAAATGTAAATGTGTGTACAAAGAATTTTACATTTCATAAAGTGTCATCAAAAGATATTGTAAAATATTTTAAAACTATTGATGTTAAGAAATGGTTATTGAGAAATTTTTACGGGGATAGTGCACGCAATTGAGGGAGGGCGGGAGGTGCTCTTCGTACTAGGTAAGACACATCATTTTATTTTATAACGCGGATATTTGCGAAGTAAATTTTTGTAAAAGCTTTAACATAATGGATTTCCGCAAAGGAACGCCTGATTCTATTAATTATAAATATTTAACTGATATTCCGATGTTAACCACTAAGTCACTGAATTCTTCTCCTGCCGTCGCCGAATCATTACTTAAACAAAATGTAAATGCGTGTACAAAGAATTTTACATTTCATAAAGTATCATTGTTACGGCCTACGGCTGCTCCCACAACGGTTCAATCCTCTGGGGCCCATTCAGCAGAAGACTTCACGAGCAGACGTAGGTCGGGCCTCAATATGGCCGCGTGGAATTTCCTATCACAATAAACTATATGGGAGAAAGCTAGAAACACATAGTACTTACCATTATCCGAAGCTAACTTCGTACTAAGGCTTGGGCAGGCCGTGAATGTATGTAATAGTGGATGGCGAGTAGTGTACAGTGAGGTGTGAATGGGTGGGGCCTTGGCAAGCATAGGCGACCAGCAGCGGCCGAGTTCCAGGCTGCTACAAAATGCTGCATCGCTTCAGACTGCTTCAGCGCCGGACCACTTCTTTCTTCACTGTCACTGATTCAGTCTCTTAGCTTCATTGTAAATTTAACTAACTTCAATTCGCCTATTCCACACTCATCGCAGAATCGAACATGTCGGATATCCGACACGGCAAGGACAGTAGAACAAAATTCAACATTGAATGTCCGGATTCACTTACCACAAATTATAAATTCGGCACCAGAATAACACGTCACGCCAGAGTCAAAATACGCCTCGTTGACACGCAAATTAATCTAACTAGGCAACCTAAACACAAAAGGCACTAACGCGACGATTCAATTATAAAGATATCTTCGTCTAGCTATCTAGATCCACGACGGGGCCGCGAATTTACGTAAGAGGCCTGACGGCCCTCGTGGCCGGCGGGGCATCGACCCCTCCACCACGCTTCGAGCGATAGACTGCCCCCCGCGTCGAGCGACACCTCGGCGTTTATCTCACCTACATACCAAATCAGGTGAGGCAATAGCTTGAACGCCATTGGAGGGCGTACAAATTACCTTTTTCGGCCTAAACAATCATCAAAAGATATTGCAAAATATTTTAAAACTATTGATGTTAATAAAACTGCGGATCTGTGGGGGATTTCCGTTAAAGTTATTGCGTCTATAATATATAGGATATATTAATAGGAGGAAGGCGAACTAGTTTCTCGCCAATTCTGCCTATATGCTCTGACTTTGCCTTGGCAATAACTCTTTTGAAAGACCTGGATTCTGCCCATCTCCTGATTTGTATCCCTTTGTCGCCTATTAAGTCACCCACGGGATGATATGGAGTAGTGGATATTGTAACACCGCCACTACATGGTAACTGATAAAATATAGAACACCAATAATTGTTCCTTTCAGCACAAATATCGTGCTGCAGTGTGGCTCTACCACGTAGAAAAACTGGATAAAGGAATGTTACTGTTTCAAGTTATTAAACTAGAATTTCGTCTAAATAAATACCATGTTTCTCTCACGTTCGTCGTTTACGTTCGTTATCTATTCTTTCCACCCTTAAGGGTTTATTTTTTTTAAATTTATATGGGACTGTCTCTGAAGTATAAAAATAATTACTTAAGTCGGTTTAACTCTTTCTAAAAAATCGATCAACATGCATTGAAGAAATTTACGTGGTAGAGCTATGCTGCAGCTATATTAGTATAGTTGTAGCACGAATGGGTCGGCTCGACCGGGGAAGGACCACGCTCTCACAGAACACCAGCGTAAAATAGCAGCTTAACGATGCTGTGTTTCGTATGGTGAGTGTAGAGAACCGGAGACCCTTTATACTGGAAAAGACGCATTCCATCTTAGTCCTCACGGCTGACAACGCATCTGAATTTTAATTCGTAAACGAAGATGACCTGGCAACATACAACGCACGCACCCTGAGGACTGACGAGAAGATTGTGGAGCTGGAAGAAGAGATAGACAAGTTACGCTGGCATATTATAGGATTATCCGAAGTCCGAAGAGAGGGGGAGGACACGGTAATCCTTGAATCCGGCAACTTGCTCTATCACCGGGAGGGCGACCATCTGTCCCAAGGAGGTGTCGGATTTATCGTCCACAAGTCTCTCGTTAACAACGTTGTAAAGATTGAGAGTGTGTCGACGAGGGTTGCGTACCTTATACTCAGAATCACCAAACGGTATTCGCTGAAGGTCATACAGGTTTACGCACCAACCTCGGCACACCCCGATCAGGAGGTGGAGGAAATGTATGAGGATATCTCTAGAGCCATGCATTCCTCCAAAACCCAATATACGGTGTTAATGGGAGACTTCAATGCAAAACTAGGCACAAGAGAGAACGGTGAGCTGAAAGTGGGGAAATTTGGAATAGGGCAACGGAACCCAAGGGGCCAGCAGTTGGCCGACTTCATGGAGAAAGAGGGACTCTTTATGATGAACTCTTTCTTCCAGAAGCGGCCCCACAGGAAGTGGACCTGGTCGAGCCCCGACGGTTCGACAAAAAATGAGATTGACTTCATTATGACGACCAGACGACAACTGTTCAGTGATGTCTCAGTGATCGCGAGGGTGAAAACCGGCAGCGATCACCGAATGGTTAGAGGCACACTGAACCTAAACGTTAAGTTGGAGAGGTCTCGTCTAATGAAGTCAACGCTCCGTCCCCCTCGTGCTCTAATCCAAAGTCCCGAAACCTTTCAGCTCGAGTTGCAAAACCGTTTTCAGTGCCTAGAAGACTGCAATGAAGTGGACGATTTGAATGACAAGCTCGTGGAAACTGTCCATGCGGTCGGAGCTAAGTTCTGCAAGACCCGCCGCAGAAGAACACAAAAACTCTCCGATCACACTCTTAATCTCATGGCTGTTAGACGGGAGATGAAGCTACATTCTTCAACAGATTTGACAGCATACAGGCAACTGAACAGACAGATCTCCAAATGCATGCGGCGGGACTTACGCAACTTCAATACAGCTCGTATTGAAGAAGCGATCGAGCGGAACCAAGGCTCCAAAGTCTTTGCCAGAGATCTGTCTGCCAGAAAGAGCCAACTGTCAAAGCTGAAGACCGAATGTGGCAGCATCGTTTCCGGGGCACCTGAGATTTTGAGTGAGATTGAGAGGTTCTATGGGCAGCTGTACACGTCATCGTTGGAGCCACACGCAAGTGTGAGTAACGATCCAAGAGCGAGTCTTATCCGACATTATTCCGATGATATCCCGGACGTCAGTCTGAGCGAGATTAGAATGGCTCTCCAGCACCTTAAAAACGGCAAGGCCCCAGGCCAGGATGGAATTACAGCGGAGCTTCTGAAAGCGGGTGGAAAACCGGTACTTGAAGTCCTTCAGAAGCTCTTTAATTCCGTCCTCCATGGTGGCATTACACCGGAGGCGTGGAGCAGAAGTGCGGTGGTCTTGTTCTTCAAGAAAGGCGACAACGCTCTCTTGAAGAACTACAGACCGATTTCCCTTCTGAGCCGCGTCTACGTGCTGTTTTCGAGAGTCATTACGAATCGTCTCGCGCGCAGACTTGACGACTTCCAGCCTCCCGAACAAGCCGGTTTCCGAAAAGGCTTTAGCACCTTAGACCACATACATACCCTTCGGCAAATTGTACAGAAGTCCGAGGAGTACAATTTGCCACTATGTCTGGCGTATGTGGACTATGAGAAAGCCTTTGATTCCGTCGAAATTTGGGCGGTGCTGCAGTCCCTTCAGCGATGCCAAGTTGACTGTCGGTATATCGAAGTGTTGAAGTGCTTGTACAGTAGGGCTACGATGGCTATCCGAGTACAGAACCAGAGTACGAAACCTATCCAATTGCAGAGAGGTGTAAGACAGGGTGACGTCATATCCCCGAAACTCTTCACCGCTGCATTGGAAGATGTTTTCAAGCTTCTGGACTGGAAAGGATACGGTATCAACATCAATGGCGAGTACATCACTCACCTTCGATTTGCCGACGATATAGTCCTTATGGCAGAATCGCTGGAGGACCTAAGCACTATGCTCAATGACCTCAATAGTGTTTCCCAACGGATAGGTCTTAAGATGAACATGGACAAAACAAAGATCATGTTTAATGTCCATGTCACACCTATGCCGGTAGTTGTTGGGAACACTAAGCTCGAAGTTGTTGACGAGTATGTTTACCTGGGACAAATAGTCCGACTAGGTAAGTCCAACTTCGACCGAGAGGTCAATCGACGGATTCAACTCGGTTGGGCAGCGTTCGGGAAATTACGGCACATCTTCTCGTCAGGTATACCTCAAAACTTGAAAACGAGACTGTACACCCAGTGTTTTGCCAGTGATGACATACGGAACTGAGACGTGGTCCTTCACTGCTGGCCGGATGAGGAAGCTCAAGGTCGCTCAGCGAGCTATGGAGAGGGCTATGCTCGGAGTTTCTCTGCGTGATAAACTCAGAAATGAGGATATCCGCAGTAGAACCAGAGTGACCGACATAGCCCAACGGATTAGTAAGCTGAAGTGGCAATGGGCCGGCCATATAGCTCGAAGAACCGACAACCGATGGGGAAGAAAGGTTCTCGAGTGGCAGCCTCGTACCGGCAGGCGAAGTGTAGGGCGTCCCCCCACTAGATGGAGTGACGACCTGGTAAGATTTGCAGGAAGTCGATGGATGCAGGTGGCTCGGGACCGTGCTTTGTGGCATTCTTTGGGGGAGGCCTATGTTCAGCAGTGGACTTGTGAAGGGCTGTAATGATGAATGATGAAACGAAGATGGATGTAGATGTCTATGGGCCACAGCAACCACTTACCATCAGGTGGACTGGGTCCCCTTTTTTCACCTTTATCCTATAAAAAAAGTAAAAGTTTCATTAACTCGGTTGAAAGTTACTTTTAATCGAAAACTATATAAACAAAAGCCGGCAACGCATCCGCAATTCCCCTGGTGTTGCGGTTGTTCATGGGCGGCGGTAGTCACTTACCATCAGGTGAGCCGCATGCTCGTTTGCCTCCTATTCTATAAAAAGAAACAGTGAAATATTTTACTAAAAAGTTGTGTAAATTTGCGGCTCAGTAGGGAAGTAGCTTAGCATTCGCTTGCGAAGCTCCAGGGCCGCGACTTTGCATCCGGCGCAGAGCATGTGTGTGTATGGCCATAGAATACTTAATATTACAAAGTAGATAAAGCTTGCAAATAATTCTACATCTGGATGCCTGTCCGTATGCAATTTATGTTTGTGCTTCCACCATACAGGAGAAAGTTCTTGTGTGTCCTTTTGTAAAAGGAAAAAACAAGATAAAGAAACTAATAAAAGCTTAAAACATAGACTGCAAAATATATATTATTCCATATGCCTAAATCAGTATTGCAAAAACCGGCAAACATTAATGTGAAAATATTGTTGGTTGAGCGGACCGTCCGTCCGCCGCCAGCCAAAGCTCATAAATAAACAGAAAACTGGATGCTCTGTCGAAAAGTTTTATAAAAAACTCGCAAACGTAAAATTTACAACTGGAGAATTCAGACGCGTTTTAATTAACTGAAACGGTGGAGCGCCGCCGAAACAATGTAATATGTCGAAGACTAATATAATTATTGAACTGCTCTCCAACTAAGTACAATATCTGTGTACTTATCACATCATTAATATTCTTAAAAGTTTTTTTTTTTAAAGAAGAATTCGATGACAAGCCTAATACAAGTATAGTATTTGAAATGTAGCTTATAAAATAAAGTATTGAAACATACCAATTATATTGTTGTACGGTTATATTCAAATCTAAATTCAGTTTTCATTACAGCCTATAAAAGTCCACTCATGTAATTCGCAGACGGGTTAGCAACCGCAGTTTTTTTATTATTTGGAGTTGTTATCAAGAAGATGCTGCTGCCCATCACCTGGTTTGATTTATTGCTGTCGTACGGCACCCACGAGACGATACTCCAGTCGTGAATATTCTTACACCGCCACATGGTCCCCACATAAACCCGAAAATATTAAGCAATTTTAAAAATATTACTTAGCTCACCAATTTGATACTGTAACAACGGGCTAAGTTTTGAGAGTTTCTTCACTTACCGACCAGCTAATGCTGACTGCATTAGCTTCAGTAGATTCATCGTTGCTGGCAGGTATCATGGTCGTGTTCATTGTATTTTATTATTTCGTTCATCCACTAGAACATTGACGTAACTACCAAAAAGATAATATTCACGTTTTGATGTCACAAGTTCCCGTAGCTCAAGTTCTCTTTATAGAAAAAAACGACAGAATTCTTCTTACAGAAGTATTCGTTAGAGGGCTTGAATGTCGTTTGGGAATTGGCTCCATGTTTGCATAGCTACGGAGAAATATCGGCGGATTTGACAATCTTGCGGGGAATCCTATAAAGTCCGAACGTGTTGGGAGCTACAGCGACGTATGACGTGATATAGCGACGTAGTATAAGGTATGACAATCAATTTCAACATTATTGGTACCACAATAACGCATTAAACAATTATGTCATTGTGCCAAAAAAACTGCAATGAATTATCTTGTTATATATGACAAGTTCATAATAATATTTCTCTACATAGCGTAATTAATATTCATCATCATCATCATTACAGCCCTTCACAAGTCCACTGCTGAACATAAGCCTCCCCCAAGGAATGCCACAAAGCACGGTCTCGAGCCACCTGCATCCATTGACTACCTGCGTGTCTTACCAGATCACTCCACCGAGTGCTACAGCGACGTAAATGTAATTTATGACAATCAATTTCAACATTATTGGTACCACAATAACGCATTAGACAATTATGTCATTGTGCCAAAAATACTGCAATGGATTATCTAGTAATATGTGACAAGTTCATAATAATATTTGTATACATAGCGTAATTCTACTGCTGTACATAGGCGTCCCCAAGGGATGCTACAAAGCAAGGTCTCGGGCCACTGCCACTGACTTTGACTTTCTGCATGTCTTACCAGGTCATCACTCCATCGAGTGCGGGACGCCCTGTACTTTACCTGCCGGTACTACGCTGCCACTCGAGAACCTTTCTTCTCCATCGTTTGTGGGTTCTTCGAGCTATAGCTCTATATATAGCCAGCCCATTGCTACTTCAACTTACTAATCCGTTAAGCTATGTCGGTTACTGAGTTCTACTGCGGATATCCTCGTTTTTAAGTCTATCGCGTAGAGGAACCCCGAGCATAGCTCTTTCCATAGCTCGCTGTGTGACCTTGAGCTTTCTCATATGGCCAGTGGTGAAGGACCACGTCTCAGATCCATAGGTCATCACTGGCAACACGCACTGGTTGAACAATCTTGTTTTGAGGTATGCCTGACGTAATGATGTGTCGTAATCTCCTGAACGATGTCCAGCCGAGTTGAATCCGTCGATTGACCTCTCGAAAGAAGTTGGACTTACCTAGTCGGAATATTTGTCCCAGGTAAACATATTCGTCAACAACTTAGTGCTCCTAACAACTACCGGCATAGGTGTGACGTGGACGTTTATTTATTATTGCATTCCTTAATCTAAAAGAATACAAAGGGCGGACTTAATGCCTTGAGGCATTCTCCACCAGTCAACCCATGGAGTTGTGAGAATTTGACATAGGTGTAGCAGTATAGAATAAAAGCAAAATAAAAATGATTATATACATTTTATAAATATATCCAATAAATAAACTATAGAAATATCTCCTATTTATACATGCACTTGTTACCGCACAATAGTTAATAAAATATGTTTTACTTACTCATTAAGTTAAGTAAGTAATTAAGTAAGTCACATAGAAACAGTATTATTTGTTAATTACGCACATACATACATAATAACATTCCGTACTTCTCCTTATACATCATTTTTATAATAATCATATAAGTATATAAAGTATATTCCTTCACAATAAAATTCAGATCTTGTAAACTGTAGACACACTACGAGTACAATAGATATATACAAACATGTACATACATACATAAACATACATATATATACATATCAACATACATATATAAATAGACATATAAATAACTATGAATAAACATATACGTCTAATAATATAAATGACAAGGATGATTCATGTAAGAAGTGTTGTCTTTAATAGATGATTACGCTTTTAATGCGAGTAGATGCTTACGTTACATATGACTTGTTTTGTGCTTTTGAGGACATTGAGGATAGTGCTCAGGTCCTCCAATTATTCTACCATAAGGCCTATATCGTCGGCAAATCGAAGCTGAGTGATGTACTCGTCATTGACCTTAATACCGTATCCTTTCTAGTCCAGTAGCTTGAAAACGTCTTTCAATGCAGCAGGAAGAGTTTCGGGGATATTACGTCACCCTGTCTTACACCTCTCTGCAGTTGGATAGGTTTCTTACTCTGATAGCCATCGTAGAACTACGTTATAAACACTTAAGCACTTCGATATACCGACAGTCAACTTAGCACCGCTGAAGGGACTGTAGTACTGTGAAGTGGTCGATTGTACTCTTCGATTTTCTGTATAATTTGACGACAGGTATGTATGTAGTTCTTCAAGAGAGCATTGTCGCCTTTCTTGAAGAACAAGACCACCGCACTTCTGCTCCAAGTCTATGGAGTAGTCCCAGCATGGAGGATCAAGCTGAAAAATCTGCTGAAGGACTTCAAGTACCGGTTTTCCACCCGCTTTCAGAAGCTAAACTGCAATTCTTTCCTCGCCCGGGGACTTGCCGTTGTTAAGGTACTGGAGAGCCATTCTAATCTCGTTCGGACTGACGTCCGGGTCATCATCGGAATTGCGTCGGATAAGACTTGCTCTTGGATAGTTAATCATATTTGCGTGTGGTTCCAAAGATGATGTGTACATCTGCCCATAGAACCTCTCAATCTGACCCAAAATCTCAGGTGTTCCGGAAACGATGCTGCCACACTCGGTCTTCAGCTTTGACAGTTGGCTGTTTCTGGCAGACAGATCTCTGGCAAAGACTTTGGAGCCCTGGTTTCGCCTAATTGCTTTTTCAATACGAGCAGTATTAAAGTTGCGTAAGACCCACCGTACGCATTTGGAGATCTGTCTGTTCAGTTGCCTGTATGCTACCAATTCTGCTGAATACTGCTGCTTCGTCTCTCGTTTAACAGCCATGAGATTAAGAGCGTGATTGGAGAGCTTTTTTGTTCTTCTGCGGCGGGTCTTACAGAATTTAGCTCCGACCGCATGGACAGTACGTGTCGTATTATCGTCAGTGGTGTGTCTTGCCTAGTGTAGTGGTGTTGGGAGTAGCGGTGTTGGGATTAGTGGTGACGGGGATAGTGCATGCAATTGAGGGAGGGCGGGAGGTGCTCTTCATACTAGGTAAGACACATCATTTTATTTTATAACGCGGATATTTGCGAAGTAAATTTTTCTAAAAGCTTACTTACTTACTTTTGCTTTATAAATTCGGCCAGATCTAGCCTCTTGGGTTCCGTTTCCCTATCCTGAATTTTCTTACTTTCAGCTCATCGTTCTATCTTCTGCCTAGTTTGCGTTCAGTTTCCCAATAACATCGTATAGTGTATTTTGGAGGAATGCATGGCTCTAGAGATATCCTCATATATTTCCTCCACCTCCTCATCGGGGTGTGCCAAGGTCGGTGCGTAAAGCTGTATGACCTTCAGCGAATACCGTTTGGTGATTCCGATAATAAAGTACGCTACTCTCGTCGACACATTCGGATTCGAGGATTACCGTGTCTTCCCCCTCTCTTCTGACCTCAGACTATACGTAAATCACACTAATTATTATTATTATAGTAATATATGAGTGATTACGTCAATTCCATTCATAGTAATTAATTGTTTTGTTTCTTTTAAATATTTGGTGCATCGTTTTAATTAAGACCATGACCAGTGTTATTGCGTATGTGGGATAGTAGTATTTTTAAAGATTTAATTCTATTACTTGATGCTACTTTTATTTGGGCACAATAACTATATGGAGTATCTCGTTGTTCAAATTCGTGTTTTTATACTTATCTCAAACGGCGCCTATATATAATAATTTAATTTTTTGTTTAAAAAAACGCCATAAGTGTATGTTAGATTTTTTTATTTGGCATTTTAAATATTTTTTTTTTAAGTTTACATAGTAAGTTATTATGAATAATTGTTGGTAATAAACTAACATAAGATAATATTTAAAGATATATTCAAAATTATTAAAACTACATTTATATTTTCAATTTCAAACATTGAAACCTTTCTCCTGAAAAATATCGAAAACGAAATCAAGTCGTTGTTCTGTTGGATGAGCTATTTGTAATTTTATTTTCTGAATTTTTACAGAACATAATTTAATATGACGCATGCCGTCATATTTTAGGTTTCAGAGAGAGTAAGAGTCCACCGTGCTGCCACAGTTTGATTGCGTCTTTATCTTCATCAGTCCGTATACAGACTCCTGTAAGAGGTGGTTCTTTTCCAAAGCAGAGAAGATTTGAATAAGTCATCGTCCTTGACTTTGTTTTCGGTTGCCAGTCTGGGTAATAAGTATTTAATAAGCTCACGATGTGTTTCATGCAGGCTTGGCACAGCCTTTCATCAGGCGTGAATATACATATAAGGGTTGAATTTAAACTAAACTTAACGCCCTAGAGAGAAAACTCTACGCTCCACTATGACTTTAATTATCCGGAATCGTCAGTAGCGTGGCCATACTTACCGCGGAGCTACCTATATTAGGCGTGACATGTATTATAAAACACATCAGCATATGCTTTATTTCACATTAGTATTGTGAACGGGCCTGCGCTCGTATTCCTGGTCATAGAATGAGTCGGTGCGACTGGAAATATACATAATTAAATTTAAAAGTAGCCTTCATTGACTATGATATCACCCCTGAAGACTAAGATGAAATGACAAGGCATACCGGTAAAAAGTGTGTTTGGTTCACTACAATCACAAAATACTGACAAGACAAATTCATACGTAAAACAGTAGCATTAAGCTGCTGTTTTACGTCGCTATTCCGTAAGAGCGTGATTTAACCCCGGTTGAGCCAACTCATTCGCGCTACAACCAGAATAAAGCTGTAGCGTGGCTCTACCATTTAAAACAATTATTATCTATGTTCTATTTACACGGTGCCACGGCGCTGTCTTAGAATCTCCTTAATTTTCAATTACTCAGATATGGTCGCTTCCTCGCTATGATTTCCTTCATTGTCAAGCACGTGGTAAATCAGCATTGAAATATGTAAATAAAAGATAGCTTAGGTTCGATGATTAGAAAGTGTCAAGATTGTGAGTTGCAAGGCTATCTTAGTTAACCTACGTTAATATATGGGAGTGAATGTTGGGTGCTGCAGCAGAAGCATGAGAATAAAATTAATTCTGAAGTAATGCAGCGGAAAGTATGCTAGGAGTGAGCCTGGGTGAAATGTATTTGATATGAGAAAAGCGTGATTTGGAAGAAGCAATGTTTTGAACAGAATTAGGAATGCCTATGTGGTTTGGACAGGCAGAAAGAATGAATGAGAAAATACAAATTCATACATAAATTGGTGGTAGAGTCGGCAAGTGACGCCCTAGGCGGACGTTTGTCGATTATATTGACAATATATTGAAGATGAGTCAAATTAAGAGTACCCTTTACCGACGAACATGTATGTGTATATATTATATGGATGTAAAAGAAGCAAGAGATGTGTTTCAGAATGTTTTGTACGTGGTAGAGCCATGCTGCAGCTATATTAGTAGTAAAGTTGTAGCACGAATCGGTCGGCTCGACCGGGGAAGGGCCACGCTCTCACAGAACACCAGCGTCAAATAGCAGCTTAACACTGCTGTGTTTCGTATGGCGAGTGTAGGGACCTGGATACCCTTTTTACTGGAAAAGAGGCATTCCATCTTAGTCCTCACGGGTGACAACGCAAACGAGTATAAATGTAGATGTCTATGAGCCACAGCAACCACTTACCATCAGGTGAACTGTGTGCTCGTTTGTCACCATATCCTATAAAAAAAATGTGTGCCAAATGGAAGTCTGTACACTCTGCCTATTCCTCTGGGTGCTAGGCGTGAGAGTTTTTGTTATCTTGGTAGCCATTATCCATCGAGTAGGTGGGTGGAACCACTAACCTGCTACCCTACATTATTTCGTCTTGGTGGACTTCACGATTTGTCCACAAAAAGAATATTATATTTTTCAGACATGTAAGTTTTCTCGCAATGTTTTCTTTATTGTCGTAAATCAGCACTAAAAGTACATATTATGTAGTAACATTGTAAAATAGATATGTGAAAATCTACTCACAATTATAACAAGGCTAAACAATATTTCAATCTTAAAGCAAAATTATGCCCTCCACAAGCCGCTTTAACTTCGCACATTATAAAAGATTAGGCAATTATGTGTAGCTAAAAGTTGTGTATTTGTTTGTGAAGTGAGCGTAGCACATTTGCATACATACGAACAAAACACGGCATGAGAGTAGACAGGGGTGTTGAAGGAGCAAAGTTCCTTTCGTATAATGAAGATGAGCGAAGATGTTGGGTAATCCGCCACATTGGAACGTAAACTTAAAACAAACCGCAACCGTGGCTGGTTTTCAAACTTGACTTGTTGCCTTGAACTTATTTGTACTTCACGTCAATTTTCAATTAAAGATTATATTTTATTCATATTTCTTCATATAATGGTTGTTTTAATAAAACATTTGTTTTATTTTATAGAATAAGGTTGACAAACGAGTAGACACTCCACCTGATGGTAAGTGGATACTATGGCAAATAGACACCCAAATATCTCCTAGATTAAGAATCAAAGTGCAGATGCGTTGGCACCCCTGAGGACTAAGCTGGAATGCCTCATTTCCAGTAAAAGGGTTTATTCATCATCATCACCATTATCAGCCTGCGGCAGTCAACTTCTGGACATAGTCCTCTCCCAAGGCGCGCCACTTATCCTGATCTTCGTCTTCACTCATTCATTTGCTGCCAGCCACCTTGCGCAGACCGTTGCTATTAATACTTAGAAAAGAAAAAAATTAACTACCTTTTTATAAATTCTGGAAAGCGGAGGACTGATGGAAATGAAAAAAGTGGTGTGGAACAGTATCTTCCTGATGCCGAGAAATCTATGGAGGAGGCAAATGTCCAGCAGTGGAATTTTGATAGACTATAGTTGAATGATTGAATGAAAATTGTAAAAAGTAATGCTTAAACATTAAAAAATCTAATACTTATCACACTTAATTGTACAAAATAATATATTGTAAATTAATGTTTACATAAAGAGTCCCGTTTAGTTTCTTGCTGATTCTTTCCAGAACAGAGGTTTCTTTCCCGAACCAGCGGTTAATCATAAATGGTTTTCAATAAGTATCCTTATTTTATTCTATTATATTCTAATGACTGGTGCTACAAAATTTGCCAGCAGGTGAGGTATTAAGAGAAAAGGTTGCATATTATCGTTAAAACCCGTTTTGAATAGAATTTAGATTTATCATTAAATTTTAACCTAAGTTACCTACCTATTATAGTAGAAAACTAATAGCCAATCACTGCTAACTTTGCCTTAAACATTTAACGATGTAAACAGCACACAAGTATGAAGCCGTTTTTGTTATTTTGTAGCAAAAACATGATAGTAAAAAACTATGTATATGAATACAGAAATATTTATCACGCCTGCTGATGCCGTTTTTAGAAATAAATAAGGATATATTGTAACTTACAACTTCAACTCAACTTCAGCATTCTTATCTGGTAGTAACAGCACATTTAAATATATTAAATTATGGTACTATATATAAATAAATATTTTTGAAAAGCATCAAATACATATTAACTTAATATGTGCATTTTTGATCACAGAGCGGTCCGTCATCGACTCTCGATCAACTTAGATGTTTCGTGATGCTGACTAAAATTACCAGATACTCTGTGAAGGTTCTCGATTACATTACAATTATAAGTTTTTATTGGAGAAACAATATTACAAAAGGCATGATGTCTTATTAATAAATTTGCTTTGAATATTATTTTCGCACAAATACGGGCTTAATAAACTCGGGTCTAATATTTAATCGGTTTAACTGTTTGGCAGTGTTGTTGTTAGAATTGAAAATGTTACCACGCAAACTTTCCCGTACAAAACCCTTAAAGGCGATTCGGTAATTTTCAAACAATACTAATATCTGCTATCAAAGATAATAGAATGAATATCATTATTAACAGGAGATATACAATAAATTTATATTTAGTAGTAAGATAAGTGTCTTTTACTGATTACGTTTTTAAACTTTCAAGTTTTCATTAAATTTCAAAGAAATACTTGTGAACATTTCAGTATTTGAGTCATCGGTCGATCACTCACCTGAGGAGACATAAAAGTGTTATGGTTTATTTAGAGTGTTATCATTTAGGAGCATAGTCCTTTTCAGGTCTTGTCAACCCACTTGCGAGTCCCAACCTGTGTTACTTGTCTAATCAGGCTTGTATATAATACTGGTTGATACTTTATTGTTACTTTATTATTACACATATTATTGTCGCTGGACATAAGCTTTATACTGTATCGGTTGCCACAAAGCATAGCATAAAAGAGCCGTGATAGCTCAAGGGCTAAGGGCTCGCTATAAATTTTACAGTACGCGAGTAACCCGGGCTAGATACCCGCCGGCACCAATAAAATTGTTAATTGCAATTTTAAGTGCTGATTTAACAATTGCTCGGCGGTGAAGGAAAACATCGTGAGGAAACCTGAAAAAAATTACAAAATACAATTGGGGTAGCGCGACAGACATTTACTTGCCCTAAAACCCTCTCAGAAATGAGAGGAGGCCTGTGCCCAGCAGTGGGACTTATATATGCTGTAACTTTAACTTTTTATAGCATAGTTCTGAACTTTTTAAATAAAACTAATTTTACGGATTTTATCGCGTATATTAACTTATTTTTAACTTATTTTTATATTCCCGACGTTTCGGGTGCTTTCCAGCACCCGTGGTCACGGGGGACTGAGTTGTTTGACGTCCTGCTGTCATAGTTAGCCCGGCTACCTTCAGTTTTTTATTACTCTGCATTTATTTATTATACTGCATCCATTGCCTCTATAAACACCTTAAAGTCACTCTTTTTAAGTCATATATTTTGATTGTCATTCATCGAAGTGTCGATTATTGAGCTAGGTATATAGCTGGTCTATTACAACATTAATTAGTGGTTAGTGATTTATAACAGAAAATGAAATTAATATTTTTTAAATATTTTATTAATAATTATTATTATTTACATAATTTATTTTCATCAAAACATGGATTTCAGGGTTATAAGTTAAATACTGTACATAATTTATTGTTTATAATGTTTTGATTTGAATTGATATAATTTTTTTTATATAATAAATTTATTGATATAATATGGATAAGATAAACAGTAGAAAAACAAGCATAATTATGCTCTAAGGGCGTAATGTATTACAAAAATACTGATGCGTTACAAATAACTACTAGTTACAAGGTTTTTTCGATTGTTTCATGAAATTGAAGTTTTAGCAATTATTATAAAAATTAACCTGACTTTGACCTGAGACTTTTGAGTAAATGCAAACGCTGCAAAACTAATTATTCCAGCAGAGAGCGTTGTCAGGAAGTCGAAATCAAAGCTCAAATGATCAGAAGAGGGTAACTGTGAATAAAATCGTCTATCAAGCAATGTAATTTTGGAAAATTGTTCCCGTCTATGAGAGAGATCCGTGTAAAATAGTGGACTCTTCTGGACTGATAGAAAACAAAGAATGAAATTGTTATAAATTCATATATTATATTAAAATATTGCATTATTTGAAAACGTAATGAATAATTTACTAATTACTCAGAGTGTATTTTCAAAATTACTATTTCATGTACTCGTATTTTATATTAAACTAGCTGTTCCTCGCGACTTCGTCCGCGTGTAATTTAGGGTTTTAAATCTGTTGCGCGGAACCCTAATTATTTTTCAAAATATAAGTAGCTATTTCAAAATATAGGTAGTAGTTACTCTTTATAACATGAGCTTACATGAGCCTTATAACATCTACCAGTGAAAGTCCCGTCAAAATAGGTCCAGCCGTTTCGAAGATTAGTCGGAACAAACCGACAGACAGACAGACAGACAAAAACTTTAAAAATTGTGTTTCTGTTATAGGTACCGTATATACTTTTATATGCAATTAGTAAAAAGCTGTTGTTTTGACATTACAAAGAGACACTTCAATTTTATTTATTTGTATAGATATACGCTTCATCCTTGCCTCGTCATTGCAATTTACTCCTATACGCGTTCACTAAATATGTGAACTCTTTGTTGGCGGATAATATTACATTTCTACTCCACATATCAACAATACTATAATATTATATTATGTAATGTAATTACTAAGTTTTGAATTAATTAATGAATGAACGTAATACAGCTAGAACATCATTTGCTGAAAATTTTTGCATTTGTATTTTAGTGTCACAATTTCTCCATAAAATACAAAGACTTGTATGTATAAAATATTAAAAAAAGTAACATTTGACTGACTTCAGGACATTTGATAACAATGATTGTTGGTGAGTGATAACTAATATTAAATATTTGTCTACGGTAGTTGAAATAAGTGTTAGTACACAGAAAATTAGTTTTAAAATTTAGAAGGAGCAACATTATAACGAAAACATTAAGGTTTTTTTTGATAGATCCTCTAAGGAAGTTTTCGTAAAAAGATAGAACATTTTATTTTAAACAGAGACAACGTACAGTGAAAAAAAATTAGGTTGTAGGCATTAGGTAGTACTGAATATTCAAATATTAATGAAAAACTCTTCAAGCAACTTATATTCTATATTCGTAATACAATTAATGTTTATAAACAGAATTGAATTTTATTATAGTTATACACATCACGTATTATTACTTCATTCCATGTTCCAAATATGTTAATTAAAGCGTAATGTATTTCATTACATAAATTAACATATATACACAATATACATGTTAACACATCAGTTGCATATTAATTTTATAGGTCCGGAACTTTCACATCAATACCAATTTTCCGCTCGCTTCGACACAGTCAATTAGGTTTACGACCTCCAGATTTTGCATTACTTTGATTAAAAAGATGATTTTAAAATATTTTTTTAATTAGTTTTTAATAAGTTTCCTATTTTTCTAGAAAGTTTGTTATATTATTTTTATTTTGTTTTAATATGAATTTTTTTATTTATATTTAACAATAACATTTTAATAAATGGATGTAAGATAATACAAAACAGATTAAAAAGAACATTAAATGTAAGACGTAACTTCTACCAGCTCCATTCTTTTGTTCTATTTCAAACGTGTCAATAATTTTACGAACTTTGTTGCTTAAGTTTAATTTACTAACTGTATTTGAATGCAATGATTGAAGTGATCTATTTGATAAATCATCGGAATTAGTAATTAATTTTACACCTTTGATGATATCGGTGAAAATTTCTTTATCGTCTTCATCATCTGATCTTTCAGCAGATCCAAATTGGTTATCAGGACCTTCTAGAGGCGTTGAAAACTTATAATCTTCTTTGTTGTTAACTGTGCTTAGATCTTTAATTCGATCTGGTCCAGGTATTTCTGAAAGAATAAAATATAATCAAGAAAAAATTTGGCGTTTGTCAATAATATTTTAAGATTTATTTTGCGATGTACATATGTATATACAAAATCTCTAGCAGTTAAAAAGGGGAAGTAGTAGTTATAGCAAGAGAATAGAAAAGTATACTACATTTTTTAATGAGAGAATAGCGATATATTTTAACAAATTATTTCAGGGACATATCATGCATAGTTATATAATAAATATATCACAATCTGATATCTATTATCGACTATCAAGGAATAAATTGATTGCTGTGCCTAAGCTAGATGCCCATAAAACTTCTCAATACTGGAGGAACTTAATATCACGGAACGTCTGTTTTTATAAGTTTTCAGAAGATCTTGGAGTATTTGAGACAAACTTTTTTTTCAGTAACGAAGCCTTTTAGTCCTCAGTGGTGAGAAAATTTCTGTATTTTGATTTTAATTAAGGATAGATAGACAATTTTTTTAGTGATCATAAGGAATTTTTGTTCTTTCTATGCATATTTATATGCATATTTACTTTATACAATTCAATTGTTTAATATATAAATATATATATATATATATATATATATATATATATATATAATGAATATAATATTAAACTAAACCAGCCAAGCGAAAAAAAGCAAAACAAAACCGGAAATTTTATGCACCAATTTAATTTTTGCTAATTGACTGATCCATACTTTATCTATAGAGTATGGATGGAATCTTCTTCTGGGTCTGCATAACAATTAAGCTACTTTAGTATTTTTTTAATACTTTAATATAATGTTTTAGGCTCAGAGAGCAAAACTGCTCACTGGGGGATAATAACGTCAATAACGCATTCATTAATTAAATCATTTATACAGTGTTGTGACATTTGCAGCCACATTAATTGTAACCCACAAAAATAACACAAAGCGAAATAATAAAGAAAAGCCCTAAGGCTTCTGAAAATTAGTTGATGTAATCTCGATATTTTGTCTTAAAAACTGTCATGTAAATTACAAACCATTGGTTTGTAATTTTAGTTACTCTTAATTAACCAAAAAAAAAACACATCCTACATATACTAAGCCAATGCTTAACCACAACCCTACCTGCTGGTAAGTGATGATAAAGCCCTCGATGGGAAATCGCACTGTCTTAGCGTAACAAAAGCCTAGAACCTATTCCCTTGAAGACGCCCAGATAGTATTCGGACGAAAAAACAGACGTCAGCAAATTACTCAACTCCTTTGCTGTAAGCATTACAAAAAAAGAAGCAAACTGTTTGGCTCGAATGCGTTCGACAACAGAGGAGTGAAGACCTGCCACCGTTTGGTTGTTCGATGGTGGAAAGGGGAGGGAGAAATTAAATCATGTAATTCCTGCACACACTCTCCGAAATGCCTCTTATAGAAAAACGAGAGGCTTGTTACTCTGCGCCTGTGCTCTAGGCTTTTTTTATAGGAGAGGGGGCAAACGAGCATGTGGCTCACCTGATGGTAAGTGACTACCGCCGCCCATGAACGACTGCAACACCAGGGAGGGAATTGCAGATGCGTTGCCGGCCTTTTAAAAAGGAGTGCGCTCTTTTATTGAAGGTCCCTAAGTCGTATCGGTCCGGAAAAATCGCTGATGGTAATCGATTCCACAAGGAAGTCGTGCAAGGAAGAAAACATCTTCTAAATCTCACAGTGGTGGACCGCCCATCATCCAGATGGTGTGGATGGTATCTGGAGTTCTGCCGCGATGTGCGTTCGTGAAATTTGGCGGCTGGGATTAATCCGAACAATTCCTCAGAGCACTCCCCATGGTAGAAACGAAAGAAAATGCATCACCGATGCATGATCACGATCTCTGCGGATGGGACCTGTTGTAGCAAGGAATTTGTAGCCATTTGGACGTGGTCGATGAGTCGGTCTGTTTCGGCATTACCGCTATGGGACCTATAGAGGCACCCGTAGACGCGCGAATGGTCGTCGCTGTCTACGCGTAGCCAAAGGATGGACAGGTCCGAACCTTCAAGACTGCCGAGGCGTCGAGAACAGATGTCCTCTCTGACATACACGCAAACTCCAGCCCGAGGCACAAAGGAATGCTCCAATTTGTACCCCGGGTAGGAGAGATACGAAATATCAGCCGGAGAGGAAACCTGCGTCTCGGTCAGAAAGAGCAAGGCCGGTTTCGCCGTCTCGAGATGGTAGTGGACGGCGTTTAGGTTAGAGTGAAGTCCCCTGATGTTGCAGAAATTCACGGATAGCGTGGCAGGGGTCGCCTTGGTGTACTTGCTCATTTTGCCCCGAGCAGTTATGTTTTTGAGCGGAATTTTGCCCCCCCCCCCCCCTCCCCAGTATACGCGGGGCAGCCTGAGCACCCACGCTCAGGAGTGGAATAACATGGTCGTGGATGCTCAGCGAGGGATTCTCCAGGGGCACTGGTACCCTCCTGGGGTAGTCTTTCGTGTAATTCCACTACCATGTTGATGGGGGGGGGGGGGGGGAAATTGGGCCTCCGGCCACCTGCACTCACCAGACGAAACGCAGAAGCAGAGCTTCTACTTCACGCCGGTATTCTGTGAGGTCGTGGTACCAACCCGGCTCGAGCCGGCCCATACGTGCAACAGCAAAAACTGCTGCGTGGCTCTACCATCGTTAAAGACACTGACAAGATTGGTTCCAAAACCAAGTTAAACAATGAGCTTTTTAACACGTCTTTCCACTGAGTCCATATCAAAAGTTCTTCATTACTACCTGACAGCGAAATGGTGATTGAAGTACCATAAATATGCTAGATTTTGCGATTTATATGGAAAAAAAACGTGGCCACTTCTCCGTCGCGTACTCCTAGCTCGACTTTGTCTAGCACAGACCGGAGTGCATTCGCACTCCGCAGATTTCTGTACCACTTTTCCCGCTACCCCACCTGTGTGTGGCCAGAAGTTTAGTTGGATTTCCTCTTCAGAAATAAAATTTCTATAGACTGTAAAACTGTAGCTCGAAGACATTACTTAAAAGGCCAGTATTGTATCAAGAGAAGCTAAGGGAGAGACTATTCTTACCACGCATTCATACTACACCAAAAAATCTACCGTTTATTTATAAACGATTAACAATTCCCATTATAAGTATAAGTAACCTAGCACTTTCGATGACAATTAACAAATCAATATCGTGGTATGGTGAGGACCTTTGATTCTTATATAAAATATAAGAACTTACTTTTTGTACACGCCCCTAGCTGTTCCCACAAAGGTCGACTATACAGGGGCCCATACAGCTGTAGACTCGACGGATAACTAAGGACGGGACCCAAATGGCCTTATGGACAATTGACCTACACGATCGGGATAAGGCTAGGAAAATTAATACGAGTTACCTGGTTCAGAAGCGGAGACTGGTCATAAGGCTCGGTCAGGCGATAGGTGTAGTGCATGTAAGAGGTGTTTTTTCTCAGTGTGTAAAAAGGTGTGGGGCCTGACTTAACCCTTTTAGTCGGCAGCAACCCTGACTCTGGCACCACCCCACGGTGTGGTATTCTCCAGCGGCGTCACCAATGGACAATTTCTTTCTTCAATTCACTATGTCAGTCTATCAACTTTATTGTCCATTTAACTAACTTCAAAACTCAACTAAATCCCGTTAATTATAATCAGAAACGTAACACGCGGTACGACTGATGAACAGTGGGTCAAAGTTCACTTCTGTTCACTCAGCAATGAATTATTTCGAGAACCGAACGCGACCTTCTAAGGCACATAACGCAACGGTACAGTTAAACATTAACTTCCAAACAATAAATAAATCCGGCGTCGACTTTTCTAGACTCCACAACTTCTCGTCGTTGCATACATTTGCTAACAAAATCGACACAATCAGAGGTTATTATGTACGTGATCACGCGGCCCGTGTATATTCACTGCAATACTACGACCCGGCCGCCGCTGGCGTAAAAAAACTGCCCGATCTCCCACGCGTCCGGCGCATGAGCGGGGAAGCGCGCGCGAGCCGCGTACCAGTTGGTGCTAGGTACGTCGGAGGAGCGCGCCGACGCGCCCCATTATGTTGTTTTTAAATTTTAGCGTTTGGCGCAAATAAACCCCCGTCCCGGACATAAGGACTTATGCCTGCGAGCAAAACCGGCAAGCGGGACAGGGTCGCGACGGCACGTTGCAAGACCGAATCTACAACCAAAACTTGGCCACCTTAGGCACCCCATCAGATCTTGCAACCTTAACCACCGCCTCAAAATAACGCCCCAATGTGGGCAAGTCGGAGGGTCGAACCTCCACTGGATGCCCATCCTGGACATCGCAGCACCTAAGTAAGTCCTGTTACTGGACAGAAGTCCGACGACCTCTTTCAAACACCTATCTGTGCCCCTAAGATTCGTTCCGCAATCCGACCGGATCAGGTCTGCAAACAGCGACGCGATACGAAGCGGCCCAGCTTGACCACCTAAGCTTCAGTGCAGAGTGCACCCACAAATTCCACATGAACGTCATCTGTGGAGAGCCCAACGAAACGCACAGATAGACCTTAGTATGATTTTTCAAGCAAGTAGGCATAACCAAGCCATCTACCATATTATAATCATTTACTTAATTGTGCAATAGCTGATTTCAATCTGATAATCTCCCAACTAGCTAGGCTTTTTAGACACATAGTCCTATGCTCATATTTCAACCAAGTTTCAAAAGCATCAATGTTCAACTACTGAATTAATTCAAACAAATTAATTTACCGATGCGCATAGATCAAACAGACAAATTAAAAAAAAACGATAAACGTAAGAGATAGCCTTATTTCTCTTTCCAAATAAACATCTTCGACAGTGCCTCGAAAGAATGTGAAAACGAAGAGAGGAATGATTCTTATTCCATTCGGCACAAATAGGGTTAATCAATTTCAATTTTCTTTTCAACAAAGCAAACACAATGATCAAATACATTTAGAAAACCATATGCACACGCATTCAAAGAGCACATCATTCAATTCGGCTTTTTACTAACAACCGCTACAACTATAAAACATTTCGCGGAAAACCCAAAGCATTTTTATTTTTAATTTAAAGCATTATTTATTAAGTGCAGCGGAAGAAGTGTGTGAAACAATAAAAAGAGGCAGTAGTAAAAGAAGAGATGCATGGTGGAATGATGAAGTGAAAGAAGCTATAAAGAAGAAGAAGAAAGCATGGTTAGACTACTTGGCCTCTAGTAATGATAAGGATATGAGAGAGAAGATGAAAGAAAGATATAGGCTGCAGAAAGTTCACACGAAAGCACTGATTGAGGAAGTGCGTGAAAGGTGTAGAATGGAAGCGGACGAAAGGTTGTCGCACAACTTTAAGGAGTACTCCAAACTCTTCTGGAAAGAGGTTGGAAGGACCCGAAGTGGTGCGACGGCCTTAAGAATGAACAAAGTGCTTTCGAGAACTAATGACGTCCTCTCAGAATAATCGGACGTCATGCAGCGATGGAGCGAATTTTATAGAGAAATGTATGCGTGTGATGATCTTAGTGAGGGATCCGGGGATGACGCCGTGACTGGTACGCCAGACCCGGACCTCGATGACACTGAGGTCATCAGTATGAAAGAGATTGAACGTGCTATTTGAAGTTTGAAATGTGGTAAGGCTGCGGGGCTAGACAGAGTTACTGCTGAAATGGTCAAGTGTGGTGGGCCTCGCGTCTGGGACAGCTTCCATCTGCTGTGCAATTTGTACTGGCGGACGGGGGATGTCCCGGATGATTGGCGATCCGCAGTCATTGTGCCATAAAGGTGAAGGTTCACATTTTGACTGCGGGTGCTATCGGGCGATCAGCTTGACCAGTTTATCAAGTAAAGTTTACGCGAAGGTTTTGACACGTAGGATGCAAGAGAAATCGGAAAGATTTCTATGGGAGGCACAATGCGGATTTAGACCTGAAAGAGAATGCACGGATCAAATGTTTTCTCTCCGCATGATCACGGAAAAGCTTTTGGCTGCTAACCAGAAGATTTTCTGTGCTTTTGTGGATCTTGAGAAAGCATTTGATAAGGTTGTAAGGAAGAAAATGTGGGAACTGTTGCCGGGGTATGGTGTGGATGGTCGATTGCTAAGGGCTGTGTAGTCTCTTTACTGTGACTGTAAAGCCTGTCTGCGGGTAGGGCATGACCTGTCACCCATGTTTGACGTCCAAACGGGCGTAAAGCAGGGTTGTGTCATGTCTTCCTGGCTGTTCATACTGTATCTCGACAGCTGTTTACAGAAGCTGAAAGATAGCTGTTTGGGTGTGAAATTGGGTGACATAAAAGTAAATTGTCTGCTGTATGCTGATGATGCAGTGCTTATTGCACCATCAGAGGCAGAACTGCAGGCATTAGTCACGTGTATGAAAGAGGAATGTGAAATTAAAGGTCTCCGTTTGAATGCTAATAAAACTAAGGTTCTGGTATTTGAAAGGGACGAGGAGAGAACGATGTGTGAAATATGGATAAATCAGGAATGTCTAGAACAGGTAAATGAAATTGTATACTTGGGGAGTGCTTTTAGCCGGGATGGAAGATGTGATTTAGATGTGGACAGGCGTGTCGCTGTCGGGAACAAAGTCAATGGTGCCCTGACTGCGTTAGTCAAAAGGCAAGGCGTAGCGAAGAGTGCACGCCTTGAAATACATAAAGCAGTGTTGGTACCGACTTTGTTATATGGCAGCGAAACCTGGGTATGCCAGAAGAAGCATAAAAGTAAGTTGAATGCAGTGGAGATGCGATCTATTCGTAAAATGTGCGGCGTTATAGTAACGCCGCCATCGGGCCGACCGAAAGCGAAACGAAGAGATTCGCAATATGGCAGGTTTGAAAGATGACCTTATCACAAGAATTGATAAGGGCGTGCTTCGGTGGTTTGGGTACGTTGAGCAAATGAGTGGAGACCGAATGGTGAAGAAAATATATAGCGCGAAAGTAAATATTAAAAGGTGTCGAGGTAGACCGAGGCTAACTTTCGAAGATCATGTGAGCAAATTGCTCGAAGAGGGGAGGGTCAAGAGTACTCGGATACCTAGACGTGCATGTATGAAGAAGATAATGAAGCTGAAAGAAACGAAAGAGGTCTGTAAGGATCGTGACACTTGGCGATCTGTTCTCTCTGGCTACCCTGTCAGGTATTGTGCGTGAAGATAAGTAAGTAAAAAGTAAAGTAAAGTAATTAATTAAGTGCTCGACCAAACCAAATCTAATAGTCCTTGACAGCGTAATTCAACGCTCCTGAGGAGCCCTAATCTTCCCACCGACCAAGTGGGGACCACACAGCGTTGTGAACCCGAATCCAATAGAGCGCGAGCCGCTAACAGTCGCCACTCGGGTTGTACGCCTTCACTGAGGCCGTCGGCAACAGAAGAATTTGACATGTGGACTGTTGACGGCTCAAGGGCTCAGTGGAGGCGGCCGGGGTGGGAGCTAGGGCGGCAGCTAGCTAGGGCTGCCTCCATCAAAGTGGGGACGGCGGTACCCCATTCGCGGCCACTCAGCTAACGGGGGTGAGAAGGGTCTAGCTGACTGCTGAGTGGCCGTGAAGTTCCTCTCCACACGCTGAGGGGGACGACGACACCCCCGCCCCTGGGGGACGACCCCCCGAATGGTCGGGGGAGGGACCTCTTTCAAACATAGGGGCTCATTGGCTGGCAGGCGAGCGCCGAGCGGCGACGCTGGTGCGGGCAGTCTCGCTGAAGGTGCCTTTCCAAACAAGAGTAACACCAGCGGCGCTCCTTGGCGATAGTTCGCCTAGCCGGAACCGGCTTACTTAATAACTTCGGGCACGACGTCACCCGGTGATCGGAAGCTCGACAATAGGAACAGGGGGGCGCCTCTCTAGCCACTAGGCCACTGTAAGATGGTAGGGGGCGGAGCCCTCTCGCGGGAGCTCCGATCGGCTTTAGGGAGGTTGACGACGACTTGCCCGGCGGATCCCGCCTCTCACTCGGCACGGCTCGTAAGTCTTCAACATTGCCCGCCGCGTTCTCAATTTGCCGGCACTGCTCCTCCAAGAACCACAGCAGATCACTAAAGGGTGGAATATAGGAGGCACCGTCCCCGCCATACCTCTCCTCAAAATGTATCCTAAAGTCGAGAGGCAGGCGGGACAGCACGATGTGGAGCAACAAGAAGGACCATTCATCCACCGACAAATCCAGCCGTCTCAACGTATTACAGGCCATCAAGACTGGATTCAAGAGGTCCGGACGTAGCCTGGCCCGGTCCCTAAGCAGTGGGAGGCTTAGAGGCTGCCTGACGAATTCGTTCGCAATTCGCCGGACGTTGGCGTATCTTCCGGCGAAGAGGTCCCGAGCCGTCTGGTAGGCGTCGTCCGACAATCTCAAATGGCTGACGACGCGCAGGGCCTCCCCCTCCAGTGAGGTAAGGAGGTACGCCATCTTCTTGCTTGGTGTCAAATCGTTCCGGGCGTCCACTAGTCTACCAAAAAACCCTACAAAAGTCATCCTGTCGGAGGGGACCCCGGAGAACGTTGGCAGGTTTGGGAGTTGGGAGTCGTACCAACAGCTCTTGCTGAGTAGGCCGCTTCCGAGGCGACTCGGGCAGGCCACTCATCAGAGCTTCATTAGCATACTTGGCCCCAGCCTCGATCATGTAGTCCGTGAGTGAAAAGAACTGCTCGTAGTCCGCGAGGCAGGAGTCCAGGACTCCCTTTTCCACATCCGAGTCCTCGAGCTCCGCGTAAACCTCCTCCACTACGGCCCTTCGAACATCGACCTGCTCGAGCCGCTTCTCCAAACTAGACACTATCCGGTCGACCTATCAAAGCATAGCGGCCCAGCGCAGCTTCGCCTTCAAGGGACGAAACGGCAGCTTGTGCTATGGTATCATTACTAAATACAAATTACTACGCGGCTCAAATACAAATCAATTAACAAATAACAAATACAGTTCCTTTCAAATCAAGTTAAATACAAATTACACAAATACAAATTACTATTTATTAAATTAAATACAAATCACACTACACGGCAAGTACACACTACAGTCGGTCAAAAAAGATGCCTCGCTGAAGTGACCGACCCTTCGACAATTAATCTACTATAATTATACGACAACGATAATTATCCGATTACGTGATAACATTATCTACCTACTCAAAATACCTGACGCGTACCTAGCCTTAACAAACTCCCGCTTGCGCGGCTTAACGGGCGGGGTTCTTAAATCTACCCGCTAAAAAATTAAAAAAATATGTAATTTTTATTACGTACAATTTTTATCTATATTACGGCCGGGCGATTGGAGAACCAAACAACCACGCTCCCTGCTACCAAAAAATGTACACGCCCCTAGCTGTCCCCACAGAGATCGACTATACAGGGGCCCATACAGCTGTAGACTCGACGGATAACTAAGGATGGGGCCCAAATGGCCTTATGGACAATTAACCTACACGATCGGGATAAGGCTAGGAAAATTAATACGAGTTACCTGGTTCAGAAGCGGAGACTGGTCACAAGGCTCGGTCAGGCGATAGGTGTAGTGCATGTAAGTGGTGTTTGTTAGTGTGTAAAAAGGTGTGGGGCCTGACTTAACTCTTTTAGTCAGCAGCAACCCTGACTTCGGCACCGCCCCACGATGTGATATTCTCCAGCGGCGTCACCAATGGACAATTTCTTTCTTCAATTCACTATGTCAGTCTATCAACTTTATTGTCCATTTAACTAACTTGAAAACTCAACTAAATCCCGTTAATTATAATCAGAAACGTAACACGCGGCACGACTGATGAACGGTGGGTCAAAGTTCACTTCTGTTCACTCAGCAACAAATTATTTCGAGAACCGAACGTGACCTTCTAAGGCACTTAACGCAACGGTACAATTAAACATTAACTTCCAAACAATAAATCAACCCGGCGACTAATTTTCTAGACTCCACAACTTCTCGTCGTTGCCTAAATTTGCTAACAAAATCGACACAATCAGAGGTTATTATGTACGTGATCACGCGGCCTGAGTAGAGTCACTGCAATGCTACGACCCGGCCGCCGCTGGCGAGAAAAACTGCCCGATCTCCCACGCGTCCGGCGCGTGAGCGGGGAAGTGCGCGCGAGCCGCGTACAAGCCGGTGCTAGGTACGTCGGAGGAGCACGCCGACGCGCCCCATTATGTTGTTTTTAAATTTTAGCGTTTGGCGTAAATACTTTTATATATTTTAATTGGCCTAACACTGAACACTGAAAGTAAGACATATTTACCTCATTAAAATACCTGATTTGCTTATAACATTTAAATGCATATTAACCTATTAATATGTATATAATATTATCTAATCGTAGTCAACTAGAATTTACAATTAAATGCAAATTCTCAAAGACAGAGATACTAAGAATCAATTCTGTCGGAAACTTCATTCTGTTCCTAATTGTCTTCTCTCACATAATATTGTTATTATACAACTTATGGTCTGTTGTCTGCTTGCGTCTGGTAAATTTAGAGTATCATTGTCCTCATTGCTTTGAGTGGTATTTTAACGTTGATTATAAGTCTTGTGATAAATAAATAAAAATGCAAAGCTACTTCCGTACTCAGTTCACTAACTCGCCTGCCTTAGAGTGGCGGTTATGATAAATTCTCCCACTTCGGGAGTAAACTTTGTTCAGCAATGAATAATAAAAGAACAGTTAAGACTTTTGATTAATTGTATTTTGAATAATTAGCCAATATTGCAATGCGTTTAAAAAATAATGGAAGTACAAAAAAGGATTTAACATGGCATGGGTCTGTACGCTGTAAGTTTACCAAAAGACGTCTCGCATTGCAGTGATTCAACTAATATAAGTAGCTACGTGAGGCGACGGAAACAAATGTGAGGTATGTGCTTTTGGCGAGCTTTTTGCACCGTTGTTTGGTGATGAGGGTCGCGTCAACTAAAATGAATATTTTGTTGAACACAAAATTATTTTTGTAAGATGCATATTATTCATTTTAATATAATTGTAGTTTATGCTTACATGAGTGAGTAAACACTTTTGGAGTCCCAAATAATTGTTAATCGCGTATTGTTATAAGATGATCGCTCTAGTACATCTCAAGCAATGTTAGATAATGCACGGCTGCTCATTTAGGTCATAATATTGTGTATTATTCCATTAGTAGCAGCGCTTTTGCTGGCTAAATCTATTGCACTGTTAATAATAATCAAGCTTACGTCCGATTTGATCATAATATTCTGTTAAGACCTAATGTAACAATATGGGATATGTTCCAATTAAGACTTGCTGGACGTCTATTACAATTAGCATATAACTACACAAGTCTATTGGAGCATTTCTCATTTGTACTTTTTAAATGAAAAGTCCATCTTAAGTAATATTACAACACGCTTCCGTATTGTTTACTACTTGTGTAATTTACTTGATATATATTTGAATTCTGGCTAACATGTTCCTTTGTTTTTTTCAAAATTTTAATTAGTAGTATCACAAAGATCTAACGTATCCAGTCAAAAGGGTTTCCAGTTCCCTACACTCACCATACGTAAGACAGCAGTATTACGCTGATATTTTACGCTGCGAGAGCGTGGTTATACCTCGGTCGATCCGATCCATTCATGCTACAACCATAATACAGCTGCAGCGTGGCTCTACTACGTAAACATTTTTAGGCAGTGAAAAGTCCTTTTGATAGACTAGAGCACCTTTATAAATGTAAATGTTTGTCGTAATCACTACTTTTGGGAGGGAAATTACGAGCCACGATAACAAATTAATGTTGCGTATATTTGATGATGATCCCCGTCGCCGGTCCAGGTATTTTAGTTATAAAATGCTCGAAATTATAAACCACCACCTATCGCTGGCTACGAGGTCTCTAATATAGCTTTCCCATAATAGACACTAACGAGACGAAATGCGGCGACAGAATTCTTCTACACTGCTGCCGACAAGTAGCATTTCATACCAATAATTAAAAAATTAATACTAACCATAAAGTCTGATCACACTGTCTACTTCACCAAGGGAGTTTTTAGCCACGCATCTGTAACCGCCGAAATCGGTCTTCTCCAATCGACGGACTGTGAGTGTCATACGACTCTCAAATGAACTCATCATTGTATTCACCACTTCATACTTGTTTGACGATATCACCATTTCATCTGATAAAATGAAAAAAATCTCAATTAGTCTTGACTTGTTTAGTAACTACCATTTTAGTATACAAACGTGGTTATAGTAGTTAAATAAAAATAAAAAAACTCTCCCTGGTATTAATTGCAGACGAGCAAAAAGTTTTATATCCTGAGTTTTAGCATTATGTCGAAGCTTTGAATCTGTTTGAAAAATAACGAACCATAATAAATACGACTAAAGTAGTACCTAACATTATAAGATTTTTCTTACATTTTGCATTAATAATTAAAAACTCACAAAAAAAGCATATTATTTTTTTATAAAAACTTTAATGAACTTTTTTATCATTTCTCACTACTACAACAACCCATCATAAGTCCACAGATGAAAATAATACCCCGTAAATAACCATCCATCGATAGCTTGCGTGTTCATCAGTTCATCACTCCATCTATGGGGGGCGGGGGTTGTCGCATTTCATTGCCGTGTAGTAGCGGTGTAATGATATCCACTACCACATATCATCTCGTGGGTGTCGTAAAAGAGCCGACAGAGGGAAACGGACCTAGAAGATGGACAGCAGCATCGTCTTGATAATAGTTTAATAAAAAAAAAAAACAACAACAGCGGTAGTTAAGCCTGGCAATTATGCCATAAATATCTTCTATTATTTGTAATTTTTTGGTAAATGATTTTTATTGAAATAAGTCTATGTAACTGATTTTTCTAATTCGAGTTTCATATACAGATTAATTAATTAGAAAACTTCAGTGAAGATAAAATTATTTTATAAAGACTTTAAAATTGCTGCCATTTCCTTGTACGTCCCTGACGATATAAACAATCCTTCCATCCCGTGATGTCGTTCACCCTCGCAGAGCTTAGTAAGCCCCGGCGTCTGTTGTCCGCAAATGATAAAGTGACTAGCTTTCTTACGAAAATACTGTTGCGTTCTACTACACCTCGCGCTCGTTTTAGAGCTCCTATTTTCTCTTTTATTTGCTGTATAACGTGCGCTTTGAAATTGTTTAATAGAGAAAATTTACAATAGATTATATAAATAAATACCTTTAGAATCACCTTTTACGTGAAACGTGAAACACCTGGATTAGATTTATAAATGAATCTTATTTTATTAGAATACACATGAAAAAATTAAATGTTTAGTTTATTACAATTTCCTTGCAGTACACGTATACGTCAAGTTAACCTTTATATTAATTTTGCATGAAAGTAAGCATCTTTATAAAGATACTTAATATAATAGGCATAGATATATTAAATTTGTTAGTTTAATGTAATTAAATATATTATTAAAGTATTAATACTGACTTTGAGATGGCCACATTTAATCTTTAGCCTTTTATCCGTAATATAAATCGCGATAATTCCATTTCAATTATATATTTATACATTAGTAGCAAATGTAAAACAGAGGCAAAATTAATATTATTTTATTAATGATGTTACTTTATCTGTTTGTAAGGAGCTTCAAAGGAAGAGATTACGTTAGAAATCTCTAATCTTAATTTCGATCGGAACTTCTGTTTGTTCGCTCCAGCTTACTTCGTAGACTTTACAACGTGCTGTCAAGATGACCTTCAAACAAATAACAGAATGTACGCGACGTTACCCGCAACTCGTTTTATTAAGCAAGAAATTTCATCTCAATTAATGTCTAAAATAACACTGTAATACTCTTAATAACGCTCGAGTGAGGCCTGCTTAATTAACACTTACATGTCAGCCGTCCTAACATAGATTGATGACAAACGAAAATGACGATCCAGTGCTGTACACCCTTTCGCGTTGGTTTTCGTTGCGTATCGTAGGAAAGCGCTAGTCATTCCCAGCAAGTTCTCGACCAAACAAAAGCTTGATCGACGGCTGCCGGTTGTAACATGAATCACACTACTGTTACAAACAAATTGATTCTTTAATGCGTTTTATTAGTTAAGTTATGACTTGGTCACGATAACGAAAGGTTGTTTAATTATGTTAAAGTATCAGAAAACGAATCTGCTTTGTGGGTTCCTAAAATATTTCAGGCCAATAATTACAAATTTATTTTTTTACGGATTTTATCGCGTTTAATTTACTATTTTAATTCCCGACGTTTCGGGTGCTTTACAGCAACCCATGGTCACGGGGGGTTCGCGTAAATATTAGAAATCATTAATTCCAAATTTGCTTAAAGAATAATTTTATTTATTGATCAGTATAAAAAAAACTATGTTTGTGTTACAGAACATAATATCAAATACAATTTTGTATTTTTAAACACTTTTTTTTACAAACATTTACCACATTTGCAATAAAAAAAATTAACATACGTACAATATTGGAGTATAATTACTTAGTTGTAACAACCTTGTACAAGTATTGGCCATTCCACTGTAGTTGTTACGACCGTTTCTGAAGCCCCTAAGTGTTTGCACTGGAGCGCTGTAAACTGCATCACGTAATAGAATAAGAGGAAACAAAGCTCCTTTACTGAAATGAGGCCACAAACTATCCTAATGAAACAACCTAAGCTACAAAGAATATCTCGGTGCACAATACTCCGTATTTTATATTTATAGGTAGAACATGTTACAGTTCGTACAATATAACGCATACATATTGCATCGCATTGACCAATTATCTTTCCTTTCTTTCTATAGCAAAGGTTTTTTATTTGTCTACAAACTATGATAAAAAGGTATAATAACGAGATAAAGTTCAGCATGATACTATATTGATCATTTATATTATAACATCACTACCGCTAACAGCTGGTTAAACTGCGCTAGCTAGCAAACATTTTTGGAAAATTTGTCAATACTCACTATGCTAGGCAAGCGGGTGTGTAGAGCCGAAACTTACAAACTCTATATAGCTGTTGACATCCACCACTATAAAATTGGGGATGACGTATTGGATGTTTCTGCTGTCAATCGTTCGCTGGCTATGTGTAATATTTCTTCATCCATCAACATTTTACACGTGGTAGAGTCTCGCAGCTGCTTAATTATGATTGCAGTACGAATGGGTCGAATGAACCGGTGTAAGACCACGCTCTTACAGAAAACCGTCTTTTAATAGCAGCTTAATTAATTCTGCTGTATTTTGTATGGTGACTGTAGAAAACCGGACACTATTTCTACTAGAAACAAGGCATTCCATCTTAGTCCTCAGGTGTGATTCTCTACTTTCAGGGGTGTAAATGTCTATGAGCCACAGCATCCACTTACCATCAGGTGGACTATGTTCTCACGGGTCTCACTATTCTATAAAAAAATCAACGCGTGCGGGTGAGTTTTATGTAATGAAATAGTTGGCGTAGTCCTGCTAAAATAACCATTATTTTTAGGAAAAATATAACAGTGAAAAAGATAATCATAATTCAGTGTAAAGTTCGTGGTCATATTTTACAGCGACATACATTCATTTTTAAAATACTTTTAAGAAAATGTTATATATTTTTTATTATTATTGTTAGTTAGTTTTGTCATTTTTGTAACAATAATACTGTTGGTTAAAGTTACAGCCTATATGCGTCCCACTGCTAGGCACAGGCCTCCTCTCAATTCTGAGAGCGTTGTGGGCCGCGCTACCCCAATGTGTGTTGGCGAAGTTCATATATCTTTGAAATATTTTGTTTTTCTATTTTTCAGACATACAGGATTCTTCACGATGTTTTTCTTCACCGCAGAACACGTCATCAATCAGGACTTAAAATTGCCGTGGTTGCTCAGGAGAGCCGTGGTAGTTCAAGGACTAAGCGCTCGCTGTAAATTTTGCAGTTCGAGAGGAACCTGGGTTCGATCCCCGCCGGTATAAATGATAGTATTGTTACCAAGACAAAATAAACTCACTTGTACTTCAGTGAAAATCGATGCGATTATGTTTTTTAGCATATTGGTTGCTCGGTGTTATAGACATTTAAGCACATGGTCGATATTTAGGAGTAAGGTAAAATTATATGTAATAAGTATAAACATAATATATACTATATCAATTCAGTTGGAGCAGTGTTATACTTAGCCGTATTCGGGTAGTGCGTAAAAGAATCCACTATCGCATATCATTCTATGGGTGTCGTAATAGGCGACAATAGGAAATAAAACGATAACAACACAAAGAAAATTAAAAAAGAACTGAGGTTACCAATTCGACTATTGGGGAGTCCTATTATCAGCAGTGGGCTTTCGTTAGGCTGTAATAATGATGACAGTGCTGAATGGTGTAGTTTATAAAAGTAAAATTAGTCTTAAACTTCAAACTAAGTAAATTACTTATTTATTCGATTTTAAAACGATCGAAAAAAAGATTGTATGCGAACCAAGCTGCGGGCTTTGAATGTAATTGCTTTAAAATTGTTATCTTTAACTTCATACTACATTTATTTTTGGCATCAATGGGACACTCCTATTTATCGTTCAAAATAACAAATGCCAAGGAAAAAGTATTTGGTGACAAAAAATCGCCACAATATCAAATCAACCCCTTACCTTTACGGGTACCAAATTGTTCGCTGTTAAAATAATGCGTCACGCTTTGCCTGGAAACGAATCCCTTGGCGTACTGAATTTGCTCTTTCCACCTTTTTATAAGAGAAAATATACCTTTTTAGACATTTTCGCTCTATATAACACCAACAACGCGTGACCGATTTGAACTTAAAATGACAAGTATTTATTTACTACATTATTAAATTTTGAATTGCTGTGTTCCGAAACACTGAAAAGTATTTCGTGAAACTTAAAAATACTAGAAGCTCTAAAACCGTTTCCCATTGAAAATTAATCCGTAAATTTCAGGCGACAACTGCTGAGAAGAGAACTTTGCGAAACCGCCGACGGCTATAGAGGGGAAGAAATATGAAGTAAAAGCTCGAATCGCTCTATCCAGCTCATTACAGCTCGTTTTCTTACAGGCACTGAATGTAACAGTTGCTTAATCTGAAACATCTGATTTATTGCTTCTGACAAGCCATCTGTAAGTAATTTTTACAACTTAAGCTACTTTGCAGTTGTGTTAATATTTTTAACCAACTTCAAAAAAGAGAAGACTCAATATGAATGCATATTTCTTATTGTATGCATGTTACTCGAAATCTTCGCTAATTGTGAACCAATTTTAATGATTCTATATTCTTAAATAGTTTATACTTTAGCGGTGGTCCCACAAGATATTTGAAAAAAAAAAAAAACAAATTCTTCGTTATGGCAGTGGCAGAATAGTGCCAATATATAAATAATGAAATTTTTATGCAACTATTTAAACAACATTCGAGTTTGTTACTTTGAGTTGCGATTTTCTTTACTCTAAAAGGGACAAAAATTTAACATTTCATAAAAAGTACATGTCTTGACACTGACTGCAAAAGCTATTATGTGGAAATTATTTCAGTCTTTGCAGTTCTTTGATGTCGACTTATATATTTTATCCAAAGTAAAATTTCTCTTTTTTCGATTAAATTTTATGAGGATTTGAAGAAATCAGTAATCATTGAAGAATTTCATGTTAAATATATTTATTATTTTTTGGAAATATATAATATTTATATATATATATTTCTTAATATTTGGTAATATAATTATTATAATATATTTTTTTTTGTTTTTCTATTTAAAGAAACGTTACCCCCACACTAGGATTTTCTCCTGTATTATTTTTAGGTCAAACAAATACTTGTTCCGTGGGGGATTCGAACCCGCGGCCTCCAGCGCAACAACTCATTGCTAAGTCACTGCGCCACGGAGCCCTCAATAATTATATATTTAATAAATATGATTATTTAATAAATAGTTTTTCTATAAAACATATCACAACAATCATGGCATTACAAATCTAATTATGTACGTATCTTGCATACGCATTATTTACAATTACTCTTTGTACTGATATTGGCTAGATATATTCTACCCGACCTACATGCTAAAACTGCGATCAGACGACGTAGCAGACATTGCCACATATTTTGTTTATTCTATCATTGTGCGCTCTCAACAACAAATGCAATATAATCCCAGATATTGTCATCCTTCTTGAATACGCAATGGTGTAACTTGGAACCTTTATACTTCTCTAACAGAATTTTTGTTAGAGAAGCATAGTGATATAAAATTAAATTCGAAATAAATATTTTAAATATTTTCGTCTACTACAACCTACCTCTACTACCAATAATTTATAATGAAGAACTCATGGTAGCTAATGCAAGAATTTTTATTGTGATTCCTCGGACGCGTAATTTTCTATATTTGAAGATATTGAATCGCGTTTGCTTTTATGCACTTGGGAGTTATGAACCAAAGATTTCGTGACTCGTTCACTTATTGAATCGGGAAAATAGAGTTCGTGCTTGCACATCTTCCAACATTATTATTAATTATCAGTTAACTATCTATATTGACTTGACGGTTCTGTGGCGCAGTGGCTTAGTAATGAGTTTTTGCGCTGGGGGCCGCGGGTTCGAATCCCACAAATAATTGCTCCGGATCTGGATGTTTCTTCTTGTGCATTTTGTGTTTGTAAACTGCCTCCAGTATACAGGAGAAATTCTTAGTGTGGGGGTAAAGTTATTTAAAAATAAATAAATAAAGAAATAGAATATGATTATCATTATTACAGTTTTTGACAAGTCCATTGTTGAACATCCACCACACGTATGCCACAATTGTACTTTAACATTCAGTTACATTATGGGTACAATTTAGGCCACCATGAGAATATATCTTGAAAATACTGAAAATTCCTTGGCTCATTGAAAGATAAAAGCCTCTGCGTCTTATATGTATGTGGAAATATGAATAAAATATGGATTCATCAGTTGAATAAACGAACACCTCGCGCTCCTTTGACTTCGCATTCTTAGATGTGTAATAATGACTTGATTTTTATCTTCATAATTTACTTAGTTAAACTATTATTTTATTCTTAATAAAATAATTTGATGATCGATTAATTATTCACAACTATTATCATCACTATAGTCTATCACAAGGGCAATGCTAAACAGCAACTTCCCCATAGATTACCACAAAGCGGTTGCAGTCCTAAGCCACCAGCGACCACCGACTTCCTGCACGATTGATTAAAATACCACCTTAATTTAGTGGAAGTCTGCCCCACATTTTACTTGCCGGTATGCGGAAATTGAAAATAAATTATATAATTTTTAAAAGAAACTTTTTATTTAATCTTTATAAAATGCTGATTAATAAGATTACCGATTAATCCTCGATTATTTAGAATTTTAATATTAACTAGCTTGTCTCCGCGACTTTATCCGCGTGGAATTTATTACGATTGGATTTCATGGGTTTCAATTTTTTTACGCAGAACCCTAATTCTATTTCTAAAATACAATTAATCCTAAGTTACTCTTTGTAACATCAGCTATCTGCCAGTGAAAGTTTCGTCAAAATCGGTCTAGCCATTTTGAAGATAAGTCGGAAGAAACAGACAGACAGACCAGAAATTTTTAAGCACCGTATGTACTTTTATATGCTTTTAAAAAATCTGTTGTATTACAAACGTATTACAAACAGACACTTTAATTTTATTTATTCGAAATTATTTTAAGGTAAATCAGTTGCGATCAACTCGTGATAGTCGCTTTGGTTGGTCCGGTTGTTTAAGCGGAAACTTAGCGAATCAAGCTACAAAATCAGCTTCACTGGAGTTGTTGGAATGTTTGATCTGGCAGCGAAACTTGGTTGCAGCTTCCAGACTCCATCATTTAATATTCAGAGTCACTCGATGTATTTAGAGATTAGATACTTAAACTTAACTATTACAATCTTAACTTTAGTTTCCTGCTTAAGTAAAACTTGATATTATTGATTTTATGAAATTTTGTTAAAATTTATTTAACAAAATAAGCACATTTTCAATTGATTAATTTTTAACGAAACTGCATGAAGGAAGTACTGGTCAAATGTTAACTAAACTAGTTTATAGCAAAACTTAATCACACGGCAGTTCGGGCAGACTATATGACCAATGCGGTCGATAAACTTCCGTCTGTGGTATCAATTGCGGATTCTGCCACTCACTTCTGCAATATAAATTTGCTTTGTCACTCTTTCCTTGTTCATTATTTCTACTTGATCAAACCACCGAAGCATTTCTTTTTTAATGCTAATCACCATATCTTCTCTCAAACCACATTCTTCTCTTATCACAAAATTTCTCACCCTATCATTAAGAGTCAGCCCTAACATACTTCATACTCGTAGTGACCGTATTTTATAAAATAGTAATTTTATAAAAAATGGCTCGAAGCAATTATTTGTGCGTGCATAAACACATTTTTAGTGCGGGATTCGGAATCAAGCCGCAACGCTTAGCCACTGCGCAGTAAGAAAAGAAGTGGTAACAAAACAGGTTGAATTTCTGAATATAAAAAAGGTATTTTTATCAATGGGAGCTGTTTACTTACTGCTGATTCTACTTCGATAAATTAGTGTAAGTTCTTTTTAAATAATTACGAACCTCAGATTTCTGAAAACCTTTTAGATACTAGCTGTTCATTGGATTGGATTTCATGGGTTTTAATTTTATGCGCGGTATCCTAACTCTTTTTCTAAAATCAAAGTAGCCTAAGTTAATCCTTATAACATCAGTTATCTGCCAGTAAAAATCCCATCAAAATCGGTCAGCCACTTCGGAGATTAGCCGGAACAAACAGATAGACAGACATACAATTTTTTTAAATCGTTTTTTTGTTATAAGTACCGTATATACTTTCATATACATTTAGTAAAAAGCTGTTATTCTGACATTACAAACAGACAATTCAATTTTATTTATTTGTATAGATGTACCAAAGGAACATTTATGGTTTATTAAAAAGTTTTTGTTAATAGTGTGACCAACTTAATCTAGAATAAAATAGAAAATTCAGGCATGCTTCGTAAACTACTTTTTCCATTTCAGCTGTCCTTTATAATAGAAATGGTAAAAGCCAGTACATTCATAAGACATAAATAACAAAAGCATTGTCGGCGGTCGTCTCCGTGGAACAGTCGTAAACGCGCGATGTCCACTGAAGCGAGACTAACGAGCATTGTCTTATTTTACCACAATAGGTCAATTTTCTTAAGACTTGAACCCGACGCACTCATAAATTAAAACTTAATATCTCATTACTTGCAAGCTCCGCCACGCCTACGATTCGACTCTTTGCAAAAAACTCAACCAATTTCAAACAGTCTGCACGATTTGTGATAAACGATTGGCAGCGTTAAACAAAACTGTTAGAATATTCTGTATTTCGTTTTGTATTTCATATGTTCTTCTATTTATAGCTATAAAATGCTTTTAAATAAATCTATTTGTGTTTAATAGATGAAGAGTAAGATAGAACTTATTATTAATATTAAAAACTTTGCAGCCGATTATCATTGATTGCTACGTCATGAACTAGAACTGAATCTAATAAGTACCAAGAATTATATTTACGAGGCTTTCGTTAATGAAAACTCGTCCTACATTAAACTTATAAACAGTGAAAAAATTATCGAAATTCTACCAAACATATGCTCAACTAAACGACGTTAAAAATATTAGGTTATTTCAATGGTTTAGGTAAATAAAATTGAAACACAAAGGACATTGAATAAATTTAAGGTACACTTTTTAAAAAATATGCCCACCTCACTTCTCAAGGGAACAGCTCATTGTGGTGTATTAATTTCCTAAAATTATGTAAACACTACACTTATATTAAACTAATATAACGAATCTTCCGTGACTCCGCATCCACAACGTCAAGAATTAAAAATAAATTATCATTAAATGCGATAGTAACCATAAAAATAATTAAAATTTAGCTATTGAAGTAATTATGTTATTAATTACTTTACAGATAATATAATTATAATACTCTAGTGACCATAAAATTGCAATCTCGAGTGTGTGGCGAGTAATCACACACAGGATATTAAAGGCAACAGTTTTGGGATTGAATCGCACCGCCAATATGAAAATCTCTGTCCATCTACGATTATTTTTAATTACAACAAATAACTTTGAGTATTAGATTATGTTTAAAATACATATAGAGAGTATGTAAGTACTTATGTAGGTGTACGTGAGTGGTGTGTGTTTTACAATCAATTTACTTACTGGAATCTCTGACCCAATAGTTGATGGATTTCGGCGATGACTCAATATAGCACTCTAGGGTAACATCAGTGCCGAGAGGAGCTCCAACGAGTTGATTAGGAACTTGAATTACCGGATGGACTACAAAACAGTACTTTAGTTACAAAGGCCTAATGTTTATATGATTTGTATTCAATTTTTGAATTAGTTTATTTAATATCCACTGACTGTTATTCAGAGATAAACAACAATTACAACGAATTTGCAGTGAACCAATTTTTTTATTCGAAATGAGTCTTAGGTATCTCATAATATTATTAAAATAACAAGTCTATCACCATTAAATTTAGTCGTACTATGAGGTTTACTGACCATTTTTTAGTTTTCTTTCCATTATACCTATTAAGTATACTTTATTTAGAATTGTTATAAACATTTAATATACTATCGTGAATGTATATACGTAAGGAAGATTAAAATAGTAAGACGAAATTTAAATGATGCATGTGCTTTTGCGTGAATTTTTATTCTGTTTTAGGTTGAAGAAAAATCAATGATTTTATGATGGTGTTGATGATTTAAAAACCAATGCTCTAACGTACAATGGACTTTGATGACAATCCTCTTGCTAACAGAAGGAGGCACGCCGTTGCTCGCGATGCACAAGTATGCGCCCATCTCAGAACGAGAAATCTTGTTGAACGTCAGAATGGCATTTTCATACATTAGAACTGTTATAAACAACAAAAAATTAAATTAATATCTTAGTACTAAAACTTTGTTAAAAATTGATTTCCAAAGGATTCGTCCTTTTTAAGAAATACATTTTCTCGGACCGCTGCGAACTATCTAACACGTAATACTTCATTTCAGTGGTTTGATCAAGAGCTATAAATTACCTTGGGTTTTACTTCCATTGCTATGTCTGATTATAATATCCGCTCCATCTTCTCTTCGCCACATAACTCGGGGCTCTGGTTGCCCATGAGCGCGACACGATACTTGAGCAGTACCACCTTCGGGCACCATTATATCGCCTGATGTTTCTTCAGATATAAAATCAGGAGGAATAACAACATTTAGGTATCCCATCTAAAAAAAAGATTCATGTTATAATATTATAGAGTGTAGTAGATGTAGTTTTTTTTACTTTTTTAAAAAACGTTACCCCCACACTAGGATTTTCTCCTGTATCGTGGAGGCAGTTTACAAACATAAGTTGCACGAGAACAAACATTCAGACCCGGAACAATTATTTGTAGGCCTTACGAATATTTGTTCCGTGCGGAATTCAAACCCGCTGTCCCCAGCGCTACAACTCATTGCTAAGCCACTGCGCCCCGGAGTCGTCAAGTAAGTAAGAGGTAACAGATGGAAACTGAAACAGGGCATGTGCAGCAGCATACTCCTAATCACATCTGAAAATAATAAAGAGGCAGGTTGCTAATCCAGCTGCCAAGCTGGCATCTATGGCAAAATTTAGACCTTAATTCAGCAGTAAACTTTTATAAGCTGTAATAAATGTATCTTTGATAAAGTGTACTTTTTATAAGATTTTAATACTTTGAACTTTAGGTAAAATCTATAAATAACTAGTGATCCGCCCCGGCTTCGTTCGGGTGATTTCTGGATCTTGACAACAGCGCCACCTACAGGATCCAATTGAAATGTATTTAAACTATCCAGATACCCACTCAAATATACACAAAACAATTGTCAAAATCATTTGAGCCGTTTTCGAGTTTTTGCGAGACTAACGGACAGCAATTGATTTTTATATAGAGATATGGTCGGTACATTGCCACTTCATCTTTAAGATCCATTGGCCTATGTGGGTTATTTTGTGTCTGCTGCGTCCTTATTTTGAAGTCTATTACGCAAAAATCTTCGAGCATAGCCGTCTCCATAGCTCGCTGAACAACCTTGAGATTCCTCATATGGCTAGCATTGAAAGACCACGTTTCAGATACATGTGTTCGATATTTTTTTCAAGTATCGAAGTGTACGTGACGAGAAGACGTGTCGTAATTTCCCGAACGCTACCCAGACGAGATGAATTCGTCGAATGACCTTAGAGGAATTATAGCTCAAAGAACAAGTAACCGATAGGGAAAAAAGGTTTTCGAGTAGAATCTCATACCGGTAACGGAAGTGTGGGGCGGCCCCCAACTAGATGGAGTGACGATCTGGTAAGAGATGTAGGAAATTAATGGATGCAGGTGGCCAAGAGCTCTGACATTTTTTTCTGGGAGGCCTATATTGTGAAGACTTGTGAGGGGCTGCAATGATGATGATGATATAGTGTTATACGTGTACTAGTTATACGTGGTAGAGCCATGCTGCAGCTATGTTATGGTTGTTGTACGAATGGGTTGGCCCGACCATGGAAGGACAACGCTGTCATTGTATTCCGTATGGTGAGTGCAGAGATCTCTAGACTCTTTCAGGAGAAAGGTTCTTTTCTATTAAGAAACGAGGCATTCCATCTTAGTCCACAGGAGTGACAGCGCATCTACATTTTGATTCTTAATCGATGATAGATGTAAATGTTTGTGGACGACAGCATCCACTTACTACCGTACCGAACCGTGTGCTAGTTTGGCATCCTTATTTTATTTAATAAAATAATACAGATAATATATCATGTCCTTTGAAATATAAAGAAAAAACACAAGCGGTTAATGTTAGATACAATCTGAAAAACTAGCGTAATAAAGTATCAATAACTTATTGATTATGTTCATTGTTTCTCATTAATACGCTGCTTGCAGTCTGGCGTAAGCATTTTTTTTAACACATTAGGTACGTCAAGTGGCGTCATGCCGCGTCGACGGCGTCATCGAAGCCTGCAGCTGCACTGTCGCCGCTGGGGATTTATGTCGTTATCAGACCCGAGTATAAATTACAACGCGGCGCAATAATTTAGGAGGACCGTATACGAATCATTACCCGCTGCGTTACTCGCTTGCTTCCCTATTACGTGTAGTTTAATTCCATGTTCATCCTTTACTGTTACTTTATTTTATTTACATTTTAACTTTACAGTTTTTTTTTTTAATTTTAGATACATGAAAATTACATTAAACCTATTTTAAAATTACCTAGCTTTAAAAAATATTATAACGAAAATTTTATAGTTTCAGTCTAGTTGGTTATGAAAATTATCTGTTTCCTGGAAATAGATAATAACCGGACTTTCTTTAAAAATAATATCAGCAAATATTAAAAATATGAACGAAAAATTTCGGTGGAATACATATAGAAATTACAGACTGATACTTTGGGCATGGATGATGGGTGATGTGACTGTGGTCTTTTTGCCTGTAGAAATATCACACCACGGTTTCTATTTTTATGGAGTTCTTTATGTTCTCTCAGCTATATTTATTGGAATACCTTTGGTTTATTCCGAAATATGTATAGCACAATATACAAATTGCGATGTGATTTCTATGTGGAATTACTTTCCACTATTTCGCAGTGTTGGATATGGAACTGTTTTCCTGGTCCTTATTAAAATAACGTATATTTTAGTACTTTGTTCGTGGTATATAAATTATACTTTTCATGCCGCTATTGACCCACCACCGTGGTTTAGTTGCGATGCATTCAATGATACTAAATGTATGGTTAAACGAATCAATACTTCTATATTTCAACATTGTGTTGAGACACAAGAATTATACAAGGACTGTGACATGAAAACAGCAAGTAATTGCTTCTTTGAACAAGAAATTGGTGAAAATAATACCATGCAGTTTAATTGTGTATTTCAATGGAAGTTAATTATTAATAACTGCCTGATAAGCTTTGTAATGTTTATTTTATTTATGAGAAAAGAAAAAAATATTAGAATTGCAATTAAAGTATTAGTTGCATATGTATGCTTTGTATCGTTTATATTATTTTGTATTGCACTTTCTGCAAGCGGTGCATGGTACGCAACTAAAATGTCTATAAGATGGGAAGATAAGGACTTCAATTCTTGTATTGTCCCTTTAACTAGAGGAGTGCTTTGCCTGGGAACTGGTTATGGTATGATAAGTTTTTTATCAAATGATGTTCCGTTTCGTAGTCCTGCTACTATGACTTCCAGGGCAGTGGTGTTATTTGCCGTATTTTTTTCACTTATGTTCTCTCTTATTATATATAGCGGTATAAGAACAATGTCTTATTATCACGGCCAAGAAGAAAGTGTTTTGGAAGTCGGAGATTATTTATTTTTTCCGATATTTGCTTCTGTTTCAGAAATTATGATCTATTTCGAGAGACCGTTTTGGAGCTTTCTTTGGTTTTCTACAATATTTTTATGTTTATTCATTAATTTATTGATTTTGTTATATTATTTACATGAATTATTATCTAATACTTATTCTTTTGCCCAAAGGTATAAAAAATTATCTTGTGCTATATTAATTATATTTGTCTGCTTGATGTCCTGTCCCATATTTTGTTCGGATCTTACTGGAGCTTTTAAAGATTTTACCGAAATCGTTCAACTCATCAACAGTCTTTTATTTTCGATTTCCCTTTATTGGGTTTACGGGTATAACACTCACAACGTAGACATTATTTTTATGATTGGTGTCAAAGCAGGCTATTTCTGGAAAATTGTGTGGTGCATAAATCCTATTCTTTTAATGATTCTTTTATATATGCGATGTTCCAAGCTTGATGTTAATGAATACAGCAGTTTATATAAAATCGAAAGCTTAGGATTACCATGCAATATTCTTTTATTATATTTTTTGTTCAGTATTTATGGACTTACGCTCGTTGTAGGTGCATTATATGAATTACGAAATTTTTACAATTCCGACACAAAACTTGGTAATATCTTTCATGCAGTTGAAAATTGGGGTCCAAATGACAGATTATTATTTCGCAGCAGAAAAATGTTTGTACCAGAAATTATGACACGGGAATTCCTATATAGACAAGTTAGAATTCATGGTTATTTAAAAAACGAACGCAAAAGCAACATGACAGAACTTGTCGATAAATCAAGGAGTATTTCTACTGAAAAAATGGAATGGAGCGCTTTGACTTCAAACTGAGAGGTAAAATGAAATCCCTTAACAAGTCCATAACTTTGAATAACTTACCTGACTTTTCATTGGATCTGTATTAATTTGACACATATATTGACCCCTATCTTCCTCCTGGACGTTTCTAATGTGTAGGTTCCAAACAGTCTGGCCGTTATGCGACACGGCCACCCTGTGATTATTAGTTATTACATGAACATGTATTGCTTGTATGGCCTTTGTATCCGCTTTTACCCAACCTACCTGTGAGATATAAAAAAAATATCCTATTAAATGTTTTTAAAAGTAACGGTGTTTTATTAGTAATAAAATTCGCTTTCATTTTTTTACAACATTAAAGTCATTTCATTTAATGAAAATGTTTAATTATAGAATAAAGTGAGTACTGTTTAATATTATGTACAACGGTTATTACAGGTGTTTTATTTAAAAACTAATTTTATAATTATAACGAGGAAACTTACACGGTAGCCACCAAGGTTTTGCACAAGACACCTAAAAGTAGCATCACGACCAATGACTATTGTTAAATTCGACAACGGCTCTGCAAATTCCGGTTGAAAAGCTTCCCCTAAAACATTTAAGTCAGAAAAATATCTTATAACAGATATTTCAGCTCACAAACATAATACTTACCTACTAATTTAGTGTCAAGACGCAGCAAGAAAATAGCAAGTAAATATGATAACCACCAAGGCTGCTCCATATTTACGGCCACACAAGACCTGCTACGTTTTCGTCAAATTTTAAAACTTGGGATGTCCATATGAATCTGGAATTAAAAAACAAGCAAACTTCTTCTATATTTACACTATCCAAAGTACAGAGTCCTTTAGTGGAGGCGTAAAAGAAAAGAAGATTTTGTTGAGTATTAGCTGAGTCAGAATTAGAGAATCCTACGCTCTTTTTAGTACCATGAGCTACGAAGTATCCCAAAAAAAAAAAATTCAAATTCAACAAAAGGCGGTGCTAATACATAGTATAGGGTATAAATATAGAAGAATTAATACCCCGAATTTGGAAGCTATTATGTGAAAACTTAACATAAGATATGCAGGCAGTCGATGGATGCAGGTGGCTCAGGACCGTGCTTTGTGGCATAGCTTGGGGGAGGAATATGTTCAGCAGTAGACTTGTAAAAGTATGTAATAATGATGATGATGATGATGACGTTAAAACTTTATTATTTTTAGTTCTTTAAACTAGGCCTTTACTTTTCATTAAAAGTTTAACTTTTGACTCTTTTGTATTGTTTAAGGAATATTAATAATATAATGTTAAAGCTCAAGGTAAAATCTACATATTTTTATATCACATTAAAAATTTCATCGCCTAGCTTGTCCATGTGTATTAGATAACAAAATATAATTTTTATAGGACCAATCATGAAGTATGACCTATTTCGTAAAACATCATTAATATAAGTTCAAAATTGACAATAACATCGCAAAACATACATTTGATTTTTTTTTATTTTTATAAATAATGCAAATTGACCTCAAAAGGTAACAACTAGAATGTTGTCTACATAGTTACATTAAAATTTTCATACCCTGTTTTACAACACTTAGGAATTGTTTCATAAAAATTTACTTGCCGTACCTCAGATGTCGGAAAAGGAAAAATGGGAATAAGCGGAATAATATATATAAAGACTATAATCATATAGGATACAGTGTCAAAATTTCAAAATATATAAAAATAGTCGTTTATTCGTCTACTAAACGTGAAAAATAATAAAATTTGCCGCAATCAGAGGATTTTTTCATACGGACTGATAAAGAAAAAGAAGAAAGTAAGCAAATTTAGTTCTTTTTTCCTACATCCCGGGCACATTATCTGGAATTACAAACAGTTGTCAATTTATTGCAAGTGCATTTAAAACTAACTACATAAGTTGTTATAAAACTCTTACTGCGAAAGATTCCTTTCTTCCCACATTTTAACTGAAATGCCGAGCTATAACTATTACACATAATAAATATAGTTTTTCCATAAACTTAAGGGAAAATAACATGCGTACATTCAATTTGATATCTCTGATGTGATTATAAACACTTACAGCTATTCTCGATTTAGAATCAAAATGCACATTCGTTGTCACATCAGAGAAAAAAGATGGAATAACTATCTATCAGTAAAAAGGATTTCCGGTTCACGTCACTAACGGTATAAAACACAACAACGTTAGGCTGATATTTTACGCTAGTGTTCTGTATTATTTTTTTTTAAACAACGTTACCCCCTCACTAGGATTTTCTCCTGTGTCATGGAGGCAGTTTACAAACATAAATTGCACAAGGGCAAACATCCAGACCCGGAACAATTATTTGTAGGCCATACAAATACTTGTTCCGTGCGGGATTCGACTCCGCGGCCCCCAGCGCAACAACTGATTGCTAAGCCACTGCGCCACGGAGCCGTCAAGAATTAGAGTACAAGTATTAGAACAAGTATTAGAGTAGATACAAGTACACAAGAAATAATTGTATGGTTTATAAATAATTATTCCGGGTCTGGATGTTTGTCTCTGTGCAATTTATGTATGTAAACTGTTAACACGTTAAAGGAGAAAATTCTAGATGGGGTAACGTTTAAAAACCTATTCCTTATTGCCTTAAAATACAAACATTGTATTTGTATGGGAAACTATGTACTGTCATATTATTCTACTCTTGTTCTGTATGCATCACGAACCTTGAAGCAAAAGCTGAAGCTGACTGAAACTGGAAGTAAGTGACTTAAGTACGGACTAAATGCAGCACCTTCAAGATGCATATTTTTCCAATGACTATTGCAGACTAAGGATTATAATGAAACATCAGCTACTTTTTCAATTTATATCCCAAATCTTTAACAAGCAATTTTTTATCTCTTGGATAATATACAAACTCTTGAGTTCTTACGAAATCATCATTTGCCTCAATTATGCAAAATAAAAATGTTCGTTAAGGAAGAAAGTAAATTAAATAAAACGAACACCGGTATTTTTTTTTTTTGATTCTGTATTCGTATGCAACAAAAATTTAAAGAACATTCACATTTGAATTTTATTTGCAATAATATATTAATTGGACATTCATTTTAGTTATAAAAGCTAAGCTACTATGCAAAAACTTTAAAAACAATAAACTGTTTTACTTGCTACCACTAGCATAATTACAACTTTTCTATATTGACTGTACGTACACACAAAGGGCTATTTGGGTCTATGTGACATATTTCGATTTGATCAGTCAATAATGATTCAGTGTTCTGAATATATAAAAGCTATCTACAGGGGTATATTGGAGTGGCAACCCTTACACGGAGTGTCTAAAAGTCGATCGAGTATATTCAAAAATGAGTACGGATGCGATCTCGCACCGGTAACTACTTTTCCGTGATAATGCTTGAGAAAAATGCGAAGCGCAGTTCAACCCTGTCAATAGAGCGGACTATCAAAATATTGGAACGTTCTGAAATACCGTAGTTTTGTATACAAAAGTTTCATTGAATGTGTTATCTTTATCACTCCAGGTACTTTATGTTAAAGATAAAAAAATATCAAGGGTTTTGTGCTTTAATATTTTTTAAATTAAGACAAACTACAACTGATCACCAAACATTGAAGTCACTTTGTTATATAAAAACAATATTGTTACATTAACTCAATAACGCATATATTAACAATATTTATCTATATATAAAAGAAAACGTTCTGCGTGACTAACTCATCTATCAACACAGCCTAAACCACTAGACCTAAAAATCAGAAATTTGGCCATTAGCTGCCTTTTATGATATGGGCATCAACTAAGAAGTGATTTTGAAAAGTAACACGCGTTTAAGGATTTTTGGATACTCTACCCCTAAGGGAAAAAATGGGGGATGAAAGCTATTATAAAATTCTAAACTATTTTAATAAGGTTCAATTAATATATTTTTGTTGATACAAATTGAAACAAAAACAATATAAAATAAATAAAGAAGGTACAATTGCTGGTCTTATCGCTCTGGATTCGACTTCTTCTAGACAACGTTATTAGAATTGTTCGTAACGAATGACTAATGAGGAAGGTGTACATAGATTATACAATTGAAGAAAAAAATATAAATAAAATCACAAAATGATAACAGTTGGAAAATGGGACAGATACAAGAGAGAACGGGAGGTATGATGTGGATATTTTAGTCCCAAGTAATAAGATAATTAGGTTTTTGAAAGAAAAAAGGAATTGAGCACGTTGAATATGTAGAGGTAAAAAGTTCCACGTTACTCTGTAACAGAATATTGTTTATATAAGAAGGAGGATGGATGTAGAGGAGTACGAAGAGAAACAATGTAAGGGAGGTTTATACTATTCGAAAAGTATAAGTCGTGACTTAAAATCTGTGACCATTCTTTTCTAAATATAAGAAATTTTCCACGTGATAGTTTGAGCTCTCCGTATTATGTAATCTCATAATAAGAGTGGATCATGACTGACTGTACATTACAAATTAGACGCAGGTACCACCGCATGGAGAAAAGCTGGTCTTTATATAAAAAAATCCGGAGTGCGTGTGTTTGTAATACGGAGAAGTATTACGAAAACACGCACTCCGGATTTTTAAACTGCTTGATTGATTTTGATAAAAATATTATAAGGTACTTATGGGGTCACCTGGATAGTTTTTAGCTATAGTAGAACCCAATACGAGTAGATAGTGTTATTGTTAAGATCCAGAAATCACCGATCAATTAACTTAGAATTTTTTTGTATATAAAGATAACCAATCTAATCCCCTTACTGAAGGGAACTTTATTCCATATAAACATAATCCATACTTGACAAAAACCATAAATTTTAAACAATTTTAAACAAAAAATGTTACAGGTACGTTACAGTCAAATGCTGAGGACTAAGACTGTGATTTCCGTGACCATCACAGCCTATTAAAGTTTACTTTTGAACAGTATAATTAAAAGAACTATAGATTGCCTCATAAGGGGATATTTGCTAAAGTTGCCACGCAAGGCGCTGCTGTCCATCTTCTTATTAGTTTCCTTCTGTCGACTCTTACGACACCCATATGGGGTAGTGGGTATTCTTACACCGCCATTACACGGTCAAGAATGTGATTATACTGTAATTATACTAGCTTGTGGCGGCGCTGTCGTCGCGCCACAAGTGAAACACATCGAAGCCTAAATCGCACTAACAAAGTTCCGAAGTTAAAGCAGCATATTTAAAATAGCTCTGAACTACCGATCGGAGCGTTGGCCGCTTCCTTTCCCCCCGCGGGAGATCTCCCCTTTTCCTTCCACCCGCCACAGTGGTGACCCCGACGTGATATGAACACGCAACCAACAACCTTCGGAAACTACAACTTCAAATCTTCGTCATCATCCTCAAATACGCCATTCATTCACTCCCGAGCAGATATTTTCTGCAGTCTTCACATTCAGCAAGCCATCTAGCTTTACAAAGGTTCATCGCAGCACTGGAATAATAATGCTTTCTGTTCCTTCAAGTTACTCTCTGCGCTACAGTGTTCGGCACGGCTCTAAGCCTTACTGCTAGCCTCTGCTTCACGGCACTCTCGCAGATTACTTGCCTTTTTCTCGACTCACCGTAGACTTACAAGGCAATTCCCCACTTTCCCCACACTTACAAATTCGTCGACATCTAGACTGCATTATCGACCTCCGGTCTGAGCAGGGGGGTGATGTGGCGGCGCTGTCGTCGCGCTACAAGCGAAACACATCGAAGCCTAAATCGCACTAACAAAGTTCCGAAGTTAAAGCAGCATATTTATCCCATCCGTCATATCCACGACTTCTCGTATCAACTCACAGGCTGTTCTGTCTTCTCTACCATCGACTTAGTCAAGGCGTACAATCAGATTGCTGTCAATCCAGATGACATTATGAAAACGGCGATCACGACTCCATTTGGATTGTACGAATTTCCGTTCATGAATTATGGTTTAAGAAACGCAGCACAGACATTCCAGAGGTTCATTGACGAGGTGTTGCTAGGACTCGACTTCTGCTACGGATATATAGATGACATCTTGGTATTTTCGTCATCCATCCAAAAGCACAAGAACCATCTACGGCAATTCTTTGAACGCCTAAATCAGTACGGCGTCGTGGTAAACACTGCCAAGTGTATACTTGGCCAACCAGAAGTCACGTTCCTGGGATATCACGTCTCAGCTGCAGGTACCGAAACCACTAGAGTCCAAAGTCGAAACTATCAGGCAATACCCCGTTCCAAAAACGGTCAAAGAATTAAGACGTTTCTTAGGCATGCTAAACTTCTACCGTCGCTTTGTTCCCAAGGCAGCCAAACTTCAAGCACTAATGAATGACGTTTTCAGTGGCTCAAAAATCAAAGGGTCTCATCCGATAGTCATGACTCCGCAATTACTTCGAGCCTTCGAAGACTGTAAGGAATCATTATCTCAAGCAACTCTTCTCGCTCATCCAGACCCAGCTGCAGAACTAGCAATAGTGACAGATGCGTCTGAAACTACCATAGGCGCCGTGCTTCAACAACGGAAAGGTAAGGATTCAGAAGCACTTGCTTTTTACTCCCATAAGCTCAGCAACGCACAGCGGAAGTACAGACCCTACAACCGAGAGCTACTGGCTGTCTACGAAGCAATTAAGTACTTCCGCCATATGGTCGAGGCCAGAATATTTACATATTCACCGACCATAAGCCTCCTATCTTCGCTTTCTCAAAGAGCAAAGCCAAGTACACCCCAAGACAGTTCAGACACCTTGACTACATTGCTCAGTTTACGACATACCTGAAATACTTACCTGGTAAGGAAAACTTAGTTGCTGACGCACTTTCTAGAGTCGAGGAGATCACTACAGCTGTGGACTACGACGATCTTGCACGAGCTCAGGACAAAGATCCAGAACTGCAAAATCTACTTCTTCATGGCTCAACCCTGCAATTGAAAAGGATCAACACTATGAATGGCAACTTACCTCTCTACTGCGACACTTCTGTGCAAGCGTCACGTCCTTATGTTACTCCCCAGTTCAGGAAACAAGTTTTTGATACAATACACAGCTTACACCATCCTGGAAGTTCAGCTACTGTGCGATTGGTCTCACAAAGATACGTATGGCCAGGGATACGTAAAGATTGTAGAGAGTGGTCCCGACAATGCTTGTCATGCCAAAAGAGCAAAACCACCTGTCATACCATATCCCCGCTTACATCTGTCATCTTCATCAATTCTGTCTTCTGGTTACAGATATTGCCTTACCGTCATCGACCGTTTCACGCGATGGCCTGAGGCATACCCCATGGTGGACGTCACGGCGGAGACCTGCGCAGCTACTGTGGTGTCCGGCTGGATAGCCCGATTCGGCTGTCCTGCACTGGTGACTACAGACCGTGGTCGCCAATTCGAAAGCCATCTCTTCAAAGCTCTCACAAAGTTGGTTGGTGTGCGTCACTTACGCACAACCGCCTATCACCCAGCTGCGAATGGTATCATCGAACGACTTCATCGCCAACTCAAGGCAGCGATCATGTGCCACACATCATCACAGTGGACGGAAGCCCTTCCACTGGTTCTCTTGAGCATGCGCAACTCATGGAAAGAGGATCTCCAAGCTACTCCTGCTGAATTGGTATATGGTCAAACTCTCAGCTTACCAGGCCAATACTTATCTCCAATAGACGACTACACCACGGCAGACGTCACAGAGTACGTAACACGTCTACGATCCTGCATGGCTAAGCTCACTCCCAAGCAGACATCATGGTACACCAGCACGATAACGCCATTCTACATACCACGGGACCTCCACACATCCTCTCATGTTTTACTTCGCCGAGATCACGTTCGAAGCTCACTCGAACCACCCTACGACGGACCCTTCAAAGTACTGGACAGACAAGCCAAGTACTACACTATAGACATAAGGGGAAAGAGAAATAACGTCTCTGTTGACAGACTAAAACCAGCGTACATGGCCAAAGAAATCAAAGACCCGGAACCCAAATTCCCTACGGAAACTATTGCCAACAAGGAGAAAATCACGCGGAGTGGCGTTTCGTAAGAGTGAGATTTCCCGACTACTATCGAACGTAGTTACGGTCTGGCCAGGGAGAATATATGGCGTAACTCGCTTCTGTTGGACCCCACATAAATCCGTTAGGCTTATGAAGATTGAGCCACGCTCGAACATCACGCCACCGGAGCGAAGCAATGGCGCGACCTCGATCGGCAACGCACCGCACCTTCGTCAGCGCGCGAGCCCGACCGCCGTTCATTCCGCCTGCAGCTAGCACAGAAACAAGACGCGCGCGCTACTCACCGCAGTTAACTTATCTTGTACGCGAAGTTAATTTCACTCTAGTAAAATTATTGCCAGTAAAAGTTATTTTTACATCGAATAATATTACTTCATTCGTAGTTACGTAATTCTTTATCTTATCCTATATTAGTATTCTGTTATTTAAAATATAAACGGTTTGGTGGCAAGGTATTAACTTATACAACTCTCGCCGAACCACCATACTGGTAACCCATATTGGTGGATGTGGCGGCGCTGTCGTCGCACCACAAGCTCTTCATAAACATATTATTGGAAAACAAATTGTAACACAACAGTGAATGTTTTGCTGCTTGCCAAGAATTAGTAACAAGATGGGAAATCCATCTAGATGGATGGGCTTGTTTACTGTCATATACATGTGCCACTATACAAGTCCCGGGTAAAAAGGAAACAAGTTAAGTTTAAAATTAACCTAAATTCAAGAAAATTTGTATCCATTTCGCATCGTTCAGTAAATCAGTCATACTCGTACCAGTTGCTGTTATTATGTGGTAGCACAGTTCTTTCTCCATTCCAGTTCAGTCTCAGGCGCTGCATAGCATTACGAAGTATAAACTTTTACAACCGTTCAATTTTATTATAAACTAGCTGTGCTCGCGACTTCGTTCTCATACAAATTTTGTTTGTTTGAAGTTATATTACTTTGGTTATTTTATAAACTACACTACAGTTTGAATTCACACAGTAATAGTATAGATATTTTTTAATGTATAAAGAGTTACTACATAATACAACTGATCAAGTGCATTGATGACTTAAACACCGACTGGTACTGTTACGCTATACAAAAATAAACTCAAGAAGAGATTACGAGTATGGAAACATTGTATTGCAAACTTTAATGATAAGGAGAAAATGATAATTCGTCTGTCGTGTAGTGACGGCGTAACTAAATCCAGAAACCTGTTATATACCAATGGGAAACTCCTGAAAAATCAGAGCCAGGCTAAAACTCAGATCGGCTACGGGCAGCAGTGTCAAAAGTGCGAGACGTCTTGTATTGTGATAGCCTGCCAACCGTGGCATTTTTGGTCGCAAATTAATGCGACAAAGTTCAATCTCTGATCCCTCAAAACTTAAGATGCACTCTTGCAAGTTGCATGCTTATTGTTATTGCAAAGTACTCTGTCATGATCATAACCGCTGGCAATATCTGTGTCTACCGTGTTCTTTTATGAAAAAGTTACTTTTTTTAAAGACAACAAATTTGAGCCGAGTACCAATGTAAATATTTAGAGGATATTTATTAAAGTGAACAGTTACATCTGTCGGTAAATTTTAAAGAAATAAAATAATTACCGATACTTTAACATATTAAGTCTGTCCGGTATAAGCAATATTTCATATGCGTATTATAAACAACAACATTTTAACAATTTCCTGTAAATAAGTAACTTTAGAAAAGTTATACAAATGAACAACTTGTTGAATATATAATGAAATAAAGCTTTTAGAAAAATTTACTTCGCAAATATCCGCGTTATAAAATAAAATGATGTGTCTTACCTAGTATGAAGAGCACCTCCCGCCCTCCCTCAATTGCGTGCACTATCCCCGTCACCACTAATCCCAGCACTGCTACTCCCAACGCCACTACACTAGGCAAGATACACCACTGACGATAATACGACACGTGTTTCGCCTCTACACGAGGCATCCTCATTTGATATAGACTCTACGGTGGCTAACCGTTAGAGTGTTTGCCAACCTGCTCGCCAAGAGTGAAAATTATGGAAATATATCCCCCATGATTAAATTTTCGAAGAGACGGCTCCCAGTCCACGGCGGCCCCGCTATTCCTAGGTACGGTGGCGACCATGGTAACGGCGGGGAGGGGTTGCTAAGAATCTCCGGTGGAGGTTCGGTTGCCACCTACGACGATTCGACCTGGCAACTTATAACGCACGCACCCTGAGTACTGACGAGAAGATCCTGGAGCTGGAAGAAGGGATAGACAAGTTGCGATGGAATATTATAGGATTATCTGAGGTCCGAGGAGAGAGGGACGATATGGTAATCCTCGAATCCGGCAACTTGGTCTATCACCGAGAGGGCGACGATCTGTCCCAAGGAGGTGTCGGGTTTATCGTCCACAAGTCCCTCGTTAAAAACGTTGTAAAGATTGAGAGTGTGTCGACGAGGGTTGCGTACCTTATACTCAGAATCACCAAACGGTATTCGTTGAAGGTCATACAGGTTTACGCACCAAACTCGGCACATCCCGATGCGGAGGTAGAGGAAATGTATGAGGATATATCTAGCGTCATGCATTCCACCAAAACCCATTATACGGTGTTAATGGGAGACTTCAACGCAAAACAAGGCAAAAGACAGAACGGTGAGCTGAAAGTAGGGAAATTTGGAAAAGGGCAACGGAACGAAAGAGGGAATTTTTATGATGAACTCTTTCTTCCAGAAGCAGCCCCACAGGAAGTGGACCTGATCGAGCCCCGACGGTTCGACAAAAAATGAGATTAACTTCATTATGACGACCAGACAATATTCAGTGATCGCGAGGGTGAAAACCGGCAGCGGTAACCGAATGGTGAGAGGCACACTGAACCTAAACGTTGGAGAGGTCACGTCTAATAAATTCAACGCTCCTTCTCCCCCGTGCTCTAATCCAAAGTCCCGAAACCTTTCAGCTCGAGCTTCAAAACCGTTTTAAGTGCCTAAGAGTATCGTGGTAGTTAAGAAAATTTACCCACGCACACTACGCGAAAAATATTAGTTCGATCTGTGCCAAAGCCAACGATATTATCATAGTACTTTTAAAATTTGACTTACTACGTGCTCGATGGGAAAAAAAAAACAGTGTGAGCAAAATTACTCTTAAATATTTCAAAATTTTAAGGTAAATAAAATTTGGGTTCGTCAAAACGAACGAATTCTTAACTGTTCCAAAAAAGAACCTTCTCAGAAATATGAAGGTGCCTTTGCCCAGTACTGGAACGTATAAAGGTTATAATGTGACTATTTGATCGAAGTACAACATTTAACACTTTACCCTTGTAATAGATAGGTCTTATTTAAAAAAATTGATTTGATTGACACTCTAGCTCTATATCACAACGTTTTTATGGTAAATATATTATGTATTTTAAGAAATACATAATGAGGGTTTACCTTAGTGTATGAGTTATTCTGCTTGTGACTAATATAAAGATCAGCAGCAGATATAAAGACACATCTACAGGAGAGAATAACACAACACGTCTTTTTGCATTTAATTTGCAAAATACCACCTATCGATGACACCAGTTAACTATTGTACTTTTCTAACTGAGATGCTGCAAACATATTCTTTTTTTATTACTGTGTTTGTAATAAAAGAATACCATTAGAAAACATTATTTTACATTATTTAATAGCAATTTCTGACATTAGATATAAATTCATTCATAACTCAACCACATTGAACAAATTAGTTACATTACGTTTCAAAACAATAGTTTTAACTTTTGGTAGAACTAATCGACTTAAATAAAAAAAAAACTAAACACTACACGATGATACGCTTTATGATTATTTCAGCGATTTTTTTGGAAAAAAAAGGTACTTTAGTCGTGATACGTTCATAAACAAACAGACAGACAAACAGATAATTCTAAATATGATAGAAATGTATTTAACTACTTCTTTTTAGTTTCTCCCAATATTTTTTGTCACAAAAATAGATAATGTACAGACTTCTGCAATTTACAATTTTATTATATGTACAGATTTTCCTTCTAGACGCATGTGGACTTTTATTTTTTATACATATCCTTCGTTTATTTCCTTTTTCTTTAATTTCTACGATAAATTTCGTATATACAGAAGATACGTATAAATAGAAGGTGTCGGGTAGTCATTATCATCATCATAATTATTGCAACCCATAACACATCCTTCACTGAAGCTTGCCCAAGCAATGCAAAATGTACTGGTTATACACTCTTGTTTTTATATTTTTAGTTGTTCGTAACGAAAATATTTGCCGTAATCTTCCAAAAGCTGCCCAGCCGAGTTGGATTTGTCAATTGTTCTCTCGGTCGAAGTTCTCGGAAGCAGGAGAGTTTATCTCAGGTACTTTTTCTACTTTTTAAACTTTACATACTTCATCATCGAATTCAAGCGAAGTGCTCTCAACAACTACAGGTATAGTTGTGACATGGACATTTCACATTATCTTTGTTTTTTCAATATACATTTTAAGATCATTTCGTTGGAAGACACTATTGAGATCATTAAGAATAGTAATGGCATGCTCCAGGGGTTCATGCCTTTATCGTCGACAAATCGAAGGTTTTTTTTTATAGGAGAGGGGGCAAACGAGCATGCGGCTCACCTGATGGTAAGTGACTGCCGCCGCCCATGAACAACTGAAACACCAGGGGAATTGCAGATGCGTTGCCGGCCTTTTAAAAAGGAGTAGGCTCTTTTCCTGAAGGTCCCTAAGTCGTATCGGTCCGGAAAAATCGCTGGTGGTCATCAATTCCACAAGGAAGTTGCGCGGGATAAAACTTTTTCTTAATCGCACAGTGGTGGACCGCCAATCATCCATATGATTTGGATGGTATCGCGTTAATAAGTTTTGTCGCGATGTGCGATGGTTAAATTGGGCGGCTGGAATTAGTCAGAACAATTTCTCAGAGCACTTCCCGTGATAGATGTGAATGATGTACTCGCCAATAGTGGTAATGATGTATTCTTTCCACTCCAGTAGTTTGAAAACATCGTTGTCAGCGTTTAAGAGTTTCGGGCTTTTCATAGTTCACAAAAGTGTCAGTTGTATTCCTCGGTTTTCTGTACAGTTTGCCAAAGGGTATGTAAGCGATACACAGTACTTAAGCCTTTTCGAAAACCGGTCTTTAATCTGTCTATCTTTCTTCAATAGGGTGTTGTCGCCTTTCTTAAAAACGTAACCACTGTACTTCTGCTCCACGCCTTCGGTTTGGTGCTTCCATGGAATTCGGAAACGGCAGCCAAATATCTTGAATTACTGGTATTCTACTCGCTTTCAGAAACTACATTGTAATAAAATCATCGCCAGCTATTCTAATCTCGCTTAGGCTGATGGGGAGTCCAGAATATCATCGAAGCTCTTGGATATTAAATGCTCTTGGATTGAGTCACACTTACTTGCTTGATGTTCGTAGAATCTTTCATTCTCACTCAAAATCTCAGGTCCCGAAACGGAAATGACATTGCTATAGTTTATCTTCAATATCGATAGTCGGTTTAGATCACTGGCAAAGACTGTGGTTCCTTAGTTGCGCTCAACCACTTCTTCAATACAAGCTGTATTAAAGTTGCAAAAATGTATCTAGCCGCATGCATTTTTAGATCTATCTGTTCAGTTGCCTGTATGCTATCAATATCTTTTACGACTGCAGTTTTATTCCCAGTCTAACAGACATGATATTATGAGTGTGATCGGAGTGTTTTTGGGTTTAACTGCGACGGGTCTTGCAGGACTTAGCTCCAATCGATTGAACAGTTTCCATAAGCTAGATATTATTACTAAAAGTTTTAGGGGCTTTGGATTACAGTCTGAGGGGACGGAGTATTAACTTCATTAGATTAACATAGGACTAAGTAATACCACTAAGTATAGTACGTTTCACCTGATTTTAAGTGGCTACACTGGTCCATGGACATCTTCAGCCAACTTCATACAAAGAAGGCTACATAAGCGTTGTCAATATTATAACATACTAGCGATCCACCCTGGTTTCAAACAGACGATTTCGGAATCTCAACTAGCGCCACCTACCGGGTTCAATTGTGAATCTATACCATGCTCGAATCAACTTAATCACACACATAAAATTTCATCAAAATCGGTCCAGCTGTTTAGGTGGTGTTCAGTCACATTCACACAGACTCAAGAATTATATGTATAAAGCTTAGCTTCCACGAGCTCGGCAGTGAAGGGAAACATCATGAGAAAACCTGTATGTCTGAAGAATAAAATATTTCGAGAAATCACGTCCATGTCAAATCAACCAATCAACAAAGAAACCAATCAACACGGTGAACCAGTCGCTCCATAACCTTCTCAGAAATAAAAAAAAATTAAAGAAGTCATGTGCCCAGTAATGGGACGTGTAGCCTAGCAGCCGGTAGCTTTATGAAATGACCTTCAAAATGTAACTATCTAATGTCGTTTATATATCAGGCAAATGCATATTCTTAAATATTCCGAGTTGATTATAAACTAAAAATAAAATACAGTAAATATATCACAAGCATTATTTATCGTGATGCTCTTGAGGATACTGAAATTCTTAAATATTCTTACGTTTTCATTTATAAAAAAATTACACTGTCACACTAGTTTTTATTAGATTTTTAATATTAAAAATCGAAATTAACTTCTTATTAGGCCAAATGCACAAGTAGTATCACTTTGAACCATTATTTTAATACCAGTATTTTGTACTAAACGACAAATAAACTATCAGTTGAATTAGCTACCAAGCAGTGGTTACTGTATTCAATTAACACCTACAGCCAAATTCAGACACAGAAGGAAACAGACACGTGGTCACCTGAGAGTTAAGATGTAATGTTTTACAGTTAGCTACTTGGCGACAGAAAAAGGTGTCAGAGTGTTCCCAAATCAGTCAGACTCCTGGGCAGTAAATTTTTGATGTATATAATGAAAGGTCATATTTTGATGTATATAATGAAATGTCAAGGAATGTATTTTAATTACTAATACGGATATACAATTACGGTTGAAAACTATTCAAATAGAATGTATAGAAATGTTTATATTTTAGTTTGTGTCGCCACTAATTAAACAAGCCTGCATTTTATTATCGTTATGCACACTACATATTAGTCTTTAATAATCTTGTGGTTAATTCTGTAATAAGACGTTGAGACCTGAACATTGTTTTATTAAGTAATATTTTCAATTTATAAGGTCATAATTTACGAAGACAAAGGTCTTATTAAAACGAGTAAAATTTTATGTGTGTTTAAGTCCAAACAGGTTTTTTGTATTTATTTCTTATTTCCGTTTTATATCCAAACTTATTTATGCTTGAATAATATAAACTCATAAAAAATCGCCACTGGCAATACGACAACAAGAATAAGGATTTTAAAACAGTCACAATTTGTATTGTAAATGGATTATCCCTGTTAGCATCTCTTTTATTGAAACTTTTAACGACAAAATAATAAGGACGCCACTCTTACGATGTTGCATGATTTTCTTATTTCTTTGTTTTTTATTCCTCAGTGCGTTTTCATAAGGAAATCAAGGTAATTCTTATAATCGAGGCTAAATGTTGGTGTCTATGGAACACAGTATCCATTTCTCATCAAATCGTTTATCACCCTTTTTTTACATGAAAAAAAAAACTTTTTCCTCCATTTAGCTTAGGCCGAATGAGAACTTCCTAAGTCGAACTACGGTAAATAAAGGTCTGACCATAACGTTTATCGCCAAATGTTATATATTTAGAAGGACACGGGAGCATCGGCAAGGGCACAAACCATTTTTTATTGCGATTGACTATTTAAAGTTTAATATAAAACAGTACCACACTCTATTCCGAAATATTTGCCCTGTTAATAATTTATCCAATCTGTTAAGCCGCGTGTAATTTGAAATATCTATGTTAATTATTATACATGATATTGTATGTGTAATTTATAAAGTACGTCCCGCTACTGGGCACAGGCATCCTGTAATTTATGAGAGGGTTTTAGAGTAAGAAAATGTCAACCTCGCTGACGGAAGGCGTATTAGCAGACTTAACATCTATTTGAAATATTTTTAATTTATCAAACATGTAGATTGTTGTATGTAAATCAGCACTTCGAAATGCATGCTTTGTACCCGGGTCGCTTGCGTACTTTGACATTGACAGCAAGCATTTAGCCCCTGAGATACTACGACTATTTAAAGATATAGAAAAATTTAAACCTACTTGTTAAAAATATTTACGATGTCTTGTTATGAAAGCAAAACTGAAAATTACACAGATGAACACTTCAATCCCCTAGTGCTCGACGTAAACAACAATGTAATTGTCCAATAGCTATCACCGGGCAATAACCGTTGCGAACGTGAGCAACTCAACGCTGTTCAATAATTAAGAGCGGAAGTGTTAAACTCGTGCTTACTTTCTCGGAAACAAATATTTGAGCAGCTATTACTCCAAAGAAGACTACAACGTAGTCTTGTTTCACACGTACGAGGCTTGCGGGTTCGTATAATTTATTACAAAGCGAAGAAAATTCTTATGGTAAGTTCTATTGTTTTAAACAAATAAAGAGACTGCTTAAATTAAAAGCCGTGAATTCGCATTTACCATTTGACTTTAAAAAGAATGAGAGCGACGAACGGGCACACAGTGCATCTAATAGTGAGTGACAACTTTAAAGGATAAAATGGTTAGGCACAATCGTTTTATCCTTTAAAATTGTGACGTCAACCCTTAGAGACTAAGATCGAATGCCTCATTAACAGTAAAAAGGATATCCGGTTCTTTACACTTACCATACGAAACAACAGCATCAAGCAGCTATTTTACGCTGGTGTTCTATGTGGTTCTTCCCCAGTCGAGCCGACCCATACGTCCTGCAATCAAAACATAGCTACAGCGTGGTTCAACCACGTTGACTTCGTCGTGAAATACTCGTGATAAAAGCATTTACAAGCGTTACGCAAAGATATACTTCTAGTAGTTAACGGGAATTAATGTTAAGAATTGCTTGGTGGGGTTGCTTTTCTGTCACGGAAAACGTCTGTATGGTATCACCATCTCACTTAAATATGCTGCAGAACAACAGTGTATACCCTACACGTTCATTCCTACAGTATGAAGAGCCAGTTTGATGTGAGTCATTTTATCGTAGGCCTCAGATTAGATAGGATAGCTGTTACTATCTTTCTTTGAAGTTTTCCGCAGGTGTCCATGGACTGCCATAGCCACTTCAGGTGGGGTTTAAGGTCGTTTGACATTCTTATAATATTATAAAAATAATTTGTTTAATACATCATTTGTGACAAATATTTATACAGAAGCTCGTATGAATGTGGTTTAAAAGTGCGGTTTTATTCACATCATTAAAGGATTACTACAGTCGGGGTTTGTTCACCCTTAATTTATATTAATAGCTTGGACAGGTTGAGCTAACTTTTTTAATTACAAATATAAAAAGCGTTGTGAAATTAAAAGAATGCATATTTTTTATAAATATTTTAAACATGTGTCTGGTAAAATAAATTAAATTATAAAAAAATATGATGAAGTAATTAGTATGCCATAAAGCATGCTTTGTGGCATTCTTTGGGGGAGGCCTATGTTCAGCAGTGGACTTGTGAAGGGCTGTAATGATGAATTGGTATGCGCTTAAGATCAAACAAAAATATAAATCTAAATATTTAAATAGAAACGTAACTTTTGTAGGTGAACTTGATAAAGCAAATAAAATAGATTAAAATAATATGCATATTTAATGTTTCATATAACATCTTTAAATACAAAAAAATATGGTTTAAATATTGTGAACCGGACTTACCCTCTTTGCGTATTGATATATAAAATGGTTAATAACTTTGTAGAGCTTTTCGAATGTCTCAGATGTTTAAATTATTTTCGACTTTTATCGATCGTGTCGTGTTTTAATAATAAATATTTATGAAATAGTTATCAAGTTCAACATATTTGACGGAAGGCACGTACAAAGTTTTGACCTCAGGAGAGCGCGACTACGGCGTGCGAACGGCGATGCCGAGGGCGCGCCACATACTGCGGCCGATTGCTCATTCAATCCTCCACTCTGTCGTTATTCTTACGCAGATGTCCGTATGATGGAGTCAGATATGAAGCCAAAAGAAATTTTAACTTAAGATCTAGCTTTGTAAGCGATGTCCTGTACTAGTTACGTTAAAACGCTGAGCTTATGTAGACTTTAAGTTCGGATTTCCTATGTACACAATTAAAAATGAATTTTAAGGACAAATATTAAAAATATTAAAGTAAAATATAAATTCAAACAATAAAAGATGGTTTCTATCAGATATAATGCCAGGTATTTTAATTGAACAGACTATAGTGACTTAATAATTTAACGATCATTGCTTAACGAATAACAGACAATAAAGCGAATATAATTATCTAGTCCACCGCGCTAAAGATCCTTATAGGAGAACTTACTTGAAATGAAGATGGAATAATTAGTCGCTTTCTGCTAATTTCCAAAGTTATTAATTGTCAGGCTTTTGAAAGGACCGTCATCTGTTCGCCCGTGAAAACTGGGAAAATAGATTTAAATTCATATCAGTACAAGTAATGGTAGAGCCGTGGTAGCTCAGATGGTTAGCACTCACAGTACGCGAGAAACCCGGGTTCGATCCCCGCCGGCACCAAATTTTTAATTGCAATTTTAAGTGCTGTTTTACCACGTGCTCTTCGGTGAAGGAAAACATCGTGAGGAAACCTGCATGTCTGACAAATAAGAAAAAAATATATATTTCGGAGAGATGTGAAGTTCGCCAACATGCATTGGGGCAGCGCGGCGGACCTTTCCTTGCCCTAAAACCGTCTCAGAAATGATAGGAGGCCTGTGCCCAGCAGTGGTACGTTTATATAGGCTGTAACTTTATCTTTAAACTTTAACACTTAATGGTTATGCTATAATAAATATTTTTAGTTTAATATACGAGTGACAAAAAAGCACACAGCCTACCTGAAGGCAAGTAGATGCTGTGGCCCATAAATATCTACATTTATACTCGATTAAGAATCAAATGCACAATGCGTTGTTACCCCTGAAGACTGAGATGAAATGGCTTGTTTCAAGTTAAAGCGGGTCTCCAGTTCGCTACACCGACCATACAGAATACAGCAGCATGAAGCTGAATTAAAAATAGTCTTTCCAAGATTGTCCAACTGTCGAAGTGATGGTTTGACTGGTATAGAATGCCTATATGCCCTATCTCCGTCCACCCTTTATATATAATTATTTTAATTGGATAAATAAAATAATATACTAATACAAAGGATTGTGTCAACCGCGTGACATAGTAGTAGATGAACCTCGTCGTTAAGTCTTTGTTTGAATCCCAGCCGACGTAATGATGGTCCTCGTCTCAGATCTAAACACAATATATGAATTTATCAGATAGTTTGAAAGTGGCGCTGGCGTCACGGAAATGTTGAGAAGTGGTACGCTAGCTATGGACATATTATACGAAGGAAAGAAAATCAAATAACAAGAAGAATTTTGGTTATGAAAATGGATAGATATAAGAGTAGAGGGAGACCTAAGAAAAGATGGATGGATGGTGTCAGGGATATTATGCGTAAAAAAAAGTAATTGAGGAGATGACGGCTAATAGAGAAGAATGGAAGAGAAAGACAGCTTGCCTTTTTCTTTCATTCTGACCTGCTGCCCCCAAATAACTTGGGATAAGGTCAAGGCAAAGAAGGAGATATTGAAGTATTGAAATATAACCAGTTGATAGGTAAAGCAATATATCACTTAGTAATACTACTTTTTGAATTTAAAATGCTTTAGTCACGACCCTTCCAACCAGTCACCTCTGGTGAAGCTGTATTTTCTTTGGAATGAGAAGCCATTTAGTGAAGTATTTTTGGGGCAGAAGTAACCTACAAATAAAATCTACAGCCCATTTACTCAATTTCTGCATTTAAATAGGCATTGAATAACTGTTAAAGTTTCATGAAAACATGTTATATTACTTTTTTTGACAAACGAACACACAGTCCACCTGATGGTAAGTGGCCACAGCGGCCCATAGACATTTACATCTATCCTCGATTACGAACTAAAAAACAGATGCGTTGTGACCCGTGAGGACTAAGATGGAATGTCTCGTTTTCAGTAAAAAGGGTCTCCGGTTCGCTACACTCACCATATAAAACACAGCAGCATTAAGCTGCTATTTTACGCTGGTATTCTGTGAGAGCGTGGTCCTATCTCGGTTGAGCAGACCCATTCGTGCTACAACTATAATATAGCTGCAGCGTGGATCTGCCAAGTTAAATACATATGCACACACATATATATATAGTATCTAAGTATATTTTAATTAATATTAATATAGAATAATTTTATATTAATATTAATTAAAATAAATACATTAGACATAAAGACTAATATGGTATATAAATTATTATTAATATTAATATAAGAATTATTATATACGCGCGGAAAACTTAAACTCATTTTATTTTTAAAGAGTAAGGTTGACAAACAAGCACGCCTTACCCGATGGCATAAGGTAATTGTGGTCCATAGAAATTTATCCTGTTTTAGGAATGAAAATGCAGATGTGTTATCACATATAATATGACCATCAAAATAGTTCTCCAGTTCTCCTTACTCACCATATGAAATATAGTAGCATTGTGTTGCTATTTTGCTGGAATAGTGAGCGTGGTTCTTCTCAGGTCAAGTCGACTCGTGCTACGGCGTAGCTTTAATTCTTCTAATAAATATTTGCAAATTTCAGAGTCATTTTTTAGTTACCGTAACGCGTCAATTGTTATTTCAATGGTATTTATACAGTACTAGCTGACCAGGCAGACGTTGTTGTGCCCTTTCCGACGACCTTTCCTATGAAATAATTCTTCAATTCGCAATAAAAAAATATTGAAGGTCACTTATCGAGATAAAAAATATCCTATCTCTCAAGTTGGACCAAAATGCACACAGTGTGCAAAATTTCATTGAAATCAGTTCAGTAGTTTAGGAGTCCATCGCGGACAAACAACGTGACACGTAATTTTTATATATAAAGATTTATTTTAAATCTTGTTTGATGGCATATTTCTGAATTTGTCAACTCGTTTGAAATATTTGTATTATGTCAACACCATTATTTTTGAAAACAAACACTAAGACATAACGCGGCAGACAGGGACAAAAACCTAACATATGAACCATGGACCACATATTAGCCGAAGCTAAAGGATTTGCATACCCTAAAGTCAAACATTTGTATACCAATATAATGTATAAAATATATAGTCACGTGGAACATAATGTATTTACGTTTTAAAGATTTTAAACTTAACGTACTTGGAATAAAATACAATGTATTCTAAGCTACGTTATTACACATGGCTGTCCAGAAAGATAGAGAAGGCGTACTGCAGGGTATATCGCAGTCTTTACTTATGGTATTATGTTACACTCATTTATTTGACTTAAGTTGCAGTCTGTTTTAGTACTATGTTGCTCAATAACCAAACATATTAAAAAGCTTAAAAAATTTAGACGTTTAGATGCGGAAGTAATAACTAGTTTAATTTTTCTGTGAATAACGTCGCTATATATTACTCGCAAAAATATTTACGTTTGTTTTAAATATTGCAAGGTGTAAATTATTACATTCCATAATTATTATGTAACAGGAAATATTACTGCAGAAAGGTATTTGCACTCCAGTCCACCTGTGAGTAGTGGCAGATGCCATAGAAGTATGATTTTTTCAATTCCTACACCGTAAAGCCTAATCAAGTATTATCGTTAAATGAAAAAAAGTAATTATATAAATATAATTTTATTGCATTAATTTTTGAACAATAACTCAGGATAAATATGATAATTATGTCTTTACTTTACAAGAGCTAACATCATCATTCCTTTTCCTTCTTGGCTGCAGGAGGAGCGTTATATTCCTCATGAAAATTTTTTAAATAATTCCACGGAGATTCTAATTGGTAGCTCCGCATTTCCTGTGCAAATTCTACCGGCTCGTACACCAATTTCTTCAGCCCATCGTCATACCTCACTTCGGTATAACCAATTAAAGGGAAATCCTTCCTAAGAGGATGCCCTTTAAAGCCGTAGTCGGTGAGAATTCTTCTGAGATCCGGATGATGTGTAAAGATTATGCCAAACATGTCATATATTTCCCTTTCTTGCCAGTTACAAACTTTCCAAAGCTCATAAGCCGACCGCAATGGAGTAACTTCATCAGTATAAGTTTTTACTCTAGCTCGCTCTCCAAATCTCAAACTAAGAATATTATACACTACTTCAAACCTATATTCTCTACTGGGAACGTCTATGGCAGTAGCCGAAGAACACTGATTGAAACAAGCATGTTGGTGAAGATTCATAAAACTTAGAACGGGGAACATGCCTTCAGGCGCGACGAGTATTTCCAGTTCGTCCGTATGTTGCATTTGAACTTTTTGTACGAATTTTGGCATACATGCAGCAACGTACATACCAAATTCATATAGATTTTGACGTCTATAATTGTCATGTTTTCTGAGAGTGTGGCTTTCGTATTCAATTGGTTCTAAACAAAATTGATAGCCAACTAGAGCGGAGTCCTTGTTGAACTTAATATTCGTTGAAGAGAAACTGCGCTTAAAAGAATACTCAAGTAAAGTTTTAGGGAACTTCAATAATAATCTATTCATAGCTTTACCTATCATTGCACTGTATTTTCACAACAGAAATTGACAGTCCGAAATAAAGTTTTCACCAAAAATAATTGCGAACATGCCAGTATGCAGCCATTAAGTGCATGTCATAATTAAAACGTAGTGATTATATACTTTTTGGTCATGGTTTTGTAATTTATTATTGAATTGCATAATTTACAAATAATTAACGGAATATTTATAAAAAATCTATACATTTTTTATAAATGTATAGATTTTTTAATATACAAATAGAATTGAAGTGTATGTTTGCAATACTAAAATAACTGGCTACTATTAAGCTCAGGGGGTTATTTTCAGTCATTTTTAAGACATGAATAACCATTTTTGAAATTTATGTCTGGCCGTTCCAACTAATCTTCGGAATGGCAGAATCAAATGTGATGAAACTTCACAAACAGGTATAAAGAAATTCCAGAACTGATCTAGGTTATATTTTATCCCTAAATTTTCAAGATATTTTTTTTGAAACCGAAAATTTTTGTCGAAAACGAAATTGAAATCGAAATTGATATCTCATAAAATAAAAGAATCTATATTATGTTTCAAACAAAACTTTTTATCTATTGTCTTTTAAGGTTGTGATGAAAAATCTATTTTTAACATTTTTTTACTTCAACGCCATTCTGCAACTATATGTTTTGAAGGATAAGGAGATTCAACTATTTTTTACGTAAAATTAATAGATCTTCAATTTCTATTTTTAGTATTTTCCTATATCACACGCAGTTTAAGAAATAAAACAAAAAATCTCTATGAAGTGGTTTTTGATAATTAACTACTTGCCAAAATACCACTATTATAGATCTGTAAGTGTTCTACGCAGATGAAGTCGCAGGTAAAAGCTGGCTATAAATATTTTGTGGCGTTATTTTAAATATTTTCTAAGCGAATTGAGTTGTAATACTATTTAATGAAATGTATACTCTTTTCAAAAATATAGCGAGCAGGTTACACTAGGAACAAGGCTTTTCTCTTTGTTCATGTAGAGTTTTCGAGAGGAAGTTTCGACGTGTGTCCCGCAAAAGACTTGCGCTTCGTATTATGTACACACTTATTTAGAAATTTGTTTGAAACATTACATGTAAAACATGTTAGGATGTATGTTTTTAAAAGATAATAATAAAGCTTTTATTTTCCGAAATAAGTTACATATTACATGTTTAAGTTGAAAAATAAAAAATAATTAAAAAGAAAGTACAACAATATATAAACTAAAACTAAACTTATATTACAAAATGTCTCTTATTTCAGTGTGTCTTTCGACAAAGGCCTCCTCCAACTCTTTCCACTGTTTTCTGTCTGCCGCTACTCTTATCCAAAGGGGTCCTAAGGTCAATTTAAGGTCATCCTCCCATCTTCTTGATTTACGACTTTGGCTCCTAGTGCTGTTCCTTGGGTACCAAATTGTCACCTATTTGCTACACTTTTCCTTTTTGCAGCGAAGCATATGTCCAGTCCATCTCCGTTTAAGTTGACCAAACACAGCCGGTATGTCAATTAATTTCGTTTTGCGACTAATGTCTATACTTTTTACTTTGTCCATTAGTTTCAAACCTAACATGCTGCTTTCCATGCTTAACTGACATCTTACTAGTTTGTCTCTATGGCGTTTTGTCAAAGCCCAGGTTTCACAGCCATATGTAATGCAGGTTAGGATGCAGGTATCGAAAGTTTTCTTCTTGATCTTCATGCCCAGTTCCTTGCTTTTCATAATTTCTTTTAAGGCACAATACTTCTTCCACCCAGTCGCAATTCCTTTGCCTATTTCTTTGGACATTTGGTCATTTGGCGATATTATCTGGCCTAGATACACATATACCTCTACATATTCAAGGTTCTGTCTGTTAATGGTTATTGTTCGCGCCAAACACTTTCAAGGATTGACGCGAGATGTCACTCGGCTCGGCGCGATACCGGTTTGACTTTCGGTCGTGCGAAAAACGCCCAAGGGCAGTCAGTCATCTGCCAGATGTGCTAATGTTTGCACGCTGTTAATTTTGTGCGGGAACCGCGGAATAGTTAGGGCGTCTAGTAAATATCCTGTCTAGGAATTATAACGCGCATTCCCTGTTTGGATAGCCTTTCCCGGGACTTATTGGGTCCGACTTAGAATCTGTATAAGTGCATTCGACAATATAAGCTAGTGCGGCCTCGGTATTTAGAACTGTTGCCACGCGAAACGGTAGTGACCTTTGACCTAGAAACTCCGGGCGTGTTTTGTGCGGTAACCTTATACCCCGCGATAGTTAGTGGCTTCTGTAAGCTAGTTAATCGTACGATAGAGTTAAGTGACTGGCATCGTGGTGAACCAAGAAAGTGACTGTGGATAACCTCGAAAGGCCCCCTCAAGTTGAAGCGGTGTCGACGCTCGGGCTGTTGCCGACGGCTAAGGTCTAGGTTCAATCACCATCAGTCACACCCAGATACACACCACATCACCATTCTTTCCCTTGCACTACACAACCACATGCGACCTGACCGACTCCGGAGGAACCAGTCGCCTTGGATAGAGGTAAGTGAACCCCGACAAATTCCTTCCGGTCGACTGGCCGTAGTATAACGCTCCCCCATATATTTAGTGTAATTAGAGAACTTCCACGTGGCCTTAGGAGGCCCGACCTACGTTTGCTCGGGAAGTCTTCTGCTGATGGGCCCCGGGGGATTGGATCCTTTAAGGGAGCAACCGTAGGCCGTAACAAACTGGTAGCAGAGCGCGATTCCGGGTTCGATTCCCGGTCGATCCCGACTATAGTGTTTGATAAACATTAAACAATTTTGGTGGCAGGGAGCGTTGGTGTGATTGGTTTAATTGGCATCTACAATCACGCCCGTCCGTAATACGTAAAAATATTTTTTTTGTACGTAATAATAGAATTATTTTCCTTTGTTGCTTTGTTGCTTGCCTTTTTTTTGGTTAGAGGGTAATTTGAAAAGCCGCGCCCTAGGTTGTGCAAGCGGGAGATTTTCTAGAGATATACGTCATGTAGGTAGATGGTTATTTTTACGTAATCGGTTAATTATCGTTGTCGGAGAGTTGTAGTGGATTACTTATCGAAGGTTCGATTTCCGAGCTAGGCATTTTTTGTTGATCGACCGTGATGTGTATCTTCGTTTATACTGTAAGTTGTATTTGAACTAAATAGTAGTAATTTGTATTTGCGCAATTTGAATTTAACTTGATTCGATCGCACTAGTATTTGTTATTTGTTAATTTGATTTGTGTCTTTTTTGTGCTAACTTGTATTTGGTTGATACGTAGCAAGTAGTTCGTATTTGTGTAATTTCTATTCAACGCGATTTGATAGGAACTGCATTTATTAACTGTTAATTTTTTGTTGTATTTTTTATTTGTTATCTTTGTAAACTGTGCTCAAGCCGCGTCGTAATTTGTATTTAATAGTGATGACATCGCCTAAGCTACTGATCCGTTGTCTGCGGACTGAGTTGCGCTGGGCCACAAGCGCCCATGCTTTGATAGGTCGACCGGATAGGGTCCATAACTTGATGAAGCGGTTCGAGCAGGTGGATGCTCGAAGGGCCGCAGTGGAGGAGGCTTACGCTGAGCTCGAGGATTCGGATGTGGAGAAGGGAGTCCTGGACTCTTGCTTTGCGGACTATGAGCAGTTCTTGTGGCTCACGGACGAGTTGATCGAGGCTGAAGGCAGGTATGCCGAGGAGGCGCGTGAAGCTCGGATGAGTAACCTGCCCGAGTCCTCTCTGAAGCAGCTTCAGCCGGAGCGGTTGGGACGACTCCCAACTCTGGACCTGCCAAAGTTCTCCGGGGTCCTTTCCGAATGGCTGACCTTCGTTGGTCTTTTCGACAGCCTAGTGGACGCCCGGAGTGACTTGACCCCGAGACAAAAGATGGCGTACCTCCTGGCCTCACTGGAGGGGGAGGCCCTGGGCGTCGTCGGCCACTTGAAATTGTCGGACGACGCCTACCAGACTGCTCGGGACCTCCTAGCCAGAAGATATGCCAACATCCGGCGAATTGCAGACGAGCATGTTAAGCAGCTTCTAAGCCTCCCGCTGCTTAGTGACCGGGCCAGACTGCGTCCGGACCTGTTGGATCCAGTCTTGGTGGCCTGTAATACATTGAGGCGGCTGGGTTTACCAGTGAGCGAATGGGCTTTTTTGTTGCTCCGCATCGTGCTGTCCCGTCTACCTCTCGACCTGCGAATCCATTTTGAGGAGAGGTACGGCGGGGACGAGGCCTCCTATATTCCGCCCTTCTATGACCTGCTGCGGTTTTTGGAGGAGCAGTGCCGGCAGATAGAGAGCGCGGCGGGCACCGTTGACGACTTACGAGCCGTGCCCAGTGAGAGGCTGAATCCTCCAGGCAAGCCGTCGTCAACCCCCCCCCTGCTCCTATTGTCGAGCATCTGATCATCGGGTAACGTCGGGCCCGAAATTATTAGGTAAGCCGGTTCCAGCGAGGCGAACTATCGCCAAGGAGCGCCGCTGGTGCTGGTCATGTCTGGGAGGGCACCTCCAGCGAGACTGTCCGCATCGACGGCCCTGTCTGCATTGCCAGGGCAATCACCATGCCGTTTTGTGCCTGGGTGCGAACGGCGTCTCCTCTCGGGGCTCTGCCAGGCCCTCGACCCCCACGGGCGGGGGCGCTCAGCCACGCCCTCTGCCGGGCGACTCTTGGCGCCCGCCGGCCAGCCATCAGGCCCCTAAGTTTGAAAGGAGTCCCTCCCCCGACCAGTCGGGGGGTAATTCCCCCAGGGGCGGGGGTGTCATCACCCCCCCTCAGCGTGTGGAGAGGAACTTCACGGCCACTCATCTGTCCGTTGGACCCTTCTCACTTCCGTTAGCTGAGTGGCCGCGACTGGTGTACCACTGTTCCCCATTTGATGGAGGCGGCCCTGGCTAGCTGCCGCCTTAGCTCCCACCACGGCCACCTCCACTGAGCCTTAAGCCGTCAACAGTCCACTTGTCAAAATGTTCTGTTGCCGACGGCCTCAGTGAAGGCGTACAACCCGAGTGGCGATTGTTAGCGATCTCGGGTTCACGCCATGTGGCCTCCCCTTGGTGGTGGGAAGATTAGGGCCCCTCTGGAGCGTTGAATCACGCTGTCAAGGGGTATTAGATTTGGTTTGGTCGAGCACTTAGTCAAAAAATACTTGAATTAAAATTAAAAAATGGTTTGGGCTTTCCGCGAAATTTTCCTATTTGTAGCGGTTTAAATTAAAAGAATTGAATTTAATCTACTCCTTTAAATGCTACTGCATGTGTTTTGTAAATATATTTAATCACTGTATTTGATTGTTGCGTCTGTTTGCTGAAAGGAAAATTTGAATTCATCTGAAATGGAATGGCGCACTATTTGAAAAATTATGTTTATGTTTATGATAGTGTTTAATAATTTTGCTTTGCGAAGAAGTAGGGCTGTCCCTTACGTTATTGTTTTGTTTAATTTGCAAGTTGACCTATGCGCATCGGTGATTAATTTGGTTGAATTAATTCTGTAGTTGCACATTGATGCTTTTGAAAAATTAGTTGAAATATGAGCATAGGACTTCTTCTTCTTCTTCTTCATAGGATTGAAATCAGCTGCCGCACTATTTTAGTAAATGATAATAGGGTGGGTGGCCTGGCTAGGCCTACTTGTTGAAAATTCATACTAGGGACTATCTGTGCGTTTCGTTCGGCTCTCCACAGACGACGTTCATGTGGAATTTGTGGGTGCTCTCTGCACTGAAGCTTAGGAGGCCGCTCGAGGCCGCTTCGTGTCGCGTCACTGTTTGCAGAGCTGATCCGGTCGGATTGCGGAACTAATCATAGGGGCACAGATAGGTGTTTGAAAGAGGTCGTCGGACTTCTGTCCAGTACAGGACTTGTTAAAGTGCTGCGATGCCCAGGAGGGGCATCCAGTGGAGGCTGACCCTCCGGCTTGCCACATTAGGGCTATTTTTTGAGGCGCTGGTTAGGGTTGCAAGATCTGATGGGATGCCTAAGGTGGCCTAGTTTGGTTGTAGATTCGGTCTTGCAACTTGCCTTCGCGACCTTGTCCCGCTGACCGGTTTGCTCGCGGACCTAAATCCTTATGTCCGGGACGGGGGTTTGTTCGCGCCAAACACTTTCAAGGATTGACGCGAGATGTCACTCGGCTCGGCGCGATACCGGTTTGACTTTCGGTCGTGCGAAAAACGCCCAAGGGCAGTCAGTCATCTGCCAGATGTGCTAATGTTTGCACGCTGTTAATTTTGTGCGGGAACCGCGGAATAGTTAGGGCGTCTAGTAAATATCCTGTCTAGGAATTATAACGCGCATTCCCTGTTTGGATAGCCTTTCCCGGGACTTATTGGGTCCGACTTAGAATCTGTATAAGTGCATTCGACAATATAAGCTAGTGCGGCCTCGGTATTTAGAACTGTTGCCACGCGAAACGGTAGTGACCTTTGACCTAGAAACTCCGGGCGTGTTTTGTGCGGTAACCTTATACCCCGCGATAGTTAGTGGCTTCTGTAAGCTAGTTAATCGTACGATAGAGTTAAGTGACTGGCATCGTGGTGAACCAAGAAAGTGACTGTGGATAACCTCGAAAGGCCCCCTCAAGTTGAAGCGGTGTCGACGCTCGGGCTGTTGCCGACGGCTAAGGTCTAGGTTCAATCACCATCAGTCACACCCAGATACACACCACATCACCATTCTTTCCCTTGCACTACACAACCACATGCGACCTGACCGACTCCGGAGGAACCAGTCGCCTTGGATAGAGGTAAGTGAACCCCGCCAAATTCCTTCCGGTCGACTGGCCGTAGTATAACGCTCCCCCATATATTTAGTGTAATTAGAGAACTTCCACGTGGCCTTAGGAGGCCCGACCTACGTTTGCTCGGGAAGTCTTCTGCTGATGGGCCCCGGGGGATTGGATCCTTTAAGGGAGCAACCGTAGGCCGTAACAGTTATGTCTATGGGTATTGAGTGAGTCATCATTTTTGTCTTGCTTATGTTAATTTCTAGACCTACTTCTTTACTTCTATCTACTAGGGCTTGTATCGTGGATTCCAGTGTAAGTGGATCCTCTTTCATTATAACCAGGTCGTCTGCAAACCTCAGATGACTCAATCGTGTTCCATTTATGTTTAGTCCCAGATGTGACCATTCCAATTTCCTAAACATTTGCTCAAGCACTGCTGTAAACAGCTTTGGTGAGAGTGGGTCACCTTGCCTGACGCCTCTATTGATTGAGAAGACATCTCCTGTAGATTCTAGCCTGATTCTGGCTTTACTTTCACTATAAATTTTTTTGATAATATTGATGTAGGCATTTTGGATCCCCTGCTCTTTTAGACTCTGCCATACCGATTCGTGTTTAAGGCTATCGAAAGCTTTGGCATAATCTATAAAGGCCAGGTAAATGGTTTTGTTGTATTCATTATATTTCTGTATTAGCTGTTTGACTGTATGTATATGATCAATTGTAAAGTAAAGTCTTTCCTGAACCCCGCCTGTTCCACACGTTGATTTTCATCAAGTGTGAGTGATATTCTGTCTAGAATCACCTTAGTGAAGACTTTATATACATTTGATATGAGAGAAATGGGCCTATAATTTCCTATATCATCTTTTGGATCCTTTTTGTGTAGGAGTATTATATGTGATTCTGCCCATTGGTTCGGAATGCTGCCGGTATTTAGAGTCTCATTGAAGACCTTTGTTAGTATTGGGCTTAGTTATTTAATTGTCCCTCTCATAAGTTCGTTTGTGATTCTGTCTGGACCAGGGGCTTTATCCATCTTTTGACTTTTTATAGATTTTTCTACTTCCCCTACTAATATTTTCGGTATGACTTCTGCATCATTGAACCTATGGTTTTTTATATCTTTATTACCTTTATGTGGAAATTGTATTTTTGGCTGATTTGAACTGTGTTCTTTGTATAGTAAGCGATAATAGTTTGTTGCTATATTTTGAATTTTGCTGCGAGAGGTAGTTGGCAGTGTTTTGTTTCTTAACTTTGGTATCCATTCTTTTCCCTGTTCTCGAAGTTCCTTGACCCCTTTTTCGTGCCTCCCGTTTTGCTAATGTGATTTTCCAGGGTTTTAATTCTTCTATTTTCCCTGTCAATCCTTATATTTTCACAAATCTGTTTGCTAAGGTTGGAAATTTCTTTTCGTATTTTCTTATCTCTTTTCTTCATTAAATTTCTTCTGTCTTCAATTAGTTTTAATGTTTTTTCACTTAGGTAGGATTTTTGACTCTTGTTTATTTGTATTTTTGCCTGTTCTTTTAGTTTTCTTTCTATTTTTTTTATATTTTTCATTAAGGTCTATATCTGAGGCAACTACTTCCATTAGGTCTTCTGTGATCTCGTTTGTTCTTCTTTCTACTAATTGTTCGTAAGTAGTTCATATGAGTTACTATTGGTCTAGGTTTTTTGTACCACTTTCATTGAGATAGCTGCGTACCATACGGTGGTTAGTATTGAAGTTAAGATTTTGTATTTCTCCCGTATCACTAAATGACCGAACGAAATCGACTACATAATAACCAACAAAGTAAGTTGGTTATTATGTAGTCGATTTCGTTTCTAGTCTTTCCATCTGGAGACATCCAATTCCATTTGTTTTTGGGTTTTTTGCGGAACATGGAGTTTAAAAGAGTTAGGTTTTTTCAAGCAGGAATTCTACCAATTTTTCTCCGTTTTGCTTCTTTTGCCACTTCCGTATTTCCCTATTATGTGTTCTTCGCCATCTAATCGGGCGCCGACTTGAAAATTGAAGTCACCCATGAGTACTATATTGTTTTCCGAATATTTTTCAGTAATTTCACCAAGCTTGTCGTAAAAATTATCTGTGTCTGTTTTTATTGCTTGTTCTGTCGGCGAGTATACTTGGATGATTGTCCATTTTTTCGGGTATTTTGGTAAGTTTATATGAATTGCCGCTATTCTATCTGATACCTCTTCGAAACCAATGATCTGGCTTTTAAGGTTTAGCTTTACCAAAAATCCTACTCCTCTTTGTCCAGCAACTTCGCCTTTGTGGTACATAATAAATTGGTTTCTCTCTTCTATTTCTTCCCCTAATCTTCGCATCTCGCTTATGCCCAAAATGTCCCACTTGAAGTTTTAAATAGCTAACTCTAGCTCTTGCAAACTTTCCGGTGTTCTTAAGGTTCGTGTGTTTAGTGTACATATGTGTAGACTACTTCGTTTTTGTTTAACTTTTTTAGTATTGGATTTAGTTAGCAGATTTATTGGAGGGTGATGGTCGGCTTCCCGGTTACCGGACACGGTGACCGGCCGGCTTGGGGGGTAATATGATATAGTTTTTCTTGCGGTTATATTTTTTGTTTTGTCGGTATGTTGGTTCCGGTTGGAAAAGGCCCTTACTTGTTTTTTGGCAGCTCTGACATTGAGGCAGATCTTTCGCGTGCTACATATGAAAGGATGCATGGTTTAATTACTTCCTTTGTTGAACTTAAACATGTCTTTACTTTCTCGGTATTTATCTTGTTTAACTATTTCTGGGATGGAGTGGTTGGCGATCCTGAAATCTCTCTCTTCCTTTTTTCGCAGTTGGTGGTCCCTGGTTTTTTTACAATTAGCTTGTCGTATTTTATAAATGCTATGTTTCTCTTTCTGCATCCACTTTTGGTTGTAACTGTTTGCGTATTTCAAGGACATACTTGGGGAAGTCTTCTTTGACATATACATTTGTGGGAAGGTTACGCTTGTTTCTCAAAATAAGATGTTTCTTCCAAGTTGTTGTTAGAGATATTATCACCGGACGATTTTTATCAGATTGTGCTCCAACTCTTCTGATATCACTTATTTCTTGGCTATCTAAGTGTGATCCTGATTCTGCTATAATATCCTTTACATAATCGACTAACTCCAATTCTGTTTTTCCCTTTTCTTCAATGCCGAAAAATACCAAATATTTCCTGCGTTTTTCCTTTTCTAAAAATGTTAGTTTTTGTTCCAAATTTGTGACTTTAGTTTTAAGGTTATTATTTTCTTCTCTCAGTATTTTCATTTTTTCGTCGAAGGCTTCCAAAACATTTTTCGTTATTTCTGTTGTTAATGTTACTGTTTGTTCATTAAACTTTTCATTTATTTTACAGAGAAAGATTTCCATTTGTTTATCCATTTTGATGTAAAGTAATTTAATGTTATATAGTCGTAACACTTTAGTATAATGGTAAGATGATTCTTTTTTGTGGCCACAGTATCGACAGTTGTCTATGTCTATCAATGTCAAATGTCACTGTCAGTTTGATTTGTTTGGTTGGTATCACTTAAAAGTCTTGGTGTGTATTCAATTTTAAGGTTATACTAATCGCTTGGGGAAAATTACATTTTAATATAGTTGTTCCACTTTAAATTCTTGCTTGGGCACCACTTACGTTCAATTTCCGGAAAACCCGAATGTATTTTATGTTCACTTTGCCACTTTTTGCACTTGTAATTTGAAAATATATGCAGAGCTCACTCTTGTACGTGTTTACACTTTCGTCGCCGGAACCGGAACCGGAAAGATACATTTAAAATATATAATGAACGATAAATTGTGTATTTGTTTATTATGGTAGAAATGATTTTTATGATTATTTTACATTATATTAAATAGATAACATAAAACTTTCATCAAAAAGTGCAATTATTACAATTAACAAAATAATCTTTAACACAAAAAAATAATAATTGCGTTATAGATTCTTTTTTTTATAGTATAGGGTGACAATCGTGCACAGAGTCCACCTAATGGTAAGTGGTTGCTGTGGCCCATAGACATCTACATTTATCCTCGTTTACGAATCAAAATGCAGATGCGTAGCCACCCGTAAGTATTAAGATGGAATGCCTCGTTTCCAGTAAAAAGGGTCTCCGGTTGTCTAAACTCACCATACGAAACATAGCGGTGTTAAGCTGCTATTTGACGCTGGTATTCTGTGAGAGCGTGGTCCTTCCCCGGCCGACCCGACCCATTCGTGCTACAACTATACTACTAATATAGCTGCGGCATGGCTCGACCAAGTTAAAAATTTTGAAGCCAGTGCTAAGACAAAGTACGAAGAATTAAAGCCCCGACTTCAGAAAATATTATGTGGAAATTGGAAAGTTATTATTATTATTTTTAGTTTTGAAGTGGGTCGATACTTTATTTTAAAAGTTCTTTTTAAAGGATAGGGTGAGAAACGAGCGCACAGTCCGCCTGATGGTAAGTGGTTGCTGTGACCCAAAGACATCTACATCTATCCTCAATAAAGAATCAAAATGATGCGTTGTCAACCGTGAGGAATGGTTCTTTTCCGGTAAAAAGGGTCTCCGGTCCTCTACACTCACCATACGAAACAGCAATGTTAAGGTACTTTACTCTGGTATTCTGTTAGAGCGAGTGAGCCTGATGTAGTCCCGCCTATTGTGCAGAAGACGTGTGCTCCGGAGTTGGCACCGGTTTTAACGCGTCTTTTTCGGTACTCCTACTCCCTATGCGTAGTCCCGAACTCATGGAAGACAGCTTTGATGCACCCGATCCCTAAAAAAGGCGACCGCTCAGATCCGTCCAACTACAGGCCTATTGCAATCACCTCCTTGTTCTCCAAAGTAATGGAAACTAATATTAACAGCCAGCTCATGCGGTACCTTGAGGATCACCAGCTGATTAGTGACCGATTAGTGGTCGAGGTCGCTCAGCTGGTGATCTTCTGGTCTACCTGACTCATAGATGGGCGGAGGCAGTGGAGTCCAAGGGGGAGGCGTTGGCCGTTAGTTTGGACATAGCGAAGGCTTTCGATCGGGTTTGGCACAAAGCGCTTCTTTCGAAGCTGCCTTCCTATGGGCTTCCCGAGAAATTATGCAATTGGATCACCAGTTTTCTTGCAGATCGGAGCATCAAGGTTGTAGTAGACGGTGCATGTTCCGATTACAAGCCTATTAACGCTGGTGTTCCACAAGTATGCGTGCTATCACCAAAGCTGTTTCTTCCGCATATTAATGATATGTTGCAAACCAGTAACATTCATTGCTATGCAGACGATAGCACTGGTGATGCTTTATACACCGGCCGTCCCAATATTTCTCGGTAAAACGTCTTCGAGTACCGGAACAAACTTGTGTCTGAAGTCGAGACTTTGTTGAACAAAGTTTCAGACTGGGGGCGACTAAATCTAGTCCAGTTCAATCCCCAGAAGACACAAGTTTGCGCGTTTACCGCTAAAAAGAATCCCTTTGTCGTATCTCCTCAGTTTCAAGGCACTCTCCTTGTTGCCTCAGCCAGTATCGTTATCCTCGGTGTCGACATATCGAGTGACGTACAGTTTCGTGGACAGTTGGAAGAGAAGGCCAAATTGCCCTCTAAAAAGCTTGGCGTGTTCAGCAGAGCGGGACAGTATTTCATGCGGGCACACCGCTTGCAACTTTACAAGGCGCAGGTTCAGCCTCACATGAAATACTGTTCCTATCTCTGGGCAGCGGATCCCCAGTACCAGCTCCTTCCACTTGACCGCATCCAACGCAGAGCGGTTCGAATCGTCGACGGCCGAGTTCTTTCCGATCGGCTTGACTCACTGTCACTGCGTAGAGATGTTACATCTCTTTGCGTATTTTATCGCATCTACCACTGAGGATCTGAGGAATTGTTCGGACTAATTTCAGCCGCTCAATTTCACCATCGCACATCGCGACAAAACTCGCGATACCATCCATATCAACTGGATGATTGGCGGTCCACCACTGTGCGATTCAGAAGAAGTTTTCTCCCTTGCACAACTTCCTTGTGGTATCGATTACCACCAGCGATTTTTCCGGACCGATACGACTTAGGGACCTTCAAGAAAAGAGCCTACACCTTTTTAAAAGGCCGGCAACGCATCTGCGATTCCCCTGGTGTTGCAGTTGTTCATGGGTGACGGTAGTCACTTACCATCAGGTGAGCCTCATGCTCGTTTGCCCCCTCTCCTGTAAAAAAAAACATGCATTTTGCAAATAACACAATATTTAAATTTAATTAAATTTCTTTATGGTCGAGTTTTCTGAAAAGTATTTATAAACGTTTGAGTACTAATTCTTATAATGCACTTAACGGAAACTACAGGATTTTTGTAACATGTTGTATATGTCCTACTACTGGAAAAAACTTTCCGAATGTAATTTATTTCCTGATCTCCTGAGTATCTTCCGCTATTGATACAATTATCAAACCAATCATGTAAAATGGGCAGATAAGTTTTTTCAACCGTAAGAGTTGGAAATGTGGCGTGAGGCAAGGTGGAATTATTTCACCTTAACTTTTTAACTTGTATATAAATGAGCTTCACGAGAGACTCAATTACTCGAACGCTGCTCAGTGTGTGTTGACGGATTTCACGTTTATTGCAAATATTTTATTCCTCATATATGCTGGTTCGCTCACGATGCTTTTCTTCACCGCTGAGCACGTGCTAAATCAGCACTTAAAATTGATATTAATAATTTCAATAGTGCCGGTGAGGAATAAACCTGGGTTTCTAGCGCACTGTGAAATTTATAGCAAGCGCTTAACTCCTGCACCATCACGGCATTATCGCTGGTATCAATGTACTCAATAAACAAAACACTTGTACATTTTAAGCTGTTGTTTTCTGAACTTAACTACCTACCTAAGATACTTAAATTATGTCTATAGTTAGGGTATAAAATATGATGTGATAGGATATAAAATATACGACCATACTAGTTGGAGATATTTGGAAAATCCAAAAGTGCACGCCTTATGAGCGTTTCATTTAGTTTTGAGGGAAAAAATAAATTACCAAAATAAGTCGATTACACAAAGTATAAAATCGATATAGACTGTATGGTACATTTATTCTGTGTATATCAAATGCTAAAAAATGTGAAAGAACCTTTAAATTTTTAATAGCAATAAAACTTATAAAAGTCGAAATTAATTTTATTTACAAACTACGCGTACAAGGCTATTGATATGAAATAGGGAACCAGTTGATGTAATTCTAAAGCTAATAAAAATAGCCAGTCTTTATAAGTCAATTTATTCCAGAGTTATCGTGACCACATCAGCGTAAAGATATCCAGACGTCCACGTAAAGTTTTTTTCAAGCCATTTTTTTAAAAGTAGCAATTTAAAGTGATTTTTTTAGAAAATATAAGATGGATTAATTGAAGTGTTTTCTTGATGTACGGCTACTCATATTATCGTATAAGTGCAATATGGTTATGATAGTAACATTTTAAGGCCACAAAATTGCTTGACCTTGACGTGTCGGGAGTAAAGCACTACCTCAAGCGCTTATGAGTTATGAAGTGCAATTTCATATTATATTCTCATAGTCTCTAATATATGTTTATAATAATAGCCGGCAAAAAAATATCAGAATCACCATCAATACAATATCAGACGTCATGAAATAGCAAAAAGTAGTATCTTATTTTAACTTAAACGTTAATAATGAAAATAATACAAAATTAATTTTAAAAATAATTCTATTTCGTTTTTCGGTACTTGTCAGCTTAATTTATCTTATTACACTACTAAGCAGATATTAGGTGTAGAATTCATTGCATATACCAACCGAGGATTAACCCGCGCAGTAAGAATTATCTGGCAACGAATAGTATCACGTGAAAATGTTGCCATTTATCTTTTACAGTCTCATACATAAAACAGAAAGCTCAGGCTGCACTTGATTCAGTATTTCCCGCTGACCAACTCCAGATTGTGCCGCTACACCGCAACTTCCGGCTTCCGGTGGTAACGTTGCGCTTGCGCTGTGGAGACCGGACGTGACTTTACATTGTGACATCTAAGTTTAACTAAATTTATTTGTGATAAAAAATTCCTCGTTATTTTTACAATATATATCCTAATTATTTTTAAGGTAACGCATCGTTGAACCGTGTATTGGCGGTATAAGAATATTCACTTCCGCATGCCTTTCCGTGGGTGCCGTAAGAGGCGACAGAGGGAAACAAATCAGGAGTTGGGCAGCAGCATCTTTACAATTATGAAAATGCGTTTGCCAACCCGCCTGCCAAGCGTTGCAACTATGGCAAATTCTCCACTATGAGTCAATATATGGAGAACCCTAGGTTCAGCAGTGGACTTTTATAGGCGGTAATGGTAAATGCATCATAATAAACTTATAGTTTTATCCTAGTACTTTATTTATACCTACATAAATAGATCTTCTGCTTAGAACACCATTTGGATCTTAGTTTCTCTTTCTCTGTTATGTTTTTCTTGTTGGGTGACTATAAGTCTTTATTTATTTTTATTTCATTTATTTATACTTTATTGCATGCCTTGAAACAAAATAATACAAAGAGCGGACTTAATGCCTTGAGGTATTCTCTACCAGTCGACCCATTAAGTATGTAGTTAGAATCTGACGTAAGTGTAGCAATAAAAAAAAAACAAAATATAAATGATAGTTCACTACGTAATATATACATTTAGTTATAACTAGCTATATATAACGATATATAAATATGTCTTTGTCTCTTGGTACAGAGGATTTGCTACAATAGTGATACTTAGCAGGCTAAGTAGCGATTGCTGTACATGTCACGCACCTTTTATGGCCTTTAATGCATGTAACGTCCTGCCATTGACGTTTCTATTAGTTTTGTATGAGTGAATATGTTTAATTATTTTATATGTCATCTCATATTATGAGAACGTGTAGGTGAAACAAAAGTTAGTACAGATTATTATTTGCATAAAATAAAAAATAAATATTTAAAAGGTTAGAAGAAAAAAGTCAAAGAACTTAAACCGCAACCGAAATTGCGGTCTGACTCTGAATCATGAAGTACACCAGTTGGTAGCAGTTAATTTGAATAGGGTGCTTTTTATTGTGTTTACTTTATAAATGCTAATAAGAAAATTAAGAAATATTTTATACTATTAAAAATATCATTTTAAATTGCTATCAATAACATAATAGTTGATATATTGATTGATACCGCACTTAACATTATATCAATAGACCTTAAGTTAATTAGCTTGAATAGGCTCTTTAAAAATTGTACTTGCAGATATGCACTACTTATGAGATTCACCACCAGAGTTTGTGACCACAGAGCTTATATATCCGAGCACTAATAAATCTACTCCACATTACCAGTATCTGTGATTGGGATTCAGCATTTTGGATGGAATTTCCGTCATCGTTGCCAGTGCCTCGTACGTCAATGTATATATCATTTCTTTTACACCCAAAGATAATTTGATTCTATTTTAATTTTTCTTAATAATAAAATCTTGTTCTAAGTATGGACCTGCGCATTGAAAATAGAAAAATTCAAGGAAAATCCTCAGTAAATGTTAAAAATAAAGAACATAAAATTAACGAAAGCAGGTCGTATTTATGCATCTTTCTATTTTAATAATTCTTCCTTTCCGGCCGCAATGCTCGGCGAAACCTCACTACATTTACCTTCACAGGCATGTGGTATGAGAGAATACATTTTGTATTTTTAGGTACGGATTCCAAGTAGGCTCGGTTTTGGAAAAGAGCTTGCTATTGTTTAATGCTCATTTCGAATTAAAAATGTTATGCTAAAATGATAAAACAGACAATATTATCAAATGAAAGAAATCATAAGAAAATAAATATAACAAATCATTAGACAATATTATCCTCATGACTTGATATTCATGTGAATTTTATTCTAATGAAAGTGCTGCATTTAGCAGCTATGCTAAGTATACCATTACCCATCTTGTAGAGTACGGATATATTTTTTATAAAGATAACTTCAAAATAAACGTATTATGTCGAATCATATCACACGTCGCTATGTACAAATGCACCGCCAAGGCTTCCCCTTCGATCTCTTATATTGATATTGATCAGGTAAACTCAAGATTACCAGTTGAGGGACCCCGACGAAAATCATATTGGCGATAACTAATCAGCTAGAGGTCCTGGAGGTACCTCATGAGCTGGCAGTTTATAATCAACTCTATTATTTTGGAGAAACGAGAGGCAGAGAAAGTAGTTGGACTTAACTGAGCAATTGGGTGTACTAAAGCTGTCTCCTATGATTCGGAACTACCCCTAGGGAGTAAAAGTACTAATAACGGAAGAAAACATTAGAACCGGTATCACCTCCGGAGCATATGTCTTCAGCACTATTACTTGCGGTTCCATTAGGCCCACTCGACTTGTTGACTTTCAGGAAGAGGAGTGCTTGACGCAGTGAGCACTGTCTGTACCACTCACTAGACATGGAGTAATCGCATTGCTGGATGGTCAGCGGTGTATGAACTTCTCTTGAACATTCTGACGAGAAATCAAATTGCATAGGTTCCCGAACGAAGACATATTAGTTATTTGTTAGTGTTACCGCTATGCTCTGAATTTGTCTGGGCATAAATTCTCTCTAGGGACATTAATTTATACGTGGTAGAGCCATACTGCAACTATATTACTGGTATAGTTGTAGCACGAATGGGTCGGCTCGACCGGGAAGGAACACGCTCTCACAGAATACTAGCGTAAAAACCTGCTGTTTCATATGGTGAGTGTAGACAACCGGAGACCCTTTTTACTGGAAGCGAGTTATTCCATCTAAGTCCCCACGAATGACAACGCATCTGCATTTTGATTCGTATCGAGGATAGATGTAGATGTCTATGGACCACAGCAACCATTTACCATCAGGTGGGCTGTGTGCTCATTTGCCACTCTTATTCTATAAAAAAAATTAATCCGACAGCCCAAATCTGGTAGGTTGGTAATCCACCCGGCAAGCTTGACAAGTATGGAAGAAATGATTATTATCATTTAATATTTATTATGCTTAACCGTGTAATGGCGGTGTAAGTATATCCACTACCCCATATCGCCCTGAAGATGTCGAAAGAGGCAACAGAGGCAAAATTAAATGTTTAGTAGCATCGTTCCAATAAAAGCTCAAAATAATAAAAAAATGAGGTTGCCAACCAGCTTGCCAAACGTGGCAGCTATGGCAAAATCCTCCCATGAGGCAATCTATGATGGAAGCCTATGTTCAGCAGTGAATTTTTATAGGCTGATGGATGGGTGGATTTATTATACTTCCATGGCGAATACATCACTTACCTTAGATTTTCTGATGATATCGTCTTATAAGAGAATCGTTAAAGGACTTAAGCAATATGCTCAATGACTTCTTTGTATCTCCCAACGAGTAAGTTTTAAAACAAATATGAAGAAGAGAAAGATTATGTGTAACACCCCAAGTACGTATCCCAACGGAAAAATGGAGTGATATATATATTCCGTTGTTGAGCAATATTTTAAAAATTATGATGGGTTGGCAGCTACAATGCGCAATTTTTGTAAAAAATGTGGTCAAAAAAGTAATTGAACCTCATCAAATTTGAGGTGATTAAAAAAAACAATGAGACTGGATCAATTAGCGATTTCTTTAAAGAAGAGCACCAAGAACATCAATTGAGCACCGTAGTCACCTTAGTGATTTCAAGATGCTCGCCGCAGCTTTTTCTCACGAAAGATTTGCATCTGCTCAAAGAATAGCAGCGTCAAATAGTGGCTTAATGCTGCTGTGTTTCGTGCGGTAAGGGAAGAGAACTGGAGCCCCTTTATCCTGAAATCGAGGCATTCCATTTTAGTCCTCAGAGGTAACAACACATCTCCATTCTGATACTTAATTCAGGATAGATGTAGCTGCCTATGGGCAACAGCATCCACTTACCATCCGGTGACCTGTGTGCTCGTGTATCTCGCTTAAAGTTTCACTCAAGAACTGTTATTTGTTGATCACGTACAGCAAAGAGAGTTCATTGTATAGATTATGAAACAATAATAAGTCGTTATCAACTTATCGAACAAATTCATCTTCAACGTTGAGGCTAATTTTCATCTCATGCCTTCGCTAATTGACAAAATGATCGATTGTTGAGAAACAGATGGTATAAAACGTGTCACTGTTTGAAGCGGATTTAAAACTAGACACTTTATCGGAACATTATTCTGTGAAGATGCTACTGGTTAGGAAATAATAGTTAATGGTGCTCGGTGTCCTAGCATGATGATCCAGATAGGTCTAATAAGAGCTATATGGCAGCATGCTACAGACCTCTAAAAATAATATATTTTATTGGTTTCAGTTTGAGATTCATAGATGGTTTAATTTCCCGTTTTGGTGATCAGGTTTGGTTAACCAGATCATGTGACTTAACTCAAAACCTTTTTAATTGAGAATTATGAAGTTTAAGTTTTACGACTACAAGCCTGCAATTACTCACGCAATTGCAGGCACGTAGTCGTATTCAATGACAAAAAAAAATTCGACGTATTTGTTATTCAAATGTATTCAGTCATAGTTATACAAAAAAAGGTCATGAAATATTTCGAAAAAAGTGCGTATGCGTGAAACGCTCATACACAACCTTTTTTTTTATAGGATAAGGGTGTCAAACGATCACACAGTCCACCTGATGGTAAGTAGTTGCTGCGGCCCATAGACATCTACATCTATCCTCTGTTACAAATCAAAATGTAGATGCGTTGTCACCCGTGAGGACTAAGATGGAATGCCTCATTTCCAGTAAAAAGGGCCTCCGGCCACCTGGACTCACCAAGCGAAACGCAGAGGTAAACCTCTACTTCACGCTGGTTTTCTGTGAGGTCGTGGTACCACCCCGGTTCGAGCCGGCCCATCCGTGCGACAGCAAAAGCTGCCGCGTGGCTCTACCCCTGTTAAACCTGTTTACTTATAAGTCAGTAAATATTTTACAATCTTAAATCGAAAAACCTGTGTTTTCCATCGATATTAATTTTGCGTAAGTTTTGAAACGCACTTTGTATTCTTCCGAAAACGTGTGATACAAGTACAGGCATTAAGGTCTCTTTATTGCCAATATTTGTACCATAAGTTTTTGGAAAATTACAAGCTGAGAAACAAAAAAAAAGTTTTATTTAAAAACAGTGAGGTACATTCCGTAAATTTCTAGGAGCAAGCACAAGCGTTACACCAGTTAATCGACTCCATAGAGTAAGTTCTTCATAGAGCAATGTAGACGCTTTTACAACAAAGTCTCAAAACATATTATGCAGAACTTATGTATCAAAAAGTTTAATATTTAAATTAAGCAAAAATTGTTTATTAAGGGTTATTATAGTACTAAACTGATTAATAATAACCCCTAGGAATGAGGTGATCGCTACCATGCTGTTTCTAAATGTTATCATATTTAATTGTACAACACACAATATTGTAAATAATTGTATCAAAAAGTTGGTTATAGGCATAATACAATTAACTTACTGGAAAAGAGGCATTCCATCTTAGTCTTTACGGGTGACAACACATCTGCATTTTGATTCCCAAATGAGGATAAATGTAGATGTCTATGGGACACAGCAACCACTTACCATCAGGTGGACTGTGTGCTCGTTTGTCACCCAATCCTATAAAAAAAAACTTACAGTAGGTAGCGCGCGCGTCGTCGAACGTTATAATATATTATCCAACTATTGTGAATACATTATCATTCCCAAATAAACAATATTAAAACGATATTTCTCTAGTGCTTGTGTCAGGGTCAACGCGGTCTACTCGGACTGGTTTGGCGTCGAAGAAGGTGTCAGACAGGGCTGTGTATCTTCCCCGTGACTGTTTAACCTATTTATGGACAGTTGATTAGAACTTTGAAATTTGAAGAATTTGGGTTGAGAATTGGTGAGTTCATATTTAGAGAGTCCATATTTACATCGTCGGTAGCCAAATTGCAAATTATGGTTACATTAATGAACTGGTCATTAAAAGATAGGGGTATGAAATTGGACGCATGTAAGATGAAAGTGATGGTTTTTGAAAGAGTAGAAAGTAAATCGTTAGGTGAAATAAAAATAGAAGGGCAGTTCATTGAGCAAGTGTATGGAGTTTGTATATTTGGGATGTGTATTTAGCATTGATGGCAGATATGATAAAGATATGGAACGACGAGTGAACTCAACACACGTGAACACCTATTATGAAAAGTCAGAATGTGTCAAAAAGGCATGTATGGCAATTCATATTGCTGTGTTAGTGAAAGTTGGCTGTGGCAGAAGAAGCACGAGATTAGAATAAATGCTGTAGAAATGCTGTCATTAAGGAGTATGTTAGGGCTGAATCTGAATGACAGGGTGAGAAATTGTGTGATAGGAGAAGAGTGTGGTTTGCAAGATGATGTTGTGATCAGGATTAAGAAAGGAATGCTTCTGTGGTTTGGTCATGTAGAAAGAATGAATGAGGAAAGAGTGACAAAGCAAATTTATGTTGCAGAGGTGAACGGCAGACTCGGAAAGGGACGACCTAGGTGAAAGTTTAATGATAAAATTGGCGATATACTGAAAATGGACCAAATTAAGAGTACCTACCCTTAACTGACGAGCGTGTACACGTAGGTACATAATAATATATGGATATAAAAGAGGCGAGGGAGGGATGTGTCAGGATCGTGCCAAATGGAAGTCCATCGTCTCTGCCTACCCCTCTGGGTGACAGGTGTGAGTGTTTATGTATTATGTATATATGTCTTTATATATATATATATATCTACATATATATAAATATATATATATATATATATATATATATATATATATATATATATATATATATATATATATATATATATATATATATATATCCATATATCTGGTATATAACAGGCGTGAGTATTTTTGTGTGTGTATATAAATCATTATATATAAAAAAATTACGTGTTACATTTTTGAACTCCTAAACTACTAAACTGATTGCAATGAAATTTTGCACACTGTGTGCAGTTTCGTCCAACTTGAGAGATAGGATAGTTTTTATCCCTATAAGTGACCCTCAATATTTTTCATTACTAATTTAAGAATTTTTATAGGACTCAGTCGTCGGAGAGGGCAGAACAACGTCTGCCTGGTCAGCTAGTATAGTACAGTTCTTATAATAGTCATAAAATTTGTCAATGAAACCTAAACATCATAATAAGTATACTACATTGCGTGGAAAAGCTCAATAGCTGTAATAAAATATAAAGTAGATCCATTATGTAAATAAAAGCCGAAAGTATCTATATCAACATCTTTAAAGAGGTAATTTGTTAATGGAGTAGCCGCAAATCTGGTGTTATCAGATGCCGCACCGACCCGCCTTTTCGAAACAAGTAAACTCTATAGTTTTTTCTAAATAACGTTCACGACGAGCCTTGTTTAGTACTCCTTTTAAGATAAGAACTTTTAAAAAGATATTAGAGGCTTTTAAAGAAATTATATATTTAGTTTTGCTAGAATAGCGATATATGTATAATGATATTAATATATCTTTGTTATAATTATAAAAATATTTTTAGTAATATGGAAATAAACGGCCACTGAGAAGTAAGGTAAAGATTCCAAATTAAGCCTGGCTACCTAATATTATAAATGTGAAGGGAACTTTGTTTGTCGGTTTGCTACCTCATCATGGCTAAATCACTGAAACTATCGTAATGAAATTTGAAAAAGATCTGGCCTGGGTTCTGGAGGAGTTCATTACCTACTTTTCATAATGAATATAATATTTTAGAAATTGTTTTCAAATTCCTATTTATTTATTCATTTATTCGTTAGATATACACAATTGTTTGTATTCTTTTTACATATATAAACACTAGGAACAAACACAAGTTCGTGATAGCAGTCTCTCAACTCCACAGAGTCAGTAATTCATTCTTGGGGCAATATATACGACAAAGTTCCAGAAATTATACAAGATATCTCTATTACCAAGTTTAAATATTTAATTAAACAAAAACTGTATTAAAAGGGTTATTATAATATAAATGAATACATGGTTGATAATAACCCCTGAGAATAAAGTGGTCACTTCCGAGTTGTTTCTAAAATAAATTTTGTAAATGGTTTGTAACCATCTACTTATATTGTAAAATTTATTTAAAAAAAGTCCCGGTGGATTTCTTGCTGGTTCTTCCCAGGATAGAGGTTTTTTTCGAACCAGTGGTAAAGTAAAAAAATGACTAACAATAAGAATTACTTCTAATCAATAGTGAATAAAAATTCTTCTATTCTATTCGATTCTATTCTAACAAATAAAGTTTAACAATTTTATGACAAGATAGTAAAAGTTTTTTTAGATATAAATAAAGACGTTAAAGAAAATAATGTGGAGTTGACTTGAAGCAGTGAAACAGTCTAGTGCGAAGTTTATTTATATTTAAATTTTTGTTCGCAAGAGCCTGTTCATTTACATATACTCATATGAGCTATGAAACCAGGACTGTCACTAATATCTTAATATGTCTGAAAATTTGAAAGTCTGTTTTAATACAATTAATTTATAAAAACTGAAACTAAGCTTTTGCATGATTGTTGACTACGTCCACCTAGTAATTACACATCCAACGATGCCACGAACGAATTTTCAATTATTTACGTCGTATATTCAGTAGCATTATATTATTTGATTTTATCAGTGACTTATCATTTTAGTTCATTTAGAAGTAAGTAGATGGCGCTATCACTAGATGAAATAATGAAAGCCAAAACTATACTATCTAGTAATATTAGCGATAGAAGCAAAAATTAATTAATTAGTTATATTATTAAAGCATAAAGTGATGTCAGTTCTGTTAAAAGTTCTGTTTCGGTTAAGAAATCTAGCGGTTAAAAACGATTTAATGATATCGTCATATGACTATATCATGAAACAGCAACGTTGTGTTTGTTTATTAATATCTTCAAACAATTTCTTTTCATTGATTTAGTCAAGCTATATCACGATACGGTCTACAAACAGTGTTAAATATCATGAATTGACCACACCATTTCAAGAAATGATAGACTATGATACAGGTAATATGTATGATCAATTCTACGATCTGTATACGACATATATAAAAAATCTCTTTGCTAAAACTATAATGATAATGAAAAATTGGGAAAAATTGCAGCCAAACCTGTTTTAATCAATTTACATATAGATTAGTAATTAAAATAAAAACCTTATCAATTTTAATATTTTTGATAGAGGTTACTATTATCTATTGGAATTATTACGCTTTTAAAATAAAATAACAAAAATACTAAAAAAACCTATACATTAGAGTTTTAAAATAATTTTAAAAATCTAATCATTTAAAAATATAAACGGAAGTTATTTCTATTATTTAATTTATTAATAACTGGAGGCAAAACATGCTACTTTTTACATTTGATGACAGATGGCGCTACCTGTACTTACGAGAAAGTTATGCAAGACAATATTGTGTTGAAACGCTTTGCAATACATAATTTTTTTTGACAGATTAACCGGGTGCTTAATATATGGCATTTCCAGATGCCGCTATTCCCTGAATGGCAACGCTAAGATTTTCTATGACAGACTGATCCTCGCTTCATCATCATCATCATTACAGCCCTTCAAAAATCCACTGTTGAACAAAGGCCTCTCCTAAGAAATGCCACAAAGCACAATGGTTCTGAGCCACCTGCATACCATTGAATTCCCGCATGTCTTACCAGGTCATCACCTCCATCTAGTGGGGCTATATTTCGCCTACCGGTACGAGGCTGCTACTCGAAAACCTTTCATCTTCATTGGTTGACAGTTCTTCGACCTTATGGCCTGCCTATTGCCACTTAAGCTTACTAATCCGTCGGGCTATTACAGTTACTTTTGGTCTGTTGCGGATAACCTCATTTTTAAGTTTATCACGCACAGAAACTCCGAGAATAGCTCTCTCCATAGCTCGCTGGGTGACCTTGAGATTCCTCATACGGCCAGCAGTGTAGTACCATGTCTCAGACCCATAAATCATCACTGGCAACACGCACTGACTGTACAATCTTGTTTTCAGGCTTCGAGGTATACCTGACGAGAAGATGTGTCGTAATCTCCAGAATACTGCCCAGCCGAGTTTAATCGGTAGATTGACGTCTCGGTCGAATTTGAAAGTAGGTAAAGTCGGACAATTTGCCCTAGTTAAATATACTCGTTGAGCGTATTGCTTCGAACAAGTACCGGCGCAGGTGTGACATAGACATGACCTTTGTATTGACCATGTTCATCTTAAGACTTATCCGTTGAGAAATACTATTGAAGTTATTGAGCGTAGTGCTTAAGTCATCCAGCGATTCTGCCATAAGAACTATATCGTCTTCAAATCGAAGGTGAGTAATGTACTCGCCGTTGATGTTTATACCGTAACCTTTCCAGTCCATTAGCCTTAAAACGTCTTTCAATGCAACGGTGAAGAGTTTCGGGGATATGACGTCACCCTGTCTTACACCTCTCTGCAGTTAGATAGGATAGGTTTCGTACTGTGTTTCTGTACTCGGCCTGCTGTACAAATATTTTGATATACCGACTGTCATGTTGTCACCGCTGAAGGGTCTGATACACGGCCCAAATTTCGACGGAATCAAAGGCTTTCTCTTAGACCACATACGCAAGGCGAAGTGGTAGACTGTACTATTCAGACTTATGTACAATTTTCCGAAGGGTGTGTATGTGGTCCATGGTATAAAAGCTTTTTCCGAAACCGGCTTGTTCGGGAGGCTGGAAATCGTCAAGTCTGCTTGCGATACGATTCGTAGTGACTCTCGAAAACATCACGTAAAGGCGGCTGAGAAGAGAAATCGGTCTGTGGTTCTTCAATATAGCGTTGTCGCCTTTTTTTAAAAGCAAGACTACCGCACCATCTGCTTTACGCCTCCGGGATAGTGTGATCTTGGAGGACACTGCAACTATTTTCCACTCTCTTTCAGAAGCCCCGGTGTAATTAAATATATTAAAAAAGCTATTCGATATAAATACATTCCGTGTGTACGCGCGTAAATAAGTTACAGTATAGTGTATACGCGAACAATCGAAGACAATAACTAGTCTTGAGCTTTGATAGTTGACTCTTCCTATCAGACAGATCTCTGGCAAAAACTTTGTAGCCTTGGTTCCACTCGATTGCTTTTTCAATACGGTTGGATTGAAGTTGCGTTAGTCCTGCCGCATGAATTTGGAGATCTGTCTCCTGACAGACAAATAAATATTTGTCTGTATGCTCATATCTCATGTCATATCTGTTGAAGACCTTAGCTTCATTTCTCCTCTAGAAGCCATGAAATTAAGAGTGTGATCGAAGAGTTTTTGGGTTCTTCTGTGACGAGTCTTACAGAACTTAGCTCCGACCGCATGAATGGTTTACACGAGCTTGTCACTCATATTATCCAATGTATCGCAGTCTTCTAGACAACAAACACGAGCTGAAAGTGTCCGGGGATTTGGATTAGAGCACGAGGGAGACGGAGCGTTTAAGACGCGACCTCTCTAGCTTAGCGTTTAGTTTCAGTGTGCCTCTAACTATTCGGTGATCGCTGCCAGTTTTCACCCTCGCGATCACGGAGACATCGCTGAACAGTTGCCGTCAGTCTGGCTGTCATAATGAAGTCAATCTCATTTTTGGTTGAACCATCAGGGGTTGATCCCCGACGGTACCAAATAAAACATAAATTGCAATGTTAAGTGCTGATATACCAATGCTCCACGGTGAAGAAAAACTTTGTGAGGAAAACTGTATGTCTGAGAAATAACAAAAAAGTGTTTCGAAGATCTGTGAAGTTCGCTAACACGCATTGGGGCACCGCGATGGCCATTTCTTTGTCCTAAAACATTTTCAGAAAATAAGAGGAGGCCTGTGCCCAGCAGTGGGATGTATAATGGCTGTAATTTTAATTAACTTTAACATCGGGGGTCGACCAGGTTCAATTTAAATAGGGCCGCTTCTGGTAGAAATATTTCATCGTAAAGAGTCCCTTTTTCTCCATAAAGTTGGCCATTTGTTGGCCCCTCGTCGTCCTTTACCCTATTATAAATTTTCCTACCGTTTTACCGTTCTCTATTGTGCCTAGTTATGCGTTGACGTCACATATTAACACCGTATTGCGTTTTAAAGAAATGCATGGCTCTAGAGATATCCTTATACATTTCCTCCACCTCCTCATCGGAATGTCGCGAGATTGGTGCGTATACTTGTATTTTTTTTTTTTTTTTTTATAGGAGAGGGGGCAAACGAGCATGCGGCTCACCTGATGGTAAGTGACTACCGCCGCCCATGAACAACCGCAACACCAGGGGAATTGCAGATGCGTTGCCGGCCTTTTAAAAAGGAGTAGGCTCTTTTCTTGAAGGTCCCTAAGTCATATCGGTCCGGAAAAATCGCTGATGGTAATCGATTCCACAAGGAAGTCGTGCGAGGAAGAAAACATCTTCTAAATCGCACAGTGGTGGACCGCCAATCATCCAGATGGTGTGGATGGTATCGGGAGTTCTGCCGCGATGTGCGTTCATGAAATTTGGCGGCTGGGATTAATCCGAACAATTCCTCAGAGCACTCCCCATGGTAGATGCGAAAGAAAATGCAAAGAGATGCAACATCTCTTCGCAGTGCCAATGAATCGAGCCGATCGGAAAGGGCTCGGTCGTCGACGATTCGAGCCGCTCTGCGCTGGATGCGGTCAAGTGGAAGGAGCTGGCACTGGGGAGCCCCTGCCCAGAGATGGGAACAGTATTCCATGTGAGGCCGAACCTGCGCCTTGTAAAGTTGCAGGCGGTGTGCCGGCATGAAATACTGTCCCGCTCTGCTGAGCACGCCAAGCTTTTTAGAGGCCAATTTGGCCTTCTCTTCCAAGTGACCACGAAACTGCACGTCACTCGATATGTCGACTCCGAGGATACCGATACTGGCTGAGGCAAGAAGGGGAGTGCCTTGAAACTGAGGAGATACGACAAAGGGGTTCTTTTTAGCGGTAAACGCGCAAACTTGTGTCTTCTGAGGATTAAACTGGACTAGATTTAGTCGCCCCCAATCCGAGACTTTGTCCAGCAAAGACTCGACTTCAGACACAAGTTTGTTCCGGTACTCGGCGACGTTTTCCCGAGAAATATTGGCCCGGCCGGTGTATAGAGCATCACCAGTGCTGTCATCCGCATAGCAATGAATGTTACCAGTTAGCAACATATCATTGATATGCAGAAGAAACAGCGTTGGTGATAGCACACAGCCTTGTGGAACACCAGCGTTAATAGGCTTGTAGTCAGAACATGCACCGTCTACAACGACCTTGATGCTCCGATCTGCAAGGAAGCTGGTGATCCAATTGCACAATTTCTCGGGAAGCCCATAGGAAGGGAGCTTCGAAAGAAGCGCTTTGTGCCAAACCCGATCGAAGGCCTTCGCAATGTCCAGACTAACGGCCAACGCCTCCCCCTTGGACTCTACTGCCTCCGCCCATCTATGGGTCAGGTAGACTAGAAGATCACCAGCTGATCGACCCCGACGAAAACCGTATTGGCGGTCACTGATCAGCTGGTGATCCTCAAGGTACCGGATGAGCTGGCAGTTAATAATGGATTCCATTATTTTGGAGAACAAGGAGGTGATCGCGATAGGCCTATAGTTGGACGGGTCTGAGCGGTCGCCTTTTTTAGGGATCGGGTGGACAAAAGCTGTCTTCCATGAGTTCGGGACAACGCCATGGGAGTAGGAGTACCGGAAAAGACGCGTTAGAACCGGTGCCAACTCCGGAGCACACGTCCTCAGCACAATTGGGGGGATTCCGTCAGGCCCACTCGACTTGTGGATGTCAAGGGAGAGGAGTGCTCTGCGAACCGAGCGCTGTGAGAATAGCACATCCGGCATAGAGCACTCACACCGCGGGATGGTCGGCGGTGTGTTCCCCCCGTCATCAACAGTCGAGTTGGACGCAAAAAGGGAGCCTAAAAGGTCGGCCTTCTCTTTTGCGTCGTGGGCCAGTGAGTCGTCCTCCCTGTGCAGAGATGGTAGTGATGGCTTACAGAAATTCCCTTGGACAGCCTGGACAGGACAACCTGTATGACCTTCAATGACCGTTTGGTGTTGAAATACCGTTTGGTGATTCTGAGTATAAGCACAGAATAAATAATAGGTATAAGGTACCCTATCCCCGTCGATAAACTCCCAATTTTACAACGTTGTTAACAAGAGACTTGTGGACTATCTAACTTGTTCTATTACCGGGAGGACGACCATCTGTCCCAAGGAGGTGTCGGATTTATCGTCCACAAGTCTCCCGTTAACAACGTTGTAAAGATTGAGAGTGTGTCGACGAGGATTGCGTAACTTATACTCAGAATCACCAAACGGTATTTGCTGAAGGTCATACAGGTTTACGCACCAACCTCGGCACACCCCGATGAGGAGGTGGAGGAAATGTATGAGGATATCTCTAGAGCCATGCAATCCTCCAAAACCCAATATACGGTGTTAATGGGAGACTTCAATGCAAAACTAGGCACAAGAGAGAATGGTGAGCTGAAAGTAGGGAAATTTGGAATAGGGCAACGGAACCCAAGGGGCCAGCAGCTGGCCGACTTCATGGAGAAAGAGGGACACTTTATGATGAACTCTTTCTTCCAGAAGCGGCCCCACAGGAAGTGGACCTGGACGAGCCCCGACGGGTCGACAAAAAATGAGATTGACTTCATTATGAAGACCAGACGACAACTGTTCAGTGATGTCTCAGTGATCGCGAGGGTGAAAACCAGCAGCGATCACCGAATGGTTAGAGGTACACTGACGCGGGACTTACGCAACTTCAATACAGCTCGTATTGAAGAAGCGATCGAGCAGAATCAAGGCTCCAAAGTCTTTGCCAGAGATCTTTCTGCCAGAAAGAGCCAACTGTCAAAGCTGAAGACAGAGTGTGGGAGCATCATTTCCGGGGCACCTGAGATTTTGAGTGAGATTGAGAGGTTCTATGGGCAGCTGTACACGTCATCGTTGGAGCCGCACGCAAGTGTGAGTAACGATCCAAGAGCGAGTCTTATCCGACATTATTCCGATGATATCCCGGAAGTCAGTCTGAGCGAGATTAGAATGGCTCTCCAGCACCTTAAAAACGGCAAGGCCCCAGGCGAGGATGGAATTACAGCGCAGCTTCTGAAAGCGGGTGGAAAACCGGTACTTGAAGTCCTTCAGAAGCTCTCTAATTCCGTCCTCCATGGTGGCATTACACCGGAGGCGTGGATCAGAAGTGCGGTGGTTTTGTTCTTCAAGAAAGGCGACAACGCTCACTTGAAGAACTACAGACCGATTTCCCTTCTGAGCCGCGTCTACGTGCTGTTTTCGAGAGTCATTGCGAATCGTCTCGCGCGCAGACTTGACGACTTCCAGCCTCCCGAACAAGCCGGTTTCTGAAAAGGCTTTAGCACCATAGACCACATACATACCCTTTGGCAAATTGTACAGAAGTCAGAGGAGTACAATTTGCCACTATATCTGGCGTATGTGGACTATGAGAAAGCCTTTGATTCCGTCGAAATTTGGGCGGTGCTGCAGTCGGTATATCGAAGTGCTGAAGTGCTTGTACAGTAGTATATATTTATATATATATATATATATATATATATTATACACATAAACTTTCTGTTGCATTGCTTATTTCTTTTGTTCTTCTGTCCGCGTGTATGTGACTGAACTTCTCTAAAACGGCTGGACCGATTTTGATGAAAATGGTTTAGATTCACAATTGGACCCGGTAGGTGGCGTTTTTGTCAAGACCCAGAAATGCACCGTGCGAAGCCGGGGTGGATCGCTAGTATATTTTATAAGCTATTATTATGTTTTGTATATCCAAAAGAGAAAATTTGTTACTACCATGCATTTCAATAAAAAGATCGGATATACCGTTTTCATTCAAAAACTGCAATTCAGATAAACACTTAAAATAACTGGCGTTCATTTAGAAAGAAACAACACATATTTGTCTCATGGGTAACTGTATAATATTCTTACGCAGTTAACGAGTATCCAACACACAAACTATGGACAATCTGGCAAAAGATGACGAGACCAAAAACGTAATTAATAGAAAGGAGCTAAGATATAACTAAGTATAGTTATATAATCACAAAGCCATTCAAGTAGTTACCTATATATTCAAATCTCTTTGTAAAATCATAATATATGTTCACTATTGTAGCAACATTACAAAAATGAATAAACACAAAATACACGCAAATGAAGTCGCGTCAATAGTTTGTTATTTGATAAAACTTTTCGATGTTCTATCCTAATATTACCTAATTCACTTGATAATAATAAGCAAAATAAAACACAGTAGAGACGATTATACAACATGAGAAAAGACATAATATTGAATAATATTTTAATTACGACCAAAATTAATGTTATTTACTTTACTTGTTGTGATGATATTTATTTACAATAGTAACAAGTTGTTATTCAGATAAGAATATTTATATAGTAAAACACTAGCAACTATCGACATGTAACTAAATCATTTTAAACGTGAGAATGTTTACGACGATATGTAAAATGACGAACTATTTAAAGATTGTATAATCAGACGTCCTCATGACCTGTCATCGCTTTATGCGCGTAACGAGCAATGGGGCAAAATGCGAGCGTTCGATACTCCTACATTTGTTTATAACTTCGACTAACCACGACCATTACAAACACACGTATCCACACTGTCTTGCATTGTTTACAGTCAAACACTTGTTCACCAGCGAAACGGGACTTTATGAAAACAAACAAATTTTCGATTGTTAGTTTTTATCCGACTGGGTAATAAATAATAGTAACTTCCCGCAATGTTTTGATCGATTTATTAATAAAATATTTCCAAATCGAAGAAATTGAGCGTATCCATATATGTTCGATTTCTTTCAATGTTACCATTAATTTTATATCGATGATTTTCGTATGGAGTTGAATATTTCTAGTTTATCATCAGCTATACTTGATAAACTAATAAACATAACATCTAGTATTTTCAATAATTCCGAAAAATTTAAGGTTGGGCCGGCAACAATACAGCAGTTTGTCTTTACTGCCTCTAATTACTCAGAGGTAATTGAAGTTTGACATTATAAAGGAAGTCATTATTGCTAGATGACTTTACAGACAATAACTTATTTAAGCGACTTTTGTGTATGGCATATTATGGTATTGCCGTGTAGTGGCGGTCAAGAATATCCACTACCACATATCCTCCCGTGGGTGTCGTAAAAGGCGACAAAGGGAAACAGGCAGAAGATGGGCAGCAGCATCTCCCTGATAATAGCCAAAATTATAATAAAAAAACTGCGGTTGCCAACCCGCTCGCCAAGCGTGGCAACTATGGCAAATACCCCCCAATGACTAAAGCAACAAACAGACGGCCCCCAGTCCCCGGCGGCCCCGCTATTCCTGGCTACGGTGGCGACCATGGTAACGGCGGGGCAGGGGGTGCTAAGAATCTCCGGTGGAGGTTCGGTTGCCACCTTAGACGACTCGACCTGGCAACGTACAACGCACGCACCCTGAGGACTGACGAGGAGATCGTGGAGCTGGAAGAAGAGATAGACAAGTTGCGCTGGCATATTATCGGATTATCCGAAGTCCGAAGAGAGGGGGAGGACACGGTAATCCTCGAATCCGGCAACTTGCTCTATCACCGGGAGGGCGACCATCTGTCCCAAGGAGGTGTCGGATTTATCGTCCACAAGTCTCTCGTTAACAACGTTGTAAAGATCGGGAGTGTGTCGACGAGGGTTGCGTACCTTATACTCAGAATCACCAAACGGTATTCGCTGAAGGTCATACAGATTTACGCACCAACCTCGGCACACCCCGATCAGGAGGTGGAGGAAATGTATGAGGATATCTCTAGAGCCATGCATTCCTCCAAAACCCAATATACGGTGTTAATGGGAGACTTCAATGCAAAACTAGGCACAAGAGAGAACGGTGAGCTGAAAGTAGGGAAATTTGGAATAGGGCAACGGAACCCAAGGGGCCAGCAGCTGGCCGACTTCATGGAGAAAGAGGGACTCTTTATGATGAACTCTTTCTTCCAGAAGCGGCCCCACAGGAAGTGGACCTGGTCGAGCCCCGACGGTTCGACAAAAAATGAGATTGACTTCATTATGACGACCAGACGACAACTGTTCAGTGATGTCTCCGTGATCGCGAGGGTGAAAACTGGTAGCGATCACCGAATGGTTAGAGGCACACTGAACCTAAACGTTAAGTTGGAGAGGTCTCGTCTAATGAAGTCAACGTTCCGTCCCCCTCGTGCTCTAATCCAAAGTCCCGAAACCTTTCAGCTCGAGTTACAAAACCGTTTTCAGTGCCTAGAAGACTGCAATGAAGTGGACGATTTGAATGACAAGCTCGTGGAAACTGTCCATGCGGTCGGAGCTAAGTTCTGCAAGACCCGCCGCAGAAGAACACAAAAACTCTCCGATCACACTCTTAATCTCATGGCTTTTAGACGGGAGATGAAGCTACATTCTTCAACAGACTTGACAGCATACAGGCATCTGAACAGACAGATCTCCAAATGCATGCGGCGGGACTTGCGCAACTTCAATACAGCTCGTATTGAAGAAGCGATAGAGCGGAACCAAGGCTCCAAAGTCTTTGCCAGAGATCTGTCTGCCAGAAAGAGCCAACTGTCAAAGCTGAAGACCGAATGTGGCAGCATCGTTTCCGGGACACCTGAGATTTTGAGTGAGATTGAGAGGTTCTATGGGCAGCTGTACACGTCATCGTTGGAGCCACACGCAAGTGTGAGTAACGATCCAAGAGCGAGTCTCATCCGACACTATTCCGAAGATATCCCGGACGTCAGTCTGAGCGAGATTAGAATGGCTCTCCAGCACCTTAAAAACGGTAAGGCCCCAGGCGAGGATGGAATTACAGCGGAGCTTCTGAAAGCGGGTGGAAGACCGGTACTTGAAGTCCTTCAGAGGCTCTTTAATTCCGTCCTCCATGGTGGCATTACACCGGAGGCGTGGAGCAGAAGTGCGGTGGTCTTGTTCTTCAAGAAAGGTGACAACGCTCTCTTGAAGAACTACAGACCGATTTCCCTTCTGAGCCGCGTCTACGTGCTGTTTTCGAGAGTCATTACGAATCGTCTCGCGCGCAGACTTGACGACTTCCAGCCTCCCGAACAAGCCGGTTTCCGAAAGGGCTTTAGCACCATAGATCACATACATACCCTTCGGCAAGTTGTACAGAAGTCCGAAGAGTACAATTTGCCACTATGTCTGGCGTATGTGGACTATGAGAAAGCCTTTGATTCCGTCGAAATTTGGGCGGTGCTGCAGTCCCTTCAGCGGTGCCAAGTTGACTGTCGGTATATCGAAGTTTTGAAGTGCTTGTACAGTAGGGCTACGATGGCTATCCGAGTACAGAACCAGAGTACGAAACTTATCCAATTGCAGAGAGGTGTAAGACAGGGTGACGTCATATCCCCGAAACTCTTCACCGCTGCATTGGAAGACGTTTTCAAGCTTCTGGACTGGAAAGGATACGGTATCAACATTAATGGCGAGTACATCACTCACCTTCGATTTGCCGACGATATAGTCCTTATGGCAGAATCGCTGGAGGGCCTAAGCACTATGCTCAATGACCTCAATAGTGTTTCCCAACGGATAGGTCTTAAGATGAACATGGACAAAACAAAGATCATGTTTAATGTCCATGTCACACCTATGCCGGTAGTTGTTGGGAGCACTAAGCTCGAAGTTGTTGACGAGTATGTTTACCTGGGACAAATAGTCCGACAAGGTAAGTCCAACTTCGACCGAGAGGTCAATCGACGGATTCAACTCGGCTGGGCAGCGTTCGGGAAGCTACGACACATATTCTCGTCAGACATACCTCAAAACCTTAAAACGAAATTGTACAAACAGTGCGTGTTGCCAGTGATGACTTATGGAACTGAGACGTGGTCCTTCACTGCTGGCCGTATGAGGAAGCTCAAGGTCGCTCAGCGAGCTATGGAGAGGACTATGCTCGGAGTTTCTCTGCGTGATAAACTTAGGAATGAGGATATCCGCAGTAGAACCAAAATAACCGACATAGCTCAACGAATTAGTAAGCTCAAGTGGCAGTGGGCCGGCCATATAGCTCGAAGAACCGACAACCGATGGGGAAGAAAGGTTCTCGAGTGGCAGCCTCGTACCGGTAGGCGAAGTGTAGGGCGTCCCCCCACGAGATGGAGTGACGACCTGGTAAGACATGCAGGAAGTCGATGGATGCAGGTGGCTCAGGACCGTGCTTTGTGGCATTCTTTGGGGGAGGCCTATGTTCAGCAGTGGACTTGTGAAGGGCTGTAATGATGATGATGATGATATTATGGTAATTTCAAATCTATACTTCTTGGTATCACTGAATAAAATAAAATATTTAGTGATGCCAAGATGCCTTCTTAATATTATATAGATATGTTAACTCCTTTCTTAGCTTATATATATTATTATTATTGCGTAACATACACACAAACCAAACGGAAAAAAATATGCCATTATTACAGTAAAATTTAGAATCTCTTTTTTTGAATTCGTTTAAAATCATAACCAAAAACGACCGTACTGTACATATTAGTCTCTTGTATTATGAAAAATTGATTAAAATATCTATTAGAAAAGAGACCAAACATTTTAGTTATTGTTCGCTCGAAAGAACGGTCGGTATTCGGAAGTTGTTATCGTCATTAAAATCAACTAGATAATAATCGCCAAAGTGATCGTTACGTTTTTTCCTAATTAAATAACCCAATGATTGTCACAAGTTTTCTTAATTTTTAAAGTCATTGATGCATTTTTATAAAAAAAAAAGTTCATCACTACTGAACTTACTGATTTACCTTTATAATAATTGACATGTTTATATTATATTGTAGTAAGTGTAGGTACAGTTAGGTTCTAACATTTGCAAAATCAATGAATTTATGTGTAATTTATTGAAATAAAGCTTCTTTAGGCGTGACTTGAAGGTAACTCCGACCTTTTTCGGACTGAAGTAACGTTCAGTAAAATCTATGGTCCGTTTACGCAGTTTCCACATTTATTAAGGCAACGACATACTAGTATTTCGTATGTGTGTGTGACATTTCAGGTATTACACATTTTACTAAAATTTCTTTCTTTCCTTTTTTATATAGAAAGTTCAACTAATAATCATTATTATTTATTGATAAATATTGTATTTATGAGTAACAAATAACAATTAATTATTCAAAAAAAATTAATAATAGCCCTGTAGTATTTCATCGGCTAGTTTAACCGGTTACCATTTCGATTCGCTTTGAATTCCAGTCGGAGTCTACATTTCTTGTCATGCAAATGTACTGTATCTTAGTCTATTTCATGTCTTGTACAAATACTTTGTCTTGTGTCATATTTTGTACAAATCTTAAACAACCTTATAGTTAACAAGACAGACTGAACTTCTCACCTTCGTTAGGTCACAAAATCTATTCTGATATGGGCTTGTAAAGAGCATGCTTGATAGGATTGGCGATTGCAGAGACGTCGCGCCTCGCACATATGAGGCGGCTTCCTGTTTCCGTCTAATTATTTACGTCTGATGTAATTATCGTAAGCCATGAGATCTTTCAGGGATCCTATATTTACCTTTTATGACACCTACGGGACAAAACTGGTGTTGGATCCTCATACGCAACCACCAAACGGATTCCCAAAGGCATACATATTGATACATAAGTATACTTATTCGGTTTAGTTTGTATTTTGTGTTACTGTTTTCTGTACTATTGTGTTATTTATATTACAAAAACGATATATACGAGTAAAATATACAAAAACTATTTTTTACAATATCAGTATTGTGGATGCTATAATATAAAATATCAAACATGGGCTAGAGATAGAAAGACAATCGCTATGAAAATACGTAGGCTTTCGTGACGTGATATTTGATATTGATTCTTATAGGTTGATTAGATTATAATAATTGACTATTTTTATAAAACTACAGTAGTAAACGAACTTTTTTTATAGAATAAGGGAGACAAACGAGCACACAGTTCACCTGATGGTAAGTGGTTGCAGTGGCCCCTAGACATCTACATCTATCTTCGTTTGCGAATTAAAATGCAGATGCGTAGTCAGCCATAAGGATTAGGATAGAATGCCTCTTTTCCAGTAAAAAGAGTCTCCGGTTCTCTACACTCACCATACGAAACACAGCAGCATTAAGCTGCTATTTTACGCTTGTATTCTGTGAGAGCGTGGTCCTTCCACGGTCGAGTCGACCCATTCGTGCTACAACTATACTACTAATATAGCTGCAGCATGGCTCTACACGCAAAAAACTTGCAGTCCATGTGATGGTAAGTTAAGTTACAAGTAAGATTTAAGCGACAGTAGCTAGTGGCAGGGTGCGGACCGCGAACTCACAAGGTCGTGGGTTCGAATCCACGATGCGACTACTATCATGAACCACTCCTAATACAATCATTTTGGCTACAGTAGTCCATAGATACCTGCAGCCAAATTAAGACAAAGAAGGCTACAGATACGCTGTCACATCTAAGGACTGAGATAGAATGCTTCACAGCGTGTAATTATACTTGCTCCCTATACCTTCCGGACTGGAACACAGCGGCGCAAGCATTGCTATTGCGGTAGAAATAACTAAGAGTGGGGTACCTGCCCAGACGGACTCCTAGGCAGAAAATCAGTCCTACTTCATCATCACCATCAAACCGTCATTTATTTATTTTTAGTGTACTTTAGGGAATCACTAGAATTATTATATACGAAATAAAGCTGAAACATTTCAAATTAATTTTTTTTTTCTTTTTTATTGAATAATGGAGTTATGGAGACTGGCCGCTGCTGAATATTTTTTTTAAATTATGCCTGTAATAATTAAAACGTCGGACGCCATCATGTAAAGCTGATTTGTCACTATAATATTTAAAATAAAATTAAAATGTTTCACTCATTGAGTTATATGTACCACGTACTAGAGAAGCCATTCCGAACATTGACTATGTTCAACTGAACTGTAGTGCAATCCCTACAAACTAAATATTGCGTAAATTGAAGATTTGTGAATTCCATAAAATAATTATTATTACATTTTATTTAGAAATATAACCTGTTTGTTTAGATGAAATTAAGATATTTTATATTAAATTCTTATATTTATTTTATATTAATATCTCATTTTATATCAATTTTTTAAAAAATTGTTTTATATTAATATCTTATTTTATATCAAAATAAAGACTTCGCGCATGCGCGACTACTACTCCCGCGCATGCGCGAAAGCATAGAGTAGGACACAGTTTTTGTTTGAAATGGCTTCTCCAGTACGTAGTACATATAACTCAATGGTTTCACTATTCATTTACACCTGTTCACACATTAGAATTAAGTTGAAATATCATGTTAAATTATAAGACAGATTATAGAAATATTTAAAATAGTAATAAAGGAATATTACCTACATCCAAATACAAAATAATATTTATTTATTATATAATTATTATTTGATTATTTGATTATTAATATATAGGTTAAAATTAATAAGTTAATAATATATCATAAAATATAAATACGACACTATCGCGTACTATATTACTTGATTGTGTGATATAACATCATCATCATCATCATCATTACAGCCCTTTACAAGTCACTGCTGAACGTAGGCCTCCTCCAAGGAATGCCTATATCCTTTTTGTTTCTGTAATAAGGCAACAAATACTGTAATCAAATTATGTTCAACAAACACCTTAATAAAATTTACAATATTTTTTGGCGTTTTCAGAAAAAAACCTGCATGTTTGAGAGGTTAGAAATACATTTAAAGATATTCGTCGATATTACTTATATAATTAATGATTATATTTGAGGATAATTTGTTACTTTCATTATTGATATGTGTATTATAATTTTTTTGTGATATACAAAATAATTTTTTTTTTGGATTAGAGGTATAAATTTATTTTTAAATCAAATTCAAAGAAAGAAATAAAGAACTTTCTTACCTTAGATAATCACTGAGTTTTAGACTGATATGGGATTCTACTTAAGTGGCCACTTTTCACCACGAATAGAAGAAAAAGCTTCCGTCAATTATTTTACGATTGCTGGGGTGAAATAAGTATTCCTTTCAGAATACCCTTGTTAACCTTCCGTACTCAAAAGTCATTTGAAATGAGGTTAAAGAGATATCATTTGAAGTGAAAAAATCGAATGGTAATTTGTGGAATAGAAGTAATGGTAACTAAAAATGGAAGTGTGAGATTTCTTTTATTTACTTATAATGACCAAGAACAGTTTTTAAAATAATTGTAAAATGTGTAGAGCCGGCGTTGTACCTAAAAAAATTTAAGGGCTTAGCTCACTGCTATGTCTTTAGTATTATATTATAGAGGTAGATAGTTGGACTTTTAGGTCCGCTTTGTAAAAAACTTAAAGCATAAAAGAAGTGGGTGTGCCGTCGAATATTGCGTAGCAGATAGAGTAACTAATGCTGAGTTTCTAAGGCGTATGGGCCTACCTGCAGTGTTTTTTATTTATAGAAACTCTGCAAAACCTATAGTTGCAGTACTTTGGCTAAGTTATTTGGGAATACCCTGTTATTTACTTAATATTACAAAAAAAAAGTAGGATAGGAAAAAGCCTGGTAAAAAAAAATAAAGCAAAAAAAACCTAAGGGAATGATTTATCGTAATACATGCTTTCTGTTTCATGCTGCAGGATCCAAATAAGCACTGCCAAGATGATCACCAGACTACGAAAAAATTGATAATCTCAAAAAAAAAAAAATAAAGACTTTCTTACCTACAGAAAAGATATTTTATACTTCTGTTATGAGCTATTTATGACATAACTTGACACAAAAAATTAGTATTTATGAAATAATTTGAAGTATTAGTTGCTGTGTGCTTCATAATTTAAATTCCAAACATGTTATTAACCATTTTTAAAATGTTTTTCTGTCTATCTGCCTGTTTGTCCGGGCTAATATTCAAAATGGCTGAACCGATTGTAATGAAACTTCACGAACAGATAGAAAGCAAAGTCAGAAGTGATCTAGAATAGATCTATATTTTATCGGATACAATTGGATGTATTTATTTGGAGAAAAAAAAGGTTTTTGATAATCTTAAATCTTAATAAATTCGCATTAATATATCCTATCCAAGTGAAGCCAGGGGGATCGCTACTAACAAATAATCCTTTAAGATATATTCTACATACTTTTTATGAGGTATAAAGAGGAAGCATGATGTTATTTTTAAGACATGTGTTATGTTATGGCCTAATAAGTTACTTACAGTAAAGTATGGCCTACAGTCAATACATTTTAAATAAATTGTACTATTAAAAATAAAATATCGATAGTACAATGATATTATAATATATTCTCATATTTTTTATAAAATAAAGTTTGCTAATGCTAACTCTAAAAATGAACTTTGTGAAGAGTATGTGCTCCTAAAATCTCCAAACCAAAAACGAAAGTACAATACCATATAATCTGATGGAATGTACCTATATCTCTGTCCTTCGTCATAAACATAGAGTTGCATAAGACCCCAAAAGTGGTTTTGTAATTGTATTGTATATTTGTATATTTTGATTTATATACTTTTTATGTAAGTATTTCTTTTTTTAAAATAAACAATTTGAAAAAGTACATAGACATTTTGATAAGAGCATAACACTATGACTTGGTTGGACAGGACCCCTACGACTGGGTAAACCGTTCTCTAGGAATGCCCATGATTAAAAGATAACGGCTTAAAGTTAAGGTAGATTATTTCACCGAGTGGTTTAGAAAAACTTTTTGGTAATGTCCTCCAGACCGAACTTCTGTCACGGCAGCCACTTTCAACGGAGACTAGCCTCTTTATTTATTATATTATATAGTTATACTCTTTTTAATTAATGTGTTTACAAATTTAATGTTAAAATTTATGTGCCAAGTGATGTTTTTTTTTATATAGGATAGGGTGTCAAACGAGCACACAGTACACCTGATGGTAAGTGGTTGCTGCGACCCATAGACAGTCTACATCTATCCGCAATAAAAAAACAAAATGCAGATGCGTTGTCACCCGAAAAGACTAATGTCTCTAAATCTAAATGCCTCTTTTCCAGTAAAAAGGGTTTGTGGCGTGTTGCAATAAACTTTTTCATTAAACATTTTCTTTCTTTCTTCCATCTGCGCGGGACAGAATTGTAGTGACCAAATGTATGCGCAAGCACAGGTGCACTCTCTATTCCCTCACCCTCATAGTCTGATGGGACTGGAGAGTAGAGATCAGGCGCTGGACGAGCGGTTTTACGTGCTTTATGAGGCACGGGGGTGAAAAACCACAAACTTCCTGACCTCGGGCTGCTGCTGATAATTTTTTGACAGAAAAACCCAATAACTGATTTTGGCCCGAACCGGGATTGAAACCCGGGACCTTATGAACAAAAATCGCGTTGATATTATTGTGTGTAATACCACTATAGATTAAACAAGTTCCACGCCCAACTCTTGCATTTCAACATAGCATAGCAACGGAAACATTCGTTGTGTTCATTAATGTTTTCTTTTATTACTCATCGTGTTAAGTCTGTAACATCTAATGATTTCCGTATGTGAATGTATGCTTATTAAGAGAATATAAGGTCTTTTTCTTACATTATATACAATATATATATGGCTTGACCGATTTCAATGATTTTTTTGTGTTTGAATGGGTCGTTAAATGGTTTAGATTCACATTTGAACTCAGTAGGTGGCACTGTTATTGACATCCAGAAATCACCCGTGCGAAGCCCGGGCGGACGTTAGTTGTCTATAAATATCAACAGACATGAAAGCATATCTTTTTCAAGAAAACTCGAAAGAGGAGTCGTTAATATGAAAATATCATTCACATCCATATTATTTTTTCGTAAGTATATTCTGATCAACTTTACGTGACATTCCAGCTTCCAACAGGGCCAGCCTTTGCATTTAATTTCGACTCGCTGTAACGAGGGTGAGGAGTGCATATTTCATAACCGGCGGGCCCTCGCAGCGTTAAGTGGGGTATTTTATTGGCTTATTATACAATATTCTAAGCTAAAAATCGTGGAAAGAGTACGTTTTTAATTGGGCAGCGAGCTCGCGTGGTGCTGACGGGAGGATTATTCATGGCTTCTTTAGAGCCAACGCTTCGTCGCTTCGGTACTGCTTTTATTTTTTTTCTCTCAGAGAAAGTTATTTATCATTTAAATATGTTTTATTTATTGATAATGCTTCTTAATGTTTAAAATTAAATATAAAACTTTAAGGGACGTTTAAAGTAATAATAATAGGATAAAAGAAACCTTCAAACAAATTTCGTGTGTATTTTTTGTTAAATTGTCGGCATTTTGACGTCCATCATTTCGACTCTGTTTAATAATGTGTAGTAAAAATTAAAAATATAAGTTATATATTACGCCGCATAAATATACCGAGTATAATTTTTACTTAAAAAAGGTAGGAAAAATCTAAAATTTTCTACTGTAACATTGGTGGTATTACTCGTAAGACAAGACAGAGGTAAACTAAAATAGGATATGGGCAGCAGAGAACTATGACAAAACCCCCGCTATGAGGCACTAATGAGGAACGCATATGTTCAGGCCTCCCCGGATTATATTCAGCATTGAACTTTTATATGCTGTAATGAAAAGATGGATGGATGGAAATTGCACAAGAACAAATAGCCAGATCCATTTCATCATTATGGTGTATGCTATACTCACACTAGCTAATTTACATACGCACACTAATTCGAGTTTCGCGGTTCAAATAAGTTCTTGCATAGGTCGTTATATGGGTAAACAAATAAGGTATGAATTTCTTAGAGATGACTATAGATTTGGGCGTGTGGTGGTTTATCAAGAGTTTTAGAAATGTCTGAAAGCTCTTAGAATATGACTTTCGATAAATACATAAAATGGCCAAACTGGTGAACAGGAACAACGTCAACCCAAGTGCTAAGTGTGGCGGTTAAGGCAAATCCTTCCTTCAACGGGAGAGGCCCGTGTGAGGCTTTAATCCAGCTTTTACGGGCCAATTTAGCTGAAGAAGATTAACATTATGTGTTGTATATTAAATATGCAAATTAAAACATGGTAGAGCCATGCTGCAGCTATATTAGTATAGTTGTAGCACGAATGGGTCGGCTCGACCGGGGAAGGACCACGCTCTCGCTGAATACCAACGAAAAATAGCAGCTTTACGCTGCAGTGTTTCGTATGGTATTTCGAGTGTAGAGAACCGGAGACCCTTTTTACTGGAAATGAGGCATTCCATCTTAGTTCTCACGGGTGACAACGCATCTGCACTTTGATTTTTAATAGAGGATAGATGTAGATGTCTATGGGCCGCAGCAACCACTTACCATCAGGTGGACTGTGTGCTCGTTTGTCACCCTTATCCTACAAAAAAAAAAAAAAACAATAATATGACCATAAGATTTAAAAAAGAAATCAAAAAATCTAAATGTAGTTAGAGTAATTACACCTTAGTCCGACAATTAGACAAAGGGTTAATTTTCTCATTTTTAAGAAGGTATTATAAAAGGAAATATTCATAAACTACTACTCTACTACCTTGTGACATTATTCGCGTGTCTATATTATATGTACAAGCATCTATAATTATATGGTGTATAATTACTATTTATGATATCTAAAAGAGAAAAAATATTCACAAAGGGCTTGAGATTTAAATATGACGTATTATCTATAAATAAAAATAACAATTCCATATACTACGTTGTAACTTGTGCTACCATCCCTGTGAAAATAAATAATAAAACTTTAAGTGTTTTTTGATGAAATACGTTTTGTAGCTTATATTTATATAATTTTACATAATATTTCAAACAACGATTTGGCATCACGGCAGATTAATTCAACGTTTTGAGTCAGCGAGTCGTGTCAGGTTGAATTTAAACATTTCTTCTAGAAGCTACAATTGGGCGCGCCGGATCTATTTCACGCACATTACGTTCATGACTTATGAATTATTACCGCTGTAAAACTCAGCACACATCAGTCCATTTACTCGCATTTTTTGAGTAATTTAGTCGTCTACGTTTGAAAATAATTTAATTCTCTCACATTTAAAAACAAAGCGGGTATTTAAATGCTTATTTCTTTAATATAAAAAATAAATAAAGGATGAAACTTAATTATAGAATGTCGATAAATTCACAGGACTTACTAAAGTGAATGTGAGAATGAAGAACAACTTGTTTACATCGATTTGCCATTATTATGTGTTGTGACAATTATATTATGATAGTTTTGTAGTGCAGTGGCTAACCATTTAGCTGCGGCACTGCAGTGTGCGGATTAGAATCTCACTCAGTACAAATATTGTTTAGTATTAGAATTGTCCTATGTGGAGTTTGTCTATATGCAATTTAAGTACTCACGTCAATCGTCTGATTAGAAATTGTGTGTAACGATTTCTTAAAAAAGGAGGAAAAGGAAACAATTTTTTTTTGTATGGAGAATGCGCCCTCTATATTTGAAGCGTAACTTAATAAGATACATGTTGATTTATTCCTTATAATCTATATATTACAAAATTAATATTAGTTTTACTGCATCCAACGGGAATACTGAGATATTAAAAATTAAAATATGAATATCACAATAACCTAAAAACAAACTAAAAGCGATTTTCTAGTAGTTTTCACCAATATTATTAGTTATGTGTAGATGTAGTGTATATAGAATAGAATAGCGTAGTAATTAATAGTATTAAACAAATTCCTAGGTACATTCAGCATTTATAGGTACTTTAAGATTGATGGAATATCCTTTTACCTAGTAGTTAGAGTAGCAAACAACCGTGGTGTGAGAATATTTTTTACATGTATTGATAGATTAGTGATTATAGATCCCAAACACCATTATAGTAATCAAATAAATATGGTTAAAGCCAAGATAAATAAGGTATAATATGTCCATTTATAGTAAGATGTTTTAAAGTAGTTGAATAAGGATAATAAAACACAGAATAAAATGCCGAACTTTTGTTCAAAAATAAAACTTTACCTCTATTAGATAAAATACTTCTTATAACAAATCTCCATGGAATAATGACACTTATAACCTTATAACGTGCAGAATTCGAACCCGTAGCTACCTACAGCACCACTGTGAAACACTACTTCACTACCAAGCTTTCAAATATATAAGGTTAGTTTTGGTATGAAGTACCGCCGAACTTTTGCATGTATATCTAATTTCTTATCTATCTGTCTTAGCCGAGGTGGTAAGGTTCTTTCAGCGGTAAATAAAAATCTTGTATTTTGGTGGCATTGAACTTCACAAACCGCTGTGTAGTGAAGTAGTAAGAGAATCCATCACCCAATTTTGCCTGACAGAGATTGCTTCTAAGCGATAAAGCCGCCATTTGTACCTTTAAATAATTTCTTGTTCTTCGTTTTTTTCTTTTTCTCTTATTGAAGTAAAAACTTCTATAGAATCGCTGTGATTTTAAACTCGATGAAACGAAAAAGCGACACTAAAAAGATACAAACATACACATCTATAGGATTTATCTTGCAAGATAATGAGATATAATACAGTTTACAGTATTTCCTATTATCTAACAGTGGTAGAGCCACGCGGCAGTTTTTGCTGTCGCACGGATGGGCCGGCTCGATCCAGGGTGGTACCACGACCTCACAGAAAACCAGCGTGAAGTAGAGGTAGGTTACCTCTGCGTTTCGCTTGGTGAGTGCAGGTGGCCGGAGGCCCTTTTTACTGCAAATGAGGCATTCCATCTTAGTCCTCACGGGTGACAACGCATCTACATTTTGATTTGTAATAGGGGATAGATGTAGATGTCTATGGGCCGCAGCAACCACTTACCATCAGGTGGACTGTGTGCTCGTTTGTCACCCTTATCCTATAAAAAAAAAATCTATGTCGCAATAAATATCTCTATACTATAAAAATCAATTGCTGTCCGATAGTCTCGCTAAGACTTGAAAATAGCTCGGCAGATTTTGATGAAACTTTTATGTGTGTTTGAAACTACCGCCGCCGCCAATGAACAACTGTAACATCAAGGGAATGGCAGGTGCGTGCGACCTTTTAAAAAGGAGTAAGATCTTTTCTTGTTCCCTAAGTCGTATCGGTCCGAAAAACCACCGGTGGTAAATTATTCCACAGAGAGGTCGTACGCGGAAGAAAACTCCTACTGAAACGTACATTGGTGGACCGCCAAGCATCAAAATGATGTGAATGGTATCGGGATTTTTACCGCGATGAGCGTTCGTGAAATTTGGCGGCAGGGATTAATCTGAACAATTCCTCAGAGCACTCCCCGTGGTAAATGCGAAAGAAAATGCATAGAGATGCAACATCTCTTCGCAGCGCCAATGAGTCGACGATTCGAACCGCTCTTCGCTAAAATTCGTGTATATAAAGTGTTTTTAATATGTAAATTGAACAAAGTGCATCTATTAATGAAAAAAGTGACGAAGAAATAGCGAAAGAAAATGAGTTAGTACTTTATAAATATACTAGATGAAAATTTAATTAATTTTCATTTCATGATTAATATAATTTCATTTTATTATTGAGGTTAGGTTAAGTTTAATTAATTTTCATTTATTAATTAATATAATTTTATTATTAAGATTAGGTTTCGATCGAGTCTACTGTACTGCTTGACGAAATTATTAATATAGATACATATGTACTTATACATTATACTTAAATGTAATATTTGTAATATGTTTATACTTTATAGCATTAACCTATATTTTAATAACATCACAATAAGCACATGTGTGGTGTAGGTTTACCAAACAAATAATTTAGAATGAAAATAAATGAAATAAGATAATAATAAATAATCTCCGTTTTTTCAGAGAAAGAAAAAAAAGAACGAAATCGAGAATACCAAAGGACATGGCGTCAGCCTAAAAAAGATTTGAAGAAAAAAGATTCGAAGGAAGAGAAAAAAGGAGAAAAAAGAAAAAGACATCGTGAGAATCAAAGGGCATATTATCAACGTACAAAAGGATTAAAGGAAAATGACAAAAATGTAGAAGAATTGTTCCAAAAAAAAATTGGATGATTTGCAAATGTTATTTAATTTCATATTTTAAATATTGTAATATATATATATATGATTCATATTGTTATTATTTTATTTTATTTTATGATTTCTTTGTTTTTTTCGCAGGAAAAAAAAATTGGACAGTAATGACGACCAAGAGAACGTTGTGCAATTCAGGGCTTCACAAAATTTAGAAAATGTACAGCTAGAACAAAATCAATTCCTCACCCAACAACTTCGCATATATGAAGACGAATGTATTACCCCCAGAGTCATTCTACACAGAACTACAGATATTCCAGGTGATGGTAATTTTCCACTCACTCATACGTGTTCTGCAACTTCAAATTTCGATGTGTGATTTGAGAAGACAGTTACGTGATTCACCTTATTTAAACTCCTGCCACAATCCACAGGAAGCATATAACATACTCTCAAGTAACAATGAATATGGAGATTTGGATTATTTATACTTTGCATAAATGATAGTACTTTTATACTGATAATTAAAGCAATTCGAGCAAAATTATTCCAATATAAAAAATGCACAACGTTAATATTCAAGTTTTCACTTCTGCCGGCACTCTCGGAGTGCAACCCGTCGTTTTTTCCGTAGGTATCGTAAGAGACGTCTTTGAAAAATGTCAGAAAGATCTCATAAGCTTACAAAAGATGGCAGTACAGTCATCTGACTGATGCCATACATAAAACATCCAGTTCAGCGATGAGGAGCAGCGCCAAAGATGTGAGACGTCTGATATCGTATTTGCCAATCCACCTGCCATACCTGGCGAATATGATGAATCTTCTCTACAACAGAAGAAGCAAATATCTAGCAGTGAATGAAACATGAATTTCAATAAGTAGGCATTGGCCCATATGTACGAAGTAAAAAAGTAAGTAAAAGTGTTCTTTTTTGGGCTTAATTTGTTTCTGACTGGTCCGAGGACTTAGCTGGTTTGCGAAAATGTTTTATTGTTTGCATATCCAAAGATGCCAGGCATCAGTAAGTCATAAATGTGGAGCAGAAAGATAATTGCAAAGACAACAAACTAAGGTTAGTAAAGCAGTAGAGTATAGGCAGTCCTTGAATAGTACCGAAGATAATTCAAAGTATTTTCTTTAAAAAAATAATTACTACATTCATCCGACCAGATCAGGTCAGCGTACTAAAAACTGTCAAAAGCCATAATATTTTCTTATATTTACGCGAATACTATACATGGAATTAAACCAACTTTACGGATTTTATTGCGTTTAATTTTAACTTTTTTAATTCGGACGTTTCGGGTAATTTAGAGCACCCATGGTCACGAAGGGAACTTAGTTGTTTGACATCCTGATGTTATAGTTAACGAAGGCTACCTTCAACTTTCTCGTTGTTTCTGAAACAAATATTTTTCCATGCTAGCTAACTGTGAAGGATGGTGATAAGATTCACTGTTTAAATATATGTCTTTACGTCTTTTTTCGATATACAGTATGACTGATGGTGTTATTAGGATTTTGAATGACTAAAACGTCTAGAAAAGCTAAAGAATTATTTGCCTTTTAACTCTATATTGAATTTAATTTTAGAGTATATTAAGTTAAGGTGGTCTAAGATGTGAAAAAAGACCCATATTAAGGTAAAATATTTCTTTAAGAGAGCACAAGGAATCCGTGATATTAAATACCTGGCTGCCGAGCTCCAGTATGTCAAACAAATTTTGTACGACAACTAGCTTCGGGTCTCCGTTACACTGACCGAGTGACACCAGCCACAGTCAAGCGTGTGTCTACTGTACTACCATATGTCAGAGGAATCATAGACAAGATTGATTACATCTTGAAGCGGGCTTTAATAAGAACATACTACAAGCCGTCTAAGAAGATCAGGCAGTTCTTACCATCGGTCCAGTGTAATATCCCTTTACAAGATACAGGAGTGTACAAGCTTGAGACTAAGAACGATACATTCTATCTTAGTTCTCAGGGATCACAAAGAATCCTCATTTAGATTCTTAATAGAGGATAGATGTATTTGTGTTAATCATCCAGTGTACCGTTCTAGATCTTGGGTCAAATAAATAAAACCTAAGTAAGGATAAGTATCTACATTGTTTTTAATAATTTCATTTTATGGCATCATATTTATGAATTTGGACGCATATGATAAGTCACAAAAACACCAATGACATCCTGTTTATACTGCCAAGCTACATATATATGAATGAGCAGGCAAATATCTGCGTAGGCAGTATTAGGAAGGAATTTTTTACAAATTCATGACTTGAAGATAATTTGAAAGCTAGCCAATTATTACCGGCATTCAACTAAAATTGTTAATGTGTTCTATCTTACATAAGACAAACCAAAAGATCCATAAAACCCCGCGTGAAAAATATATTGCTGACTAGCTGTTCCTCGCGACTTCGCCCGCGTGTTATTTGGGGTTTTAATATTTTTTGCGCGGACCCTAATTAGTTTTCTAAAGTAAAATTATCCTAAGTTACTCCTTATGACATCTGCTATCTGCCAGTGAAAGTCCCGTCAAAATTGGTCCAGCCATCTCAGAGATTAACCGGAACAGACAGACAGACAGACAGACGGACAGACAAACAGACAGACAATAATTTTAAAAATTGTGTTTTTGTTAGAAGTATCGTATATACTTTCATATGTATTTGTTAAAAAGCCGTAATTTTGACATTACAAACAGACACTTAAATTTTATTTATTTGTATAGATGTGAAGCACTGACGCTCTGGGAACTCTGCAGTACCTACGTCAAAATATTCAGGATCGTTCCAACCATTATATCAGATTCAGGATTCATCAGGATCAGGATTTGTTGTCTTAATAGACCACAAATCCTCACAAATAACACAACCGATTCCTATCAAGGCTGATTCGCGAGGCTGGTTGAAATAAAAAAGCATCCTAATTTCAATAGAAAATGCGTTGAACTAGTGTGTAGACCCACCAAGCGTCTTATTGCCCGATAGTAGAAATGGGAGGGGGAGATTAAATCATAATCCCAGTACTGCTCACATTACCCGGACGTTGTTCTATAGAATACCGAGACGTTGGCAACTCTGCTGTAACACATCACTTTTGTTGCAAAGATCCATAATTATAGCTAAAGTTTTTGTAACTTCGATTAATTGTTTCAAACTTTTAAGAATTTTGTATGCCAAAGTAATACGTCATATTCAATATAACTATGTAAGAAATAAACTTACCAACAAAGAAAAACGGATTGTTGCATACATTTTAAGTGACGTTAAATTCAAGTCATGCTTATCTTATTGTACTCGTATGAACGCACTCACCTATAAATGTATTTAAAATAATTTGCAACCAGTTTGAGATTCGATTGAACGTTTTCATAGGTATTGTATAAATTAAAATGGTGTAATAAATATATGAGTTTTAAATGCTTGGCCATCTAAAATGTATTATCCAACGAAGCTAGAAGTGTAGAACAATAACATTTGATTAAATGTATCCGTGTACGTATGCGATAAAAATAGTCTCACAAAATACCCGAAGAAAGAAAACCAGTCGGTATTTTCTTGAACATTTATTACGATTACAATCGTACTGGCAAATTCCAGCTAAGTCTACTAGCGATTTCATTCAATTCAATTATAGTACTTTGGTATATTATATAAACATGAAGTATGTTGCAGAATGACGGTAACTAACTGATATCATTAATGTTGAAGAAGCTTTTAGAATTTGATTCATTTGTTAATTGACAGTTGTGTTCCCCTTATCAATTACTAATATCAAAAAAGCATCCACAATGGCATATGTTTATTTGCAGTCCTAAAAAAATAAAGCACATCATAGAAAAATAACTTTTAATAAAACTTAAAAGCCGACCTCAAAGAACCAAAAATCTAGTCCAGTTTAATCCTCAGAAGACATAAGTTTGCGCGTTTACCGCTAAAACGAACTCCTTTGTCGTATCTCCTCAGTTTCAAGGCACTTCCCTTCTTACCTCAGCCAGTATCGGAATCCTCGGAGTCGACATATCGAGTGACATGCAGTTTCGTGGTCACTTGGAAGAGAAGGCCAAATTGGCCTCTAAAAATCTTGGCGTGCTCAGCAGAACGGGACAGTATTTCATGCCGGCACACCGCCTGCAACTTTACAAGGCGCAGGTTCGGCCTCACATGGAATACTATTCCCATCTCTGGGCAGGGGCTCCCCAGTGCCAGCTCCTTCCACTTGACCGCATCCAGTGCAGAGCGGCTCAAGTCGTCGACGACCGAGTCCTTTCCGATCGGCTCGATTCATTGGCACTGCGAGGAGATATTGCATCCCTTTGCATTTTCTTTCGGATCTACCACGGGGAGTGCTCTGAGGAATTGTTCGGATTAATCCCAGACGCCAAATTTCACGAACGCACATCGCGGCAGAACTCCCGATTCCATCCACACCATCTGGATGATTGGCCGTCCACCACTGTGCGATTTAGAAGATGTTTTCTTCCTCGCACGACTTCTTTGTGGAATCGATTACCATCAGCAATTTTTCCGGACCGATACGACTTAGGGACCTTAAAGAAAAGAGCCCATTCCTTTATAAAAGGCCGCCTACGCATCTGCAATTCTTCTGGTTCCCCTGGTGTTGCAGTTGTTCATGGGCGGCGGTAGTCACTTACCATCAGGTGAGCCTCATGCTCGTTTGCCCCCTCTCCTATAAAAAAAGCCAAAAAGAAATAAATAATTTTACATTCTTATGGCGGTGTTAAGTAGTGCATATAAAATTCAGATTTATTTTTTATTGAATAAATCTACTTCTACGGATTTTATTTCCTTTTATATCTACTTATTTTTAAATTCTCGACATTTCGGTTGCTTTGTAGCACCCATGTTTACGAAGACTAAAGTGATTGACAGCCCGATTTCAAAGTTAACCAGGAGTACCTTCAGCTTTTTAATTATTACACTTTTGGTCCGATTTACGCAGAATTAACCTATTGTGTCTTGAACTTGCAGTCGTGTGCATGGGTTTAGTTTTAAACATAAACATAAACATAAACACTCACGCCTGTCACCCAGAGGGGTAGGCAGAGACTACGGACTTCCAATTGGCGCGATCCTGACACACCTCTCTCGCCTCTTTTACATCCATATATCTACGCATACACGCTCGTCGGTTAAGGGTACTCCTAATCTGACCCATTTTTAATGTATCGCCGATTTGGTCGATAAACCTTCGTCTAGGGCGTCCCTTCTCGACCCTGCCGTTCACTTCCGCAACATAAATTTGCTTTGTCACTCTTTCCTCGTTCATTCTTTCTACATGACCAAACCACCGAAGCATTCCTTTCTTAATCCTTGTCACAACGTCATCTTGCAAACCACACTTTTCTCTTATCACACTATTTCTCACCCTGTCATTCAGATTCAGCCCTAGCATACTCCTTAAGGAACGCATTTCTACAGCATTTATTCTACTCTCATGCTTCTTCTGCCAGACCCAACTTTCACTACCATACATCAAAGTAGGGACTAACACAGCATTATGAATTGCCATACGTGCCTTAGTTGACACATTCTGACTCCTCATAATAGCGTGTAGAGCCCCATTCACTCTATTTCCTGCGTTCACTCGTCGTTCTATATCCTTATCATATCTACCATCCCTGCTAAATAAACATCCCAAATATACAAACTCATCCACTTGCTCAATCAACTCCCCTTCTATTCTTATTTCACATAAAGTTTTACTTTCTTCTCTTTCAAAAACCATCATTTAATTTTACTAATTACAAGGTCCCAAGCAGGTGGTAGTACCCAGCCTCCTTATTTATTGAAATTAGGATGTTTTTTTAATTTCAATAGCCTCACGTATCATCCTTGGTATCGATGTTCTATCGCGAGGATTTGTGGTCTATCAAAACTTATGTAATGGCAAGGGCCCGTCTAGGATATCATCACAAACTGCAGACATCTGGGAGCGTTAGTGTTCCACGTCAGCTCTGCATGTTAAAATTCATTCCCTATTTTTACTCCAAATTTATATGGAATCAACCTTTATGTATGACCTATTTAAATAAAAATAATTATTATAATCGGTTAACAATTGGCGAAATTATGGTGTAACATAAATAAAAAATATACACTCGAATTTAGAACCTCCTCCTTTTTTTAATGTCGACAAATCATGGAAAACTTATGAAAGCTTAATGCTTGCGACACGGTTACAAAAGGTGAACGCCAATGATGATATTGCACTAGCGATTGCTTCCTTCCTAATTATGCGCTATATTATCATCGATCATGCTAATTAACAAGTACCCTATAGAAAAATTTGAAATATTTTAGATGTTTTAAAGTGTTCCTTATATTCTTATATAAGTTTGTATGCGGATAATTAAAAAGTTATATTAAGTGCTAAGCGAGACTAAAAATGTACAAAAATGTTCTTGGTAGATGAAATGATTCATTTCATTAATACATTTTATTTAAATATAAAGGAATATTTAGTAATATTGTACTCGAGAAAAATACGACCGATAATGTATGATTATAAAATTAATCATGAGAGTTTGAAAAGGGTAAGCGTAAGACGAGACCTGGGATTACTTCTGGACAGCCAGTTAACATTTTCTTCTTATAAATATACAAATGATAAAACCTATGGCTTACAAAATGTTAACTTTTATTTTTGAGCAAACCGTGAAATTTAAACTTAAGGTCCTTTAAATCTGCTTTGTTTAACACTATTCCAAAAGTCAACTGCGCCGACTTCTTGTTGTAGGGAGGTCTTAGGAAGTGCATCGAACAACCGCAGTGTTAGAGGTATTGCACCGTCAGCTTCTATAATGTACATATTCGAATTTTGAATAAACTTCCATTATCTGGAACCCTCAATATTCTAAGCACTTAATATCATATATAGGATGATTAGAAAATAAATACATAAAAATAATAAAAACATTATAAATACATACAACTGTAAATTTCAACAATTAAAATTTATACAATTCGCTAAACGGTACGAGGTTGCAACTCGAGAACCTTTTCTTGCCCATAGGTTGTCCCTATAGTTGTAGGTTTTGTACTTTGGTTATGTAGTCGGATAGCCATAGTAGCTTACCGAAAAATAAACTTCAGCGCTAAAAGGACTGTAGTACGCCCAAATTCAACGGAATCAAAGGTTTTGTCATAGTTCACACACGCAAGACAAAGTGGTACGAGTAGATTATACCTACATGAAACCTAACTACAAATTTACATTTTTTTTCTTTATGTGCCGTGAGCGACCTTGATTCTTACTAAGTTTAATTATTCTGGGTTGACAGAAAGTACCTTATTGGTTTTAATAAGTAGTTTAGCGAGTATCAAAATATGTAACATAAATATGGCTGTGTCCTTTGATTGCATGGCCTAAGATGGTTGATTTTACACCCCCACCATACCTAAGTGTGTGATTTTGATTTCTTCTTGATACCTCTACAAAAAACGGGTCTTGCAAAAGGACCGACGGACTGCAGACAGCAAAGTTATCTTTTAACGGGCCCTTGTTTCTTATTAAGGTACGGAACTCTAAAACATTTAAGATGTAAGGAATCTTTACAAATTTGTTGTGAGAGAAACAGCCGTAACTATAGCAGCACAACATACAAAGATTTATCTCTATATTTAGATAAGTTCGTTGTATCATCCAATATCATTTAAAATTAAAAATAAAGTATCCAACCTGAAAGCTAACCAAACTAAGCTATAGTGCACGTCTAAAATAAATTAGTTAGTATAAATTATTATTTTGGATTGGAACAGTCAATATCCTTAGCTTGTGAAGGGTACCTGTTTCCTCAACTACGTCTTGTAATTTAAGGTTCACTAGGTAGAGATCTAATATTATTTACACTACGTGGATTTGGACAAGATTTAATTCCTCTAAATTGGAATTATTATTATTTGATATATCTTTATAAATTTGGGGTACCATTACTATAAAAAATGTTGTTTGTCAACACAAACAACAATTTTACCGTGTAGAAATTGAATAAGTCTTTTATGCAATTTCAACACGGTAAAAATGGTATTCATGTAAATATTAGTACATATTTTCATATCAAATCACAAAACAACGACACCCTATCATAGTGATATTTATTTGGTAAAGTAAAAATACAATAATGTTCTAAAGCAAAAACAAAATAGAAAACCATTCGTGTGTTCATGCACTGCTCAATTGAGTCTCGCTCGTATTGCTTTCATCATTGACTGGTCATTCCTCCGGTACTGGCGCCGCATAGTCTCGTCTACGGCGGCACCTAACATCACACATCATAGAGCAATCGTTAAGGTAGCGAATAAATATTTTCAACAACATGAATTTGTACATTTGTACAAAGTAATGATATATTAGTTGTGTGTTCATAAATAAGTACTACGATGTAGGTATTTATAATATTCATAATATTAATATGTTATATTTATTTATATTCACATAACCTAAAATAATCAATATTTATAAAAAAAAACATCATAATTTAGGCCTAATGATCGCGTTGTTGCGTAAAAATACCTGCCTGCTTTACTTCTTTGAATAACTTTACCTGTTAAGTTTCTAAACGAGAAAAGAATCAACTTTCTTGTCAATAGCAGCCAGTCTAGGATACATTTCCTTTTAAACTTCACCAGGCGTTGTTACCATTATTTGTATACTATCATATAAATTAATTTATTTTGGCGAATTGTACAGTAGGTATATATTATAATTCAATAGTTGTGATATTTTATAACCCTCATAGAAGAATCGTTGGAGAACCTTAGCGCTTTGCTTGATAACCGCAGTAGTGTCTCCGAAGAAGATGAATATGGACAAGACAAAGGTAATGTATTACGTACTTGACTCACTGATGCCGTTGTTGGGAAAACTATGCCCGAAGATGTTGACGAGTATGTGCTAGGGGTCTTAGGGCATTGTCCGATTAGGTAAGTCCAACTTCGACTGAGAGGTCAAGTGACGAATCCAACTCGACTGGGTAGCTTTTGGAATATTACGACACATCTTTTCATTACAAATACGTAAAGTCTAACTTGAAAACAAAAGTTCATAGTCAGTGAGTGTTGCTAGTATACTATGGGTCTGAACGTAGTTGTTCACTGCTGGTGTTTGTTTGTGCTACGAATTACGTTCCATAAATCTTTTTTTCATAAATTATGTAGTATTTAAATTAGTTGCATAATTCGTTTTATTACATTGGTCGTATTTTCAGAAATAAAGTTTGTTGATAGTTTGATGTTTGTTTGTGTTTACAGATTTTATGATTCAAGGATTGAGATTGTAAAGAGAGATAGGTGGCGTAAATAGCAGTATTTTGAATGACAATGTACCTGAAATGTAAGAAAGAAGACTTACTATTGCGATGGAAAAATTATTTGGATTTATATCAGGGTCTTTATAAATAATTATGAAGTATGTAGGTGGGATGTAGAGCTAAAAGGAAGGATTTTTTCACTTCTTGTGGAAAACTGCCCTTCTCATCCTGCTATCTCCAATCTTCAAAACATAGAGTTAGCATTTTGCGAAAATGTGCAAAAGTGTTCTGCAACCCATGAATCATAACGTAATGAAAAGCCTTAAAAGCCTCAACAGAAAAAAAATGATAAAAATATTGAATCTGATGGTAAATTCTCCATTAAATGCTAGACGGGGTGAACGACTTGAGCAGAGCGTGGAAAGAGGTGACATCAGTAACCATACAGCATTATTTTCGCCATGCTTATATGTTGAAGTCAACTACCTTAATTAGACCTTTAGTAAACATCATAGTTTTTGTATTAAACGGCGCCGTTTAAGTGGTGGACATGCCATGTAATGTCGTCGCCTGTGCCTAAATATGCGCTATATGCTATATTACATTAAAGCACGCGGCTTTCGGGTGGCCGAATGCCCACCCCAGCCGCACCTCAACCTACTGTCGCTAATATTAAGATAGGTACACTGTTGTATTAGACGCATCGGCTGAATATTATTTAGGCTGCTAGTTGAACGGCACCGTTTTGTAAAAAGACTAGTCTGTTAACTGAAAGGCTAATTAAGCTAGTTGGCTGCGACATATCTACTGGTTTTGCAGGTGTTAACACAAGTCAGGACTCCAAATTGTAAGAAGATGAGCTGCCGCTAAGCGAGTGGATAAAACAATTGACGACGACAGTCACCTTCACTAAAGAGGAGCTGTCGAACTTTGTATATTATAAAATTACCCTCATGTTATGTATCACACATAATATTGTTTTATAAATATAAGCTGTATTTAATTAAATAACATATGAGGATTAAAAAGTCATCAAAGTTCACACGTTTATACCTATTATATAAATATATTGAGATAGTTCAGAAAACTGACATGTGTTCACTGTAATAATTTTAAGACGTGTGATATACATATTATATATAAACTTCTAGAAATAAATGTGAATGCAGCTTAATTACTCAGAAATATTTAACAAGAGCAGTGACCACTGACCCAAAATCGTTTCCTCAAAGTAAGATGTAAAAGTTCATTTATCACGCAAATAGCGCTGGCTTCAGCGAGTAATCACGACCTCTAGATTGTTAACTTAGTATACTACTATCAATATCAGCAAAATTTATTATAGTCATGCTTTTAACGACTTATTTTTGTATATAAGTAATCTGACGTAATTGTATGTTAAAATAATAAAATAAATGTAATAAGAGCCGTGGTAGCTCAGATAGTTAGCAATCGCTGTAAATTTCACAGTAAGCCAGCAACTCAGGTTCGGTCCCCGCCGGCACCAATGAAATTGTTAATTGCAATTCTAAGCGCTGATTTAGCACTTGCTCGGCGGTGAAGGACAATATCGTGAGAAAACCTACATGTCTGAGAAATAAGAAAAAAATTCGAAGACATGTGAAGTTCGTCAACATGCATTGGGGCAGCGTGGCGGACATTTCCTTGCCGTAAAACCCTCTCAAAAATAAGGGGAGGCCTGTGCTCAGCAGTGGGGCGTATATAGACTGTAACCTTAACTTTTAACTCTAATATAGTAATTTTCTTTATCTCACTGAGTACGGCTAGGGAGCATAATTATCATTAAGATGCTCTATAGGTATGTGCTTACTAACACTGCCTGTGCAGCGTAATGAGTATAAGGTTACAGCCTATATGCGTACACAGGCTTCCTCTCGCATCTGATAGGGTTTTAAGACAAGAATTATTAGCCGCACTGCTCCAATACGTGATATCATCTTCGAATTAATTCTGAATTCATCAGTCATTTTGTTTTATAGGTATAAGGGCGACGAACCACCCAAGCAGCACACAAGCGTTATGAACATCAATATACCAGCCTATATAGAACTTATAGTTCTTTTAGAAGCGTATAAGACTGTCGAAAACAGATTGTACCCTTATAAGAGTGGTTTATGAGTTATTACACAGCTCAAACTGTATAAAGTCTGTATTATGGGATCTAAGTAAGCTTAGGGTTCTTAATCAGAATATGAAAACTCTACTATACAACTTTAAGTATTTTGTAACACTTTTTTTTTATAGGATAAGGGTGACAAACGAGCACACAGTCCACCTGATGGTAAGTGGTTGCTGTAGCCCATAGACATCTACATCTATCTTCGATTAAGAATTAAAATGCAGATGCGTTGTCACCCGTGAGGACTAAGATGGAATGCCTCGTTTCCAGTAAAAAGGGTCTCCGGTTCTCTACACTCATCAAACGAAACACAGCAGCGTTAAGCTGCTATTTTACGCTGGTTTTCAAAAACTTTAATCTGATTTTATCATTAAAGCTGTATAGAAGCTGTTTTTTTGCATGCTGTCACTTGCTTATTACAGGTTTAAGTGTTATAATAGTATCATTCAAATATTATTTCTGTACAATGGTGTATGTGAACTCCCTTCTAAAACTTATTCTTATGGCGTAATTGTACACTCTTGTAAATACAGTAGTTTTATAATATCTGTCTATGAGAGTGATATAAAACTAAAAAAATAAATAACAGCTATAGTACAGATTAAGTCTGTATAAGTGATAGAATATCGCCATTTTTAATGCGTGATTGCGTGTTTAATATATTAATTGTGCTATAGTGAACAAATTAATTTGTTATCAATATGTGTATAAAAAGAAAAAGATTTGGTTTCCAAAATTTTAAACGGCATATTTTCCTAAAAAGTAATATAAAACCAGTATAAGATACACAACACAGTCAAATTACGTCACAATAAGTTAACTTATGTATCAAATAAAATAGCTAACTCTTTTGGTTTTGCCGTACCTACGTGACGTAAGAGTATGACTAAAAAACGACATATACATGCGTATGCGCTTGCCATGAGTTACCTATGAACTAAACACAATAACAAAATAAACAGCATGCTCATACTGGTACCGTATTGTTGAGCGAGATAAAATACTCTGTCATAAAATGTACCTTCCTTAATATTGTTTGGCAATGAATAGCTTTAATTCTTTACTCCACTTTTTAACATTAGAAAGAAAAGATTTATAGGTAATCTTTATTTGCTAAAGGTAGTCATATTTTTGGTTTTGTTTGTGAATTTAACTGAATTAAAGGGGTTGTAATTGATTGCCAATAAATACAATCATTTCGATTAAATCGATGGTTTAAGGTTGGTACAAAAATGAAAAATATTTTTTCAATTTATTAACTTTGTCTGTGTGGCTTTATATAGTCTCTGTCTTAAAAGAAGTGAAAGAAGTAAGCGCTTTTTTGTCCTTGTCTATAAAATCATCATCATCATCATCATTACAGCCTTTCATAAATCCACTGCTGAACATAGGCCTCCCCCAAGGAATGCCACAAAGCACGGTCCTGAGCCACCTGCATCCATCGACTACCTGCATGTCTGACCAGGTCGTCACTCCATCTCGTCTCGTCCATAAAATAAAACAACTAAATTATTAAAACACTGTTACATTTTAAAATTTATTATTTAAATGAGATAAAGTGAAGAAGCGATAAAAGTGTTGTTTCTAAGACAAAGGTTTTTCATATTGTATACATATCTCTAAAGACAATTATCTGTGATGTTTTAAAAACTACTATACAGCGTTAGTAATAAAAATATTCCATTATACAGCTGATTAAAAACTAATGGCTGTACAATAGAATCCATAACATACATAGAACAGCTACTAAAACTACAAGACCCTCGAAATATCCTTTAGGCTGTTTAGCAAATTGTCGCCATTTTAGGACCTATAAAAACAAAATTTAAATTGCAAATTTAGGAATTTGAGACATTAGTTTTAGCCTAAACCTTTAATTTTAGTTTGACTAATGATCACGGTGCCCCAATATGCATTCATATTCACCAACTTAATTATTTTCTTATTCTAACCTATAAAATCAATATTTACTTACCATATTTAGTATTTTGTCCTTATATTGTTTCGTTATTTTGCTGGCGCGGTAATTTTTTGATAGAAATCATATACAAGTTTACCGTAAATCTAATTTTGCACTTTCTATTCCCCAGTTATCACCATCAAAACTCAACTCCAATCCAAGTAATATTAATATGTAATATAATCTTTCACTTACTAAATGTCGCCATCATTCAATAAAGTATATGAATCAATCTATTAAGTTATGTTTGTCATAAATTCATTTGTGATACCGTTCAAACACCAATTTAGAACGTTTATCTTTATAAGATACTTATAAGATAGTATTTGTAGTGTTATAGTTTCCTTGTACACCAAATAACAGCTATAATACAGCTATTATACAGCCCCTTTTATGCTTGTACAGCTACTGTACAGCGCTACTAACGCATAAAGCTGTATAATTTGTGCCAATTTTTTACTTATAACAGCTGTATAAGCGCTTATACAGCCTTTGTACAGCCAGTAAATGCAGCCTCTAGTATAAAAAAGAACTCCAATACAGGTTGTATACAGCTTGCATGCTGCTTGGGCACAGAGCCCACCTGATGGTAAGTGGTTGCTGTGGCCCATAGATATCTATATCTATCTTCGATTACGAATAAAAATGCAGATGCCTTGTCACCCGTGAGAACTAAGATGGAATACCTCGTTTTCAGTAAAAAAGATCTTCGGTTACCTACACTCACAATACGAAACACATCAGCGTTAAGCTACTATTTTACTGTACTGTTATTCTGTGAGAGCGTGGTCCTTCCCCGGTCGAGTCGACCGTTCCGTGCTACAACTATACCAGTAATATAGCTGCAGCATGCACAGACATGCAAGTATTCTCACTATGTTTTCCTTCACCACTGGTGATAAATCACCACTTAAATTCCAATTAACAATTTTATTAGTGCCGGCGTGAATCGAGCCCGGATTGCTAGCGTGCGGTGAATTCACAGCGTCCGCTTAGCCTTGGAGCTATTACGGCTTCCCAACAGGTATGGTCATAATGAATTCAGTGGTAAACCTTTTAAGACCATATGCATGCTATTTAGGTCATGGTTTCAATGATCTATATCTAGGAATGAACTTAAAAAACCTCATACATTTAATTCGTTTTTCAGGCACAATAGTAAGACAATAGCAATGACCTTTATGTAATACACGGGACAGCGAAAATGTTAATATATGGTTAGGAGAAATATTATACGTGAGCAATACAAGTCAAGTGATTTTCGATACCACAGAAATTACGGTGAACTTAAATCACCGCGAGAAACTTCCATTAAAAATAGAAATAGAAAATTAACTTCTATCCTTTGAAGAACCAGCATGAAACGAATGTTACAACAACCATTTATGTAGAGTCTTTATTTAATAAAATTTAAAGTTGATGATAAACAGACCTTTTATATTTTCTGGAATTTTCTTGTAAAAGCTTAATACCATTTCATTAAATACTGACTCTATGAAGTCGTGTCTGGTATTAGTAGCTTGTGTCTGTTCTTAACTTTTATGTAATACACTTCGAGAAAATATATTTCAGGGACATGCGATATAAGTTCTTTAGCTTTCCTACTAATTTTGCTATTAAAATTTAATATCTGAGCCCAAAAGCCAAACGTGCTAAAGCGTTCCAAAATTTGAACAAAACTTGTAATATAAATAATAAAACTAATATACTTTTGGTTATAGGTCACTTTCATTAATTGTAATGTATAAAATGCTTCATCATCATCATCATCATCATTACAGCCTTTCATAAGTCCCCCAAGGAATGCCACAAAGCACGGTCCTGAGCCACCTGCATCCATCGACTTCCTGCATGTCTTACCAGGTCGTCACTCCATCTCGTGGGGGGTCGCCCTACACTTCGTCTACCGGTACGAGGCTGCCACTGAAGAACCTTTCTTCCCCATCGGTTGTCGATTCTTCGAGCTATATGGCCGGCCCACTGCCACTTCAGCTTACTAATTCGTTGGGCTATGTCGGTTACTCTAGTTCTATTCCGGATATCCTCATTCCTAAGTTTATCACGCAGAGAAACTCCGAGCATAGCCCTCTCCATAGCTCGCTGAGCGACCTTGAGCTTCCTCATACGGCCAGCAGTGAAAGACCACGTCTCAGTTCCGTAAGTCATCACTGGCAACACGCACTGGTTGTACAATTTCGTTTTAAGGTTTTGAGGTATGTCTGACGAGAAAATGTGTCGTAGCTTCCCGAACGCTGCCCAGCCGAGTTGAATCCGTCAATTGACCTCTCGGTCAAAATCTTACCTAGTCGGACTATTTGTCCCAGGTACACATTCTCGTCAACAACTTCGAGCTTAGTGCTCCCAACAACTACCAGCATAGGTGTGACATGGACATTAAACATAATCTTTGTTTTGTCTGTGTTCATCTTAAAACCTATCCGTTGGGAGACACTATTGAGGTCATTGAGCATAGTGCTTAGGTTCTTCAGCGATTCTGCCATAAGGACTATATCGTCAGCAAATCGAAGGTGAGTGATGTACTCACCATTGATGTTAATACCGTATCCTTTCCAGTCCAGAAGCTTGAAAACGTCTTCCAATGCAGCGGTGAAAAGTTTCGGGGATATGACGTCACCCTGTCTTACACCTCTCTGCAATTGGATAGGTTTCGTACTCTGGTTCTGTACTCGGATAGCCATCGTAGCCTACTGTACAAGCACTTCAGCACTTTGATATACCGACAGTCAACTTGGCACCGCTGAAGGGACTGCAGCACCGCCCAAATTTCGACGGAATCAAAGGCTTTCTCATAGCCCACATACGCCAGGCATAGTGGCAAATTGTACTCCTCGGACTTCTGTACAACTTGCCGAAGGGTATGTGTGTGGTCTATGGTGCTAAAGCCCTTTCGGAAACCGGCTTGTTCGGGAGGCTGGAAGTCGTCAAGTCTGCGTGCGAGACGATTCTTAATGACTTTCGAAAACAGCACGTAGACGCGGTTCAGAAGGGAAATCGGTCTGTAGTTCTTCAAGAGAGCATTGTCACCTTTCTTGAAGGACAAGACTACCGCACTTCTGCTCCACGCCTCCGGTGTAATGCCATCAAGGAGGACGAAATTAAAGAGCCTCTGAAGGACTTCCAGTACCGGTTTTCCACCCGCTTTCAGAAGCTCCGCTGTAATTCCATCCTCGCCTGGGGTCTTGCCGTTTTAAGATGCTGGAGAGCCATTATAATCTCGCTCAGACTTCTTCTTCTTCTTCTTGTACCTATCGTTTATCCCGGTTGCTCATCCCGCCCATCGCAGGAGAACCCAGGGTCCGCTTTCCTACACTTCCTCCTCCACTTTGCCCGGTCTTCGGCGTCCCTCGCAACTAGTCCATTAGCGCGCATGTCATCCTGCGCGACATCAAGCCAGCGTTTCTTGGGCCGTCCTCTACTCCTGGTGCCAGGTAGGGTCATGTCCAGGCATTTGTTTCCCACATAGCTTGCTGGTCGTCGTAAGACGTGGCCGTACCAGCGGAGGCGACTTTCCTGCAGCTTGTCAGCAATGTCACCGACATGGAGGCTGCCGCGGATGTATCTATTCCGTATACGGTCTTTTCGCGTGACGCCACACATCCACCGCAGCATGTTAATCTCCATGACATGCAACAACTGCCGGTGTCGCTCCAGCACCGGCCACGCCTCACTGCCGTACGTAAGGACAGGCCTTATGATGGTCTTATAGACCTGTCCCTTCAGCTTGACCGGCATTTTTGGCTCACAAATTACACCCGTCACCTCGCGTCATTTCGCCCAAGCCGCCGATATACGGACCTTGATATCGCGATCGATGTCCCCGGACGCATCAAGCACAGATCCGAGGTACCTGAAGTTGTCCGTACGCTCGACGGTGTCGTCTCCTATACGGAGAGACGTCAGATTAGCTTCAGCCCGCCGTTCTCAAGCGCCTCCCTCCATGCGTGCACGCGTCTGGTGAGCCGTCCTTATTCCCCATCTACCAGTGCGATAAAATCAGCGTACATAAGCAGCCAAGGCTGCGATAATATCTGTACGCTGGCTGACAGTTCGTCTAATATCACACTGAAGAGATAGGGGCTTAAAACGGAGCCCTGATGCATGCCTAAGGTTAAGGGGAAGGGGGTAGTATCATCAACAGCGGTCTTGACTATTGAATCGGAGTTGCGGTACATGTCACGTTCGATTTACACGTAGGTCTCTGGTACCAACTTCGACCGCAACGCCCACCAGATCATCTCCCTGGGAACACAGTCAAAGGCCTTCTGCAGGTCTAGGAATAAAAAATTCAGAGGCATATTCTTTTCCCTGTGCTTCTCCATGAGGATTCTTAGGGCGAATATAGGGTCCATGGTACCGCGTCCTGGTTGGAAACCGTACTGGGAGTCCGACACTGTACACTCCTGTCGGATCCTGGTGTCAATAATGCGCTCAAAGAGCTTCATGGTGTGTGACATCACCTTTATACCGCCGTAATTACGGCAATCCTGAACGGACCCTTTACCCTTGTGGACCGGCGTTATTTTACTAAGCCGCCACTGATCGGGCATTATTCGGTCGCTCAGGATTCTATTATAAAGGTTAGTAAGAATGCACACACCACGAGCCCCCAGCGCTTACCACGCTTCCATTGGCTCCTTGTCCGGTCCGACAGCTTTCCGATTCTCCATCTGACGAAGAGATGCGAGGACCTCGTCAGGTGTAATCGGTGGCACGAGTCCATGGTTCGGGAGTTGTTCGGGAGGGTGCACTTCCCGGCGCTGAGTATTCAGCAAAACGTGGAAATAAGAGCGAGTAATCTTGCGCTGCTTTGGCCCTGGAGCGCGCCAGTTTATGTATGAGCTTGTGCCCCTCAGGAGTGTCCAACTTAGCATATAATGGTTGCAAGTGGTCACCTGGCTCTGGCTACAGCTTTCTTGGCAGCTCTTTTCGCTGTTTTGTAAGATGCGCGATCTTCAGGAGATTTAGTCGCTTGCCACGTCTTGAAGAGCGCTTCCTTCTGCCGTAATGAAGCCTAGACTGTGGCGTCCCACCACCAGGTCTCCTTGTCGATTTTGCGGCACCCTTTGCGCTACGCCGAGAACTTGCTTTGCCGTCTTTGTGATTGCTGTTGGTTGTTTGGTTTGTTGCTGAATGGTTTTCCAGCACTCTTGGACGGACTTGCCTGCTGTGTCGAGACCAATATCCCCAGCGGTAGAGTCAAACTCTGAGTATCTGGTTTGATCCAGCAGCCACCACTTGATTTGACGGTGACAACGTTCAGCGTGTCTGCGACGGGGTTTTACGCAGAGGTCCATGACAAGAATTCGGTGTTGGGCAGTGAGACACTCACCGGGTATGACCTTACAGTTAGCCACGCGACTGATATGACTTCTCCTGGTCAGTAGGTAGTCGATTTGAGTGGCGTTTCGACCACTCCTGTAGGTAATCAGGTGCTCGGTTTTCTTTATGAAGAACGTATTCACCACGGCCAGGTCAGCTGCAGTGCAGGTTCTGAGAATGGTTTCCCCCTCTGCGTTTCTTCGGCCGTAACCATTGCCACTGTGGACACGTTCATACTCCCCCTGCACCTCGCCCACATGACCGTTCAGGTCGCCACCCAAAACGACATCGTGGGACAACGGTATGCCGCGTACATCTCCGAGCCGATCCCAAAACAGCGTCTTATCCGCGTCGCTGCAGCCGACTTGTGGGGCGTGGGCACTTATTAAGATGGTCACGACCCCCTCAATAAGCAACCTTACTACCATAAGTCGGTCGCATATGCGTCTAACTTCTAAGACCTTATCGTGGAAATGCTCGGCGAGCACCACCGCCACACCGTTCTCCCCACCAGAAGAGTCTGTATAGATCAGCTTGTAGCCGTGCCCAATATTCCGGCTCCTGTTGGCCTTCCACTGTGTCTCCTGCAGGAATGCCACTGCAACTGTACGCCTGGCAAGTATGGCCGCAAGTTCTGCGGAGCGTCCCGTAAGCGTGCCAATGTTCCAGTTCGCAAAGCGAATCTTCGTAGTTGGTACTAACGTCTTTAGCCGGGCTCGCACGGGGCCCGGTAGCCCTCGTATACTTGTCGCAGTGTTAAGGTGATCCCCATGCGCGTCGTTATGCGGCGACGCTCTAGTCCTAAACGTATATCTCTTTCTTTTTCTTTACATTTTTGAGTAACTTAGTGCCAATTACCGGGGCGACTGCCGTCTGACCCCCGAACCCCTAGGACGAATCCCAGATGAGTGGCATCGCTAGAGCCCTTTCCGTTGTACAGCAGGTGCGCCACGTGCAGGCGGGGTTGGCTTGGGCTCCAAGATCTTAGCGTTGCCCCTTACACCCTTAATCTCGCTCAAACTGATGTCCGGGATATCTTCGGAATAGTGTCGGATAAGACTCGCTCTTGGATCGTTACTCACATTTGCGTGTGGCTCCAACGATGACATGTGCAGCTGTCCATAGAACCTCTCAATCACACTCAAAATCTCAGGTGCCCCGGAAACCATGCTGCCACACTCAGTCTTCAGCTTTGACAAATGGCTCTTTCTGGCAGGCAGATCTCTGGCAAAGACTTTGGAGCCTTGGTTCCGCTCGGTCAAATCTGTTGAAGAATGTAGCTTCATCTCCCGTCTAACAGCCATGAGATTAAGAGTGTGATAGGAGAGTTTTTGTGTTCTTCTGCGGCGGGTCATGCAGAACCGACCGCATGGACAGTTTCCACGAGCTTGTCATTCATATCGTCCACTTCATTGCAGTCTCCTAGGCACTGAAAACGGTTTTGTAACTCGAGCTGAAAGGTTTCAGGACTTTGGAACAGAGCACGAGGGGGACGGAGCATTGACTTCATCAGACGAGACCTCTCTAACTTAACGTTTAGGTTCAGTGTGCCTCTAACCATTCGGTGATCGCTACCAGTTTTCACCCTCGCGATCACGGAGACATCACTGAACAGTTGTCGTCTGGTCGTCATAATGAAGTCAATCTCATTTTTTGTCGAACCGTCGGGGCTCGACCAGGTCCACTTCCTGTGGGGCCGCTTCTGGAAGAAAGAGTCCATCATAAAGAGTCCCTCTTTTTCCATGAAGGCGGCCAGCTGCTGGCCCCTTGGGTTCCGTTGCCCTATTCCAAATTTCCCTACTTTCAGCTCATCGTTCGCTCTTGTGCCTAGTTTTGCATTGAACTCTCCCATTAACACCATATATTGGGTTTTGGAGGAATGCATGGCTCTAGAGATATCCTCATACATTTCCTCCACCTCCTCATCGGGGTGTGCCGAGGTTGGTGCGTAAACCTGTATGACCTTCAGCGAATACCGTTTGGTGATTCTGAGTATAAGGTACGCAATCCTCGTCGACACACTCCCGATCTTTACAACGTTGTTAACGAGAGACTTGTGGAGGATAAATCCGACACCTCCTTGGGACAGATGGTCGCCCTCCCGGTGATAGAGCAAGTTGCCGGATTAGAGGATTACCGTGTCCTCCCTCCTCTCTTCGGACTTCGGATAATCCTATAACATGCCAGCGCAACTTGTCTATCTCTTCTTCCAGCTCCACGATCTTCTCGTCAGTCCTCAGGGTGCGTGCGTTGTACGTTGCCAGGTCGATTCGTCTAAGGTGGCAACCGAAACTCCACCGGAGATTCTTAGCTCCCCCTGCCCCGCCGTTACCATGTTCGCCACCGTATCCAGGAATAGCGGGGCCGCCGGGGACTGGGGGCCGTCTGTTTGGTGCTTTAATCATTGGGGGGTATTTGCCATAGTTGCCACGCTTGGCGATTGGGTTGGCAACCGCAGTTTTTTTATTGTAATTTTGGCTATTATCAGGAAGATGCTGCTGCCCAACTCCTGCCTGTTTCCATTTGTCGCCTTTTACGACACCCACGGGAAGATATGTGGTAGTGATATTCTTGACCACCACTACACGTCATTATAAAATGCTTAGCTCGGAATAAAAAAATTGTTTCTACAAACTTTCATATATATAGGCTTACATAATACAACGGCGCCTAATTATAATATATTTAAATATATTTAACATAAATTATTTAAAATTAAAATAAAAAACCCTAAGAGATAAAAATTTAGGTAGGTACTAATAATTTGAAAAGGCAATGAAGATACTATTTATAATAATTAAAAAAAATCCATATCGAAATTCGGTCACTACAGCCAATCTCACTAGAGACTGACTATCTGCGTGGGACAGAATTATAGTGCCCGAGTGTATCCACAAGCGCGTGTAACTCTCTTTTCCCTTACTCTCATACTCCGATGAGACAGCAATCCAACACTACAGGAGAGAGATTAGGCGGAGGCCCCTGCTTTACTTGCTTTCCGAGGCACATGGCTAAAACACCGGCAACTTCTTGACTTCGGATGGCTCCTGAGTATTTCTTGACAAAAATAACAAATATTTTTTTTAGTCCTGATCGGGGATTCGTAAACATGAACAGCAATCGCATTTGCGACCCCTAGACCAAGCTACTTGAGGCAGTATTCAAAATAACATCGTGGTTTACATGTGTCTAGAACTATTACAGAACAAAGGCACTATAGGGGGAAATTCTATTAAACCCGAACGGGATAATTTCATATATTAAACATTATATTAATTAAAATAAGTACAAAAATTCAAAATGTAATTTTAGTAAAAAATATTTTTAATTCTGATAACAGAAAGATGCTGCTACCTATCTGATGGTTTGTTTCCTTATGACGCCTCTTACGACACCCACGGTCAAGTTGGGGTAGTAGATATTCTAACATCGCCATTAAATGGTTAATGGATTTACATCTGTCATTAAAATAACTTGGTGTACTTTATATCTTGCAGTTATTACGAGGGTGGATTGAAAAGTACTCGGCCTAACCAAGAAAATAAACAAATACTAAATCAGTTATATTTTTATTTTTCTACATAATCACCATCAAGTTCAATACACTTTTGTCACCTCCCCTTCCAAGCATTTAGACCGTTGAAAAAAAATGATTCTTCCTTAGAGTCAAAATATGCGTCTACAGCTGCTTTGACCTCGTCGTTTGTCGAAAATCTTTGACCTCCCAAGTGCTTTTTTAGGTTAGGGAACAGAAAGAAGTCTGATGGTGCCAGATCAGGTGAATACGGCGGATGCGGTAACAGTTCAAAGCCACAGTTGTGAATTTCAGCCACTGACTGTACTGACGTGTGAACACGGGCGTTATCTTGATGAAACAGGATTTTTCTTCTGAGCATTCCTCGACGTTTTTCTTTTATTTCCTCTCGTAAAAGACGTAGTAAGGTGCAGTAGTAATCAGAGTTTATATTCTGACCCCTTTCAAGATAATCAATCATAATCACACCTTTCGAGTCCCAGAATACTGAAGCCATCACCTTATTTGCCGACAAAATCGACTTAGCCTTTTTAGGGGGTGGTGAACCAGGTCTTCTCCACTGTTTTGATTGTTGTTTTGTTTCCGGTTTGTACAGTAATGAACCCATGTTTCGTCCATAGTAACAAAACGATTCAAAAAATCATCTGCATCGGCTTCAAATAACTCCAAACAGTCGCGTGAAATAGTCAATCGCGTCCTTTTTTGTTCAACTGAAAGCAGTCGCGGAAGCCACCTCGCAGACACCTTGTGGAAACCCAACTCGTTGACAATGATGTTTTGAGTTCGTTCATAAGAGATGCCTATAATCTCGGCTATCTCTCTAATTTTTAATCTGCGGTCTCCCATTATTAAATCAAGTACTTTTTTAATATTTTCGTCAGTAGTTGACGTCGAAGGCCTTCCAGAGCGGGGTTCATCTTTCACACTCTCTCTACCACGCTTAAATTCTGCTATCCATTTTTGACGGATGAATATGACAGAGCACAATCGCCTAATGTACTGACCATGTCATCATGGATGGCTTTTGATGATAGCCCCTTCTTATGGAGGTACTTAATGACGGCACGCTGCTCGATTTGCTCCATTCGCGGAAATTATGTCCGATTACTTTGTTAATAAATTTATAAAATCACAACTAATTATCGCACACGTTTCGAACTCCACACAATGAACTAATCTGAACTGAACTAAATAATGTGGGTAGATTTGATTTTTAGAATTGAATGGATCTGTGTTAGGCCGAGTACTTTTCAATCCACCCTCGTATTAATCTACGAGTACATCAACATATTGCTCTATATATAAGAAGCAAGATCACTCACAGCGCAAAAAAAAATTGGTAATTTGTAGTTAGAGTTTATATCAATTAAAAATATTTTCTATGCCATTACAGAAGTTATGCATACCGGAGCATATACCATACACATATATGCATATGGGAGAACGTAGGTTTCCACTGCAAAGTTAAGTTTGCCCCTTCAATCCGACTTGCCTCTTTGTTCAAGCAAGGCTGTGTATCTATCGTACTATGGCTGAACTATCTCAATCTACATATTATATAAGTTTTATACGGAATCCTCAGGGCACAAGTTCGATTCGCACGTTTTTCACCGGTTTTTTCTTTGCAGGACTTTATCAATTTACTTAAATAAAGACAAGTGTAAGCGTTTTGGTAAAACGCTTTAGGTTTTCAAGATTGCAAATTATATTATTAATTAACAGCTGATTTGGTTTTTAATGGACACGTGTGTCATCTATGCAATTTTTCTGTTGGGTACAATATGCTGCAAATACGAATTTTAAATTAATTCCTTATTATTATTATTATATAATTATATAATTTTAAATTATATTCATAATGAAAAGTGTAAACGTTTATACCTATATACCTACTTCTGTAGGTAACACGCTACCTTTTGGTCGAATTTCATTATGATCGGTTCTGTGGCTTAATCATAATGAGGTAGCAAACAGACACATGGCTACATTCTCATTTATAATATTAGTGCGAAAAAGTGTAATTAGCGTGATTAAGATACACAATTCGGGATAATGATTTCTTATATTTACGCGAACACTACACATTTAAATTTACTAACTAAAAAAAAAATTAATCTGGAGGTAGCCGTGGTTAACTATGACATTGGGACGTCACACACCTCAGTCCCCTCCGTGACCATGGGTGCTGTAAATTGCTCGAAAAGTCGGGAATATAAAATAAGTTAAAATACGCAATAAAATAATACGCCGTAAAATTACGAGTAGTTTTATTTTAACATATCGGGATGTTAATACTTTCGTTAATTCAAACTAAACCGTCAACTAAAGCTTAACATATTATGGTGATAGTAATAAAAACATCTTTACTACAACCTAAGAAACAGGCGTATCTTTATTTTACTTAAGATTTTATAAAAAAAACCAACTACCTAAACTACCAACTTCCCATTTGATTAAAAAAATTAACTAAATGAAATTTAATAAAAACCTTATTAAATTATAATGAGCTCCTCTTTAGGCAACAACGCGTCGAATGAAACTGGTTCGGAGTTGATATCTTTATTTCATAACAATATAATTAATAGAAGATAGCATATAATCAAGTAATATTACAGTAAAGAAATTGTAAAGGTTTGAATGGATAATATTCTCGCCGCTTTATATAAGGCTTCTCTATCGAATAATGACTCTCCATTATAACTAGTATCTCATATCGGCTAGAGTGTTCATACTCGATGTTCCAATAAAGTTTTGTCAGGGGATCTTTGCCGGCACATAATAAAGTATTACAAAAGCCAAAGACCGTCATTGTTGCTGGTACTTCAATCCCGGGTCCCTCTCGAAGCTGCGTTTAAACAGACGAGTTTAATAGAAAGCGGGTTGGAAGGAAGTTTGCAATTTTATATTAAATGAAGACCCAAGATTAGACAATTATAGTATATTTTTGAAAATACGACATGTTGGATTTTATTTGAATGTAAATAGCATGCAAATTTTCTCGAATTTTCAAGTTCAATTAATGAATTTCACTTGAAAATTCGTGGAACCGCACCTTATAAAATTTAAATAAAACTGAAGAAGAAACAAATAAATATATTTATTTTCGATATATATCGATAAACAATACATAAAAATACTTTTTTATGCATTGTATTGATGCAATTTCATATATTCATTCATCACAGTTCATTAAAGTCTAGTGCTGAACATATCCCCAAAGATTTCTCCAAAAGGGGGATATTTTTCATCGTAGCCGTGTTTGGTGAGTTGGTAATCGCATTATTTTATTTTCTTGTTGTTATTAGGAAGTCGCTGCTGCCGATCTCCTGGTTTGTTCCCTCTGTCACCTCTTACGACACCCACTGGACGATATGTGTTATTGGATATGCTTATTACATACCTTTATACCACACCACCTACACGGTTAATTTGCTACCAGTTTACGTTGATGTCTCTACCCCATAATATAAACATCTAATCTTTAATAGTCTAATAAGCATCTAAAAGTGAGGTGCTCACTAACCCGGGTCTTGTTTCTTTTCAATTTTAATGATTCTTTTTTATCTATCTAAAATAATCTACCGCTTTACGTTTATGTAGTGTACAATAAAGAGTAATGCAATGGAAAATTTTCTTTAACCGCCACTGTTGGCAGGTAAATATTCGATCGCAGTACCAGATGTCTCGCACCTTTAATGCTGTTTCCCGTCATCTGCCTTGATATTTTGTATCAAGCATGTATGGGATTGTATGTTATCTAAGGCAATTAGGTCATTTTGACTTTTTCATCATAGTAGCCTTACCTCCACCTTATAGCACTTTCGGGACGAAATGGGACGATGGATTAGCTTAAGTCCCTATTACATAGCTCTATCATTGCTTACGGCTTAAATCAATCATTCTGAAGACGTATGTAGAGTAGAATTATTATTACTATACTGATACAAAGGAATTTGCGCAAGCACAATGTAATGAAAATTTGGCAAAAGGAACTTGACCAGTAAAGAAAATTATGTGTGACAAAGTTTACTTTTTATCGTTACCGATACCGTTACAGCCTATTAAAGTCCACTGCTAAACATAGGCGTCCCCCATAGATTGCCTCATAGGGGGTATATTTGCCATAGTTGCCACATTTGGCAAGCGGGTTGGCAACCGTAGTTTTTTTTATTTTTAGCCGTTATTAGGAAGACGCTGCTGCCCATCTCCTGATTTATTTCCCACTGTCACCTCTTACGTTACCCACGGGATTATATGGGTAGTGAATATTCTCCACCACATACACCACCTCCAAACGGTTACTTATTACAATTACAAACAATTAAAGATTCACCGGAAGCCTTCAGACATTTCCCATAATCGTCTCTTACGTCACAAACTAAATTTTACTAAATAAAAACTAAATTTTTATTAAGAATACTAACAACATAATACACTACATCCAATTTCTTACTGCTAGCATTATCAGTAAGAGGTGCTAATAAAGGGGGGATTATATTATTCTTTTCAAATTCAGGTTTTGCGCATGCAAAAAGGTATATATAACAAAATATAGATTGCACAATATAGACTGTTTATATCAATTGCCAAGTTATTATTTGCATATTATTTAAATTGACCGTAGAGATACTTTTGCATTAATGTACAGTCAGGCTCACAATTTTTTCTTGTCTTCAGTATGCACTAAATTTTAACAAAATTAAAACAAGTTTCTACCTAAGGGCGATCCTTGAATTACTTAGCAAAATTGCTCTATGGTATAACACAGAGAAATAGATAACTTCATCTTCATACTGAAATAAAAGTTTCTTTTTTGAAATCCAAACGTGGGATTTCATGATATTGGCAATGGAATGAATAAATAATAATAGTAAACTTGCCTCAATCGTCACGTATGTGCGTATGAGGAAGCTCATGGTTATTAAGCGAGCTATGGAGAGGGCTATGCTCGGGGTTTATCTGCCTGATAAATTTAGAAAAGAGCATATCCGCAGTAGAACCAGAGTAACCAACATAGCCCAATGGATTAGTAAGCTGAAGTGGCAGTTGGCCGGCCATATAGCTCGAAGAACCGACAACCGATGGGGAAGAAAAGTTCTCGGGTGGCAGCCTCTTACCGGTAGCCAAAATATAGGGTGGATAGACCACACTAGATAGAGTGATGACCTGGCAAAACATGCAAGAAGTCGATGGATGCAGGTGGCTTGGGACCGCGCTTTGTATCATTCCTAGATGGAGGCCTATGTGATGATAATGGATCATCACATTTGGCAAGCGGGTTGACAATCACCATATCAGAAATGTCTCACATCTTTGACACAACTGCCTGCCGCCAGTCTGGGTATTATACGTCTGGCGTGAACTAGAGGCGTGTTATTTCGACACCCACGGAACAAAATGGGATAGTATATTCTCTTATGCCGCCACCATATGGAAGAAATGAGTTTCCACGGATTTATTAAATTCACTGTTATGAGTTTTACTTATTTAAAAAAGAAAATTGGGCGTAGTTTATGGCGTATTTATTTTTGTTTTTCTTCATACTCTTTAAAGATCTTATTGTTCGATCGCCGATTAAAATTTATGTATATTTTGTACCGTCACAACGTGATTATTTTCGATGAATTATTTCACATGATTCCAACACGTAAACTATATTAATATATTATATAATCAAAATATAATACGCTTTATGCAATAATTTAACACCTATTCAAATATATGCTTTCAAGCACTTGAGCAATAACTTTTTCGTACTAAACGCATCATGAAGGGGACAGATAAGGTTTTATGAGTTCACCACATCGTAACTGTTCGGCGAACAGCGAATATGCATCGCATTGGTTTGTACGGAAAACCAATTACAAATCTAGTAGTGTTTAGCTATAAGTTTACGATTTTTGTGTGTTCTTTATATTAACTAGTACAATCTTAAATCTCTAAAACCTACAATTAGCACAATAAATGTGTTATTCTAATCTGTTATTCTATGCTTATACTTAACGAAAAGTTGATTATTATTATTTTTGCAAGTCGATAATAAATTTCGTCCTTTACTTTGCAATTGTTTTTGTCAATAATTTTTAAAAGAAGGTTGGTGAAATCGTACCAGACGGCGTCACTATATGCCATATTTATGAAAAATATCCTTATTTTTTAAGGTCTTAAAAAACACAAAAAATACCTCTCTATGTAGCCACAAAAAAAGTTATCCATTTATTTTTGTTTTTGTAACTGTTCCGAAATCATTTAAAATAATAGTTTCAGAACGCACTGGAACACACGTAATGACAATTCATTTTGCTTACGAAAGGACTTTGTATTCAAACACTAATTATTTACGTTTTTCTGAATAGTTATTAATTGTAATTCAATTCATTTAGTATGTAGGCATCAAATCAACTACTATACTGATTTATTATGTACTGAATTCATGTCATAAATATAATTATGTAGCTTCATAGTAAGCTAAGCGTTTTGTTCAATTACGAACAACGGAACGTCATTTGTCATCGACAAGTTACATAATCTGTGGTCATCGGTCGATGCCATGGAAATACATGTACTTCGTTGTCTATACTTCCGTGGTCGATGCTATTGATTGTCACCTGGCCATAATTCGCACTTCGCATTATCTTATTTGCTTCACTCGTTGTTGTGGTTGTGATACTGATGATAATGATCTGAAATAAATCGAAATAAATGGAAACTAGATTGCTAATTACCCTCTTCGATTATCCCTTATTACACTTTTAGGCTACGTAGCGGTCGAATAAAAGGTAGTTGTTTATTCTAATCCCAAAAGTATTGTTGACGTTATTATAAAACAACAACATAAAAACAAACCAATCTATCTATAGTTTGTTTTGGGACATGAAAAATAAAAGTCAACTCCAGCTCCTATAGAAATTTGGCCATTGTTCTTTATGTAATTAATTGTACCATATTTTATATTGCATTGTACAAGAATACTACAGATCTGTCTCCTTTACGGAAAAATGATTAGCGTCGTCAAATTTTTCAGTCCACAATTGAACATAGACCTCTCCTAGAACGTGGCTAGAATTGCCAAAAAGTCAACCTGGGTTTCTTGTTGGTTCTTCCCAGGACAGAGGTTTTTTCCGAACCAGTGGTAAATTAAACAAAATAGTGACTTTCAGTAAGTATTATTTATAGTCAATATTGAATAAAAAAGTTTCTGTTTCAGTTTCTGCCTGTTCGTATTTCTGTGTAGTGGCATTGTTAGAGAATCCATTGCATTAGTTATCCTGTGGGTGTTTTGAGAGATGACAGGAGGAAATAAAAAGAGATTTACAACGGAAAATAATAAAAACACTGTGTTTGCCAACCCGCCTGCCAAACTTGGCAGCTATGGCAAATATTATGGCCTTATGAAGCAATCTTTGGGGAAGTCTATGTTCGCAGTAGACTTTTGATGGGCTATGATGAATGAACGAAAAATGAACCACGATGGAGAAGTGGGCTCGTGAGTGGAGAGTCGATACCCTCGTATTAGTAATGCTGTTTTTCATCATCAACCAGCTCAGCAGGCATATATGAGCTTAGTTCTTACATGAGTTTTCACCCCTTAACCGGTCACTAGAACCTTGTCCGTAATCAGCAGGTTGTAACGCGTGCAAATGAGATTTACATCTATGTGATATCTTTGTTTTATTAAAACTTGGCTGGTAAAAATAAATTTTTAGACATTATTCCAAATTTTTTTTTATACAAATTTACCAAAAGCGATTTCATAATTATTATTTATTTGAAAAACGTATTATTTCTATCCAAGAAACAAAATAGTAACAAATGATATTTCAAGAATATATTTTATGAATACAGAATATGAAATTGACGTAAGCAGACAGAAGTTGATTTGCGGTGTGTCTGCAAAATTCTATTATCTTCAGCCAGGTGTATATGGAAAAAGTAAAATTGAAACAGTAAGCCAATTTACGCGCCACGTTTTTAGCAAAATATATTTTTGTATCAACATGTCCATATATTCGCCAATCAATTATGTTTATTTATAACTTATAACTGTGGCCCATATATAGAAATGTATTTGACAGTACATAAGCAGTGGTATCATAGTCTCCTCTATTATGGTTTTGTTTGGGTTATTATTAATTTTATAACGTTTTCGTATTATTATAAATTCTTTGAAAATGACTAAATTAAATAAGTTGAAAATTGGCTTCTTGAACCCCGGGTCTCTTGGTACTAGGCACGACGAATTCCTAGCTGCTATGGCGCATCACTCTGTAGACATAATGGCTATCAATGAAACATGGCTTCGGACAGGGGAGGAAGGTCGGGCGCCTTCTGTTCCAGGGTATCGACTGCTTCACGTACCCCGACCTCCCGAAGTTCGTGCGCGTGGCGGCGGTGTCGGTTTTTATTTGAGACGGGGCTTGCCGTCAAAAATTATTCAACATCCTATTTGTCCCGCGGTGGAGCAGATGTGGTTAAATATTAAAATTAACGGCAAGTCCCTTGTCTTCGGTACTGCTTATCGTCCCCCATGGTTGAGCGTGACATTATTTCTGGACGCGCTGAGCGAGTCCTTAGGTTATTTTGTAGGCTACGATCAAACAGTGCTGCTTGGGGATTTTAATATCGACATTTTGAATAAAAATTGTGTTAGTACCAAAATGCTTTCGGACTTCCTAACATGCAATAACCTCGTGCAATATGTTGAGGAACCAACACACTTTACTGAATATAGTGAGACACTGTTAGATGTTATATGTTCAGATGCATCGGTGTCATATATAAGTGTGGACTATATTAGTGACCTCAGTAGCCATGCCTTTATTGTATGTGAACTTGACATTCCCAAGCCTAAGTTTCAGCCTGAAAGCGTCACGTATAGATCTTTAAGGGATATAGACATAAACCTTTTCAACCAAGATTTAAAACAAATTAACTGGCACTGTGCATCGTCAGATAACATAAACGATATGATTGATTCTTTTAACAAAAAATTATTAAATATCTTTAATTTTCACGCCCCTCCTAAAACTGTCTATATAAAAAAAAAGTATTATCCATGGATAACGCATAACATAAGATGTATGATGAGGACACGCAACGAGGCTCAAGTGAGAGCCCGGAAAACAAAACTTGCTCCACATAAGGATTATTATAGGGAACTAAAATCAATAGTTAATAAAGCGATAGTTTCAGAAAAGATTGCCTACTTCAAATTTTATATTAATTCAAAACTAAATCAACCTAAAATAATGTGGAAGCACATTAAACACCAAGTTCAAATAAAAAGTAAGGATACTTCTTTGCCATCCCATTTCAGTGACCCTGATGCTTTAAACAATCATTTTCTTAATATTCCTGGTAAAAATGAAGTCTCATTGTCTCTTCTCACTTTCTTTGAATTTAATGGCACTAATGATAACTCTTTTTATTTCAAAGAAGCCTCGGAGGATGAGGTTGTTAAAGTTATAAACTCTTTGCAGTCTAATGCAGTGGGGTGCGATGGCATTTCTCTTGATATGTTAAAGTTATTACCTAAAGATGTTATTACAGAAATAACATACATAATTAATAAATCTTTTGCGACAAATACCTATCCGGATCTCTGGAGAAAAGCCATCGTTAAACCTATACCAAAAACTAGTAACCCTGTTTCTATGTCGGATCTCAGGCCAATTAGCATTCTACCATGCCTTTCTAAAATAATAGAAAAGCTTGCATGTAATCAGCTAACAAAGTACCTTGAAGCAAATAACATCCTTCCTGAGCTGCAGTCTGGCTTTAGAAAGAAGCACAGCACTACCACAGCGCTTATAGAGGTCGTGGATGATATACTGACTGCACAAGCCAGTGGTGAGGGTACTATTTTAACATTACTTGATTTCTCGCGCGCCTTTGAAACCCTCAATATCCCATTACTTCTTTCAAAATTATATTTTTATGGTTTAAGCAGAAACGCAACCCAATGGTTTGCCAGTTACTTTAAAAATAGGTCACAGCAAGTTGAAATACAGTTAAATGGAAAAGGTAAAACTATTTCTGGGGAGCGACCTGTGAACCGAGGAGTACCGCAAGGATCCATTTTAGGTCCCTTACTTTTTATAATATATAGTGCAGACATTATTAAAAATATAGAGTATTGTAAGTACCACATGTACGCTGACGACTTACAGATATATATATCGTTTAAGCCTTGTGATGTTCAAGTAGCAGTGACAAAATTGAACTTGGATTTGGGTCGGATATCTTTGTGGTCAGAGCGTAACGCATTGGTTCTCAATCCAAAAAAGTCGCAGTACCTTATTCTAGGATCGCCAAATCAAATAAAAAAGATCACACTAAGCCACCCTGCCATTATTGTAAACAACGAACCTATTGTGAGAGTCTCTGAAGTCAGAAATTTGGGGGTAATAATGGACGACAAACTTCGTTTTGAGAAACATGTAATGGATATTGCACGTAACTGCTTTTATAGGTTGAAAGTACTTTATCGTATTCGTGAGTACCTAAGTGTCACCTTACGTATACATCTCTGCGAGTCTATCGTGCTTTCAAAATTCAATTACGCGGATTCTCTCATAGGCCCACGACTATTATCTCGAACACGGCAAATAATACAGCGGGTACAGAATGCCTGTGCACGATTTTGTTTCAATGTACCACCACGTGCACATGTAACCCCTTTCATTAATAACGCTAATATTTTAAAAATGGACTGTCGCAGGCGTCTACACTTTGCATCACTTTTGTTTGGAATTATTAAAAATAAAGAACCTTTATATTTATATAATAAGTTGATTTGGTCTAAAGATCAAAATAAGCAGTATAATACTAGATCATCAAATTACAAGTTAGTATATCCTTTCTACCGGTCGGCCGCTTTCAGAGGTAGTTTTAAATATAATGCCACTAAATGTTGGAATAACCTCCCGCCTCCACTGCGTGACCTGAAAACAATTAGTGGGTTTAAAATCAAATACAGGTTACACTTACTTTCGGAACAAAAAAATACCGATCTATAAAAAAACTGGTAGGAGGTTAAGTTCTTTCAACACGTCAGTAATCTCAGTCCCATAAATTATGTAGATATTTTAATTTTCACTTTATATAATATATAAAACTATTTTATTTAAATATTTGTATAATAAATTTATTTTTTGTGACAATCATTTTCTTACCTTTATTCTTTAGCCAACGTTTATTCCGCATCCTTAATAAATAAAATTGATATATTTAGAAGGAAAACGTTAATTCTATTGTGTACTTACCTTCATTAGACTAATGATATCCACTATACATGTGAATAAAAATTTAAAAACACATATTTTTTTATGTATTCCGCGTCGCATTATAGCATTTGCACTGAGCCAGCCGTCCGAGTTATCTCGGAGTGCGGGCCGGACTGAAAACCAGTGTCGGGATCAGAGCAATTCGTGTTTCTGTATCTCGATTTTTACTGAGTCCTGTCCATTTCACGGTCTTATGCTGCTACACAGACTTAATTTAATTTTAAATTTTTATTTTTGTTAATTTAGGGAAATATTGTTTTACTTTCTGTTTAATTCCATTTTTTTGCTTTGTTTTGTATCTATTGTGATTAGACCGTGAATAAATGTTTTTTTCTTTCTTTCTTTCTTTCATAAAAAAGTAAAAAGTAAAGTTATATACACGAATTTCATTTTTGAGATGATTTTGGGCAAGGAAGTGTTTTCATAACTTGTATCTTTACGTCTTCGTTTTTTTTTTAATTTCTGAGATATGCGCGTCCCTCTCGATTTTTCTTTCACTACCGACCACGTAGTAAATCAGCAATTAAAATTGTAACTATAAATTTGATTGGTACCCACGGGGTTTGAACCTAGTTTCCCTAAGTTCTAAGAAAGAAAGAGTACGTTGAATGCTTTGCGCTTGAAAAAGTATTTATATTGGGCTTAATTATAAAAGTTGATCTTTTTTGCAATATTGTATTTGATCTAAATGTTATTGTTATAAGATTTGTGTCAACATTACCACTGTAGCCCAAGTCTTGCACAATTCTGCCTTATCTATCGATATATTTATAGAATTGAGAGTGGCAAACGAGTAAACGGCCCTTCTGGATAAAACTACAGAACCCAAGTAATAATATAATACAATAGTAATAGAATAGACATTTGTAATCGACTTTAAACAGTGAGACTAAAGATGTTTTGTGACCCATGAGGACGAAAATGTGATTTCCTATTATCTTCTTAGATCTGTAACTATACTGACTCTCCATCCATGAGAAAAAAAAATTGTTATACTGGTGGTAGTAAACTCCTTCTTGACAAAAAGTGCTCAAACCTACTCAAATTACTAAGTAAAGAAAAGTAAATAATTATTTCTTATATTTACGCGAACACTACACATTTAACTAAAACAATTTTTTATGGATTTTATCGCGTATATTAACTTATTTTATATTCCCGACGTTTCGAACACTTTACAGCAACCTTGGTCACGGGGGGGACTGAGGTGTATGACGTCCCAATGTATTAGTTAACCACGGCTACCTTCGGATTAAAAATTATTAATTTTTGTTCCGATCTACGCAGTATGAACTTACAGTATCTTGAAGTCTTACAGTTGTATGCTTGGGTTGGGATATAATTTTATTAATTATGGGATCCCAAGCAGATGGTAGCACCCAGCCATCTTCTCTATTGAAATTAGGATGCTTATTGATTTCAATAGCCTCGCGAATCATCCTTGAAAGGAATCGGTGTTCTTTAGCGAAGATTTGTGGTCTATCAAATATAATGTTGTGACGGGGGCAATCCTGTACGTGTTCACAGACTGCAGACTTCCCGGAGCGTCGATTTTTCACACCAGCTATGTGTTCTTTAACGCGGGTTTTTATGGATCTTTTAGTTTGTCCTATATAAGAGAGACCACATTCACAATCAAATTGTACACTCCTGCATCTTGCAGAGGGACATTACAATTGACTGATGGTGAAAACTGACTAATCTTCTTCGGCGGCTTGAAGTATGTTTTAATGGAAGCACGCTTCAAGATGAAGCCAATCTTGTCAGTGACACCTCTGACATATGGCCGTACAGCAGGCACTTGCTCGACTGTGGCCGGTTTCACTCGTGCACTGTGACGTAGGACAAGCTTTCAAGATATAGGACAAGTTATCGCCTTTCTTGAAGAACAAGACCACCGCACTTCTGCTCCACGCCTCCGGAGTAGTACCACCATGGAGGACGGAATTAAAGAGCTTCTGAAAGACTTCAAGTACCGGTTTTCCACTCGCTTTCAGAAGCTCCGCTGTAATTCCATCCTCGCCCGTGGACTTGCCGTTTTTAAGGTGCTGGAGAGCCATTTTAATCTCGCTCAGACTGACGTCCGTAATTAGTGTCGGATAAGACTCGCTCTTGGATCGTTACTCTATCTAATATCTCATAATTAATAAAATTAAATCCCAACCCAAGCATACAACTGTAATACACCTCAGTCCCCCCCGTGACCATGGGTACTGTAAAGTGCTCGAAACGTCGGCAATATAAAATAAGTTAATATACCTATGCGATAAAATCCGTACAAATTAGTTTTATTCACACAGAGGCACAGGTCTCCTCTCACTTCTGAGATGGTTTTAGGGCAAGGAAGTATCCGCCGCGCTGCCCCAATGCGTGTTTGCGGAATTCACATTTTTTTAATTATTTTTCAGACAGGCAGGTTTCGTTACGATATTTTATTTACTGCTGAGCACGTGGTAAACCATTACTTAAAACAGCAATTAACAATTTCATTGGTGCCGACAGGGATCGAACCCGGGTTGCTCGCGTACTGTGAAATTTACAGCGAGTACTAACCATCTGAGCTACCACAGCTCTTACTTAGTTGGTAAGAGTACTTCAAATTCGTTTAGTTGACAATTCTATTTTAAAAACTTTAAGTCTGCGAGTACGAGACATCATTTACATAAAATTAATACTAGATAGTACGAATTTTACGTAATCATTATTTTAGAATAGACTAAAACAGAAATGAGAGACTTCTAGATATTGGGATTTATTACAATAAGTCAAAGGCGTGAATCAAATTTGTTACTTTTTTAACGAATCATCACTTCACTTTACTGATCTGTCGCGCTATGTTGGTTACTCTGGTTCTACTGCGGATATCCTCATTTCTAAATCTATATTGTCTGACCTAAAATACCCAAAATGGTGACCATAACAAAGTTTTTTAATTAGGATATTTTGCTGCCATCGCCACGCTTGAGAGAATAATTTGCAATTATCAGAGTTCACAAAACTTTGATACTGTGTACACAAAATTTGATTATTAGGAGAGGTTGTCGAACTTTTTTGCTATCAAGTTATCCGATGTAGGTAATGAAATTAGGTATAGGTGAAAACAATTCGGTAGGACAGTCCAATGCTTAATTACTGATTGTACTTACAACAAAGATATAATAATTTAAAAAAGGTTAAAAATCATTGACTTAAAAGGCAGCATTTCTCTATGAAATATCTATAACAATATGGTCATGTAGAGATACTTGGCCATTAAAATTAAATAGGTTAAATGTAAGTTAGGGCTGTTAGGGCTGGCTAGCTCGAAGAACCAACAACCGATAGGGAAAAAAAGGTTCTCGAGTGGCAGCCTCGTGCCAACGGACGAAGTGTAGGGCGTCCCCACACTAGATGTAGTGACGACCTGGTAAGACATGCAGGAAGTTGATGGATGCAGGTGGTTCAGGACCGTTCTTTCTGGCAATTCTTGGGGGAAGCCTATGTTCAGCATGGGACTTGTGAAGGGATGTAATGATCAATGATGATCATTACAAAAATGTGTATGCTATTAGCCCTGTGACCTTCACAGCTTCATCTAAATAGTGAGAGAGTTATTGAGTGGGCTGATTCTGTCGGAGGCTCCACGGACCCTGCCCTTGAAGTGAAGCTTCTCGAACTAGGGAGAAGTTCGATGTAATTCAAGGGGTCCTCAAAAGGAGGTACAAAACTATCGGAATTAGGGAAGCAGGTCGTGAAATAATAACGCCCTATATCACGGGTATTGAACCTCGTGTATCACGTTCGCTGGCAAACGTGGTATGCCCTAGTGTTCTCTACTATGTCTAAATGTGTTTGCGTTAATTAAAAACTTGATTGGTTCACGTCACTAAGGGACCGTAGACCTAAGTATTTAATATCAATTTCAACTTGAAACCTACCCACTTCTAAGAAAAAGGGTCTTGTTAGACGGACATACAAAAGGACGGACGGACAACAAAGTGATCCTATATGGTTCAGCTTTAGCCCTTTGAAGTATGGAACCCTTGAAATAATTATACATATTATGTATCATTTCTAATATATGCTGATAATTATATTCTATTCTATTTCACTCTGTCCTAAAACTGAATACCCGTTGTTGCTTTACTTATTTTACTTTAATAAGGATATTAAACAATTTTTATACATTTCACTAATCTTGCAGTCATATTTTCGACACGCGATTTTTATTGATTTCGTGTATACATAAATGGACGTGATTTGGAGGAAAGAAAAGTTCCACATTTCCTTATTCTGAGAACATTTCCTAACTTTACCAAAGTACAATCATCATCTTCATTAAATCATACGTAAAATAGAAGAACAATTGTCAAATTATCTCGGTGATGAGTGTTTGTCTAATTTACGTAGGTAATTCATGTTTTGCGTTATTCTCAATCTATCAAATCAAAGCTTCATATATTCAATTTGGCAAAGGACTAAAGAAAGCATGATGTTAGTAACTATAAATAAGTATATAATATGGATTATCATTTATTACGTATTGTATAAGTAATTATATATTGTTTTGTGCTATTTAGTTATAAGGTACAATGGGACTTACATGTTAATAATAACGAAAGTCCCTTAAATAAAAAATAATAAAAAAAGTATATAATAATATATTTATGTATGTATCTTTGAAATTATATTTGTTCTAAATTTCTAAAATTTTACTAAATAACAAAAGAAAAGGCTCTGACAGGTATTTCTTGTTTGTTTTAATAAGTAAATGCAACATAATATAAACAAGCATGTCAAATAGTTTCCGAAATTAAAATTACTATATAAACAAACGCGTGTTTTAAATACATTGGCATTTACTTTACGAATGCATTTATGATATGGGGTCGATGTTTCAATCCTAATATAAAATTTATTCATGGGATAAATTACAATATAAACAAAAGCAATTACAGTCGTATGAATAAAATAGTTCAATTATTTCAATTTAATATTTTGTTAGCTTATAATTTATTTGATAGATACTTTTATTCGACGATTGAAAAATATTGCATGAAATCATACAGTAGATACATATTGATTTTGTATGAGTTATATTAATTTTCCCAGTCAATTATTTTATTTTATTTTAACATTCCGTTTAATTTATTCCCACCTTGAAGAATATTATTTTTTAATTTGAATAATAATGAAAAAGGTTATTATTTGGCATTAATAATTCAACAGCCGTTGAATAGGAGAAAAGGTTAAAGGCTGATACAATATTCTAAGGTTGAGTGATTTTGTGGTCGAATTAAATAAACAAACTTCTTAACCCTCGATCACTCGCGGGGATTTTTTAGCTTCGTCGGCTTTCACGGATTACGCTGGCCTTATTTAAAAAAAAAAATATTCAAAGGCATACTATCACAAAACACTCTGATTATCAGTTTTTATATAAGAATAATTGATAGAAAAAACAAAATATTAGCACTTAGATAGACTTCATATAAGAAATTTAAATGATAAAGATTTTATGAAACTATTATATAAAACACATATCTTTAGCAATAAGTGCATATTATTTTTATGTGCTTATATCACATAGTTTACTTACAGAATCCTAGAGAGATATACTTTTAATATCTTACAAGTAAGAAAAAACACGGCATGCATTTTGTTGGAGATATAACTCCGGATATTGGCCAGGAATATTTATTAATATTTTCAGTGGTTATATATTGGATAATTGAAGAGATTTATTTTAAAAATATGAAGCATAACTAAATATAAACCAACCCACAGTTACAACAAATACTTTTATTAATATGCTTTTTATAATACATTTAACGGCTCCTTAGCGTAGTGGCTTAGCAATGAGTTGCAGGGCTGAAGGGCCGCGGGTTTTAATCCCGCACAAAACTAGTATTTGTATGGCCTACGAATTATTGTTCCGGGTTTGGATGTTTGTCGTTGGGAAATTTATGTATATAAACTGCTCCCACGATACAGGAGAAAATCCTATAGTGGACGTTCAAAAAAGAAAGGAAAACAGGAATAATAGATTGCAGATTAACGGAATAATGTATAAGTTTGCCATTGATTTCAGCAATGTTCAAAATAGACTCTTTAATACTCGGTCAAAAGTCAATTAAATTCATATTCAAATTTACGTATAAATCTGCGGGGTACTGACAACACCCCGCGTGAGTGATAGTGGGTTAAAAGGTGAACATCTCTCGATAGCGGAGCACTGAGCGAACATGTTACTTGAACACAGTAATGGAATTCTCGTGCTAGTCTCACTGACGGTTTGCGGCGTAATACATAGTACTTTAAATTTCCACCAGTATATGTAAATATTTCAAGAAATGTTGTTTTAAGATATTGATGAACTTTATGTTACCTTTTTTTTCCAAAAATAATTAGTAGTAAATTTTAAATTAAATATAAACCAAATTCAAAAATAAATAATATAATAATAACTGGAGATAAATATATATATATATATATATATATCGGCGCAGCAACAATAGTTCATAAATTATAATAATTAATTACTCGGTTTAATAATTTTATTGTGTCAAAAATAGTTCATAAGCCGTTTAATACTCACTCTTTGATTATTACAATGTAAAAATCTTGTGATTCACATAATTCAATGCTTGACCTAAAACTCATGTACACGCGCTTGCCACGCTATAAAAACGACCGCACAGAGCGTGCTAGGTCAGTCTGGCTCGAGCAGTCGAACAGTACAGACCTCTCTAAATACATTGCTACGCTGTCAGTCGAATAAAGGAGGCTTTCAGTATAGTTGTGGTGTTTTCTTTGGAAGATTGAAGATGAGTGATCTCCATGAAAATAACATTAGTGACGTCAGCTGTGCTGACGTCACACTTTTTAAAAACAACAAGCAGCTCGGTCCTCCGTCATCAGAAGTGGGATATCAAGGGATCCCTACGCAAGCCACTTCCTCATCAGCTCGTTTACCACCTGAGCAACAGGAACAAGCCAACAACCAGCATGAAGAGCCTGTGCTGGTTACCAATACGCCAATGGAAGCCATACTACAATCAAGAACAAATACCTACCCAGATCAAGGAATGCCGATGAATGGAATACCACCACAATTCCTTATGCAAATGATGGAGATGATGCAGAAAATGTCAGAACGTTTGTGCGCTCCACCTACTGAATCAAAAATAAGGATCAAAGACATTTATTTGCCATCATTTGACCCGGATACCCACATCGGAGTACGAGAATGGTGTCAGCATATAGACCAAGCCATTGAAGCTTATAAGCTGAGTGACTTTGACGTTCGTATGAAAGTATGCAGCCTATTGAAGGGACGTGCGAAAATGTGGATCGATGATTGGATGGTGACCACTAGTACATGGGAACAGTTGCGGAAGAACATCATCACTACATTTGAACCTGAGAACAGATACTCCCGCGACATCGTTATGTTCAGGGAACATGTTTACGATTCGTCAAAGGATATTGCAGAGTTCTTATCACGGTCATGGATCTTATGGAGAAGGGTCACCAAGGATAAGTTGGGAGACGAGCACGCTGTGGAGGCAGTGATTGGATGTGTTAATGACGAGCGTTTGCGCATCGAATTACTGAACGCCAGAGCAACCACTGTGCCGGAATTGATTTCAGTGGCTACATCTATACGGAAGAAGCGTTCTCATGTAAACGTAAGTTCTACAGTACCTAACAAACGTCCACGATTTGCGGACAATCAACAATCAACATCAAGCTGCCGTATATGTAAGAAGACAAACCACTCAACCAACGATTGCAGATTTAAACCTTCGGAGGCTAAACCCGAAGCTGGCAACAAGGATGATAAAACACAAACCATACCTACTTGTACTTATTGCAAGAAACCAGGCCATACATATGAAACTTGCTTCAAAAGGGGACGATCGTTAACTTCAAACGTTAACTACGTAGCAAGCAATAAGCTGGCTCCTATCTCCATCAAAATAGGAGAAAAGATATTGCAAGCTGTGTTCGATAGTGGAGCAGAATGCTCAATCATGCGAGAATCGATTGCTATAGCTTTACCTGGTCAAAGGAGCTCAGCAGTCAACTATTTAAAAGGGATTGGACAATTTCCAGCACTATCTTTAACTAAGCTTACGACCGTATGCGTTATAGACACCATCAGTATTGAGCTAGAGTTTTATGTATTACCTGACTATGAAATGTCAACAGATATCCTAGTGGGTATGAACCTGATTCATGATACTAACCTAAATATGATAATTACAACGAACGGGACGAAATTAGTTCGTAACCCACTTGTCAATCATGTTAGTACGAATTCCCCTATCTTCAATAATTTGGACTGTGATTTGACCAGCAAAGATGAAATCGCGCAACTACGTGGACTCCTGAATAAATACGAGCATTTATTTATTCGTGGATATCCTAAAACTCGGGTTAACACCGGTGCGTTGGAGATCAGACTGAAAAACCCGGATAAATTCGTAGAAAGAAGACCATATCGTCTTAGTCCAGTGGAAAGAGAGAAGGTTCGTAATATAATTCAAGAGTTAATGGAACATAACATCATACGTGAAAGCAAGTCACCCTATTCAAGCCCTGTTATCTTAGTCAAGAAGAAGAATGGTGATGATAGACTCTGCGTTGACTTTCGAGAACTCAACTCGAACACTCTGCGTGATCATTACCCACTTCCGTTGATTTCAGACCAGATCGACCAGCTAGCAAATGGTCATTTTTACACAAGCCTTGATATGGCAGCTGGTTTTCACCAGATCCCTATCGCTGAGACTTCTATAGAGAAGACCGCCTTCGTCACTCCAAATGGGCTATATGAATACCTAACCATGCCGTTCGGTTTGAGTAATGCTTGTGCTGTTTACCAACGATGCATCAACAGAGCTCTGACGTCATTGCTGGGAACAGCTGCACAGGTCTATGTGGATGACGTGCTGAGTAAATGCGCAGATTTTCCAGAAGGAATATCACACCTAGAGCGGATTCTCATAGCACTACAAGATGCTGGATTTTCCATCAACGTCGAGAAGTGCAGTTTCTTCAAACGATCTATTGAATACCTCGGAAATGTAGTTTCTGATGGACAAGTACGACCAAGCCCACGTAAAGTGGAGGCCCTTGTGAAAGCTCCGGTACCTAAGAATGTCAAGCAGGTGAGACAGTTCAATGGGCTGGCAGGATACTTTAGGAAATATATTCCTGACTTCTCACGTATAATGCTATCGTTGTACGAACTGACAAAACAAGGTGCAAAATGGACATGGACAGACAACCACGAGAAAGCACGTAACACAATCATCGAATGCTTAACGTCCGCACCAGTACTGACATTATTCCAGGAAGAAAAACCTATACAGCTATATACGGATGCTAGCAGTCTTGGATATGGTGCAGTACTAGTACAGGTGATTGAGGGGCGCCAACATGCGGTTGCCTATATGAGTATGAGGACCACTGAAGCAGAAAGCCGCTACCACTCATATGAGTTGGAAACGTTAGCAGTGGTGCGTGCTATAAAACACTTTCGCCAGTACTTATATGGGCGAAAATTCACGGTGATAACAGACTGCAATGCATTAAAAGCGTCCAAGCACAAGAAGGACCTTCTACCGAGGATTCATCGTTGGTGGGCATTCTTGCAAAACTACGACTTTGAGGTAGAGTACCGCAAAGGTGAACGTCTCCAACATGCCGACTTTTTCAGCAGGAATCCAACTGAGTTTGCAGTCAATATTATGACAAGAGACTTGAACTGGCTCAAAATTGAACAACGACGGGATGATGACCTGCGACCTATAATCGATAACCTTAGTAAGGGTAACCCAGTAGAGAACTATGTCTTGGAGGATAACGTCTTGAAGAAACAATTAAACGATCCTGTTTTTGGTCAACAACTTAGCACAGTTGTCCCCAAGGCCTTCCAATGGAGTATTATCAACTCTTTTCACACCGCACTGAAACATCCCGGCTGGGAAAAAACATTACAAAAGATCAGAGAAACTTATTGGTTCAACAAAGTAAGTTCTACTGTCCGAAGATTTGTAGACAATTGTGTAATATGCCGAACATCCAAAGGAAGATCTGGTACTATACAAGCCCAATTACACCCAATACAAAAACCAGTGGCTGCTTTCCAAGTTATTCATATGGATATAACTGGAAAGCTAGGCACTCCAGAAGATCAGCAGTACGTCATAGTTACCATTGACGCTTTCTCGAAGTACGTTCTGTTCTACTTCTCCAGCAACAAGAACCCACACAGTACATTAGCTGCTCTGAAACGCACAGTACATCTATTCGGTACACCTATTCAAGTAATAGTTGATGGAGGAAGGGAGTTCCTAGGCGAGTTCAAAGACTATTGCGACCACACTGGAATAAATATTCACGCCATAGCTCCAGGAGTTAGCCGAGCGAATGGTCAAGTAGAAAGGGTTATTGCAACTCTCAAAAATGCATTGGTGATGATTAAAAACTACGAAGCAGAGCAGTGGCACACTACGCTTGAGGAACTGCAATTAGCAATGAACTGTACAACTCATCGTGTCACTGGCGTAGCTCCATTGACACTTATTACACAACGAAAGCATTGTGTACCGCCCGAGCTTCTCAGCTTGGTGAATATCGACAACGAGACCGTAGATATCGAAGCACTTACTCAACAGGTACAACAGAAAATGTCTCATTCAGGCGAACAAGACAGACAAAATTCAATCGACATAAGGCCAAAATCCATCACTTCCAACGAGGAGACTACGTGTTGATTAAGAATAACCCTCGTAATCAAACATCCCTAGACCTTAAATTCAGTGAACCTTATGAAGTTTGCAGGATACTGGAAAATGACCGTTATTTGGTGAAGAAAGTAATTGGAAGAGGACGACCTCGCAAGGTTGCTCATGATCAGCTGCGCCGCGCCCCGCAACCCGGTGAACAGTTGACCGTATCGGCGGGAAATATATCACCTGGTCATCAGGACTCGGCTTCAATATCCATTGAGCCCGTCCCTCCGACTTCACAAGACCCAGCAAACCACGACTTACAGGGTTAAAGCAGTTTATCATAATAAAGCGTAAGTAACTCAATTCAATATTAAGCTTTAACTAACTCTACGAGACATTCTAACATAAGTATCTACGAGAACCTCCGAGAACCTCCGATAATCTACGAGAACCTCCGAGAACCTCCGATAATCTACGAGAACCTCCGAGAACCTCCGAGAACCTTCGAGAACTCTACGAGAACCTACTAACCTCAATAACATTAATATTACCAACCATACAAGGAATTATGTGTTGGCGTAACAACTAACATGAAGCAACTCAAGTTGCTTACAGATATCCTACTCAAAAGAAATCTATTGTTACAGGTAAAAATAAGAACTACAATCGACGAGGCTGGTGCAGAGCGCGCACCGCCTGTCAGTATGGCCGTATCGGCGCAGCAACAATAGTTCATAAATTATAATAATTAATTACTCGGTTTAATAATTTTATTGTGTCAAAAATAGTTCATAAGCCGTTTAATACTCACTCTTTGATTATTACAATGTAAAAATCTTGTGATTCACATAATTCAATGCTTGACCTAAAACTCATGTACACGCGCTTGCCACGCTATAAAAACGACCGCACAGAGCGTGCTAGGTCAGTCTGGCTCGAGCAGTCGAACAGTACAGACCTCTCTAAATACATTGCTACGCTGTCAGTCGAATAAAGGAGGCTTTCAGTATAGTTGTGGTGTTTTCTTTGGAAGATTGAAGACGAGTGATCTCCATGAAAATAACATTAGCTGTGCTGACGTCACACTTTTTAAAAACAACAAGCAGCTCGGTCCTCCGTCATATATATATATATATATATATATATATTTTTTTTTATATTATACTAAGCCAGCGCTTAACTACAATCCCACCTAAGTGGTAAGTGATGATGAAAGCCTCTTCACTTTTGCCTTGACGACACCCACATTATACTCGGATGGAAACACAGATGCTAGCAACTTATTCCACTCTTTTGCTGTACGCTTTAGCAAACCGTTTGGTTCGAATGCGTGGTAAGTTAATTGTCCGATGGTGAAAGGGACAGGGAGGAATTAAATTATGCAATTCCTGCGCACACACTCTGAAATGCATCCTGTAGAAGACCAAAAGGATGGCTATTATGCGCCTGTGTTCGAGACTGGTAAGATTTGTTTTATACACATTCGGGTCGCCAATAAGCCTCTTAGCACGCCTTTCCATTGAGTTCAAAGCTGCTAGGTGGGATTTTGCAGCACCAGCCCATATATTACAGCAATACTCCATGCACGACCGGACTTACGCTTTATATTAAGTATGCAGCTGTCCCGGCGTGAAGTATCGCCGCACCTTTGCAAGGACTCCTAGCTTCCTTGCAGTTGCTTTGGTCTTGGACTCTATGAACAACAAGAAGTTCATATTTGAGCATATCTCAACCCTAAACAACTGAAGGCGGTCGGTGTACTCCAGTGATATATAGGTATTTCGAAAAGAAGGAGCCAAGGTGTGCTGGCTCCTTTTGCAGTGATGAGACATGCTTGTATTTTGGAGGCGTTGAATTTCATAAGATTGGCATTGCCTCATTCGGAGACTGCCTGTAGTGTGAGGTTCACACACTCTACCATAGTTTCTCTTTCAGACTGGATTTGAGCCCGACTGGCCCAAGCACTTGGTTGATATCTCTCCACAACTGTGCTATCGTCTGCATACCCCATAAATACCAGGCATAAGTAGATCATTAATATGCAGCAGGAAGAGATTTGCGGAGAGGACGGATCCCTGAAGAACATCGGCGTTTCTCGTAACAGGATCGGATGAGCAGCCATCGACAACGACCCGGAGAAACCATTCACTCAGAAAGTTCTTTACGCAGTTAATCAGACCAGGGGATAAGCCGTGTGCTGGAAGCTTACGCAAAAGGCTGGTATGCCAAACTCTGTCCAAGGACTTCAAGACATCAAGGAAAACAGCAAGTGCTTCCCCACTGTTGCCTGTGCCTCGCCCCACGTGTGTGTCATACGCTAGAAGGGCCCCAGCTGACCCATTTCGGCGAAACCCGTACCTATTGGCGGTCACTAAGGAGGTTATTCTGATCTATAATGATTTCTTATACTTACGCGAACACTACACATTTAAATAAAACTAATTTTACGGATTTTATCGCGTATACTAACTTATTTTATATTCCCGACGTTTCGAGTAATTTATAGCACCCATGGTCACGGGTGGGGGGACTGAGGTGTATGACGTCCCAATGTCATAGTTAACCACGGCTACCTCCGGATTAAAAATTATTAACTTTTGTTCCGATCTACGCAGTATATGAATTTACAGTATCTTGAAGTATTGCAGTTTTATGCTTGAGTTGGGATTTAATTTTATTAATTATGGAAATTAATTAAATTAAATCCCAACTAAATTATTCATATTCATCCATTGTATGACCTCATTTAGAGCACCATTAGCTGCGATTTCAAGTGCAGATCTGTTATTACCTTTAACTATAAGAGTAGTGTCATCAGCGAATAAAATGCATTTGCTTGTAGTAAAGTCAGGAAGATCGTTAATGTATATTAAGAACAGCAAAGGTCCCAGTACACTGCCTTGTGGAACACCAAAACTTTTTGTAAGATATTGGGAGCGTTTTGATATCTTTGTGTTCTTTATGATTTTTGTAACTTCAACACACTGCTTACGCTTTTTAAAATAACTCTCTATCCAGTTTTGGGCTGTTCCTCTTATTCCATACCTTTCTAATTTATCTAGTAGAAGACTGTGTGATACGAAGTCAAAAGCTTTGCTCATATCAAGAAATAGAGTTAAAAGTGGAGTTCGTGAATTTAAGCTTTCAGTTATAATTTTAATCAGTTCATAACATGCTAATGTTGTGGAACAGTTTCTTCGAAAACCGAACTGTTCTGGTTTTAGAATGTTAAAGGCGCTAAGAAAACAATATAGTTTTTCATGCATTATTTTTTCGAAAACTTTTGAGAGCACAGGAATAAGAGTTATTGGTCGGTAGTTTCCAACGTCTTGCCTATCACATCAGATCAACGTCTTGCCTATCATATCACAAGCAGATGGTAGCACCCAGCCATTTTCTCTATTGAAATTAGGATGTTTTTTGATTTCAATAGCCTCGCAAATCATTCTTGGAAGGAATCGGTGTTTTATTGCAAGGATTTGCAGGGATCTGTGACCTGGCCGCCGAGCTCCAACAGGTCAAGCAAGTTTGCACGACAATAAGTTTCGGGTCCTGCGCCTACGTCACAGTGAATGAGTGAAGCCGGCCACAGTCGAGCGAGTACCTGCCGAGGGAGAATATGACGATACAGCTTTAACCAGACTGTGGTCAGATGTACCCAAAGGGGAGGTAATTTGTACTGCATACCTGTCTGGTTCAGTAGTCAGCAGAAGGTCCAAGAAATTGGCTTTGTGACCATCTACATCGGGTATTGAGAAATTAGCTGATATTAAGAGTTTAACTGAGAAAAACCTAGCGTCAAGGCAAAATTCTATCAAAATTATATGAAATTTTGCTCAAGTCTAAAACTGCTCGGGGCAAGCGGAGCAATAAAACACAGGTGAGCTGAACAGGATATTTCATTCAAATCTTATCGCCATCCACTATCACCTGGAGACAGTGAAGCCAGCCTTGTTTTTTCTAACCGAGACACAGATGTCCTCTCCGGCTGATAATTTGTATCTCTCCTACCCGGTGTACATAATTAGAACACTCCTTTGTGCCCCGGGCTGGAATTTGCGAATACGTCAGAGAGGACATCTGTTTTTAACGCCTAGGCAGTCTTGTCCTATCCAGACCTGTCCATCTTATGGCTACGCGAAGACAGTAAGTAATGGCTGCAGACTTCGTGCTACAACAGATCCCATCCGCATAGATCGTGATCCTCGGTGATTTTAACGCCCACTACCATGAATGACTTGGTACCCGTTTAATTGATCATACTGGTATACTCGTATCTGTTTATGACTTTGCGTATGGTCTGACACAACTTACGTTACTTCGCCAACGCGGATCCCAGATGTGGATGATCATGCACCTTTCCTGTTGGACCTTCTGCTGACCTTTTATCCGGACGGATATCAGGTCTCCGTCGATGCCCTTTATAGTTCTACAAGTCATTATCTGATCCGGAGTACGGTGCCACTCACGCTCTCATCGCGGTTGCGTTCTGCAGGTAGCCGCCGTATTGGGCACTGTAGGTCAGTCGATTGGAACAGGATGCGATCTTTTTATGCATCCTACCATTGGGGTAGGTTTCCATGCCGCCAGATTATCCCAACGTTGTTGGCGATTCTATCGCTGATGTGGTACTCCACCCCAGCGCTCTTAAAAAGAAGTATGATTCCGCATCCAGGTCCTTCAAAAGTATCATTGTCAAGGCAAAAGCAGAGCACATTGGCGGAATTGGCGAGAAACTAGTTCAACTTCCTTCGGAAACATGCATTCTTGTCTCTCGCCATGGCTGTCCAAGGAAACTTCTATCAGCCATCTCTGCCATATCTGCACAAGGAGGACTCACTGGCCCATGACGCAAAGGAGAGAGCCGATATGCTAGGCTCTTTTTTTGCTTCTAACTCGACTCTAGATGACGGGGGGAACACACCGCCGACCATCCCGCGGAGTGAGTGCTAAATGCAGGAATTGATGTTTACACAGCGCTCGGTGCGTAAAGCACTCTTTTCCCTGGACGTCAACATGATAAGTGGCCCTGATGGAGTCCCACTTATTGTGCTAAAGACGTGTGCTCAGGAGTTAGCACCGGTTTTAACGCAATATTTTCGGTATTACTAATCATAGCATAGTCCCAAACTCATGGAAGACAGCTTTGGTGTACCCGATCCCTAAAGAAGGCTACTGTGCAGATCCGTCCAACTATAGGCCTATCGCTATCACCTCCTTGTTCTCTAAAATAATGTAAACAATTATAAACAATTATAAACAGCTCATGAGGTAACTTAAGATCACCATATGATTAGTGACCACCAGTACGATTTCCGTCAGGGTCAATCAGCTGGTTATCTTCTGGGTTACCTAACTCTCATAGATGGGCGAAGGCAGGAAAGTCCAAGGGGGAGGAATTGACAGTTAGTTTGGACATAGCGCAGACCTCCGATTGGGTTTGGCAGAAATCGCTTTTTTCGAAGCTAAGTTTTCTTCCTCGCATAACTTCTTTGTGGGATCGACTTCTACCAGTGATTTTTCCGGACCGGTAAGACTTAGAAACCATCAAGAAACGAGCCTACTATTTCTTAAAATATCGGCAACGCACCTGCGATTTCCCTGGTGCTGCAGTTGTTCATGGGTGTCGTTCGACACTTACAATCGAAATCACAAGTTGAGTCGCATGCTCATTTGCCCCCTCTTCTAATAAAAAATTGGACAAAACAATAAATAACTAAGTAGTAAACCATTTGCTTGGGTGACAAAATCACCCCTTATATATTTAATGCTTTGATGTACTAACCACATAATATTTATTTTATATTTATATTATTTGGTTCAAATTTAACTGTCTGGGATCGAAACCCAGGTCAAGTCAAAAATAAGTTATTGGTTTTATTTTTATTACTTACTTACTTATCTTCACGCACAATCCCTGACGGGGTAGCCATAGAGAACAGATCGCCAAGTGTCACGATCCTTACATATCTCTTTCGCTTCTTTCAGATTCATTATCTTCTTCATACATGCACGTCTAGGTATCCGAGTACTCTTGACCCTACCCTCTTCGAGCAATTTGCTCACATGGTCTTCGAAAGTTAGTCTCGGTCTACCTCGACACCTTTTAATATTAACTTTCGCGCTATATATTTTCTTCACCATTCGGTCTTCACTCATTCGCTCAACGTGCCCAAACCACCGAAGCACGCCCTTATCAATTTTTGTGATAAGGTCATCTTTCAAACCTGCCATATTGCGAATCTCTTCGTTTCGCTTTCGGTCGGCCATAGTAACGCCGCACATTTTACGAAGAGATCGCATCTCCACTGCATTCAACTTACTTTTATGCTTCTTCTGGCATACCCAGGTTTCGCTGCCATATAACAAAGTCGGTACCAACACTGCGTTATGTATTGCAAGGCGTGCACTCTTCGCTACGCCTTGCCTTTTGACTAACGCAGTCAGAAGGTCCAAGAAATTGGCTTTGTGACCATCTACATCGGGTATTGAGAAATTAGCTGATATTAAGAGTTTAACTGAGAAAAACCTAGCGTCAAGGCAAAATTCTATCAAAATTATATGAAATTTTTATTTTTATTTATATTTATTTTTATTTATTTATTTATTTTTATTTATTTATTTATTTTCACACACAAAACTGACATCGACAAAGCTGATAAAAATAATAATTCTACACAGTGTTGCACAGTGAATATGTGCATACGAATGTAAAGTACGTAAATTTACTACCAAGTAATTTTCTTACGTGGTAGAGCCACGCTGCATCTATATTACGGTTGTAGCATGAATGGATCGGCTTGACCGGGGCAGGACTACGTTCTCACAGAATACCAGCGTAAAATATCAGCGTAATGCTGCTATGTTTCGTTCGTATGGTGTGTGTAAAGAACCGGAGACCCCTTTTACTGAAAACGAGACATTTTATCTTAGTTCTCACGGGTAACAACGTATCTGTATTTTGACTCGCAAACGAGGATAAATGTAGATGTCCATGGACCACAGCAACCACATACCATCAGGTGGACTGTATGCTCGTTTGTCACCCTATACTATAACAAAAAGTAAGCAGAACATGTTTTTTTATCAATGTTATGGAAAAAATGTTCTTTAAGAGTTTTTTTTATAGGATAAGGGTGATAAACGAGCACACAGTCCATTTGATGGTAAGTGGTTGCTGCGGCCCATAGACATCTACATCTATCCTCTATTGCAAATCAAAATGCAGATGCGTTGTCACCCGTGAGGACTAAGATGGAATACCTCATTTCCAGTAAAAAGGGTCTCCGGTTAAAATTACATTAACTAAACAAATCTAGTATGATACAATTAAAAACAGTATATTTTTTTAATAAAGAGAGTTAGTTAACCCCTTCTATAAATCGGTTTTATATTTACTGACGAAAAATTCGCACTATCAGCCCGCAATCAGGGAAGCTGTGTTTCACTCTCAAGCCACTAAAAGCATATTAAGTTGTTGTTCTCGCACCTGATCTTTCTCTATGAGGGAATAGAGATTGCACTTATGCTTGCACAAGTGCACTCTCTATTCCCCATAATATGTACTTGGGCATATAATCCAATCATTTTGAAATTTGATGATTTCATTAGCTGCTCTCCTACTCTCCATATAACCGTTCAGGACATTTAAGGTCTGGCATTTTAAGGCAGTTATTCCATCAAACGATGCCAAAGTGTTTGACGGCATTTTCATGGTGTCAAAAATAAGTAAGCTATTACGTCCATTCTACCCGGCAATCCTTTCATATGAAATTATTAAATGTCTGAAATTCGTTACCATTCATATACATATGCGAAAAGTTAAATTAAGAATGCAAGCGCGTTGGTTATACTACATTTATTCATCTTGTTGTTGTTCACAGTTGATTGGATTCATTTAGTCCTTCGTTTGAATGCTCCCAAGTTCCATCGAACTATTTTAGTGAAACGCTACGGTTAACCGTTGACTGCGAGACTTTCACAATGCCCAGCCCGTTCCGTTGCTTCCTCTTATTTGTTTCTCGCTTTAAGCACTCATTTATTGAGAACAGTGCAAAATTGCATTCACTTTTTTGGGAAGCAATTACTTATTGTCTTCTCTTCACAATGAAGGGATTCTATTTCAACTTGAAGCTGGCCGCGGTGATGAATTTACGACAGTAAATAACTGAAAATATCAAAATTAATTGATAATAATATCTGATTTCTGCCAGGGCTTGCCAAATACAATTTCACAATTATGTTACATGAATCTTTACTCTCTTGGATTTATTCTGATGTGGTTGCTAGACGTTGTTTGCAAGCTTAAAGTTACATCATAATGATCAACAAAACTATCCATATACTTTTCTATGATAGCTTATTGTAAAAGTAATAAAAATATGAATTAACCATATCTCATAAGATAATAGACTAAAGGTAACCGCTGCAATATTGAATTCATAAAGTAAATAAAACTTGTTTTATAAAACGCATAAATGCATTTTATCGCGTATTTTAACTTATTTAACGACGTTTCAAGCACTTTTAGAATTTTAGAATTTAAGGAGTTACAATGTCCTAAAAATGCAGTTTATTTATCTAAAGGTAGAATTGTGAAAGTATCGTCTACGTATCGCTTGTAGAATCGTGGATTTACGGAAGCAGTAAGCAGGACTTTCACTTTAAAGTCTTTCATGAATATATCGGCGACTATAGGAGATATAGGTGAGCCCATCACCACACCATCTACTTGCTTGTAAAACTCTTCCTTACACAATAGGTAACCAGATGTAAGGCAGTGTCTGAGTAATACTACATATTCTACAGGCATGTTGTTTTCTTCCAGCCTTCTAGTCACAATTGAGATGCATTCTATATAAAGCAAATTAATACTTATTTGGGTAAGCGATAATGAACGAATATAAGTAAGACTGATAGTATATTGAATGAAACTAATTTAACGGATTTAATTTAAATTTGTTTTGAAACATGGGTGCTACAATGAAAGCAAACGTAGGGTACGTTTGCTTTCTTTGTAGCACCCATGCAGGTTTACCTGCTTCGTAATAAGTACTAACTCGTAAATTTATCTTTATAAAATATGTTGTATTTGCGAAAACATGGAAAAATATTAAGTATACTTTACTTACGAGTACAAATTAACTAGAAATAGAAATAATTTATTACAAAATTTGTTCAATAAAAACAACATGTATTTATATGATTTTACGTGGTAGAGCCATGCTGCAGCTATATTACTGGTATAGTTGTAGCATGAATGGGTCGGCTCGACCGGGAAAGGACCACGCTCTCACAGAATACCAGCGTATAATAGCAGCTAATAGCTATAACGCTGCTGTGTTTTGTAAGGTGAGTGTAGAGAACCGGAGGCCCTTTTTACTGGAAACGAGACATTTCATCTTAGTCATCACGGGTGACAACGCATCTGCATTTTAATTCGTAATGAAGGATAGATGTAGATGTCTACGGGCCACAGTAACCACTTACCATCAGGTGGACTGTGTGCTCGTTTGTCACCCTAATTCTATAAAAAAATGCAATTCCTTCATTATCTTTGGGACATTTTGGCATTAAACTATGTCAATTATTATGAAATCTAAGTATTGAATATAAGTGTAAAGTAGATAAATATAAATTAGTGCAAATAGCGAAAAATGTGAAGTCCGATACCACTGGAGCAGCGCGGCGGCAGCGCTCAGTAACCCTCATGGAAATGAACACAGGTAATACGTCCCGCTGATATACTCGATACATAATAAATAAAAATAAAACAATATAATCCGTTTTTTTTTTATAACTTAACAGTGGTACAGCCATGCGGCAGCTTTTGCTGCTGCATGGATACCAGCGTGAAATAGAAGCTTTGCTTATGCGAATAGCTTGATTAATGCAGGTGGCTGGAGTCCTCTTCCCTATTCCCTTAAGATGCCAGCGGAATTTACACAGGAGGGTACCAGCAATCCTGGTAATGGACCTGGTAAATCCCTCACTGGACATCCACGGCCAAACTACCTTAGTCTGGATTCTCAGCCTGCCCTGCCTATTCGGAGGGGGGGGGGGGGGCAAATCACGCTTACTAATAATACTGTACGACTTCTGCAACATCAGGGAACTTCACTCGGTAGTTAGGTCAACACCGTCCACTACCATCAGGAGACGGAAAAGCCAGCGGCATTGCTCTTTTTCACCGAGACACAGGTGTCTTCTACAGCTGATACTTCGTACCTTTCCTACCTGGGGTACAAACTATGTGGGGTAATTACTCGGGTTTATCTAGCCGAACGACCAAAACGTTTTATTAACTACTGGCTGTTACCCGGCGCGTTGCAGCCACAGAAGAAATAGTTGTGGAAATATTGTTTTAAATTTGGAAGAGTTATATTGTTTTATCTGGAATATTATAACTTTCAAATGAATTTGTTGGTACGACGCGCGCCAAAGTTATTGTTACTATCATTTGTAAGTTAACTATGCCTATAACCTTTGCGCAAGTGCAAGCAATAAGTTGACAAAATTTAAGCGCATAATGAACGGTATGGCAGCGCATAAAATACGAACAAACAAAAATTATTTTTTATATATTAGATTAGATTACATACATTTATTAGGTGGAAGTAGATAATACTGCTCGATGAAATTTCGCGTAGAGAATGCTGCTAAGATTGTATTTCAAGACAATAATGGAATTCTCACGCCAGCCCCATTGACAGTTTGAATTTTGCAGTTGCACCGGATATGTTTGCTAGCATTTCAAGATCAAACTCTTTCGAATTGACTTTTATGAGACCTTTCTACATTGTATTTAAAAAAAAAATATTTTTATGTCTTTTTTGTAAAATATGTACATAATATGATAATAATAAATAATAGGAACACTTTTAAACACAAGAGAATGACTGGGTGATAAATGAATATATAGTCCACCGGATAATTTTGCTCATAGGGACAGATATTATAGTGCCCAAATTGAATGCGCAATCTCAGCCCGAGGAAATAGAGAGTGCACACAGGTGTTCTTATAGTGCGATGGTAGGGTAATCGGACAAGACCGGAGAGACATCAGTCGCAAAACCAACGGTTATATGTGCTTTTTGAGGCATGGTGGTGAAACACTGTCAACTTCCCAACTCTGGCCTACTATTGGGAATTTATTGACAGGAAAACTAATAACTGACTAAACAAGACCACAAAACGAGAATAGAAGTCGCGTTTTCGAACACTAGACCTACCAGTCAACGAGATATATTGGCACACCAGAGGACTAAGATAGAACTCCTCATTAGCAACAAAAAAGCAGTATGAGAAAGACTAATTTAAAAAACTTTCAATTACATAATTAAAGTAAATACATAAAAAGTAACTTTTAATAAAAAGTAAAGGCCGAGTTCAACGGTTGACGGCTGCGTGGTGCAGTGGCTTACCAATGAGTTGTTGCGCTGCGCTGCAGGCCGCGGGGTCGAATCCCGCACGGAACAAGTATTTGTATGGCCTACAAATAATTGTTCCGGGTCTGGATGTTTGTGCTCGTGCAATCTATGTTTGTACACTGCCTCCACGATACAGTATAAAATCCTTGTTTGGGGGTAGCGTTTAAAAAAAAAAAGAGTTTTAAAAGAGTTCAAACAAATACAAAGAATAAAATAATTATACATTATGAAGTCGGCGCTAAGACATATTGTTTATGAGAGTTAAAGCACCGTCTCCAGAATATGAAATTATTTTCTACTTCTTAGTTGTTAGAAGTCGGTTTTTACAATATATACACGGTAGAGCCTTGCTGCAGCTAGGAGCATATTATGATTGTACGACAAATGGGTCGTCTCGAACAAGGAATGACCACTCTCTCACAGAATATCAGCTTGAAATAGCAGCTTAATTCTGCTGTATTTAATATGGTGAGTGTAGATAACTGGAGACCCTTTTTGCTGGAAATGAGGCATTCCGTCTTTATTTTCATTTTGTTTCTTAATCGAAGGTAGATGTAGATATCTATTGGCCACTACATTCGTTTACCATCAGGTGTTCTGTGTGCTCCTTTGTCACCATTAGTGTATAAAATAAAACCTTAAAATAAAAGTAAATTTTACCCTTTTGTGTGGACTAAGAAATATCATAATCTCTCGTGACATCTGAATAGTTTTCTCTATATTGCCACCTTAAACAACAACGTTGACCACCTCTGAAGTATAACATGTTTGGTAAAACAGTTCACAATTAACGAAGATATCGGACAAACAGCCAAATTGAGAACCTCTTCCTTTTTTGGAGTTGGCTAAAATATTTTTTATCTCAGCAGCGATGCTAATGCTGTTATTTTAATGTATCTATTTTGTATTTGTTTGTATTTGTATTTTGTATTGTTGTTATGTATTTATGTAGGTACATATAAATTTTTGTAAATGCATTAATAACTTAAAAAGAGAAATTGCTTTGACAAAATTAATTATAAACTTATCAACTTGTCATGTAATTTACAAAAGATAATGCCATCGATAAATATTTTATAATTAAACAAAATATATGGACACATTTTTGCCTCAGTAGCGGAAAGTTTTCAGTGAATGTGCAAATTTAAATAGACAGACGGAACGTCTGTGTGCTGCTCGAGCAAGAGAATTCCATTTACCTGAACGAAATGTCTAGGTTTTAATTTTGGTAAAATATACAAATGTATATTTATATTATGGCCACGAAAATTAAAATAAGTAAATTATTATCATATCATATTCTTCATACACAAGAGAGTGTGAAAATCGTGAAAAGGAATATTAGTTTATTATACAAAATTACAACCTGCTGACTGCTCGTTTTGCCATTGATGCACATATGCTGATCAACTGCTATTGAAAACTAAATCCAATTTTTACACACTAATGATAGAAAACAACACTACTATCACTAACCAGCATAATTAATATATTCAAATCTTTCTAAATACTTGTCACCTTTGTACATTTATAAGTCAGTGCTTAACTATAATCTCACGTGATGGTTTTACGTGGTAGAGCCACGCTGCAGCTATATTTTGGTTGTAGCATGGATGGTGGCTCGACCGGGGTAAGACCACGTTCTCACATAATACCAGCGTAAAATAGCAGCTTAATGCTGTTGTGTTTGGTATGGTGAGTGTATAGAACCTGAGACACTTTTAACTGGAAACGAGGCATTCCATCTTAGTCATCACGGGTGACAACGTATCTGCATTTTGATTCTTAATCAATGATAAATGTAGATGTCTAGAAGCCATAGTATCCACTTACCATCAGGTGGACTGTGCGCTCGTTTGTCAACTTTATACTATAAAAAAAGTGATAATGAAGACCTAGATGGTCAATTGCACTGTACGAGTAATAGTATAATTTAAGTCTGTTCACTCTTGGATTGAACACACCCAGATTGTAATCGGACGGAAAGACAGACGCTGGCAAATTATTCCACTACTACGCTTAATGAAAGACGAGGCAAACCGTTTGTTTCTTTTTTGTGACCCAATCTTTGAGCCGGTGTAACTTGTACGTGGTAGAGCCATGCTGCAGCTATATTAGTAGTATAGTTGTAGCACGAATGGGTCGGCTCGACCGGGGAAGGACCACGTTCTCACAGAATACCAGCTTAATGCTACTGTGTTTCGTATGATGAGTGGAGAGAACCGGAGACCCTTTTACTGGAAATGAGGCATTTCATCTTAGTCCTCACGGGTGACAACGCATCTGCATTTTGTTTGATGTCGATGTCTATGGGCCACAGCAACCACTTACCATCAGGTGGACTGTGTGCTCGTTTGTCACCCTTATACTATAAAAAAAAAACTTTACAATCAATACAGTAATATTTCATTAAAAATCTGACAAACCACAGTCACAAATAGTATTTTCTAGATCGTGTTCAGAATTTACAGTAATATGTATAGTGCCGTGTAGTGGCGCCGTCAGAGAATCCACTGTCCCAAGTTATCCAGTTGGTGTCGTAAGAAGTTACAGAGAAAAACTAAAATTGGAGATGGACAGCGTTATCTTTCTGATAAATACTTAATACCAATAAAACTCCTTTTGCCATTACATCTGCCAATCGTGGCTACTGTCTAATTTCCCCTATGAGTCCAGATCATTAGTGTACTTTTGATAAGCTGTATTAGTAATGATGTAGTAATAATATCATATAATATTTACGATATTACGAAATGTCGAACTCATTTAAAACTGTTCTTTGTACTCGGTATTTCAAAATAAACTTTGAGAATATACTCAAGTATCGACATTATTAACATGCTTCACTATTCACAATGGTTTAACTCATCACTGTCTCTCATGCAATGTACCGTATCTATTTATCTCTAACAAATGCCTATAAAAATTTAAAACTTAATGAATTTGGATCATCATTACTACATGAAAAGCATGTTATTACGCATAACGCATGGACAATTAAAAATACTGACGCAAGACGCTTTTTACGCGGTCAATATGAGATAACACTGTTGGATAACAATGTGGATATTAACCTTCTTTTAGAAACTGTGGATAAAATAGTTGACAACGTTCGGAGAATAATACCAAAACACTACACACTACTAGGTCTGTTGTGATAATCCTGATGCTGATAATTATGATCACTAGATGCCAAATGGAAAGATAGCAGTAAAATAATGGTAAAATAAACATTACATAAACCATAATTATTTTTACTGTTTTATTGGACCGGTCAAGTAATATAACACGTCGTAATTTCAATTCTTATTTTCACGTCGTCACACTCTGGATACGTTTTAAACCAGAAAATGGATGAAACACTGAAGTTATAAAAAGAAATACGACATTTCTCGTCTCTGTTTATTACCGTACATTAGTTATACTGCTTCCGTAGTGTCGTTTCGGCATGAAATGGGAACTAATGAGATTTTGATGTTTTTTTGACTGGGCTTTTATTTTTCTTAGGAACATTACGACGTTACTTGGAACCTAGTGTAAAGTGTAGGTGTTATTTTTCCAATTTACACTTTAATTTTTTTATTAAAACTTAAGAAGGAAACGGGTCGGATTTGCAATCGTTTGACAGGAGTTTGGGGAAGTAAGGTATTGTAATTGGTAGAGGTTTGATTCCCGATTATAACAATACCATTTGTATTAAAAGGTAATGCACTGTCTTCGAGAAAATACAAAAAACTATAATAATCTATAAATTCGTAAATTGGAAAAGGACGTAAGACCATGTCGAAGGCGGGTGTCACATTATCATACTTGGTATTTTTATTCTTCTATGGCCTATACACTTTTCATTAATTATGTTTACAAACGATAAAGAAACGATTAGTAAATACCTTACACACAGAAATTCTTGCTTTTATTGCCCATAAATACATGAGCACGCATAAATACTTATAGTTGTGATAGGGTACAACCTGCAACTGCTGAAGAGAGATAAATCTTATCATTTTGAGGTTAGGTCTATGGGATTTCCTTTTTAATTTTTACCTAATCTACCACATCTTAATTCGCACCATGTACAAATAAAAGAAATGGCCTCGAATTTCCGGCGCCCTTTCGATGGGGCAGATGTGCGAAGAATCTCCGGGAGAAAAACCGGCGACGAAATTCACAGAAGAGGTCTGGTTATGAAAGGATATTGGGAACGTTTGAGGATGAAAGTATAAACGAGAATGGTAAAGTCCTCCCCTCCCTGTGTGTGGAAAATAATATTTTTATGACGAACACTTTCTTTCGGCATAGGAAGATTCACATGTGTAGAAAGAATTGTTTTCATTTGGTAGATACAAGGGTTTACCAGGGGTGCAACGAAGGGACGGGTCATTACTTGGTCTAATGCCGAATTAATGTTCTATACACGCGTAGACAGCATCGGACATCGTATTACAGCGTATAAGAATAGAGAGGTTACAAGATGAAGGTGTGAAAGAGAAGTATAAATGTAGTCTAAGACAAAATATAAGTGGTTTGAATGAATTGTGTATGAATGATTTAGAATTGAAGACTGTATGGAATAATGTTAAGAAGGTTTTGGTGGATGCAGCCACTGAAGTATGTGGTGTATGTAAGAGAACGAATGAAGGGAAAAATAATACTTTTTGGTGGGGTGATGAGGTACGGGTGAAAGTTGAAGCAAAAAAGAGAGCAAGGGTAGATTTACTAGCAACCAAAGTTTTTTTGGAAACTTTGAAAGTTGAAGTATGTGGGTTGAGAGTGGGTGAGTTAACCGTCAAATTCTGCCTTTTGTGCGCCGATGATCAAGTCATATTCACATCGCCGGCAGCCGAGTTGCAAATTATGGTTACATTAATAAACTGATCATAAAAAGAAAGAAGTATAAAAGTGAACAAAAGTAAGACGAAAGTGATGGTCTTTGAAAGAGACGAAAGTAAAACTTTATATGAAATAAGAATAGAAGGGGAGTTGATTGAGCAAGTGGATGAGTTTGTATATTTGGGATGTGTATTTAGTAAGGATGGTAGATATGATAAAGATATAGAATGACAAGTGAACGCAGGAAATAGAGTGAATGCGGCTCTACAGGCTATTTTTAAAAGTCAGAATGTGTCAAAAAGGTAAGTATGGCAATTTATCAGTTATCAGTTAGTCACTGCTACTTTAATGTATGGTAGTGAAAGTTGGGTGTGGCAGAAGAAGCACGAGAGTAGAATAAATGCTGTAGAAATCCGGTCATTAAGGAGTATGCTGGGGCTGAATCTGAATGACAGGGTGAGAAATTTTGTTATAAGAGAAAAGTGTATTTTGCAAGATGACGTTGTGACCAGGATTAAGAAAGGAATGGTTTGGTGGTTTGGTCATGTAGAAAGAATGAACGAGGAAAGAGTGACAAAGCAAATTTATGTTACAGAGTCGTGTAGGGATAACTTAGATGAAGGTTTATCGACCAAATTGGCCATATATTGAAAATGGTCCAGATTTGGGGTACCCTTAACCGACGAGCGTGTATGGGTAGATATATGGATGTAAAAGAGGTGAGAGAGGTGTGTCAGGATCGCGGCAAATGATCCGTAGTCTCTGTCAACCCCTCTGGGTGACAGGCGTGTGTGCTTATGTATGTATATTATGTAATTAGAATATTGTTTTATTAAGTCATAAAAAAACTTATATGTTATTTTTTCAATTTAACTCCTTTTAGTAAAGTAGCTTCGAATAAATAGGCATTATAAGTAAATCTGTAAGGTTATAAAATTTTTAAACTAGATAAAATTGTAGAAAAATCAAACAATATTCCATACATTGGCGCACGGTGAGTAATTAATACACACACCTGCAAAACTCTGTTAAATCTAATATTGCAATTTATATTCCGATGCACTCTAGTCCTGCAGGAGTTGGTTTTGTTTTACATTCGTTCGCTTCACATTATCTTTCTTGCCTGGATATAATATAATATAGACCTGGCAATTAACTTACTACGATTGTGGTTACTAATAAAACAACTTTCTTATCTTTTTCTTAAATAATATCTTCCTGTTTAAATAGACTAATAAAACTCTATAAAAATGTGAAGGAAGTGCTTTTCAATATTTATTACAGGCCTAGAAAATAAACCGGTTCAATAAAAGTAAAAAACATATTTAGACATCATATTGCATTCTTTTTTAACTAGTTTGCGCAATAACATAACCATTTAATTAAAATTAATATACGCACAAGGCCAAGGCAGAAATGTCAATCATAATAGTTGACACGATAAAAAATAATTCAAGATTTAGTGTCATCTTATCTCATCATCGCTATATAAACTTTCAAAATGAAACAGAATATAACGTGTATTAAATAAAAAGCTTAATTAGGATACAGTTTAAAAATTGTTTTAATTTTTAACTTATGGAAAAAAAGAACAAAATTGAACAGTTCAAGCGCTCGAGACCACCCTGGCTTGGCTTGTGCCCACAGTGACATCTTTGAATTTAGATGATTTTGTTATTTCTAAAAACTTTGCCTGCTTAATTATTTAAATCACCTTCACCACTACGACTGAAAGACGTTAAATTATTAAAGAAAATCATGAAAATAAAATATACTTTGAAGTAATATTTGTCTATCAGTGAACTTTTAAAGAAAAACATAGAATTTATAAATAAAGGCAGAGGAATTTAGTGAAATTGTATGTCCTGTCTGTTTTTTACGTGCCAAATGGAAAACGTACGTGGCTTGGTTAGTGGAAGAAACAATATCGTTGCTGTTTACTTACAGACCAAATACTTCTCGTGCGCTGTTTTATTATTTGCCATTGAAAAGCTGCAAGTTATTTTATTTTAAAATGTAAGTTATCCAAATGGAATGTGGTAAAATATAGCTAATAATCAAAGATAGAAAAGAATAATAATAAAAAAAGAAGGTTTTATATATATATATATATATATATATATATATATATATATATATATATATATATATATATATATATGTAGATAGATATCTAATATAAAAAATAAACGCTTTTTTGCCTTGACATATATGTATGTACACACTTTGAAATCACACGAAATTTATTCATTCATTCACAGCTCATTCAATCGTTACCGTTACGGTCTATCAAAATTCCACTGCTGAACATAGGCCTCCTCCATAGATTGCCTCATAGGAGGATATTTGCCATAGACGCCACGTTTGGCAGGTGGATTGGCAACTGCACTTTTTATTTTTAGTTCTTTGCCTACAATCATTACTCTGTACAATTTTTTGACCACATACATAGATAATATAGTAATAACATACACATAGTACTTACTCTGATATATTGGCAGTATAAACGTTACCAAACGACATAATTTTAAATCTTAATCAACATAATATAGTATAAACAATGTATGTTTTATTTAATTTTATGTTTGTAACATATATTACATATAGCTGGCTAGGCAGACGTTCTGCCCTTTCTGACGACCTATGAAAAAATCCTTAAAGTCGCAATAAAAAAACATTGAAGTGATTGCGAATTTAAGGAACTGATTTCAATGAAATTTTGCACACTGTGTGCAGTTTGGTCCAACTTGAGAGATAGGATAGTTTTTATCCCGATAAGTGACCCTCAATTTTTTATTGCTAATTTCAGGTGTTTTTTAGGAAAGCAAATGGTCGTCGGAAAGGGCAGAACAACGTCTACCCGGTCAGCTAGTATATTAGTAGTAGATTGTAACATGTCAATTACAACGAAATAGATTACAATTACAATCCGAATGAAAATGACTTGTCAAATATTTACTTAAAGGATTTAAGCATTTCTTTAATAAAATGCTCATTTCATATGATGAATAAAACAAATTTCATATTTTTCCGCTGAGTAGCGTAAGAACACACATTTACTTAAACCATTTTGTAGAAGCGCACTAACTCAAAGCAACATTGGTGAAAAAATGTTTGTTATTTCGTACAATAGCTCGCAGTACAATATTCCTCAACGACAAAGAGCAAAATATACAAAATTCTAGGCGCGGAGTATAATCCGTTAGTTTTCCCTGGAAAATATACGAAAAGGACCCTCAAGATTTACGCGCTACCCGCTGCACAGCGGGAATGAATTTATTTAGCGTCGACGAAATTAAACGCAGATATATTTGTATTCTGCAAACTGTTGTTTAACATTACGACTTGATTTTATTTTTCCTGACGCAGTGTGATTGTGTACTAGTCCAATTTATATCTCCTGTTGTGAGAACACATTACACCTTGCTTAGTGGTCGTGATTATTTGTTTTATAATATACACGTCATAACTAAATAGCACTCAGAACTCTAAGATACAAGTTGTGATAAGTTTAGTGAACTAGGTCCTAGTTCACTATAACTATTGAGTATAAAATAAAAATAAGGAAGATCAAGGCTAAATTCGTTTACACTAAACTTATTTAATGAAGCGATGTTCGTAAAAAGTTAATTCCTTGTGTGTTAAAAGAACTCGTTATGGCACTGAGTAATTTATCGCAGTATATATTATACGAGTAGGTATCGTCGCAAACGTTGATGTGAGAGTACATGCGAGCAAACTGTCACATCCTCGTTGCTCTAGTGGTCGTAAACGAGACTGTTAATCATGAGGTCCCGTGATCAAATTAAGGGTCGAGCCAAAAAAAGTTAATGAAATTTTCTGTTAAAAAATTCTCAGTAGCTGCCCCGAGTCAGAAAGGAGGCGGTGTTTCACCGCCGTTCTTTGGAAAGCACGTAAAACCGTCGCGTTGGTCCTGCGCCTGATCTATTGCCGGTCGTGTTGGTTTATCGTCCCATCAGACTATCAGAACGAGAACGAGGAAATAGAGTGTAGACCTGTTTTTGCGCATGTACTTGAGCACTATAAACCTGTTCTTCGCAGCACCATGACCGAAATTTGGTCTGGATGACATTACATTACTGTCATTTATTCAAAATTTAGTAAATGACGAAAAAAAAAATAATTCGCGTGTGTGCAACTGCGTTTTTCCTTGAGTAGATTGCGCCTGTAAAAGACTTTTACTATCATTTTTTTTAATTTAAATTTAAATAATTGTTTATTTGGAAAATTGTGGTTTTATTACCTCCGCGTTGGCCGAGGAGTAAGAGTGTTGTCAAAGACCCTTTCTTCCGTTTTGTGTTTCAGTTAGTGGTAATTAAACCACATATAATTTGCAAATAATATATATATAATTAAATTTATACATCTACATAATGTACGTTTCTGATACTACTGATTCTGATAAAGAGAACCACAGGAATTTTGTAACATGTTGTATATTATAGTTTAATGTAGTGAAGTATACACATAGTGTGGATATAATAGACGATTAATTGCAAGTCTGTTTAAGAGATCAGTTGTCATGGTAAATAACTTATGTAAGGACACATATAATTGCACACGCATGACATTGCGTATGTGCAGAATATTGACAGAAACTTTAAACACACGAGCAGGTCAGCGGCTGACACATAACCAGCATACTTACAGGACAACTAAATACACAACAACAGGGCGCTGCGATAATGTGGAGGAAAGGTGTGTTTCCACAAAAGATGTTTCGTGTAACAATGTTAGGCTGACAGCTGTTAAAGTTTGTCCGAAAAACCTGACATTTTGACGTGATTTCCATGAAAGGCTTACGTTTGTTTCATTGTATTTTCAGAAAAAAATGCTAATCCTTATATATGTGAACATATACGAGAGTTTCGTATGCTTAGAGTTTAGAAATTGAGAATTAGGTATTTGAGGAAACTATTGCTGTCGCGAGGGGATGAGTCGCTCGCGTCCGTAGGCTTCGACCACCTAATCCTAGGCCCACCCTACACGTGTCCCCCGGGTGGTGCTAAACATGCGACAAAGCCGAAAGAGGAATAGACGTGTTATGTGTAAATGAGACGAAACGGAAGGGAAAGGATGCCACTACACATGGCATGTATACCGCGTACTGGTCTGGTGTAGAAGAGACCGAGCGGGCATGCCAGGGTGTCGGTATCATCCTTTCAGAAAGAATAGGTCATTGTGTGAAAGAGTATGAATGTGTAAGCCCGAGACTGCTATGGGTACGAATGAAAGTGGACTTAAAGAAGTTGTTTGTTTTAGGGGTTCACGCCCCAGACATGTCTAAGCCCACTTATATCCGAGAGCAGTTTTGGGAGTTGGTAAGGATGGTGCTAATGAAATGCAAGGTTAATGAATATATTGTGATATTAGGAGATTTTAAAGGAAGGGTTGGGGTGAGGAGGCTTGGTTATGAAAGGATATTGGGAACGTTTGGTGATGAAAGTATAAATGAGAATGGTGAAAGCATCCTCAACATATGTGTGGAAAAGAATCTTTTTGTGACGAACACTTTCTTTCGTCATAAGAAGATTCACACGTATACATAGGAAAGAGGTGATGATAGAAGTATGATAGATTTCATAATTGTTGATGAAAGAATGAGGAGCGCGGTGGTAGATACAAGGGTTTACCGGAGCTTTAACGTAGGGACGGGCCATTACTTGGTCTTATGCCTAATTAATGGTCTTTTCAGACGTTGGAGGCATCGGACATATGTGTCTACCACTGCGTTACAACGTATAAGAACAGAGAGGATACAGGATGAAGGTGTGAAAGAGAAGTACAAATCTAGATTGAGAGAAAATATAAGTGGTATGGCTGAATCGTGTATGAATGATTTAGACTTGGAGACTGTGTGGTATAATGTCAAGAAAGATTTGGTGGATGCAGCTACCGAAGTATGTGGTGTAAGTAAGAGAACGAATGAAAGGAAAAATAACACGTTATGGTGGGATAACGTGGTATGGATGGAAGTTGAAGCAAAGAAGAAAGCATGGCTAGATTTACTAGCAACCAAGGCTAGTAATTCTAGCAGTATGATTCATGATATAGAAAGGAAAAAGGCAGTCTTGAGACATCTAAATAAGAGAGTAAAAGAAGTAGTTTAAAGGAAAAATCAAGAAAGAATGGATAAGAATGATAGAAAAATATCGGATAACTTCCAGGCAAACATTAAAATGTTTTGGAAACTCGTAAGAACTACCACGGGACATTCAAAACAGTCTAGAATGCATTCATTACATATATTCATATAGCATTCTATACGAGACCAGAATGGCTGTATTCTGAATGACGGAGTTTGAAAAGATGGAAGGAATATTTTGAAAGCGTGTTTATGAGTGATGAGACGTTTGAATTTAATGAAACAGAAAATCCGAAAGAAGAGGAAATAGATAGAGATATAAGTACAGATGAAATAATGAAAGCAATGAAAAGTATGAAAGCAGGTAAGGCAGCCGGATATGATAGAGTATCTCTCGAAATGCTAAGAGCTGGAGAGGGTGTGGTTGCAGGCCTGCTGTGCACCTTGTTTAATTTATGTTGGGAACTGAAGCGGGTACCGGAAGACTGGTGGAAAGCCGTTATAGTCCCAAAATATAAGAGAAAGGGCTCGCAGCAGTACTGTAAAAACTACCGTGGTATCAGCCTTCTTAGCATTGTGGGAAAGCTGTATGCTAAGGTACTAATTGAAAGAGGTATGAAAGAAACTGATGGAAAAATTTGGGATGTGCAAGCGGAATTTAGAAAGGATATGGGATGTACGGATCAGGTCTTTTCCATGCGAATATTCGCGGAGAAGTTTTTGGCCAAAAACCAAAAAGATTTTTGTGCGTTCATGGACTTGGAGAAGGCTTATGACAGAGTGGACAGGGGTGTGTTATGGCAAATACTAAACTCATTTGGGTTGAGCGCTGGGCTGATACAGGCATTGAAGACTCTGTATAGGGGCTCTAGTGCTTGTGTCAGGATCAACGGGGCCTACTTGGACTGGTTTGGCATACATAAAGGTGTCAGACAGGGTTGTGTGGCTTCCCCGTTGCTGGTCAACCTATTTATGTACAGTTGTTTGGAAAATTTGAAAGTAGACGAATGCGGGTTAAGAATGGGTGAGTTAACCGTCAAATACCTTTTGTACGCCGATGATCAAGTCATACTTGCGTCGTCGGCGCCCGAGCTGGATATGATGGTTACATTAATAAACAGGACATTAAAAGAAAAGGGAATGAAAGTGAATGGAAGTAAGACGAAAGTTATGGTTCTTGAAAGAGAAGAAAGTAAAACGGTATGTAAAATAAGAATAGAAGGGCAAGTGGTCGATCAAGTAGATGAGTTTGTGTGTTTAACAGGGATGGTAGAAATGATAAGAATAAAGAACGACGAGTGAATGCAGGAAATAGAGTGAATGGAGCCCCATTCACTCTATGCTTCACCCTGTATTCACTCGTAGTGAAAAAACAGAATGTGCCCAAAAAGGCACGTATGGCAATTCACAATGCTGTGTTAGTACCTCCTTTAATGTATGGTAGTGAATGGTTCGGCCTAGGCGAAAGTTTATCGACCAAATTGGCGATCTGTTGAAAATGGGCCAAATCAAGAGTACCTTTAACCGACGAGCGTGTATGCGTAGGTATATGGATGTGGAGGAAGTGAGAGAGGTGTGTCAGGATCGTGCCAAATGGAAGTTCATAGTCTCTGCCTACCCCTCTGGGTGACAGGCGTGAGTGTTTATGTATGTAATTATGTATTGCCGTCGCGCTATATATGGTCACCCCCGTAGAGTGCGATAGGGACAACTGCAGCTCAGAACGATTTTACCTACAAAAACCATGACCGATCGCCGTTTCGTTATGCTCCTTTTTATCCTCGAAAACTAAGCTCATTAAAATATTTGTGGTATTAAAATTTAAAGGAAGAATAGATCACTTGTTTTTATCTTAAAAACTTTTCAAATTTCTTTGGTAGTCGTCTGATTACGGAGTTAAAAACGAGGCATTTTTTTAGGTTTTTGGAAAGTCATATTTATTTGTGTAATAATTTTATGAAAAAAAATAAATGACAGGTGTATGCCTTCCTTAGATCTAGATTTTCATAAACAAAAACGATTACTCTAGAGGCATTATCCAGGAAGAGAATAGGGAAATACATTTGTATGGAAAAAATGCAGCCCGTCTACGCTTAAACGTGGAAAAATAAATTTTTATGTTATTATAAAAATATATTCGGTGACTACACAAAACTATATGTGCTCGACTCATTTCCGGTGACGTCACAGACAACGTAAGTGTACTCTAAAAATGAGGTGTTTCGCGCTGACTGCTCAGTTCAAATAGTACTAACGTTGGATTCGCTAGATGGATTCCAATGTGATAAAATGTATCATGTATTTTAAAATGTAAATAGGTTACTACTTAAATTGCAATTATTCTTAGTGAGCAGCGGGGCTGGATCTGTGTAGACGTGGTCCATTTGAAAATTATGTAAGACACATACACCTATATTATGTGACATTCAAAACAATTGCAGAAGGTCGCTAGATTATTGTCTAGTAACAGAGGAAGCTTGGCAATTGTAAAGTGCGCTATGATTACTTGGATCGTTTTTCACTACACCACCATTTTGAACACAATACAAGGTGAAGTGACAATAAAACCTGTCGAAGCTTCTTAAATGCTGCACAGCATAACTGAATTCTCGTATCGGCTTCCTTGTTGAAGTTGTTGATATACCTCACTTTGAAAATAGTTTAATATTTAATCGCACTGAGTCTAATGTAATCATTCTAAGCAGAGATTTTAGCATACTGAAGTCATGAATCTGGTACAGCTGAAGTGACTGTTTCGTTTCTTTCCAATTTATATAATAAAGGCGAAGGCTTTTGATTGGAGCCTTATTTGTATGATAGGTACATTATATATTTATTGGAAATACCAAGATGACATCATGCTATCAATCTTTGAATCCACTTTGATACACATTTCTTGTGTAGCAGATAACTATTCGCTAGGTTTACACTTTATAATGATATCGGAAGTTTATGAAATTCTGTTTACAAATATTTTTATTAACTGTTGTCTGTTTATAACAACAGGACTCATAACATAATTGCAAATATTGTTTTATCCACCTAGATTATCTATAAGTGGAATTTAAAACACTGAAATGTAGGTATAACGAACATTTTGGAATTACAATTTTACGTCAGTGTTAGTCCTTTGCTTTGCTTTGATATTAAAATAAATAATAGTCATCGTCTTCATTAGTCCGTAAAAATCCACTGCTGGAGATCCATCCTTCCGTGGTAGAGACGAGTAGTCTTATAGCACAAAATAAATAATAGTTAGCTTGGCAGGCGAATTTCGCACCTTTTACTATATTTCCCGAGTCGGTTATACAACCTATCGGAAGCTGTATTTATTACACAATCATAATATATTATTTAAAAAAAAAACATAAACTCTCACGCCTGTCACCCAAAAGGTTAGGCGGACTCTACGGACTTCCATTTGATACGATCCTGACATACCTATATACCTACGCGTACATGCTCTTCGGTCAAAGATACTCTAAATTTGGCCCATTTTCAATATATCACCAATTTGGTCGAAAAACTTTCGCCTAGGGCGTCTCTTTCCGACTCCGCCGTTCACCTCTGCAACATAAATTTGCTTTGTCACTCTTTCCTCATTCATTCCTTCTACATGACCAAACAACCGAAGCATTCCTTGCTTAATCGTGGTCACAACATCATCTTGCAAACCACACTCTTCTGTTAGCACACAATTTCTCACCCTGTCATTCAGATTCAGACTTAACATACTCCTTAATGACCGCATTTTTACAGCATTTATTCTACTCTCGTGCTTCTTCTGCCACACCCAACTTTTACTACCATACATTAAGGGAGGAACTAACACAGCATTCTGAACTGCGTTTTTGGATACATTCTGACTTTCCATAATACGTGCTGTTCGCGCAAAACTCTGTTGTCGGAATCGACACCAGATGTCACTCGGCTCGGCGCGATTCCGGTCTGAAGTTCTTCCGAGCGTCACAGTGGCGCGCGGGTCGCAAGCGAGTGAGTCATCTGCCAGATGTGCTAATGTTTGCACGCTGTTAATTTTGTGCGGGAACCGCGGAATAGTTAGGGCGTCTAGTAAATATCCTGTCTAGGAATTATAACGCGCATTCCCTGTTTGGATAGCCTTTCCCGGGACTTATTGGGTCCGACTCAGAATCTGTATAAGTGCATTCGACAATATAAGCTAGTGCGGCCTCGGTATTTAGAACTGTTGCCACGCGAAACGGTAGTGACCTTTGACCTAGAAACTCCGGGCGTGTTTTGTGCGGTAACCTTATACCCCGCGATAGTTAGTGGCTTCTGTAAGCTAGTTAATCGTACGATAGAGTTAAGTGACTGGCATCGTGGTGAACCAAGAAAGTGACTGTGGATAACCTCGAAAGGCCCCCTCAAGTTGGAGCGGTATCGACGCTCGGGCTGCTGCCGACGGCTAAGGTCTAGGTTCAATCACCATCAGTCACACCCAGATACACACCACATCACCATTCTTTCCCTTGCACTACACAACCACATGCGACCTGACCGACTCCGGAGGAACCAGTCGCCTTGGATAGAGGTAAGTGAACTCCGCCAAATTCCTTCCGGTCGACTGGCCGTAGTATAACGCTCCCCCATATATTTAGTGTAATTAGAGAACTTCCACGTGGCCTTAGGAGGCCCGACCTACGTTTGCTCGGGAAGTCTTCTGCTGATGGGCCCCGGGGGATTGGATCCTTTAAGGGAGCAACCGTAGGCCGTAACAAATTGGTAGCAGAGCGCGGTTCCGGGTTCGATTCCCGGTCGATCCCGACTATAGTGTTTGATAAACATTAACCAATTTTGGTGGCAGGGAGCGTTGGTGTGATTGGTTTAATTTGCATCTACAATCACGCCCGTCCGTAATACGTAAAAATATTTTTTTTGTACGTAATAATAGAATTATTTTCCTTTGTTGCTTTGTTGCTTGCCTTTTTTTTGGTTAGAGGGTAATTTGAAAAGCCGCGCCCTAGGTTGTGCAAGCGGGAGATTTTCTAGAGATATACGTCATGTAGGTAGATGGTTATTTTTACGTAATCGGTTAATTATCGTTGTCGGAGAGTTGTAGTGGATTACTTATCGAAGGTTCGATTTCCGAGCTAGGCATTTTTTGTTGATCGACCGTGATGTGTATCTTCGTTTATACTGTAAGTTGTATTTGAACTAAATAGTAGTAATTTGTATTTGCGCAATTTGAATTTAACTTGATTCGATCGCACTAGTATTTGTTATTTGTTAATTTGATTTGTGTCTTTTTTGTGCTAATTTGTATTTGGTTGATACGTAGCAAGTAGTTCGTATTTGTGTAATTTCTATTCAACGCGATTTGATAGGAACTGCATTTATTAACTGTTAATTTTTTGTTGTATTTTTTATTTGTTATCTTTGTAAACTGTGCTCAAGCCGCGTCGTAATTTGTCTTTAATAGTGATGACATCGCCCAAGCTACTGATCCGTTGTTTGCGGACTGAGCTACGCTGGGCCACAAGCGCCCATGCTTTGATAGGTCGACCGGATAGGGTCCATAACTTGATGAAGCGGTTCGAGCAGGTGGATGCTCGAAGGGCCGCAGTGGAGGAGGCTTACGCTGAGCTCGAGGATTCGGATGTGGAGAAGGGAGTCCTGGACTCCTGCTTCGCGGACTATGAGCAGTTCTTGTGGCTCACGGACGAGTTGATCGAGGCTGAAGGCAGGTATGCCGAGGAGGCGCGTGAAGCTCGGATGAGTAACCTGTCCGAGTCCTCTCTGAAGCAGCTTCAGCCGGAGCTGTTGGGACGACTCCCAACTCTGGACCTGCCAAAGTTCTCCGGGGTCCTTTCCGAATGGCTGACCTTCGTTGGTCTTTTCGACAGCCTAGTGGACGCCCGGAGTGACTTGACCCCGAGCCAAAAGATGGCGTACCTCCTGGCCTCACTGGAGGGGGAGGCCCTGGGCGTCGTCGGCCACTTGAAATTGTCGGACGACGCCTACCAGACTGCTCGGGACCTCCTAGCCAGAAGATACGCCAACGTCCGGCGAATTGCAGACGAGCATGTTAAGCAGCTTCTAAGCCTCCCGCTGCTTAGTGACCGGGCCAGACTGCGTCCGGACCTGTTGGATCCAGTCTTGGTGGCCTGTAATACTTTGAGGCGGCTGGGTTTACCAGTGGGCGAATGGGCTTTTTTGTTGCTCCGCATCGTGCTGTCCCGTCTACCTCTCGACCTGCGAATCCATTTTGAGGAGAGGTACGGCGGGGACGAGGCCTCCTATATTCCGCCCTTCTATGACCTGCTGCGGTTTTTGGAGGAGCAGTGCCGGCAGATCGAGAACGCGGCGGGCACCGTTGACGACTTGCGAGACGTGCCCAGTGAGAGGCTGAACCCGCCAGGCAAGTCGTCGTCAACCCCCCCCTGCTCCTATTGTCGAGCATCTGATCACCGGGTAACGTCGTGCCCGAAATTATTAGGTAAGCCGGTTCCAGCGAGGCGAACTATCGCCAAGGAGCGCCGCTGGTGCTGGTCATGTCTGGGAGGGCACCTCCAGCGAGACTGTCCGCATCGACGGCCCTGTCTGCATTGCCAGGGCAATCACCATGCCGTTTTGTGCCTGGGTGCGAACGGCATCTCCTCTCGGGGCTCTGCCAGGCCCTCGACCCCCACGGGCGGGGGCGCTCAGCCACGCCCTCTGCAGGGTGACTGTCGGCGCCCGCCGTCCAGCCACCAGGCCCCTAAGTTTGAAAGGAGTCCCTCCCCCGACCAGTCGGGGGGTAATTCCCCCAGGGGCGGGGGTGTCATCACCCCCCCTCAGCGTGTGGAGAGGAACTTCACGGCCACTCATCGGTCCGCTGGACCCTTCTCACTTCCGTTAGCTGAGTGGCCGCGACTGGTGTACCACTGTTCCCCATTTGATGGAGGCGGCCCTGTCTAGCTGCTGCCTTAGTTCCCACCACGGCCGCCTCCACTGAGCCTTAAGCCGTCAACGGTCCACTTGTCAAAATGTTCTGTTGCCGACGGCCTCAGTGAAGGCGTACAACCCGAGTGGCAACTGTTAAAGGTTGTGCTCTATTTATCTCGGGTTCACGCCATGTGGCCTCCCCTTGGTGGTGGGAAGATTAGGGTCCCCCTGTAGCGTTGAATCACGCTGTCAAGGGGTATTAGATTTGGTTTGGTCGAGCACTTAGTCAAAAAAAAAAATACTTGAATTAAAATTAAAAATTGCTTTGGGCTTTCCGCGAAATTCTCCTATTTGTAGCGGTTTAAATTAAAAGAATTGAATTTAATCTACTCCTTTAAATGCTACTGCATGTGTTTTGTACATATATTTAATCACTGTATTTGATTGTTGCGTTTGTTTGCTGAAAGGAAAATTTGAATTCATCTGAAATGGAATGGCGCACTATTTGAAAAATTATGTTTATGTTTAGGATAGTGTTTAATCATTTTTGTTTTCTAAGAAGTAGGGCTGTCCCTTACGTTATTGTTTTGTTTAATTTGCAAGTTGACCTATGCGCATCGGTGATTAATTTGGTTGAATTAATTCTGTAGTTGAACATTGATGCTTTTGAAAAATTTGTTGAAATATGAGCATAGGACTACTTGTCTAACAGGCTAGCTAGTTTTGGAGATTATCAGATTGAAATCAGCTGCCGCACTATTTTAGTAAATAATAATATGGTGGGTGGCCTGGCTAGGCCTACTTGTTGAAAATTCATACTAGGGACTATCTGTGCGTTTCGTTCGGCTCTCCACAGACGACGTTCATGTGGAATTTGTGGGTGCTCTCTGCACTGAAGCTTAGGAGGCCGCTCGAGGCCGCTTCGTGTCGCGTCACTGTTTGCAGAGCTGATCCGGTCGGATTGCGGAACTAATCATAGGGGCACAGATGGTGTTTGAAAGAGGTCGTCGGACTTCTGTCCAGTACAGGACTTATTAAAGTGCTGCGATGCCCAGGAGGGGCATCCAGTGGAGGCTGACCCTCCGGCTTGCCACATTAGGGATATCTTTGAGGCGTTGATTAGGGTTGCAAGACCTAATAGATTGCCTAAGGTGGCCTAGTTTGGTTGTAGATTCGGTCTTGCAACTTGCAGTCTCGACCTTGTCCCGCTGACCGGTTTGCTCGCGGACCTAAATCCTTATGTCCGGGACGGGGGTTTGTTCGCGCAAAACTCTGTTGTCGGAATCGACACCAGATGTCACTCGGCTCGGCGCGATTCCGGTCTGAAGTTCTTCCGAGCGTCACAGTGGCGCGCGGGTCGCAAGCGAGTGAGTCATCTGCCAGATGTGCTAATGTTTGCACGCTGTTAATTTTGTGCGGGAACCGCGGAATAGTTAGGGCGTCTAGTAAATATCCTGTCTAGGAATTATAACGCGCATTCCCTGTTTGGATAGCCTTTCCCGGGACTTATTGGGTCCGACTCAGAATCTGTATAAGTGCATTCGACAATATAAGCTAGTGCGGCCTCGGTATTTAGAACTGTTGCCACGCGAAACGGTAGTGACCTTTGACCTAGAAACTCCGGGCGTGTTTTGTGCGGTAACCTTATACCCCGCGATAGTTAGTGGCTTCTGTAAGCTAGTTAATCGTACGATAGAGTTAAGTGACTGGCATCGTGGTGAACCAAGAAAGTGACTGTGGATAACCTCGAAAGGCCCCCTCAAGTTGGAGCGGTATCGACGCTCGGGCTGCTGCCGACGGCTAAGGTCTAGGTTCAATCACCATCAGTCACACCCAGATACACACCACATCACCATTCTTTCCCTTGCACTACACAACCACATGCGACCTGACCGACTCCGGAGGAACCAGTCGCCTTGGATAGAGGTAAGTGAACTCCGCCAAATTCCTTCCGGTCGACTGGCCGTAGTATAACGCTCCCCCATATATTTAGTGTAATTAGAGAACTTCCACGTGGCCTTAGGAGGCCCGACCTACGTTTGCTCGGGAAGTCTTCTGCTGATGGGCCCCGGGGGATTGGATCCTTTAAGGGAGCAACCGTAGGCCGTAACACGTGCCTTTTTGGACACATTCTGACTTTCCACAATAGAGTGTAGCCCCATTTACTATTTCCTTATATAGTATTATTATTATTATCCAAACATAAATCTGGGTATTTCAAGGTACTTTTAGAGTAGCATCATCCAAATTTTTAAATGACCTGGCAACGCGGCTGCGGAACTTTCAAACTATGAAAACGTTTATCAAACTTATGAAATTGTACTTGAGAAGACCTCAAAAATTAACTTAATAAGAAATAATTATACTGAGTTTAATCATGTTCAATTTCATATACAAAGGCTTCTTAGAAAAGTAATTATCATAAGTTAATTTCTCAAAGCAAGAATATTTGTAAGTGGTATAGCTATATTTAAAACTATATCTTCCGTAATACGTAAAGACTGCTAGTTTTATTTTAATTCATTCATTATAGGCTATTAAAAAGTCCACTACTGAACACTGGCCTCTTTCACAGGTTGACTTATAGGGAGGACCGCAATATTTTATTATTTTCATTCGTTTTCGTAGAGTAAATTAAGGTCCTGACTGAAAACCAAAGAGATATAAATATATACTACTACTTAAATGTCTTTGCTGAAAAGTAATATGCTATCACACAGATTAATACTGACTGATTGTTTATTTCTGACATCACACAACGATTAATGTTACTTTTAAATAGTACGATTTTTCTTCTTTAATTGTTGTGTATTTGTCAAATAAAAACTTTTCTTTCTTACTTTATATCTTTATATAGTTGCCTCTTGCGATATACATGGGAAAAAATGGAGTGATGGATTCTTCTCCCACGACACCACCACACGACACAAAAGTACAACACTAGGAAAAATTATAATATTTTTTTTTTGTTCTTGTGCTAGCAAAGTAAGAAAAAAATATTATTATTTTTTCTTTTCTACTTTTATGTATATTAAGTTTTTGATTACAGATAAATCACTTTATTTACGAAACAAGAAATACGGAATAGATACTTTATTTTCTCACGAAATATTTTCATACTTATGCAAGTCACTGACCGTCTGCTCAAGACGGGACGCCTGGTGCGTGCAATTCCAGACTGTTGGTTAATGCATTAAACATGAGATTTTGGAATCATATGCCTTATGTTACGGCGTTTGAAACTGCTTCTTTACTTTTATGATTAATTTATTTAAATATTAAGTACGTAAAAAAACACCCTATCCGATCGGAAAGGAACACGCACATAAATTCCGCAATGATACAAAAAAAAAATACTTTTTTATGAATATAAAGAGTTATTATTTACTGTTATAATAATATAAAACATATTATCTTTTTACTGCAATTTTCCTAAAATTCTGCAAATTTTTAAAATCTCGCAAAAATTGACTCGGATGCACTGCTGCGACACGACCAAATGAATCGCTGTTTTCAGTTCAGTTTCAGATGTCAGTTTTACAAACAGATTGCTTCAGGAAATATTAGACCCCACAAATTTTTGACCTTTATAGGCTCACTATATTAGTGAGCTTATAAAGTGTATGGTATACCATACACTATTTTTTTTTCAAAATAGTTTTTTAGTTAACTAAGCGCTCGCTGTAAATTTCACAGTACGTGAGCAACCCGAGTTCGACCCCGCCGGCACTAATGAAATATTAATTGCAATTTTAAGTGCGGTGAAGGAAAATATCGTGAGGACACAATATGTCCATATCTGAGAAATAATTAATATTACAAAATATTTCTGAGACGTGTGAAGTTCACCAACACGCATTGGGGCAGCGCGGCGAACATTTCCAAGCCAAAAACCCTCTCAGAAATGGGAGAAGGCCTATGCCCAGCAGTGCCACATGTAACTTTAACTCTTAACTTTAAGTTTTTTAATAGTAATAAATTACTCCATAAAAAATTAGCTGAAATATGTATGTGAAATATATTTTAATGTCTGAGAGAATACACAGGATGCTTTGAGTATTTTTGTGATATTTTCAAGGCCTTCAACTGCGTTCATGACGAGGCATCAATCAGGAAGCTTCAACATTATGACATGAGAAATTTTGCTCTTAAGTTTACATATTTATGCGATAAAACCCACGTGATAGTGATAAAACACAAAAAGTTGTTATCAGCGGTAAGAGTTCTTCCGGGTTAGTACTATCAATGGGTATTTTTCTGGGCTCAATTCTTCAGGAGATTTGCGGCTTCTTGTATGAAATATCACCTATACATATAAATTAAATAGAAGTCTATGTCTGTCTCTAATATAGAAATAACTATCTTATTTTGCTGGGGGGAGGGGGTTATTTGCATGCCATTAAGACACGAATAATATTAAAATTTTGTTTCTCTGTCTGTCCGGGCTAATCTATAGAATGGCTGAACCGATTAATTATAATACAAATATAAAAGAGCGGGTCACTATTCTTACTTACAGTAAAACACCTTCTAAACTTAAATATACTTTATTTAGAATTGTGATTACATATTGCTCATTCTTATTTTGCTAAATTAATATTACGTAGAGTAATATTTGGTGTTGTAACATATACCTATGTACCTATCACAATGATCAGTCTCAATACAATAAATGCTTACCATTGGGAATAAAGTTAGTATGTAATTATAACTCAGTACATAGAAACTTCACAGCCGAAACACTTTATTAACTTTGTGAAGAAAACTTAGAGACGAGTTTACAACGGGACGGTCTGTTTGGCGTGTATGATAAATACAGACACTATTGCTTAACAGTGTCCTGAATTGCGGCCTCTTAATAAGTATGCTCAACGCGCCGCTACGGTCTACAGAATATTTTCCGTTTACGATCATGTCTAAAGCTGCTAGTTAGAGACTATGGTTCGAGTCTTACTCAGATATGGGTGCCATTGGAGTTTGAACTCCAACCATTCTAAACGGAGACTAGCAGGACAGGGGCACTATAATGCCCCAAGTGTATGCGCACGCATACATAGGTGCACTCTTTATACATTCACTCTCATAGTCAATGAGACAGTAAACCGACACGACAGAGATAGATTAGGTACAGGAACAACCTAACCAATCAAACTAAACTCAATATATGCTTGTTTCTTTGGACAGACCCGGGATTCAAAACCGGTAGCACATGATCAGTAGTCGTGTTTGCGACCACTAAACCACTACTTGTTGAAAACAATTTTTAGTTACTGATTCAGGAAAAACATAAAGAGAACATAAGTCTACATCAAAGAAAAGAGTTCTGAACCTCTAAGTATCACTTGAGTCACCGATTTCGCATTTCGCCCGTCTCGTTCTAAACTGAGTAGGTATATATTCGTAGTCTGCAAGCCTTAACTCGTCAATGAATAAGTATATGACTTTAGTTTGAGTCTAGACTCAAATTCTGTCGTAATAAAGCTTAAGTTTAAACTGGAGCGTTTCACTGAATACAAGCCTTAGACTAATTTAAAATATTTCAAATTACAAATCAAACACAGGCCGTATTACAAATATTCCGAATATAAAAAAGAATATAATACACTTTATTCTTTGAATCTAAATCCCATACATATTTATAATAGGGAATGGCATTATCAGGACAGTGCTTGCTCAGACGTCCGCCCAAAGTGTTGTATATAGGCAAATCTTTTGAGAAATGCGTCATGTGGCGCAATCTTATAGAGGCCTAAATCCTGCAGCTGATAAGAAAAAATCTTAAGTTTCTTAAGAGAGCTCTAGTTCTTCCATATTTTTCTTCTGTTTTCTTCTTTCTTGTAGCCGCATGAGTATCATATCTGGGATCCACATAAATAAGAATAACATTAAAAGGGCATTTTGAGCTGAAATACATGCCACATAACTTCCTGTGTGATCTCGGATCCATCCAAGAAAATATCCAGTGGGTGGGACTATTATACCCATGAACAACATGCCCAGTCCAACTGCAGCAGGTACTTGATCCATTCTACAGTTCTCGGATATAGAAATATTTCGAGCCACGATTATCATACTCCTGCCAAAACCGTATAAGCATGACATAAAGAGTAAGACGTTTAAGTCAGTCTGGTACGCTAGAACTGTAAAAAATAATATTATTACGAAAATAGTTATCGAAAATTGTAAGTTAATGATTATGTAATATTTTTTATTCATTGTCTATATCAACTGTTGGTGTATCTAGAAAACTGGACCGAAATTACAAAATATTTTAGTTTTTCCTTGACCTATACCCTAAACACTAATTGTATTCTAAATTTTAAGCTTCTACTACGTCTGCTGGAAGTGCTTTAGAGTTGTGATAATCAGTCAGTCAGTGAGTGAGCGACAAAATTAAGAAAGTTTGACTAGTTATAATTCTTAAACTACTGATTCAAAATGAATGAAATTTGAAATATACCGTGTTTATACAATGCCCGCTTGCTTACTAAATTCAGGCTTCTAGTTTTATCCACAACGATGTTATTGGGGAAAATGGAGGAAAATGGCCTGAACTGCATCGAGAAAAGGATGGTACGGCCGTGACGCTTTTTTGCTCGACTTGGCGGGGGCACTGCCGTGCCCCTAGAAAACTCTGACTACAAAAACTGTTATGTGGGAATTATTATTTTAGTGTTTCAAGTCGATGATAACTTTTATTAAAAAAATATTTATTTTACTCTTTTAAATGCTCAATATCACAAGCTCAATTAAAAAAAAATGTCGTCTAATTTGTAACTCTATAAAATTTATCCCTCAGCCGTTTCCGAGAAATCAGTGAACATACGTTAAAAACATACACATCAGTTATAGAAACTCTTCCTTTTTTGAAGTCCGTTAGGAATACTATACAGAAGTGGAATTACCGCTTACCTTGTCTAACAATAATAAGCCAAATGCTCGTCATAATGAGCATCAGTCTCGCTTTTATTTTGAACTTATCTTGGATCACCGGCAACGTTAACCTACCGACTATATCGGCTATTGCTACTGCTGACATGCAATTTGCAGTCTGCTGTTTATCCATAGCTGCGACTTTCTGTGAACAAAATATCATATCTTTGCTAACTAACCATTGCATACTATAAAATATTTTAACATAGTAGAATACTATTCACCTGTAGGAAAAATGGGAATATCAAACTGAAGTTTTGAATTGATGTAACCGTTAAAGCAGTTCCTATTATAATATTCAAAAACCTAGGGCTTGATAATAATGAAATGTCAAACAAGCCGTATATTTTTGCTAACATGCTCTGTTTTGGCTTAGATATATTTGAATTGCTTTTTCCTGGAACAAAAAAAGATACAATTAGTTTTTAAATCAACATCCAATGATTTAATCCCTGATAAATTCCTAATCATATTTAGTGCAGTAAAACTATTACGTTAATGTTATTTGTAAAAATAAATAACTGAACTAAAAATAAATAAGTAATATTTTTTTTATATTTTTAAGGCACCGTAACCGTTTAATAGAATTATTAGTTTGCGTACCATTCACGTTATGTTCTAATTTCAAACCGTTTTCAAAATGTTTGCCATTTTTCTCAGCGTTAGTGGATTTGTTTAAAGGTTCTCCGTTAATCTTCAGACTTTTATCTATTACTATGTTTTTGTGTTTTTCTTCTAAGAGATGAACTTTATCATCAATTATAACATCCTCTTCTACTTTCTTCATATGCCTTTCCACGGGTTGTATTAATAAAGTACCACCTATCTACAAAATAAATATTGTGACTTCAATTTTTTATTTATTTATAACGAATGTTAATGGAGAAAAAATAGTAAATTACCCCATGTAAACTTAAACAACCTAGAAGCATACATGCTCCTCGGAATCCATAATTTTCTAAAAGGTATCTTACTACGTGCGGCATAAGTGTCTGCCCTATACCAGTTCCAACATTAGCTAAACCTACTGCTCTGCTTTTTTTCAATTTAAAATAACTGTTGATCGCTACGAAGGATGAATTTTGGATGAAACCAAGTCCCAAACCTGTAAAAATGTTACTTTGTTTAAGAATAGATACACTTAATATAGATAGACTGGATAATTATATTTAACTATTTTACCTAGTAAAAAACCGTAAGTCATTATTAAATGCCATATATTGGTTGAAAAGCCGCTTAGGAAAATGCCCAAAGTGCAACTGCATGCTCCTAGCATAGCTACAAATCTAGTCGACGTTAATTTTACTATTACTCCCGCAATGGGACCGCCGAAATTTGTAACAAACAACATAGTGCTTAAAACTATAGCAGCGCCTTTCGTATTGTGGCCCATAGCTTCTAATGCATCGCCGTATAATAAACTGAACATAGACAGCATGGACTGATTAAAAATCTGAAATATTATTGAACATTATTTTTACGACCCAATTTGCTAATCAATCTTTCATAAAAAAATCAAAAATCTTTATAAAATGCTTACATTTGATAATGCGGCTCCAGTTACAACCATCCAACCCCACCCCCCATCAGGTGGTATCAGTTTTATTCTTTTCTCTACTCTTGTAGACATCGTTAAAGAATTTCTTTTCGACATTATAATTTCACACTTAAGACAGTTTTAGACATAAGTCGTTAATTATATAGTTTTATATACATCTAATCTGAAATAAAAAATAACAATGAAAATTAAGTAACTTGAGTAAATTCCGATTACTTTCTCAATCTCATATTATTGTATTAGTTTTTATTATCATGATAATTTGACATAGTTCGCCTGGTCCTAATTTACTGACTGAACTTGCTGTAAATTTCACAGTACGCCGGCACTAATGAAATTTTTAATTGTAATTTTAAGTGCTGATTTACCACGTGCTCGGCGGTGAAGGAAGACATTGAGAGGAAACCTGCATATCTGAGAAATAAGAAAAGAAATATTGTCAAAGACGTTTGCCAATATGCACAACACCTGGCGAACAATTTCGTTGCCCTAAAACCATCTTAGGAATGAGAGGATGCCCGTGCCCAGCAGTGGGAGGTATATAGACTGTAACTTTACTTTACCTAATTTATCTACTACAAAATGAAGTAAACAGTTATGAACGATAAAAATATTTTTACACTTGACACAATTTGTAGTAAGTGTTACTGATAAATTTGTTATTATTGATTACGGCCGGTCAATAGAGCAAAACTGTGATATGATTTAGTTTGTAGGCACAGTATACATTACAATAAATATATATTGCAAATTGTATTATTCACAAAACTCTTTATAAAATTTAAATCTATTGAAGATTATTCTAATGTCTGTCTAGTAATATTGTGCTAATTTAGATGGTAAAGTGCAAGAGATTCCTAATACTTTGGTCCTTAATCCGCCTTACAAACATGATAGGTAGAACATGGTTCATGACTAGTGAGATCAGTGTTGTGTTAACGGTTGATAAAGAATAAGATGCAAGGACAAGTGACTATTCCGTATCATCGGTTCATATTTTACAGTTTATATTTGATAAATAATGTTCGATAATTGACATTACGTTATGATTGCATTGAACGTTGCCGAGTTTTAAGGTTGATGCTCTTATCGCCCATCGGTCAAAGACCATTTTATGTACAATATACAACACTACCGAGAAATAAAAACACAGCGTGTTTTCATCATTCCTTTTTTAAAGTAAAATTATATTATTAGCTTAATACATATTAAGGTAATAATATAATGATACATATAGGTACGTAAGGGTAATATGGTCACCTTAAGCTTTGCCGCCCTATAAAACCAATACTAGGATTCCTCCTAGTATTGGTTTTATAGACAGAGACAAAAACACAAAGTCCTACACTATAAATAATATATTTCGAAAAAAAATAGTAAATAACCCTTTGAAACAATTAGGAACACTTCGAAAAATTAAAATAAAAAATAACTGCACTACACAATACTAAAATCGACTAAAATATTTACTATAATGTCAACAGTCAAAATGACGTCGATAAAGCAGCGTCAATTTGACCCTTCATTATTTGATTAACTGATGAAGAGCTATCGTATCACAAAACCATCCGTGCAAACAATGCTGCAGTTTTTGAGTTATAAGAAAGTGACCATATTAATCGGATGACCATATTATCCTCACGTACTATAAGTCTGCAGGACAATAATTCACGCAACTGGGTAAAAACAAGAATTATAAAAAGACACGAAGTGTTTAGAACGTTTATCTACTGGAATATTTATTGTGCGTGGGCCACTTATAAGATTTTGTGAAAGTAAAAAAAAGGTTCGATTTAAAAGTTGCTATTATTAAATCAAAGAACTATTCACCAACACCTACACAAAGTTTCATTTGTCTGAACAAATTTTCAAAACATATTCTTTTCTACGGCCTGTTTCAAAGCGGCTAGCGCATATTACAGTAATAAAAATTGTAAACCTTTCTGCTGATTATTTTTTTAATTAATTTAAAATCCAAATCAGGACGAGTAAAGAGGATGACCCAAAAGCCGTGGACTGTTGAGGATATCCCTCATTTTGAGCACTCTTTAGTTTCTGTGATGATAGTGCTGTTAGCCTTATGTATTTTACATCTTCATCGGAATCAGGGCTCGCGGTCTTATAGGCTGCACGCTAGTGTGCGCGGGCGCGATGTCATAGTAAAACAGTAGCCCGTGGAGTCCCGTGATCGGGGGTTGTTGCTCACAGCAGTAAACGTTTTTGGCAACCATTTGGGAGCATACCATTTGGCATTGATGCTACTTAAATATCGTAAAAGAACTGATGATAATAGGCATGCTTCAAATTTAGTAATCTTGTCTCGACACCATTTCATGCAAGCGAGCTTCTGAGCATCGCTGAGATTGTAACGCACCATACGCTAAACTATCCTCCTCACGTGAAGGTGTACATGCCAAATAGGATATATTGCACATAGGCTTTCAGATTCTATGTGCACTATATTATGAATCTCTCCATACGTAATGCGTTTACTCTTTTCAATTTATTCACCGCTAGCACGTTTTCTTCCATAGTAGGCATCCAAAGGCTACCACTTCTTACTTAACACCTTATTATGAATACCTAAATTTAATTCAAATAAATCAATATTCTATTCTATTCTATCACTTCACGTTTCAAAGTTAGTCGACCGTGCTGAAATTTGTTATACCCAGCGGTTGCTTTAGATGGGCTTTTATCTTATAGCATTTGAAATTTATCAAAATATTCATCCGGTGTGAATCGTCACTTGGAATCAAAAATATCTTGGAAAATGTTACTGAAGTCAATCTATTTTGTGAAGGAAAATTTGAAATTAAAATATTCGTATGTTTACCTGTAAATAATCGTATTTCTAATATAAGTTATAACAAGCAAATGTCTCATACAAAAAAGACGTGTAAAATAACAGATGGTCGTTCAAATTTATAGATTTTGTTCGCAGCTTATTACACTAGTATTAAAATGCGGAAGTAACTTTTACTGACTGTTTACTACCTCATCATGAAACCACTGAATGATTGATTGATATTGATGATCGTACTGAAATTTGAAAAAGTGGTAACCTAAATCCTAAAGGAGGACATCTCGTAGGATTCTTTTCATCTTGAATATTTATGAGGAAAAATTTTCTTCTAAAAGAACTCATTTTGTAGCATATTGTTCTCAATATAAAAACTACTATGTAGATAACGCCACGTGTCTTTTGAAGCTGTTTATTATTTTTATCATTATTTTAATATGATATTGTTAAAGATTATTAATATTCACTATAACAATAATTACTTTATCAAAAGATAATTGTGCGTTTCGCGTAATGAAGGACAACTTTAGTTTTTATTCGTTTTTGACACGGGCACTTCTCTATAGATGGCGCTTTCTGTACTTAAATTATGCAAGACAATACGAAAAATGAATTTGGAAAGGTTACCTTTTCAGTCTACAGAACATACAATGTATAATTTTATTTTGACATTATGACCACGTGCTCGATATATTATTGTGCACATGACGTCATTTTCTGAAGGCGCTAAGTCTTTCCAGAAAAGCATGACAATTGTTTTTAACTTAATAGTCAGTTTTCTTGGTTAGAGTTTTATGGATCTATTTAATTGTAAATGAACTCAAAATATTCTGTTCGGTTAGTTCTTTTTTAAATGTTTTATTGTCTTTAAGAAAGTCTCTATTCGACTCGCTAAGTGAACTGTGTAATCACACGTCGGTCATCGTACACAACACACTATATATCACATAATTTTCCACAGTCCATACAGAAATTCTCAATTATTGTAGTAATTGTTGTTAGTATCGACCAATGAAATTACACGACAACTTAATGAACAAAATATGACACAAGTAAAAGAAGATGTTTTAGAATTTCTGTTGAGATGGACGTTTAACAAGCCATAGTAGAGTTTTCATCTCTTTGCAATTATCAGAAGTGTCTTCCCATAAACTGAGCATTAATGTTTCAATGCATTCCGATAGTTCCGATGGATATGCTGTTTCTACTTAAGAAGCTGTAATTTAGATAGAGACCTAACGTAACTGGCGAACATTTAGAATAAAATATAAACCATATATGGTTTGGTCAATAGTATCCAGCCCACAAACTTCATATTCTTGCTAAAGATAGCAAGAACAAAAACATCGTGTACAGGACGGTGCTAAGATATAACTAAGTGCAGTATTATATATAAATTTATTTGTACAATTGCAGCAAATCACTAGCAAGATTAATATATATAAAAAACACTCAGAAAAAATCACGGAAACCAGCTAGTTTAAATGTAATAAACCCAAATATTCGAAATATAATAGATATGTATTATTTTAATAATTTTTGGGTCTCTTGTTTATTAGGATAGCATAAAATAACTCAAGATGACATTTAAAATAAAGATTTCGAGCATTCTAAAAATAAATAATTTAATATTAAAAATTTTGTACAACCGACTTCAATATAAATTATTAAGATTAACTCAGAAACTATTGGTAATAGTTTATACGGGACCACATAAGAAGCACCAGCTTTCAAATAAAAAAAACAATCATCGAAATCGGATCACCCAGAATAATGAGGTAACACAGAAAGAAAAGAAAAAAAAATACAGTGGAATTGAGCTCCTCCTCCTTTTGGAAGTCAGTAGAAGACAACTAACAACTGACAACAAATTTCCAATATTTATTTAAGTATTTATTTTTAAGTTAGCTTATTTCGAATTACACGTAGTAACAATAAGTCCTTCTATCAACTGTGAAGTACTTAAAATTATCTATGACTTATCTGTGTAATTATATAGCGTTAACTCTCTCAAATTATATTCTTAATCTGCACAGTTTAGTTTATTTTAAAATGAACTGAAATTTATATAATAGTATGAAATAAAAACACTATAGATCACTCGTTTGTACTAGTCTTTGTGGTATGATTATATTCCAACATTCAGTGGAGTGGAATAGTAACTTAACATTTACTATTATATATATTTATAGAGAAAAAACTGAAACACGAGATGGGTAAATATCACGTTTTGTGATAACAAACGAAAATAAGAACAGTGGTTACTAACCCGCCTGCCAAACGCCTGCCGCCTGGCAAATTAAACTAAACTAAATCCTCCTTGCCTATGAAGGAATCTATGAGGGAGAGCTATATTGGGCAGAAAATTTTAGACAGGTTGTAATGAATGAATTATGGTGAAAGCAGTTTAGTGATAAATAAATTAAAATAATAATAAATACCGAAGCACTTGACAAAAATGAACCTTTTAAAACAATCATTCGAAATATAGCAATGTGTCTTATAGATATCCTTACCTACTCAAATAAAAGTATGCAAATTTTACACCGACCTCTTCTAAATTGCAGATTCTAAGTATTACGATCGAGATTGTCTTGTTTTTTGAATTAAATACGCAATGAGTATGTAATCGATATCTATTTCGCGTGAAACAGACGACTGTCCGACACAGCCACACACTTGTCAGTGGGAATATATGCTATATCTTTTTTAATGTAATGATAACATTCCATAATTATTTCTCCCTGAAATTTAGTTTGATAGAATAGTTTGCGGTTTTGCGAAATTTATTGATCAATCTTATATTTTGAGTGAAACAAAAAGAGTAACTAAACAAAGTTTTTAAGTACGACAAAAATATTAATATTTCTAAGTATGACGCACAAACTATTGCGTTTCATGTTGTCAGGCACATATTGTTTTCTCACCTAGCATTGACCACATATTGACGTTTGTACTACGTAACTTCCTCGTCTACGTTGTGCCATATTCGTATTCATAGTGACGCCATCGAACATTTCAGTCAAATTTGTAACAGTATAATAGCTTCTCATCAATAAGAAACTGTAAATTTCATCGAACATTTTCAGTCAAGTTCGTAATAGTATAATAGGTTCTCATCAATAAGAAACTGAAAACATCATCGAACATTTTCAGTCAAGTTCGTAACACTGTAATAGGATCTCATCGATAAGAAACTGTAAACTTCATCGAACATTTTCAGTCAAGTTCGTAACAGTGTAATAGGCTCTCATCGATAAGAAACTGTAAACTTCATCGAACATTTTCAGTCAAGTTCGTAACAGTGTAATAGGCTCTCATCGACAAGAAACTGTAAACTTCATCGAACATTTTCAGTGAAGTTCGTAACTGTGTAATAGGCTTTCATCGATAAGAAACTGTAAACTTCATCGAACATTTTCAGTCAAGTTCGTAAAAGTGTAATAGGCTCTCATCGATAAGAAACTGTAAACTTCATCGAACATTTTCAGTCAAGTTCGTAATAGTGTAATAGTTTCTCATCAATAAGAAACTGTAAACTTCATCGAACATTTTCAGACAAGTTCGTAACAGTGTAATAGGCTCTCATCGATAAGAAACTGTAAACTTCATCGTACATTTTCAGTCAAGTTCGTAACAGTGTAATAGGTTCTCATTAATTAGAAACTGTAGTGACGTGTAAACCGAAAATCACGCGCCAACCGTCGCGTCGTAAGAGATGACAGAGGGAAACAGAGGCAAAAGATGGACAGCAGAATCTTTCTGATAACAGCAAAAAGCAATAAAAAACTGCGATTGCCAACCTGCTCACCAAGCGTGCCAACTATGGCAATATACCCCCCGTGAATGAATAAAGTTACAAAGAGATGGCCCCATGATATTGCTGAAAGTTAAACAATACATATTCAGATTATTTTTATCATAGAATGAAATAACGCTACTATGAAGCTACATAGGTCTATTCATATGAAAATATTTTTTAGGTCGATCTTGATCAAAAACGGGATTATTCTAAACTTATTGCCTTATAACAGAACGAATTTATCAGATTTGTTAACGATCGAAAAATGTTAAATTATGGTCCGGGGTATTTTAAATACTATGCAGTATGTAATTCGATAAAAGGATTTTACTTCTCAATAAATTCGTACACATACGCGTCTGAGTAATAGAATTTTTTTTTTTTATCAACTATGTTATCTAAGAACATAACAACTGATGATCCGAATTAATATTTCTTTACACAAGTAACTGATAACAACGGATAACGTAATATAAGACCTTGCTGTTAAGAAGATATCCGGGGGTGACGTTTGTTTCTTATAAACGTATTCCTCAGGTTTCTCCAAGATACTTCTGGAGCAAAAATTTTTGGGTGCAAAATATAATTACCACTGCTATATTCCGATGTTTTCTTTTTTCCTTAAATTAATTATTTAGAAATTTAGGAATCTTTTAAAATTATTAAAACAGGCCAGTTATATCGCTGTTGTTAGACATACAGCAAAAATTAAACGCGACCAATAAAAGATACGGACGTAGCCACAATCATTTCTATATCGCTCTTGATTGGAAACTTTTAAGTTATGTAGGAGAAAATACGAGATTTCGTAAATTTTTCTAGGTATAATCATTCCGAGTTGCAATTGTCTCTCTCGGTTGGTTGTTGATCAAAACTTTTTTTGGATTGGGGCACACCACGATATCAATAGATCGTTTTAACCATTTTCTTTAAACTTCATGCATACGGTATATATACGGTATTATTACAACAAATATTAATGATCGACTAGTTGACAAAATTAGATTGTACTTATATTTTTTTAGGATTGTATATTAAGCAAGCTGTGTTTTACTTAAAACTACCCATTAATATATAAAACACAAATATTTCATCATCATCATCGTTACAGACCTTCACAAGTCCGCTGCTGAACATAGGCTTCCCCCAAGAAACGTCACAAAACACGGTACGGAGCCACCTGCATCCATTTATTTCTTGCATGTATTACCAGGTCGTCACTCAATCTAGTAGGTACACTTCGCTTACCGGTACGAGGCTACCACTCGAGAACCTTTCTTCCCCATCAGTTGTCGGTTCTTCGAGCTATACGGCTGGCCCATTGCCACTTCAGCTTACTAATCTGTTGGGCTATGTCAGTTACTTTGATTCTACTGCGGATATCCTCGTTTTTCAGTATATCACGCAGAAAAACCCCGAGCGTAGCCCTCTCCATAGCTTGATGAGCTATTTTGAGCTTCCTCATACGGCCAGCAGTGAATAACCACGTTTCAGATCCATAGGTCGTCACTAGCAACACGCACTGGTTGTACCAATCTAGTTTTGAGGTTTTGAGTCCATGTTCATCTTAAGACCTAACCGTTAGGAGACACTATTGAGGACATTGAGCATAGTGCTAAGGTCCTCCAACGATTCTGTCATAAGGACTATGTCGTCTTCAAATCAAAGATGAGTAATGTACTCGCTATTGACGTTAATACCGCGTCGTTTCCAGCCCAGTAGCTTCAAAGCGTCTTCCAATGCCGCGGTGAAGAGTTTCGGGTATATTACGTCACCCTGTCTTACATCTCTCTGCAGTTGGATAGGTTTTGTACTCTGGTTCTATACTCGGATAGCCTTACTGTACAAACAGTTCAGCACTTCGATATACAAAATATAAAAATAAACCCTTTTTTGACACATCTCACACATCACTCCATACACTATTGAAAGAGGAACATATGCAATCACACGAAGTTTCACAGTTTTTCCAGTCAATTTGTCAGTAACTATTTCATGGTTACATTTTATAATTCTTTGCCGAAAATCTTTACTGTGTGCGACTATTTGACCACAGACTATTAAATGTTTGACACTGGCGTTAGAGTAGCCGTTACAGACTATTAAAATCCACTGTTAAACATAGACCTCCATTTAAATTACCGCAAGCATTTTCATTATTTCGCAATAAATTTTATGTTTTTATTATTACCATAAAAGCAGCAGATGACAATCTGGAGATGAAAACTAACGACATCACGCCCTTAAAAATTCGTCAAACCGTTATGGCTACAGGAAATTGTAAACTAAGGAACATATTATGTAGAATATTATATGCACTCGAAAAACAATATTTCATTCCAGTCGTGTAAAATGTTACAAAATGTTATCGTGCTCAGAAATCTCTTCAGAGGTACATTAAGTATTGCTTAAAATGAATTAGTTTAGTTTTTCTTAAAACTTGAATCAATACTTACTATTTTAATAAAGGCACCTTTAAGCTAACTGCTATATTTTTCTAAAAATTCACTTCGCTTCCACTGCCTTCTTATTGAAATTGCCTGAAAGACATGGTAAATAATCATTCCGCGTTTGTGTTTGAGAAATAAAACCGAGCTGATCCTCTTGCAGCTCTTTCATATAAGGAAATATTTAAAATATGAAGAAATCTCTGACGGAAAATCGTTCTAGCTAAATAAATACCATTAGAGCAAAAGATACATTACTATTTAGAGAAATGAAGAGTTCATTCGAAGATATTTTTATTTATATTATGAGACTAGTAACGTATGTTGTTGTTATGTATGTTCGTTTTATCAACTGGCCTTGGAATCAGTGTAAACACATATGATATTTTCATACGTGGTAGAGGAATTTTATATACTTCTGTTCTAATAAAAAACGTTTTTGATTTCTTCTTACTTATCACACCTCACCACAATTCACATAGCAGCGCACTCTATTGAGTGACGAGTAAGCTCTGCGATCGACTAATGGCGGAAAAGACATACAAATAATTGGCGAACGTTAATCTTACAGACTGATGATAGGACGACGCTAGTGCAATAGTATCGTCTTTGAGCTCATTGAACCGCCTAACCAGTGTGATAAGAAAGGCTCAAAATTGTAAGTAATGCGTAATTGGCAAAATACTTGAAAAATGCCTATACAGTTATCAAAAATAAACACTTATTTTTTAAACTACTTTTATTTTGTACTCAAAGTTTATAAAAATAAGTGAGTTTAAAAATAAATATTCATTATGTAAATACTAGGAACAGACAATAGCTAATATTACCGGTTACTCGATTCCACCGAGTCAGTAATTTATTCTCGGGGGCGATGTACAAGTATACGCTTTTACATCAAAATTCCAGAAAATGTACAAAATTTTACCCAATCTTAGTTCAACAACTTTAATAAACCAAGTTTGTATAAAAAGGGCTATAATAATATTAAGGAATTTATAGATGACAATAACACCTGTGAATGAGGTGGTCGCTACCAAGCTATTTCTAATTTGTTTTGTATTGTTAATTGTGTAACGTATATGATTGCAAACCGTTATATTTTATTTTTTTCAAAAAATAGAAAGTCCCGCTGGGTTTCTTGCTGGTTCTTTCCAGGACAAAGATTATTTTCTGAACCAGGAGTAAATTAAACAAAAGAGTGACTTTCAATACGTATTATTTGTAATATAAATATTGAATAAAAAGTTTCTGTTTCTTTTTTAGTAGAGTATAATGCTTGTAACGAAAAATAAAGATAATCCAGTGCTAGATCAAAATTACAACTGTAATGAAATCATTAGTTACTGATTTTTGAAGAGAAAACTTCTTTAGGCGCGTTCTTTTTGAACGGGAATGAAAGGGAATTGTCACGTTCGAGTCAGTGACGCTGAATCGGGTATACTCGGCTCTACTCGACATCAAGCGCGCTCGGATCGGTGACTGACCGAATTGTGTATACTCGGCCACGTTTACTATCTGATGAGGATATTTAAAAAAAAAACAAAAATAAAATGGAATAAAATTGGAAAATCAGAAATTTTCACTTTTATCGTATGGTCATAAGCACATACTCATTTTTTGCTTCACCTATAACTTTCAGGTATATGCAATATAATGTTAAATTGAATAATTTACATCTATTATAATCTCATCAAAGTCAAAAATCTTATAAATCAATCTATACGAATTATAAGTATATAAGATATAAATTTCTATCAGAAGACATTGTAAGATGGACAGCGTGCTGGTTTATATTCTTATATATTTTCACTAGTTTTGAGAAAAACAAGACATAGAATGTCTTATTGGTAGCGTTGCCTCCCGTCATCCCGCCAAAGTCCACTGCTGAACATAGACCTTCCCCCATAGATTGCCTCACAGGTGAATATTAGCCATAAATTCGGCTACCATCATCTTTCAGTTCCTCTGTGTCACCTTTTACGACATCCACGCGATGATACGGCGACCGTGTGAATTTTACTAACACAGTCTGTGGTATTTCAATAATAGTAAGTACCGCTGCTACATAAGTAGTCAAACACTGGCTTAAAATCAAGGAAATCAAATAAAACATGGCAGCAACCCTGGCTTCAAATAATACATATAAGAGTTTAAAAATTGTTAAACAAAATGCATTGATCATGAGCTGTGATGATTCTGATTATCATTTTATTTTATCCTGGTGATCCTGATCAGTTTACTAAGATAAAGTAAGTAAATTATTGTATTGTGATCGGTCGAGATACAACTATAAATTTTGAAGCCAATCGGCCGTCTACACGATAGTGAAAATTATAGTGAAAATGATAATAAAATACAAACGACGCCAATAAAAGCATGTTAATGACCCGGCGCAAATTGAGCTGTGATAGGCGTGGCTTGCCAATTACGCTGCAAACGAGTCTTGCAATGATGATTCGCGAGGCTACTGAAATTAAAAACATACTAATTTCAATAGAGAAGATGACTGGGTGTTATCATTGGCTTGGAATTTTATAAAAAATTAAATTAAATCCCAACTCAAACATAGGAACTCTGTAATGGGTGCTGTAAAGTCCTCAAAACGTCAGAAATATAAAATAAGTAAATATACGTGACAGAATCCAAAACTAGTTTTATTTAAACGAATTAAAATTTGTTTTCCACCTTATATAAATGACGTCATAATATAAAACTAGAGAGGTAAATAACCAACTTTTGACTTGCATCCCGAGTCAAATTAAAAACTATATAAACTGTAATCAATGATGTGATGATTGTGATGTTTCAAAGTGTGAGTTTATTTGAAATGTGTTACTATGCTGCGCGCCTAATTCTCCTCCGAAGTCACAGATTAGATAAGAATAGTTCAACAAATGTTTTCAATGAGTTACTATTTTTTAGTTAATTCAAATTAAAAATAAAAGTTTTTGTACTTTCATTACATCTAACAGAACTCAACGTATTTATCATTTTGATTTATGTCACAATATTACTATTGATTGAGACTAAGATATCTTACGATTTTTATTAATGATCAAGTCTGTAGTGAATGGCATCGAAACGAAAACTTTTCATTTGGTAACAACAATTGAATGCTAAAAGGTTATTTGTAGATTTATATATTTATTACAAAAAATAATACATACCCTAGGCCACATATGCTATTAATATCTATTTCACGGGAAACAAGTATTAAATATTAAATGTTTTTTAAAATACATTCATATGTTAAATTATTAGATGTTACACAACCTTCTAAAATTAGAATAGATAGAATTTAAAAAATAAAAATAGTGTGAGAGGTGATGTTCCACTTGCTCTCTTGTTAACGCAACTAATCACCAACAGCAATACCGCGGCGGACAGAATAATGACACCGATTAAGAATATTATGAAAGGTATAAATTAAATAATAATAATTTTTACACGTGGTAGAGCCATGCTGCAGCTATATTAGTAGTACAGGTGTAGCACCAATGGGTCAGCTCGACCGGGGAAGTACCAAAAATAAGTAGAGAAAATAACACACCAGTGCATGCTTTAAACCTTTTTCAGAAAAAAAATAAAAAGTTTTGTGCAATGTGATTTAATTTATAATTTTTAAATTGCTTTAAACCTCTTTTTGATTGAAAGCACATGATTCTGTCCAGGGTCTGTCTCAAGCTTATATAGGTTTATAGAAATTGAATAGCGTGGACGAATGTCAATCACATATTTGAAGTGTCCTGAGTAGCGACCGCTAATTATTTATCTAAGGCCTTAGCATAATGACAAAATTGGTGGAATGTGCAAAGTGACGTTTCCTATACTTCTCAAATAACAAATTATATAGTATTTGTTATTTAATATCTTGAAGTCTAATGGTTAACAAGGTCTCTTTTATTTTGATGATTAAATTTTTTTTTATAGGATAGGGTGTCAAACGAGCACATAGTCCACCTGATGTTAAGTGGTTGCTGTGGCCCATAGACATCTACATCTAGCTTCGTTTGCGAATCAAAATGCAGATGCGTCGTCACCCGTGAGGACTAAGATGGAATACCTCTTTTCCTTATGTAATGGTGTTGGGGCTAGTGATAGTGGTCACGATTGAAGGAGGGCTCTATTGGGGTAGGTGCTCCTCAAACTAGGTAAAATACATAATTTATATTTTTCAATCGGACCCTAGCCAATTTATTGTTAATGTTCTCCACGGAGGTCTTAACCTATTACGTGGCGTTAGTCACTCGTACTCACTCACTCATTATCTGACGTAGAGATTTGATGATAAGACGATGAAAGAAGCGTAAGTGCAATGGCAGAGATATGTTCAGTATCAATACAATTATACATTGAGATAGTGAACATAGTTTTTGTAGGCTTTTGTAGCTTTTTATAAAGTTGAATATTGTTATTTTTTCATGTTTCATAATGTTTTAAACACGTTCGTAAGGTTTCAAAAATACTAACCAGCGCCTCTGGAACTTTTGAAAATAAAACATAATACTTTTCACAGTTCATTACAGCAAATAATTCACGTACTACTTTGTCTCTACTAAATTCAATGGTGGTTTCGTGTAAAATTGATTAAAAAACATTGCTACAAAAGTAATAGAACCACAGGCGTAATATAGTAAGCTCTTTCAATATACTAAATATAGTTCACAGGTCGGTAGTGCAGTGTCTAAGTTGAGCGGCGCTTCGGTTTGTGAGTTCGAACCTACACGGAAGAAATATTTGTGTAGACTATAAATAATTGTTCTATCACGATGCTTAATTTTTGTTCATGCTCATGTATGACCAACGTATCTACCATGTAGGAGAAGTTCTTAGTCGGAAACTAACATTTTTAAAGACGAAAAATGCTTTATAATATTGATGTTTTTACTCATGATATTCTCCCAGTATCTTACAAGAACGTCAGAAACTTGAAAATTATTCCAGAAGCTACCAATTGAATTTGAGATATAATATTATAATGCCACAAACTTTCGCGCTAATACAAAGTCTCACAAAGGCAGATTCACTCATCCTAACCAATACCTGCCTTAAGTAATGTTTATGCGATAAGTACGAGATAAGCTAAAGATGTAACGTTTGCTCTAACTGAGGTCCGAACCAAGAACCCAGTATGTAGTAGTTATATACTCTAACTACTAAGCGACGCGGTTGCCATTAACTTATATAGTTAAGATTATACAAAGTTTAAAGAAATAATAGAAATAAAAATAAACAACCCATTAAGCACGAGTTTTGATATAATATCTACTAAATTAAAGTTATAGCATATATACGTCTCACTGCTGGGCACAGGCCTCCTCTCATTTCTGAGAGGGTTTTAGGGCAAGGACATGTCCATCTCGCTGCCAAATGCGTGTTGGCGGACTTCACGTGTCTTCGAAATATTTTTTGTTATTTCTCTGACAGGTTTCCTCACGATGTTTTCCTTCACCGCCGAGCATGTGGTAAATCAGCACGTAAAATTGCAATTAACAATTTTCTTTGGTATTATACTAATCAGTGATTAAAGTTGTAAAAAACACATCAAAATTTTATTTATCTTAAGATTAGGTATGTACTAGTTTAGATTAAAGTTTATTACCAAGTCTAAGACAAATGAATCGCTTACGGCGTTATATGTTAAAGGAACGAAAAAAAAAACGAGAAATTACTTTTCTGTTATTTACAAATATTTAAATAAAGTTTTGTGCAAAAAACCTTTCACTGTAATGAAACGCGTTTGTATAATGGTACGGTAAACACGTATTTGTAGCCATGTTGCGAAGTAACTTAAGAATATTTATACGGAATGCGAGCAGATCGATAGCAAATAGGAAGATATAGTGAGGCAATTTCGAGGAGCCATGACGACGCTACCCCGTGAAAGCCGTCGCGACGCAGCGGGTACCAAGTTACTAAGAAAGGGATGTGCCACGTGACAAGACCCAAATTAACGAGGGGGCTGGCTTTCTCGGAATTTACATGAGTATGCATGTTGCGCTCTTAGATAGTACTGTGCTAGCAACCGGATTTACTGGCACAAATAGTTTTGGAACGCCGGCTCTAAGACATTCTCTCACTTCTGTTCCGCATAAGGAACTGTAATTAAAGAAGACACGAACAAACTGCTGCCGTGACTAATAAAGACCACTAACGTTAATTTGAACAAGCGCTCCTCATTCAAACAACCGTTAAAGTTGCAGATCAAATTAATTACTGTGTTATTTAATTGATTCCGATCAGGCTTGGTGATTTATAGTCCTGTAATGTTTCCTTAATTCAAAGATTTTTTTCGCAACTTGATTTATTACGAAAATAGTGATTTCACTAGTTTTTTTTTGCATTTATTGATCACTAAGCATGTTGGGGCTGTAAGGGTTTCCCTTTTATAAATATAAACTTTTATTCTAAAATGCAACTTTTAATATCCGTTATCGTTACAGCCTATTAAAGCCCACTGCTGAGCATAGTTTGCCCCATAGGGCAAATATTTATCATAGTCCTCTGGAAACTGGAGTTTTCTATTAGTCGTTATTAGGAAGACGCTGCTTCCCATCTCCTGATTTGTTTCCCTCTGTCGCCTTTTACGATACCCAAGGAATAATATGGGGTAGTGGATATTCTTACACCGCCACAACACGGATTAATATCTCCTACACGCACAAAAAATAATACAGTGCTGTGTTTTTTTAATTACCACTGCGAAGGTGTCAGGTACCACGCTACTCATCTGTCCAAGCGATGTGATTTTATTTAATTAATTCAGTAGAGCCTATGGGATATATAAAGCTGCTAATCCTTGGCAGGCGGGTTGCTAACAATTTTTTTATTATTTTGAGCTATTATCGATAAGATATTGCTGCCTATATACGGTTTAATTTCCATCTGTCGTCTCTTACGGAACCCATGATATAGAGTACACGACTAGCGATGAGAATGGCCTTTTGCCAAAAAATGTCATCTGGTAAATTTTCTATAAAGTTTGTGCTCTACGGAAGCCTCAAACAACTAAAAACGAAAACATTTATTTTAACCATAGATCGATAAGTTAAAAGTCCCAAGTACATAAATTCGAAACATATGTATGTGATACCAGAAATATATATATTGCGAAAAGATTGAGATAACACAATATAAATAGAGTTCTACGTGTAATATCTATATTGCTTTTGAAAATCAATAACGTTGGAGTGCGGAAGCTAATGATAAGAATCAGTTGAATTTATTTCCAACTTAGTCCACTTCGAAATTTTGGAAATATTACTTTGTCAGATCCGGTGTGGAAGCGCAAATTGTCGAACTTAAATTAAAATCGATACAATTATGATTTGGTTAGCTTACGATAAATTTCCGACTTCAGCTGTGCATGCGGGAAATTTGGGAATAGTTACGGGAGAAAGCGCGTGTTGCAGTAACGTATAGCACCGCAGAGCGCTTAGCACGGAATTCGATTCAACTAATGCTGTCTAATCCTGACCGGCAGTGCACAAATGGCAGGGTACGCATTCCAAAAGGCCATGTGCAATTTGCAGTTGGTGATTGATGGTAATCCCCAACACATTTGCACTGGAGCCGAAACAATATACTCAAATACCGCGCTATACAATGAAAAGAAATTCTTTACAATTATCAATGACATGAATTTACACTAGTTTCATAATGTAAGAATTTTTATTGAAATCATGTTTCTTTAACTGGTGTACTATCTTGTGCCACAACACGTTCTTTAAACTCATTTTCAAGTTCTTTTAAACTGAAGTGACGATCGAACATACAAGCCACCTGATAAGTTGGTACTGCGGTCCATGGCGTTGTCACCACTGAGGATTAAGATGAAATGCCTCACTGCCAGTATTTATACTGGCGCTCAATACATTTTGGGCTGGATTACAGCAGTAAAAGTGCTATTTGATGAAGCAAATAGGTGAAAGGATGGTTACTAATTATGTAAAAAAATAAAAATTATTTGAAAAAGAGTCCTATGTTATTCGCACTTTTTGATATTCATACTAAAGTTTTGCACTGTGTAGTTGAGGTATTTTACATAAATATTTTGTACATAGACAATTAAACAAATACTTGTGTAGTGATAATTGATCCCGCCACCTACAGCTCTGGGACCTAACGCTTTTATATTAATTTGGGATTTATTGATAGTTTTTGCTATGATTCTTTTTAGGAATTCGTGTGAGAACGATGTATTACTTCCGTATTAAATGAATTTTTACTTATTTGCCATCACTTACCAGATCATACATCAGCCCATAAGAGCAAACATTTATGTTATTGAGTAACAGTTCGAATGGAGGCTGGCGTTTTTTGATGATGCTTTTGCTGTTAGGCAGGAGGCTTTTCCAACATCGCGGGCATGAGCCATTTAATTAAGGGCGACTGATGATGAGAAATACGTGTTCAATTGTCAGTGTACGGATGAGTTATCCAACCGTCGCCGCTTTGACAAACTAAATCATGCTATCTGGTCGTGATTATTAGTTGAATAATAACTTGAATAAAGTATTTTGATAAAATTTAGTAAATGTTTAAATATCTTTAAATATTTTATAAATCATCTTTACATTTTTTGACAAAACGTTAATTCCTTTAAATGATAAAATTTGGAAATGTGTAAACCGATATAAATGTTATCGCATAATGAGTAATAAGGTATTAATGTTCTTTCTTAACAAATTCCCCGTCCGTTCCGGTGTGTAGTGCGGCGAGGCGGAAAGGGGAACGGAAGGTACGCCTTCGGAAACAGGATGGTGTAAGATAAAGAGAACATTTCCTATAGCACGTCTTGGGAGATTTAGCAACATTCCGAGACGGCCTCGTTCTTTTAATGCGCCACCGGCTAAGTGTTATTCACAACCTTTTTCTTGCTTATTTTGTGTTTCCTTTATTCCAAAAATGAGTCTCTGAATATTTTCGAAGGAATTAGTTATTATTAACTTACTTTCTCAGTATAATAATATCTTATATTCGATTCGACTACGGTGAGTACTGTTAACTTATTTCTACTATAAGTTAGAAAAAAGAACGAGCACATAGTCCAGCTGATAATAAAATGTATCTTCAAAAAATGTAGATATGTCTGCCGCACCGGGGGCCTTAGTTCTTGTCACCAGCCATATGAAATACACCAGACCAGTGTAATGATTTAGTGATAAAATCAGATGTGACCTCTGATTTAATCACTAAAACAGTACACTTGACTTCGTCTCTCACTTTTTTATAGAATTTAGGACATATTATGATCATACGCCTCACCTGATTCCACAAAAAACCAGTTCAAGGCAGAAAGCTTCTGAGAAACCGCACGGTTGTGAACAACTATTCATTCAGATGTTGAAAATGGAGTTATGAATTTTGTCGCGACGTGAATTGGTGAAAATTGGCAGTTGGAAATTATCCGAACAATTCCCTGTAGATTCCATTGAAACTGCACCGTCTTTTAAAGGCAAGTGGATCAAGCAGATTAGAAAGATCTCGGCCGCTTTTCGTTGGGGCTAACAATTTCTGTTTTTGAATAAATGTGACTGCGGGACTACGTCTGAGATGCGAATGTAGGGCCAGCAACGTAGCAGTCAGATTCATAATAGACTGCGCTTAGCTAAAGGACATAACTTTATGTGGAATAATAACCGTTATGTACATTTTTTAAAGAAATTTGTATTATTATCTCTTTTGTTTTAGGTATTAATTGCTTACAATTGGCGCTGTGTTTATTGTATAAACCAGTTTTATTGCATCGTAATTATTAAATTGTCTAGACGCTATAATCTGAGCTATCACTATTTAACTTTTGAAGTTATCGTTGCTTTGTTGTATTATTATCTCTGCGAAATATCGTCTGCAAAAATATTGTATATTTATAAAATTAATTAATTGAAAATTCAAATACAAATGTTAAAATTGTTTGGTTATAGAATTCTTTTCTGTGTAGAAACCCAACCTAGTAGGTACATACTCTTATCTATCCACTGCAATGTTCTAGTTAAATTGTATAAAAAATAAGCAAAAAATGGGCAAGCTTAAGGTATTCAACACTCTCAGCCCTTATGAGTAACAACTAAAAAATAAATAAATAAAAACATAAGATTCAAGATTCAAAACTTTTATTTGCATAAAACATGGTAAATACTGGTTTTAATTACAGACATTTTAGGCCAAACATGTTTCACCGCTTATATAGAGGCATACAAATATCAAATTTAATTCTATCACTAATTCAGTTACTCATTATTAAGTAATTAATTACAAAACTGAAAGATACATTGTAATTAAAATTTGTATATAATTGCTCATTAGATCATTATTAATTATTATGAAATGGAATAGAAATGTCAGACAATTATTAATTATTATTAAATAAAATAAAAATGTACATTAGTGAAATTATAGTGGTTCATTTGCTAAATTTACAATCTAGAAATTCTTTGACGCAATAAAAATACTTTCTGCAAGAAGATCATAGAGGCAATTTTTTTAATAAAAGGAATTTTGTTATATATTTTGACACACATATATAGACAGCTTTGATTATATTTAGATAGGACGAGTGTCGATTATAAGTTTTTCAGGTTGCTTTGAGAAGATATATCTTTTGCTTTAGTAAACAAATGGTTGTGTTGTTAGACGAACAAGTATATTTCATATATTTAGAGCGAGGGCAATGTCAATAACTTAATATTTTTGAATAAAAGTCTAGATTAATGAAATGTCGCTTTGAGAGTTAATGCTCGTAAACACTTTTTTTTGAGTGATAAAGTCTTTCTTTAATTGAGAACCATTTCCCCAGATAATTAATATGTAACGCAGAATAGAAACTACATAAGCATGATAAACTGACAGGGTTGTAGTTATGTTCGTATCTTTTCTATTTTAGCTTAAAGCATATACAAAATGATTTAGTCTATTACACACTGATTTAATATGAGACTCCCAATTAAGGTTTCTATCAATTACTAAGCCAAGAAATTTTGTTTGCGTCATTTCTTCGATTTTGGTTCCGTTCTGATATATGTCAAGCTTATTAGTTTTCAATTTGTCAAATTTAATATAATGCCATCAAAAACATAACTTGTAAAAAAACCAAGTCTCGCAACTCAGTTCTGCTACCGTAACAAGTTGTGAGATCCATGTAATACCAAGTCGGTTAATTTATTCAGTCCCTACTTAAGGGTCCTTCTGTCTTAAGTTATTACGTAATTAACTAACCTAACAACATATTATACTGACCACATCAATACTAAAAATCTTTTATATTTTAAATAAATAGATTGACTTGGCCATCGCATGAAAACACAATGTATCTCTCAAGTAATACATATTACATTAAATTTGATTATTCAGTGCGATTGCCAAGTCAATTTATTTGTTTAAAACATAAAAGATTTTTAATATTGATATGGTCACTATAAGATGTTGTTAGGTTAGCTAATTACGTAATAACTTAAGACAGAAGGACACTTAAGTAGGGACTGAATAAGTTAACTGACTTGGTATTACATGGATCACACAACTTTTTACGGAAGAACTGAGTTACGAGACTTGGTTTTTTTTACAGGTTATGTTTTTGATGGCATCTCCTTTCTTTTTGTGGATAGTTATATCTAGGTATCTATCTACACCTATTATTCCATTATATTATACATATATAGGTACACTAATTCATTCACTGCAAATATAACTTTGTAATCCTATATATTTATATGGGATTACAAAGTTATTTATGCAGTTGATGTATCTCGAAAACTGGACCGAAATTGCAACATATTTAAATTTTTCCTTGATTTACATACTAAACAATAATTGTGTTCCAAATTTGAAGCTTCTATGTCTGCCAGAAATGCGTTAGTGTTTTGATGAACGGTCAGTCAGAGAGTGACAAAATTAAGAAACTTTGACTAGTTATAATTCTTAAGCTACTGGTTCAGATTTAATTAAATTTGAAATTTACCGAGTTTATATAATGCCTACTTGGTTACTGAAAATTCAGGCTTCTAGTTTTATAAACAACTAAGTTATAGGGTGTCAAAAATGGCCTGAACTGCTTCGAGAAAAGGATGGTACGGCCGTGCCGCTTTTTTGCTCGACTTGGCGGAGGCACTGCCGTGCCTCCAGATGAGTTTTGATAAGATTACCTTTTATTTTATTTAGATTTAACTATTCTATTACTGATTTTAAGTGTCACTTATGTTAGATTCATTCTTTGTGAACGAATGTTCGCATATTAAAACTTAAATTTGATTAACTCGTGATACATTATGTATGTAATGAAACTCTAAAAGAATATAATGGCATATTGGGTTGATGATGATAACAAGATTGTATAAATTTTTTCGTTAAATTTAAATGGCACCATCTTTGATGTATAGCCTTTTTTATAAAAAAGAAACATGTAAATTGGGTCAGCCGTTTAGGAGAAAGCGGTGAATCGACATAATATTATGCCTTGTGAATGAGTTAGAGCACGAAATACAGTGCAGTATATAGCAAGCTGTCTAATTAGTATTTAAAACAGTCTAAATAATGCACATGGTGTAATAGGCCCTTAGACTACACAATTTATTTATTTCTATTACACACTTGTGTAAAGGTTGAGTAAATGTAAAACTCAAATGTATGTAAGTACAATGAAGGGTTATTTAATACATAATCCGTGTTAATGGTAACACAGTAGCTAATTACATGATACAAATCTAGGTGAAATCCCTTAAGACCGTAAAGCATATGAGGTTTATTAACAGTTCTATTGGCTTTCGAGGCGGTTATACTCGTATATCATTGAGCCAGTACCTTAACTAAACCACTAAATTATTATATTAATATACGTGAGACATCTAGAGAAATTGCCAGGATCACTACGATATGAGGATTTAGAAATCCTTCAAAATATTCTAAATAGCTAAATTAATAATTGTATCATATTATTGTAGTCAAGTAGTAGTTTGTATAACATATACATATATATTTTTCTTTTTTTTCTTTTTTTTATAGAAAACGTTATCCCCACACTAGGATTTTCTCCTGTATCGTGGAGGCAGTTTACAAACACAAATTGCACAAGGACGAACATCCAGATCCGGAACAATTATTTGTAGGCCATACAAATACTTGTTCCGTGCGGGATTCGAACCCGCGCCCCCCAGAGCAGCAACTCATTGCTAAGCCACTGCGCCACGGAGCCGTCAATATGTGACTTTGTCTGTGTTTATTCCTTTAATTATGATAATAAAATATATTCTTACACCACTTCATGAACGATTTTATTCGAAAGTTGTTGCTGTAATTATATTTGTCCCTACAATCATTGTTATATATGGTGTGAATTAAACTGTAATATATGTAATTATTAAAAATAAGATGTATTATGCATTTTGTGTAGCTTCTTATGAAACAAAGTTAAGCGAAGTTGAGCGCGGTTACGGCGTCACTTAAGATGTACACAGTGCTCCGTCTTTAACCATGTGAGACTGAAACAAAAAATATAAATATAAAGTAACAGACTATATCCACTTTTATGTTCATTATTTTCTCATTTATTTGTAGGCGAAAGAGGATCATGCCAGATGTACTCATGATGGATAGCGCAAATATGCGTGCGTTACAACATAAAGTATAAGAAAATGAAATAAACTCATCGTTAGTAATTCGTCGCAAATATATGGTACGCTTTCTCGATGATATTAATTTCAAAAGTTCTATATAACAACAACGGTTGCCAGGTTACCACCGATACGACGCTTCGCTAGAGTAAAACCTTTTTAACGTTCACTCTCGATCCGGCCAGTATTTTATAGCCGTGCCTACATATTTATCAAATTAGGGAAGAGTTAATCACCAGCGCTGCTCTAGTATTGGTGAACTTCATGCGATCTCGAAATTTTCTATTTGTTAGACATACTGGATTACTCACAATATTTTCCTTCGCTGCTGAGCACGTGATAGAATTACATGAAATTGCACTTAACAATCATTGTAGTCGGTGGGGATCAAACTCGGGTTTCTCGTGCACTTTAAAACTTACCTACTCCTTATTGAAAAGAAAACATCATGAAGAGAGATCATGAAACTCTCATGAGGTCTCATAAATAAGAATTTTTGTTTCGAAAACCTGTGAAGTTCACCAACAAGTATGTGCACTTATAGCTCGGCGGACATTTGCGTGCCCTAAAACCCTCTCAGACATGAGATGAGTCCTGTCCACAGCAGTAAGACATATATATTCTGCAACTTTAACTTTTTATTCAAAGGTGTCTTTTTTACTATTTAACTTAATTTAGAACAAAGCTCAGTATAGGGGACGAAATCTTCAGCAAGTTTCAAATTCTAAGGCTCAACAAAACTATAATTATTAAGTCTGTCGTTATTCATTCCCAGAACAATAAATATTCAACATTTAAATTATTTCGCTTTTCTTTTGGAAACGCCAAGCTGAGAGATTCGCGGCTCTTTTGAGAGACGGCATCCATAGACGAAGAGACAGGTACGTTGGTTGAAAACTTCTACAAAGGCAAACTTTGCAGACGACTGAGTGTGCAGTTTTATGCGTATCACCTTTTAAATACATAATATCTCTCATATTTTTTTGTTCTAACATAATATTTGTGCCATTGCCGGTGTAAAATAATAGGAATTTATCGTTTATTGAAATGCGTCAATATTATTTACAATTATTGTTTGCTTTAGTATATGCTTTTTGTGAAGCTATTTTATTCCGTACTTAATTGCTAGGGTTAAGTTTAAAACGTATCAGCAAGTTGGAAAGTCTCTTCGAACCAACATTAAAAATGCATTAAGCACTCTCATTTATTTCCTTTCTCTTACAAGTAACAAAATGATGACATAATATCTATGAAGATATTATTGTACAGCTCTTTTATTAAAATGTATTAAAACATTTTCATAGATTATAGTTTTCAATAATTGCAACATATTTATTAGAACAATAATGTTAATTTACTTAAGTATTTTGATTTCATGAATTAGTTTTAATTATTAAATCATGTACCTATAGTTGTTTTTAAAAGTAGATAATTAATAATTTCAATTTAATTTAGGTTGGTATAAGAATAAATATATACTCAAGTGCCGAAGGAATTATAGGTATATGTTGTGTTCTCTTCTAGATTAATTTTGTAAAAAAATGTCCTCTTTTAGATAAATTCCAATATGATTATATTCAGTCCTTTATATATGATGATTATTTTGTAAAATATCTTCGACAAGTGGTCGATTTTGTTAAAAAGTGTTTATGTTTATCTCGTTTTAAGTGTACAAAATTACTCTGTCCATAGACATGCAAACCTTTAAGTGCAACTCTTACATCAAGACATAACAATATTCTATGTTTTAAAGGGCGTTTTTTTCTAATGTTTTTTATTGGGCGACCTTTTTATTTTCTTTTATAGAACAAGTGTGACAAATGAGCACATAGTCCACATTATGATTAGTGGTTGCTGTGACCCATAGACACCTAAACTTGTCGTCGATTAACAATCAAGATGCAGATGAGTTGCTACCCCTGAGGCCTAATATGGAATATCTGGTTTCTAGTAAACAAGGTATTCGGTTCTCTACACTCACCATGCGATACATAGAAGCACTGAGCTACTATTTTATGCTAGTATAGTGTGGAAGTGTGGTCCTTCTCCGTTCGAGCCGGCTCATTCGTGCTACAACCATAATATAGCTGCAGCGTGGTTCTACCACATAAATATATATAATATATACATATTCATAATTTAAAATATAAAACGTTATTGCTATGCTGCAGCATGTATCTTCAAATAGATAAATATTTAAAGAAACGACAGTTTTACGTTCATTACAACGACAGCTGTTCATGAACGATCGTTTCATTTGCTCTCTTTAAGCAAAATGGAGGCAAAAGACAACATAAATGCCAATTTTTATTTTGTTTTTACAGCGCCTGTCTGTTGTGGCCGCTGTTGTGGATACCTACACTAAAAGTAAAACTTACGCTTTTATGGCGCGATGAACAAAAGAGGCGGTAATAACTCCGTACCAACGACGTTCCTCCCGGAACTCTTAGCGAGACGGACGACTCAAAAACTACATGTACTACCTTTCTAGGAAAGGAAAAGTTCGCTGACGTCCAAAAGTTTGTTATTAAAACAGTTTGTAAACAAAAGAACATGCAATTAATTAAAAAAAATCAAACAATTTTATTTACCTAGTTACTTATACATTGCACTCTTCTTTTCTGATTTTTTTTATAGGATAAGGGTGACAAACGAGCACACAGTCCACCTGATGGTAAGTGGTTGTTGTGGCCCATAGACATTTTGATTCGTAATCGAGGATAAATGTAGATGTCTATGGACCTCGTTTCCAGTAAAAAGGGTATCCGGTTCTCTACAGTCACCATACGAAACACAGCAGCATTAAGCTGCTATTTTACACCGGTATTCTGTGAGAGCGTGGTCCTTCCCCGGTCGAGCCGAGCCATTCGTGTTACAACTATACAAGAAATATAGCTGCAGCATGGCTCTACCACGTATAAAATGTATATTAATTACTAACACAGTGCTTGTGTAATTAACCACTGTGGTGTTATTGTTTTATAACTTGATCACAAAATGATCAATATTTCTGACTATACACCAAAATCTTTTCCCCGTGGTAGAGGAAACATCAGCTATATATTATATTATAGTTGTAGCACGAATGGGTCGGCTCGATCGAGAATAGACCACTCTCACAGAGTACCAGCGTAAAATAGCATCTCAATGCTGTTGTTTCGCATGGTGAGTGTAGAGAACCGGAGACCCTTTATACTCGAAACTAAGCATTCCATCTTAGTCCTCAGGGATGGCAACGCATCTGCATTTTAATTCTTAACTGATGATAGATGTCAATGTTTATGGGCCACAGAAACCATTAAATATCAGATGAATTGTGTGCTTGTTTGTCACCCTTAGTCTATAAAAAGAAAATATCTTCCTTAAGAAATTATTTAAATGATTTTGTTAACCGTGTAACTCAAGATTTATGCCATGTAGTAACGATATCAGAATATTTACTATCCTATATCGTGCCGTGGGTGTCGTAAGAGACGATAGACGGAAACTGAAACAGGACGTGGTAAGCAGCATCTTCTTTTCTTTTTTTATAGGATAGGGTGACAAACGAGCACACAGTCCACCTGATGTTAAGTGGTTGCTGTGACCCATAGACATCTACATTTATCCTCAATAAGGAATAAAAATGCAGATGCGTCGTTACCCGTGAGGACTAAGACGGAATGCCTCTTTTCCAGTAAAATGGGTCTTCGGTTATATACACTCACCATACAAAACACAGCAGTGTCGAGCTGCCATTTTACATTTATTTTTGGTATTCTGTGAGAGCGTGGTCCTTCCCCGGTCGAACCGACCCATTCTTGCTACAACTATACTACTAATATAGCTGCAGCATGGCTCTCACACGTATAGAACAACTCAAAATAGTAAAAATATTGATAACAACTCAAAATAGTACAAAAACTACGGTTCGCAACCCGCCTGCCAAGTTACTTTAACAATATCCTCCCTATGAGGCAATCTATTGGAGGGGCATATTATATATATTAAGCAGTGGAATTTTATATGCTGTAATCATAAAAATACTAGCTTAAAAGTTTTACCCAAATACGCAAACGGACTGGGAGGAGCGACTTGGTTATGTATAATATTCACTGGTTATCTCCAGTTTTTTTCTCCTTCTACATTTGTAGATATTTGTAGAAACTAGAATACATTCACTTTTTATCTATTGCTTAAGTGTTGAAAATTGTAAAAGTTTCAGAAGCAGCAGTAATATCGCAGTAGTGTGTTGAGAGATGTGACGTTATTGCGTTATATAAAAGAATTTCCGCAGTGGAGTGCACTTGGAATAGTTCAGTTTAACTTGAGAACGATCTACAAATATGAATCGGGACCACTATCGCCTATTGTTGAAACTTAGTGAGTAGTAATACTTGAAATCTATAAGGCGTTTTAAACCTATTCTCAAGTTATACTTTTATATCACTAATACAATGAGCATATACGAGCACGATATGAAAGAAAATAATAGAAAAATACACACGACAGAAACGTTTATATTAGCAACTTTGGCCTCATTCTCACCAGCCGCAGATATTTTAGTACGCTTCCGTAGGGCTTATTTGACGTAATCACCACATTTGTTGATCGCAGTACGTTTGTCTGCCCCTCGTCACCGCTTTAGATATTTTATATCTGTTATGAGCATGACATGATTATATTGCCATTTATCGAAGACCACAAGATTTTCCAGTAATATGTCCTCTGTTACCACACGGACAGGATAAGATTCTCGTATGCCATCATCCGCCCTACGTAGATTTTATTTAAAACATTGTTTATTTTTTTGGTTGTCGTCAGGACTGTGAACAGTCAGACAGATATCATCATAAATAGACACATAATATATACACATAAAGAAATTGAAGTTTCTTTCTGTAATATCGAAATAACTGCCAACTTTCAAGAGAGCCACACTGCAGCTATATTATGGCTGTAGCACGAATGGGTCGACTCAACCGGAGAAGGACCACGCTCTCACAGAATATCAGCTTAAAATAGCAGCTCAGTGCTGCTGTGTTTTGCATGATGATTTTAGAAAACCGAAGACACTTTTTACTGGAAACGAGGCATTCCATTTTAGTCCTTCGGGATGAAAACGCATCTACATTTTGATTCATAATCGAGTATAGATGTATACATATTTGTGCCATAGCATCCACAAACCATCAAGTGGACTGTGTGCTCGTTTGTCACACTTATTCCACAAAAAAAAACTAATTGATTACTAAGGTACCTAAATTTTTGTTGGTATACTTCTAAGTATTTATTTAAATATCTCTAAGTATGTATACGTTTATGTACGTATGTATGAGAGTCGCAATATGTGTTCACTGCTGAAAATGCAAAAACCTGGTTTAAAATTATATTGGTGAGTCTTTTTGTGAGTACGTTTATATAGCATAAACGTAGAAAAAAATACAAGTGCTATAATACGCTTTCATAATAATTAATAAAAAAAATACTACTGATATTTTAAGAACGTAAATTATACAACATAAATGACAAGATTTTTTTGTAAATATAAAAACAAAATACACGTCTTATATTATTGAAAATGTTCAAGGGAATATTACCCCTGATAAATTTTACGTTAACAATTTCGTGTTGTGTGCATGTGCGAACTGTTTATGCATCGTAAAGTCTTATCTACCCTCCGAAACCTCGCTCCTCCCTCTAAGTTACAAGTATGTGTAACACAGGATTCTCTAGAGCTGGGTAGAAGTGTGATTTACACCTACATTATGGTCATGTAGTCTTAGTTTTGTGGTTTACATGCATTTTGCTTCTAGAGAAGATATTACTTTAGTTCAAAGTTCCAAATTCAACTTTAATATTAGATCATAATATCTCAACATTTGCATTTAATGTACTTTAAAGTCAATTTCGGTCACGGCAGCCATTCTAAGCGGAGACTAGTCATCTGGGTAGGACCGATTTGTAAAATCCGAGTGTATGCATAAGCACAGGTGCACTATCTATTCCCTCACCCTCATAGCCCGATGGGACGACAATCCGGCACGACTGGAGGAAAATCAGGAGTAAGACCAACGGCTTTACGTGCTTTCCAAGACAAGGGCGTAGAATACCGCCAACGTCCTGATCCCGGGCTGCTACTGAGGTTTTTCTTGACTATAGGGGTTCGAACCCGGGAACTCATGATCAGCAGTCATGAATACGACCACTAATTCCCATATGAACAGTTTAAAAACTGAGTAAATGCGTATCGGGCCAGGCACAATGTGTAGCTAGGGTTACTTATTCGCCCGTCACAATATGTGGGCTTTCTTGATAATACACATAATAAAGGAGTTCACCGGTTTGACCGTCATAACAACTAAAAATGGGCCCAAATAGGAAGATAGTAACCGAAGGACTTATTTTAAAATCAGACTTATAGGAAGTGGTATTAAAAAAAGATTAAAAAAATCTTTTTGATTTTGAAAATAATAGAATTCACATCAAATCATTCACATGCCAAGGTACAAAGATGATCATAGTTGACAATCTATCTATATTATATTGAAGGCAGTGCAACCGTAACATATACACATATGACCGTAACGAACCTTCACGTAAGCCACTACTGCCCTATATCCTGAGGTCGCCCGCGTAAAGCATGAGTGTGACGAATAAAACTGTATGTGGCTATATGATTTTATGAATACTTTGAATGAGGCTTACAATAACTATCAACTAAAAATAAGTGAAGTAAGTAACAAATATCCTCCCTGCCTATCCCTTAAATGAAAAGTAAAGCCATGTTAGTAATGCATATAAGTCGTTTTCTTCGTAAGATGTTTATTTTTAACAGTTTACAATAACATTACAAAGATATGATGCAGGCTAGTTTTATTGTAACGTTACTGGTTAACTTCTCAATTCTACTTAGCTGTGATAGTTTTACTTTTAACTTCATTATATATTATGTATACTTTTCACATTTCTAAAATCAGTGGTTTAGTCTGTAGAGGGGAGAGACTCATGACTCCGTTGGACTCATTTGGTTTTAATACCACATTAAAACCAAATATTTCGCAAACGGACCCCTGAATCGAAAAGATGTTGTCCCACACCCCCAGTGTTTTTGAAAGATCTATTCAATAATACCTCACATGATGGAATAGATGGGTAAAAAAAATCATTCATCATTTACTTGTATGGGAAATATCCAAAATAAAAATGTATTTTAAGATTTTTCTTCCACAGATTTCTAGGCCTAGTTTCTGAGCAAAACCGCGGACGGACGGATGGATGGACGGACGGACATGGCGAAACTATAAGGTTTCCTTGTTGTGTAACTACGGAAGCCTAAAAATGACCATGGCAAATTGCATGAATATAAATTGCCATACGTGCTTACAGCGTAAGAAAATCTGTCAACCCGTTGTTGGTGCCTTAAACGGCAACTATATAAAATGCCACAAAAATGGTTTTCGATAATAGGCGTTGTTACGCAAGTCGTAAACGATGGTGAGCGGCTTCCTCAAAGCTGCGAGACATCTGATGACAAAGCGTGGCAATTATAACAAATCCTCCTTAAAATAGGAGATCTTTCGTCCAATGGTAGAATTTTGCGGGCTGATGGAAAACGAAAATGAAGATGGCTAGATAAAAAAGTCATTCTCAAGCAGGATGTTACTTAAGCAGCAGGATAAATATTTCCGTATTAAAAAGAGTTGCTCAAGCGTTAACGATCCGTTCCTGCGCAGTCTGTTAATGAGCGGGTATTAATTTAGGTGGATAATATAGTGGTCTCAGATGGCCTGTAGTGACCATTCATTATGCGGCTAAAGCTGAGGATAACTCTGTAACCTCCCTACGCATTGTAGTGTATGTATATAATATACTGCTAATTACTTGTCATTGTATTCGTTTCAGTAAATCATTCTAGAGTCCATCTTCTCGATATGAATATAAATGTATTTAAATAAAATGCTATGCTTCTCTTTAACGATATGCTTACTTCACATCTGATGGTCGTAGATATGAGATAGTTATACCGTGGTTTATGGTCAGTTAAAAGATTTTACAGTCATTGTTCTAAGTCGTCTCTAACGGGTGTCATTTAAATCGTATAATATGTAGATTATTTCGTAAAACGGTTTTTTTTTCTAAATAAAAACATGGTATTATTATTTTTACAACGCGCTTTCTTGTGCTTTTTGTGTCTCTTCGGGGCGAATTTAGTAATTGATTTTAAACTGATTTCGCGACGAACTAAGGACTTTACATTTTGAACGTAGCTCAGAATCGGATGACAATGTAAGAATATGTAAATGCAATATAAAAAAAATATATATAAAAAAATTACGCCTACATAATTTTTAAAATTATCACATGTTTATTAATTATTATGGTCAGTGATAATACAATTTAGGATGCAACATAAAAAAAAAAACCTAATCACACGAAATTAAAAAAGACTCCACTCTGGAAGAAAGACTCAAGAAGAACTATTTACAAAATAAATCAATAAAATACACCTGTATTATAAAGCAAATATTAATTTTATTGACTTGTCTGCGGTATGGGAAAATCTCCCAAAATTCAAACTAAATAGCTGCGTTTTCAAAGTAGCTTACGTAGCGGCAAATTCATGTATGTTCAGCAAAAATACATCACATAGGCGCTAAGCTAGGAGCTCTCCTGTTAGGCTCTGGCGATAAGCACGCGACAAAACGGGGTAATGGATGAATAGATGCCACCAAATGGCACCTACGAGGTGACAGTGCAGCTACTTAGTTTTTCATTAGGGCTATATAACTTAACTTAGGGATTAAAGACTTGTCATCTTTACCAAAATTCTCATAGCGAAAATTTAATGTACGGTAGAACTTGTGGAATATACGAGTACAACTAAGTCCACCTACAAAAAACAATATAGAGCAATCACCGCAGTAACAAGTAGCCAAAAGCATATTTCAAACAAAATTATAATTATTGAGGTGTAAAGATATTTTTGTTTTTTATGTACCTATGTATCACTCACTAAGAGCAATATTTGTAAAAAATCACAAAAAAGGTGGACTTGATGTAATTTTCTTTTGTCACCGCTGCAATAATGTTTTTACTAAACATAATTCAACACGGGTCGCCGACGTACCAGACTTGCTAGATAATAAATAATAGATTTTTTTTTCTAAATTTGGAAAACAAACAGCTTCGCAGTTAGAACTCAACCAACTTAATATTTACGTTAATAGTAAGAAATTGATGAACATAAACTTTTCACATTTGCATTTTCTAAAACCTAATCAGTAGACACATTCTGAGAAATATGAATAATATCAATAAATAAACAGCCTAGTTGATATCAGTGAATCAAACCAATAATTCCATTTTCTTTCAAATAAGTATTAGCGACATAAAACAAAGTTAAGCACTCAAAGCACTAATTTTATATTGTTGATAAAAAGTACCTATAAAAGAAACTCCTTTCACAGGAAGTCTTCCGACCCACATCAGTATTCCGTACAGCATTCGACGGGAGGAAACAAATTCCCAAAATTGAATTTTAGGAAACGAGTTGAATACGACACGGAGTACACAAACTCGAAAAAGATACGAGATTTTTATCATTTTAACAATAGGTATGACTTTGTTCTCACCTTGCGCCAGTCGCTCAAATAACTTATTCTGTTATTCATTTGCATACATATGCGAGTTCGTACATAAATAAGAAATGCGGTTGATTCGAAATTTTGCAAGGATTTTTTATTAGCGTCATATTGATACATGGGTATATTGGAAATGATATTTTGTTCTCTCCTTTATCAGCTAATAACAATTGACTGGTGGACATCTTCCTTCCCTTTGTAAAGAGGATTTTCCCCAAACGTCACTATTAGGTGGATTTTCAATCGCAATAACTTAGTAATTTATATCTAGTAATATACGAGATCCCGCCATCTATCGGAGGCATTTAGATCTGATTTTGTTTAGATGAAGCGAAATGGTTTCAAACATACTTTTATACCGTCAACACATGACAATCTAAATAAAAAAAAATTATCAACGCGTCGCAGAATCTAGATATTAAACTGTATAGATATCTGTTATTAGGTCTATAATTTTATAGACAGAAATTACATACCTTTGTGCGTGATGCCAGCAAATATATTATTTTTTCTTACTTATTATAAGCCAGTGCTTGACCACAATCCCATCTGGTGGTAAGTGGTGATGCAGCCTTAGAGAGTTACTCGCGCTATCTTAGCGTAACAAAAGCCAAACTTTTTCGGACGGAAAGATAGGCACCGGCAAATTATTCCACTCCATTGCTGTACGCATTACAAAAAAGTCAATATCATACATTAGACCTTTTGGTTCTAATGTGTGAAATATTGACAACAAAGGGGTGAAGATTCGCCAACCGCCTGGTTGTCTGATGGTAGATAGGAGAGGGAGGAATTAAAGCATCTAATTCTTGCGCACACTCACTGAAATTTATCTTATAGGATACCGAGAGACTGGCTACTGTGCTCGAGGCTGACAATATTGGTTTCAACCAAATCAAAGTCACCAATGAGGTTCTTAGCACGTCTCTCCAATGAGTCATATGTGACAGCAGTACTCCATGCACGACCGGACTTGCGCTTTGTATAATGTAAGAAGCTGCCCCGGCGTGAAGTACCGCCGCACCATTACGAGGCCACCAAGCTTCCTTGCGGCTGCTTTGGCTCTGTACTCAATGAACTGCCCACCAATAGTTGAGGTTCGGAGAAAATTCAACCCCTAACAACTGAAGGTGGTCAGTGTACTCCAAGGATACATTCCGTAAAGTAGGAGCCAGGGTGAAGGGCTCCTTTTAGTGGTAAAAGACATGCTTGTGTTTTGGAGGAATTAAATCTCACAATATGGCAATCTTGTGAGATTTAACGCCTTATTCGGAGACTGCCTGTAGTGCGAGATTAACGCGCTCAACCATAGCCTCACTTTCGGACTAGATTTGATCCCGACTGACGCGGCCACTTGGTTGGTATCTCTCCACAATTGTGCTGTCGTTTGCATACCCATAGATACCGGGTTTGAGCAGATAATTTATATGCAGCAGGAAGAGAGCTGCGGAGAGAATGGACCCCTGAGGAACTCCGGCGTTAGTAGCCACAGGATTGGATGATCAGCCATCGAAAACAACTCGGAGAGACCGTTCACTCAGAAAGTCCTTCACCCAGTCAAAATCAAAATACAAAGGCCGGCAACGCATCTGCGATTCCCTCCCTGGTGTTGCAGCTGTTCATGGGCGGCGGTAGTCACTTACCATCAGGTGAGCCGCATGCTCGTTTGCATCCCCCTCTCCTACAAAAAAAAAATCAAAGGCCAGGGGATAAGGCGTACGCTAAAAGCTTGCCCAATAGACTAGCGTGCCAAACCCTGTCAATGGCCTTGGAAACATCGAGGAAAACAGCAAGTGCTTCACCACTGTTCTCGATGGCTTCGCTCCACATGAGAGTGACATACGCTAGAAGTGGAGTATGAAAATCACGCAGTTTTGTTAATCGCGCGTTCTGAAGACTAGTGATCTAAGATAATGGACAAAAGCAATATATGTTATACCAGCAACTGCTGGTATAATATTCCTTCTTACCCTAAACATAACTATGTTTGCTACGTATCTAAGCGCATAAGAGATTATATAATTATTTATTATTTAATTTTTATATATTATTAAATACAATTTACAGCGAGCGCTAACCATCTGAGCTACGAGAGTTCAATCCCCGCTGACACCAATGACATTGTTAATTGCAATTTTAAGAAGAAACATCGTGAGAAAATCTGCATGTCTGAGAAATAAGAAAAAATAAATATTGCGACGACATGTGTAGTTCGCCAACACGCATTGGGACAGCGCGGCGGATATTTTCTTGCCCTAAAATCCCTCTCAGAAATGAAAGGAGGCTTGTAACCAGCAGTGGGATGTATATAGGCTGTAACTTTAACTTTAAATAAAATTAAATATAACATGGCATGCATGAGACTTGTACATTGCCAAGGATTCTGTAACAAAATCCATGTTCCATAATCGAATGTCCGTTTACGACGACAATCGTTTTCACAAAACCGTGCGTGTAAATTATGTTTGAGTGCACAGACTTGAACGCATGACTGAGGTTATGAGAGGATGCGCGAGCGGGCGGCACGCGCGTGCATTCTCGTTCTCCAGTTCACTATCTTTACGTAAAGGCGGCGAATTCATGTGATCTATGAATACGAATTACGTTCTTAGAATTGCAATAACTTGTCGTCATTCTTCAAAATTCTTATTTCGGAACTGATTGCTTTTAAACTCATGTCAGAGGGTCCATGTGCTCAATAAATAGAAATTCGTCATCAAAACTGAAAAATTGACTGCTATTATGAATAGTCTGTTCTAGGCCGAGGGGTTTGTAAAGCAATATAGTATGTAGGAGTTCATGTGGTTTATGAATATGAATATAATCGTCAAAACTGAAAAAAAATTAAAATATTAGATAACATTGTCATTTTCATTCGCTTAGTAATTAGATAGCTAAGTATAGTAGATAGTAATTATAATTAATAAGAAAAATCGAGAAAGAGTCACCACGGATAAGATGTCCACGTTTGCCAAATTTTGACTTCCGTATGTAGATTTTAGAAGCAATCAGTCCATAAATAAATTAGGTTGAAATGGCGGCCATCTTATTTTAATTAATACCTGTAAGGGTGATGATAGCAAGGGTATATATAGATTTTAAAAGCCAAATAGCCGAAATGCAAATTATACATTGATTGGATGCGTAAATCATCAGTTTTGTACGTATGAATTCGCGGTCGCAGTTTGTCTTCTAATATAATTCTACTAATTATCAAATCAGAAGTGTTATTTCACTAAATAAATTCTAATCATATTGTTGTATATAATTCATCTTTACTTTGAAACCCGTACTTTAAGTAGACTTCAACATAAAAGTTATAATCAAATTCACGACGAAATTTAGAAAGACTGACAGACTGACACTGACGCGAAAGCAATAATTTTAGCACGAATGGGTCGGCTGGACTGGGGAAAGACCACGCTCTCACAGGATACTAGCGTAAAATTTTTATGGTGCGTGTAGAGAACTGGAGACAATTTTTACTGGAAACGAGGCATTCCATTTTAGTCCTCACGGGTGACAACGCATCTGCATTTTGATTCGTAATCGAAAAAAGATGTCTATGAGCAACAGCAACCACTTAATCTCTCTAAAGCTCGTCCATGCCGTATATTGTTGAACATGGTTTGTTTCTTCTATAGAGTAAATATGACGGAATCGTCATGTTTAACGAATGAATTGGTAATCGTAGCATCAGATGTCTGAAACAGGCATCAGATGTCTTTAAATATTTCATATCTTCCATAAGATCACATCAAACGAGACGGAGTGAAAATTTAATTGAACGGCTATTAGAATACTATATCATGTTAAATTATACCATAAATAACTTAAACTGTTGGATAGTTAGTGTCTTAAAATGCTTTATAGCCATCACAATAGAGATATGAGTAGACATTTATTAAAATAAATAACTTTAAAAAAATTGAGAGGACTCGGGAATATCACAATCTCAAAATTAGTTCAAAATTAACGAATACATCAAGTAACATACATACAAAAAAGAACATACAGTCAATTTTTAACCTCCTCCTTTTTACAAGTTGTCTAATAAAAAGATTATTACAGTATGTTAGTAAGTTCTTATACGTGGTAGTGCCATGCTGCAGCTATTTAATAGTATAGTTGTACCACAAATGAGTCGGCTCGACCGGGGAAGGACCACGCTCTCACAGAGCACCAGTGTAAAATATCAGCTTAATGCTGCAGTGTTTCGTATGGTGTGTGTAGAGAACTGAAGACCCTTTTTACTGGAAACGAGGCATTCTATTTTAGTCCTCACGGTCCCTCATCTGAATTTTGATTCGTAACCGAAAAAAGATACCTATGGGCAATAGCAACCACTTACCATCAGGTGAACTGTGCGCTCGTTTGTCATCCTTATCGTATAAAAAAAAAGAAATGAGATCTTTCTGGCGGAAGTTACGAAGCATTATATTTCTATGTAGTTCAAACCCAAATGTCATTATGTTACTAATTTTGTTACGGACAGCGAGAGACCCGCCGCCCCGTCGCCCCTTCGTTCCCCGTTACGTCCCGCGCACCCCGCACGCCGGCGCTGATCACGCGATATCGGGCAACCAATCAGCGCGCGTGCGGCGAAAATTGCCATCGGGCGGCTAACCCGACGAAATGAAGCGCTCTTCTCGGAAATATAAGAAGGGCGCCTCGGACGGTCGTTGTTCATTCGTTCATTCGGGTTCATTCGGATCATTCAGAAGCATTCAATCGGAAGCGGCAAGGAAGAATCAAGACAGAAGACTCCATACTGAAGACCTCCCTTTTGTATAGTGATTTAGTTAATAGTGCCGAACCCTTGTAAATAGTGAATATAGTATAATTAAAAGTACCATCTTTTCTTCGAGCAGTCCCCTAGTATAGCTAACCTCACACCGCCAGTTAAAATACCAAATACAGTCCACTACTCTCCATCCACTTTATCTTGGTCCATCGTCGCCGGATAGCAGCCGGAAGAAGGAAGAAAGAAGTAAGAAGAAACAAGAAAGAAGGCAGTTATAGAAGAAAGAACATAATTACAGAAGAGAGAAGATTATTATAGAAGATCTTCAAGGAAGAAAGAAGTTCGTCGACGAAGAGAGAAGATCGTCGGTACTAATTTCTTCCCTGTTTCTTGTTACGCCTACGTCATACGCGTCTATTGTCTGTTTCCAGACAATTTCTTGTTTCTTAACCGCGTTTACGCGGCCAGTGGTCACTCCCTAACGGTGCCAAACTGTGACCATCTGGTAACGCCCTTGTGGCGGGAACGACATCCATACGTGTGTCTTTTTAAAAACTGTACGTACGTCTTTTTGAAGACGACCGGAGGTCGCAACGTGGGACCATGAGGAAGACACGAAGCCAGAAGACACGGAACGATGATGACACGCCGGTAGGAATGCGCATATTCGAAGAAGCACCCGCGTCCCCGTCCGATTATCTCGCGATGGCACAAGCGCCCTCCGCCGCGCCCGCGCTCCAGGCCCCGCCCGCGCCCGCATCTACGCCCGCGCCCGCGCCCCCGCCGCCGCGCCCCGCTATGTCCGTGTCCACGACCGATCGTTTGGGAGAGGTTAGCATTTCCGCGCCGCGTACAGAGACACTCGCCGCGATTATAGAAGATCTTCCGTCTACAGAGATCAGTTCGATAGTACGTACCGTCGCGCCTATAACAGACGTACATAGGCCCGCGCCCCGCGCCCCGTCGGTTCGCTCCGTTCGTTCAGCCCGATCGACGGCTAGTGCGATAGCTAAATTAAAGCAAATTGAATATAACGCCGCGGAGGAACTAGCTGCAATTAGGAGGAAGCAATTGCAGTTGGAAGAAGATCTTATTAGGAAGAAGTACGCTAGGGACGTCGCGCAACTGCAAGAAGAAACAGATAGGGAAAGTGTCAACGAAGACGAGTTAGTTGAAAATAGGGTACGCGTTGATAGGTGGTTAGAGAACATAGAGACTGTGCGGGGGGAGTCGCCTTCCCGCCCCTCTCAGCCCGCGCCCCGCATCGAGTTAGAGCAGACCCTACCGAACAGGGTAACCGGTTACGACCACAGTGAAGATGCCCAGGGGAGGACGGAAGCGAACAACGTTCAACCGCGCCGCATAGATTCGGTACAAAGGGAAGATGGAGTCGCCGCAGGAATGAACCAGGTGGATCGTCGTGTACGGGTTACGTCGCCGTCGCGCGTCCAACGCCGCACTCTATCGCCTACACATAGATCGCCACATCGCCACGCGGATCGTAGATCACCGTCGCCGCATAGGGATGTAGGTGCGCATAGGACGCCAGCGCCACAGCGCAGGCTAGAGAGAGATAGGGATAGAGATAGGTCGCTTACTCCGCGAGGAAAGGATAGGGGTATAGAGCGACTAGCGGAAGCTCTGGAGAATATGGTCAGAGTTAGGCCCGCTGCCGCGAAGCAGACGCAGGACTTGCCTATTTTCAACGGTTCGGCCGCGGAATGGTTAGCGTTCAAAGCCGCGATGAAAGAATCCACGCGTCTATATGGATTCACAGATACGGAAAATATGGCAAGGTTAAGAAATTGCTTACGCGGTGAAGCTAGGGAAGTAGTATCGGCACTGCTGTTTACCGCGAAGGATCCAGCAGATATTATGCGAACATTAGAGCAGTGTTTCGGCCGCCCAGAAGTAATTATCGATCGCGCGTTAGAAGAATTGAAACGCCTTCCGCGCCCGGGTCAAACCGCACAGGAACTAAATGCGTTCGCAATAAAGTTGCAAAATATCGTGTGCATTTTGCAAAACGTCGACGGCAAGGGATATCTGCAAAATCCAATGCTTACTAGGGAGGTAACGAGTAAGTTAAGCCCTCACTTACGGTCGCGTTGGTGTGATTATGCGGAGCACTACGGGAGTGCAGACGAGCCGGACATCGTTACACTGTCCAGGTTCATGATGAGAGAGGCTGACCGTGCGTTGAGTCATGCCTATACGTCCGTAGAGCCGACTAAGGAATCGCCCGTAACACGAGAGGCGCCGCCGTCGAAGAGGATAGTGACACGCCGCGTAGAGAATAGGGCTCGCGACGTAAAAACGTTCACCGCACAGGAGGACACCGGTAGTGCCTCTTGTATGTGCTGCGGAGGTGAACACGCGATCGCAAAGTGTAGAAAGTTAGCGCAAATGGGTGTGGACGACCGGTGGAATTGGGTAAAAGAAGACGGGGTATGTTTTCTATGTTTAAACAGTAAACACCGACGGTTTAAATGTAAAGCAAAGAAATGCGGCATCGACGGCTGCAACGCCCCCCACCACGCCCTCCTTCACACCCGCAAGACCCGCGCATCTGAGACATCGGCCAAACCGGATGAGACCGTACTCGTCGCGTCTAACGTCGGTCGGAATGCATCCGTATTGTTGAAAGTGTGTCCCATTACGTTACGTGGACCATACGGTAAGGAAATAGACACATACGCGTTGCTCGACGAAGGTTCGACTATTTCGTTGATCGATGACGACTTAGCGCGTGAGTTAGGAGCAGAAGGACCGGTAAAGCCGCTGAATATTAGGGGAATAAGCAATAGTCAGCGTGAGGCCGATAGCAGGCTAGTCAACATAGGCATACGTGGAAAATCGCGCAGCGAGATGTATAGAATAAATGCGCGTACAGTAACGAATTTACAGATAGGTTCGCAGTCAGTGAATAAAGAGTGTTTACGTCTAAAGCATTTACGCGACCTACCGAGCTCGGTTTGCTATGAGGACGCCAAACCGAGATTATTATTAGGAGCCGACAATTGGCATTTAATAATCACCCGTAACTTGAGGATAGGGCGTCGAAAGCAGCCTATAGCTGCACGTACGTTATTAGGATGGGTGATACAGGGAACCGTGCCGCGATTCACGTGTAGGGAGGACGGTGAAACCGTGTTACACGTCGTAAGCAGTAGCGGACGGATAGATAGGGACATCCGAACGTTCGCGAGTCAAGACGAGGAGATAACGGAACTCCTCAAACGGCAGTACGAGATCGATTCCATCGGTATCTCGCTAAGGAATAGGCCGCGACGGGAAGAGGAACGCGCTGTCGAGATATTCCAGCGCACCGTCAAGAAGGTCGGCGATCAATACCAGGTGGGACTGCCATGGAAGGACGACGACGTGCGGATGCCTCCTAGCTACGAGATGGCTGCTAGAAGACTGCGGACGATCGAGAGGAAGATGGACAAATCGCCGGAAGTATCACGACTGCGGCTGCCTAGGTGCTATGCTCCTACGGGGGAGTGGTAGAGCGTCAGCTCCACGTGTTCAGCGACGCAAGCGAACGTGCGTACGCATCCGCGGCGTATTGGCGATTACGATACCGCGACGGAACGGTTAAGGTACGATTAGTGGCAGCCAAGGCGAAAGTCGCCCCGATAAAGGCGCAAAGCATACCACGGTTAGAATTACAGGCGAATCTGATAGGCGCGCGACTCGCGGAATTCGTGCAAGGCGAGCACAGAGTGGTAGCCGATAGGGTAGTTTATTGGACAGACTCCACTACGGCGCTCCATTGGATTCAAAACGATACGGCGCGTTACACCCCATACGTAGCACATAGATTAGGGGAAATATCGGAGAAGACGTCACCCGAGCAATGGAGGTGGATACCGACCGCAGACAACATCGCGGATCAGGCAACGCGCATTAATTACACGTACAAGGAAGAGAGCGACAAATGGTTTACGGGACCGCCATTCCTGTACGAAGAGGAAGATCGATGGCCTCGACGACGGGAAGAGAAGGCAGGGGATGAAGATGACGAGCTGGAGGAAGTCGTGGCGCACCAGAGCGACACCACGGGCACTCCACACCTGCCAGACATCGAGAGGTTCTCTTCTTACGAGAGATTGGTCAGGGCCACCGCTCGGATATTACAGTTCGTCGATGCCATGAGAGGGAAGGCGCACGGACTAACATTGGACCACATCCATAAAGCAGAGCGGATGTGGATAGAGCGAAGTCAACAAGAGAGTTTTGCTGAAGACATCAGTCGACTGCAGAAAGGAAGGAACTTGGCAACCGGCAGCGCGTTAAGGAGGCTCGACCCCATATTCGAAGATGGCGTACTGCGAGCTAGAGGACGGATTGACGCAGCCAATGTGGACAGCCAAATGAAGAGGCCCATCATCCTGAACGGACGCCACCAGTTTGTAAAGCTGCTTGTGGAGAAGGCGCATGAGGAAGCAAGCCACGCCAACAGGGAACGGGTAGTGAACGACCTACGCACGAGATATCACATACTTCGACTACGACCGACCGTACGAGAAGTGGAGCGGAGATGTCTGCGGTGCAGGGTACGCAAGGCGACACCACGGCCAGCGGTTATCGGAGATCTACCACCTGAACGGTTAGGGGCATTCGCGCGACCATTCACCTACACCGGAATCGACTATTTCGGGCCTATAACGGTAACAATAGGACGTAGGCATGAAAAACGGTGGATAGCGTTATTCACTTGTTTGACGACGCGCGCGGTACATTTAGAGATAGTTTGTTCCCTAACGACGGACTCGGCGATATCGGCATTGCGGCGCATGGCGGCTAGGCGTTGGTGGCCACGGGTCATCTACTCGGATAACGGGACAAACTTTCATGGGGCGGACACCGAATTACGACGGGCGATGGAAGAGTGGGCACCCCTGCTGAAGGACTACGCGTTGACTCGGCGGACGGATTGGAAGTTCATCGCGCCGGGTGCGCCGAACCAGGGAGGCGCATGGGAGCGTCTCGTGCGCTCGGTGAAGACCGCGCTCGAAGCCACACTCAATCAGAAGAGCCCACGGGAGGAGACATTAGCGACGCTCCTCACAGAAGCCGAAAACACCGTTAACTCTCGACCGTTGACGCACGTACCGGTCGACATCGACGAAGAAGAGGCATTGACACCCAACCACTTCTTGCTGCTGGGACCATCGAGCCTTCCAGTGACCGCGCCGTGCACGCCTAATGATCGTCGGGCGTGGAGAGCGGCGCAGGGACTTGCCGACGAGTACTGGAAGCGCTGGGTGAAGGAGTACCTGCCGACGCTGGTTGCGCGCGGAGACTAACGGGACGTGCAGCAGCGCCCGGTACAAGAAGGAGACCTCGTCGTGTTGGCAGACGGGACCATGCCGCGGAACGTGTGGCCAAGAGGAGTTGTAACGAGGACCTTTCCCGGACCAGACGGCGTGGTACGGAACGTTGAAGTAAGGACCAGGGGCGGATTGCTGCGGCGGCCGGTCAGGAGGATCGCCGTCCTCCCGAGTGCAGCCTAGGCTCGCAAGGCTACGCCGGGGGGAGAATGTTACGGACAGCGAGAGACCCGCCGCCCCGTCGCCCCTTCGTTCCCCGTTACGTCCCGCGCACCCCGCACGCCGGCGCTGATCACGCGATATCGGGCAACCAATCAGCGCGCGTGCGGCGAAAATTGCCATCGGGCGGCTAACCCGACGAAATGAAGCGCTCTTCTCGGAAATATAAGAAGGGCGCCTCGGACGGTCGTTGTTCATTCGTTCATTCGGGTTCATTCGGATCATTCAGAAGCATTCAATCGGAAGCGGCAAGGAAGAATCAAGACAGAAGACTCCATACTGAAGACCTCCCTTTTGTATAGTGATTTAGTTAATAGTGCCGAACCCTTGTAAATAGTGAATATAGTATAATTAAAAGTACCATCTTTTCTTCGAGCAGTCCCCTAGTATAGCTAACCTCACACCGCCAGTTAAAATACCAAATACAGTCCACTACTCTCCATCCACTTTAAATTTTTTCAATATTAATTCATAGAATATATTACAGCCTTACGTATCCTTTTGTGAGGAAGAGTACCAAAATAACAAAAGAATCTATGAGAAAAAATTTAGTCATGGTTTTTGTTTTCACAAATTATCCTACAACTTCCAGATATTTGAGATAGCATGTATTCTTCTGTTCTTGTATGGTTGCGAAGAATGTTTTTAGGGTTCCATAGCCAAATGGCAAAAAACGGAACCCTTATGGATTCGTCATGTCTGTCTGTCTGTCTGTCCGTCCGAAACTATATGAACTATGCTGTTGAAACTTGGTAAGTAGATGTATTCTGTGAACCGCATTCAGATTTTTACACAAACATAGAAAAAAAAACAATAAATTTTGGGGGTTCCCCATACTTAGAACTGAAACTCAAAAAATATCTATATATAGGTCTTCAAAAATGATATTGAGGTTTCTTATATTTTTTTTTCTAAACTGAATAGTTTGCGTGAGAGACACTTCCAGTTTTGAAATGTGTCCCCCCCCCCTGTAACTTCTATAATAAGTTAATGATAAAACTTAAAAGTATATATGATGTGCATTGCCATGTAAACTTCCACCGGAAATTGGTTTGAACGAGATCTAGTAAGTAGTTTTTTTTAAACGTCATAAATCGTAAATTATGTTACTTGCTGTTACGGAACCCTTCATGGGCAAGTCCGACTCGCACTTGGTCGCTTATTTTTATTAGTTTGCTAAGTAAACAACGTTTGTATAATTCTGCAGCTGAAAATAGGAATGGAAATAAAAACCCAACTTTAAATACAGCTCTTTGCATACGTTCTAATCCTATAAGGCGGGTTTTTCTACATAACCTAACCAAGTTATACCGTAAAGCAAAGGAGATTGAACCACGGCAAAATAAGTAGTTTTAATCAATTCCGATCCGGAACGTTTCTATGATTTTCAAACACATAAATCAATTTTATTAATCTGTTTGTTAAAGTAGCTATATTATGTTTTATATATTATTATTATAACTTAAATCTTTCGATGCTTGGTCAGGAACAATAACGGCTCAACGGCGAAAAACAATGACTCATCCAAAATTGTTTTATACTCTAGATGATTTTTATTGTTATAAACTTAAATGATAAGTATTATGCATTTCGTGTAAAATTGACTAAATAAATTTATATGAGATTATTATATAGAAAGCCGTTTTTTAAACGATATAATCAACCTTTTTAAGGGCACCGACCCTGATGTTTTGTTAGTGTTCGTAGCGAGAGACTTAAGATAAGTTACCTCGGATTACCTTCGATCATCTTGACGTCTCAAAATTACTTAAGAATCTAGCTGTTGTGCAGGCTGAGATAAAAAACATTAAGTCGTCATACTCAATTATCGACCAGCTAGAAAAAGTGAAAACGGAGTGTCAAAGTCTCAGGCATACATCGCCGCCCTTCTCAGCTGCAAAGGTGAACATGAGAAGAGGCGCTTATCGAGACAGTGGGCCCATAGGATTGTCTCAACTTGATGATACGATCATTACGAATCACAGCGATCATCCTGATGTTCAAGCGTCATCTCCGAGAGATCATAATTTAAATTATAGAAATATTAATTATATGGAGAGTAGTACATTTGGAAGTTACAATCCACGTGCCTCGAGCAGGATAGGCGCACGCAGCGCGGAACAGGTTAGCGGCGTGGGCACGGGCGCGGGCGGGGCGAGTGATGCGTCATCGCGAGCGGCGAGCGCGCCGAACGCTCCGAACGCGCAGCCGAGCGACGAGGCAGCGCCGAGCCGGGCAGCGGGGCAAGTGGGGCCAGCTGCGGTGTCTGCGGGTCCAGCTGCGGGACCAGCGGGTGTGTTATCGTTCGCCGAGGTGACTAAGACAGAGGGCGAGTGGCATATTGTACAGCGTCGGAAACCTAAAACGAGATCGTATCGTTATCTGGGAGCCGCGGGTGTTTCCAATGACGAGAATTGCAATTTTAAAGCCGCGGACATAAAAGTTCCAATTTTTATTACTATGGTGCACAAGGATACGACGGAGAAGGATATAATGGAATACGTTTACAATAAGACGCAAGAAAACATTAAACTTGAAAAGATTTCTTTTTTTAGAGGAAACAAGGATTATAACGCGTTCAAATTATTTGTATCAGAGAGGAAAATAAAAATATTTTTAGATGCAACACTTTGGCCGGAGGGCGTTGTATTCCGGCGATTTGTCAACTTCAGGCGAAATAATAGCAGTGGTACGAACGGTGTAGCGGTGAATACCGTGAACGGCCCTATCCCTACTGTAAATGGATAAAAGTCTCAGCTGTAATTTAGTCAGCTTTAACTGTAGAAGTATAAAACGCTCAGTTGACGATGTCAGGTTTTTGTGTCAGTCGGCAAGTGTGATAGCACTTCAAGAAACTTGGTTATTTGGACACGATATTCAGTTTCTTAGCGGGATTGATAAACGTTTAGGCAGCACGGGCACGTCTGCAATGGATTCGGCGGCGGGCATGGTTTCTGGCCGGCCTTATGGGGGCGTTGGGCTGCTTTGGAACAAAAGTGTTTTCCAAAATGTGTCGGTCGTATATTGTGATAACCCACGAATATGTGGCATACAAATAGTGCTGGGGGATAGGTCCATTTTAGTATTTAGTGTGTACATGCCTACAGATAAAATGGTAAATCTTACGGATTTTACTGATTGCTTCAGTTCGATGAGTGCTATTATTAATAGTAGTAATGTAGAATGTGTATACATCCTTGGTGACTTTAACGCCCATCCGAAGTTCGATCGAGTTGATGTGTTTTTGTGACGACCAAGAGTGGGTCATGTGCAGATGTACAGCTGTTAGGTGTAAGTTCGGGCACACACACTTTTGTAAGTGAGGTCCACGGGTCGAGAAGGTGGCTTGATCACTGTGTGGCGACGAACTCCGCTGTATCGTCTATTTTAAATGTTTATGTTAAGTATGATGTCTACTGGTCTGAGCACTATCCTTTAGTAATTGAATGCAATTTGGATTTGTCAAATCAAAGTTGAATTTTGTATATAAAGTGACAAACGAGATTCTATGGTGTGATAGAAAGCCGGAGAAGATCGGAATATATACGAAATTATGTAAGGAAAAATTAAGAGCCATCGATTTTCCCGAAGAATTTCGTTCTTGTTGTGATTGTGTTTGTAAGTGCATTGATCACAAATTACTTATCGATAAATTATAAAGTGAAATTGTAAACGCTTTATCTGTGGCTGCCACTGAATCCAACACTGTAAGATCGCGCATTGGCATGCGGCCTGTGTTTGGGTGGAACAGATATGTACGCGATGCCCACAGGGAGGCCAGGTCGAAGTTTTTAATGTGGGTTTGGTGGGGAAAGCCAAAAAATGGTAGTGTCTATGAGGACATGCACGGGAGTCGCAGTTTGTTTAAGTCGCGCTTAAAGTGGTGTCAGGACCACAGTGAACAAATAAAAATGGACATATTGGCTACTCAACACGCCAAAAATGATTTTCGTAACTTTTGGAAATCGACCAATAATTTAAATAGTAAACCTGACCTACTAGTGAGCGTTAATGGTATTAATGATCATGGTCTTATAGTGGATATGTTTAGAGAGCATTTTACAGTGACATCACCGTTGAGGCCATCGCAGGCCATAGGAGATGGGAGTACGTGTGGCGAGGAGATTGGAATCCGATTTACAGCGAAGGATGTTAATAAGGCTATAGCTTCTATGTCGCGTGGCAAGTATCCTGGCCATGACAAACTTAGTATTGAACACCTAAAGCATGCGGGTCCTCACTCACCTAGAGTACATTCCATGTTTTATAACTTATGTATAGCACATTCGTACTTGCCCGCGGCTCTGATGAGAACTGTGGTGGTGCTAACTGTGAAGAACAAAACTGGAAACATATCCAACTATAGGCCTATCTTGCTTGCCACGATTGTTGCGAAAGTGCTTGACAGTTTGCTTAACGCCCAGCTTGATAAACACTTATGCCTACACGACAATCAGTTTGGCTTCAGGCCAGGTTTGTCAACAGAGTCGGCTATATTATGTTTGAAGCAAACTGTGAAGTACTATTCGGTTAAACGAACGCCTATTTATGCCTGTTTTCTGGACCTTAGCAAGGCGTTCGATTTGGTGAATTACGATATCCTATGGCAGAAATTGAAAGATACCGGACTGCCCGAAGAAGTTACTAGGATCTTCAAATTTTGGTATCGAAACCAGTTCAATGTAGTGCGATGGTCCGAAACCTATTCGCAGCCATACAGGCTGGAGTGCGGGGTACGACAGCGGGGCTTGACTTCCCCTAAGCTCTTCAACCTTTATGTGAATGCACTGATAGAGTTGCTTAGCGCCACTCATGTCGGTTGTCATATTGACGGAGTATGCCTCAATAATATCAGTTACGCAGACGACATGGTGTTGGTGCTTCTGTTTATGGCTTGACAAAACTGTTGAGCATATGTGAAAGCTACGCCCGCAGTTAGATTGATTTATAACGTTAATAAAAGCGAATGCATGGTCTTTCAGGCTAAAGGGAAAGCCTTGCCCTCATATATACCACCCATTAAATTATACGGTACCCCGTTAAGGAGGGTGTCTCAGTTTAAATACCTGGGTCATATGGTATCCTTTGACCTGAAAGATGATGCTGATATAGAGAGAGAGCGCAGGGCATTGTCTGTTAGAGCGAACATGATCGCTCGCAGGTTCGCTCGTTGTTCGGTCCCTGTTAAAGTAACGCTATTCAGAGCTTACTGCACGTCCTTTCACACGAGCAGTCTGTGGGTGGTCTACACGCAGACAGTACAATGCCCTGCGTCTTCAATACAATAATGCATTCAGGATGCTATTGAGTCTGCCTCGTTACTCTAGTGCGTCGGGTATGTTCGCGGATGCGCGTGTGGATTGTTTTTACACCACCATGCGTAAACGATGCACATCCCTGGTGCGCAGGGTGCGGGCCAGTTCGAATGGCATCTTGAGGGAATTTTCTGACAGGTTTGATTGTCAGTACCTGAACCATTGTTATATGGTGCACGTGCTGACTAATCAGGCCTGTCTTAGATATATTTTTAGAATTAGGTAAATAGTTTTAAGTTTACTAACATTAGCTTTAAGATTTGTATTATTACTAAAATGTATGATCTAAGCGTATGAATGAATATGATCCTTGTGGTCGAAATAAACGATTTTTATTTTATTTTTATTTATTTATTTTAATATTATTTTTTGGTTATTTTTATAATGGTATGATAATTAAATAAGCGAATTGCTAGTTCATTTACCATGAACTATTTAGAACATAACAAAAACGCTACTGCACAATTTAACTGTTATTTTTATCTGTTCTTAAAAATACATTATCCACGATCAGAATTTACTTTAACGACTTCAAAACTTGAAAACTATACTGTACAACCAGTGCCTGTTGCCAGTGATGACAACTGAACTATGGAACTGAGACGTGGTCCTTCACTGCTGGCCATATGAGAAAGCTCAAGGTTGCTCAGCGAGCTATGGAGAGGGCTGCGCTCGGGGTTTCTCTGCGTGATAAACTTTAGAAATGAGGATATCCGCAGTAGAACCACAGTGACCGACATAGCACAACGGATTAGTAAGCTGAAGTGGCCATGGGCCGGCCATATAGCTCGAAAAACCGACAACCGATGCGGAAAAAAGAACCGGCGGACGAAGTGTAGGGGGACGACGAAATGTAGATGGAGTGACGACCTGGTAAGACGTGGAGGTAGTGGATGGATGCAGGTGGCTCAGGACCGTGCTTTGTGGCATTCCTTGGGGGAGCCCTATGTTCAGCAGTGGACTTGTGAAGGGCTGTAATGATGATAATAAAGTTAAAAAATGTATCTAATATTTAACGATGATGATGATGCAATTGTAATAAGATTGAAATTCCATATCGGAAGTTTTTATACAACACAAACATATTGTAGGACCATAGGTTTCATGTTAGCAGCAATATAGTACAGCCACGCATCAGTTTCTGCTGTTGCATGAATGGGCCGGCTTGACTAGAGTACTAGCGTAAAGTAGAAGTTTTCATACTTCTGCTTTACTCCTGGTATATTATATGGTATAAGTATATTTTTGCCCCCTTCCCCTCCTCCATAAAATAAGTAATAAACATGAAAGCGTTGTTAAATAGGCACCTAGCACGGATGATCCTAGTGAATCCCTCACTGGGCATCCATGCCCAAACTGTCCTATTCTTTCTGGTCCTGGATATTTAGGCTGCCTCGCGTATTCGAAGACTTCGCTCTATACGCACACTACTCAAAACAAACGCATAAAACTGACTAAAGCACCCCCGCCCACATTCCTTTCCAGCTGGTCAGCTTCAGCTTATTATTTTTTTTTTTTAGGAAAGGGGCAAATGAGCTTACAGCTCACTTGATGGTAAGTGACTACCACCGCCCAAGAACAACTGCAACACCAGGGTAATTGCAGGTGCGTTGTCGGCCTTTTAGAAAGGAGTAAGCTATTTTATTGAAGATCCATAAGTCGTATCGGTCCGGAAAAATCGCCGGTGGTAAATTATTCCGCAGAGAGGTCGTGCGAGGAAGAAAGCTCCTAGTAAAACGTACGGTTGTGGACCGCCAAGCATCTAGATGGTGTGGATAGTATCACGAGTTTTGCCGCGATGTGCGTTCATGAAATTTGACGGCTGCTATTAATCCGAACAGAGCACTCCCGTGGTAGATGTGAAAAAAATACAAAGGGATGCAACATCTCTTCGCAGCGCCAGTGAATGGAGCCGATTGGAAAGGACTCGGACAAAGGGTTTCTTTTTAGCGGTAAAAGCGCAAACTTGTAACTTATGAGGATTAAACTAGATTAGATTTAGTTGACCCCAAACCGAGACTTTGTTCAGCAAAAACTCGACTTCAGACATAAGTTTCATCCGGTACTCGGCGATGTTTTCCCGAGAAATATTGGCACGGCCGGTGTATAGAGCATCACAAATCTGCATAAAAATGAATGTTACCGGTTTGCAACATATCATTGATATTGTGACGGCTCATAATTATTATTAATAAATAATAATTAATTTGAATTATTTAATATGAAGACAGTACAAAACGTCTTAGAAATTATAATTTAAACAATTCGAATGCAATAATAAGCATAAATGTTCGAGACGGCCAAAATGACTGTTCACAACGGCAAAAATGACTTTAAACGAGAAAGTGATTAAGGAATATTTATTTGTTTAAAAAATGAAAATACGGAAAAATTGACTAAATAATGTATTAAATATAGTTTCACCATGTATTTACAACTCTCAATATGTTTGTATAGAAGGTCGATTTGACAATAGTTAATATAAACAACTTTATTTTGTTTAAGAAAATATCGACCAATCACAGCGCGCCGCGCTATAGAACTTTCTGGAAATTTAAATTAACTGCGTAATAGTTTTAAGCAAAAAATTAATGAGAATAATTTTATGTCTGAAAAGAGTTGTAAATATGGTATTTAGTTAGCATATGATGTATAGATCGTTATAATAAAGAAATATTTTGTATAATTAAGCACGATTTAAAAGTTATAGGATAATTAAAGAATTAATATGACCAATTAGTGTAAAAGTTTAGGACATTTCAATGAATAACTTTGTTAAATGTAAATATATTAATTATCCTTTATCGCATACTAATGTAGAACAAAAATGTCTATTTAATGATGTATAGCATGTTAAAGTTAAGATTTGTATTATATAGAAAAGTTGCAATTTGTGCCATTTGCATAAAGAAAAATGATTGAAAATAAAGAGGCAAATGGGAATTGGCAAGCGGCTCTCTATAGAGTATAGCCGAAGTCTACCTTATGGGGGCAAATCACAGTAACATTGTAGTAGGAAGAACTACCAGTAACAAGCAGCAGTATCCGGTAGTAGCTGAAGTGACTAGTAGCAGAACACAGTGAAAAGTTAAAGTGAAATAGAAAAGTTTAGCTAGCCGAAAAAGGTCGTAACTGAAAAATAGCAGTTACACATAGTCGGAAAAAGTGGCAACTGAAAATTCTCAGTTGCACATAGAAAAATAGTGTCAGCTAGCCAAAAATAGTGGTAACTGATATTCGCAGTTACATATAGTGAAAAAGTGTTGGCTAGCTGAAAAAAGTGGTAACGGAAATTTCGCCGTTACATTTCGTGAAAAGTGTTAGCTAGACGGAAAAAGTGGTAACTGATATTCGCAGTTACAAAAGTGTTTAAATTCAACTAATTTTAGTTGATTAATAGCTGCTAGTCAGTAGTGTTAGAGAACCAGCTGCTACCAATAGAAAATTTGGATACTACCAATAGAAATTTGTTACTTTCAATAGATATTTAAAAATACCAATAGAAATTGTAGAGAATACCAATAGAAACTTGTTACTGCCAATAGAAATTTGATATTACCAACAGATATTTTAAAAATACGAATAGAAATTTTAGAAAACCAATAGAAATTTTAATATTACTGTGTGTTTAATTAAATCTGTGTTTTAAAATATATAGTGAACAATCATAGTTGAAAAATAGTGATAAATAAAGAACAGTGTAAAATATCGCGACAAATTAATTAGTCGATCCGCTGGCCACTCCCTTGCTATTTTAATTTACAAATCGTGCATTTTAATTTTGAACCTCAGTCCACAGTTTATCCGCAGCAACCAAAGAGACGGCAGTGAAAGACGGCAGTGAAAGACGGCAGTTGGAGGAGTCTGGAACCTACAGGTGTAGGACGTGAGCGACTCGCGGGGTATCTCCGACAACATTTACTCCGGAGATTTTCGCCCGTCCGGCACATTTTATGGTCCTTCGAGCCGGATCCTTCCACCTGTACTGCCGGCTGGACCATTTTATGGTCCTTCGAGCCGGATTCTTCCACCTGTACTGCCGGCTGGACCATTTTATGGTCCTTCGAGCCGGATACTTCCGATTGAACTGCCAGCCGGACCATTTTATGGTCCTTTGAGCCGAATCATCCGTATACACCGGACCACATACGCTGGTCATTCGAACGGGATTCGTCAATCCGTTAGTATTTCGGAACCGGGTAAATAATCACTACCGTTTTAAAGTTGCTGAAATTTCAGAATCAAGATGCCGATCACTCGTTCGCAAGGAAGGGGAACCATGGCGTGGACTGTCGGTCTGGATGATGGACCGTTGGACAATACCGACACCGTCCGCCACCAGATGCCACCACGCTCACCATCCACAACAGAAGGCGCTGAGGCGCCAGCTTGCCCCTGCGATGGGGGGGTACACCTGCCAGTGCCAGCCGTTGTTAAAGCTGGTACACCGAAGCAGAAGAAACAAATAGAAGGCAACGATGACATTCGCTGTGCATCACCGCCAACAGCCCGGGTATATTCCCGCGCCGAAGAGCCACCAAGGGGCCACACCGATAAAAGTACAAGGTCAAAGAAGACCACTCGGCCCAATAAAAAGGTTTTGAAGGCTCGTGAGGAAGTGCTGAGAATAAAATTGGAACTCGCACAGATCTCATTACAAATGGCTGAAGAAGATGATGAATCGGACGACTATGATGAGGATGGTCACTCCAAAAGTGAGTATGTCCGATCTTGGCTCGAAAATTCTGTAGCCAAACAAAAGCCAACGCAAGGCGCAACCACCGGTGGGGAGGCCCCTTTTAATAAAAACATCACAAAGCCACCCCCGGAGGTTGTCGACCTCAGTGAGCCGCCGATGAAGCTCACAAACAAGGATTCCAAGGTTGATGAAGAAAGGGAGCTCCTACCTGCTGTATCAGAGCTCACCTACCAGGATCCCAATGCTGAAAATATACCGAAGAGTCCCGTACCTCAGAAGGCTTGCCAGGACTCCAAGGTTGATGAAGACAGGGGGCTCCTACCTGCTGTATCAGAGCCCGCCTACCAGGATCCCCAACCGGAAGAAGCAACCAAGAATCCCATAATAAAAAGACCTAACCAGGCACCTGTCAGCAATGAAGACAGGGTGCTCCGACCATTCATATCGGAGCTCACGTCCGCTATAGCCGCACTCGCTGATAAACCAAAACCAGAGAGTGCATCGTCAAATACTTTCGCAGCATCAAAAGCGATAATGACACTGCCGAGCTTTAGCGGAGCACATACTGAATGGCTTTCGTTCCGTGCCATTTATGAAACAACCCGAGGCTACTTCAATGACATAGAAAATACTGCTAGACTACGAAGAAGTCTACAAGGAAGAGCCTTGGAAACAGTTAGTTCGGAACTCATCGGGCATGCTAAACCAGATGAGATTATGCGAGAACTGGAGCTACAATTTGGGCGTCCAGATTCAATCGCGCAAGCAGAAACCGATAAATTACGGGGATTGCCACGCTGTACAGAGGCACCCAGAGATATTTGTACATTCGCGAGCAAAGTGAGGGGAAGCGTCGTCACACTTCGAGCACTCAAGCGAGACCATTACCTCGTTAACGCAGAGCTGCTACGACACCTCACAGACAAACTGCCAAACTCTATACGCGCGCAGTGGTATAGAATTTATACAGAAAAGTATGACTCAAGACCAGACCTCGGTTCCTTCAGTGAATTTATCACCGAACAAGCTCGCTACTGTAGTGCATTTGCGCCTCCTGAGATCATAAGCGGAGCGCAAAATAATCGTCCAGTGCATAGGACGCACACGGCTACCACTAAGCCGTCTCCGAAATGCAGTGTGTGCGAAAAAGAGGGTCATTACGGATCCGACTGCAACAAGTTTAAAGAGGCAGATATTGATAAAAGATGGCAACTCGCCAAGCAAAGGAATTTATGTTTCCGGTGTCTGCGTTATAGAAGTCAGACACACAGATGCAAAACCACGAAGTGTGGAATAAAAGGATGCAACGCGACACACAATCGACTCCTTCATAATAATAGAAAGGAAAAGACAGAGGGCCCACTAAAAGAACCTCAAGAGACAGTGGCAAACTCATTCGCTGTATCAAAGCATCAAGCTTACTTGAAGATAATTCCAGTTCGAGTAATTGGACCGGCGGGAGCAATAAACACACACGCTCTGCTGGATGATGGGTCGACAGTCTCGTTAATGGATCAAGAGATTGCCGATCAAATTGGAGCTAAAGGGCGGTTGGACCCATTCAAGATCACAGCTATCGGGAACACTACCCTCGATTCGCCGGACTCCCAAAGAGTCAAAGTGTCACTAAAAAGTCTCCATAGAAAAAGGGTGCCATTCAGAGCACGCACGGTCGCCAGCCTAAACTTGGGGCCGCAGACTGTGCGTGCAACAGACATAGAAAATTGTAAGCATTTGAAAGGCTTAAAGGATCAATTGACATATGATTCAGGCAACCCTAGGATCCTGATAGGACAAGACAACTGGAGACTCTTAATAGCCACACAAGTACGCAGAGGTCCACCGCACCAGCCAATAGCCTCGCTCACAGAACTGGGATGGGTGCTACACGGGGCGCACACTAAAGCCCCGCATCAGCGCGTCCACACGGCCAACGAGCTGTACACGAGCGAGGAGAATATAAATGACCAACTCCGCGAATACTTCGCGCTGGAATCTTTAATGATAAATCCGAGAAAACCAGATTCCGATCCAGAGAAGCAAGCCGAAGAAATACTAAATAGCAGCACCCGTCAGTTGGAAGACGGGCACATAGAAACAGCGCTTCTATGGAAAAAGAAAAACATCGAAATGCCTGGAAATTATGAAACGGCGATAAACAGGCTCGTTTCTATCGAAAAAAAACTAGATCGAAACGAAGAGCTAAAGCAGAAGTACAACGAAGAAATGAATTCCCTGATACAAAAGGGATACGCCGAGATAGCACCAAAAACCAATACACCAGGAAGGCGCTGGGTACCTACTAAACTAAACATAGCTGACACCGCCACGAGGGACGTACCACCGAATTTCGACTCTAACCACGAGTGGTACAGTGGCCCATCATTTCTATACAAAGAACCGTCAGCATGGCCAACAGAACGACCCACGTCATCCGAACCTACTGGTGAAGAAAGATCTCTCACCATCACAGAAAGATATAGAGCTCCGCTATATAAAAAGGCCATTCCCGATCCGACGAAATTTTCGAAATGGGAACGCTTAGTGCGAGCTACGGCCAGAGTGCTTCAATTCATAACACTCTGCCGCAAAACAACCGACAGGACCTTTTATAAAAGGACAAAAAGAAATAGAGAGGAAGACCCCGACTGGAGGAGATCGAAGTGCAATCCGCGACGTCTCGCGCAGCCTCCCAGTCAGGTGAAAAGCAAAGATGTAAACAAATACATCACACTGGAGGCCGAATATATAAGAAAGGCCGAAAAGCTCCTGGTACATGTCATCCAGGAAGACTCCTTCACACAAGAGATAGCCGATCTCCGTAACGATAAGAGGGTCGCCCATGATAGCCGCCTACGACCACTACAGATACAATTGAAAGACGGGATCATTGCGCTACGAAGTCGAATAGCCGCTGTAAAAGGAGTCTCTGAAGATATGAAAGGGCCAGCTATATTGGATGGTGATCATCACATCACCCAATTGTATATTGATTGGACGCATCGTAGCCTGCATCATTGCGGGACCGAACCAACCATCAACGAGGTTCGACAGCATTACTGGGTAATCAGACTAAGACCCACTACTAAAAGAATAGTAAGCCAATGCGTTCAGTGCCGCATAAGAAAGGCACAACCATCCATGCCAGCCACCGGTGATCATCCCAGCACGCGTCTCGCACATCACCAGAGACCGTTCACGTTCACCGGCCTGGATTATTTTGGGCCACTCTCCGTAACAGTGGGACGTCAGCATCAGAAGAGATACGTGGCGCTCTTCACCTGCCTTACATCACGAGCTGTACATTTGGAAATTGTGAAAGATCTCAGCGCAGACTCTGCCATACTGGCATTAAGAAGATTCGCAGCGCGCCGAGGATGTCCCACCGAGATTTACTCGGACAACGGCACCAATATGCACGGTGCCGACAAGGAGCTTCGAGAGGCCTTCCGAGAAGAAGCCAGCCGACGAGGCATAGTCTGGCGATTTATAACCCCCTCCGCGCCTTTCATGGGAGGGGTGTGGGAACGGCTTGTTCGATGCGTGAAGACGGCACTATACACCGTCCTTCATGAGAGACATCCGCACGAAGATGTCTTGACCACGCTGCTCTGCGAGGTGGAATATACAGTAAACAGCAGACCATTGACTCACATCTCAGTAGACAGCAAAGACAACGAGTCCATCACTCCAAATCACTTCCTATTGGGAGGATCTGCGAGACTGCCAACACCTGGAGTTTTTAGTGAAAAAGATGCGAACAGCAAAAAACACTGGCGACGCTCCCAGATACTCGCTGACATGTTCTGGCAGCGTTGGGTCAAAGAATATCTGCCGGAACTTCAAAACCGGCGGGAGGCCCACGGTCAAGGCCCCGATCTCCAGGTGGGCGATCCAGTCCTCATAGCTGACAGCCAGTTACCTCGTAACACCTGGCCACGAGGAAGGATTGAAAACATATACCCCGGGGCGGACGGACAGATCCGCACTGTGGAGGTACGCACAGCGAATGGACTAATCAAGAGGCCAACCAGAAAACTCGTGCCGCTGCCGAAGTAGAGGCAACGTCTCTCACCGAAATTATGCAGCGCCGCTGCGACGGGTCTTCGCGACGCTGCACGGCGGGAGAAATGTTCGAGACGGCCAAAATGACTGTTCACAACGGCAAAAATGACTTTAAACGAGAAAGTGATTAAGGAATATTTATTTGTTTAAAAAATGAAAATACGGAAAAATTGACTAAATAATGTATTAAATATAGTTTCACCATGTATTTACAACTCTCAATATGTTTGTATAGAAGGTCGATTTGACAATAGTTAATATAAACAACTTTATTTTGTTTAAGAAAATATCGACCAATCACAGCGCGCCGCGCTATAGAACTTTCTGGAAATTTAAATTAACTGCGTAATAGTTTTAAGCAAAAAATTAATGAGAATAATTTTATGTCTGAAAAGAGTTGTAAATATGGTATTTAGTTAGCATATGATGTATAGATCGTTATAATAAAGAAATATTTTGTATAATTAAGCACGATTTAAAAGTTATAGGATAATTAAAGAATTAATATGACCAATTAGTGTAAAAGTTTAGGACATTTCAATGAATAACTTTGTTAAATGTAAATATATTAATTATCCTTTATCGCATACTAATGTAGAACAAAAATGTCTATTTAATGATGTATAGCATGTTAAAGTTAAGATTTGTATTATATAGAAAAGTTGCAATTTGTGCCATTTGCATAAAGAAAAATGATTGAAAATAAAGAGGCAAATGGGAATTGGCAAGCGGCTCTCTATAGAGTATAGCCGAAGTCTACCTTATGGGGGCAAATCACAGTAACATTGTAGTAGGAAGAACTACCAGTAACAAGCAGCAGTATCCGGTAGTAGCTGAAGTGACTAGTAGCAGAACACAGTGAAAAGTTAAAGTGAAATAGAAAAGTTTAGCTAGCCGAAAAAGGTCGTAACTGAAAAATAGCAGTTACACATAGTCGGAAAAAGTGGCAACTGAAAATTCTCAGTTGCACATAGAAAAATAGTGTCAGCTAGCCAAAAATAGTGGTAACTGATATTCGCAGTTACATATAGTGAAAAAGTGTTGGCTAGCTGAAAAAAGTGGTAACGGAAATTTCGCCGTTACATTTCGTGAAAAGTGTTAGCTAGACGGAAAAAGTGGTAACTGATATTCGCAGTTACAAAAGTGTTTAAATTCAACTAATTTTAGTTGATTAATAGCTGCTAGTCAGTAGTGTTAGAGAACCAGCTGCTACCAATAGAAAATTTGGATACTACCAATAGAAATTTGTTACTTTCAATAGATATTTAAAAATACCAATAGAAATTGTAGAGAATACCAATAGAAACTTGTTACTGCCAATAGAAATTTGATATTACCAACAGATATTTTAAAAATACGAATAGAAATTTTAGAAAACCAATAGAAATTTTAATATTACTGTGTGTTTAATTAAATCTGTGTTTTAAAATATATAGTGAACAATCATAGTTGAAAAATAGTGATAAATAAAGAACAGTGTAAAATATCGCGACAAATTAATTAGTCGATCCGCTGGCCACTCCCTTGCTATTTTAATTTACAAATCGTGCATTTTAATTTTGAACCTCAGTCCACAGTTTATCCGCAGCAACCAAAGAGACGGCAGTGAAAGACGGCAGTGAAAGACGGCAGTTGGAGGAGTCTGGAACCTACAGGTGTAGGACGTGAGCGACTCGCGGGGTATCTCCGACAACATTTACTCCGGAGATTTTCGCCCGTCCGGCACAATAAAGTTCAAATATATTCATTTGGAATATTGAATATTATAGTATAGTAAATGCATAAAATTGTCTTTAAAAATCTCTACATTTATAAAAATTGTATTTAAAATATTCAAAATGTATTAAATAATACAAGTTCAAGTCGGTCGTATCGCAATAATAAAGATAGATAACATTTGTAATATAATTGACAAAAATGGGTCAAAATTTTTTAAGTTAATGAAGGCAATCTTGTATTACTCAAAAGTTCATGAGGGTGTTCTCGTATTACTCGGAAAATTTAATAGGTGCATTGTTGCTTACTGCTACTTGCGGTGTTGCGTTTTGTGATGGATCTGCGGGTGTGCTGCGCCTGATTTGACGCATCATATGGTTCTGGTCGATGGAGGTATGCGGGTGGTGATATCTGCTGGGACTGTATGGGGAACCTTGGGATGGTGTAAGCTGACGATAGTCGTATTGATGCTTGTTGCGTTTTGCAGTATTGCGGCTGTGAGATCGTTGGTTGGTGGGTCGCTATTCTCAATGGCGCTCTCTGCGTCTTGGTTTGACTCACAACATAAGTAGCTTTGCCCAAGACTTGAAAGTGTACTTTGATGACAGGTACTTGAAATCCTCGACGAGGAGAACTAGATATGCCGAGTTTGGCTTCGTTTTGGTAGTTATGATGAGACTTTAACTCCGGACTTGATAGAGTGACTAGAAAGTGTCCTTTGATGACTGCTACTGGAACTCCTCGACGAGGACAACTAGATGTGAGTTTGGACTCGTTTTGTTAGTTATAGAATATAATAATATTTTTATACCTAATAGCTGTAGAGAAATAATTACAAATTGTTGTGTGTAAAATACATAGACTTTTTATATTCATCGGCATTTTTACACATTCCCCACGTAAAAACATTTATTTCCCATAGATCATTCAGTATAGATATCTAACTTTAATTACATAAAAATATCGATCAACAATATATCGATAAACATTTTATCGATAATATTTTTCAAAGACAGACGTTTACAGTACTTTTAGAATTCGCCTATGTTGTCAGCACTGATGGTTTAAAATTAAATATCATGTTTTGATGTTGGTAGAGTAGCTTAGCGTGCTTTCATACATTTACTTTTACTAAGGAAGTCCCGATTCTTAAACGTAGTGGATATTCTTAAACGTACATTCTAAGATTACGGAAGACTAGGTTATCATTACCGTAACCAGTATAATTTATATGCAATAATGAGCATGAGAACGACGTAAAAACCGTTAATCTAAAGAGTGCGATGTATCAGACTAACATAAAATAAAAGTATTAAGAGAGATAAAACCATTATGTGCGAGACACCTGGGGTCGGGAAACGACTTCATCATTACAGCCCTTCACAAGTCCACTGCTGAACATAGGCCTCCCCCAAAGAATGCCACAAAGCACGGTCCCGAGCCACCTGCATCCATCGACTTCCTGCATGTCTTACCAAGTCGTCACTCCATCTCGTGGGGGGACGCCCTACACTTCGCCTACCGGTACGAGGCCGCCACTCGAGAACCTTTCTTCCCCATCGGTTGTCGGTTCTTCGAGCTATATGGCCGGCCCACTGCCACTTCAGCTTACTAATCCGTTGGGCTATGTCGGTTACTCTGGTTCTACTGCGGATATCCTCATTCCTAAGTTTATCACGCAGAGAAACTCCGAGCATAGCCCTCTCCATAGCTCGCTGAGCGACCTTGAACTTTCTCATACGGCCAGCAGTGAAGGACCACGTCTTGGAAACGACTTGGATATACGCAAAACGAAAAATGAATCAAACGAGGCAAAATAATAATATCGAAGAAGAATACGAATACAAAATAATAACAAGTACAGGATAAAAATAAAATCGAACAAGAGCCAACAAATAAATTAAGAAAGCTGAGGAACAATTTCTTAGATAAGTTTACGGATACACGCCAATTACTAAATACGATAGTTTTGCGAAATTACCATCACTAGCCGGTGCAGGCAGAAAGTATTTGAATGGACTTGTACTAAGTAGAATATATCCTAGATTCAGATCGGAGGCAACTTTAAGAAAATTAAAACTACCAAAAACAATGGAGTGAGGAGAACCCTGGACTGAATAAAACCGGGACAGGAGTAATAAATGAGACTCATGTGCATAATTATTTGTTCAAATACTTACTTGTTTAACTTTTATATAAAAAGTACATTATGTTCATATAAAACTTACAAACCGAGCGCAGATTCATAGAACGGTGCAATAATAATAAAATGTGTCGTGAAGCGACAAATTAAAAACAAAAAAGAACCTAACCTAGCAACAACAAAACAACAAAAATAGGGCAAAACAAATAATCTATTTAAAATATAAAAAAAGATGTTTACAGATTTATATAAAAAAAATGATGTATGAGGGTGAAGATGGGTGACGTGATTTACAATTATTTCTAAAAAAAAGGATAATAAAAATGATGAGTATTGAAGCTGACGCCGAAGATCCAAGTGGTACACCGCTTTTGGTGGTGGTATTCGCTGCCCACAGATTATACACAGGCTGTGCTGGTGGTAGGCCCACAGCGCCTGGAATAAGCGCTCGCAGCGCCTGGAGCGAGCACGCACAGCGTAGGCGTGGGCGTGTCTAGGCGATGACCTCAGGTGAATGCAGAGGTTTGCAAGATCCGGCGACTTCAGGCAAGACAAAGGCTTGCAGGATCCCAGCGACTTCAGGCAGGACAGAGGCCTGCAGGATCCGGCGACTTCAGGCAGGACAGAGGCTTGTAGGATCCGGCGACTTCAGGCAGGACAGAGGCTTGCAGGGTCCCGGCGACTTCAGGCAGGACAGAGGCTTGCAGGATCCCGGGACAGTGCGGCCCCGGGATAAGGCCTTTAGGAGATGCTTCGAGTTTGAGAACCGAAGCGAGACTGAGTTTCTTGACCGATTGTTCGGCTTTTATACCTTTTTAGAGAGAACGGAAAATTATTTAAATTAAAAGCAAATTTTTTGTAAATGGCTAAGAGGAAAGATTTATGTGGAATTATCGAAGTAGAAACAACAGACCGGTAGCGAATTTGAATAAAAATTGCCATGACAACCAGATAAACAACGATGTCAAAACATGTCAAATTTTGGTTTTAGGCTCGTAATAGAGAAACGGCAAGATTTAAGTGAAAAATGAGATATTATTGCTATAGGAAAAAAGGTAGCGCACCAGCGCGCACAAAGCCCGAAATTGAAGAGTTACGGAGAACTAAATAAAAGATCGAAAAAGGTAGACTCCATCGACACCAAATTAAAAAATGCTGATAGCGTGAAAATACGAAGTGAAAATGATTTGTTATTGTGTTCTCATGGTTTAAAAACGTTACAGGATCCTATGGAAATAAAGGTGATACAAAATATCCAGTTTTGAGGTGAATGCAGAAAATCAAAACAGAATGGAAAAATGAATTTAAAATAGTGTAAAATGATATGTAAGTAGCATAACACTACAAACGTTCATCTACACGATACCGTGGTACAAACTGTTCATGTATCTAACACACAAAGAATACGACGATATTTTAGCAGGTACGTACTGCTGCAAAAGTAAAGAATCATACTGCAAAAGTAAAGAAAGTTTACATGAAAATATACAATTTAGGTAATAGAACACCGTTCGTAGCTTAGCATAATGTTCAATACGCAAACGACTATTGGCATATGAGAGAATATGGACGCACACGGTACGATTAAACTGGGAGAAAACATAACACCGAAAATATTATATGGTCAAAATTAGGTACAAAGGGTGAACAGCCACAACACAGACAAATATCAGGTGACGTACAGCGAGCGGCGTGCCAAGGCAAATTTATCGACAATCGCATTGAATATTGGTACCATAACGGCATAAATGATGTTACTACAAATTTTCCAAATAGTATGGTACCTTAGATTATTGATAAGACATCGCGCGCACTGACCGCGCGATGAATTATCAATAATCTAAGAAAAAAAGTTACCCAAAAAGACGGCACATTTTTCATTTAAAAAATGATGAATGGCGATTTATGATATAATATTATTTAAAAGAAACAGAAATCCAGTATACAATATAGTATTGATATCGGGAGAACAAGTAGCAGTTCAACATACCGCTGCAGATCCGGTTAAATATGAATTCACAACAGTCGATAATTATCTGTACAATAATTTTAAAGACACACCAAAATTACACTTTATACCACCAGTCGGTATTGGAACAATACCACAATGATGGAAAACACGAAAACAGCATATCATGGTCGACACCGGTATTGAAGTGGGAACGCAGTCTCATGGAGGCAACGTTCTCTTTACGGCAATGAGAATCGTTCAACCGAGTCCGACCGTAATGGGATACATGACGATGAAACATAAATTCTCTGAAATTATTGTCGGCCATCAACCGATTATATCGAGCACAACATAAGCACTGGAAAGACAATCGGAACAAACCAGTGTTGAAGTGGAGACGGCAAGTTGAATAAGGCGACACGCGGCTATCGGATATGACGATACATTAATAAGACAAGAACAAAAGTTATTATAATAAGAAATGCAAAGATTATAAAAACAATCAGAACACGACGAACGTATTCACGCTAATGATATAAAAAAGAAACATCACAAGAAATCAGAAAATAAGAAAAGCGATATAGAGATCAATTGCAAGTCACAAAACACCACCGACAAAAAGACCAAGTCGAGACGGAGCTGAACTACCACCACCACACGCACCAGCACCACGACATGAACCAGAATTTAATGATTTTTTTTGCACTATACACCAAAATTATTATTGTACCCGCGACCACGGTGTGCCCGCGACTATGCCGAGGGTGCAATCAAGGATAAATTTACTAAGAGCTCTTACTACAAATATTTGAAAAATATTAAGTACGCAGAGGGAAAATCAGCAGCCCTGCCCTCCTTCTTTAAGAGGACTAACCTTGCCTCTTTTCGGGCAGTGGGGAACGTGGCACACTGCAGGCAGCCAGTGAATAGCTGCCTAAGCCTGTCCCCCAGAGCAGCCAGACTCAGCACTAGGGCCCGGCCTGGTATTCCGTCCTCGCTGTGTTTGTGCTGTCTTTCAGTGTGTTCCGGGCTTTCAAGCAGCTAAAGGCTCGGTCCAGCACTTCAACGGTCACCTCCATTTCATATTGCCACTCCATTGACGATGGCAGGTGACCTGAGGGACTTGAGCGGTCCTCCGTGAAGAGCGTGCTGATCACCCTTCCCAGCAGATCCAGATCGAGAGTCTCCATCAAGGGGGTGACCAGGGTCGGAGCTATCCCATCACCATCTTGTAAGGACGTCCCCAGGGATCATCATTGAGTCCCTCCAGAAGCTGTTTCCAGGACCGAGACTTGGCGTTAGTAATAGAAATTTTTACCACTTTAATAGCCGCTTGGTATGCCCCCTATAGTCTGGCTAACTCCTAAGGAGGAGCTCAACTTCTTCTCCTTCGGGCTTTGGTATACTGGTCTGACTTCGCAAGCAGAGCGTACGGAGCTGTGCGATTTTGGCCGATCACCAGAACACTGTTCTGCGCTTGGGGCGACTGGTTCTGGGCATTGACAGGTCGAAAATTTGCGCCATCGTACGATAGCGGCGGCTTCAAACTTATCTCGGTCAACCCGCTTGAGACACCAACGCAGTGGTTGGCTACTCTCTCGGTGACTGGGGTTACTGTCGGCCTGGCGAAGTGTGAAATCAAACACGATGTGGCGGTGGTCTGGTGGCAATGTGACTGCCTCCTCCACAACTAGCCAGTCTGACAGCATTTGCACCGCAGTAGGAGTTGCCTACGTAAGCTCCACGATAGACTCCCCCTCCCACCGCACACATGTGCTTACGGACCCCTGATTCATTAATTGGAGGTCAAGCCCAACCGCCCATTCCATCACTGTCTCTCCTTTGTATCGTCTCTAGAGTTGCTCCAAGCCCTGGTATGGACCTTAAAATCTCCAGTAATGATCAATGTACGAGGTTGATATTTGTAAACACAATTATCTCTCTCGTCTAGGTATGCCTCGTAGTCGGCAAGCGACCTATTAGGAGAGAAATAGCAGCCCACTATGGCCAGGAGGCCTCATTGCACTGCAACAAATCCCTGTTCTCTTCTCAATAGAGCGTAGACTGGGGCACCCTCTCCACCCCCTCCACAATCTTATTAGATGGCGATGGAGCTCGATTCGTCACCGAACCAGCGAGGATGGTCGGGGACGGCATAGGGCTCCGCTATTACTGCAAGGGCAACCTGCCACTCCGCAAATGTTTGCATAAGCAAATGTTGTGTATTGCAGCAGTAGTTCAGATAGCCCTGGACTTTAAGGAAGTGACTTTTAGATCTCAGTTTTTTTATCTCTGCATTATCGAGCTTTTACTTGGTGCAACGACAGAAATCATTGTGGCCATCTTAGTGGGCAGGCCTGTTCACTCTTCCTTCCATTTTTTTTGGGAGGTGGGATACACTTCGTTCCTGATCTGTGGCTAGCAGAACGCCCGAGATCAGACCACAAAGGACACTTGAGTGCCGTTGCAGAGCACTGTTTGGCCTTGTGTCCAGGCTCGCCACATGCATAACAACGTGCGCCCCTATTCGTTTCACCGGAGACTTTCTAGGCACCGAAAACAATGCATGGGTTTATGTCATCTACCGAACAATCCCCTGCCTCATACAGATCTTCGAGGTCCCCCAGTGGAATATCGCTTGTATTAACTAGGCCATTAATTAGCATGTTCAGATCTGAGAAAACTTTACGCATTTTCACCGCCAGCTTGTCCACCTTCACGCCGCAATCCAGATCCTATGCTAGCTTCTGGCAGACTGTGTCAGGTATATTTTAGCATTTGATTTATGATACGGTGACTGCTACAGCCCGAGATATTGGGGCACGCAAAACTTTTTTCTTCTTTCGCCTCTCTTTCGGAGCACCAGAACGTGATGCTATCGTGGCGACCCATTTTTGTGTAGCCCTTGGTTTTTGGGATATTTAGCCGCTTCTAGCCACGAACTGATATTGGGCGCTACCGGATTATTCGATGCCATCGCAGCCGCAGAGGTAAGATTATCCAGCAGCGGGAAGACAGGATTCTTTTTCCTCTTCGATCTTTGCTTTTTAATCTTCTGCGACTGCAATGATAGTACCAATTGAAAAAATGGTGATGGCCGATGTGTAGGCGATAACAGCGACTGCATTTGCGTGGCATCTTCCTATCCCCCACCTGGGAAAACGCCCGATGGGAGGACGTGCAACTCCACACGGGTCAACTAACCTAACCTTTTTTTTACGGGGGGAAATCCTCATGGCCTGCCTCCGCCTGGGAAAAGGCGGAGGGGCGTGCCGGACTCTTACCGGCTAAAACCACCCCGGTGTCTCCGCGTACGTGCGCGCGCGAGGTCCCAGGGCGGGGATCCAGCCAGGACGCAAGCCGCCTCGTAGGAAATCGTGCAATACCCGCGGACGACTCTGACGGCCATCGCCCTCTGCGGTTTGCGCAAAATGGCGAGAGTGCTGGCCGTCATGTCCATAGCCCCATACAGGGCCATGGACCGCACGATTCCCACGTACAACCGCCTACGGGCGGCGGTCGGGCCCCCCAGTTGGGAAGCAACGTTAAAAGCACGCCCGCTGCACCCATCAGCTTGGGCGCCAGCCGCCGGAAGTGGGTTCCGAATTCCCATCGGCTGTCGAGCACCAATCCCAGATACTTCATGGTGGACTCGACAGCTATCCGGGCCCCGGTGACCACGATGTGTGATCCCGGCGGTGACGCCCGTCGAGGGTCATGGAACATCATGGTCTCCGACTTGTTTAGGGCCATCTCCAGGTTCTGGCGCCGGATTCGGTTCACCAGTTGTGAAACCGCAGCCGTGGCAACCAACGCTGCTTCCCTCTGCGAGCTCCCCCGGGCAGTGACGAGCGTGTCGTCCGCATAACACGTTAAGTCGGCGCCCGACGGAAGTTCACCTCTCAGCACCCAGTCGTAGCCGATGTTACACAGGAGCGGTCCCAAGACCGATCCCTGCGGAATACTGCACGATATGACGCGCCGACCAGCGCCGTCACGTCCCCGATACGTAACGCATCTCTCCTCAAGGTAAGCCCCTATTGTGCGCCGGAGGTAGGGAGGCACGCGATGGTACTTCAGCGCCTCCCGATTACAACTCCGGGGTAGGGTGTTTAAGGCGTTGGAGATGTCTAAAGTCACCGCCAGCACCACCCCATCCCGGTATACTGTCTCCTTCGCCAGTGCCCTCACGCGCGTAATGGTGGAGCGCCCGCGACGAAAACCAAACTGGTTCTCGTTCAGGTCCGGCCCCTCTTCGCACAAGTGGCTGACGAGGCGATCTGCGATGATACGCTCAAGAAGTTTGCCCGCCTCGTCGAGCAGCACTATGGGCCGGTACGCGGACGGTGAGTCCGCGGGGCGCCCCTCCTTCCTGAGCACGACCAGCCTCCCCTCCTTTCACACACTGGGAAGCTGACCCTGCTCGAGACATGCCGTGAAGAGCCCCCTCAGCTGGGGCTCTAGCTCCTTCAGAGCCAGGACGAGAGCTCAACCAGATACTCCGTCGGGGCCGGGCGCTGTGTTCTTAGCCCGGAGTCGCGACACGGCCGCTTTCGTCTCTGCTTGCTTCACCTCGGGGACATCGATGATCTCCTGATCATGGTGAAGAGGACTTCTGGAGAGTCTGTGGCTGAGGGCGAAGGCATCGCCGGGGGAACGTGTCCCACTCGTTCAGGGAAGAGAGCCGATACCACCGCCTCTAGCAACTGGGGTTACATGCTTTGTGTTAGTGGAGGCGCCCAGGGACAATACTTGCCCCGTACCTAACGGCAGGGGCGCCCCCACGGATCCCGATCTAGGGACCCCAGCAGCTCCTCCCTGGCACGCGACTTTGAGTCGCCGATGGCCAGCCACAGAGTCTCCTTAGATGCGCGGTACACCTCATACAGCGCGTCCTCCTCGGCGGAATCCCGTCGACGCCACCTTCGGTATCGGGTGTACCGGCGACGAGCCGCAACGCACGCTATGCGCAATTGCGCGATCTCGGCGGTACACCTGGTGCCTTGCGGACCGTTGGCGGACACGGGGCATGGACTCGTCAATCATGCGTCGAGATCTGCGTCATCGCCCCGCGAAACCATAGCGCCACCGCTTCAACGTCGACGGGGCCGTCCATCGTCGACTCCCAGATCCAGGACTGGACTAAAGCAGCTTCCTCGAGTAGTTCCCTGTCTATGCACTTAAGCGCCCAACGCGGGCCGTCGTTAATCGGCGTTGTTGGATGGCGGCCGCTCGCGGTCTGGGCAGAGACGTCGAACCGGATATACCGTTGGTCCGACAGCGTTTTTTACGTGGTAGAGCCATGCTGCAGCTATATTAGTAGTATAGTTGTAGCACGAACGGGTCGGCTCAGCCGGGAAGGGACCACGCTCTCACAGAATATCAGCGTCAAATAGCAGCTTAACTCTGCTGTGTTTCGTATGGTGGGTGTAGAGAACCGGATACCTTTTTTACTGGAAAAGAGGCATTCCATCTTATTCCTCATGGGTGACAACGCATCTGCATATTGATTAGTAATCGATGTAGATGTCTATGGGCCACAGCAACCATTTACCATCAGGTGGACTGTGTGCTCGTTTGTCACCCTTATTCTATAAACAAAAACAAGCTGCGCAACCCACGCTGACAAACTATAAAGAAAGCATACATTAACTTTACTTGGGGGATAGAGAATCGTTTCTTACTTTTGCGATATACTTTCTGAAAGCACTTATTCTATTTAAGAAGTGTCAAAGGTAGTCTCGTGAAACGTGAGTAAAATCCTTGTTTACAGACATTTGTAATTTTATCACGTACATAACTATTAGATTTGGGCCTCAGTCTGAATTTGGAAGTTCAAAATTAGGAAATATGTATATTAACAGCCATAACTAGCGATTCGTTGTTTTGGTTTGACAAATTTGAATTCTGGAGACGTCTGAATCATGCCAATAAATAATGTCACTATCCTATTAAAGACTGAATTAAAACTAATGAAATTGGAAATAATTTTTTCTGTTACACATCATAACGGATTATTAAAGGATAGTAGGACTAGTTTAACTTAACCGTGCTTTGTGGCATGCCTTTGGGGAGGCCCATGTTCAGTAGCTGGACTTGTGAAAGGGTTCTTAAAAAAACAAGTCCAGGGGACTAAATAAAGCTTTCTGAAGAATTAGTGTTTTTTAGAATTTTTATCTGTGTGCCTGTTTGTCTGTCTGTCAGTGTATTCTGGATTCACGCAAAATCTCTTGTACCGATTTACATTAATGTAGATATATAGTAGACCAGCAGCTAGCTGACCGACTTCACGGAGAAAGAGGGACTCTTTATGATGAACTCTTTCTTCCAAAAGCGACCCCACGGAAAGTAGACAAAAAATTAGATTATTTCACGATGACGACCAGACGGCAATGGTTGCTAGAGCGAAAACCGGTAGCGGTCAGCGAATGGTAAGAGGCACATTGAACCCTAATGTCAAGTTGGAGAGGTCACGTCTAATGAAGTTATATATATATATTTTAATTTCCATATATGTATCAGTTAACAATATGTCTATTTATAAACTACGTAGGAATATTTCATCTTATAACATGAAAAATAGCATCCATTGCCGCACTAGGCTAAAACCTGTATTTCAGCATATGGGCCAATCCCCAGACATAATAAACACAAATTATTTATTTAAATCATGTAAAATTTACAAAACTTTGTTCTTTATATTACAGATGTGGTATAAAACAAAATTGAAATTAAATATATATATATATATATATATATATATATGTAAAATGTGCCTCTTTTGTATATGGTGCTAGTGTAAGTGTGTGTGTGTGTGGATGTGTGTGTGTGTGTGTGTGTGTGTGTGTGTGTGTGCGTGTGAGTGTGCGGGTGTGTGTGTGCGTGTGCGTGTGCGTGTGCTTGTGCGTGTGCGTGTGCGTGTGCGTATGCGTGTGCGTGTGCGTGTGCGTGTGCGTATGAGTGTGCGTGTGCGTGTGCGTGTGCGTGTGCGTGTGCGTGTGCGTGTGCGTGTGCATGTGCCTGTGCGTGTGCGTGTGCGTGTGCGTGTGCGTGTGCGTGTGCGTGTGCGTGTGCTTGTGCTTGTGCGTGTGCGTGTGTGTGTGTGTGTGTGTGTGTGTGTGTGTGTGTGTGTGTGCGCGCGCGCGCGCGCGTGTAAGAGGGTGTGTACAAGGTGAAGAATACAGTTTAATGAATACCTTAAGTTACCTAACAATAGAAATTCGAACACTGTCCATAATAACTTAGCGCTGCACTGTCAAAAGATCTTCCGTTTCATCATGTCCTAGAGTCAGTAACCAAGCTGTTATTTTCTTTTTACATTGCTTTATACGTAGGGAGTAAACTGGAATAATTTTATTAACTTTGTTATACACAAAAGGACCTAAGGCACAGTAAAATAATAATAAATTAATATAATAATAAAGTAATGGTTGGCAATAAGAAAGGTCGAAAAGTGCTTACTTTGAGTACTGCACGCTGGGCAATTTCTAAGCACTTAATAGTAGAAGTTGGCGCTCCTCCCCAAGAAGTAATGCAGTATAATATTTTTATATTATAATATTTTTATATTGACTATGCATGTCGCAATCAGCGCTATTAAGAAGAGGATCATAAGTTGATTGCTAACTACCTAGATAACTTACAAGAAAAATTAACTAATTACATAGCCTAATAAAACTATGATGATAAATTAAATGTACATTTAGTTTAAACTAAAATGAAGTCGGCCAAATTATACTTTATATTGGTAATGAATCGCAAAAAACTGTACAGTAAAATTGGTTCCAAAACCGTAACGTAACATTTTTATTATATTGCGTGCCCTTAACATTTATTTTATTTATTCAAAAATGAACAAAATTCAATATATTATATGGTTAATATATTAAAAATAGTTTTATTCAACAATCTTTACTAACAAATTTAATAGATAATCCTATTAACTTTGTAACGCTATGGTTAAATATAAATTAAATATTTTTATGATATTTTTGTACCAAAATCACACGCGCGCTAGAACACACGCACACACGCACACGCACGCACGCACGCATGCATGTACGGCGCACGCACTCACGCACTCACGAACGCACGCTCGCAAACACATACGCACGCACGCACACACGCTCGCAAGTATGCACGCATGCTCGCACGCACACAAGCTCGCAAGCACGCACGCACTAAGGATGGTGAAAAGAGTGCTAAGAATTCTACGATTCCTGCGTTGTGGGATATTCAACAACTTTAGTTTAGAAATCGATAGAAAGAGACGTGATTATACTTTCGAAGACCTAAACGAAACGGATACAATTGTTGAGAAGTCGATCCAACTTATTGACTAAGAAGATAAGACAACATCATGATTGCACGAACATAATTTAAAAGTAATATTAATGGCACCGTTAACGTCGGATTCATGTAAGCATCCAAGTTCTTCAATATCTTAGCTAGAGAGAGAGCTAGAACACACGCACACACGCACACGCACGCACGCACGCATGCATGTACGGCGCACGCACTCACGCACTCACGAACGCACGCTCGCAAACACATACGCACGCACGCACACACGCTCGCAAGTATGCACGCATGCTCGCACGCACACAAGCTCGCAAGCACGCACGCACTAAGGATAGTGAAAAGAGTGCTAAGAATTCTACGATTCCTGCGTTGTGGGATATTCAACAACTTTAGTTTAGAAATCGATAGAAAGAGACGTGATTATACTTTCGAAGACCTAAACGAAACGGATACAATTGTTGAGAAGTCGATCCAACTTATTGACTAAGAAGATAAGACAACATCATGATTGCACGAACATAATTTAAAAGTAATATTAATGGCACCGTTAACGTCGGATTCATGTAAGCATCCAAGTTCTTCAATATCTTGAACCGACCAAGTTAATGAAAATTTTATTTTTAATGTCAAATACTCAAAATACGTAAAAATTTCAGTGACCAAAATATTCAATATATTTGAGCTAGACAGTTTTTTCATATAATATGAATTTCAAGATGAATAATATAATATTAGCGAATAAAACATTAAGCCATATTAGCGATACTATAGTCAAAACCATCTTAGATACACATTTTGTGTACAACGTAAGTATTTATAAGTTCATTCATTTTAAAAACTCTGCTTGACAGCGCAGTGTAGTAGCGGTTTCGAATAGTGCGCTTTTAAAATTATTTGCTAATATTTGCTCTCAAAGTAAATAATCCTAGTCTACGTATAAAAAGTAAACTTTTCATAAATTATACATTCTAAGATGGCAGCCATGTTATTTGATTCAGATAACAAATTCAAACGGCCATTTAGACATTAAATTTAAAAATTATTGTTTCTCAAACAAGAAATTTTAAAATCGTAGTCACTTTTACATATTTGACGACTAATCCATATTCTAACACCAGGTTGACTTTCAAATATTGATTCTAAAAGCAATATATCCAGAAACAAGAGTTTTCAAAATAGCAACCGTTTTAGAAGTACTCAGGAAGTTTTTAATTCCACTTGCACTTACAGATACAGATATTTATTTGGAACTAAGTAAGTTCATGTAATGGTAGTTCTACTACTACTATCCCAGTTTTAATTTATCCACATGAAGGCGATATCTTTGGATTCCGTATGAGATACGTGGTAGAGCTATATTTATTGTATAGTTGTAGCACGAATGGGTCGGCTCGACCGGGGAAGGACCACAGACTCACAGAATACTAGCGTAAAATAGCAGGGCTGCTGTGATTCGTATGGTGATTGTAGAGAATCGAAGACCCTTTTTACTGGAAAAGAGGCATTCCATCTTAGTCCTCACGGCTGACGACGAATCTGCATTTTGATTTGCAAACGGGGATGGATGTAGATGTCTATAGATCACAGCCACCACTTACGGTTAGGTGGACTGGCTCGCTTGTCACCCTTGTCCTATAAAAGAAAATAGTTCAGGCAATTATTGTAAAACAGTTTATAATTTGTAAATTTGATTTGTATATTCCATTAATTTTATTTACATAAGACGTCAAAGTCCTGTCAGTCAATAAATACCATAATTGAACGATATAAGCACAAAATAAAGAGGGTTATAAGTTTAATGGTACAACATATTACTGTACTAGACATAGGACTACTTTCAGTCTTATTTGAGTACTATTTTCACTTTACTTGGCAGATAAATGTATAACTTCATAAAAGTTATATAATAGATAGTGGGTTTTAAAATAGCAAAATAAATATTTATAATTTTTAAATGCTTTACAATATGTTAATAATCTATTTGAGTGCAGGTAGATTCATATATCTAGGTAAACACGTAAGCCCACCCAGTTATAGGACAGCCATGTAATTAGTATGTGGACGCAAGTGCCATTGGCTTAGTGTTTGTTCACGTACACAAATTGATATTCAGCCTGCAGTGCACCATGGAGCTACGTTTTAGTTTACGGACGCGTCTGTTTAGTTTTAGCTGTATTTGTTTTAAACTTCTCTTAAATTTAAATCACGAAACGTTTTCAGTTACGAATTATAACTTTGCTACCGTAATCGGAACAATACTTTTAAACATGTTATAAATTATTGTTAGAATACACTGTTTTCATACACATAACATGTTTTTTTTTCATAATACTTTATAACGTACATAGCTAAAACAATTAAAAGTTTCCCGTTTCAAAATAAACATTCCGTATTGATTACTTTCTCATTTCCCTTCCCGTGAAAAAATTCGTCTAAAAATAAATTTTATGAACAGAAAATTAATTCCTCCCTAAGCTAGTCTAATTACGCTGTTATTTATGTTTTCAATATTTATGTTATGAAATAATTAAGCAAAAAGACAGACTGTTCACACTATGCTCGATCTTAATTACTTTTACATACAGCGACGTTGCTAATTAACAAAATTACTATATATAAGGCTTATGAACTTAAAAGTTATAACAGAATGAGCACTTTGTCATGTCAAGCGTTTAACAGGCTCTTTAATTTCTCTTTGTAAAGTAAATTAAGACATTGAATCGTTTAAGCAGACGTACACTTAATACAGGTTTAATATGGTTAGATGAAATTTCAAAAGCTGTAGCAAATTTAGAGAAGCAATAAAGATTTTGACATGAAATGTCACATATCTGGATTTTTTTTAAATATATTCAATATGCAAAGTTTAATTAGCTACACGTAATTTTTAGCAAATATCGATTGTTTAATATATGATTTTTTTTTAATACTTTTCATAAATATAGTTAGGTATGAACGCAATCATTTGTTTTATAACACGAAAGAATTGTGGATGTAGTGTTTGTATTGCAAGCCGGCTCGTTTTCTTAGATTCAATTTTAAAAATTTGTTCCTAACCGAGTCGCATCCTGAATATAAATGGCTTAGTGCTATGACTAGAATCGCCTAAATATTCTTAAAGTAAAATGTACATCTGATATTTTGTTTGAATTTCAAATAATTCACCGTATCATAATTATTTTGTAACTCTGTAATAATTATTTTTATCATATAAATAAATATGCATTTTATTATTTTTATGTATGTACGAGGCTAGTGCTAAAGTCTACATGTTTGCTAAGTTTGAATGAGTTAACATACTGACTTGGCCAACTAACATTTGGACACAAATTGCCGAGTGCAGGCGGAGCGCCTTTGATTTGAGCAGAAAAACTTACTCTTCAACACTGTCGATTGAGACGAGTCGTGGCGAGCGATCCCCAGTGGTGACAAGGCACGCCAAAGGAACAATATACCCATTGGCGCTCGCCCGCACTCGGCCAGCTAGATGAGCGGCGACGAGCAATGGCGAGGCTAGGCAAATGTTTTGTCTAAGCGTTGGTAGTCGCCTTCGCTCGGCCAACTTGTTGCCACATCCTCAGCTGGCTTTAAGGGGAATAAAGAGCCGGTACAATTACGGGGTGTGAGGCATTCCATCTCAGCCTGCAGAAGTGACAACGCATCTTTAGCCTTCTTTGAAGTTGGTTACAGATGGCCATGGACTGCAGTTATCGCTTACCATATAACATAATTTAGATATAAACTATATATAATATAGTTTATATTGTCGTGTTAAAATAAACTATAACGGGTACAATTGCTGATTACCTAAAATAAAATTCTCCTAATATTTTTATATTTTTTTTATATCTAAAAAAATACATTTGATATTTTGATGTTATATATTTAAACATAAATATAAACGATGGAAAATATGTTAATAAATCTTATAAGAATTATATTATAGAAAAGTATTCTACAAATATTTATTATTTGTTTTTCGACAAAAATGTAACCTCGTTGGAATTACACGCGAGCGCATTTATCGTACTCGCCCGTTTTCATTTTCGTCAATAACACATTTCGCGTGCGGTACGCGTTCATAAGCCAACGGAAATTGAATGCGAACTACTATCCACTACGGACGGTTACTGACAGGGATGGACACGTACATACAGCGATTGACGTACTATCTGCCCATCAGTCTCGAACACAAAGACATCTATCTCGTGTCTGTAACAACAATTCTGTTGACATGTTTCAATTAAATCGAAACTTTTCGGACTTGCTGTCTACGAGGGATATCACGATCATTACTATATGGCGAAGTTTGCTTCGGGCATTCAGACCTTGCTGATGGCACTTAATTGACGTCTGCCAGAGGCTATTCAGTTTCTGTTAATCCCTTTTAGTATTAAACTATACTATTCATGAAGATTTAGTATTACATAGAGGCTTGAAAATACCTCTCAATAGAAACAAAACCTAATATCAACAAAAATGTCAAGATAAATAATAGACTTACAGACATGGAGTATAATGGAAAACCCTACCCGTTGTTGGTACCAAGAAAACTACTGATAAAAACTCTTTAAAAGTACCAGTCCGAAAATATTTTGTTTAATAATTAAATTTTTCGGAAAAGCGTCTTTATTTTAAAACATTCTATGTATTAAGTAATACCTACATAAGTGGATTTATAGTCTTTTTTAATAATTCGTATTTAATTTCAGTACATTGTATTTTATTGTTTCCTTCTGTCACTACTAACGACACCCATCTCCTTATTCTTACACCTCCACTGTGTGATACGTTACTGCCTCTTCTATCTAGCGGTCGTCAACGTAATTAATGATCTTGAGGTGCCGGGTTCAAATTCCGGGTGGATTCGAAATCAGATTTCGGATTATTTTTTTTATAGGAGAGGGGGCATACGAGCATGCGGCTTACCTGATGGTAAGTAACTACCGCCGCCCACGAACAACTGCAACACCAGAGGAGCGAGGGGAATTGCAGATGCGTTGCCGGCCTTTTAAAAAGGAATAGGCTCTTTTCTTGAAGGTCCCTAAGTCGTATCGGTCCGGAAAAATCGCTATTCGATTCCACAAGGAAGTTGTGCGAGGAAGAAAACATCTTCTAAATCGCACAGTGGTGGACCGCCAATCGTCCAGATGGTCTGGATGGTATCGTGAGTTCTGCCGCGATGTACGTTCGTGAAATTTGGCGGCTGGGATTAATCAGAACAATTCCTCAGAGCACTCCCCGTGGTAAATGTGAAAGAAAATGCAAAGGGAAGCAACATCTCTTCGCAGTGCCAATGAATCGAGCCGATCGGAAAGGACTCGGTCGTTGACGATTCGAGCCGCTCTGCGCTGGATGCGGTCAAGTGGAAGGAGCTGGCACTGGGGAGCCCCTGCCCAGAGATGGAAACAGTAAGGCCGAACCTGCGCCTTGTAAAGTTGCAGGCGGTGTGCCGGCATGAAATACTATCCCGCTCTGCTGAGCACGCCAAGCTTTTTAGAGGCCAATTTGGCCTTCTCTTCCAAGTGACCACGAAACTGCACGTCATTCGATATGTCGACTCCGAGGATTCCGATACAGGCTGAGGCAAGAAGGGGAGTGCCTTAAAACTGAGGAGATACGACAAAGAGGTTCTTTTTAGCGATAAACGCGCAAACTTGTGTTTTCTGAGGATTAAACTGGACTAGATTTAGTCGCCCCCAATCCGAGACTTTGTTCAGCAGAGACTCGACTTCAGACACAAGTTTGTTCCGGTACTCGGCGACGTTTCCCCGAGAAATATTGACACGGCTGGTGTATAGAGCATCACCAGTGCTGTCATCCGCATAGCAATGAATGTTACCAGTTAGCAACATATCATTGATATGCAGAAGAAACAGCGTTGGTGATAGCACACAGCCTTGTGGAACACCAGCGTTAATAGGCTCGTAGTCGGAGCATGCACCGTCTAAATAGACCTTGATGCTCCGTTCTGCAAGGAAGCTGGTAATCCAATCGCACAATTTCTCGGGAAGCCCATAGGAAAGGAGCTTCGAAAGAAGCGCTTTGTGCCAAACCCGATCGAAGGCCTTCACAATGTCCAAACTAACGGCCAACGCCACCCCCTTGGACTCTACTTTGAGTCAGGTAGACCAGAAGATCACCAGCTGATCGACCCCGACGAACACCGTATAGGCGGTCACTAATCAGCTGGTGATCCTCAAGGTACCGCATGAGCTGGCAGTTAATAATGGATCCCATTAAGATTGCATAAATGACTTATGCAATCTTAATCTTCCAAATGGACAAATAATTACCTTTGCTGATGACACGGCACTTCTCTTTGATGGTGATTCTTGGCCCCAGACATTTAGTAATGCTCAAAAAGGATTAAATATTGTTGTGAACTGGCTAAACAAGAACGTACTTACCTTAAATATTGAAAAAACTAAATTTTTAACTTTTTCCATCAGAGCACAAGATCAGCCTTCACTTGATCACCTCCATCTAAAAGTACACTCCTGTTTTGCCTGTAACTCTTACCTTATCAACTCTCAGACTGCCTCAGACTTGATTATGCATTGTACCTGTCCAACTATCGAGAAATCTGAGTACGTTAAATATCTTGGTGTTATAATAGATAACAACTTAACGTTTGAAAAACATATAGCTACACTGGCATCTAGATTGAGAAAGTTGATTTATGTTTTTAAAAACCTTAGAAATGCTTCGGATACAAAAGTGATCAAAACTGTTTATTTTGCTTTTGGGCAATCTCTTTTGCTGTACGGTATAACTTCATGGGGTGGTGCAGCTAAAACCCGTCTTATAGGGTTGGAACGCACGCAAAGAGCCATTCTAAAAGTTGGGTTTTCATTGCCATTTTTATTTCCAACGGCTGAACTATACAAACGTTGCAGGGTACTTACTGTTAGGCAAATGTTTATTTTACAAACTATTTTAAAAAAACATTCTTCGCTACCATACAATAGCATGTCTTCTCCAATCTCGGGAAGAGGTAAGATAGTTTGTAAAAGTCAAAAATGTAATACAAATTTTTCTCGTAAATTCTTTTGTTATCTTGGTAGTCTTCTTTACAACAGGATAAATAAGGCTATTCCAATATATTGTATGAATAAATATTCCTTAAAAACAAGAGTAACGGAATGGCTTTTGGGCTTAAACTACACCGAAACAGAATCCCTAGTAACTCCCATTATTTAAAATATTATACAAACATACACACATACACACGCACACACACACACACACACACACACACACACACACACACACACACACACACACACACACACACACACACACACACACACACACACACACACACACACAAGCGCTCACATGTAAATTAGTTTTTAGTTTTTAAAATTGTTTTTCAATTGTTTATTTTTTTTTATTCTTTCTCGTTTATTGTAACTTTAATTATAGTTAATAATATTTATAAAACAGAAATTGCAATTACAAATCATATTGTCGCACGAAGTGTACTAAAGTTAAAGGTATGTTGATAAATGTTACATTAAGGGACGAGAGCCTGGTGATTAGTCATACAGGTATTTCCTAGTACTAACACCAGGCTCTCACAAATTAAAATGGTTATACCTCCAATACCTATTATTAAAAAGCAATGTAAACTTGTGAGAGCAAATAAAGTAAACATTATTATTATTATTATTATTTTTATATCTTTATTTTTTCTAGCCTTGCGGCCGTTATTAATGCTAATTACGGGTGTTCACCAAGTAAAAAGCATATGGGCGTTTTATTAAGTAGTGTGTTCTGGGATATTGGGCGCAACTTCGTTTTCATCTATTTGTAAAAATTTTCTCACAATGCGGCACGTATTTAATATGGCGGCTTTCTGTAATTGTATGTATTTATTCTCTTTTATATTTAATAGTTTCAGGCTGTGGTGAAGATGTTTTGGGATAACTCCTGTGGTTGATAACACAATCGGTACTATGTATGCTTTTTCTTGTTTCCAAATTCTGCTAATTTCGTCTTGGAGATCTGTATATTTGTGGATTTTTTCTGTAATTGTCTTTGTAATATTATGTGTGTTAGGTATAGCTATATCAATGAGGTATGTGATTTTATTAAGTTTATCTTGTAGTGTAATGTCTGGTCTATTATAATGTATTGTTTTGTCAGTTAGAATGGCGCGGTCGTAGTATAACTTTATAATAATAATAATAATATAATATTATTATATTATTATTATTATTATTTTGGAGAACAAGGAAGTAATGGCGATAGGCCTGTAGTTGGACGGGTCTGAGCGGTTGCCATTTTAAGGGATCGGGTGGACAAAAGCTGACTTCCATGATTTCGGGATACGCCTAGGGAGTAAGAGTACCGGAAAACATGCGTTAGAACCTGTGCCAACTCTGGAGCACACGTCCTCGGCACAATTGGGGGGATTCCGTCAGGCCCACTCGACTTGTGGTTGTCCAGGGAGAGGAGTGCTTTGCGAACCGAGCGCTGTGAGAACCGCACATCCGGCATGGAGCACTCACACCGCGGGAAGGTCGGCGGTGTGTTCCACCCGTCATCTAGAGTCGAGTTGGACGCAAAAAAGGAGCCTAAAAGTTCGGCTTTCCCTTTTGCGGCGTGGACCAGTGATTCATCCTCTCTGTGCAGAGATGGTAATGATGGTTTACAGAAATTACTTTGGACAGCCTTGGAGAGAGACCAGAATGGCCCGGTTCCCGAAAGAAGGCAAACTAGTTTCTCGCTAATTCTGCCTATGTGCTCTGACTTTGCCTTGGCAATAACTCTTTTGAAGGATCTGGAGGCGAATTTATACTTCTTTTTAAGAATGTTGGTGTTTACACCCCTAGTCGCCGAAGCTGCAGCCCAGACTTGATAACACTCCTGCTTACTGCGTAATGCAGTCTTACAGGAGTGAGGCTACCAAGGCTGAGATCTGCCTCCTATGGGTAACACAGATGATGGAATAAATAGTTCCATTCTCTGTAACACCACATCAGTCAGCAACAGCGCTGGGATCATCCGGCGAGAAGCAAACCCGCCCCCATGGGTAGGATGCAAAGAAAGACTGCATTCCGTCCCAATCCGTCGACCTATAATGCCAAACACAGCGGCAACCTGCAGACCGCAACCGCGAGGGGAGCGTGAGTAGCACCACACTCCGGATCAGACAATGGTCCGAAGAGCCGAGACAGAAACCTGATGTCCGTCCGGGTGAGAGGTCAGCAGAAGATCCAACAGGGAAGGTGTATGATCCTCCACATCTGGAATCCGCGTAGGCGAAGTAACCAGTTGTGTCAGACCATATGTCAAGACAAAGTCATTAACAGATCTCCCCGCATGATCGATTAAACATGAACCGAGCCATTCGGCGTGGTGGGCGTTAAAATCGCCAAGGATCACGATGTCTGCGGATGGGACCTGTTGTAGCAAGAAATCGGTAGCCATTTGGACGTGGTCGATGAGACGGTCTGTTTCAGCATTACCGCTATGGGACCTATAGAGGAACCCGTAGACGCGCGGATGGTCGTCGCTGTCTACGCGTAGCCAATGGCTGGTCCAAACTTCAAGACTGCTGAGGCGTTGAGAACAGATATCCTCTCTGACGTATACGCTAACTCCAGCCCAAGGCACAAAGGAGTGCTGCAATTTGTACCTCGGGTAGGAGAGAAACGAAGTATCAGCCGGAGAGGAGACCGGCGTGTCGGTCAGAAAGAGCAAGGCCAGCTTCGCCGTCTCGAGATGGTAGTGGACTGCGTTTAGGTTTGAGTGAAGTCCCCTGAGGTTGCAGAAATTCACGGATAGCGTGGCAGGGTCGCCTTGGTATTGTTGCTCAGTTTGCCCCAAGCAGTTATGTTTTTGAGCGGAATTTTGCCCCCCCCCCCCCCGCCAGATAACGCGGGGCGGCCTGAGCACCCATAATCAGGAGTGGAATAACATGGTCGTGGATGCTCAGCGAGGGATTCCCTAGGGGTGCTGGTACTGGTAATTACATAAAAGACCTCCTGGGGTACCAGGAGGGTCTTTTATGTAATTCCGCTACCATGTTGATGGGGGGGGTGGGGAATTGAGCCTCCGGCCACCAGCATGGACCAGAAGAAACGCAGAAGCAGAGCTACTTCACGCCGGTATTCTGTGAGGTCGTGGTACCAACCCGGCTCGAGCCGGCCCATACGTGCAACAGCAAAAACTGCCGCGTGGCTCTACCACCGTTTATTACCGTACCATCGGAATATGTGAGTGAGGTAACAGACAGTGCAATTGTACTTGCGCATACACTCGGGCGCTTCAATCCTGCCCTGTGCAGATGGCAAGTCCACCGTGATCAAAATTCGGTCTGTAGGACATTATTATTATACATGATACGTTAGGTGCCGTAAGATGCGACAGAGCGAAACAAACCAGTAGATGGGCAACAGCCTCTTCCGTATAACAAATAAATAAATAAAAAACTGCGTTTGCCTACCTACCTATCACTGTTAAAAGGATGACATATATCCCCCAATGAGGCAATATTTGGGGAGGCTTATGTTCAGCTGTGAAATTCTGATAGACTATACATGTAATGGGAACGGACACGGTAACATTGACAATAACGGTTATGGTAGCGTTTATTGCTGGTTGAGAGATGGTTAAGACCACCACTTATGCCAGATCCTTCTGGAATTTGTCATAGTCGCATCACAAGAAACCTAGGGTAAGAAATGCGAAGTGGATTATCTTACACTGCCACAATATAGTAAAATAAAACTTAATAAAAACCTTTCTTCAACAAACCGAATTCAGAAAAATATTTTCATCATCATTTACGTGGTAGAGCCATGCTGCAGCTATATTAATAGTAAAGTTGTAACACGAATGGGTCGGTTCGACCGGGAAAGGACCACGCTCTCACAGAATACCAGCGTAAAATAGCTGCTTAACGCTGCTGTGTTTCGTATGGTGAGTGTAGAGAACCGGAGACCCTTTTTACTGGAAAAGAGGCATTCTTTCTTAGTCCTCACGGGTGACGTTTGTAATTCACAAACGAAGATACATGTAGATGTCTATGGGCCACAGCAACCACATACCATCAGGTGGACTGTGTGCTCGTTTGTCACCCTTATCTATATAAAAAAAATCCTTTTCATTAAACTAATGAGAGTATAATGTACTGCACTGTCCTTATGCACAACAAAGGAAAGCTTTGTTATTTATATACACTAGATTTTATTTTGTTCGCAGTCACATAAAGTTGTAGGGCAATTCAAAGTTAAGCTTTGGCGTTTCTGAAACACAAAACAAATAATCATTTCGATAATAGGCTTCATAAAGAAGTTTACCATACAAGCAGAAAACTTTCTCGAAAGCCACGTATTAAACTAGGATAAGATTCACCAACTATCGAGAACTTTCAATAATCTCGTTAAGTTCATTTTATCGTACGTTGCTTCGAAAGTTAACTTTTTATTGAGTAAAAAAGCTACAATGTTAAATGAGAAAGGTTTCTGTTTTCTTATATATCATAATAATTGAAAGAGCAAATGTGCAGCAACACATTCATAACAAGAACTCAAAAAAATGCGTTTGCTGAACCGCCTGTACTATAAGTCAAACTTTGGGGGGGGGGGGGGGGATCATTATGTTTTCATTGGCTGTGTTGATGATGAATTTTAGCGTGTTAGTAAAAAAAATAAAAACATAATAACTAAATATAAAATTAATATGAAAGATGAAACTAATTTTTACGGATTTTATCGCGTTTATTTTAACTTTTTAATTCCCGACGTTTCGTATGCTTTACAGCACTCATGGTCCCCCCCCCCCGTGACCATGGGTGCTGTAAAGCACCCGAAACGTCTGATAATAACACTTATTTTAAGGATTTGTCATGACAGAAGATGTCATTCAATTTTTTCCCATTAATTGTATTAAATTATGTAACTATGAAAACCCTCTTTACTAAGTGAATATTTATGATATTTAAATTGAAATATTGGTTTAAGTAGATTTTAATATTTAATAGTAATGCGATTTCGTGTATTGAATATTTGTAAATAATAACGTAAGTGCTTAAATAGTGATAGACTCTAAGATAATTTTTTCATCAAAAAATCCAAATCCAAGGTGGCTTTGGATTTTGACGAATGTTTGTTATTGGCCAAGCTGTCCTCAAAATATAAAAAGTTCTGAGACAGCCCTGCAACTTGTTACATAGAAATTTACTAATCTATAGTCCTAATAAGTATCCTGTCTGTCTGTCAGTCTGTTTGTCTGTCTCTTTGTTCCGGCTAATCTCCAAAATATCTGGACCAATTTCGACGGCACACACGACACTTTCCACTTCAGTGGAAAATAACTGATGTTGTAAGAAGTAACTTAGGCTACTTTTATTTTAGAAAAACAATTAGGGTTTTGTGAAAAAAAGGACATGAAATCTAACCTTAATAAATTCCATGCGGACGAAGTCGATGGGAATAACTAGTCTGCATTATAATTTTAGAGGTAAGTTATTTAATCGTCAGGCGTGTTCTTTTTAGATAAGGCGACAAACAAAATATTTTTAATTACATCAGATCTCTAAGCAAAGGTTATCCGGAAGAATTCACGTTCAGTGTGATAAGACCACCCGTTTTCTTTTTTATCATGTGAGCAATATGTTTAATTAGTTGAACACGCTCGCCGGTGTTGTTTTGATTATCGTTTTACAATAAATGATAGAATCAGGCGTTACTTTGCGGAAATCCATTATAATGGGGTTGTTATAAACTAATTTGCTTAATTCCGCGTAAAGAAAGAAAATGATGTGTCCTGCCCAGTTTTAAGCTAAGATACGTTAGCGGTCAGCCTCCGCAGAGTCTACTTCACCTGAGGATGCCTCGTGTAGAGGCGAAACACGTGTCGTATTTTCGAGAGTGGTGTGTCGTGCCTAGTGTGCTGGTGCTGGGAGTGGTAGTGCTGGGATTAACGGCGACGGGTATAATGCACGCGATTGAGGGAGGGTGGGAGGTCCCCTTAAAACTGGGCAAGACACATCATTTTCTTTCTTTACGCGGAATTAAGCAAATTAGTTTATAACAACCCAATAATCGTTTTACAGTACCTACCTCCAGTGACAGGGAGGATCCCAGAATAGATCTCTACGATAAGGCCAAGTACGCACTTATCTTTAATACTGTACCTTTTTTATTAAACTTCTCTTAAATTTCTTCTAATAAATTTCTCAAGGATACAGTAAACATCCAGACCCGGAACAGTTATTTGTAGATCATGCAAATATGAACCTCTCAAACCCGCGCTATTACGTGCTGCAACTCATTGCTAAACCACTGCGCCACGAAACCGTTGAAGTACTTCCTATTTTAATTGAATAATCCGATTATGGTACTTAAATAATTTCAAATTAAAAAAATTGTTTTCAAAGTCAATAGAAAATGATAAAAAAATTATTGGCTGATAACTTTCCATGATGACATTTCAATAAACACAAACTGAAATTCAATTCAAAAGAAAATTTTTGCAACTAGGTACGTTTCTTAACAATAGAAAGACATTTGGCTTATTAAATAATTATGAGGAGGATTACAATTAAGCACAGCTGTATGCTTCTTGTATAATTATATTTTATATCTATTAATAGAAAATCGACAGTTCGACACACAAGTTTTGTAAAATGAAAAGTTTTTTACAGAAAGTTAAATTTATAGCGTTTTTATTCTTCATATGTCGTTATGCCTGAATGACTTTAGTTGCTATTTATTTATCTGTTAGCTAAAAGATGTTGTCGAAAGTTTAGCATTTAAATCCAAAACTCAGCTAATATAACGGGTAATATCTGCGAAACTATATGGAATACGTTACCCAATAACGCTTTCGAAACAAATTTCGTCAATTTTTTGACACACTTCGAATGTAAATTTGCAATTTCATCCAATGTATCGTATTTTACGCAGCAATTATTTTTCTGACACATTTCGAGTTTATGCAGGCTCGCACTTTTGTAATTCAGTAGGTATTTTTAATTGAAAAGCAAAATATTTGGATCCTATTGAAAGAAAATTACGCCGTGTAACTTTCAACCTCCCTCTGTTCACTCGATTGTGGCTGAATACGGAAATTAAACTTGAGTCACTCATGCAAACGGCAACCATGAGACTAGCGTTGATCGCATCACTTGATGTTGCTTTATAATGTGGTTTCGCACTGAGTTCTTTGTAAAATTAAAATAATGATCTATTTTATAATAATCTATTTCTCTTGTAATAATTAAAGCAGTGATAGATACATAATCATTTCCCGTATTATAAAAATGTACATAAATTATCATGATTAAAATTTAGAAGTGGAAGACTATGGTGCAAAAAGACTAATTTTAGTTTTGTAATTTAGTCATTTTACTTCTCGTAGACAATCCGAGCTTCAGACAAAAGACGCCCTGAATAAACACTACTTCCTTCTCGGCCGAATACCGGCCATATAGACTATTCGTTACTCCATACATACATACATAAACACTCACGCCTGCCACCCAGGGGGGTAGGCAGAGACTATGGACTTCCATTTTGCACGATCCTGACACACCTCTCTCGCTTCCTCCATATCTATATACCTACGCATACACGCTCGTCGGTTAAAGGTACTCTTAATTTGGCCCATTTTCAATATATCGCCAATTTGGTCGATAAACTTTCGCCTAAGGCGTCCCTTCAGGACTCTGTCGTTCACCTCTGCAACATAAATTTGCTTAATCACTTTTCCTCGTTCATTCTTTCTACACGACCAAACCACCGAAGCATTCCTTTCTTAATCCTGGTCACAATATCATCTTGCAAACCATACTCTTCTCGTATCACACAATTTCTCACCCAGTCGTTCAGATTGAGCCGTAATATATTCCTTAATGACCGCATTTCTACAAAATTTATTCTACTGTCGTGCTTCTTCTGCCACAACCAACTTTTACTACCATACATTAAAGTATGTACTAACACAGCTTGATGAATTGCCATACTTGCCTTTTTGGACACATAGTTTTTCCACAATTTTTTTTTTATAGGATAAGGGTGACAAACGAGCACGCAGTCCACCTGATGGTAAGTGGTTGCTGCGGCCCATAGACATCTACATCTATCCTCGTTTGCGAATCAAAATGCAGATGCGTTGCCACCCGTGAGGAATAAGATGGAATGCCTCATTTCCAATAGAGTGTAGAACCCCATTCACTCTATTTCTTGCGTTCACTCGTCGTCCTTATCATATCTACCATCCCTTCTAAATACATATATTAAATACACAAACTCATCTACTTGCTCGACCAACTCCCATTCTATTCTTATTTCATATATCGTTTTATTTTCTTCTCTTTCAAAAACCATAACTTTCGTCTTAGTTGCGTTCACTTTCATTCCCTTTTCTTTTAATGTCCTGTTCATTAATGTAATCATCATTTGCAACTCCGCCGCCGACGACGCAAGTATGACTTGATCATCGGCATACAAAAGGCATTTGACAGTTAACTCACCCATTCTTAACCCTCATTATTCAACTTGCAAATTTTCCAAACAACTGTCCATAAATAGGTCGAACAGCCACGGGGAAGCCACACAGCCCTGTCTGACACCTTTATGGATGCCTAACCAGTCCGAGTAGTCGTTAATAGTCTAATAAAATCATTACATAATATGAAGTGGCGTGAAAATTTAAATCCCAATCCAAAAGGTAAGCTCCGTGTTACTTATTAATTTGACACAAGTTTGTCCATATCTCTGTCTGTCCAAAAGACATGGATCTCTTGCCCGCATATGGAGTAACAAACTTGAAATTTAAATATTTGGTGAATTTTGACACAAAAACCGAATATCAAATTGGAAATTCTATGAAATCCCATACAGAGGAGCCATTTTTTAACTTGCTCATTAAAGTGCTCATTGAGTAGTGTACAAATATATTTATTATTCCATTTATTTTTAAAATTGAGAAATGAATTCCATCATATTTGCCAGTTTTGGAACGTTTTCTTTCGGGATCTATCTTAAAAAATGAACTTGTTAAAAATTTTAAATGTCTCTGTATAAGGTAAGCTGAAAAAAAAAACAATTGAATGTATTTTAACCGATTTCAAAAAAAGGCGTCAACTATAGGTTTATGTGTTAGCTCAGAACTTTTTTCTAGGTGAACCGATTTTGATGATTCATTTGAAAGCTGGTGCTTTTCATATGGTCCCGTATAAATTTGATCAAGATCTGACTAGTAGTTTTGAGTTATAATATATATAAATTTCAATTACATTGATGACGTTCTCATGTTATTTATATTAAAGTCGGTTGTATAAAATTTTTAATTTTACCACTTGTACCTAATGAAATATCTAGTTTTAAGAAAAGTTAATTGATTATAATATGTACGGAGCCCACAAAGAGCGAGGCCCGATGATATTATAGCAACTGGTCGGGTTTATTATATCTCTGTGACGTGTACTTATATTTATATTTCTCTCGTATTTATACTTCTACTCATCCCTGTAAGCTCGTCAACGATCCAAAACCTTCCCAATTATTATAGTAATAGTTTGAAATGTCTGGAAGTGCTAGATGTTTCGCACCGTTGACACAGTTTCCCGTTACTGTTCTAGGTATTTTCATCTGGTAAATATAAAAAATGGTAACCTTCATATATCGTAGCATCCCCATAACCTTCCTGGGATTACTTTAAGTCATCTCTTATGGTCTTGGGATAACGTGAAGTGATGGTTTCTTACCACCACACCACACAGTATTGGTGGTCATTATTTGTAGAGAAAATTAAAATTATTGAGAAAGTTGATGTTTTTCAATCAAGCCTGCCTTGAAATCTTAGTAATTCTTACTTTTTTCAACAGGCCTGATTCTTTTAACTTAATTATTTTATTTGTGTAGCCATAACTGAATTTGCAACATAACTTTGTACAGTGAAGACCTAGAAAATCTTTTGGATTTATACCTGTTGCACTTTAAAAATTTTTTTCATTGAAATTCCATAGCGAAATCACAAATGAGATCTGTTTAATATATATTTTTCAAAGGCGATAAAGATAAGTAAAGGATTTCATTTTCTTCAAGAGATTCGATTGACCTTTGCATACTATAACTTTTCTTTCATTAAAGATGACTTTTATAACTAAAATACACCGTTTTGGCCGCAATTGTAATCTACGTATCCAGTTGCATAATTTGGTCAACTTAAGCTTAAAATAGTGAAATAGTAATATAGTACTAACGAAATTAACGCAAGTTCATAATGATTATTTATCGTTTTAATACCTTCCAGCTGGGCGACTACGTGCCGAGTTAGCACTTAGTAGCGAATAACAATCGACGCTGCATACAGGATATTGCCACAATAAATGGCATTTTTTATTCTTATAGCCACTCTTTCTGTTCGTTAAGAAGCGAGAAATGACGTATAAATTACTTTTTTTTAAATATGTTACAGTATACTAGTATTGTAAACTAATTGAAACCTTTTTTACATAATTAGTTGTTTGTTTTCATAATATTGTGATGTATATGCGTGGCACAATACTATCTGGGGGCTGGCAAGAGAATTCGTTACCACATTTCATGCCGTGGGTGTCATAGTAAATCGATAGCGATGATGGAAAAACATGCCATAAATGAGAGCGGCTCATGTTCAGTATCCATAGTAACAGAGGTCTTTTAAGGGCCAATGACTTTAAAACTGTGCCCCCAGGCATGTATTTTTCTTATGGAATAGAGTGACAAATAAGCACACAGTCCACCTGATGGTAAGTGGATGCTATGGCTCATAAACATCTACATCTATCTACGATCTAGAATCAAAACGCAAATGCGTTGTTACCCCTGAGGATTAAGGTGGAATGCCTCGTTTCCAGTAAAAAGGGTATCCGGTTCTCTACACTTACCATACGAAACACAGCAGTATTAAGCGTGAGAGCGTGCGTGGTCCTGCCCCGGTTGAGCCGACCCATTCGTACTGCAACCATAATATAACTGCAGCATGGTTCTACCACGTAAGGAGTTTCCTGTAAATACTATGCAAATGGGTTGGCAAAATGCATTCATGCAATATTTTTATATCTTGCTTCTCCATTATTACTTAAAAACTACTGACATAGATCATTATTCTCACTAACATAAGAATAACAAGAGATCACAATTATAATATGGTATGATATTCTGAATCGGGCACAAAATAATATTAAAACGTGAAATAAGCTATTTATTTTATGCTTCGCCACAAACAAAATCGTATAACTTATTCAATTTTTATTGCTCCGATTGTAGCAAAAATGTATTTACCGTCACGGTCAGTGAATCGTTTTCAGCGTTGTCTCATTTTGTAATATATTATGTTTCGGGTTGTGGAAATTTAATATATGTCTGAAATAATTCTAATGAAGTATTTTATTTCCGCTTGGCTAATAAAACCGTTTCACATCTTAGCGTTTGTTATATATAAGAAGTCTAGAGAAAGTAATAAAGTAGAACAACTGCATTTATTTACGAACATAAAAAAAAAAAAACCTCTCGGATACTCGATATAACGGTGAGCGATATTCGTAGATAGCAGCAGGCGGCCACACGCCACGACTGCTCTGTTTGAACACTAAAGTAAACGGGAGGCTACTATTAAACATCGCAAAACCCAACATGGGTTAGTAGATATTTTAAAGTGCAATGTGTTCCTTAGAAATTATTTATTGTGCGATATTTTCTTCTATTTAGTAAAAGTAATACTTAAAAGTATTCAGGCACAAATATTTACCATAAAACATTTTACCGTTATGGTGTGATAAAATTCAAAATATATTTCAAAATGATTCATCTTAAGACAGTTATAACCATCATCAACTTGTAGAATTTTTCGCATTCAGCTAGCTGGACAGGCAGATCTCGATATTTTTCAACTTTGACGACACTTTCCTTTAACAATCTCAAGTTTTCTTTTCTAACGTATTTTAACTGAATAATTTGCTATTTTTAGAAAACTTCAAAACATTTTTGTTACTTATTACATTTAGACAATCTTTAGGATTTCATAAAACGAAACTTATGAAAGAATTTTTGTTTCCTTTAGCTGACATCTACGAACTGCAACATATTCTGCAATCCAAACCATAATTGTACTCCTCCTATATTGTACTGCTACTTCTACCATTACATTTATACATTTCATACTGTACTATTTGTAAATAAATATTAAAAACCTAATAATAACGTTCTCAAGTCTCAATATCAACTGACTTACAACAATAATTGTACATTATACATTTATTATAATATCTTAAACAAGATATAATTTATGTATTTATGTATGCACGTACGTATGCATGTATAAATGTATATGATATATATGTATGTGTGCGTTTATGTATGCCTTCATAAATATATATGTACCAATATATTTATTTTATTTCTAATTTAAGGTACTGCCATGTTATTTTCACTACACCATGGGTTAACTGGTAGAGAATGCTAATTAGCATTAAATCCGGACGTACCTTATAAAATATTTAAATAAATAAATAAAATAAATCCTATATGAAAATATCCTACATTAAGCTATCATCATATATCATTAAACTGACATTTTATACTTGGTATGTACTTTATCACTTAAACCATCAATAAGTCAAGATTGAGGAAAGTAGTTTTTGAAAAATGTAGACTATAAAAAGTAACGACGCATTGAATCGTTTATTATCCGGGCATATCCGCAATGTATCAACGTCCAATGTACATAAGCCGTATTTTCTTGTAAAGACGTTGCAATACGTTTATTTGTTCCGGACCGTATCTTCGTTTTTATAAGATGTCTTCAGGAGTTAAGAGTTACGGGTCGATACACCTTGTAAAGTTGTAAACTCTTTTAAGTTAAAACATTAAGTCAAAGCATATTATCTTCTAATTTATAATGAGTCGTGAAATAATCAATATTTTTCAAAGTTATAAGTAAGCCACAGAAAACAGTAGGAATAGCTACATATTGCTGCTGTGGTTTGTATGGCGAGTGGCGAGAACTTGGAAACCCTTTTTACTTGTAATATAGGTGTATCAACAATGCTTCTACATTTTGATTTTTATCGAGAATCAAAGCAGAATGTATATGTCAGGTGATCTGTGTGGTCCTTCAGCATTGTTACTTGTATTAAAAGGTGGGTATATTTGTTACATGAATTTAGTTTGCGTACTAAGAATTCTAATCTTAATTAATACATGAAACAGAAACAGAAACAGAAACTTTTTTATTCAATATAGATTATAAATAATACTTATTGAAAGTCATTCTTTTGTTTGATTACCACTGGTTCGGAAAAAACCTCTGTCCTGGGAAGAACCAGCAAGAAACCCAGCGGGACTTTTTTTTTTTTTTAAATAACAGCTTACAATCATGATGTTACACAAATTAACAACACAACAAATTAGAAATAGCTTGGTAGCGATCACCTCATTTCCAGGGGTTATTATCATCCATAAATTCCTTAATATTATAATAACCCTTTTTATACAAACTTAGTTTAATAAAGTTTTTGAACTTTGAACAGGCCAAACTTTGTATATTTTCTGGAATTTTGTTGTAAAAGCGTATACATCGCCCCAAGAATGAATTACTGACTCGATGGAGTCGAGTAACTGGTACTACTAGCTTGTGTCTGTTCCTAGTATTTACAGAATGAATATCACTTATTTTTATAAAACTACTTTTATTTTTGTGTACGTACATTAAATTTTCATAAATGTATTGAGAGGCCAAAGTTAATATATTAATTTCCTTAAATTTTTGTCGCAGCGACTCTTTAGGCTTTAAATCATAAATTGCTCTTATGGCCCTCTTCTGCAAAACAAATATAATTTCTGTGTCAGCTGCGTGTCCCCATAGCAAAATACCATACGACATTATGCTATGGAAGTAGCTGAAGTAAACTAGTCTAGCTGTTTCAACACTGGTTAGACTTCTAATCTTTTTTACAGCATATGCTGCAGAACTAAGTCTGCTTGCTAGTTTTGATATATGGGGGCTCCATTGAAGCTTCGCGTCTAGTGTGATTCCAAGAAAAATGGTGGTATCTACAAGACTCAGTTTCTCCCCATTTAAAATTACATTAGTATTTAATTGTTTGACATTTGGAGTCACGAATTTCATACATTTTGTTTTAGTGCCATTTAAATGCAAATTATTAACATCGAACCAATTTACTAATTTAGATATAGCATTATTTACTTCGTCATATTTTAGTAACTGTCGACTTAATTTGAAAATTAAAGAAGTGTCATCTGCAAATAATACTATATCATGGTTATCCCCTACTATGTAAGGTAAGTCATTAATGTATACAAGAAACAGAAAGGGGCCGAGAATTGAGCCTTGAGGCACGCCCATTTGTACCATCGATCCGGAAGAGCTCATATTGTTAATGACAACTTTTTGCGTTCTCTTACTTAAATATGAAATAATTAATTTAAGGGCATCACTTCTTACACCGTAGTGTTGAAGTTTCCTGATTAATGTTTCATGGTGAACACAATCGAAGGCCTTGGATAGGTCACAAAATATACCCAAAGCATCCTGTGAATTCTCCCATGCATTAAAAATATATTTAATCAGCTCAACACCGGCATCAGTTGTCGAGCGACCCCTTGTGAAACCAAATTGATTTTTATGAAGTAAATTATTTATATTAAAAAAATTTAACATTTGATCAAGAACAATTTTTTCAAAAATCTTACTAAGTGTTGGTAGTACAGAAATAGGTCTAAAATTGGCGGGGTCTAATGTACTACCAGATTTAAATAAAGGTATTACTTTACTATGCTTCATTAAATCAGGAAACACACCAGATTCGATACTAGTATTAAAAATAATAGCTAAATGAGGCGCGATTGTATCTATTATAGACGCAATAACTTTAACGGAAATCCCCCACAGATCCGCAGTTTTCTTAACATCAATAGTTTTAAAATATTTTACAATATCTTTTGATGTCACTTTATGAAATGTAAAATTCTTTGTACACACATTTACATTATGTTTAAGTAATGATTCGGCGACGGCAGGAGAAGAATTTAGTGACTTAGTGGTCAAGATCGGAATATCAGTAAAATATTTCTCAAAAACCATTGCTACGTCCTGATCTGATACAGTTAATTTGTTGTTAACACTTAACTGGTAATTTGAATTGCGAGAGTTGATCTTACCAGTTTCGCTATTAATTATACTCCATGTCATTTTAATTTTATTGGAAGCCGTCTTAATTTTGTTGCTCAAATGCAAAGACTTGGCTATGGAGCACACTCTTTTAAATATTTTTGAATATTTTTTTACATATTCCCTAAATTCGACGCTATGATTATATGACCTTTCATGGTAAAGATCATATAACCTATGCCTGCTCTTATGGACTCCTACTGTCGCCCATTCATTGAATGACTTCCGACTGTTCAAGGAGAATGTTTTAGAAGTAAAAGTATTATTAAATTCATTGCAAATAAGCTTAAATAATGTTCCATACAAAAAATTAGGATCATTTTGGTATGAAAGTGATGGAAGTTTTTTCACTATGTTACTTCTAAATTTCTCCAAGCGACGTGCATTTACTGGAACAGACACAACTTTCTCATCTACTTGCTTTTTGTGAACATAAGGTAACGAAACTACTTGTCCACAGTGATCAGAACTTAATTTTTGAATTATACATTTATGCAACGGCTTCACATTTGTAAAAATGTTATCTATACATGTTGCACTAGATTGAGAAATACGCGTTGGCTCTATAAATAAATTAAAAAGACCATATGATTTAAACAATGATCTAAATTTAATATTGATGGAGGAAGCTTCTAGGAGATTGATATTAAAATCTCCACATATTACAACAGATTTATTCTGTTTATTAAGCTTAGCAAAAACTTCCTCCATAATGTTTTCAAAAGTATCATATGTACAACATGGGGGTCTGTAGACGCTCACAACAATGAGGTGCTCAAACTCAACACATGCCATTTCTACAGTTCGCTCAACAGAGAGGCTCACAATGTCTTTACGTTCTTTACATGATAATAATTTACTAGCTAATATTAAGGAGCCACCTCTTAAAACCGTATCTCTATTGAAAGAACTGACCACCTGGTGATTACTGAAGTTAAACATTAAATTATAAGATTTTAACCAATGTTCAGTAATACATAAGATATGAATATTGTTGCTATTTAAGAACAACTCAATTTCTAGCTCTTTGCCTATCATGCCTTGTATATTTTGATGCACCAGGTGTAAACAATTTTCATTATCTTTCTGTGGAGTCATACAATTAAAGATTTGTAAGCCACATTCTAAATTATTTAAGTTATTATAACTGCTAGAGATTACCTCTATTGTCTCATTTTCTAATTTAAATTACTTGGAACTGATTCCAAATTGCATGTTAAGTCATTACACTGCTCAAAAGAAGCAGATGTCTGTGTAGCCAAGTCCTTGGCTGAGTTAATATATAAATAATAAGATAGCACATTTGCTATCTGTCTTAAATTATATTTTGATAGGTAATACCTATCTCTAGTCAAAAATTTCTTAATTAAATTATTTATATCTATTAAATTAATTCTATCATTATAATTGTAACAATTAAATGTCAAGTTTAAATTATTATTACATGAAAAGTTATTCATTAATAAATTTAAATCATATCTTATTTTATTTTCCTGCGGCCAACCCTGTATGTAAGGCAATGTAAACAAGATAATTTTATGTACATTTAAAGTATTTAGATTATCAATATATTTTAATAATTGATTTTTGTTTACATTGCCTCTTCTCCCAACAAGAATAATTAATGTGCTATTAGGACAAAATTTACTAGCTAAAACTTTATTCATTATATGACTAAAGGATGCTCCAGGCATGCAATAATTAGTGATCATATGTCCTTTTAAACAGTTATTTAACATCATGCCCAAATTTTTGCCTATGTCATCACAATACATAATAACTTTATTTTTTTTAATATTTACATTACTTTTTAAGTTTATATCCTTTGTCATAGCACTGTCATAGAGTGTAGATGAAAATAATGAGGTCTTACTGTTAACTTTGTTATTTACACATATTGTCCCCGATGAACCTGGTATGGAGCGCTGATACTCACTCTGATTTTTTATTAAGGAGTCAAAGCGCTCCTCATTATATTTACATGATTTTACCAGATCATTCATGGCCAATATGTGTTCTTTTATCTCATCTTGAGCCGATGCATATTTATTTGATACAATTTCTAGAGAGCTTTTAAGTGATAAAATTGTTGAATGTAGACACTCTATATCAGTCTCATAACAGTGATTCATATTTTCCACCTCAATTGAATATATTTTAAGTTTATTAATTAGTTCTTGCTTTTCTTTGCATACATTTATATAATTTTTAACATTAATTTTAGTTTTAATTAATTTTTGTAGTTTTCTAATATATTTATTAATTTTTATATATTTCTTTAATTTTCTTCTACTGCAGGTAGTTCTTGCTGCTGTTCTTGACATGACATAATCATCACCAGTCAAATCGATTGTTGTGGAGGGTTGCAATGCTTTAGATTTAGTAGATTCACACTCTATGAGCTCGTTGAACAGACTTTGAGTTTGGGACGCTTTCATGTTATCTATGTAATGTTTTAATAAAACAATCTGCTCATTAGCCTCACTTAACTGTAACTGCAATGAAGCAATTAATTTGAGGGATTCCTCATATTCCTTGCTGCATTGGTCAAACTCATCGACTGTTCTCTGAAGTTGATCCCTTTCTTTTGTAACAAATGTATATTCTTTATGCAACTTAACCATGTCACTTTTTAGTTTAGTATTCATGTTTTACTATTCATAGTTAATTCTAATATAATTTAAGAAAGTATGTAAGGGTGCCACGTTTTAATTCTGCTGTTCACGGAAAATAAATGCGAGCTACATTCGTTTTAAAATTACTCGAAATTTAATCAACCCTTTGGAGTGCTACGTGTTAACCCGACTGCCACATATTTGTACGTAACACCGAAAGTGTAAGTAACTTTATGTAGAATTATTAAGTGCATTCCACGTGTACGTATGTTAAACCTACTATAAATAGATAATAAAATACTTTCTGTAGCTGCATGGACGATTTATTTTGCTGTACGAAAATATTGGATAGTATTTGCTTCGATGTTCTAGTAATAAAAATGTATATTCAAATTTTTAAGGGTTCCGTATCTCAAAACAAAAAGACGGAACTCTTAAAGGTATTCTTGTCTGCGTCCGTAGGATCCATCCATAAGTCCGTCTGTCCGACCATCTGTTCATTTACCAAAAGTCTTTTGCTCAAGTTATAGATATCAAGTTAAAATGAGTATATAATATTAAGGTCTACGGTCCCTTGATGTAAGGAAATGAAGCTTTTAAGACAATGCAATCAAAAGATAGGGCCATTTATCTAAACATATTTCGTTTATATATATATATATATATATCACTCATTACAACATCTCCAAAACTATACGCCTGATTGACTTGAAATTTGGTATGCCCGTATTACTCCTTTCTTGACGTAGACATCCAGTAAGAAGGATTTTGAAAAATTGAATCCCAGTGGGGTTGCAAAAGAGTGTTACGATTTGTGTAACATATTTTGATACTCCCAAACTCACTTATCAAAATTTATAGGGTACTTCCCGTTGACCTAGAATCATGATGAATAGCAACAAGGAAGTTCTCACAGCACTAGGGAAAGAAAATATACAGAATTCGTAAAGGACAATGTCCAGAATCGCCCTGTGTAATAAAAGCATCGGACATACACGATAATTAATTTTCTATTTTATTAATAATATAAAATTAATTATCGGTATCAAAAGCGGGAAAAGTTGTCGAGACTCCTCTTTTCCAGAAATGAAGTACTTTAAACATTTACTTTAACCGGAACCCTCAGGCTGCAAGTCCTACACCCACTCTTAGTTTTTTAAAAGAAAGATGACCAACATATTATTTACATTAAAGATTTGGTAAGGTATAGTTTAATTAAGTTGTCAATATTTACAATTGATGGAAGAAAGGTTTTCCGAGTTGTTTTGTTAAGCGATGTGTAAGGCAACCTCCGACTAATATATGCGTGACGACCTGGAAAGAGATGCAAGAAGTCGATGTAGGTGACTCAGGCCCGTAATTTGTGGCATTCTTTAGGGAAGGCCTATGTTCAGCAGTGAACTTGTGATTGGATACAACGATTAATGTTGATGATGATACGAATTAAAATAAAAAAAAAACATTTAAAATTTATACAGATAGCTTGTAACTGTAAACATCACTTGGATTAGTAAGGTTTTTGACTGTACATCACAACATTTAATCATACACAACCCCTCGTATTATCATCATTACAGCCCTTCACAAGTCCACTGTTACTTCATATTTAAGTAACAGAACTCAAAAAGTCGTTATTAATGGTAAATGTTCCTCCGGATCGGTAGTATCAATGGGCGTTCCTCAGGGTTCGATTCTTGGTCCATTCCTGTTCTTAATCTATATTAATGACTTACCTTATCTTGTAGAGGACAATCACGATATAGTAATATTTGCTGACGATACCTCTTTAATTTTCAAACTGAAACGGCAGTCAATTAAATATTACGATGTAAATAATTCTCTATCGAAACTAGTACATTGATTTAACGCCAACAATTTGCTCTTAAACGGCAATAAGACAAAATGTATTAAATTTACAATACCTAATGTAAAACATTCGAAAACCAATGTGCTCTTAAATGGGGAGGAGTTGAGTCTTGTGGATACCACTGTTTTTCTCGGTATTACTATTGACGCGAAACTTCAATGGGGCCCCCATATATCTAAATTAGCAAGCAGACTTAGTTCTGCAGCATATGCTGTAAGAAAGATTAGAAGTCTCACAGATATTGAGACAGCTAGGTTAGTGTATTGTAGTTACTTTCATAGCGTAATGTCTTATGGAATTTTGCTATGGGGTAATGCGACAGACATTGAAGCTATATTTGTTTTGCAAAAGAGAGCCGTACGGGCGATTTATAATCTAAATTGTAAAGAGTCCCTTAGAGAAAATTTTAAAGAAATAAACATATTAACTTTGGCATCGCAATATATTTATGAAAATGTAATGTATGTACATAAAAACATAAATAGCTTTAATAAGAATAAGGATGTTCATACCTTAAACACTAGGAACAAACATAAGCTTGTAATGCCACTTACTAGACTCCACAGAATTAGTAATTCATTTATGGGGCAATGCGCTTTTACAACAGAATCCCAGAACATGTTCAAAGTTTGTCAATAAACAAGTTTAAAAGTTTTATTAAAGAAAAACTGTACAAAAAGGGTTATTATAATATCAAGGAATACATGAATGAAAATAACCCCTGGGAATAAGGTGATCGCCACCATGCTGGTTCTATGAAAATTCATTTAAAATTGTATAAACAAAATTATTGTTAACTGAAATTATGTTTTAAAAAAAAGTCCCGCTGGGTTTCTTGCTGGTTCTTCCCAGGACAGAGGTATTTTCCGAACCAGTGGTAAATAAAATAATGACTTTCAATAAGTATTATGTAATAATCCATATTTAATAAAAATCATTCTATTCTATTCTATTCTATTCTACTCTATTCAATACTATTCTATTCTATTCTATTCTATTCTATTCTATTCTATTCTATTCTATTCTATTCTATACTGATGAACATAAGCCTCCCCCAAGGAATGTCACAAAGCACGATCCCAAGCCACCTGCATCCATTGTGTAGTGGCGGGGAAGAATATCCATTATCCCATAACTTCCCGTGGGTGCCGTAAAAGGCGACAGAGGGAAACTGAGGCAGAGGATGGGCAGCAGCATTTTTTCCGATAACAGCAAAACCAATTAAAAAACTGCGGTTGCCAACCCGCTCGTCTAGCGTGCCAACTATGGCAATATACCCCTCGTATATCGAAACAAATTGGCGGCTGCGAAAACACAGCTCACCTTGCATTTTAATAAATTCACAACCGCATGGCTTTGGATTATCAATATCTAGCCACTATACAATGAATCCTGGATTCAAATCCTTACCAGTTCTAAAGCGACTGATTGCGTCAACGGTTCAGTCCTCCAATTTTTTTTTTTACATCAGCCAAAGACGTGTATCTAATAGTAATTAATTTTTAATTAGCTTACATTCGAAAGGATCTGGGCAATTTATTTTTTCCAGGTTTTCTTGCCGTGTTAGAAATCGATCAATAGAATTAAATAAATTGTAACTATAGAGTTTCCTAAAATATATTGACTTTCAGGGGCAAAGCAGTTTGATGCTATTTTTCGTTGCTGTTAAGTGAATGAGTGTGTGAAATGATGATGTATATAGAGAACTGTAGAACTTTTTACAGATAACGAGGCATTCCATCTTAGTAATTAGGGCTCCAGGGGTGACAGCGCATCTTCATTTTGATACAGATGTCTATGGGCGTTAGGATCCACATACCATCAGCTGTACGTAATCGTCACCGTTAATCTATATTTAAAAAAAAACGTCGAAATAGGCAACAGGTAATAAACATAATAAACATAAATGAAACTAGTCCTAGCAAGCCCACCAATTCACCTGCCTGTATTATCTATAATATAAAAATGAATCGCTGAATGTGTTGCTAAGCGCAAATCTCGAGAGCAGCCGAACTGATTTCACAGTTACTTCCATCTCCCTCAAGAACATATTACCTGTTGATCTGGGGACAATACCTGCCAAAAATGTTTTTAAAAGAATACTGTACGAGCATACCCGTAGCCTATAAATTTGAGTCAACCTACTTTATATGTTTACAGTTATATATATAATATATATATATATATATATATATATATATATATATATATATATATATATATATATATATATATTTTATTATTTATTTATTTTTTATAGGAAAGGGGCCAAACGAGCATGCGGCTCACCTGATGGTAAGTGACTACCGCCGCCCATGAACAACCGCTACACCAGGGGAATTGCAGATGGGTTGCCGGCCTTTCAAAAAGGAGTAGGCTCTTTTCTTGAAGGTCCCTAAGTCGTATCGGTCCGGAAAAATCGTGCGAGGAAGAAAACATCTTCTAAATCGCACAGTGGTGGACCGCCAATCATCCAAATGGTGTGGATGGTATCGGGAGTTCTGCCGCGATGTGCGTTCGTGAAATTTGGTGGCTGGGTTTAATCCAAACAATTCCTCAGAGCACTCCCCGTGGTAGATGCGAAAGAAAATGCAAAGGGATGCAACATCTCTTGCCAATGAATCGAGCCGATCGGAAAGGACTCGGTCGTCGACGATTCGAGCCGCTCTGCGCTGGATGCGGTCAAGTGGAAGGAGCTGGCACTGGGGCTCCCGTGCTCAGAGATGGGAACAGTATTCCATGTGAGGCCGAACCTGCGCCTTGTAAAGTTGCAGGCGATGTGCCGGCATGAAATACTGTCCCGCTCTGCTGAGCCCGCCAAGCTTTTTAGAGGCCAATTTGGCCTTCTCTTCCAAGTGACCACAAAACTGCACGTCATTCGATATGTCGACTCCGAGGATTCCGATACTGGCTGAGGCAAGAAGGGGAGTGCCTTGAAACTGAGGAGATACGACAAAGGGGTTCTTTTTAGCGGTAAACGCGCAAACTTGTGACTTCTGAGAATTAAACTGGACTAAATTTAGTCGCCCCCAATCCGAGACTTTGTTCAGCATATAATCGACTTCAGACACAAGTTTTTTCCAGTACTCTCCCTCTCTCTTTCTCTCTATTTATTTATTGAGATATATATGTATAAATATGTGTATTTATTTATCAATACGGATTTAGACCTGGAAGAGGATGCACGGATCAAATGTTTTCTCTCCGTATGATCACGGAAAAGCTTCTGGCTGTTAACCAGAAGATTTTCTGTGCTTTTGTGGATCTTGAGAAAGCATTTGATAAGGTTGTAAGGAAGAAAATGTGGGAACTGTTGCCGGGGTATGGTGTGGATGGCCGATTGCTAAGGGCTGTGCAGTCTCTTTACTGTGACTGTAAAGCCTGTGTGCGGGTAGGGCATGACCTGTCACCCATGTTTAGCGTCCAAACGGGCGTAAAACAGGGTAAAATGTGCGGCGTTACTATGGCCGACCGAAAGCGAAACGAAGAGATTCGCAATATGGCAGGTTTGAAAGATGACCTTATCACAAAGATTGATAAGGGCGTGCTTCGGTGGTTTGGGCACGTTGAGCGAATGAGTGAAGACCGAATGGTGAAGAAAATATATAGCGCGAAAGTTAATATTAAAAGGTGTCGAGGTAGACCGAGACTAACTTTCGAAGACCATGTGAGCAAATTGCTCGAAGAGGGTAGGGTCAAGAGTACTCGGATACCTAGACGTGCATGTATGAAGAAGATAATGAATCTGAAAGAAGCGAAAGAGATATGTAAGGATCGTGACACTTGGCGATCTGTTCTCTCTGGCTACCCCGTCAGGGATTGTGCGTGAAGATAAGTAAGTAAGTAAGTAATAAATAAATAATATAATATAAGTTGCCGTCAAAATCTCCCAAGGGCTGCACAATGTGATGCATCAACATATTGTGAAGCATTATACTATGAAGGATAATTATTATAATATATTGTAACTTCAGGCTCAGAAGGGCTAGATCCCAGAGCCGTAAAGCTAGTTATTACGAAAGAAGTGTAAGTGTCTGTTTGTAATGTCAAAATAACCTTTAACTAAATGTATATGAAAGTATATACGGTACTTATAACAGAAATACAATTTTTTAATTTTCAATTATACTTCTAATATAGCTGCAACATACACTTTGACCAGTAATTATTGAACGTTATATCGAAACGTTATATCGATTGCTAACAATGCATTTGTTTAAAGTATTTTACCGTAACTAACAGAAACACTAGACGGAGTGACGATCTGGTAAGACATGCAGGAAGTTGATGGGTGCAAGTGGCTCAGGATCGCACTTTGTGGCATTCCTAGGGAGAGGCATATGTTCTACTATGGACTTGTAATGTGGTGTAATGATGATGATAATGACAATGAAAACACAAGTTTTTATTTGAATACAATATTTTTTTAAGAATAATGGTGACAAACGAGCACACAGTTCAGCAAAGTAGTGGATGACACCAGTAAATGGATGCTGTGGCCCATAGACATGTACATTTATCCTCAATTAAGAATCAAAATTCAGATGCGTTGTCACTTCTTAAGACTAAGATGGAATGGCCCGTTTCCAGTAAACTCGGTTTACGGTTCTCTTTACTCATCATACGAAACACAGCAGCAAGAAGCTGCTATTTTACGCTGAAATCATTTAAGAGCATTGTCATTATCTGAGGGCAACAACCTGTCCTGTGCTCCGAGAGAAAAGCCAAGGGTCAAGTCAAATAAATCCGCGAGAGTAAAAACACGAAAATCATCCAAAAAGACAGCCAAAATGCCAATTTTTTTGATAATGAAAGCTATTTTATTATAAAAAATAGCCTTCATTATCTATTGCCATAGAAAAAAAAATATATAAAAATATTTTAAAACATTTCGTATTTGCTACAAAAAAGCATTAGCTAAAATGCTTTTATAATTGTCCCAAGTATTACAGAAATAAAAACCATTTACTTATGCTTATAATTTATTGTTTTATTACGTACATATTTTTGTAGTACTGTTACAAACGATGTCAAGCACACAATTTCATACATCTCCTTTCAACAGTCTACCTATTACGGATCATGAGATACAGCCCGCTGACAGACAGACAGACGGACGGTCGGACAGACGGACGGTCGGACAGACGGACGGTCGGACAGACGGACGGTCGGACAGACAACGGAGGCTTAGTAACTGGGGCCGTGGGCTGGGCGGTAACTGCGTATATTAGCAACGAAAAGCATCCCCCTGACTGTGCATAGACTTATTTGCACATTTCTTACTTTTTCGAGGTTGTTCTTGAGGTCCACATACGAAGATTTATATCTCATTATAGAATTTTACACCTATTATATTTTTTTAGATATTCTTTTAAATAAGGTAAGGCATAATGCTTTAACATACAGGCAACTGAACAGACAGATCTCCAAATGCATGCGGCGGGACTTACGCAACTTCAATACAGCTCGTATTGAAGAAGCGATCGAGCGGAACCAAGGCTCCAAAGTCTTTGCCAGAGATCTGTCTGCCAGAAAGAGCCAACTGTCAAAGCTGAAGACCGAATGTGGCAGCATCGTTTCCGGGGCACCTGAGATTTTGAGTGAGATTGAGAGGTTCTATGGGCAGCTGTACACGTCATCGTTGGAGCCACACGCAAGTGTGAGTAACGATCCAAGAGCGAGTCTTATCCGACATTATTCCGATGATATCCCGGACGTCAGTCTGAGCGAGATTAGAATGGCTCTCCAGCACCTTAAAAACCGGCAAGGCCCCAGGCCAGGATGGAATTACAGCGGAGCTTCTGAAAGCGGGTGGAAAACCGGTACTTGAAGTCCTTCAGAAGCTCTTTCATTCCGTCCTCCATGGTGGCATTACACCGGAGGCGTGGAGCAGAAGTGCGGTGGTCTTGTTCTTCAAGAAAGGCGACAACGCTCTCTTGAAGAACTACAGACCGATTTCCCTTCTGAGCCGCGTCTACGTGCTGTTTTCGAGAGTCATTACGAATCGTCTCGTGCGCAGACTTGACGACTTCCAGCCTCCCGAACAAGCCGGTTTCCGAAAAGGCTTTAGCACCATAGACCACATACATACCCTTCGGCAAATTGTACAGAAGTCCGAGGAGTACAATTTGCCACTATGTCTGGCGTATGTGGACTATGAGAAAGCCTTTGATTCCGTCGAAATTTGGGCGGTGCTGCAGTCCCTTCAGCGATGCCAAGTTGACTGTCGGTATATCGAAGTGTTGAAGTGCTTGTACAGTAGGGCTACGATGGCTATCCGAGTACAGAACCAGAGTACGAAACCTATCCAATTGCAGAGAGGTGTAAGACAGGGTGACGTCATATCCCCGAAACTCTTCACCGCTGCATTGGAAGATGTTTTCAAGCTTCTGGACTGGAAAGGATACGGTATCAACATCAATGGCGAGTACATCACTCACCTTCGATTTGCCGACGATATAGTCCTTATGGCAGAATCGCTGGAGGACCTAAGCACTATGCTCAATGACCTCAATAGTGTTTCCCAACGGATAGGTCTTAAGATGAACATGGACAAAACAAAGATCATGTTTAATGTCCATGTCACACCTATGCCGGTAGTTGTTGGGAACACTAAGCTCGAAGTTGTTGACGAGTATGTTTACCTGGGACAAATAGTCCGACTAGGTAAGTCCAACTTCGACCGAGAGGTCAATCGACGGATTCAACTCGGTTGCGCAGCGTTCGGGAAATTACGGCACATCTTCTCGTCAGGTATACCTCAAAACTTGAAAACGAGACTGTACACCCAGTGCGTGTTGCCAGTGATGACATACGGAACTGAGACGTGGTCCTTCACTGCTGGCCGGATGAGGAAGCTCAAGGTCGCTCAGCGAGCTATGGAGAGGGCTATGCTCGGAGTTTCTCTGCGTGATAAACTCAGAAATGAGGATATCCGCAGTAGAACCAGAGTGACCGACATAGCCCAACGGATTAGTAAGCTGAAGTGGCAATGGGCCGGCCATATAGCTCGAAGAACCGACAACCGATGGGGAAGAAAGGTTCTCGAGTGGCAGCCTCGTACCGGCAGGCGAAGTGTAGGGCGTCCCCCCACTAGATGGAGTGACGACCTGGTAAGATTTGCAGGAAGTCGATGGATGCAGGTGGCTCAGGACCGTGCTTTGTGGCATTCTTTGGGGGAGGCCTATGTTCAGCAGTGGACTTGTGAAGGGCTGTAATGATGATGATGATGATAATGCTTTAACACGCAGTTTTTTTGCGGTAAACGTGAATGTTGGAATCAGCATATTATGTCTTGATGTGTCATATAAGACAGTTGCTGTTTTTTTTTTCCGTAATAAACATTTTGCGGCATCTTTATTGAAAGAATATAGCAAGCTCTATTTAAAATAGGAAAAAGTTTTTAAAGCAGTTGAGTGGAAGCCACCAGAGAAAAGATTCAGAGAAGCTTTTACCACCAAGATAATTAATCTTCCCACACTTACCTTTGAACAAAGTCATTTATTCTAAAATCTTAAATCATGGATCGTCTATGCTAAAACTATGATTTATTGAAGTTTCCCAATTCATTGTAAAAAGGTACTCGTATTTGTAGTGTCACGACAAATCAGTAGTAACTTACAAAACATTGATTTTAGACAATCAAAAAAGGGAACAAGAAAGAAATAAATAAGTATGTATTATTATTCTGCGGAGATTATTTTATATACGGAATATTTTATATTTTGCACTAATATATCTAAAACATTAACTACTGGACTTCACTAATGTTTTCAGGCTTACTAATGAACGATAGCTATAAGAATATATATTTTGCATAGAGGTAGTGTATGGACGAAAAAGTGACTTATACTGTTTTTTTATCTTGCCAAATTGAACGGTTTCTGTGAGATAGATCTGAAGCGTAATTCTTAAGTTTGAAGGTGGTTTAGGTCTTGAAATAATAAACACGGTAGATACTTTTACCCTACCATTTTTACTTTGTACCGTTTGTACCATGTAGTGGCTGTGTAAGAATATCCACTACCACATATCGTTCCGTGGGTATCGTAAGAGGCGACAGAGGGAAATTGAAACAGGTGATTGGTAGCAGCATCTTACATAACAACTCAAAATAAATGTGTCACGTGGAGTTTTTGCGTGTGGCGCATCCCCATACCAACATTCCTATTCCTACGTGACTTCACCTGAGCTGCGGCGATAGGGGGAGAGAATGCTCGAAGCACACATACGAAGTGGGCTCGCCAAAGCCAATGGAAGTGGCCACCTCGGTTTGTCTAAGTTCACCGTCACAAGCAAAGTTCACAAGCAAAGGCTACTAAGAACCCTACTCGCCTACCTAGTGAAGTTTCTCAACTCCTTGTAGTTGACGGGCGAGGGGGATATAAAAGTTGACGTCGCAATTCTGCTGATGCATCACAGAGGATTGATTATAATTCAATTATAGGCTATTGCATAAGTGTCTGGGGAGGATCGTGCAAAAGTTTTTTAATTAAGCTCGAAAGAGCACAAAGATGTTTACTAAAAACTATGACTTTCAAACCTTATAGGTACTCAACAAAATTATTATACAGCGAATGCAAGTTGCTGTCTGTCAGGCAATTATACTCGTACGTTCAAAATTTGATCACCAAGCAACACGATCGCACTCCCTACGACCCTCAGATCTGTCGTAATAAACGTAGAATACCCAACGTACTGGCACCGTTTACATGCCGCACTGTTTTTGCTAGACGACAAAGCGCATATCTCTCTATAGTACTCTATAACAAACTTAACAAAATTCTAAATTTCTATCCTCTTTCAAAACACGAGTGTAAAATTAGAGTTCGTGATTGGTTGTTGTCATTAGATTACAATAAAACGGAAAATTTATTAATTTAATTTGATTTAATTTAATTTATTAATTTAATTTATATTTTCAAAATAAATAAATAAACAAAAACAGGAAAGTGATTAATGTGTGGACAATTAATATTAACGTTTCGAGTATGTTTATGCATAATTTATATATGAACTTTAATATTTATATATGTATATATATATATATATATATATATATATATATATATATATATATATATATATATATATATATATATATATTTGATAATTATATAAGTATATATACACATATATATGTGTTAGCTCGTCTTGTATATATGTATATTAAATATATGTATAGTATAGATGTTTAGTATTAAATATAACACATATAGAATACTTTATTATATTACAACTTTTATTATTTTTTTAATTAATTTTTGTAAATTTGTTAAATTTGTAAAGTTGTTTACTTTTCTTTTGTTTCAACAATGAAAACATGCATAGTTCTTTTAGTATTACCCGTTCTTTTGGTACAACTCTGGGAGAGGCCGCTGATTCCTAAGATACAGACTCGTCTAGTTTAGGAGTCAGAGACTTCATAAAATTTCTTGTGATTTATTTTTGATAATAAAGAATTATTATTATTATTATTGGGGTTATCTATAAAGTTTTCTCATCTGGTTGGGCTGTTTAAATATATAATTATAAACGAAATATATAAACATACATAAATATCAATAAAATATTATAAATACATAAAAAATACATAAATATATAAAAAAAACCCAACCAGATAGAAGCCCTCGGCAGGGGAGACCAAACGGCCGAGGGTTAGGGGGAAAGGGAAAGAAACCGGCGGACGATGCGGGCGGTATCGAGGAGCACCGCCTTCTGCATTTGAGCTTGGAACGGTCCGTCACGGAGTCCCAGTCGCCTCAGATGACCCGAGATGCTAACTGGGATTAACCCGTTCGCAGAAACGACCACAGGAATAATTTCGGCCGGCAGACCACCCCACATTTCGGTCACCTCGTGAGCCAGGTCCAGATATTTTGTCAGCTTATCTGTTTCGGCTTTCACGAGGTTCTCGTCATAGGGAATGGTAATGTCGACCAAAAATATCCTTGACTATGCCCGGTCCATCAGCACAATATCAGGCTTATTCGCAAGAATAGTCCTGTCTGTGATGATGGCCCGGTCCCAGTAGAGCCTGGCGCGGTCATTTTCGAGCACGGCTTCCGGCAAGTACTTATAATATGGCAGTTTCCGATCCACGAGACCGTATTTCAGAGCGAGCTCCTGGTGTAGAATCCTGGCTACTAGGTTGTGTCTGTGCAAATACTCAGAGTTAGAAAGCGCCGAACAACCGGAGATGACTTGCCTAAGTGACTCACCGGGATGGCGACAAGCTCGACAGATGTCGACGGTGCCATCCTTTAGGATGTATCTCCGATAATTGTTGGTCTTAAAAACCTGATCCTGTATTGCACAGACAAAACCCTCAGTTTCCCCAAAGAGGTCACTGAAACGTAGCCAGTGGAGGGAGGCGACTGTGTCTACGAAAGGCTCATGAAGGGCCTTGTAGAACCTCCCGTGGAGCTCCTTCTCCTTCCATACGGTCTCCCGGTCGGAAATGCTCTGTACTGCCGGGTCTTGCCATTGCTCGTTTGCTAAGGATAGAGGGGTTAGCTCTTTATCACAAGAAATAACATCCCTATAGTATGGATCATCCGCTCTCGTCAGAAAGTAATTACGGAGGCTGCACACTTCGCGATTAATTATGATAAGCGCGCTTAAAAAGCCGCGCCCACCATGCTTTCGCGGCAAGTACAGCCTCATTACTGACGATCTCGGATGATGCATCCTGTGGGACGTCATTATAGTGCGGACTTTTCTGTCCAGAGCGTTCAGTTCGGTCTGAGTCCACCTGAGTATGCCAAAGGTATACATGAGAACAGGCATGATCCAACCGTTATATGCGTGCGTCTCATTCACACCGGACAAAAGGCTATTAAGCACTTTGGTCAAGCGTGCATAAAACACATCGCAAACGGACCGTTTCATACCCGACTCATCTACACCGATGTTCTCAGCGTCCAGCCGTGGGAACTTTGGCGCCAACAATGCGGCAAACTGCCAGTGCGGCGCCAAAAAGAATTGAGTCTGTCTCGCAAAGGTACCGGCTGGCTTCCAAATAGGTCACCAGCATTGGGTTGAGAGCCCTCACGATAGCCCGATTCCGCTTGCTTAGGGGCATGCGCGGGAGTCGCGGTCGATTTTCGAGAGGCATACTGCGCGTTTCCAAAATAGCCTCTTCCAATGTACTCCTCATTTGCTCTAGGTCTAGTTCCTGGGCGACTGTTCCATCATCGTCTGAACCAACCATAACTGAAAGATTCACGGCGGCATCCACGTGTGCTGGTTGCTCTGCATTTTGTGGCGCCGCATCCTCAGCCGCAGCATTGTCATCCGATGAGGGTACAGCCTCACGTCGTAGCCGTTCGAGTTCGGTGCTATCGAATATGTTTGAGCGCAAGATATACCGAACTCGGTCTGCCAGGTTTTGCTCGGTGACGGTTATAGATGGCTCCAGCTCAGCAAAATGTCGATGCATCCTAGCCCGATACGCAAAACCTCCAATTTCTCCCCCTTTCGCCCTAAAATACGCCCGCAATGCGTTGCTATTCATCTGCATTGACCAACGCATGCGGCGTACTCCACCAGTGGCGGGTGCTGATTGCTGGGCCCGCGAAGACCCTGCCAACACCAAGCCAGCTGGTGGGGATGATGGATGCGAGGGGCTGCTAGGTGGTCGTGCAGCACCTCGCACTCGGCTGGCGGCCCGCATGCTGTCACGTCCAGCGCCAGCTCCAGACGCGCCCCGGCGACCCCCAGGCAGCGGCCCTAAACGCAGTCTATTTCCTTCCATCATCCATAAATTGGGCGTCAATTAACGGGAGACGCCCAGGCCCGGCACCGTTTCATGATTTGGCCGAAAGCACAAGCGGGCCCAAATTAGCACCCTCAATTCTGCCGAGGCACGGCGCTCACACCTCTTGGCAAGATACTGACTGACTGCGCTGACGTAGCAGTTTTGTCACATAACCATTACGTCAGCGGGCGATGGGGTCGTCACTTCCCTACGCCATTTTATTATTATTTTCGGAAATTGTTTTTCACTTCTCAGTCCTTGGACTGGAATTGAACTACATTTACGGGCCGAAACCAAAGCAAATGCAGCGTGAGGTGTGTATACTCGTATTTATGTATTTTCATGTGGTCCTATTTCGTTTACTTCTATTTGCATGAATTTCCTGACAATTCTGCATGTATTTAATATAGCGGCTTTTTGCAGTGTTATGTAGAGGGTTTCCTTTAGGTCTAATAGTGTCAAGCTATGGAGGAGATGATTTGGTATTACGCCTGTTGTGGAGAGGACTATAGGAACCACATATACTTTTTCTTGTCGCCAGATTCTAGTCACTTCATCTTTGAGCTCCGCGTACTTACAAATTTTTTCTGTGATTGTCTTCTGTATGTTGTGTGTGTTGGGAACTGCAATGTCTATCAGGTACGTAATTTTATTTATTTTGTCTTGTAGGATTATATCTGGTCTGTTATAATGGATTGTCTTGTCAGTAAGAATGGCGCGGTCGTACAAGAGTTTATGTGTAGTATTTTCTAGGGTAATTTTTGGTGTATAATTGTAGTAAGGAGTGTTCGTATTTTTAATGAGTGCGTGTTTGAGTGCTAGTTTTTGGTGAATGACATTGGCCACCTGGTTGTGCCTGTGGGTGTAGTCAGTCTGCGTCAGAGTTGTGCATGCGCCTGTTATGTGTTGGATGGTTTCTGGGTGGATGTGGCATTTGCGACATTTGTCATTAATTACTGTAGGATCTTTTATTATGTATTTCCTGTAGTTTTTTGTGTTTATGATTTGGTCTTGAATAGCTATTATAAATCCTTCCGTTTCCGGAAATAAGTTGCCTATTTTCAGCCATTTATTTGAAGCTAACTTATTTATGTGTGGTTGCTCCAAGTCATGAGGGTGCCGACCGTGGAGTACTTTCCTCTTCCAATCCTCAATTTTTTGTGTCTGCTGGTTATCAATGGTAGTGTTTTGGGTTTCTATTTGATTGCTAAGGTTAAGTGGAGTGTAGTTAATATCATTTGTTACTATGGCTTTATGTATATTACTAGTTTGAGACTTTGTGTAGAAGAACGATTTTAGTCGTTCAACTTGTTTCTGCCTTAGGTGCTGAATATCTATTAGACCTCTCCCTCCAAGTTCCCGTTTTATGGTTAATCTTTCTATGGCGGACTTAGGGTGCAGGTTGTTATGTTTCGTAAGTGTTGTTCGTGTAGTACGTTCTAATTGTTCTGTGTCAGTTTTGGACCATTTTATAACCCCGAATGAGTACGTTAATACGGGAATGGCAAAAGTGTTTATGGCTTTGATGAGATGTTTACCTGAAAGCTGCTTTTTACAAACGGCGTTAAGTCTTCTCTTGTATTCCGTAGTTAGTGTACTTTTTATTCGTACGTGGTCAAGACCTTTAAGTTGCACATACCCTAAATATTTATACAAGTCAGTCGGTTCCATTGCTGTAATAACATCCGTGTCATTCACTACATAGTCGCCGGGCCTTACTTTGCCTCTTACGGTGTGAAGTGTTTTACATTTATCCAAACCAAATTGCATATTAATATTGTTACTAAATTCTGCTGTAATATCTACTAATTTCATCATATCTTTTTCTGTTTTCGCGTATAATTTGATGTCGTCCATGTATATAAGATGCGATATTGTTGTTTCGTCTGTATTATTTTTTAGACTATATCCTGCCTTACAGCTCTGCAGCAAATGAGACAGAGGATTTAGGGCGAGACAGAACCACAGTGGGCTTAGAGAGTCGCCTTGGTAGATGCCTTTTTTGATGGAAATATATCGTGTTGTGATAGTATTTTTGTCACAATTTATTTGTAGTTTTGTTTTCCATTGTAACATTATACGGCGTAAGAAATCTATTATTTTCGGGTTTATTCTGTAAATCTCTAATATTTGTAACAACCAAGAATGAGGAACACTGTCAAAAGCTTTTTTATAATCAATATAGGTGTAATGCAAATTTCTGTTTTTGGAGGTGGCATGTTTATGAATAGTGGAATCAATAATCAGCTGTTCTTTGCACCCAATGTGGCCCTGTCTACATCCTTTCTGTTCTTCCGCTATTATATTGTGATGTTCGATGTGTGAGTGAATTTTCTTTGTAATTGCAGATGTCAATATTTTGTAAATTGTGGGTAGACATGTAATTGGTCGGTATTGGGAAGGCTGAGGTGAATTTTTGGTTTTAGGTAGCATGTAAGTAATTCCTGTTGCAATAAATTCGGGCACATTCTGTTGTCCTACTATAATATCTGTTAAATTTTTAGCTATAGATTTGTGTAATGAGGTTAACTTTTTGTACCAGAAATTATGTATATTGTCTATACCAGGAGATTTCCAATTATGTAATCTAGCTGTAATATGTGTAATGTCTGTCTCTGTTACCTCTGCGAATTCCATCTCGTCAATATCTCTCCATTTTGCTTCTTCTTCCACTATCCAAGATGCTTTGTCGTTGTGTTGTTTTTGCTCTTCCCAAATACTAGCCCAATATGCTTCTAGTTCTTCTTTTGTAGGTAGGTTGGATGTGTTTCTGGTATTTTCATCAATTGTGTCTGTTTGTGGTTTTTGTAGGTTCCTATAAAACATTTTTTTCGTTTGTTGCAAATGTGGTGTTATCTCTTTTGCGTTGTAATGCCTTTTTGTACCTTTTGAGCCTGTGAACTTTGAGTGCTAGTTTTTGTGTTAAGGTGTCTAAAAATTCTTCGGGTCTTGTGTTACTTTTTTCATGTCTGGTGTGCGTGGAATTGTTCCTAAATATGACCTCAACTTTTTTTACTAGTTTATTAGATCTACAACCGTTAATATATTGAGTGAGTCTGCCTATGTTTGCCCGTATTTTTTCAATGTCTTTTTCTAGTCTCTGTTGCCACGCTGGTTCTATATTTTGTCTTGTTCTTGGCGTTCTTATGTGGTCTGTGATTTTAAATTTCATTTCTTCAGATATTACTACCGCTGTGCAATATATAGGTAAATGTATGTCTATGAGTTGTGTGTCATCAGATATATATCGTGTGAGTATAGTTTCATTAAATAAATTTATTAGACGAAATAGTTTAGGCGTGTATTTAAGTTTGGGTAATCTTGGTCGCACTCCTGGGTCCATCCCAGAGTATTGTGTTATTGTTGTTCTAAATTTCTCATTAATTTCTTGAATATATGTATCTGTTGTTAAGTGTTGATCTGGAACAACTATGGTTAGTATTATCGATTTGGTTTGTGTGGATGTGTGTGATCTTTGTATATAGGCTTGTGAATGGTTGTATGGCTGAGGTTGTGCATAAATGAGTTGTGATTGATTAAGCGATTGTGGTTGTACATGATGACTATTTTCATTTGTGCTTTGTTTGGTATTATTAATATATCCATAATTATTAACCACTTCTTCTTCCAGTAATTGTATTCGTACTTCTTCTTTTAATTGATGTATTTCTTCTTGAGATAGAAGTTTATTCCTAACTATAGTTCTTCTTTGGTCTGAGATTCTTTGTTCTGAAACGGTAATTTCTGGATATTGTCGAGTGAAAAGTGCATGTAATTGTTGTCTATAGGCGGTCATATCGGTCTCTAATTTAGTAATATATAGATAAGTTCGCATGATAAATAGATTTACTTCTTTACTCCATTTCATGCGAACTCTTGCTTTTCCAGCCTTGGTGGACGCAGGTAAGAAGGTAGATACCCCCCGCGCAGCATTCAAAGCGGAAGTGGGTGGAACTGTATTTAAACTAATGATGGGGGGTGATGAAAGTATTGGTGACGATGGTATGGATGGTCTTGAGGGTGTGTATGATACTGTGCTAGGTCTATACTGTTCTACAGGGGTGTCCGTCCTGTCCGTCAGTCGATCACCATCGTCAATGATTTCGGCTGTAGCATCTTTGTCGGTGGGAGCCCGCCTGTTCAACTCCTCATCGCTGACGGTTCGCATGCTGAGACACCCAGCGTCAGCTCCAGGTGCGCCCCGGCGATTGCCCCCGGGCAGCGGCCCTATACGTTTACTTTTAGAACGAGTCTCCATTTTTTGTGGGTTTCCAGAGCCACGTTAGCCACGCCAGTAATTTCTTATTCGTGTGTCCGCCCCCCACGTGATTAGATGGTCAATCAGGACGTGTGGTTGTTTAGGGGGCTTATTATTATTATTATTATTATTATTATTTGACGTGTTCACAATTATAAAAGATGTGACAAGGGGCATTGAACAACTTCTTATTCACCAAATGCCAACCCCTTGCAATTCTGTTAACAAGACCTGACAAGACCCATACAGGCTTACCTGAAACAATTTTTCATAATAATTACATAATATTAATTTATTAATTGGACACAAGACATTGGACCAACAGTATTGGCTAGTATCAACTTCTTTAACTTTATCATTTTAAAGGTTTTGTTTATATTTTTATTTAGCTAAATGTCACATAATAGCTGCACTACCAAAACATTTTTAGCGAAAATTGACCCTTAGGCGTCACGTACATTATATAGACGATGTGTGGTGAATTTGGATTTACATGAGGTACGGTAATTTATTGATGTGGTTGAGCTTATGGAAACCTTTTGAAAACTGCTTTAATAATATATAACTTAACCATTCAAGTAACTAAACGCCACTAAATTTTAAATATAAAAATATTATTATTGTTAACATAAGTATGAATATATTTACATCATGCCTAAGTGCTTTTCACTGTTGATGTGCAAAGGTATATTTAATATTATTAAAAGAAATAGCGATATACCTATAGTTATATGAAGAAAATCATTTATGGTTTATTCTTAAAATGTATGATATATTCAACACACATTGCTTGCTTAAGTGTACCACAAAGGACCAGCCGGCATAAACTAGTTAGTAACACTTCTGAGTGTTAATATAGTAATTAGTAGTAAGTAGATGCGTAATGCGTACTAGATTAATACTTATATATATATATATGTATTCTGTCCAATCCATTTAGGTGATGAATACAATCTAAACGCAATCTTATATTATGTTGATGGTCTGCTTTTCTGAGTTATTAGATGTTGGAAGTTTTATTTTATTAAGTATATATTGTAATCACCTAACTATACAGTATTTTTGGCTATCATTGGCTGTTTTATTGCTTTAAATGAAACTTTTTCTTTTACGATTTTTATTGACGTGATTTATACTCCTGACGTTTCGAGAGCTTTACAATACCCGTGTTCTATGAATCGAAACATTTCAAGGTTTTGAAAATTCACCCGTTACGTTGTTTTAAGCTAAAGTAATCAAATTTTAATAAATATTTTAAAGCATTTGGATATTTGGACATAATCGTCGGGTTTGGCTAACAGATTAGTTAAGTTAACCAAATAGTTTCTATGCTACCGCGGACAGACAAAGAATATTTGATAATATAATAATTTAGGGATGACGAATGTTCATCTGATGGTAAGTTGATTTTATTCTACGTAAACACCCAGATATTTTTGAGATTAAGAATCAAAACGTAGATATGTTGCCATATCTGAGGACTTATAAAAAGAAAGCACTGAGGAAGGAAGAAGAAAGGAAAAGAAATGCCTCGTGACCGTTAAAAAAGGGACTACTAGTGACAAACGAAATAATTATTTATTATTTTATGTACATGAGTTCTAATAGAGTATTTACTTTTAAAACACGTAATTGTACATAAAGGTATAAAGGACATCGGTCACGGCCCATACATGCTGTGACCTGGCTATAAAATATGGCGAACATGACTAGTGTATGGATTAATCCGTTCCCCCTGGGCACAGTCTTAATCCTAAATTGAAAATATATTATATAAAAGCCGAGGATCATAGAACGTTACACTTATGTATTTCGTCACTTTTGAGGTTATGACGAAGTCATGACTGCAGCCATGACTACAACCTCAGCTAAAACAATTGATATGAAAACTATGCAGTAATATATACTTAACTAAAATCAAGTCAATGGCTAAAATCACAAAAAATAATCAATAACCTTTCTAATCTTTTCACTGCTAAGTATCTAAGACACAGGTGTTTTGACTTTTGCTCACGCTTTGACAGCTCTCGTGTCATAATACCACAGACTGCATAGAGACATTCATAATACGTTTCGTTCTAAGTATAAGTGCATTCTATATTTACTGTCAACCTATCATTAGCAACTTATTTTGGAATACTTTCCATATCCCCCAACTAAAAATGATATTACTGATAATACACTACAAAAATAAATAAAAATCTACAATAAAATCTAGTATTCAAAAAAGTTTACGCATAATGGTAGTGTTACTTTAGTGTTATGATGAAACGTGTACCACAGGTAAAAACGGGGGGGGGGGGTATAGATGCGTTCAAAACCTATAAAAAGTAGTGAAGAAATGAGGTTTTTCATTACAAAGCTTAATTTGTTTACCGGCTTCAATAAAATAAGTTGGAACCCGTAACTTAATATGCACCTAAGTTACTATTTTTTGACGTATCAATCATTGGTGGTCGTTTTATATTTTGGTCAGGTCGTATTTGGCCGATGTTCTTTATGAATTATACTCATTTAAATATTTTAAGTACTCACAAGTTTTTTCTAATTATTGTACTAAGGAGAAAAGTTTACCACTCAAAAATATTTTGCGACCCTGTTAATTGTTTTGCACTGTTTTTGTCATCCATTGTTCTCTCTGTTACAGTTTTAAATACAGTCAGCTATAAAAAAAAAGAAGAAGGAAAAATAACTTTGAAACTTTAAATATAGACAGGACTTTTTGTTATGATAACATTTGTTGTCTGATTATTAAATTTTTATTCAACCATAAAAATCTACTTCTAGATTTATATTACATAGGAGTACATACATCATACATATTTCGGGTAGATCAAAAGTCTTACACTTGACGTTGCGTTCAGAAAATTTTAGCGGTATAATGTCTCTTATACGCCACGCCATATTATGTTATATACCCTGACCGAAACGGCGAGCAGCGGCAAAGCTAGGAACTGCTATATGGTTTATATTAGCATAAAGTATAAAACACTAGCTGCTACCAGGCGCGTAGCTGCCGCAAAAAAAGTAATTGTGGAAATATCGTTTTAAATTTGGAAGAGTTATATTGTTTTGTTAGAGATGATAATACGAGTACATTCATTGAAGTTGAATGCGATTTCTTGCTATTTCCTTTCAAAACTCAAGCGTAGTTTTTATTTTGAAAGTAGGTCCCGGGGGCAGTACTTGCTGCTTCTTCCCTTTCAGTACTATCAAGATGTTTCGAGACCACTTCTGAGTCATCGTCTTTCTCAGGGGTTACATTGCAAAACGTTCGAGGCTCCAGCCCGAATATCCACCCTAGTGACCCTGTTTCTGGTAGAGAAGCACCATCATCAAGGCGAGGGCCGTGGCGTACGCCTTGGTAACGTCGTCTTCGAGTGGAATCTTCTCTCTCCCGACACCGCACAGTAGTCTCTTTCTGGCGCATTACGTATTAGTGTGGGACCGCTCAATACTTCGATTACCGGTATGGGGCTGCAACACCTTTATTTTTATCGATTGGCGTTTCTTCGAATTAATTGGCCGGCCCATGGACACTGTAGATCACTGATCCTATGTCGGTTACTGTAGTTCTATTGCGGATATCCCTACTAATATAATTTTTAATAATTCGATCTAATTATTTTTAAAATAATGGCGCCGGTCAAAATAAATCTATTATTAGTATTGTTTGTTATAGTTAGAATACATATGTGAAGTACGAAGATATACTAGAGCGGACCGATGCCAACCGCCACGGTATCTAACGTGATTTCCTAAATCGGACAGCTCTCCCCTTTGAGTGCTCTTCAAACGTTCAGTGACTACAAGACACATCTCAGTTGCGCACTCAGCTACACCGCCTCTTGAAAATGCGATACCCACATATTAGTTTATATTACAACAGTCCTTTGCTCTTTAAGTGAAGCTTCTATTGAAAGTGAAAGAGAAAAGTATTGTTTGTTATAATTAGAAAATTGGTGACAGCAGACTGTTAATCATTATTCAAATATTTTGATTATTTTAAAAACACAATAGTAAATCACATTAAAAATATACCAAAATTTGTTCAATAATCATTATAAACATTTGAAAATCAATGTTACTGTCAGAGCCTGTGTATCGTAAGCATGCCGTTATCCTGCTGATCTCATAGTTAATTCGGACCTGCATTGGTATAGTTGAGCTCAGGTTTACTTTATTAATTACAGGAATCACACAGTCTTCTTTGATCAAATTACAATTGTTTTTAATTTAGTTGCCTCGCTAATGATCTTTTGAATAAAACTGTATTTTTGCAGAGCAGTATTAAATATGTTCAAAGAATGTAAATCACTTTTCGTAAAAAATTACAATACATTTTATGAACTTATGTCAATATAAACCGCCTGTCGTGCAATTGCTGTGTAACAAAATCCCTATCCCGTATTGTTCCCCCATATCATGGCAGCACTTTCACAAAAACTTTGGTTGCTAACACGCCTGCCAAGCGTGGAAAATATGGAAAATATCCCCATATGAGGTTCTCTATGGGGATATTTTCCATATTTTCTATCTCTATGGGAGGACTACTGCAATGGACCTTTGACAGGATGTAACAATGAATAATGAAAATAAGAAATCGTTATATAAACAAATAGTTCCACATATAGAAAAAATGCTGACTTGAAAAGAACTATTTAGGCATTCGCGTTGTAAGTAAATGGGTTAATGAAGAGGAAAATGACATCCTCCATCTTAGTTGGATTCCTCTTAGCATTCGTGTGCAATGCCTTGGCGGGCTTAATTCACTCCATTATTGTTCTTTTCCCCCGCTTCTTAAATAAAAACAAGACGGCCTGTAAAAGTGATTTATTTACGTAAACCTTACAAAATTACAGAAATGATCTTAAGGCAAAATTTAATTTCTAATAGAATATTATAATTTAAAACAAACCCAATCCTTATTGTAACCCGAACATTAAATTAATAATAAAATGAGTAAAGTCAAAGGTACTAATTAATGAATTTACTTATATTTTAATTAAGCTAACAGAACCCTACCTCTAAATTATAAAATTCCATCTTTTCTAAATGCGATTACAAAAAAAATTCCTTACTACAAAGTTATTCAACATTCTTATTTTTTATCTGATTTACTGTGATCGAATTTGATATCAATCTTCATTTCAAAATACACAGACATGCAACGAGCAGAAGAATCAAAGTTGCAAAACATTTAGTACTATGATTACCCAGATCAATAGACCAAGCTTGGCGATTACAGTAAATATTCTCTATGTTAGGGATAGGCCCATATAGAGACAAAGAAATAATGGTAATAAAATGAAAATATAAGTTATTCATTACATTTCTTCTATTTATTGCATAGTTTTTTTACAATAATGTTTACAAACATTGACAGAGGTTTTAACAGAGTGAAATAATGTTCGTAACTTTATTTTAAAATACCTGTTATACACAGTAATGTTACAGCCTACATCTCCACTCATCTTTGAGAGGGTTTTAGGGTAAGCAAATGTCCGCTGCGCTGCCTTAATGTGTGTTGGCGGACTTCTCATGTTTTTGAAATATTTCTTTTTAATTTTCCCTACATTTCCAGATTTCATCACGAGGTTTTCAGAATTCGTGGTAAATGAGCGTATAAAACTGCTATTGTGTTACCGCCGGCACCATAGTGTAGTTACACTATGGTGCCGGCGGGGATCAAACCCGGGTTGCTTTCGTATTGTGAAGCTTACGGCGAGTGCTCGGCTTCTTAGCTACCTCGGCACGTTCAACATAGTACGAAATAAAAATATTTATAACTCTTCCTCAAGAGAACGAAGTTGAAATTTGCTTAAGATTTGAATGAAAAAAAAAACTCGCTAATTTATTCGCACCGCACGTCTGTGAATGCTACACAGAAGCTTTATTAAGTTGCGAGTTTAATGTAGGCAAAATGTAACACCGTGCGAGATTTTGCTGAAAATTTTCATCATATATAGATTTTATGATAAATCACCAGATAAATCTTAAATTATTTAAATTATATTAAGTATAGTCTAGTTCTATTTATAATAAGTTACAAATATTTAATGACATTAGGGAAAGGAAATATATAGCTTAAACAGAATAGTTTTAGTTTAGTTTTAGTCGTTTAGGACAATTTTCATGATGACTGTGTGCATTAAATTTATGTATTTATTCCCCAATGCACTTATAGTATATTTTATAATAATACCGTAAATTAAAGACATATTTTTATTCAACCGTATCTAAGGAGTACAGCCCTGAGACTAACGTCAATAGCATAGCTTCTAAGCATTTCAATGTCGGGATAAACCCCGGGCACTCTCCAGCGTTTACCTCGCCATTATCATGTTGTTCAGACAATCTTAACCTTACACAGCTATGCCTTTGGAATTGTTAATTTAAGTTACAATGAAATGTTGCTCGAAATGCCTATTTCTTGTTATTTCCAAATTTTATCTACTTTAGGTATAAACTATATTGGGTTTTTTTGCACAGCCTTTGTTTTATTATGATGTCCTCAAGTAACCTTTAAATGCAATTTTTAAGTATAATTTTTGTTTTTGAATAAATAAACTATCATTAGTATAAGTATTATTACTATTATATGTTTGTAACTATGCAAAACTATTACGTATGAGTTTTACTAAAGCCGAATAATTAAAATTTTATAAAGTAAAATAAATAGGAAATGACATTTTCAGAATTGCAATCGCATTAAATCATAACAATCTTTTTTTATCCACTGCCGTTTCAAGAATGTGCTAGCGGGCATGCGTTACTAGGAAAATTATTTCATATTTAATACCCTGTGTAAGCTAAGTCACTTAGAGCATACAATATACAAATATACAGACTGATGCTCACATTGATTATGCTAGTCTATTAAGTTATGATTAAATGAACATAATAAGAAAGGTTTCAAGGATTTTGTGTGAATAATCCACCATCTGATACCTGAAACTCGTCCGTCATTAGCTAAGTCTGTGAGAGCAGCGATGCCCACATTGATTATACTAGTGCTCGTCATCGGTTTATGAAATTATGAATACATGAACACAAAAGGGTTTCAAGGATTATGGGTGAATAATCCGCCATTTGGTACCAGAACATCGTCGAAATTGGTATTAACAAAAGAAAGTTGGCGTTTTTCTTGAATGATAAATTTTAGCTAATGATAATTTTACAACATTTTATTTAACCTACTTTATTCATATCTTTCCGGTTCAAAATTTATCTACTTCTATTTTAGAATTTTAGAAAAAAATTTAAACGGAAAATTGAGCTGACATTTAGTATACTTATGTAACTTCAATTATAATGCAATAATATGGTACCATGAAGCTGATCTAATGTTGCACCCGGATACTGACGCGTAACGAGCAACGGTTTTTAAAGCTTGTTTTTAAAGAGATTTTATTTTATGTTACAGTAATAGTTCAAATTTTTGTAGTGCAAAAGATAATGCTCGAGCGATTCTATCACGGTCTATGCTCGATATCGCTAATCCGATTTCAAGTCGTACTCGCTCGTCCAGTTGGAATATCCGTACAAAGAACTTCCATTAACTGACAAAAAATCCCTTGAAACATTTTACCTTAACGCCTTTCGTTTCAAATGCATTTAATATGGACTTTTACGTCTTAAACTGCATTAATAAACTTAATTGCTGAAAATAACCCAACTAAATGTGATTTTATCATTAATATAGTTATTATTTTTTTTTTTAAATAAACAATTGTACATTCTGCTCAAGTCTTTAATAACTGTGTTATTTAAATTCAATATCTGAATATTCTACACAAACATTCGTGTTGGCCAAAAGTCATTTAGTAAAACAGCCGGTTGGAATTACAAAAAACTTTTCTTTCTCCTAAAGGAAATTTTAATAAAGCGCTGGAATAAAAACTGGCCTGAAAATAAAACCTTATGAAGTAATTATTCGAAATTAAAGCTAGGATTAAAAAGTAACCATCTAAAAATGAAGTCATTTTATATGAGCCGCGATCAGTGTACTGTGCAGGCGGCTGCCGTTCAGAGATTTTAGGATAATATGGATAATCCACGTCGCGCGAAATGAAGCTTCGAAGAAAATCTTTGCCTTTACCTTATTTAAAATTAATTATTCACAAACTGTTTATGATTTTAATTAGGTATCTTACCAAAAATAGTTAACTGTGAAAAAAATATATTGTAATATTTCACTTGTAAATATTTTACTGTACGGGCTCTGCCTTTTTTTTTAAACAAAAATTTTTCGTACTTCATGCGAAGTAAATTTTCATATAATTTAAACTCAAATCGACAAAGAAGGTTTTGATACATATTTCTCAATTATAAGTCTCAAAGCTAGCTAGAAAGAATCCATCGCGTACTATCCATCAAGAGAAGCAATATTGAAGTCCCCAAGTACCGATTCACAATATCTACTTATTATATTCCTTTTTATTCTTGTCTTTAGATCTGAACATTTATTACTGCCTTATTGCTTGTGGAGTGCTTGGGGCCGTGCGGGGGCAGCACTGTCAACAAGAGATTATTATGTTGAGACTGGCGAAAATTGAACAAGAAAGATTTCGCGCACTGCCAACGAACGCTTGAAAAAATATTTGCGTTTGGGTTTGAAATGAAATCATAAATTATAATTCTTACTCGTTGAAGGATGAGATAAGTAAATGCTTATTTCGCGTTTCAAGAAAATTCTATTATAATATAATAAAAATGTATTTCTTTTTGCAAAAAGTATTTTAATTATGTAAATTAATGTAATTTAATTAAGGAACGGAATATATTACATCTAATGTAAAATATATTATATCCAAAATAATATTTGAGATGTAAGGATCTAGCTTATATGAGGTCTAATTAACATATTCATGACCCAATTTAACCTCACCTGTTCGTAGTGCCTTTTTTTATAGGTAAGAAGTGACCTTGGTGAAATAGTTTGGGTTTTTCACCCACCTGTGAGATCATAATTTAGTCAAATATCAATCCTTTTCAATCACATCATTCTGCGTTCAGAGTATAAATGTCTTAAACGACATTTCAGTAGAGCAAGAGAGGATTAAATACTCATCACCTGCCTTTATTATTGCCTAGTTAATGTTAAAATGTTATTATTGAAAAATATTGAGCAAAAATGATAACTACGCGCACATCGCATAAAAATATACTATCTGCTCATGAAGAAGGTGTCTTAAAGAAATACACAGTGACTAACTAACTGTAAAGTCTTTTCAGATGAAAGCCGCACTAAAAGAAGACCTAAGTGGCCGAAATAAACACATCTAGAACCATGAAGTGGGTAAAGGGATCTAAAGATGCTGAATTTAGCAAATTAGTTGCTTCTAACAATTTTTCGAATAAACAGTAGACTAATTTAGCATTCACCGAACTTGGTCAAAAAGTACTGATAGAGAATGGTTAACAAATCAGACTGATTGAAGTTCATGAGAAAACGATATAGTTTAAAGAATGGCAGTAAGCCAACGTTTTGTTTCGATAGACGTTACACGCCCAATCGATTTCTTAGGCATTAGTATTTAGCCTAATTTCTTAGTCGACTTGTACGGTAGCTTTTTTTTTGAATAAGGGTGATAAGTGATCACACAGCCTACCTAATAGTGTGCAGTCTACCAAACGTAAAGTGGATTCTGCGGCCCATAGACATCTACATCTATCCTCGATTAAGTGTCAAAATGCAGATGAGTTGTCACCCCTGATAATTAAAATGGAATGCCTCGTTACCAGTAAAAAAGGGTCTTCGGTTCCTTAAACTTACCATGTCAAACACAGTAGCATTTTGCTGCTACATGACGCTGCTATTCTGTGAGAGCGTATTCCTACCCCCGTCGAGTCGACCCATTTGTGCTACAGCCATAATATAGCAGCAGCATGAATTAACCACGTAAAAGGAACAGGAATAAATGAAGTTAAAGATCTTGTGAAAGTATGTTCACTGTACGCTGACGTTTAAGGGAATCCAACCCTATATAAGCATGCGAAGAAAGAGATAGCGTGAAGATATATTGAAATTGATTCATGTATTAACTACGCTATCATTCCACGCTACCCCATTCTTCACTTGTTTGTATCGGGTTCAATTTCCGAATACGCTGACGTACATTAAACATACTTTAATAAACCCTTAAAGCCCTGATAGGTTACGTGTAGATACCAAGTTCAATATCCGCCCGCACTAATGAAATTTTTGATTGCAATTATACATGAGTGATGAAATAAAAACCTCTGGAGGAAACCCGAGTATAACTGAGAAATGGCAATAAAATATTTCGACGACATGTCAAGTCGGAACTGAGAAATAGAATGTGCCCAACAGTGGGACATATGTGGGATGTTGCTTTACTTTAGTTTATCTGCTTACACTATAGAAAGAAATCAGTATATAATTAAAACATGACAAATAATTCAATAAGGTATATTGAAAGATTCAAATGCCGTAATGACGTTTTGCTTTCAATTAAAATTTTAACATGTCACTTGTAGTATCACAACAAAAAATAATACAACCTCACTCTTTAATGTAAGACTAATACAGCAATATGTGCTGTTTGTAAGATATAAAGGTATTATTTAGCGAAAAAGAATCCTCGGTGTTATGGCATAATGCGTATAAAGGTACATTTGGAGCGGATTTATGAAGAGGCCTCGGTTGGTTTATGATGACAATGTCGACGCCGAGCGCCGGGAGCACCACCTCATTTCCTCACTGAAAGTTATAAAAACATATTGAAAATGAGATTCCCGCAGTAGAATACTTGGCGAATGTTATCTTGTTTTGTGATTTGCCTACTTTTTGCATACTCGAGGGAAAATAACGTGTTTTAGTAAACGTTTTTAATGTTCTTCTTTCAATGTTTTGGTTTTTCTTTTTTTTATGTCCTAACAGTTTTAAAAAAGAAACTTATTATCTTTTTTAAAATGAAATAATCAGAAATAAAAATCAATTTTATCATAAATTAGCTCGGAGTAGGAGTCCACATGAATTAAATACGCGTAGAAGAGCCATAAACATGCTAAATAGTTCGTATGACAATAAACTCTAAGGGATGTTTCGGGTGCAAAATTCTGGGTCAATTTGCCGTCGCCCTTAAAAAATATTATAAACTAGCAATCCGCCTCGGCTCCGTACGGGTAATTTCTTGATCTCGACAACAGCGCCACTTACCGGGCCCGATTGTGAATATAAACTCAAACTAACACAAAAAATGTCATCAGAATCGGTCAAGCCAGTTTCGAGTTTTAGCTAGACTAACAGACTACAATTTATTTTTATATGTAAAGATTATATAACATTTAAAAAATAAGTTAAAATGGAGTAATATAAAAAACAAAACTCTTTTTGGGACAGATGTGCAATAATAACATTATGTCTTAATTTTTTTATAAGCATTTTGACATAATTTATATATTTGATGTAATGATAATAATAGCGATAATTACTTATTATCCAATTAATTGTGTGCGAACTGCGTGAAAACAGCAGAGACTGACTGAAAACCAGTGCTGAACATAATGTCGAATACTGAGCCTGCTCTCATTGCCCACCTTATCGTAGTGAAAGTAATTTTTCGTTTTTTTTTTTATATTGATATTATTACATCCTCATTTATGTCTCTACTTTATAATTGTAAGCTTATAATTGAGCGTGTGTATTCAGAAACATTTCGAATATATTTCCGGAAGTATACAAGAACGATACAGCCATGTCCAGTATAGTGAGGGCTAGTGACGAAAAATAAGACATTTAAACAAGCATTTTTATTTTACTTACTCATCGTGGCAACTATGGTAAATTTAGGGGAGATAAAAATAGGGTAATATAGGGGGAGATCTAAATAGGGGGATCCATATGAGGGAATCTATAGGGGAGGTCTATATACACCAGTGAACTTTTGAATTAGGCTGTGATTGTAATGATAATTTCTAAAATATGTAACATGTGCGTAATCGCAATACAACTAGACCTTATTAAGTTGTGTACTGTAATAATTGTGTAGCGTAAATAATAGATTGTTTAAATATTCGCAAAATCCTTAATTTTATTACTTGTCGTTATGAATTTTTTTTTTGTTATATTTAGCATCATGTATAAAACCTGACTGTATTGTGCCAATTTAAGAAAATTCATCACCCCATTTCGTCCCGTGCGTGTCATAAAAGACCACTTTTATACGTGGTAGAGCCATGCTACAGCTATATTAGTATTATAGTTGTAGCATGAATGGGTCGGCTCGACCGGGGAAGGACCACGCTCTCACAGAATACCAGCGTAAAATAACAGCTTAATGCTGCTGTGTATATATAAATATGATGAGTGTAGAGAACCGGAGAACCTTTTTACTGGAAAAGAGGCATTCTATCTTAGTCCTCACGGGTGACAACGCATCTGTATTTTGATTCGCAAACGAGGATAAATGTAGATGTCTATAGGCCACAGCAACCATTTACCATCAGGTGGACTGTGTGATCGTTTGTCACCCTATCCTATAAAAAAAAACTGTGAGATATGCCAGAAAAATATTATGACTGCTGATAGGTTTTTAATAATTGTCGCTTAACGTCAGGCGTAATATAATCTGCTCAGCAACAGCGTATCCTGTAAAGATTGAAATAAATCCATCTTGCAACGTGTGAGGCCCATGTTCAGTAGTAGTTTTTTATGAACTGTCAAAAATTTAAAAATAATTAATATATTTAATCTTAGTATTAAGTACTAAATTCAAGTTTTAAGTTCAACAAAAAAAATCTCAAAAGTAGACATATTCTTCAATATAGAACAATATGAAACGTATGTTGATAAACACATCAATTACGGTTTTACTTTTGTGATAAATAAAAAACGGAAGGCAAAGCTTCAGTAACGCGGTCGTTATCCGCGTGAATTCTCACAAGTTGCTGTTATCTACTGAGGGTCACTGTGTACAGGCAAAGATTGTCTTGTCAAGAGCCTCCGAGCTCAGTGCAACTCGCCCCGCGGTTCCGAGCGGACGCTCTACGACGTAGACATCACGTGGTCTCGTAGCACGCGAAATCGTCTCATTTCGTAAACTTTAATTTCACTAGACGAAATAAATAATTATTTGTTCAGTTACAAATATGAAATAGCTTACTTTAATTACGTATATATTTTCAAAACTTCGCCTTGTGATATGCAACAAAGGAACATTTGACGTCAGTTTGAAAACTTTTAGATACGGGTTAGTAAGTAAATATAATGTTTACAAGAATCACTGCAATTATATATATATATATATATATATATATATATATATATATATATATAAATCATAAAATTATTGAGTGCTATACCTATACATATAAGTTATATTAATGAACAGGTTTCGTTAATATTGGTCTGTTTCTGTTTTTTAATAAATAAAATATATTTGAAAAACGATCTGCTTCAAAAACCATCACAAAAATAAAATAAAGTCTGTGGCCAGCATTGGGATGTTAACATGCTATTACTTTACATTTTTTATTGTTATTAATAATTAAATAATAATTTAACGCTACTTAATTTTTTTAAAGTTAATTAAAATTTAGTATATTGTCATATAGTCTTCAGAGAGACTATTTAAGAATACACCAAAAAGAATACTTTTTTGAAATTGTTAACCACACTCACCATGCACGAGCACTGATTAAAATCATCATTACCAATGACATCGTAAAATAGCAGCTCAATGCTGCTGCGCTTCGTTTGGTGAGTGTAGAGAACCGGAGACCCCTGTTACTGGAAACGAGGCATTCCATCTTATTCCTCATAAATGACAACGCATCTGCATTTGTATATCGAAAAGAGATGTAGATGTCTATGGGCCACAATGTCCACTTACCATCAGGTAGACTATGTTCTCGTTTGTCACCCTATTCTATAAAAAAATATCACCCTCATATTACAGTTCATCACAAGTCCACTGCTGAACAAATACCACAAGGCATGGTCCTGAGCCACCTGCTTCCATAGATCTAGAAATGAGGATATCAGAATAACCGACATAACGTAACGGATTAGTAAGCTGAATTGGTATTGAGTCCTCCATATAGCTCAAAGAACAGATAATCGATGGGAAAGAAAGGTTCTCGAGTGGCGGCTTCGTACCGGTAAGCCAAGTGTAAGTAGCCCCAAACTAGATGGATGAACCTGGTAAGAGATGCAAGAAGTCAATGGTTAGAATAAAGTATATAAAATTAAGCAGACTGAATTGTATTTAATTAGTTTAAATTATTACAAAACACCCGAGATCTTTTCAGTACTTAGAAGTAATACCAAATATTTCAATGATAAATTCGGATTTAATGTCTTACTTATAGCAACAAAGAAAATCACGCCAATGTCTTCTTTGGACCCTCCGAATTTTCTTTTGGGCTGCTTTGTTTTCTCCTTATACTTTCGGCTTTTGTCGAAATTGCTTTATTTTACTAGCTTGTCGAAGATGAAAGGAAAATAATTAGTTCTTATTGTGTAGAGTATCTTGAGAGATGTTCAAAGAATTGTTATACCAGTATTGGAATTTACTTGCTACCTGTAAGTGGTATGTTAAAAACATAAAAAAAACATATAATGCAATTTGAAATCGATACATTTGTAGGAAAATCAAACTTTAAATGAGTAAAAAATTAAGTTTATTAACTTATTTTAATCTATATTATATTTCATACTTTCAAATATATTTCAGATTCCTCGGAAATATGTTTTGTAAGAAATATAGTAATTATTATTTTAATTACTAGGAGAACTAAGTTATTTCTTATTTTCGTTATATATATATATATATATATATATATATATATATATATATATATTTCGCCGGCACAGCTAGTTAATGATTAAACTTTGTTCCCATAGATTTCTTTTATCCTATTGTTTTCATCCAGAATAAATTGGTAATTTACTCGGATTAAAGATTTAGGTGGTTTTTGGCCCCAAGTACGGGGGAAAATTTCATCATAAAAACGGCCACGCGAGTGTGGATTCGAAAATTGAGGGCTCTGTACAATATAATACAAACATTTTTGAATAGTAAATATGAATTGAGTAAATAAAAATTAAGAAATTAGAAAGGGGTTAGCAATTACTATAACTTATAAAAATGTTTGTAGAGCTACTATGTCTTTGAATTGTTTCAAGTCATTCGAATTGCACACTACAAAACTAAGGAGAGAACAGTTTATGTTTTGTCATTTTCGGGTTTGTTTTAAGAAAATTAGGTATTTTATAATTTAATAATTACAATAAGGCTCTTTTATATAATGTCCATAATTAATTATAATAAAAAATATTAAATTCTTTTACAAAGAATAAGTGCCGGCAAATCCCTTCTAAAACAATTCCAAATTTGAAGAAGCAACGATCACTGAAACACTTTCCGTCTGAACTTTTACCGATTTTTACCGGACTTTTTGTGTGGTACCATAAAATACACACTACTACAATACTACAATACAATATTATTAAAGCAGGTCCTCTATATAAACAATTTTGGAAGTTTTTTTTTGTGGTTTTAAATTAAATTAATCAGTAGTTATTCTGAAACGGGACAGCGCCTCGGAGGGCTAACGCGCAAGAAGCAGCTGTGCTACGGCGGGTCCACAGTTCCTTATTTATACTCATTGGAGATAAAATACTCACCACCACAGTTTTATATGAAGTAGAGCCATGCTGCAGCTATATTATTTTTGTAGCACGAATGGGTCAGCCCAACCGGGTTAGGACCTGCGTAAAATATAATTTTAATGCTATTATGTTTCGTATTGTGTGTGTAGAAAACCGGAGATCCTTTTTATTGGCAATGAGGCAATCCATCTTAGTCCTTAGGGGTGGCAACGCATCTGAATTTTAATTCTTAATCGAGAATAGATGTAGATGATCTATAGATGATATATAGATGTCTATAGGCTACAGCATTCACTCACCGTCAGGTAGACTGTATGCTCGTGTGTGCCCCTTATCCTATATAAAAAAATACAACGCCTAGGTTTGTTTAAAAGTAAATGACAAAGTATTAGGATATAATAGCGTTTGTGGAAAAAAATCTCCTTTTATCCGCATCACAACCGGAGGCAATATATACCTATACCTGCTATGCGACGTTGTTCTAAGAAGCAACTAATTTGAGCCGAGTATCATATAAAATGTCTCCAAACTTTCGTAAAGTTCGGAGAAATTATAAATAGAATAACTAATAAGTAACATCAATCGGTGATGATGAAATTAAATCTACTGCGAAATCCTAATATTTTCGAGTGAATATAACGATGGTAACCATGTATATTAAATATGTTAATGTACAATAATTATTACTTCGTCTTTTAAAAAAAATGAAGACTGTCCAATATATATGAATATAATGATAATAAAAAATATATGAGATAAAAACGGAAAGATATGTTTCAGAAAACACAAGATTTCTGTTAATAATGTTATTTTCGCCTATTTTCGAGAAACTATTTTGCTAATATTACTGGTTAGTGCATTCTGTAGCTATAAACGATTAAAAATCAAAATTCATATGCTTTGCCACCCCTAAGGAAGAAGAAATGCTAGAACAAAGAAGGTGATGTTACAGTGAGGCCGGTCTATGTCGCATCGTGATGGGCTATGTTGCTGTTGGTTTGAATTCATCATTTATTTTGGTGATATATAATATAATAAATTGTATTTACTTCCAATGCGTCTAGTTAAGCGTTTTAAAGGACTACTTTTTCTTTTTTCTTCTATTTATTTTTTATTTTTTTAATAATGCGTTGCCACCACACTAGGAATTTCTCCTGTATCGTGAATGCAGTTTACAAACATAAATTGCACGAAGACAAACATCCAGACCGGAACATTATTTGTAGGTCATAAAAATACTTGTTCCGTAAGGGATTCGAAATTCACATCCCCCAGTGCAACAACTCATTGCTAAGCTACTGCGCCACGGAGCCGCCCCAAAAACAATAGTAAAGACTTTACTCGTAGGCTTTCTTTTTAAAGAAAGCGTAAAGTCTTTACTAAGTAATGTCCATTCAATTAAATATTTAACGAGTATTATCTAACACATGCGCTCATTTCATGCACCGGTATGCCTTTTTAAATAACTGGTTGTGGCTTATGGCATGAACAGTGCGTTTGTGCGTCAAGTTGCACTTACCCTAAACGATTAACTTGCACTGCTGCAAGAGAACGCTGCGGGCGCTACTCTTGTTGATGTTGCACATTAACGAATCATCGCTTGCCTAGATTATGTATTAATTTGGACACCAAATATGCAATCCATTCACCGTAGAGCAACTTTACAGCTATACAAGGCGAGGAAGCTACAGTCAAGGCTTATATTACAATTCATGCGAATGAATACAGTGCATCATTAAAAGAAAGCTCCCTGTCTCCTCTATATAGCAAACTTAGCGTTATTCCACTAACGTGGATTTCTAAATCTTGGGCTTTATAGCCTAACACCACCACAACTTCGCCTTATAATTTTCTCCTTCGCTGTGGTGTGAGCTAACCGAGATCAGTAGATTATTATTTAAAAAAGTTTATTCATGGAGCTTTCGACCAGATCGTTTGATCATATTTTCGTAACACTTTTTTACGTCCAGCTTTAGGCACTTCTTCTTCTTCAATGTGCTTTCACTCTGCTAGCGTATCTTTCACCGATGAAAACAGAATCCCTTTCAGCTAAATTTTATTTAAGGAAACATAAACAGGTACACGGTACCAAATCAGGTCTGTAAGAAGGGTTATCTTAAAGCGTATCCGTAACTGCCGTCAAAGGGTAACCACTTCCTTATTCATCGCTCAAAGGTTGTCGATCATGCTGAAATTTGTTATAAAAGCAGTATACAGTTTCTTTAGAAAGTCATAAATACCATTTGAAGCTTATCGAACGATTTGTCTGATTTCAGGTGACATTTGAAATCGTAAAAATTCATCGTACGAAAAGGTTCCCAACGCAGATCCTTCTTTTAACTAAACACGATTTTTAAATTTTTCCCTTTAAGATCTGTAATTAACTTATCTAGCTATAATCAGATGTGGTCAGTAAATTATATATATATATTTTTGACAATGTGGCTCATATCTGACATCATATTTCAGTGTGGAGGGAAGTTTAAAAATAGGCAAAAAAGATATATGTAAAAAAAAACTAAAAGAGGAGCGGTACGGAATTTCTTTCGCTATTTTTTTCTCCGAAGAGAGGAACCTAAATTTGAGACGCTAGTAGATAAGAACATGTTGCATTTTGGCAAAAGAAATTTTTATTTCTTACATCGAAAATCTGCATTCTATCATTCATCTTACATTTTCTTACGCATAAATCCATTATTCCACATATTATTATTATATTATTTAAAGTGTTTAATATATTACTTATATTATTTAAGCTATATAAAACTTAAACAACACGCATTGACTACGAGCTGTAATGATCCTGATAATTATTTTATTTTATCCTGGAGATCCTAATCAGGATACTAGGATAAAATGTTTAAATTATTGTATTGCCATCAGTTCTTGATACGAGTGCAAATTTTCAAATCAATCGGTCTAGTGTCAATTGACTTGACACTAGGCCGATTTCTCTAGCTCAGTTATGTGATGTGATTGTGGTCATGTCTCTGAAACTACCTGCTGCCCGTTAATCGTTTCAAATTCGCATTACATTGGACATCAGTAAGTTTTAATGGGAAATACATGTAGTAGGTATAGATAGGTTTCGACAGTATTTATAAGATGTCGTAGTGATCGAAATCGACCAAAATAACATCATATATATGCATATGAACAAGATAATGATATAGTATATAGACTAGACGATATGACCGCTTGGTAATGCAAGGAATAAGTGTTTGACAGCGAGGCCTTTGTTCAATATTCGATTCAAAGAATTTTTTTTAGTTCAAACAAAAATTTGTATTCCTAACAAAAAAGTTATTTGTAAGAAGCCTAAAAATAGCAATTACTTATGTAAGATAAACGATTTTTATAGCTATTAAATTAATTTTTAGCCTTGTGGTAGCACTAATATAAATAATATAATACATCACCACATTTTTTCCGTGGGTTTTGTAAGAGGCGACTTTTCAAAAATTTAATGACAAAAAATATCTTAATTAATTACGTAGTAGAGCCATGCCAACTATACATAGCTGCAGCATGAATGGGTAGGCTCGACCGAGGACCACGCTCTTACAGAATACCAGCGTAGATCTAGCATAGGACTGAGTGTAATCCTTTTTACTGGAAGCGAGGAATTCCACCTTAGTCCTCAGGGGCAACAACTCATCTGCACTTGAATTCTAAATTGATGATAAATGTAAACGTCTATGTGCTCCATCATCCACTTACCATCAGGTGGATTGTGTGGCAATTTGTGCATTATAACGCCGCTATGGTGCTGGAATAATTAAATCATGGGGAAGCGATTACCTAAGTATATTTTATCGATTAAAAAAAATTACACTATATATATGTATATATAGTGTAAATTTTTACTTACACATCATTTTAATAAAAACGAGTACCTGCTTATTTTATCAAAAATATATGTACATTTGTATATGATATATTAATTTCAAACCGAAGGTAATTAATTTACGTTAAAACCTTAATCCGTTCATTTTCTTTCTGTCGGGATTAGTTGCTATTCCATATCCAGTATAAGGTTCTGTCGGCATTCACGGGTGTCCCGAAACTTTGCCCCGACCCGGTCCTTGTTAAGTAATTACTTACCAATCAAATACAAATATTTATTCATTGAGACATTTGTAGTAATCAATGTTCAATGTTATATTATGGCAAATAGTTTGAAATGTACTCCAAATTAAACGATTTCCCTAGAGCCTTAGATTGGAAAATTAGTGTTTGCTTCAAAAATGATTTAAAAATATCTACAAATTAAAATCGTTTTAGTGACTTTGAATGGTTACTCTTATATTTCATATATTTTATATTGCTCTTATGTGTATACATGTGTATGCATATAGAGGACTGTGTATTTTTGTTAATAAAAGAAAAATTACACGTGGTGCAATTTCTTAGCTACGCTTGAAATAAAAATAATAATCCAAGGAAATCAAACACCAAAGGATTTCTACAAAACACGGTCCTGAAAAACTTGTATCTATAGACTTTCTGCATGTCTCACGAAGCTGTAACTTTCTTCCCCATTGAATGTCGATTTCTTGAGCAATATGGCCAACCAGTTGTCACTTTAGCTAACTTGATTCGTTAGGCTTTTTTTATAGTATAGGGTTACAAACGAGCACATAGTCCACCTGACGGTAAGTGGTTGCTGTAGCCCATAGACCATTTATCCTCGTTCGCGAATCAAAATGCAGATGCATTACCACCCCTGAGGACTAAGATGGAATGTCTCGTTTCCAGTAAAAAGGGTCTCCGGTTCTCTACATTCAGTCCTACGCTAGATCTATGCTGGTATTTAACATACGATACACAGCAGTGTTAAGCTACTATTTGACGCTGTTATTCTGTGAGAGCGTGGTCCTTCCCCGGTCGAGCCGACCCATTCCTGCTACAACTATACTACTAATATAGCTGCAGCATGGCTCTACCACGTATAAAAAATTATATATCCGTTGCACTGGTTCTGCTGCGAATATCCTCCAAAGTATATAGTATACCATAGTTTCTCGATAGCTTGCTGAGTGATTTAGAGCTTCCTCTTATGGCTAGCAGTGAAGGACCCCGTCTTAGATTCGTATGTCATCACTGAAAATATGCTTTGGTTGTACACTCTTATTCTCAAGTTTTAAAAAATTCGTGACAAGTGTATGTGTCGTAAACTTCCTAAAGCTGCCCACCCGATTGGCCTCTCAGTCGAAGTTGTAGTAGCCTAGTCGGACGTTTTGTCTAAGTCAAACATTATGTTATCTGCTCTTCGACATTGGTTCTTCGTGACAACGCTAGTCACATATTGCACAACAGACGTTAGCAATATTAGCAAAAGTAGTAAAGAACGCCTTTAAAGAGTTCACTGATTTACATGCAATACATATCTTTAGCAAGGCCAACAATAAACTCTCCATAAAATGTCTAGTTATATTATTTTAATTTTATTTATTTTTTTTAATTTTCGTGTACAAATCGGCAAATTTTAAAAGGCATAATAAGTCCGAGACAAAAGGTAGATGATGGTAAGAAGGATACAATGGGAATATGAGACAAAAAATATATAAAAATAAGTAAGAGTAGAAATCGAAACTATCAATCATTTTATCAGTATAAAGTTTGGTGCAGGCAGTGTGCTTCTGATTCCATTTTAATCATTCTTCGAGTTTTAATTCTGTTCATTTTTTCTATCGTTTTTATTTATTCTAGAACTAGCAAAAAAGGCAGTGTTGCACTGGGGCTGCCCCATGTCGAGATAAGCAATGTTTTTACTGATTAGCATACCTTATCTATTTTGATACTATCATGTCATTATGTACATCATGTTATACTAATGTGTGATTATGACTAGGACGTTTCACTGTTCGGCAGGGTTGTAAATGCGTAACATTGAATGTTGTGTAATACGGTACGCTGTTTTATTACAGATAATGATAATTTGCGCAAGCAAGACAATCAAATTTGAATATTAATATTTTAAACAATAACCTAGTAATGAATATCCATTTAAAGTAGATTTATATTCACGATATTCTATAGACAATTGTGATATAACAAAACTTCTCATAAAATGCCTTGCTACAACAGCACAATTAAACAAGGCATCTTAAAAAGAACCTCGGGTACCTTTTAATCACGAGTTTATAAATAAAAAAGAAGTTATTTAAATTAACTACTCCATTTAAAAATATTATGTGGAAACATTCTTGTGAAAAGAATCAAATTGTTCTTAATCAATCTTACGTATTCTTTTTTGTTATAATTCCCACATAAACACGTGACTGACATAGGACTGCATACCCATTCGTAAAATTGCTGTACTTCTTTTTATTGCGGGTGTGGTGTGGGAGCTTTTGATTTCATTATTAAGTCAGAATATAGCAAATATGAATCGAGTTCACTTCAGTGAATTGTATAGCTTCAGTTAAGAAAACAAACTAACTTCAGATTGCTTGCCGCGTAGTAACAGCAAAAGGGAATCCACTACTCCGTATCATGCCGTGGGTTTCGTAAGAGGTGACAGAGAGAAACTGAAACAGGAATGGGCAGCAGCATGTTTCTAAAAACAACTTAATTAAAGTTGTTGCCAAGCGTGGCAACTATGGCATATATCCCGCCGGAGAAGTATGCTATGGGAATATGCCCCAGTGTTCAGCAGGAGACTTTTGATAGGCTGTAATGAATGAAAACCTTGCAAATATTTATGCCTACCACTTCCAGCCACAGGTTTCTTCTTATATCTGAACGGTTTTAGGAGCAGGGAAGTACTTGCCTCACTGCTCAGTGTGTATATGTAGAATTTGCATATTCTCAAAATATTTTTAGTTTCTCAGACATGCCGGCTATCTCGCGGTAGTTGGATACTTAAAATACAATTACAATTTCCGTGATGACGGCGGGTGTTCGACTCCGTTGCTTATAGCTTGAATACAATGAAAAAAAAAAGCGAACCATTTCATTCCCTGAGTGACTATGTTGCCAGTGAGACAAATTAAAATACATATTACTAATAAAGTTCATACTACTCCTAAACATCTTACAGCTAAAATTAAAAGTTAATGTTATAGTCATTTAACCTAATCTATCGACATTTCTACTGTATAGTGGCGGTGTATGAATATTTACTATCCCATATCAACCTGTGAATATCCTTTCTGGCAACAGAAATGCAAACTAAGAGGTGGGCAGCAATTTCTTCCCAGTAGCTACAGAGAAATAAAGTTATTAGGTAGAGGTCAACCCGCCTGAAAGTGTGAACTATGGCAAATATCACCCTATGTGACAATCTATGGGGAAAAACTTCGTAATCAGAGGACTTTTGATTGGCTGTAAAGGTAAAAATGACGGTATCTGCCTTTTTATCTACTAATAAAAAAAAAGTGGAAGTTTTCTAAACATTTGCTGATATTTTTGTAATTTCTGATATTTTTATAGGTCTGCATATTTTTGTAATACTTTTTTTTTAAATAAGGAAGTGCCTCTGTGTTAGTACGTACATTTTCAAATTGTAGCTGCAGCGGGATTGGGTCGGTTCGACGCAGAACTACGTTCTCATAGAATACCCGATTAACATAGCAGAGTATTGTAAACGTGCTTCGTTTGGTGAGTGCAGAGAACCGGAAACACTTCTTTACTGGTGACAGCAATAGACTAGAAGTATAGAAAATAGAATAGAAGATAGTCACCACTGAGAACTAATTGGATGTTATTTGTCACCATCTACTATCATAATATCATAATATTATAACATTTATTTATTATTATGTATATGCATTTGGAAAATGTGGTGGTGACGTATGCGAATCCGTCTCCCTATTTCGTCCCATTCATATCGTAAGTTTCTACAATGGGAAATGCCATGAAAATCTTTGGTTAGCCTTAAAGTTAGTACAATGATAATTTTATGTATTCATTTATATATTTTTCCCTATCAATTAATCCCTATCAATTAATAAGAAAATCACTGTTCCTTTTAAAATAAATTGCGGTAAAAATGTATTCGAAAAAAAAATACAATCGAATAATAGTACCTGAAAAATATATTTGTTTGGAAAAACCTTAATTACAAAATCATTTTATAATAATTTACAATCTGTTCGAAAAAATAAAGTTATTTTCGCGAACGATATTAAAGCATCCTGCGTTCTCGGACCTAGTCTTCGCCCCGCGCTATCTGAGAGCATGCAGTCATTAACGGCGTCGTTGTTGTCTCAACTTATTATCGTTTAATTTATGACCACACATTACCGCTTAAGGCACCATTAAGCTCTGCCGGGGTCTTCCCCGGGAATAAATAAATCCGCCAAAAGTTCACTTGACGTGCAACCCTAACTCATTTTGCTCGCGGCGCCACTTCATAGCACGTGCACTCGTTAATTTGTCTCCGACACACACCATAAACTGTTTATTGTTTTTATTAACTCTGTTGATGGGGAAGTAATTTTGTTTACAATCATTATTTTAAGATAACGTTCTATTATAGGAATTATAAGAAAAAAAGTTATTGAACCTGTTGTGACTGCTCTATAATATTATAATAATTTATCACCTCTAGTTAATTATTATCAGATTTTTTTTTGAATTCCAATTTGTATTTTGTGTGTTTGTGTACATATCAATAATTAATAGAAGTTAAGATTTTCGTATGTTATGCTACAGTCATTATATTATAAATACTGTATTGTATAGTCATATAAGCACTATTTTTGTACACAGTTTGACGTTCTATAAATTAATCTAAACAAGAACTCCTAATCATAGTCGTAAATATAGAAAAATAATAAATGAAAACAGATCCAACTAATAATTACTTTCCAAAATAATATATGTTGCCATGGCTAGGGAATTTGAATCCGTGATTCTTCTACCGTAAATTAGATACTCTGCCCTCTGTGCTCTAATTATACATGAAAAGGCAATTTAAGTTAGTAAATTAAACATTTCGTTTACATGATTAAATTTTAAAATTATGCTTTGTAGGAAAATATTAAGTATTCATGTAAAGTATGTGAAAAATGTTTCCAAACATTTAATCAAAAGGTTGAATTCAAATAATAAATCCTCATAATCTTATATTTTGGTTTTAGTAAGAAATAAAATTAACCTATGATATTAAACAACTTATCTATGCGTCACTTATTAAGAAGCACAATGCTCTAAGGCACCGATCACTTAAACGGGACCACATTTTATAACAACATAATGCGCCGAGGAGACTAGCAGAATGGCTAGGTAAGGGTTGCAATTTCAAATTCTACCAACAGGTCTCACATTAAAAAGAGACATGTTTGAAATGTTTAAATTTTGGTATAAAGAATTCATGAGACGTAGGGAAATGAGTTTTATGTCAATTGAATTATGTATGTTTTTATGATGTTGGTAATATTTTCTTATTTTATTAAATATGAACTTTGCTCCTTTAGATTAAGATTTAGAATCGTTTTAGATTAGTTTTCAACGATTCAAGTACAAGTGCAAAATGAGACCCTTCATAAAATTACAGTGGATATGTATGTTAATGTAGTAGGGTGCATTTTACTTTGAAAAAACCATGCGCCTGAGATTATCTAAATATGCAGACGACGATAAGAGCTGAGCCATTATGGAGGCTGTCGTGAACCCTTAAATTATAAACATCGTCCAGATGTTACAGATTAGATGGAAGAGCTTTTAGCCTTAATATAAAATAACTTTATTCAGGCATGCCTTTGGTCAACGCTAAAAAAGTATGTATGTAATATTGCAAGCTCTCAACAGATTATTAGTTTTTATATTATAATCGATGTGGTGAAATTTACTCAAATAAATAAAAATTAGAAATTACTCGAAAGTTTTAAAAAAGCATGAGGATATTAAGGGTTAATCGTAGTAACTAGCCTAACGTCTCTGGGAATGTCTGACTTATTTTCGCATGACATTTCCTTGCAGAAACCCACTTCTATACATGAGTTGTTTCATCCCGCTGACCAAATCACTATACGCCCATATAACACACCCAATCACTAATGTACTGACGAAGAGACAGCACATTATACATTTACACGGATGGTAGCAAACAGGAGGATAGAGTCAACAACCCTCACTCCATAGTGACAACCAAAAAGTTGCACAGTGTTCCAGGCGGAATTTTCGCAATTCGGAAAGATGCAAATAGGCTACCTCACACAAATACACACACGCAGTTATATACACCGACTCACGCTCATCCATTCATGCAATTCAGAACAGAAGCAACACACATCCCATAGTCACCCACATACACAAATACTTACATCAACACAAATCTATAGGCACCATACACATCGACTGGGTTAAGGGACGCTAAGGTACATCGGGTAACGAAGCCGCCGAAGAGGCCACCAGGGCGGGCTCTAGACTTCACAAGTCGCCTGATTGCTTTGAGTTCCCTATTACACACATTAATCACATAATTAGGAAGAACAATCGCTCCACCTGACAAACTAGTTACCTCAGTGCATCACAGGGAAAACGCACAAGAAACCTCCTTCCTACACTGAATGATATTGAATGGCTACGAACATTGACTCCAACTAATTTCTACCTTACAGAATTTCTAACCGGACACGGTTATTATAAAATATATCTGCACCGTTTTAAAATCATTAAAAACGATAAATGTCCGTGCGACAACCGCACAGCTCAGACGTTGGAACATCTACTAGAGAACTGCCCCGTCTTCTGTTGATACAGAATACATCATGAATTACTATGCAATAATTTAAGAGTGTCGCCATATATAAACTCAGAGAACTGATGAGGAAGGAATCGGCTCTGGATTTTTACATAAAACTTAATGAAAATATGCTTAAGAACCTAAAGAACTTTAATAAGATTATAAATAACGGTAACAATGATTAAATTAGTAAGTAGGTATAAAAATAATTACAAATTAAAGAATATATAAGGTTTAGAATGTTTTTCTGTTCTCTTTAATTACTGTATTTTTTTGTTATTTATCTGCTAGTTTTTATAGTTATATAGACTAAGAATATGTAATATTTTACAAGGTCTTTCTGTTTTCGTTATTATTGTTTGTTTTATTATTGTTTTAGATTAGATTAAGAACATGTAAGGTTTTACAATCCCCTTTCGTTATCTTTTATTACTGTATCTATTGTTAATCACCTATATAAAATTTCTATATTATTACTATGTTAATTGTAGAACGCAGTTGCAACTGTTATTAGTTTTATTTTTATTTTTATATATGCTTTACGTGCCACTAAATAAGATATTTTAATTAATTAGCTTAAAAGTTTATAGAATAGTTCATCTTACTTTCACACTTATTATACAGATTCACGTTATATATTTAAACCTACGATAATCACTTTTCAATAATTATTTTAGAAAACACTCGTTTATATTAGAGCAAAACCAAGGCGCAGCCGACTGAATTTGTTCAAACCATAACTTACAAAATCTAAAACAATATGTAAGTAATCTTTTTAAAAAAAAAACAATAAAATAGAATCAGTAGTAATAAAGAGTGGAAGACAATTACGTATCAAATAGCGTAAATTGTTTCTCCACTCTCAGTGTATAATACATTTATGAAAATTGTGTGACCAATGTAAAATGTCTGTGGAAAATTGACAATAGGTATATTCCCGCTGGGGGGTGTAAACTCCAGCGAAAACAAAAAAAAAACGTCTTTAGCCATCCAGACTATTTTTTTCCCCTAGAAACAGATAGAATTTTCGTTCTGAAAGTTCCAAATCATAATGAATACTATATTTATTCTAAAAAGATTAGATTCATTATTTACATACTATCAGAACCATTTCTACTTCTACACGTACATCATTAGTTCTTGCTGATAAGAACTACTGTGGGTAGCACATCTAAATGGAACATCTCTTTCTAAGTAGCGCATTTCCGTTAATTACAAGAATCTTGATTTTAGATAATCGTAATAATTACTTTATTTCATTTAAAGTTGTATTTTTGTGCATTTACATATTCATTTGAATATATTATGTTTTTATAACTTTTTAAAATGATTCGATTTTTGATTTGAACCTTGTCTTACATACGTATATATTATATATTATTATGTTTAAAATACGAGTTTTTTTCTTAATAATTAATAAAAATTTCAAATTAATTTGCTTTTCAAAATGGTTTAATTACTTAAAATTTTCTCTTTTACGAAAGAAACCATATAAGATAATTCAATACTTGACAAAGAATGTGCCCTCTCGCAACTTGCCGGGTTTGTCTATACTAATTAGGTTTGCCCTAATGAATACAGGGCGGGGTTCATCCGTAGTTGTCTGGGTAATTAACAGCTGAGATAGGAAATATTAATATTTATAAGCCTTGGGGTCGAGAGCAAATTTTCGTTATACGTTTTAACAAGAACGGAGGAGCGCTATGAATGAAACACATAGAATTTATTAGTTATTATTTAATTTGAATTTTACTTTAAATTTTAAATAGATTTTTTTTTATTTGTACACTTTTATGAGTATAGTAACAATAATTTTGTAATTTGTTTATGTATTTTGGGTAGATATGTAAGTTTGTTTATATATTCATTTATGTGTATATATATGTATATAGTATATGCTTTACTTTATCTTTTATTATGTATAAGTAATTTATATAATTTCATGTTTTAGTTATTTATATGTTATTATATTGCATGTATTGTCTATATATCGCATATTATATTTTGTGTATTTATATTGCACCACCTAACTAGTATTCATTGTTTTATTCCTTTACACCTTTGGTTGCCTGGAAGAGATCGCTATGTAGCGATAAGGCCACCAAATTGTACATTTAATTTTTACATTAAATTTAGGAAATCTCTAATTGGCGGTTTAAAATATTTTACCTGCTTTCTTATATTAATTATATTTACTCTTCTAATCTTTCTTCGCACTGCCTAAACTTATAGTATATATACATATATGTTATGGACCAAGTGATTAATAGGGCATTATTCATAATACCTAGAAAATATGAATAGAAACCTTATTCATAAGGTTAAACATGAAAGTTACCATGGCTAACATACGATTTTCCGATTTTTCCAATTTTTCTTTAGAAACTGTAATAAGTACGTACGTTAAAATAAAAACATTACTGTTAGTCTTACCCTAGATAACGCGGGTATTACTGTTTCGAAAAAGTTTATTTTATCGTCATATAAATAGAGCAAAAAACTTATTCATAAAAACAGTTCTTTTTTCTGTCTAGTAGAGAATTATGTTAGTCTTACCCCACCTCATTATACTCCTTTTATTGGGTTACTGTTTGTTATCTTAAACGAAGAGAAAAAGAAAAGTTTAAAATTTAGAGCAATAAGCTCAATCGCTACGATAATTTCATGAATTATCCTTTATAGTAATATAAGAAAGCCCGTCAAATAAACATGCGATATGAAAAGTAAAAAAAAAAAAAACTATTATATTTATACAAAGGCATTGTTGTATATAAGTATTCCTTGTATGGCAGCAGAACCTTAGAACTGAGATTACTGTCGTTCGTTACGTTAATTCCAGTTAGAACTACATGTATGTGGGTATGGGAATCATTCTAATATCTTTCATGCTATGTACCTACTTTAGTCACTAACAACTATGGTTGTGCGCTATAAGTAAAAAACTTGCGTAGACACTTTGGCGGCCTCTCATCTCAGGGGTACCTCGTTTAGAGCCAGGGCAGCATCAGAGGCAGCTGAACTGCTGCAAGCTGGCCACATGCAGTGAAGTTCCAAAAGGAACTCTATCCGCGACTGTTCATTGCTGCTGGTGATAAGAGGGCTAGTTCTTTTCTCGCTCAAAGGCTAAGTATAGCTATTCAGCGGGGAAATGCAGCCAGTGTTCTTGGCACGACACCGCGGGGAGTAGCACTGTACCGATAAATAAGTTACTAGTTTTAGTTTTTTTTTTTGTTATTGTATTTAATATCGTATATAATAAAATATTGTATATTAAGTACAAATTGTAATTTACAATGTATATTTATATTTTCAGAAATGAATTATTCTTTATCATTTTTTTATTTATATGAAAATGAAAAAAATGAAAAAAATGAAAAAAAAATTTTTTCATTTTTTTCATTTTTTTTTATTTATGTTATTTTTCTAAGTAATTTCTACACAATAATATTAAGACAATTTTTTTTATATAGTGCTTTATATTTCCCGAATGTTTCACAATTCATAAAATGTTTTAAAATTAGCATATTCGTATTGAGAACGCGCATTGAGTACGAGAGTTACGGCTTGTGAAGGGTGTTTTATTACACTTTATATAGATGGATATTATGAAACTTAACGGTCGCATTATGCATAAAGTCTCACATTGTTAAATCACATTTTATTTTTATTGCATCAACAAAAACAAATCGTTTTATGCTTGAATTTGAATTCCCACCTAGAGTCGGAGCGCCCGGACTGTAATAAGATGTTTTTATTACAGTAGGCCCATCTAATAAGCGGACACTCGCTGTTTGTTCACAAACAATCTCATCCCATTTCGTAATTTTACACCTATCTGCTAGCTAACGCAACAAAATTACACGGATCAAATACAACTTATTAACTTAATAAGATTTTGTTTGAACACGAATTTTACTCTCTAAGCCATTTTTGTAACAAGTCGAAAATGTTTTGACAGTAATTAAAAATACACAATATAATACAGATAGGAGTATTTTATTTCTTTTTTTTTAAATTTCGTATTTTAATTACATTGCACAGTACAGTTTATCGTCGACTCCAAGGTTGTATGGTTGTATTTCTCATCGTCATTCAAACGCACAAACTTTAAATTGCTTATTCTTAAAGTATACTTCGCAAGGTACTTTAATATACCATAGCCCAGCTCTGGCCTGTCAGAAAAATTTAAAATAAACTGGTCAATTGCGTGTCGGGCAACGCACAATGTAGACGTATGGTTCCGTAGTTGCCCGTGACAATACGTGGGCTTTCTTGATAATGAGCATAATAAATGCGTTCGCAGTTTGACCGCTACAACAACTAAAAATGGGCCCAAATAGGAAGATCGTAACTGAAGGACTTGTTTTCGAAACAGACTTATAGGGAGCGGTAGTCTAAAAAGACGATTTTGAAAATAATACAATTTATATCAAATCATTTACATGCCAAGGTACAAAGATGATCAAAGTTGACGACCTATTTATTTTATTCCCGGCAGTGCAACCCTAAGATATACATACATGACCGTAACGAACCTTCACGTAAACCACCACTGCCTTAAGTTAACCTGAGGTAGCCCGCGTAAACCAAAAGTGTGACGAATAAAACTGTATGATAATGATTTCTTACATTTACGCGAACACTACACATTGAATAAAACTACTTTTACGAATTTTTTCACGTTTGTGTCTCGTGACCACGGGTGCTTTTCAGCACCCGAAACGTCGGGAATAAATAAAAATAAGTTAAATAAGTTTATTAAACGCGAGAAAATCCGCAAAAGTAGTTTTATTCAAAACTGTATGATGTTATATGATTGTCTCTATCTAAAATATAAATGAAAGTAGTGAGTAAGTAAGAAAGATCCTCTATAGTAATAATTCATATAAGTCGTTTTTTTCATTTAAAATGTTTATTTTTAACTGCCCACAATAACATTACAAAGTTGTAATGCTGCTAGTTTTAGGTCCTTTTCTATGGAGTTGTTACGAATTTTTTATTAATCAAAGTGTATTTTATAATTTGGTCGACTATTACTCGTTAACTTCTTAATTCTATTTAGCTGTGATAATTTTCCTTTTAACTTCAAATACATTGATATACTACTATCGTGTTTACTTTTAACATTTCTAAAAACAGCGGTTTAGTTGATAGAGAGGGAAAACGGGATTCTAATGAAAAATACCAATTTAAAGCTAAATATTTCGCAAATGGACCCCTGAATCGAAAATATGTTGTTCCACACCCCCAGTATTTTTATGAGACCTATCCAACGATACCCCACATGATGGACAAGACGGGTTAAAAAAAGTAATTCTCCATTTACTTGTATGGAAAGTACCTAAAATTAAAATGTTATTTATGATTTTATTTCACAGTTTTCTTGGAGTGATTAATATCTATAACTATGCTAAAATACAGATTTGTTGCACCTAGGGTCTCTGAGCAAAACCGCGGACGGACTAATGGGCGGACGTGTGAACGGACGGACGGAGATGGCGAAACTATAAGGGTTCCTTGTTGTGTAACTACGCAATCCTAAAATGTCGTCATTGTGGCTCATCAATCCGAATGTAATAACGAGTATATTTTCCTGCAACGTGTAGGTGTTACATGCCACTCCCAACCCTAGTCACAGCCACATAAACAATTGAAAAGAATGGTGGAATTTGATTACGTGAAACAAATAGTGGCGATATATTGGGAGTATAAAGTAGTGTTGCCCAAATGCAAGAACAAGACGAGACTTAGCAAGTCTTGGTCTTGGTCTTGCGCCAATACACCTGGTCTTGTTCTTGGTCTTGGTATTGCGCTCCGAGTCTTGGTCTTGGTCTTGGTCTTGCAGCAAGAGTCTCGCAAGTCTCGCAATGACCTATTAGCCTATTACTATTTATTAAACGTTACTTTAGATCTTAGAACAACTTAACAGAGTAGGTACATATTGAGCTTGAATTAACATAGCCATAGTAAAGACCAACCATATTAATAAATGTCTAAACATTTATTGAGAAATTCGAAAAATCAACTGACACCGGGTGGGGTTTGAACCCACGACCTAAGCGATCCGTGCCGATGCTCCAACCAACTGAGTGTCCCACGGCCACGGGCGTCAGTTTCTTAATAAACGTTTACATTTAATAAGCTTACATGTGCTAAAACATGGTTAAACATACACATAAAAACAAATTAATGGCAATAACTACACTGTATTTTAAATAACATTATCCCTCTAGAAAGAGATTGATGGACCCTCCCCATATATGAAATGGAATAAAAGAGTTATACAATATACAATTTATTTAAATAAAAAATAAAATACGATGCAAATTAAATTACTTCACAGTATGTACACAACAGCTTTGACATTACTGTTACTTTATATTTATTCTTTTGACAAAGCATTAATACAAAGTAACCATCTGGCTGACTCATCACTTAACCTATTTCTATGTTTTCTAATTACTAATGATGCTTTAGAAAATAATCTCTCAGCAGGTACTGAAGTTGCAGGTATTAAAAGAAAATCACGGGCCATCTTCGATAAAATCGGATATTGTCTCATGCGTCCTCCAACAGTCTAAAATGTCTTCCAAGATGACGGCTCTGGGTTTACCTAGGTACCCCTCCAACTCCTTAATAACTAAGCCTTGAAGACAAGATCCAGATCCATTTTTACACATTTCAAGTGTTTTAAAAGTGCTATGGTGTCAACCATATTTATCAAATGTGTGACGACATATTCGAGCACTTTGTGTTTTAAAAACACACACTTGCAAAAGTTAGATTACTGAACATGTTTATCTTTTAGGTAATAATAATAACAATAATAGTAAGTAATTATTATAAATCCATATAATTAATTTTATAATAATTACTTACTAGAATAAATTATTATGATACCTACCTATTATCTAATTACAAGATTTCTTGCGAGATCAGGATAATGTATTCGTATACATTCTGAGCACCCGGAAACTTATTTTATTCTTTGAAACATGTACTCTGTGGCGGCAATCAAACAGTGTCAAATGTAGTGCGTGTGGCGCAGCGGCGACGATTGTATGCGATATCAATTGTAGCCGCCGGCACGTGTATCTTGACCTTGTACTTTCGAATAGCTGCACAATTTCTTTGACAGGTCAGTATCCGACCTTTGATGCGCCGACAACAAGACGCCGCGCACCATCAAAGTGCCGATGGTCAAAACTAGGGATGCACTCTTTTTTCTTTTAATGGATATTTTCATTCGCTGTGTATATTTATGGTATTGTTCGTAATGCACATAAGTCCAATTTTCCAATTTTTTTTTTCATTATATTTTTTGCGTCTCATAGAGTCCCTAAGCGTATACCCGAACTCCTATACTCCCTGAAACGACACTTAGTCCTAACTGCAAGACGCAAGAGTCTCGCAAGCTAAGTCTTGTTCTTGCGCAAATCTTGCACGGTCAGTCTTGGTCTTGGTCTTGCTAAAAAGAGGCGGTCTTGTTTTTGGTCTTGGTCTTGCAAAAATGCAAGAACGAGACCAAGACTGCAAGACCAAGACCGATTTTGGGCAACACTAGTATAAAGTAACAACGTATATAAATACGTTGTTCTATATATATATATATATATATATATATATATATATATATATATATATATATATATATATAGTTTGTACCGCATTCTTACATTCTCTTTAAACGCTCTTTGCAGGCTAAAGAGGAAGTGGGGAATTTTTCAATTAACGTGATAATGAATTACTTATTGTTTTATTCATAGCTTTATTTCTTATTAATTTATTGGATACGCGGTAATTTCTACCCTACCCGGGTTCGAACCCCAACGGCACTAATGAAATATATTTTTTTAAATTAAATCTGCATATCTGAGAATTAAAAAAGTATTTCTAAGTCATGTGAAGTTCGCAAACACGTGACCATTTCTTGCCCCAAAAACCGTCTAACTGCAACCACTAACTTCAAAACCCTCTCAGAAATAAGAGGCCTAGCAGTGGGAAGTATATAAGTTTTAACTTTCCTTTTTAATTTATGGTAACTGTTCATAAATCTTATGAAATATTGCTACAAAGCATCTTTATTTGACACAAGATTTAAGATTTTTAATGTTCTATTATAAGCCTTGCTAGAATTTGTTACCCTCTTAAAGACATTATGACAGTATTTAATTAAACATGACATGAACATGAAGCTCAGCGTATAAATGCATTATCCGCTTAATATTCATGTGTGTTTAACTTCTCCCTAAGTGAAACTGGTGACGAATTCTGAGAATTATCCGTAGCATCAAATTTGTCCCATGAATATATAGCCACTTGAAAGCAAGCTGCCTCAGATAAGCTTTCTTACTGACGATGCCTGCTTATGAAAATTTATCATAGAATTTATGTTTGTTGTATAAATTATACGAGTTTATATTAAACTTATGTAATAGATCGGGAAAAAGTTTCTTCGTATTTAGTTTGTATAAAATTAAAGAAAAATCTCTTCGGTTATGCTGTTTGTATCTGGATGGTTTCAATATTAATATATATAGGACATTAGGTAAAATATAAAATAAAAAAACACTTTTCCGCCATTTTTCAATTGATTTTATGTCAAAATAAGTGATTTTATTGTAGAAAATCGATACAAATGAGACTCAAGCAAGAAATTGAGAAAAAACGGCTGGGATTGATCAACAGAAAAGGAGTGATCATGAGAGGCACACACATCTTTGGTCACTCAGCGAAATGAAAACGTGTTAATGCATTCACCATATAGTCCTGATCATGCACCCTCAGATGGCTCGGTTTTCACTTGCTTCGGTCTCTTCAGATCTCTTTGGGTAGTGTTAGGTTAACATCAATAAAGGACTGTCAAAACTACTTGTTACATTTTTTATCAAAAATCCTAAGATTTCTACAGCAACGGTATTGTCACTGCTTGTAATATAGCAACAAATTATCGAACAAAATTGCACATATTATATATTATAATTAAATGTTAAATTTTGAAAAAAAAAATAAATGTCTTGAATTTGCAAATTCAAGAATTTTTTTTCATTTTGTTTTTATAAAATATGTTTGTCATAATTACTCATATCTATTGTTTACTGAACAATTAAAGTTTTTCCGGCGAAGGCGTGTATTGACGGCTGAATAAAAATCAATATCTGAATCGGTTGTGAGTTTCTTCTTCACAATCCATTTACTCTAAGAAAGTACTTTCGCAAGAAGACCCCTGAGGCTCTTATTTAGAGAACCTTTAGGATCATACTTGAAGAACGACGTAGTGCCTTTGGGGCCTTGCTTCCGCCCCTCTGAGAAATGCCCGAGATAAGAGAGACGTTTTGGCGCCATTCATGTTTATGGCTGGGCAAATGGCCCTAGAATACTGCGGCGCTTATTATAAACAAGTACCCACACACATAATATTTGAAGGACCTTTCGGTGAGATTAAAAAGCTCGGAAAGAAAACGTTACTTTGGATAAAACATTTGTTGCGATGCTTTTATATAACTCTCTGTGTGGATGAACCTTCTTTTTATTAATTTTTTTACTAAACATGCTGCATTTTTACTATTAATTTATTTTTTATTTTTTAGTTATCGCTGGACGTGTTTCTAAGTCTGTTCATTTCCTGTTGAACAGACTGTGTCTCTGTTCACTTCTTGCACTACTTTTTAAACTTTACTTTAGTAAAATATTGTATTTTCTTTTGAGCAGAATGCGTGGCGGCCGCAACAGTATTCTAAATATGTTTGCCGAAGGATGTGACGGACATATGCTGAGTCACTGGAAAGGTGTATTAAAAAGTAATTATACATATTTAAGAAACTAACATTAATATTTAAGATGCGCAATGTATTACTAACAACTTATGGCTCAAGGTCTGAAATAAAATAACAATAATTATCATTATTTCATTTAATGCGTCATTGTTGGTTTTTGATCGCCATCTTAGATACCAATCTTGAATTATTTTATCGAAAGGAGTTGATACTTATAGGTTCCTACAACATTTGTTCGCGCACCACCAAACCATCCCACAGCTTTGTCGAGTTGTAACTCTTTGAAATCGGTTTAACTGCCATCTTGTTTTCAGCAATTTAGAATTTTTCTCACCACCGCTAGAATTTTCCCAGGGTGTAGGTCGATATTAGTTAAAACACGACCCCTCTAAGTCTTATTGTTTAGTCAGGCGGTAGTACAACATCTCCTCGAGTAGAAATTTTATTCGTATTCTTCTCTACGAACCCTTTCATTTGATATCCATATCATAAGGGTGAATAAAAATATATATGCGCCATCTTTGGGGGTCCACCATATTGGATTTAGAGTGACGTCATTTTATTTTGTATTTTTTTCATCAAACTATTTAATTACATGCCCATATCATGAAAGTGTGTAAAAATAAGTAGTTTGCCATCTTGGGCGGTCCGCAATATTGGATTAAGAGTGACGTTATTTTATTACATGCCTTAAGCGCGAAGCGCGCAGATATGTTCTGCTAGGGCCTAAAAATTAAGATTTCAACGTTATGACGCATGAAATCGTATCTAGCAATCATATTATACATATAAATGATACAAAAATCACATTGTCAGAAAGATAAATGATTGTTGAACTTATTTTTACATAAAAAGGGGTTTTAGTGGCTTATGTTGTGGATTTATCAAGTCCGCGTGGTGGCGTAAACATGATAACTTTTGAAAATATCAATTGTTCAACTCAATCTATTTTTAAAACTCTTCATGTATCATGAGGTAAGCCATGGAATGTAGATGGTAGTTTAATTGTGTTTTGTTTAGTTATAACTAATTTTTTTCGGCTAAGAAATGGCGAAATTTTCGGTGATTTGTGAGCCTTGTATTAATTTATTCTACTAATCTAATTACACTGTTTCACTCCGTCATTCCTCATTCCGGCCTCGGCTGCCGTTGGGAGTGGATATTATATCGCTTGTTTTCAGCGAAAAAGATCGCCGTAGGTAGTAATACAAAATATTCCAAAAACCAAATTTGATACATACTTGACCAAGGAATAATAATATTTTTATAATCACAGAATTTTATTACAATGTTTTGTTTCCCTAAAAGCACGCAGGATTTAAATATATAATGAGAGAGTTATGATGACACCATACATCCGGACTAGAATAAGTGACTTGAAAGTGTATTTTGATGACTGCTACTGGAACTCCTCGACGAGGAGAACTAGATGTGCCGAGTTTGGCCTCGTTTTGTTAGTTATGATGAGACCTTACCTCTGGACTTGAAAGAGTGACTTGAAAGTGTACTTTGATGACTGCTAGAGGAACTCCTTGACGAGGAGGACTAGATGTGCCGAGCTTGGGCTCGTTTTGTGAGTTATGATGAGACCTTACATTTTGACTTGATAGAGTAACTTGAAAGTGTATTTTGATTCTACTGGAACTCCTCGACGAGGAAAACCAGATATGACGAGTTTAGTCTCCTTTTGTTAGTTATGATGAGACCTTACCTCCGGACTTGATAGAGTGACTTGAAAGTGTACTTCGTTGATTGCTACTAGAACTCTTCTACGAAAAGAACTAAAATTTAATTTTTTTTTATTTTTTCACGATCATATGAGCATTATGAGTCGTGCATTTTTGGATTTTCCAAGCTTTTTTTTAAATAGAAATTTGACATAAAATGATCGGAAAATTTGAAGTATAAGGTTTTTAGTGAAAACTTGTTTGTAATTAAACTACTTTAAAAATTTACGTATAATTATGTTATACGCTTAAGACATGAACAATTGGATTTACAAATTTATTTTTGTAGTTTTCTTAGCAAACTCTTTCTTTTGATACCCATATCATGGGAGTGCATAGAGAATAACTAGTCCGCCATCTTGGGCGGTCCGCCATATTGGATTTAGAATGAGTTCATTCATCTAACCATACAGTTGTAAGATTTGACCCTTACAAACGCACAAACAGTGCAAGTTAAATAAAAGCTTTTAACATCATTATAATTTCATCGGGTTTTCGATTTCACAAAAAATATTTATTTTTAAGAAGCAAAGAAGATATTTAGATTTAAGATAGTTAATATATTAGATTGAGATAAACAAAAAAATCATTTTATCAATTTTTTGTTTCTTCAAAAAGTTTTCAAGCTTTTCGTAGAAAATATAGCCTAGATCCTGGCTTGAACATTGCTCTCAATCTGTTCGTATAGTGTCATCACATTCGGATCAACCATTCCGAAGATTAGCCCGGAGAGACAGAAGAAATAGTTATTTATGTCTAAATAGCATGTAAATAACCCACTGAGCTTATTCGAAGCCTTCATTTTGAACCGACTTCGAAAAGGAGAAAGTTCTCAATTCGAGCGTATGTTTTTTTTGTATATGTTACGCGATATTTTCGCAGATTGTCAATCAATTGTGTGATTCTTTTGTTTATTAAATAGTTTGTACTTCAAGGGTGGTGAAAAAATAAGTATCAGTTTTCTATAGCCGTAGTCACACTACATTACGCGATTTGGTGATGACGTGGTTTAGCAGATTTGACAGAACAGGCGACAATACATACCAACATACAACATGCATTGTTTGCTAAATTCATAACCCTTATTTTGTCTTTGTCATAGTGGGGTGAACAAAATTATATACAAAAATTTCGAATGCAATATTAAATATTTGTAAACTGTCTATAAATTCAAATAAAGAGCTAGTAGAAATGTTTTGTATAAACTCGGCGTGAGCGGATGTCCTCTGGGACGCTTGTCGAACAAAGTTTTTGTTTTATCAAACTGCTAATACCCATTTTTTGTTTTATTGCTCAAAAGCTCAGAGGATTTATAGCTGGCCACTTTGCATTAATTTCGCATTCATTATAGATCTCTTGGAAGTTTAGATGATTTTTTGTTTTGGTGTGAATTACCCACGAATTATGTATATTCAAGGGCTGCGTGCAGAATATGGCCACTTGAGCGTTCGCACTTACTTACATAATAGATTCATGTCGTAACATTAATATTATCTAAGATGACAAGAATAATAAACGATATGGGGTGTTCATTCAGTTTGCAATTCGATAACTGACATTTTTAAAACAAATTGCCATGTTTCTCACAACATAACATGTGAAACATACGTAAAGGAACAGACGTAACATCTAATTGAATTTATTTGCAATATATTTTTATTCATACATTACAGCCTGCCAAAGCTCAATGCTAAATATAAACCTCCCGATAAATTGCTTCATACAGGGAATATTCGTCATTATTGCTACGCATAACAGGTGGTAGGCGGGAAGTTAAAAAGTTAAAGTAACAGCATATAATATACGTCCCGCCCCAGAGTAAAGACCTTCTTCTTTAAATGTTTTGTTAAGGGGCTACTCCATGCGAACGACCTTGAGCATTTGACCGGCGCGCCGTTCGCTACAATATTAATATATTGTAGCGAGCGGCTCGCCGGAAGAAATATGTAAGACGCCACCTATTGTACGAAAGTAGTATTATTTTTTCAACATCAATAAACTGTTTTATGGAAATACACATAGCGTACAAAGATAAATGTATTTTATTTTTTTTATTCTGTATATATTAGTTGCATTATATTAGAATTATGTATTTTCATATATTATCTAATTATGAAATTTTATAATTAATTATATAAACGGAAGCATTGAAAATTGTGAGTTTAAAAGATACCTATTCACTATAGGTAAATAAATAGATAACTCGGCTTTTGTACAAATATTTGGTGCAATAAAAAATATATAAATACAAAAATCAACAAGAAGTATAAGGGTTCAATCTTTCAATTTCAGTTGTAAAAAAACGTTACACCCACACTAGGATTTTCTCCTGTGTCGTGGAGGCAGTTTACAAACATAAATTGCACAAAGACAAACATCCAGACCCGGAACAATTATTTGTAGGCCATACAAATCTTGTTCCATGCGGGATTCGAACCCGCGGCCCCCAGCGCAACAACTGATTGCTAAGCCACTGCGCCACCATGAAGCTAATACAAAGACTAACTTTGTATTTGCTTCATGGTCGCCGGGTTATAGCTAAAGTGACCATACGTCCCGTTTTGAACGGGACTGTCCCTTTTCTCGGTCTCCTGTCCCATTGTCCCCAAACAAAGCACCGGGACACAAAATTGTCCCGTAACTCGTTGGATGGAAGTATTCAAAGTCAAAAATCTTCAACATAATTTTTTTTAATCGAATATATTTTATGTCTACCTGGTACGAATGCTCCGGTAGAAAGAGTATTTTTTTATTTTGCATAAAGTGTGGACGTCTGAAAGAAACACTTACGGTTCCGGAGTTCTAAAGGCGATGTTGTTAACAAAGATAACAATAAAAAAACTTGAGCAGAATTTTATTCTTATTTAAAATCATCACCAACTTTATTAAAGCAAATTTAATCCACTGACAAATGTAATTAATAATTAAAAAAAATATGTTGCATTTAATAATTACCGAATTAAAAATTATACCGAATATAATTTTATAGTGAACACTAATTGTATAAAGTTATAGTTTTTAGAGTATAAATAAACCCATGTCCTGTTATGAGTTAAAAAATAAATGGTCAGCTTAGTCTTTTTAGTTAAATTTAGTTTTAAAAATTTTTAGTTTATAGTAAAAAGTAGGTATATTAGTACTTTTTACCGAGATATAAGTATAGAACACCTTATGTACTCAATTATTTTTTGAAAAAGAAGAAAAAACAAGCAATAAATAATATACTATATTTTAGCAAAAAACTATAACTTAGTAATACTAATTATAACTTAGAACATAAATGAAAAACTCATAACTGACTTTTTGGCCCGACCCAGGATTCGAACCCGGGACCTCATGATCAGCAGTCGCACTACTACAACCACTAGACCAACGAGGCAGTACTATACCTGATAAGATATTGTGGTTGGGTGATAATATTGAATTAGCCTTTTGTAGTGTAAATTATAATATTTGTCGAAATTTTAATTATGGATTCGAACCTTACATGCTAATGGTGCTTCATTTTTTTATTTGCATTTACTTCAAAGAAAATACACGCAAAAATCTTCATCGCGCAGTAAAAAACACAACAAATATATGTATAACTAATACGAAAAATTATACCCAAAACAAACAAATAATACTACCTATAAATAACCTAATAAGTAATAATATTTTCGACTCATATGACGTGGCGTATGCGTCGGTCGACGCTCTAACGACACGGGCTTCACGTCGAAGAGCTCAGCGCTCACTGACTCTCCAGTATTATATATTAGTCTATGTCACTGACTTCATCAAGCCCGTGAGCAGTATATACGCCCAGATTTTAAAATAATTTCTTAATAAAATCAAATTTTGGTCTTTTGAAAAAAAATTTACTATAGAAATGTTCATTAATAAATTGCCTATCCATTTGTGTAAATCGCAAAATAAAATAATACTTACTTTACGAGGAGATGCATGTTATCAATAATAATTTCACATTTATGTGGTTTCGTTGTAAGGAGATTATATTAATATTTATTCCTTTAAAAAAAAATTGGATATAGCTTTTATGGAATCAAGATTATGTAGAAATATAATGTGTTTTTTATTTGTTGATAGATCTTTTAAATAAAAAGTAGATAGCTCCTAAAAACCGCCCAAATAACGACTAGCGCGACATTTTGCTCAACCTGCGCCTTAAGTTGAAACTGTATAAAAAGTGTTATTATAGTATAAATGAATACATGGTTGATAATAACCCCTGGGAATGAGGTGGTCGCTTCCAAGCAGTTTCTAAAATAAATTTTGTAAATAGTTTGTAATCATCAGTCATCATCGTATGCATCAGATCGTGTAAAATTTACTTTAAAAAAAGTCCCGCCGGGTTTCTTGCTGGTTTTCCCAGGACAGAGAGTTTTTTTTCGAACCAGTGGTAAAGTAAAAAATTACTTTCAATAAGAATTACACATGTAATGTATATTGAATAAAAATTATTCTATTCAATTCTTTCATCAATGAAAGAGTTTCTACTAAGGTGAATAAAATCTAAAATAGGTAACTATAAATAAATATCTATAAATATATTATTTCCATGCGTCTATCCTTTATAGCCTATAAAAGACCATTGTTGAACACAGACTATAGATTGTCTCATATAGATATATATTGCCATATAGATATATATGTAGGATTTTTGTCATAGTTGCAGGGGGTTTATCAAAAGCAGTTTTTTTTAATTATTTTAAGTCGTTACCCTGTAGTGGCGGTGTAAGAATAGCCAATACCCCATATCATCCCGCGGGAGTCGCAAGAGGCGACAGAGGGAAGCAAATTAGGAGATGAGCAGCAGCGTCTTTCTAACATTGAGTAAAAATTAAAAATAATTAAAAATAAAAACATTTGTACAACCAATTTCAATACAAATTATTAAGAATAACTCAAAAACTATTAGTCAGACCTTGATCAAATTTAGTATTGAGTTATGAGGTAACACACATGAAAAAAACATACAGTCGAACTGAGTACCGTCTCCTTTTTGATGTCGGTAGAAAACATGCGTGAGTGTCGTGGAACACTCGGTTAGAACGAAGTTCCTTTCATAGTATATTATTATTGATAAACGTATTATATTATTGATTAACAAATATAAATAAATGAATTACTAGCGTCTGTTAAAATGAAGCGTCGTTTAAAATAAAATGATATTTCTTTCATGGCAATATAAGACAAAGTGCGAGGGAGATGGATACTATTCCATCTCGCTTCCTTGGAAGGGGTCGTGATGGAAACACTTTTTCTCGCCTAGCCCCAAATTCTTACCATCCGATAAAGAACTTCGTTCCAAAAACTGCGATTGCTAACCCTCTTGCCAAGCGTGGCGACTAGGACAAACATTCCTCCTATGAGGCAATCTATGGGTAGGCCTATTTCAGCAATGGACTTTAATAGGCTGTTAAGTTAACGGTAAGTTGTTATCAGAAAGATGCTGATGCTTAACCTCTTGTTTTAGTTTCCCCTTTGTCGTCTCTTATAACACCCACGGGGCTACATGGGGTAGTGAATATTCTTACACTGCCACTACGCCACTGCTACAAATATATTTAATATAGTGAAATGGATTTTTTCAAATCCACATAATATAGAAATCCTTAAATATTATAACAATTTTCGTGTCTGTGAAAATAATTAAACAATCGAAATATTTATAATATATGACTCAGGTAACAGTCCAATGATTAGCTTAACCATTATTGTATTTTCTGGGCAAGCACCCAAAATCTGCTAATTTATCCCAAGAATATCACTTTTAACTTTTTGAAGTTGAGAAGGTAAGCTCTTAAGAAGCAGATTCTTTAAATTTTACTAGGTAGCTTGGAATACTTGTGAGAAAAAGTCTACGATGTCCGCTCTGAATCGTTTTTAGGTAAACGTGTTTCACTGGCTACACAACGTGGCAATGCAGTCAGTTTAAACGGTACGTTTGAATCTAGAACGATTCAAGGTTGGCTGTTTGTCTAAATATTGTTTTTTTTATAGAAAAATAAATGTTTTGTATCACTTTAAAATGTACATTTTCTACCGACTTCAAAAACGAGGAGGAACTCAATTCGACTGTATGTTCTTTTTTATGTATGTTACCTAATAATTTTTTTCTGGGTGAAATGATTTCAATGATAATTTTTTGATTTGTTAGCTGGTGCTTCTCATGTGGTCTCATATAAATTTGATCGAAGTCTGATGAGTAGCTTTTGAGTTACCCTTAATAAATTATATTGAAGTCAGTTGTACAAAATTTTTAATTTTTAATTATTATATTGGTTTTACATAATATTACACGTTATGATAAGTTTTTGGTTTAGGTCTATAAAAAAACTTTTACACTGAAACACACTTTACTGTGATTGATTATTAAATTTAAACAAATAAGGTGTGATTTAAAATGGAAATAATATACCAATTTCATAACAATGTATATGTACATAACGAGTAATGTAAACATCCGTAAATTAATATAGATGAAGTGAACAAGTAAATTATAATAAGTTATAATATGTCAATAATGTTATACTCGTACAATGAAGTATTTTTAAAGTCAACGTATTTAAGACACAAAATATTATTATAGTACTTAATAAAAAAAAGAACGTTGAAAGCACTAAAGTAGTGATAAGCTAGAACAGTAGGACATGGATCAACGTTATCTCATGACTTTGCGGTGAGTCGCATATAGCGCTACCATTAATGAAGATTAATTGTTGACGACGAAACACATGTAGCTATCTGTTAATGTAGTCACCCTGGCGTGGCCTAATTATATGGAGTTGCGCGATTTAGCAAATCAACATTTATGAGCAATATACTTAATATTGCCATAAGTTCGTTACACGTTACGATGTTTATATTTTTTTTAAGAAAAGTGTAATAATAATATAACTTACATGCACATAATATTTATTAAAGTCTAAGTGATTAATTGAAAACAATTTCATTAAAAGTAGCTGCCTTTGACTTTGATAGAGATTGTGAGATTCTATCTCTATTGGGAATGTGGCCACTACTAGCTCTCAATATCTCTTGGGAGAAGCAATGTTGGAATAAAGTTTTGAACAAACCATGTCCTCTAGTATGGGTTCATATCTAAACTGAACAACGGCCAGTCTTCATTATTTACAGAGACCGTAACATAGTTTTCGACAAATTTGAGTGATTAGTTTGTTTAGACCAGTGCATTTTTGAAAAATGTGATCCAAGGCAATCCATTTATATACTTTGGCTGAATTCTTTTCTCTTTTTTCACAAGAATAAACTTCATGTGAGTATATTTGTAGGACATCCCTACCCAACAACGAGTGATGCAGGATGAATAAGTAAAACTTTTTTTTTAACAAGTTACGAGGCTTTTTTAGAGCTGAGAGCATACAATTTGCCATTTTTTCTGCCGACTTCCAAAAAGGAGACGGTACTCAATTCGACTGTATTGTTTTATGTGTGTTACCTCATAACTTTTTACTGTGTGAACCGATTTCGATGATTCTTTTTTTGTTTGAAAGCTGGTACTTCTCGTGTGGTCCCAATTTGATCAAGGTCAGACCAATAATTTTTGAGTTATACTTAATAACTTATATTGAAGTTCGCTGTACAAAATTTTTAATTTTAAATAATGCTTATTATAGTCCTGTCTTCTTCGTGAATCTTCGACAAAAGAATATTTTGTGTGACTGTCGATAGTAGCATACACAAACATTGGGCGATGCCTTGCTGTTGAAGTGTCTTGATAATGACAGGCGGTTTTATACTGACTAACTGCAAAGCTTCTTCATCATCATCAACCGTTAAAGATGTTGAACTCTCCTATTATAGGGAGATAAGATTTTTCTGGTATTTCAAAGCAATCACTGCAATTCTATTTTCTTTAACGCACCACTCCACAAATGAATTTGACTACCACTTTAAAAGACAATATGTGAAGTGGAAATTGTGGCAAAATCCTAACCTATCGATGTTTTTAAATAAAATACAATGGATAGTTTAAATAAAAAAATCGGCCAAGTGCGAGTCAAACTCGCGCACCGAGGGTTCCGAACAAATCCGTAGGTATATAAGTTTAAAATTATTAAAAATATTTTTATTATGATGTAACTAAAAATTTATTCTTTTCGCAATTTTTCCTTTATCTGTGCTATAATACGTTGCTTCGTACCAAATTTTAAGATTCTGAGTTTACGGGAAATTTTAAATTATATTATCGTATAATTAATTTACAAATATATTTATTCAGATTAGAATAAGAGTCGTTCATAAATGTCGTTCATGAATTAATTCCATTTTTCCCTGTTTTCATGGCTTGGAGGTGGAAACCAAAAAATAAAATAAAAGTATAATCAGCAAATTTAAATATCAGAAATTTAGCCTTATTATGAATACTTCCATTTATTTCTACAAAAAAAAAATTATTTTATGCACAATTGGACGTAGTTATACAAAAACGTTCCAACCCACAAGTCATTCAAAAATGAGTTAAATATACAGACCTACTTATTTTGACATCTTCGCGAAGATCTCAAAATAAGTAGATCTGTAGATCTGTATATCTCGCTAAAGAACACCGTTTCTTTACAAGAATGATTTGCGAGGCTATTGAAATTAAAAAACATCCTAATTTCAAAAGAGAAGATGGATAGGTGCTGTCATCTGCTTGGGACCCTATATTTAACAGTGGTAGAGCCACGTGGCAGCTTTTGCTGTCGCACGGATGGGCCGGCTCGAACCGGGGTAGTACCACGACCTAACAGAAAACCAGCGTGAAGTAGAGGTTTACCTCTGCGTTTCCCTTGGTGAGTGCAGGTGGCCGGAGGCCTTTTTTACTGGAAATGAGGCATTCCATCTTAGTCCTCACGGGTGACAACGCATCTACATTTTGATTTGTAATAGAGGATAGATGTAGATGTCTATGGTCCGCAGCAACCACTTACCATCAGGTGGACTGTGTGCTCGTTTGTCACCCTTATCCTATAAAAAAAAATAATAAAATCAAATCCCAACCCAAGCATACCACTGCAAGACTTCAAGATACTGTAAGCTCATTCTGCGTAGATCGGACTAAAAATTAATATTCAAAAACTGAAGGTAGACCGGCTAACTATGACATCGAGACGTCAAACACCTCAGTCCTCCCCGTGACGATGGGTGCTGTAAAGCACCCGAAACGTCGGGATTTAAAACATTAAATTAAACGCGATAAAATCCGTAAAAATTAGTTTCATTTAAGGAGTATTATCATCATCATTACAGCCCTTCACAAGTCCACTGCTGAACATAGGCCTCCCCCAAGAAGGGCCACAAAGCACGGTCCTGAGCCACCTGCATCCATCGACTTCCTACACGTCTCACCAGGTCGTCACTCCATCTAGTGGGGGTCGCCCTACACTTCGCCTACCGGTACGAGGCTGCCACTCGAGAACCTTTCTTAACCATCGGTTGTCGGTTCTTCGAGCTATATGGCCGGCCCACTGCCACTTCAGCTTACTAATCCGTTGGGCTATGTCGGTTACTCTGAGTCTACTGCGGATATCCTCATTTCTAACGCAGAGGCACACAGAGCATAGCCCTCTCCATAGCTCGTTGAGCGACCTTGAGCTTCCTCATACGGCCAGCAGTGAAAGACCACGTCTCAGATCCGAAAGTCATCACTGGCAACACGCACTGGTTATACAATTTTGTTTTCAGGTTTGAAGGTATTTCTAACGAGAAGATGTGTCGTAGTTTCCCGAACGCTGCTCAGCTGAGTTGAATGCGTCGATTGACCTCTCGGTCGAAGTTGGATTTACCTAGTCGGACTATTTGTCCCAGGTAAACATACTCATCAACAATTTCGAGCTTAGTGCTCCCAACAACTACCGACATAGGTGTGATATGGACATTAAACATGATTTTTGTTTTGTCCATGTTCATCTTAAGACCTAGCCGTTGGGAGACACTATTGAGGTCATTGAGCATAGCGCTTAGGTCCTCCAGCGATTCTGCCATAAGAACTATATCGTCGGTAAATCGAAGGTGAGTGATGCGAGTACATCACTTACCTTCATTGATGTTAATATTGTATCCTTTTCAGTCCAGTAGCTTGAAAACGTCTTCCAATGAAGCGGTGAAGAGTTTCGGGGATATAACGTCACCCTGTCTTACACCTCTCTACAGTTGGATAGGTTTCGTACTCTGATTCTGTACTCGGATAGCCAACGTAGCTCTACTGTACAAACACTTCAGCACTTCGATATTTAACGTGTAGTCTTCGCGTAAATATAAGAAATCCTTATGCCAACTCTCGCAATTCAAACTACTGGTTAAGTTTTAACAACAAATTAACTGAATCAGATCAGGCTGTTGAAATGGTTTTTGAGAAATATTTTACTAATATTCCGATCTTAACCACTAAGTCACGGAATTCTTCTTCTGCCGTCGCTGAATCATTACTTAAACAAAATGTACAAAAATGCGTGTACAATGAGTTTCACATTTCATAAAATGTCATCAAAAGGTATTTTAAAATATTTTAAAACTATTGATATTAAGAAAACTGCAGATCTGTGGGTGATTTCCGTTAAAGTTATTGCGTCTATAATAGATATAATCGTGCCTCAAGTAGCTATTATTTTTAATACTAGTATCGAATTTGGTAATTTCCTGATTTAATGAAGGATAGTAAAGTAATACCTTTATTTAAATCTGGTAGTACATCAGACCCGGCTAATTTTAGATCAATTTCTGTACTGCCAACATTTAGTAAGATTTTTTAAAAATTATTCTTGATCAAATGATACATTTTTTTAAATGTCTTACTTCATAAAAATCAATTCGGTTTCACAAGGGGTCACTCGACAACTGATGTTGGTGTTGAGCTGATTAAATATATTTTTAATGCAAGGGAGAATTCACAGAATTCTTTGGGTATATTCTGTGACCTACCCCAAGCCTTTGTGTTCACCATGAAATATTAATCAGAAAACTACAACACTACGGTATAAGAAGTAATGCTCTTAAATTAATTGTTTCATATTTAAGTAACAGAACGCAAAAGTTGTCATTAATAGGGCGTGCCTCAATGCTCAATTCTCGACCCCTTTCTGTTTCTTGTATCTATATTATTATTCTTATATATTAATGACTTACCTTACATAGTAGGGGATGATATAGTATTATTTGCTGATGACACTTCTTTAAATAAATAATGCTATATCTAAATTAGTAAATTGATTCAATGTTAATAATTTGCCTTAGAATAGAATAGAATAGAATGATTTTTATTCAATATGGATTATTACATAATACTTATTGAAAGTCATTATTTTATTTACCACTGGTTCGGAAAATACCTCTGTCCTGGGAAGAACCAGCAAGACACCCAGCGGGACTTTTTTTTTTAAACATAATTTCACTTAACAATAATTTTGTTTATACAATTTTTAATGAATTTTCATAGAACCAGCATGGTGGCGATTACCTTATTCCCAGGGGTTATTTTCATTCATGTATTCCTTGATATTATAATAACCCTTTTTGTACAGTTTTTCTTTAATAAAACTTTTAAACTTGTTTATTGACAAACTTTGAACATGTTCTGGGATTTTGTTGTAAAAGCGTATACATTGCCCCATAAATGAATTACTAATTCTGTGAAGTCTAGTAAGTGGCATTACAAGCTTATGTTTGTTCCTAGTGTTAAAGGTATCCTTATTCTTATTAAAGCTATTTATGTTTTTATGTACATTACATTTTCATAAATATTTTGCGATGCCAAAGTTAATATGTTTATTTCTTTAAATTTTTCTCTGAGGAACTCTTTACAATTTAGATTATAAATCGCCTGTACGGCTCTCTTTTGCAAAACAAATATAGCTTCAATATCAGTCGCATTACCCCATAGCAAAATTCCATAAGACATTACGCTATGAAAGTAACTAAAATACACTAACCTAGCTGTCTCAACATCTGTGAGACTTCTAATCTTTCTTACAGTATATGCTGCAGAACTAAGTCTGCTTGCTAATTTAGATATATGGGGGCCCCATTGAAGTTTCGCGTCAATAGTAATACCGAGAAAAACCGTGGTATCCACAAGACTCAACTCCTCCCCATTTAAGAGCACATTGGTTTTCGATTGTTTTACATTAGGTATTGTAAATTTAATACATTTTGTCTTATTGCCGTTTAAGAGCAAATTGTTGGCGTTAAACCAATGTACTAGTTTCGATAGAGCATTATTTACATCGTCATATTTAATTGACTGCCGTTTCAGTTTGAAAATTAAAGAGGTAACGTCAGCAAATAATACTATATCGTGATTGTCCCCTACAAGAGAAGGTAAGTCATTAATATAGATTAAGAACAGGAATGGGACGAGAATCGAGCCCCGAGGAACGCCCATTGATACTACCGATCCGGAGGAACATTTACCATTGATGACGACTTTTTGAGTTCTGTTACTTAAATATGAAGTAATAAGTCTAAGCGCCAAATTTTTTACACCGTAATGTTGTAGTTTCCTGATTAATTTATCATGATGAACACAATCGAAAGCCTTGGAAAGGTCACAGAAAATACCTAAGGCATCTTGTGAATTCTCCCAGGCATTAAAAATATATTTCATAAGCTCAACACCGGCGTCAGACGTCGAGCGACCCCTTGTAAAACCAAATTGATTTTATGAAGTAATTTATTTGTATTTTAAAAAATTAACAATTGATCCAAAATTATTTTTTCAAAAATTTTACTGAGAGTTGGTAGTACAGAAATAGGTCTTAAATTAGCGGGGTCCAATGTACTGCCAGATTTAAATAAAGGTATTACTTTACTATACTTCATCAAATCAGGAAACACACCAGAATCGATACAAGTATTAAAAATAATAGCAAGATGAGGTGCAATTAAATCTATTATGGACGCAATCACTGTAACGGAAATCCCCCACAAATCTGCGGTTTTCTTTACATCAATGATTTTGAAGTATTTTACAATATTATGAGGTAATACTTTTTCAAATCTAAATTCTTTTAAACAGGTATTAACATTCTGTTTAAGTAATGACTCGACGACAGTTGGAGAAGTATTCAATGACTCTGTTGTCAAGATAGGAACATCAGTGAAATATTTCTCAAACACCACTGCAACTTCTTGATTTGATTTATTCAATTCATTACTAATTTTTAATTGATAGTTTGAGTTACGAGGTTTCTCTTTACCGGTTTCGCTGTTAATTATACTCCACGTCATTTTAATTTTATTCTTTTTTCTTCATTCATGAATCCAAATGTCAAACAATTAAATACTAATGTAATTTAAAATAGGGAGAAACTCAGTCTTGTCGATACCACCATTTTTCTTGATATCACACTAGATACGAAGCTTCAATGGAGCCCCCATATATCAAACCTAGCAAGCAGACTTAGTTCTGCAGCATATGCTGTAAAAAGATTAGAAATCTTACCAGTGTTGATACAGCTAGACTAGTTTACTTTAGCTATTTACACATCATAATGCTGTATGTTATTTTGCTATGAGGACATGCAGTTGACACTGAATTTATATTTATTTTACAAAAGAGGGCCATAAGAGCAATTTATAACTTAAAGCCTAAAGAGTCGCTGCGACAAAATTTAAGAAAATTTATATATTAACATTGGCCTCTTAATACATGTATGAAAATGTAATGTCCGTATAACACAAAAATAAAAGTAAAAAAATATTCATTCTGTAAATACAAGGAACAGACACGAGCTAGTAGTACCAGTTACTCGAACCCACCGAGTCAGTAATTCATTCTTGGGGCGATGTATACGCTCTTACAACAAACTCCCAGAAATTCTCTTTCAAACGTGGTAGAGCCATGCTGCAGCTATATTAGTAGTATTGTTGTAGCACGAATGGGTCGGCTCGACCGGAGAAGGACCACGCTCTCACAGAAAACCAGCGTAAAATAGCAGCTTAATGCTGCTGTATTTCGTATAGTGAGTGTAGAGAACCGGAGACCCTTTTTACTGGCAAAGAGGCATTTCATCTTCGTCCTCACGGGTGACAACGCATCTGCATCTTGAGTCTTTATTGAGGATAGATGTAGATGTCTATGGGTCACAGTAACCACTTACCATCAGGTGGACTGTGTGCTCGTTTGTCACCCTATCCTATAAAAAAAATATACAAAATTTCTCCTGCTCAAAGTTCAAAAACTTTATTAATCAAAGTTTGTATAAAAACTAAGATGTTTTTAAAGTATATATACGTTATCCTCGCTCTATAATGGCAATACGAAAGTCAGGTAATTGCCCGACCCGCATTCAGTCGGGCACGCTCTCACATCGCGGCTATACCTTCGCTACAGCGCGTAAATCTTCTAGTTATTCGTGGTAAAAATGCCTTCCTGTGTTATTAGGTAATGCACAAATTACACGGCAACTGTTAGAGACAAGAAAAACGTCTAATTAATATTTTGAATATAGATGTTTTGTTCATAATTGGTTTTATTATTTCAACACTAACCGCTAGTGTAAACTTTGACGCTAGCTAGTGTGTTTATTTCCATATCGGTATGTCACGCGCTGGCGCCAATGAACGCTCAGCAGCAATCAATACGCAACTAAAGATGTATATTCATCTTTTTCTAAAAATTTGTTTCTTTTTGTTAGCGCAACGTGTCATAATAAGTAACTGTACGTAAATATAGTACTACCTGCGCCACTTTAAAATACAATAATGTTAGTGTGTAACCTGTCAATCTTTTTTAATACGTCTTTGTATAAAAAGGGTTATTGTAAAATTAAGGAATTTATGGATGATAATAACCCCTGGGAATGAGGTGATCGCTACCAAGCTATTTTTAATTTTTTTTTGTGTTGTTTATTGTGTTACATACATGATAGTAAGGTATTAATTAAAAAAAAAAAAAACTTCCGCTGGGTTTTTCCTGTTTCTTCCCACGACAGAGGATTTTTTTTCGAAAAAGTGGTAATTAAACAAAAGAGTGACTTTCAATAAGTATTATTTATAATCTATATTGGATAAAAAAGTCTCTTTTCTGTTTCTGTTTCTGATATCGAACAAATCGTCAAATAATAAATAGCAAGGTAGGATTAAAAACCATGCCAAATAATCTTTACGTTATATTATATATAGATATAGATTTATAAACTATTATTTAACCATTCATATGGTCGATGGATAGTCCTAATAAACGATAGCTGCAGCACCACCATTTTCGCAAAATTTTTCTACATCTACCCAAAAAGTAAAAGTACACTACATGGTCCTCTACCGTCGGATCGATCGGTGCCGTTAATTGTCACGCTTGTAAAGATGACTACCAGGCCTTTTAGACTTTGACGTTGCTCCCTGTCGCTAGTCTGTGTACTTCATAACTGGTTTAAAGAAGTGATTGTACCGCTATGCTGAAACTATGAAATATTTCGGGTATTTCCCTTAATTGCCCCTTACGACACCCACTGGACGAAACTAGGTGATGAATCTCTTGTACTGCTAATACATAGTATATCGACTACGATAATTAAACTGTCTTTGTTCCAACAAATCGTCTTCACATACGCACCTCCTCCGATACTACGTATTGTGAAGAAATTTGTATTTTTATTCATTGTGCACGCGTAGAGAATACTGCTGTCCATCCAATTTTCTCGCAGTGATAAAGTGTTGTTACGTCTTAGTGGTGACAAGTATCGGCAGGCAGGATTTGCAGCGATAAAACTTTCTTCGCAGACCAGTAGAAACAACTATAGATAAGATTCGTATTATAATTAAACTATGATATTTTTAATATAATATAAAATAATAGTAGCCAAAAGACGACGAAAGTACGAACTGTAAATCTAATCCGCTTTTCGACTCCCAACTGTAGAATATTTCTAACAGGAGCAATTTGAGCTAACTTTGTATGGTATGCGGGAATACTGGTAATGGTACTTTTCAATTATGAACTTCTTCAACTCAATCATAAAATTAAAAGATTTAGTCACAATTGTCTAAATAAACTACCTCTGAAAAATTGATCAAATCGCTGTTCGCTAACTGTATATTGAAGCTAACTGCACACTGCCAATCTGTTGTGTCGCGCCTTATCACGGAGAAGTGTCGTATAGATCCCATTGTATCCCCTAATAGTCGTAATCGACTGCTGAGCTCGTCGCTAACGACTTTTTAATTAGAACTAAGCATTAACACATTTCGCTGTTGGCACAAATTCCTATTGCGAGTTGATCATTATTACAATGGTTTATTATGTTAAACGCCTTAGAAACAGTTTTATGTTTAAACCATTCAAATGTTTGGTTCCTGTTCTATATTTTGTTTTAATAATTAGTTAATTACGAGATAATAGTGATGTCGGCTATAGTAGTTTTTGGTTCAGTGTTGGGTAGATACTGCATAGTATGAGTAAATGAGTACACAGTTCGCCTGATGAAAACTGCCTGTGCTCCATAAACGTCTTCATCTATCCTCGATTTAATATCAAAATGCAGACGCATTGTCGCCGTTGAGGACGAAAACCAGTAAAAGTGTCTCCTTTCTCGTCACGTTACATACGAAACAAAACAATCACCATTATACTGCTATTTCAGGCCCTTTATTCTGTACTTATCTTCACGCACAATCCCTGACGGGGTAGCCAGAGAGAACAGATCGCCAAGTGTCACGATCCTTACATACCTCTTTCGCTTCTTTCAGATTCATTATCTTCTTCATACCTGCACGTCTAGGTATCCGAGTACTCTTGACCCTACCCTCTTCGAGCAATTTGCTCACATGATCCCCGAAAGTTAGCCTCGGTCTACCTCGACACCTTTTATATTAACTTTCGCGCTATATATTTTCTTCACCATTCGGTCTTCACTCATTCGCTCAACGTGCCCAAACCATCGAAGCACGCCCTTATCAATTTTTGTGATAAGGTCATCTTTCAAACCGCTTTCAGTCGGCCATGGTAACGCCGCACATTTTACGAAGAGATCGCATCTCCACTGCATTCAACTTGCTTTTGTGCATCATCTTGCATACCCAGGTTTCGCTGCCATATAACAAAGTCGGTACCAACACTGCGTTATGTATTGCAAGGCGTGCACTCTTCACTACGCCTTGCCTTTTGATTAACGCAGTCAGGGCACCATTGACTTTGTTCCCGGCAGCGATACGCCTGTCCACATCTAAATCACATCTTTCTTTCTCTAATTTACATATGGATTTTCTTGTGATTAAACATAGGGGGTTATTGTAGAAGCGTGCTCGTTGCGACCCCTGCCAGCCCTTTTCAGGGCTGCAATTCTACACAGCTGCACACCCATGTCAACGAGGGTTAGGGCGTCCCCCCAAGGTGACGCACACCAGCTCGTCCCCGTTGGTGTGGAAAGCAGCGCGCAAAGCGGCGATGGGAACCGCCACCCGTCACGCACAGCCCGACACGGCCGGTATTCTGTGCAAGCGTAATTCTTTCCCGGTTGAACCCGGTTGAGTCACATAACATACGAAACAAAACAATCGGTACTATATTGCTATTTCAGGCTGGTATTCTGTGCGGGCGTAATTCTTTCCCGGTTGAGGCACATTACATACGAAACAAAACAATCACCATTATACTGCTATTTCAGGCCGGTATTCTGTGCAAGCGTAATTATTTCCCGGTTGAGCCCAGTTGAGTCACATAACATACGAAACAAAACAATCGGTACTATATTGCTATTTCAGGCTGGTATTCTATGCGCGTGTAATTCTTTCCCGGTTGAGGCACATTACATACGAAACAAAACAATCACCATTATACTGCTATTTCAGGCCGGTATTCTGTGCAAGCGTAATTCTTTCCCGCTTGAGCCCGGTTGAGTCACATAACACACGAAACAAAACAATCAGTACTATATTGCTATTTCAGGCTGGTATTCTGTGCGGGCGTAATTCTTTCCCGATTGAGTTACATGACATACGAAACAAAACAATCACCATTATACTGCTATTTCAGACCGGTATTCTGTGCAAGCGTAATTCTTTCCCGCTTGAGCCCGGTTGAGTCACATAACATACGAAACAAAACAATAGGTGCTATATTGCTATTTCAGGCTGGTATTCTATGCGGGCGTAATTCTTTCCCAGTTGAGGCACATTACATACGAAACAAAACAATCACCATTATACTGCTATTTCGGGCCGGTATTATGTGCGGGTGTAATTCTTTTCCGGTTGAACCCGGTTGAGTCACATAACACACGAAACAAAACAATCAGTACTATATTGCTATTTCAGGCTGGTATTCTATGCGGGCGTAATTCTTTCCCGATTGAGTTAAATGACATACGAAATAAAACAATCACCACTATACTGCTATATCAGACTCGTATTCTGTTTGGGCGTAGTTCTTTACCGGTTGAGCCAACCACTTCATTTTTACAGTTAATAAACAGCAGTGTAGTTCTACCGTACTACTGTGGGAAGGTGCGAAGAGTCCTTCAAACTATTATAGTATTATACAACATATTTATTTTTGAATTTTTGCTTATTCATTTAATTATCTTCTCTATTATGACACTGAGGAACCAGCTATCGACCAAAGCTAACATTTTGTGCTAAAAAGCCATGCTAAAACTAGAAAAATGAATCACATTGACTTCTTTCTACTCCTAAAGCTCTAACTAGAGACGATTTCGCCTTATTGATAGTGATAATATTCAGGCACCCAAATACATACGCGAAAACAAATTTAAAATTGTTTCCTTAAAGCTAACTCCATTTATTCGTAGACTTTTGTGGTGAAATTTTCACATGTTTTTTTTTTTAAATTTCCGTTGACTACTTTTTAAGATAACATAATTTTTAAAATGTTTTATTCATTATTTCTAAATCCGTACGTAATTGGATGGAAAGATTGTGCAATTCGAGCGATCAATTGTATAACTAAAATGGCACAACATTATAATTAAGATGGGACTATTGAGACTATACGGAGACCTAATTATTTGTTGGTTATATAATTTTATATACATAATCGTTGTTGCTTCTGTTAGTAATCGTAAACTTCTGTACGATTTGACTGATTGAGGTCATATTAACACAATATATTTGACTTTTCGAGACGATGGTTCATGTCTATGCCGGTGGCGTTGTAGTTAATTTACTTCAAATCCTTATAATCCTCCGATACCTCCGAAATAACTTACATTCAAAACATATTATGTTAATTTAGTTAGAAAAAAAAAGAAAATCACAAAATCTACAAGAGTTTTTTGAGATTTGAATGAGTGATGAGAAAAGATTGAATGCAGATGAAAACCGCATAAGGTAAACAGCGTCAGTTATATAGTCAGTCAGCGTGCATATATAGGTACATATAACGATAACTTGCACTTGACCGATTTTTACTAAAACAAAACGAAGAGAGAGACAGACCAACGAGGAACAAGATACACGGTCGATTTACAAAAAAAAATCAATCCACGATACATTTTCAAAGACAAAAATTAGAGTTTTTTGAATGTTTGAAAAATATATTGCTGTAATAAAAATATGTTTATAAATATATGAAACAAAGTTTACTAGGAGATCCTGTAAGTGGTTATTCCAGCTGGTGCAATAATATTTAATCCATTTAAGGACCCTAACAGACGAAAACCCATTTCATTAGATCCCTTACAATGCTGCATTTAAACCGATAGAGCCCGGGGGAGCTTTTAAACATAGTTGCAAATCTGAAACTAAAATCACTTCGCAGTTCCGAACGGCACCGTTCTAGAAATCATTTATATGAAAGCTGTTCCCTTCCGCTATCAAAACTAAATCAAGGGCGAGGAACATAAACTCGCCCGCCCTCGCAGTTAGATAAAATAAAAAGGGAAGTTTGATTCACTCGTGTCACACCACACGTAGCGGCGCGTAGGTCGCCCGTCAGCCAGTCCTCCATAACGACGTCTTTATATTGAGCTATCTCTGCATTTGAATACGTCTCATATCTCAAAGTGAAGGGTACTTAGTGTAATGTTATGAAGAATATTGAATATGTTTTACCTGTACACTTTAAAGGTTTTGAAGCAAATATAAGGATACTTGAGATAAATTTGCTATTGAATAGTGATCAAAAATGTTTCAATTTAATTTTTTTTACCCAATTTCAATCTGTACATTATTATTATTGCAAAAATAATTAAGAGAATCTTATAAAGTAAAAATACACATATGGGCTCGTAAAATGGTTAAAATGTATAACGTGTATATATATATATATATATATATATATATATATATATATATATATATATATATATATATATTATACACACGTTATTCAGTATATATATATATATATATATATATAATCATCATCATCATCATTACAGCCTTTCATAAGTCCACTGCTGAACATAGGCCTCCCCCAAGGAATGCCACAAAAATTTCTATATCCAGGCCTACTCGTAACGTCCATTCTATATATGAATCAGATTAATATAATGCCATAAAATAAATAAATGTATCATTTAATACATAGGCCTTAGACGCAAGCTTTATACCTCATATAAAACCACAACTTGTTTTTGTTGAGTTGGGGAATCTACTTTTTATTTCGTAACTACAAAACGGATTTTGTTCCTGGTTTCAACATTGGTATGTTGGTCCATTCGCGAGCCTTAAACATTCAGTTAGTACTGGAAAATATTCAACTGGAGTAAGTAACTGTACAAAATAAAATAAAAATATAATTTAGCAAAGAATTTATTGACAACCGTTCATTCGGTTCTAGTAGAAAATCAGCTGCTAAATTAACGCCTATTCTAAATATCTACAGGTCTGTCTATAGACAGAATAAGCTATATCTTCTGATGTATAAAAATTAATGTTTCTTTGTTCGTATTTTGTGCATTGTCATACCGATCATCAGATTGCGGGTAAACTTTGTCAACTTATTGCTTGCACTTGCACGAACGTTATAGGCATAGTACAAAAATATAATAAAAAAAAAGCTAAAAACTTAAATTACCATACAGCCCTCCTCCCCGCGGTTTAGTGCCAAGAACGCTGGCTGCATTTCCTTATATTCTGCTATATTTGCTATATTATTGTTGCATTATATTGTTGCTATATATTGTTAAATTATTCTCGCTCAATGGCTAAGTATATCCTTTGAGCGAGAATATAACCAGCCCTGTTATCACCAGCAGCGACGATCAGTAGCGGATAGTTTTATTAGGAACTTCAGCGCACATGAACCCCACTGACAGATAGTCGTCTCTACAGCAAATGGCACAAATATGTACTCATCTCTCAGAGACTCATATTTGAGCTACTTATTTAGTTAATTTGCCTCTGATGCGACCCCTGTTTTAAACGAAGTAATCCTGTGATGAGAGCGTACCAAAGTGTCTTCGCAAGTAGTATCCCACACTAAAGCTTTATCTCTCTCCCAAGCAACCAAAGTCATACTGTCGTATCTCCTGCCATCGTCTCTAAATATTTTACAAAGCTCTATTACCAAGAGAATATTTATAGAGACATGAGCTCTTCAGATGACATCGTTCAAAGAACTGTGACGGGACAACGGTTATTTAGCCGTGTTATAAAAATATGGTATTAAAGGTGGATTCGACCAAATACCATGTTACACCAGAGTAACTAACCCTTGAATAATTTTACTCTTCGGTTTTACTCTCAGATAACTTGTTTGCATTTTTTCAACACAAACGTATAGTATTGTTACTCTAGAGTTTGTAAATCAATAACAACAGTAACATTTGATAATTATCTGTCGTCGGCGACTTTGGATTTTAACAGATGTGGGTAGAAAAAAACATCGATAAGTATTATAGACAAGGACCTCGACAACCCTATTGATTTTTATTGTTTATCAAAACTCAGTAATAAAAGCCAAACATGTTGTTAATTACGATTTTAAGAATAATTATTTTTTAAGTACCTAGGGATATTATCAAGTAATTTTTCTTTTTTAATATTAGCTGTAAATTCACTTACTTGTGGAATGGTACCCCATTTTCCTTTTGGTAATGAGTTTTACAAATAATTCTTATTATATAACTAACATCAAACATAATCAAAATACTTCCATTTTTTCGTTTAAAAATTTAAAATACAGAGATACAATTTAAACAATACAACAGACTTTGGCATATTATATGTCAATTTTAGCTTCAAATCGAAACAAACATTTTGTAGGGTATAACCAGTCCAGTGTACACGTACGCTTTACTCGCGTCGTTGTTTCATTAGAATTCCGTAACGTTAATTTCATATACTTAATTATCAAGACCATTAAAGACTCATCCAAAAATTATTAGACAAAAATCAAAACGAAGAGCAATTTTCGGATTTGACTGAGAATTTACTAGTCGAAGCTGAGAAGAAAGGAATATTCTGACTACGAGCTTTAGCTTTAACATACATCATATAAATGTTATTAAATAATATACTGGTAGCAACTGGTGGAAATAGCGGCCAGAGTAATAGAATCCAGAACAAGTGGTAAAATAAAAAAAATTTTGTACAACCGACTTCCTTCGATAACCAGAAAACTATGGTCAAATCTTGATCAAATTTATATGGGACTACATGAGAAGCACCACCTTTCGAATAATAATCATCAAATAAAGTTCTGAGAAAAATTTCTGTATTTTTTTATGTGTAACACAGGAATTGAGAACCTCCCCCTTTTTTGAAGTCGGTTGAAAATAGAAGATGTTTACCAATGCAAAAGGAATTAAGTACATAAAAAGATTTACGGGGGCGGAATTGTAAGGGAAAATTATATTCGATGTTGGTGAATATTTCAACGGTGACATGTTTACGTGACATAATTCGGACCGCTTTCCATCGCGTTGGCATGTCCAGACTGCTCCTGAGGTGTTGTGGTATTTATTAGGAAGGATTTATTTATATATATGAGATTTAGTTACAAGAAGAAAAAAGTATTTATAAACGTTTTAATAATTATTATTTTTATCACACTAGGATTTTCTCCTGTATCGTGGAGGCAGCTTACAAACACAAATTGCACAAAGACAAACATCCAGACCCGGAGCAATTATTTGCAGGCCATACAAATACTTGTTCCGTGCGGGATCCGAACCCGTGGCCCTCAGCGCAGCTAAGCCACTGCGCCACGGAATTGCTGTTGCGTTGCGTAGTTGTCAGAAACCTGGATGCTTGGTCAAAGGCAATTTGCAATTGTAAAAGTTATATTTAAATTAAGTGTATTAGGGTTCTTTTGTAATGTGATTGCCGCCATATATTTGACATTGCATCTAACTTTACTATGCAAGCGTATTTTTACGGCTACGTGGTGCAGTGGTTAGTGAGGTGCGGCGCTGAGGGGCGCAGCTTCAAATCCCACACGGAGCAAGTATTTGTATGGCCTACAAATAATTGTTTTGTTATGGATGTTAGTGCATGTGCAATTTATGTGTGTAACTTGCCTCTGCGATAAAAGAGAAAGAGTTAGTGTGGGGATAACATTTATTTTACAAAATATTATAAGAAAAAAGGAGTTATGTTAGAGCAGCCACGGGTAAGTTACGCGTAATGCAAGTGAGTGATTAGGTATGTATTTACGTGTACACTTGTGACACTCTTCGTATGTACAATTTCTTATATATATATATATATATATATATATATATATATATATATATATATATATATATATATATATATATATATATACATATTATATCGCACATAATATGTACTATTTCATATTAAAATTTTACATGACAGGAATTGTAACATATCAATCAGGCACATAGTTACTTTATCCTAGGAGTTACAGCACAAAGTTTTATTTTTTATTTTATAAAATATTAGATGAAAGAAAAGTCCGATTTAAAAATTATCTTAAAATTACTCCTTCTGGATTCAAGACGCTAATTAACCTTTTAATCCCCTATTAGCTTTCCTATTAGCAGCAGCAGTGGCAAATCTGGATTTAAAAAAGCCATTTAAGCACGTCTTAGCCTGCAGAAATTGTCGGTGCCTCCAAGGTGTAGGTTCATCTTAGTATAAGAGCCGGGGAGAGGCGGGCGGCTAGCATCTGGCCTGGTAATTAAGAGCATCTGCCTACGTTCAATTTTGAAACGCGGTAGATGAGAGTTGCCCCGCACGCCGTCGGGTCCATTTGGGAGGGTAGAGCAAATTGCTAAACTTTCAATTAAAGAGTTGTTATTCAAACCGCTCCCGGTTTTCTCAGTGGAATTATGTTTTATTTCGCAACGAGCTCTGATAGATCCCTGTTTCGCATTTTACTTGGATACCGCTTCACAATATACTTTAAGAAGTGTATTGTGAGTTGCAAACTTAGGATAGCTGTCTGATATCTTTATCGTATACCTTCATTGAGTTTTAATTATGAAAGGCTATTGTTATACTATGAAATTACTAAAGTATTAAAACAGAACAACACATTTAAGTAATAGCCTATTGTTCCAATATAATAACTTTAGTAAATTAATATACCAAAAAAGCAGCACAAACTGAAATAAGATCAACCAATAATATCTTATCAAATATCAATATGTAATTACATGTCTGCGGTTTCTTTAGTCATATTGATGCTTATTCTGGTCACTCTTATGATTTCTAAAATCTATTTCCAATCTAGAAGTGATAAGAAAATTGAGAAAGATATTTTACACAGGTTTAAATGACAAACTAATGAATATTGTCATTTTGAAAGTTCTAAAACAATTCGTGGAGCTTTTACGTCTTTCGCTTTATTATTTCTGACGTGTTTCATAGTCAACTCTTCCGACACTAGTAAAGCGATGCTTACCGTCGCCACTACATGGCGTTTCAGACTAAAGTTATAGTTGCATAAAGTTGTATAAATTTACTTAGTCAAAGATTGGAGTCGGTAATATTAAGTTATAATTTTTATTATTATTGTAAGCGTATTTATATCCTTGGTACTACATTTGAACTTTTCTTCAGTCATATCATCGATTCCTTTGTAAAACTTACATTCACATATACAGGTTGGTCCAAATAGTGACATCCAAAAGAAAAATTTAAATTCCCCACACGTAGGGGTATCCGAAAATGCCCCATGTATATTATCCGATTTTTGTAGTTTCGAGTTATAATCTGTTTTGTATTTTTTTTTATGTTTTTTGCCGGTGGGGCTTCAAAAATTCATATTTTTTTTGTAGTAGTTATTTTTCAGATTTTTTTTCCTTTGACATGATTGTTTTAAATTATAATTTCACACATAAAATAATAAATTTGCTATGATTCCTGCAAGTTACTCAAAAAAGCATCGAAAGTAAGACTTTTAGTTTTTAGTGGGGTAGACTCAAACATTCATCCTTAATTTAAAAATACAAAAAGGAGTTTCCATAGGTTCTGACTTTAAAAACTTTGCAAGTACCTAAGCTATTTAAATCGTTAAAAAAATTGTTGTAATCGGTCTTTGAAGGTGGATAGGCTAAAATCCACAAAAAAATTTAGATTTAAAAATATTTTGTTGCTTATTTTTGTCATACTTATGTAAATTTAAGTAATAAAATGTAAAAATAAAGGATTGAAAACCCGTTTAACAATCCTCAAATTATGAATTATTGTGCTGTACGTGTCTTGCTCGTGTTATTTTACTCACGTAAAATAAGAGCATGATGGCTACTGTATATTATAAAGGAACATATACATATATATTTTAAAAGAACCTGTTCCTTTATAAACCTAACTGTCATAATTATTCCAACATGAACGGAAACCAGTATTATATTTTTTTATTAACACTGTTTCAGAGGTGGCAGACTTGGTGATTACGGCTCGATGTGCGGCCGAAGACGGCGCCGCACGAGGGAGCATGCTGGTGCACCTCTTGGTTTTTTGCACCGCCCTCGTGGCTGTCAATAGTGGCAAACACGGTAAGAATGTTGCGTTTTTTATTCCTACTGCAATTGTCTACAAGTTGACTTACACCAGGAATTCTTTAATTAATTTTAAAGCACTGGCTACTACTATTACAATAATTGTTTATCGAAATTTTACCTGATAATAGCTGTATGTATAAAATATTAAAAAAAACACATACCCTAATTTAAAAAATACCTTCTTCACAAAGCTCGGTGTTAGGTACTAACAATATTACAGACTCGGTAAGTTAAAAAATTCTCGTAAAATTTACATAAACCTCGCCCACGCCACGCTACCTTTTGCTTGTTTTTCTTCTTTCTTGAGAACATCTCTTAACGCTCATTCATTTTGTTTACCATTAAAAATGTGATATTATTCGTTTAACTAATGCAAGATTGTGATTCGTTTTCTAATACAATATTTTTAAATTTTTTAAATTTTTTTAATTACAATTTTTTCAATCAAAAAATCACTTTGCCTACTTGAAAGAGCGCGTAATGTTAATAATCACTGTTCCCCCAACAACCTTATAAAAAAGTATCGTATGAAGAACATGTGTTGCGGGTCTGCCAGATCAAATATTACTGTGATCCATACATCCGCAAGGGGTGAACAATGAACAATTTTATGGTACATTTCACTTACTTCTTTTATAAAGATTTTATGTTTTATTTCGCTCTGATATCTATACTTAAAATAGGAATATTGAAAATTTGCAAATAATAAAATATGTTTACCTTATGGGTGAATTAAAATATAACAAGGTGTGGGAGAAAAGACACAAAATTTAGTTATTTGGCAGAAAAATGTAACGAATGTTACCTTTGTGAACTGGATCCCTAGAGGTTTATGTCTTTTCGGATCAGGCGGCTTACCGGAGGATGCGCGGGAAAAAACTCCTTTCCCTCATAAATATTTACTTTATGAAATAACGCGCCCCAAGCTCAGCTTAGTCTTACATACCGAGTGGCAGCAGGTGATAACTGCCAAGTGACAAAAACAGTTATTTACTCTTATATTTCTATTATGGGAAAAATCTGCTTTGTTACATCATTCCTTTTCAGACATTTATTTTAAAATTATTAAAAGTAATGTAGAAAATATTAAAAAAACATATTAAACATAAATGTATTTCTCATAACTAAATTTCAATGAAAATTAATATTTTCTCTTACCCTCTTGATAGTAAGCCAAGACAATTTTCAGTATATTTTTTATGAAAAAAGGTAGACAATCGATTAATCAATTTTACGTGGTAGAGCCATGCTGCAGCTATATTAGTAGTATAGTTGTAGCACCAATGGGTCGGCTCGACCGGGGAAGGACCACGCTCTCACAGAGAACCAGCGTAAAATAGCAGCTTAACGCTGCTGTGTTTCGTATGGTGAGTGTAGAGAACCGGAGATCCTTTTTACTGGTAAAGAGGCATTCCATCTTAGTCCTCACGGGCGACAACGCATCTGCATCTTGAGTCTTTATTGAGGATAGATGTAGATGTCTATGGGTCACAGTAACCATTTACCATCAGGTGGACTGTGTGCTCGTTTGTCACCTTGTCACCCTATCCTCTAAAAAAAAGAGGCTATATAACAATCAACTTGAAGGTATTAATAGTGTCTATATTTGTGTGACATCTGCAAATAACTTTAATACTCACTCTATATAGAGGAATATACACCTAGACTCCTTTTCCCGGTACGAAGGTGCTAATAAAGAAACTTTCTTCCGCATCGGTTATTAGTTCTTCAATATATAACGCGTATCTGCTTCATCTTACGATATTTACCTATATATTATAACAATACTATATAGGTTACTCCGGATTTACTGCGGTAATAATTGTTACGGATTCTATCACGCAGAAAAACTTTGAGTATAGCTCTCTTCATAGCTCGCTGAGCAACATTTAGCATGCTCGCATACGGCCAGTGGTAAAGGATTACGTCTCAGTTCCATATGTGTTGTCCTCAGTTTGTATACTTTTTTAACGTTTTGAAGAATACGCGACGAGAGATTATGTCCTAATTAATACTAAGCTGTATTAGATCCGTCAATAACCCTTAACCGAAGTTGAACTTACCTAGTGCTATTTTGAAATACTCGTCAACGACTTGATACGTAATCTTCCCATCATCTACCAGCATAAGTGTGATATGGACGGAGAGCCTATTTACTGGAAGCAAGGCATTCCATCTTAGTTCTCAGGAGAGAAAACGCATCTGCAGTTTAATTCTTAATCGAGAATAGCACACTACAGCATCCACTTACCATCAAGTGGACTGTTGTGTGCTCGTTTGTTACCCTTATTCTATAAAAGAGAAAAAAATATGTACTTACACATAATTTTAGTCTTGTCCATGCTCATCTTGACATCTATTGCTTTGTTTATTTTAAATAATTATTTTTCAATACAATCAAATGATAGTTTTACAAACAGATCCGTTTAACTCAAACCCAATTTGGCTTATCTACAGTCTTTGAAATCTTAGATTAGACATAGTAAGACTCTTCTAAAAACAGGTAACCCTATTTACTGGCAACGAGGCATTTGATATTATTTCTAAGGGGTGACAATGCAATGGCATTTCAATTCTAAATCGAAAATTGATATAACTATCGACGTGCCATACATAGCATGACTATTCGATTGACTGTGTGTTCCTTTCTCACCCTTGTTTCTATAAAATAATGGCTTTTTCACATCGGCTAAAATAAATGCGTACCAGATTGTTCTACGTAATTTAATATCTGAAACTATTGTTTTCACCATAAGTTTTTATTTTAATTCAAGTCAATCAATCATCGATAATCGAAATAGTCAATAAAACTTATATGTTAGCTCCGGTACCAACTAAAAATCGCAAAACAGTTATAACATCAGTGATTAACAGGTGGTATAATAATAATAGGATATAGGGGGTTCTCACGGATTCCTCGAACCGTCTTGTCAATGTTAACGTTTTATATCTTAACCGCAAGTGTTCAGGTACGGTATGCCGCTGCAGTCCCGGACTACTCCTTGACGATGACCTTTCTTTCGACCGCGACCGATCAATTAGGTATTATTAGGGATAATTAGGTAGTAGAAACTATCAATAATAAATAAATTGCATAATTAGGACTTGCTACATGCCACTCAAAGTAGATGTTTGGTGAAACTTTGTGATTTTTATTTTAAATTGAATTGGATTTTATATATTTCAAAATACACAAATAGGACAATTAATTGACTGTAAAAACTATGACGTAATCATGATATAAAAGTATTTAATTTACCTGTGTCAAATAACCAAGTGTGCTTAGCAACCAGCAATGTTGAAGTTTCGCTATTTCTGCAGTTAACTTAGCTAGTTTACCAAGTTAAATCTTGCTAGCTTGATAGGTTGGGTTGTTGTCATTATTTAAGCAACAACCGCTCCAAGTTTCCCAGGTTTGGTGTCATAGGTGTAAATGTGCTGTCCATATTAAACGCAGAATTTTCTGAGATATTTAACCGCCTGCGAGATCGAGTTCGGGAAGAGGTTTGCCCAGTTCTGTTTCACTTATGATTTTTTAAAACTGTCGCTTTTTTTACTCCTTATCAGTCCTAACAGTCTCTGTTTTAAGGCTTCGAATTTTCCTATTCGAGGTTTTTTCATTTCTTGCTGTATTGTTGTATATTTTCTTACCCTACTTTGCAACGACATAGTGGAATCGGGGGTCATGGACTATTCTTCTGAGACGCTGTATTATCGATTATTAGGCGCGGCTGATCGCACCAGAATTTCGCATGACGCGCTGTTGGGAATACTTTTTTATTGAATACAGTGACAAACGAGCGCACAGTCCAACTGATGGTAAGTGGATACTTTGGCCCACAGACATTTACATCAATCCCTCCTGAGGACTAAGATAGAATCCTCCTATCCAGAAAATAGGGTCTCCAGTACTCTACACTTACCATACGAAACACAGCAGCATTAAATTACTACTTACTGCAGAAAACTCCGCCGCAATGTTCTCTGGCGTGGCATTTTGCAGATTACATTCGAAGATTTACAATTATTTTAAAAATTATGCTATATTATTTTATTAAGTTTCTATTCGGATCAACAAATGTTAAGCTATAGCTGTACTGTGCAGGTTGAGTAGCCAAATGGTGCAACGTAACTTTATAACTGTTTACTCATTAACTGTTATATTGGATTGCTTTAAGTTATGGGTGCTTACAAACTACTGAAAATTAATCCGATGGACATATGTAGCCAATAAAAGCGTCGCTTCAATTTCTTCATCGCTAATAATGCATATTGTAATAAAACTATTTTTTTTCTTCAAAATACTAGTAATGCTATTAATTATTACTAATATGCCCTTTAACCATTTCTGGTAATCTTAAAATGATTGTGTGAATGAAGTAGCTCCCGACAGTAGTCGAATGGCGGATTCGAACCCACGACCTTTCGAGTTCACGGTCCGGACCCTGCCATTAGGCTACTGACGCTTTAATTCACTAATTATTTTAATTAAACCCGATTAAATCTGCAAAAGCGAGTTTCATTCAACAATTAAATGATATGTGAAAAAGCTTTTTAACCTTGTGAACGAATTCTTACATATTACCTTACCAGGACGTCACTGAATCTAGTGGGAGACCGCTTTAAATTTACGCTTACCGGTACGAGGCTGCCACTCGAGAATCTTTCTTTCCCAATGCAATAAAACTTACTGATCCATTGCACTATGTCATTTGCTCTAGTTTTACTGCGGATATCTTCATTAAGAAATCTATCACATAGAAAAATACCAAGCATGGCCCTCTCCATTTAAGACTCTCAAATAAGTAAATTGCAAAACGCGTAAAATTTTAACAAATTAATTGAAATGGAAAGCTTCTGTTCAATAAATTATGATTTTGTCTGAATAGCGAGATAGTACTTAGTGTGAAGCGAATGAATTTAATATAACAAAGTTTTAACAAGATTAGATATTGTTATGACTCTTTTAGTTAGTCAAATCCAATGAATGAATCGACTGCTGAACTGACAGGCTGATAAATTAATTAAAGAATATTTTGTATTTTACATGACTCTTTTATAAGACAATCACCACCAAACCATGATTGATGCAGAATAATGATCACGTTGAACTCTTTATCACGTTGATGACTTTATAGCTGGAGGCGCAAGAATTATCGTTTTTCTTGTTATAGTGATCCACAATCGTATAAAAATCACCTGTTAAGAACACGTTGATGTGTTTTCCAGCGTATTGGAACAGCAAGATCGATCCCCTCTCTTAAGCTCCGAGGACTGATTTAGCGTGTCGTGTATATCGACGGTAAGCTCCTACATTCAGATCTCTTTTTATTCATTCCCAACACGATCCTAGCGGGAATCATCATTTGACACAATTATATATTTTGTTTCCTTATAAGGTGTCGTTAAATTCCGGCTATGACAGTGTTCACAGCCCGTCGAGTCCTAACAGCAAGGGGTCGCAACGAGCTTTTGATATCTCTGACAGAGAAAGTGTTTCTATACCTGTCGATATGAATTGTAGCATCTTAAAACTACCGACGCCTCCGTACCAACTGTGTGCAAAGCAACGCCTCACTCCATAACATAAATTTACAACCGGTACTTTAAGCCGTCTTTCAGAAGCTCTTTAATTCCATCCTCCACGGTGGGACTACTCCGGAAGTGTGGAGCAGAATTGCGGTAGTCTTGTTCTTCAAGAAAGGCGCCAACGCTCTCTAGAAGAACTACAGACCGATTTCCCTTCTGAGCCGCGTCTACGTGCTGTTTTCGAGAGTCATTACAAATCATCTCACACGCAGATTAGATGATTTCCAGTCTCCCGAACAAGCCGGTTTCCGAAAAGGCTTTAGTACCATAGTCCACATACAGACCCTTCGGCAAATTGTACAGGAGACTGAAGGGTACAATCTGCCACTTTACACGTATGTAGACTATGAGAAAGCCTTGAGATCTAACAATGGTCTGAGGAACTAAGAGGAGGGGGGGGGGTTAGGGCGTCGATGACGACCGTCAGACCATATTAGAAAGGAAAAATTATAAGCAGACCCCGTGATTGGTTAATCTTGAACCAAGCCATTCAGCGTGGTGGGCGTTAAAATTGCCAAGGATTACGATCTTTGCAGATAGGATCTGCTTTATCATGGAGTCTGTAGCCATTTGTACCTGTCAGATGAATCGGTCTGTGCCGGCATAACTACCATGGGACCGTCGTGGCTATGCACAGCCAAAGGATAGAGAGGTCCTTACCTGCAAGACTGTCCAGGTGTCAAGAACAGGTATATTCTCCAACGTGTAACCGAAGAGGACAACTGCGTTCTGGTTAGAAAGAGCAAGGCCGGCTTCGCCGTCTTCTGAAGGTAGTGTACAGTGTTAAGTTTCGAGTGAAGTGTCATTTTATTGCAAATATTTAGCTGAGCAATCACGCTCTGGAAGAATAGGATAGCTTGGGCATGGATACTCAGCGGGAGATTCTCCATTACCAGGGGTGCCGGTATCCTCTTGGGGCAGTGTCTTATTTAATTCCACTACCATGTTAAGGGGGAGGGTGTTTGGACTTCCGTCCACCTGTACTTACCCGACGAAACGCAGAGAAAAGCCTCTAATTGACTCTGATAGTCTGTGATGGCCTGTGCATCCCCGATACGAGCCGCGTGGCTCTACCACTGTTAAAATATAGAATATTAATATACATACAGAATATACTATTAACTAGCTAGCTCGGTAGACGTTGTTCTGCTCTTTTCGTAAGGCAACCCGATTAGTTAATTCTGAATTCAATATGTTTTACAAAACCACTCATCTTTTCCAAATTTTGTGATTTTTATTTTTGGCACTAAGCTAGCGTATTTATTGTGTAAATATGAGTTATTTTGATCCATAAATATAGAATTGTTAATAACTTGACTAGCGCGACCTACCGTGTACTGGCATAGTTATGAACCATTCTATTGTCTCGACAAAACAAACATATTATTTTGGGAACGATCAAAAGGTTACAGATACAGATACAAATAAAATAAGAACGAAATAAGTCACTAATATAATATAATTAACAAATAAGTCTGTTTACAAAAAGATAAATCAGCAAGCTTAAAGCAGTCCATGAGTTGTATTCTTATATTAAATTGTAATTGATTGGGCTACAACAAGCGATAAATCCAAAGAAATCGTGAATCGAGCAGTAATAAAAAAGGGATCCTTTCCTTTATCATGATAACGAGACGCTTTTCAACCCCTTCATTACTTGTAGATATTTAAATGTATATCAGAAATACTTTCTGTATTTTGCTGTTAATATAAATGAATACTGCTGGTATTGTAAAAGGCGACAGACGAACGGAAATGAAATGAGAGATGGGAAGCAACATATTTCTGATAAAAACACAAAATAATTAAAAAAAACTACATCTGTGTCCAGTACGCCTGCGAAGCCGCATCTATGGGGAAGCCGTATGTTTGGCAGTGGATTTTTTATAGTGATTATATGACAAGAGTGTTTCAAAGTCTTAATATAGTATTATAATCTTCTTCTTCTATATATTTAATAAAAATGTAAATTACATGTGTCTGTACACTGTATATTTTTGTGACAAAAATGAGGGGCTAAAATAGGTATTAAATACTTTTCTATCATTTTTAGAATTGTCTGTCTGTTTTTCTGTTTGTGTATGAACGCATTACGTCTGAATGACGTGTCTAAAATGTATCTTTTAGTTACATCTAGTCTCTATTTTATTAAAATTCCTTCATTCTATCAAAAGTTATAATTATTATTTTGAAGTGTAGGTACGAATTTGTTCAATGGTGGTGTTGAGTCATTAAGTGCATTTTAATCTAATCTCAGAATTCGTTATTAAATGATGTTGTGAAAAACTAATGTTACTTAATGCTTATTTATACCCAAAACACAATAAATTAAAAAAAAAGTTTTATTTTCTACAAAGAATTACGTTAATCCATTCATACCATCCTAGTGAGAAAGAAGTACAATAGTTAAGCAGTGTCATCGGTAGTTAGAGTTGTGCAAATATAATGCGAAAATGCAGGCTGTATTTTTTTTCCCGTAGATGTGTCTTATTGTCACTGATCTTTATCTTTATATTACGAATAGGCGGAATAATTCATATACCAATGCAAACTTTATTAAGTAGTTCTTAAAATATATTTAAATTTTCATCTGCTTCACATATAAGCGCAGAAATCCGACAGTAAACGTGGAATTCGAACTATTTTCCCTTATTTGTACAATCAAATGTGGTATTCATGAGGAAATAAAAGGTCTAATGTTTTACAACGGTACTGATAAGATATAACAGTTAACAAATAAATATGTGAATACGGAATCCGGTCACCTTGTATAACAATCAATGACGGTGAAGCAGTATCGGTAACAATCAGAAAAAGAAATGGGCCCATCAAGTTTCCGTGAACATGAGAGAAATGGACCGGAGTTTAAAAGCCCAAAGTGGGGGCGTGTACGTGATCGACATTTTTGATCGTTGGCAAAAGATGCTCGAGTGTACCCAGTTCCGACAAACCTTCTAAATGCCTGGCGACAAATACCATCAAGTCTCCAATTTAATACTGGCCTCGCAATCGGATGACTTATTTCATAAAATTATCAAAGACAATTTTCCTCACCACCAATATGCAGACCGCATTATAGTAATTCTGTAATCTGAGCTTACTGTATCCATCGATTTCCTGTATATCTTAGCAAGTTTTCACCCCATCTATTAATAGTGAATTGACACAGTATACTTAAAATTTTAGTTTGACTCTAAGCCGGAGGCTAATTATAAACTACTTTTTTAAATAAGACAGATAGCGTTATTTATAGCTAAATGATATAAAAACGTCCCCTGGAGTAATATTCTAAATTATGTAATCACACATGGTTATGAATTCCAGTGCTCGATGCTGCACCACTACTTTAATTTTGTCTTTAAGCCATATAAGGGTCAATAATGTATCAATTAACTGGCTGCTGTTTAAATTATATATTTTATAAATATGTTCTTCTTATTTAAAGTTAATTAATCACACAATAAAGCGGAAGTGACACTGTGGAAGAAAAATCGAGAAAATGTAAAAGAAGAATGGTGAAAATTCGTAGAATTTCTAGTTTTGGGTGTCAGATGTATAAATTAAACAGACTAACTTTATTCGCACTCTGATTTATTCTGCCAATTTTACATTGATGCGTCTTATTCAACTACTCCTCGACTGACTGCCTTCACTTCTGAATGTCTCACCCGGCCATCCCCTCTTGGCCCGTCACGTGGCTTAGTCACGTGACTTTAAAAGCAATCAAATGAGCAAATAATAAACAATAATATTTTAATGGTTTTGCAATATAAACTTCATATTTAATAATAATTCTTAATATCTACAAGATTCTATATAATCATAATAATATAAATAATCATAAACCTTACACTAGGATATGAAAAAAAATTGTTAAGAGTGAACATGCAAATGCACTAATTAGTCAAACAAATATTGCAAAGAGATACCGGTCATTACTCAGTGTAATATGATGAAAATATTTAAAAAAAAATACATTTCATTACGCAATTAAATACGTTTTGAAATTTCATAGATATGTAAAAAACCTTTTGATTTTCCGAAACATGTTACGTAAGTTAGAAGTAGCAAATGAATTCTATGCCAATAATTCGTTTTTGTCGGTGATTAAGTCGGTGAACTCTTCACTCCGCACACAATGGAATGCATCTTCTTTGTTTGTCGTAGTTTTGCGCTGCCACACCTTTAATCAGATTGCGATAAAACATTGTCAACTTATTGTTTGCACTTGCGCGAAGGTCACAGGCAAAATACAATTAATTAACAGTAGGTGGCTAGCGTATCGTACCGAAAACTTTATTTGAAACTTATATATCATTCAACTTCAATAAATATATTATCATTCCTAATTAAACAATATAAGTATTCCAAATTTAAAACTATATTTCCACAATTATTTATTTTGCGGCAGCAACGCGCCAGGTACCTGCTAGTTTTATATACAATCCATATAAAATGACATAAGAATTTTCATCCAAATGTTTGCAGTGAGTTACTATATTATGTTGAATGTTAAGGAAGAAGTACCGGCAATATGTACCTATTGTATATAACATACTTTCTTTAATTTCAACACATGATGGAGATTTCTCCGTAAATTTTGAAAGATTTTATTATTTTTATAGGTGTTAGGAGAGCTACTGAAATAAATTTGTCATCAACGTTGAGTTACTCAGCACTATGCGGCACTGACGCTGTCATAAAAACGCAAGAATTAAATATTGTAATTGATCGCAGAACCATTAAACACGTTCCAACATCAATGCAATTATAAAATCGATTGTTACCGATGCCAAAGGTATGAAGTAAATCACAAATCTGCGTAAAGGAATGACTCCTCGCTTGAAATTTCTTCTCAGGGTTATCTGTTTTAATCAGAAATAATAATTAATTCAAAATATATTCACTTGGTTAATCCAAAAAATCATGTCTAATACGATTATTTATCAACAAAGCTGAGTTGAGGATTTCAAAATGATTTAAAAATCATAATCAAATAACAATTATTTTCATATATTTTATCATAAGCCAGAATATCTATTGATTTGCAAAATAATTGATTGAAAATTGCTAATATAGCTGACTTTGAAATCGATCAAATTCATAATATAAATTTAAAAAAATATATTGTATGCCATGAGCGCAAAGCGCGTAGGTATGTTACGCGTAGGTAGGTATGTTCTACTAGCGCATAAAAATCAAGATTCCAACGTTTTGTCGTATGAAATCGTATCTAGCAATCATATTATACATATAAATGATATAGAAAGCAAATTGTCAGAAAGATAAATGATTGTTGAATTTATTTATTTTTAAATTGATTAATTGCTATTTTTACATAAAAAAGGGGTTTTAGTAGCTTATGGTGTGGATTTATCAAGTCCGCATGGCTTTGTAAACACGATAACTTTTGAAAATATCAATTGTTCAACTCAAGCTATTTTTTAAACTTTTCATCTATCATGTGGGAAGCCATTGAATCTAAATGGCAGTTTAAATTTGTTTCGTTTAGTTATAATTAATTTTTTTCGGCTGCAAAATGTCGAAATTTTCGGTGTTTTAGCAGCCTTGTATGAATTTTATTTTACTAAGTACACTGTTTCACCCGTCATTCGTCATTTCGGCCTTTGCCGCCGTTGTGAGTGGATATTTTATCGCTTATTTGTAGCGAAAAAGATTGCCGTAGAAATACTAAATTTTCCAAAACCCAAATTTGATACATACTTGACCAAGGTAAGATATTTTGGTATTTTATTATGACTTTTATAATCACAGATTTTTATTACAATATTTTGTTTTCCTAAAAGCACGCAGGATTTATATGTAAATATACTTATACGTCTTGGACTTATAGATCTGAAAGTGTACTCCGGTATCTGCTACTGGAACTCCTCGACGAGGAGAACTAGATGTGCCGAGTTTGGCCTCGTTTTGTTAGTTTTGATGAGACCTTATCTCCGGAATTGATAGAGTGACCTGAAAGTGTACTTTGATGACTATTACTGGAACTCCTCGACAAGGAGAACTAGATGTGCCGAGTTTGGCCTCGTTTTGTTAGTTATGGCATGCACAATTGGATTTACCAATATATTTTTATTTATGTTTTCACTTCTCAAAGTATGTTAAAATATTTTTAACTTTATGGCGCCACAAATATATGATCCTATAATTATGTAATTAAATTTATAATAAGTAATTTTCTCCTCTGAATTCAAAATGAATTTCATTTAATATTCGCCATTTTATCTATTTTTATATTTAAAAATTATGATTTGTTTTTCATTTAAGAATTTGTTTAAAACTAGTAATAACTTTTGATTGCATAATGTTATATTATAATATAAAAAATATTTATTTATTGTGAATGGATTAGCTTGGATTGGAATTGGATTGGAATGGATAACTATAGATATCTTACGCTGAGATATTAATTTTAAGCAGAGGTTAAAAAAAGAGGAGAGGATTTTTTTTGTGTATATGTTACGTGATGTCTTCGATAAATGTGAGCTGATTTCTATGAAACTTTTTGATTATATAGGTTTATACTTCAGGGGTAGTCTGATAAAAGTAAAGATAAAAATTGAATATTGAAAATTGGTTCAAAATATTGAATGTTGATTTTAATGGAACAATTTAGACGACATTGTGATGAGAATATTCCTTAGTCCACTCGAAAACGTAATAACTTAACTTTTAACGAAAAGTTAAATCCGACTCCAAACCACTAAAATGATTAAAGTAATTTAACATTCGGAAATCGAAGTTTTAATTCTTCTATACAATATATCTTAGCACCAACTTCAGAGTGTGAAATTATTTTATTCTTTTCAGTTGTTTAAAGTCGGCTTTTACTTTGTATTAAAAGTTGATTTTTTTTAATACATTTTTCATGTATATAAAATTTAAGTAAAATAATTGTTAAATGCGTGTTGAGAAATAATTTGAAAATATTTGTACAGAGAAATAAATATTTTAACAATTACTTATCTTAAAATTGAGACTACGAATTTATTTGATTACGTCACAAACTAGGAGTTACTATACTGTAATAAGTTAGGACAGAAGGACAGAATGAGATTGGAAGGGTTCTTTTTATGACAGCGGAATTTTAGAAAGAGGGTCACTCAGAGCTTTTATTCATTTTTATTATTAACTCTGGCATTTCCAAAAAAAAAAATTAAAGTACTAAATTATTTACAACAAAAATCATACTGCGTAAACAATGATTATCTAAAAAGTTACGTATGAGCCGGCTCTAGCCGGGGTGGTACCACGACCTAATAGAGGCGTGAAGTGGAAGCTCTGCTTCTGCGTTTCGTCTGGCGAGTGTAAGTGGCCGGAACCCCAATATCCCCCCCCCCCCCTCCCCCAATCTACATGGTAGGGGAATTAAACGAAAAAATACCCCAGGAGGGTACCAGCAACCCTGGAGAATCCCTCGCAGAGCATCCCCGACCAAGCTACTCCACTTCTGCGCGAAGGTTCAAGGGTAGGTAAAGTCCGCTCAAGGCAATAAGTGCTTGGGGCAAATTGAGCAACAGGACCAAGGCGACGCTTGCCACGCTATCCGTGAATTTCTACAACATTAACACAACAGGGGACTTTACTCGAACCTAAACGCCGTCCACTACCATCTTGGGCCGGCGAAGCCAACTTTGCTCTTTCTGACCGAGACGCAGGTGTCCTTTCGGCTGATACTTCGTATCTCTCCTACCCGGGGTACGAATTGGACTATTCGTTTGTGCTTGGGGCTGCATTTTGCGTATACGTCGGAGAGGACATCTGTTCTCCACGCCTCAGCAGTCTTGAAGGTTTGAATCTGTCCATCCTTTTGGCTACGCGTAGACAGCGACGACTTTCCGCGCATCTACGGGGGCCTCTATAGGTGCCATAGCGGTAATGTGGAAAGAGCCAGACTCATCGACCATGTCCAAATGGCTACAGATAATAATAATAATAATAATAAATATTTTTATTTCAGTAACTTAGTATATTACAAATATTAGTTGTGGGAACTCCCCTTTAGGCAAAACATCGCCTGTGTTAGGAAGAACCGCTCTTTTTATATATCAGTTACATAAAAATAAAAAATAAACTAAATTACAACGAATATACACTAAAACAAGCAAGTTTTCAAATATTATTATTATAAGTTTACGTATTATATTAGATTTATTTATTTATTTAACTTTCTTCTGCTCGCGCGTGTGTGCGTGTGTGTGTGAGTATGTGTATGCATGCGTGCGTGCGTGTGTGTGTATGTGTGTGTGTGTGTGTGTGTGTGTATGTGTGTGTGTGTGTGTATGTGTGTGTATATATGTGTGTGTGTGTGTGTGTGTGTGTGTGTGTGTGTGTGTGTGTGTGTGTGTGTGTGTGTGTGTGTGTGTGTGTGTGTGTGTGTGTGTGGGTGAGTGTGTGTGTGTGTGTGTGTGTGTGTGTGTGTGTGTGTGTGGGTGTGTGTTAGTTTTAAAGTATCAGTTCTGTCTCAATGTAACTTTTTGATTTTAGCCAATTCAAAACCGTTTTCTTACAATCTTTTTTATTAAGGGGGAATATGTTAAGATACCTATTTATTTTATTGTAGATTGAGGAAGACTGCATATAGTACTGCCGTCTTGCAAAGTCTGATTTTACTGTGGGAATTACGGCAATTTTATAGTTTCTTCTCCTGGTTAGCAACTTAGCATCAAAGGGAAGAGATTTGTGCATTCTAAGAACAGTGTCCAATATGTATAGTTTCCTAACTGATAGTAGATTAGCTTCCCGGTAAAGATTCCGTGGTACAAAAGGCCCCATCTGCAGAGATCGTGATCCTTGGTGATTTTAACGCCCACTACGCCGAATAACTTTTTTTTGCTTCCTCTGTGGTGCCAATCCGAGGCAGATCTCAGCCATGGTTTTGTCGCTCCTGTAAAATAGCATCACGCTACAAGCAGGAGTACTACCGGGAATGCTACGCATGATCGGCCCGGGACGTAAACACCAGCGCCCTTAAAAAGAAGTATAATTCCGCCTCCAGGTTCATCAAGAGCGTCATTGCCAAGGCAAAGTCAGAGCACATAGGCACAATTGGCGAGAAACTAGTTCGCCTTCCTTCGGGAACCCGTGCATTCTAGTCTCTCGCCAAGGCTATCCAAAGGAACTTCTGTCAGCCATCTCTTCCATTTCTGCACAGGAAAGACAACTCAATGGCCCATGCCGCAAAGGAGAATGCGGATCTGCTAGGTTCTTTCTTTGCGTCCAACTCGACTCTCGATGACGGGGGTGACATACCGCCGACCATTCTGCGGTGTGAATGCTCCATGACGGATGTGCTCCATGACAGCTCTCGCTTCGCAAAACACTGCTCTCCTTCGACATTCACAAGACGAGTGGACCTGAAGAAATCCCCCGAATTGTGCTGAGGACGTGTGCTCCGGGGTTGGCACTGATTCTAACGCGTCTTTTCCGATACATCTACTTCCTAGGCGTAGTCCCAAAATAATGGAAGATAGCGTTCGTCTACCCGATCCCTAAAAAGGCGACAGCTCAGACCCGTCTAACTACAGGCCTATCGCCATCACCACCTTGTTCTCTAAAATAATGGAATCCATTATAAACTGTCAGCTCTTGAGGACGACCCGACGAAAACGTCGGAGTCGATCAGCTGGTGATCTTCTGATTTACCTGACTCATAGATGGGCGGAAGCAGTAGAGTCCAAGGGCGAGGCATTGGCCGTTAGCTTGGACATTGCGAAGGCCTTCGATCGGGCTTGGCACAAAGCACTTCTTTTGAAGCTCCTTTTCTATGGGCTTACCGAGAAATTGTGCAATTGGATCATAAGCTTTTTTGCATCGGAGCATCAAAGTCGTTGAAGACAGTGCATGCTCCGAATACAAGTAATGCTGGTGTTCCACAAGGCTGCGCGCTATCACCAACGCTGTTTCTTCTGCATATCAATGATACGTTGCGAACCATTAACATTCATTGCTTTGCGGATTACAGCACAAATGATGCCCTATACACTGGCCGTGACAATATTTTTCAGGAAAACGCCGCCGAGTACTGGAAAAAGCTTGTGTCTAAAGTCGAGTCTTTGCTGAACAAAGTCTCGGATTGTGGGTGGCTAAATCTAGTCTAATCTAATCCTCAAAAGACACAAGTTTGCGCTGTTACCGCTAAAAAGAACCCTTTTGTCGTATCTCCTCGGTTTCAAGGCACTCCGCTTGTTGCCTAAGTCAGTATTAGAATCCTTGGCGTCGACATATCCAGTGACATCCAGTTTCCCGGTCACTTGGAAGAGGAGATCAAATTGGTCTTTAAAAAACATGGCGTGCTCAGCAGAGTGGGATAATATTTCATACCGGCACACCGGCTGCAACTGTACAAGGTGCAGATTCAGCCTCATATGGAATATTGTTTCCATCTCTTGGCTGGGGCTCCTCAGCACCAGCTCCTTTCACTTGACCGCATGCAGCGCAGAGCGGCTCGAATCGTCGACGACTAAGTCCTTTCCGATCGGTTCGATGCACTGGCGTTGCGAAAAGATGTTGCATCCCTTTGCATTTTCTTTCGCATTTACCACAGGGAATGCTCTGAGGAATTGTTCGGATTAATCCCAGCCGTCAAATTTCACGAACGCACATCGCGGCGAAACTCCCGATACCATTCACACTATCTGGATGCTTGGCGATCCAGCACTGTACGTTTCACGAGGAGTTTTCCTCCGCGTACGACCTCTCTGTGGAATAGTTTACCACCGGCGATTTTTCCGGACCGATACTACTTAGGGTCCTTCAAGAAAAGAGCTGACTCCTTTTTAAAAGGCCGACAACACACCTGCAATTTTCCTGGTGTAGTAGTTCTTCGTTTGCCCTCTCTCCTAAAAAAGTTAATAAATAAAAAAGTGAAAACAAGCTATATAATTTATTGTGTTTAGTTTGAGCTATGTAAAATGCATCATGCAATATTTTTTCCTACTTAAGAGTTGAATTTTACTAGGTATTGCAGGCGGGTTCAAACTAATAACCAAAATGCGTTTGATGGTGGGCTTTATGAAATATCTATTCAAAACTTTTGCAACAAATATATTTTGTAGTTTTTTTTCGTCCCCTTCAACCAGGATTAATTAATTGAAAATGCCATAAAGCAGTCCGTATTTTGTAACCCTTAATATGTAGTGTGTATCACTATCACTATAACTACAGCCCATCACAGGTTCAATGATGAACATAGGCACCCTATAAAAAGCCATTAAGTGCGATCCTGAGCCTGCATCCATCGTCAACCTTCGTATTTCATTAGGACGTCACCTAGTGAGGCTCGCTCAACACTGCGCTTTCTAGTACAAGGCTGCCACTTCAGAATCTATCTTCCCCATCGGTCTTTGGTTCTTGGAGCTATAATGGTCGGCCCATTGCCTTTCTAGATACAGAAAACCACGGAAAAATTGCGAACATAGCTTTTACCATTGCACCTGAGTGACTTATTAGATAATCTTCATAAAGCCAGCAGTGAAGGATCACGTTTCAATCCTGTAAGTTGTGACTTGTGCGACACGCACTAATTGCAAACTTTGGTTTTCAAGTAACGACGTGACGAGAACATGTCATAACCACCCTTACGATGCATAACCGATTAGGATCCGTCGATCAATCAATAAACCTGGGTTGAAATTGGACATACCTAGTCGGACCGTTCATCCTAGGTTGACATATTCGTCAACAACTTCGAGATTAATGCTCTCAACAACTAGGTTAGTACATGAACGCTATACATGAGCTTTGCCTTTTCCATGTTCATATTCATCACCTATTGGTTTGAGGTGATTTGAACATAGTTCTAAGGGCTTTCAGCGATATTGCCTTAAGGACTTTGTCGTTGGCAACATTACGTCTGTGAAAAAATATTGTAAATGAATAATTATACAATACAATACAATAACTTTATTTCAGGCATCAAGGACTTAAAAATTAAGAACATTGGTCCATGGAAATATATACCTTAACCTAAAAATATATATAAAATATAGACATAACTTAACACTATTTAGGGAACTTTTTTCTGTGGCGCGTCCCTGTATCGGCGAAACTCTACCCCAGAGGGCCAGAAATCGGGAGCGAGGAATGTCTCTTTATGTTTTGCAGGAACCTGGAGTACGTAGGATTTGAAGTTCGTTGACCTATTAGACGCCAGACGCTGCAAATGTACAGAGATCGGATCCTCAATGCGGCATCGGCTTCGTTCTTCCACGAAGCGCAGGACGTCTTCTCCCGACGTACTTTTGTCCAAACGGTAGATGTAGAGTTGTATGGTTGGCTCCACTGCACGCAGAGTTGTACTCGCGTTTATTTTCGCGGTCCCACGCTGGTTACAGACGGGTCGCGACCGACGTCTCTTCTCAACAAGAGTAAACCCGTCCTTATCAATCTTGTCTTGGGTCACCACTGGAACTGATTTTATTTCCACATTCTTCCGCTTTCGACCACAAGAGGGTGCCGGTTGTAAAGATTTTCGGGCAACATCCGCAAACGTCTTCCCTTGTTTTGAGGTTGGCTTCGGCGGAGGAGTACCAATGGGTTCAGTCAAGGGTTGAGGTGGTGATGCAATGACGACCGAGGTCGCCCTAGTTTCTCGGTCATCAACCCGCTGACAGACGGTATCGCGTGACAGAGTCGCAATCATCGGTGAAATATGACTACTATTACGGTTACCGCGTGTCGTATTCACATTCTGCGACGGCAGTGAATTTGCAGATGTTGCAATTATGTTGCGCAACATATTGACTTCGTTCCTCAGCTCTGTTGCGGCTCGTTCTGATTCCTCAAATTTGGAACGGATGTCGGTAATATCGGCTCTCAACGTGGTGATGTCTTTCAACAATCTGGTGACGTCAACGTGATCGAACGTCACGGGAGGCAGCTTGTTGAGATCACGCACGACGAAAGTTGGGATGTCATCAGGGTCGGTCTCATTGAACAGCCTGAAGATGTCTTGCAGGTCTTTCTTACCGCGTCCATCCCTGTCACGGCTGAATCTGCTAACACCTTCTTCGCTTGGATGATCTCGTCTTCGGTGAAGATTGTCATCAGTATCTGCTCCAGAGACACCTGGTCCATGACGTCCAATTTTTGTTGAACAAAGGCCAGCAACTCGTGGATTACGACAGTTTCGGAACGTTTAGGTTGACACGCCATTTCGAATTATTTTTGCACAGTAGGTATGCTTACACTACAAAAATACTGTAAGTTCGGCATTAGAGCCGTCACATCATTATGAAGCGACTGCACTAACCGGTAGTAAAATTGGGACCTATTGTATATAAGCTAACGAAAATAATAGTGGCATACTGTTACTTTAAATCAAATAATATTTTAACAAAACATATGGAAATTTTAGGTTTAAAGTTGTTATGGGAAATTTTATACTTTATTTCTAAAACACTATTATTCCATACTATCATTACATATTCATACGTAGGAGAACCATGTTGCAGCTATATATTGATTGTAGTACTTATAACAGTTAAAGTTAAATGTCGGTATCTTTCGGCCGCATTATCCACTTACCATCAGGTGAACTGTGTGCTTGTTTGTCACTTTGATTCTATTAAATAAGTGGAGGCGTAAAATTTATTATGCTAATCAATAAAAAATAAACATATTTTTTAAAGTATTTTAATAGTATTTAAAAGATAATACATATAAAAATAGGTACAGAGATTTTAAAGTGAAATTCAGCTTTCTTAAAATATAATATTATACTGCACTCAGTAGCCACACTTAGCACCCCTTGGTTGATCGAGAGCACGGATTTTCAAATCACTCGACTTAGTGTGGACAATCATTTTTCACTGGCCACTTTTTACCTCTGGAGCTAGAAAGAGACGCGCGATAAGCAAGTAATTCTGTTCTCCGCAAAATGGCGTCTATTAAATCTGACTCCTATTTTCTGAGGTACATCTGTAGAGGTTACTGATCATCTCGAGCTTCTCGGCATAATCTGAGGGCTAACCTCAACTTTAGTACCAACATTGAGTCGAAAGCACAAACTGCGGGCAAAAAACTGGGTATTTTAAACAAGGTGAAGCGATACTTCACGCCTGGACAGCTTCTGACTTTATTACAAAGCTCAAATCCGAACATATGAATGGATTATTGCAGTCACCATGGGGATGGCTCAGCAAATTATCAACTTGCCGCACTCGGCTCTGTGTAACGCAGAACTAAGAGGTTTATTGGCGACAAAAAGCTGTAGTAAACTAAGTTCGACAGCGTATCTCACCGCCGCCAAGTTGCTTGTTTGTCGGTCTTCTACAGATTGTAGTTTGGAGAGTGTGCCTATGAGCTTCATAAGCTCACACCACTATCTCTATTCTTCTATCTTAATACCAGACGTACTGCAAATTACCACACATGGTTGATATTCCGAATATTCACACTAAGGGCTATAATTCATCTTGAGGAATGCCCTGTCGGCGTCTATTTCTCCGAGTGCATATTACTTGAACCTCTTCAACGTGCGTGTTAACAGGCTTCTCCTGGGCAAACCCGCTTCATCGTAGACCTCATCTTTGCCCTCGCGCCAGATGGAGGTCAAGATTGAGCCTAGTTTAATAATATAAATAAAATCACACCTCGACATTACTATAAGATTTTCCAGGCTTTATCCTTAGTTCATCATCATCATAATTACAGCCTTTCATAAGTCCACTGCTGAACATAGGCCTCCCCCAAGGAATGCCACAAAACACGGTCCTGAGCCACCTGCATCCATCGACTTCCTGCATGTCTTACAAGGTCGTCACTCCATCTAGTGAGAACCTTTCTTCCCCGTCGGTTGTCGGTTCTTCGAGCTATACGGCTCGCCCACTGCCACTTTAGCTTACTAATCCTCTCCTTAGTTGCATTCTTTAAAATAATAGCCTGCTATTAAATAAACCACAAAAACTAGTATTTTTTAAGAATAGAGAGAAAAGAATAGAGATTAAGAATCACTACAATAATTTCGTTACTTTTCAGTCATGGTAAATTTATTTTTACTCATGCTCTTGCACACAACTATATTTAGTAATTTTTATTGGTAACGTTTTCGTGAATGCAATGCAAAATCTGATGACACTTGCTCTATAGGTATGTTTTGTCAAGCTTCTTGGGCTTCTAGGATATCTTATATAAATAACTTATTATGTATTTGTATTGTGTGTCCCTTTGTCTTCCAAATTATTTCCCTATTTTCTTTGTTATTAAAATTTATGTTCGTATCAGTTGCTAACACATCACTGAGCTTCGGTAAGATATCAATACATTCTCTGGCGCCGAGATGTTCCTTCTCTTTACTTTATCTCTACCTTACCCATCCAAGTCCCAAATTTACTAAACAAAATATGTCTGCTTCCTTTTGTAATATTTGAATGACATTTTCTATAGCCCTTTTCCCTAGTCTTGTTTCAAAAACTTCTTATAAGTAATCTTTCCCTTAGATTTTACTCAACCACTATTAATCAGTTTATGTCTTTGACTCAACTTAATAGTGTAGTTCTTTTTAGTGCTTAAGGATCACCACTACTATTTCGATGAACTTTATGTACAAATATTTGTCTCATTGAATCTTTTCCGTTATTCCTATATTTGGAAAGTATTTAGAAGCCAGCATAATCGAATTTGTTTGTAATCGGAAGATTCACAAATTTCTTTAATTGGATCATAAGTAGTTCAGTAGTATTCAGTAATTTTATTTAATTTTATTATATATATATATATATAAATATATATATATATATATATATAAATATATATAAATATATATATATATATATATATATATATATATATATATATATATATATATATATATATATATATATGATAAAATTAATTAATTGAATGCTAATAATGTAAACTGTCAGCGAAGATACGTCATCAAAATTGATGTGTTCATCCTGATATTCAAAACCAACTTAAAGTATTTAATATTAACTAATTTAAGAATATCTACAGAGCTACTATTTGTGCATCACCTCTTAATAGTAATTAGGTGGGCTAAAATTGTTTTTGAGATCTCTTAGTAGATATATAACATATCTTTATATATAAAAATTACGTGTCACGTTGTTTGTACGCGATGAACTTCTAAACTACTGAACTGATTTCAATAAAATATTACACAATCTGTGCAGTTTAGTCCAACTTGAGAGATAGGATAGTTTTTATCCCGATAAGTGACCCTCAATTTTTATTGCCAATTTGAGGAGTTTTTTTAGAATAGCAAATGGTCGTCGGAAAGGGCAAAATGACGTCTGCCTGGTCAGCTGGTATATTATAAATAGGAGGCGAGATAGGTGCGTCAGGATCGTGGCAAATGGAAGTCCGTAGTCTCTGTCTATCTCCCTGAATGACAGCCGTGAGTGTTTATGTACGAGTGTATAATATAAATATCGATTAGAAATTAAGCAGAAAGTTTCTTAATTTAATATTTAAAATCAAAACTATAATATTTTAGTATGCCGGACAGACTCGTGGGAATATTTTGTTAAAATTAGATTTAGAATCATTTTAGAAAAAGATTTATTAGAAATGGCTTTATTAGAATTTTTAAATCTTTGTATATTGGTAAATATTTTTGCAATCAAACGCCAGTTGTGTACCTTGGTAGTTATAGTAATTAATTAACCCGATCCGAATTTAAATACTACACATTATACTAAAATACTACTTATAAAGCTACTTTCCTCTACTCATACTCGTATTTCCGCGAAAACAGGATTGATAATACTTTACATTATTAAACTATTTTACTAGCAATATCCAATGAAGCTCTTGTTTTCGTATTTTCAGGATCAATTTACGAAACAATGGGCCAACGTAAGTAAAAAAAATATCAAAACTCCGACCAATCAAGGCGTTTAATGAATAAAATTAAAGTAACTGGGATTATTTGTCGAATTAAAATGACTTAAATGAAAATTTAAATGAGCTACTTTTCATTTTGTCAATGGAAAAACAACGTATATCCTGAAAAGGTTGCATATTTCGTCTTTTCTAATTTTTGCATTAATCGTAAAATATTGAAAACTTTTTAAACATAACTCTTACATTATTATTTCGAAACGATTCTTTTAATTTATACACAATAATATTTTACAAAAAAAAAAAAAACTTTATAATATAGGTATATAAACAATATAAAAATATAAGTATACAGTTTGATGCGTTTTTATTTACTGAACAAATGGTTATAAAATCGCAAAATAGTGTATTCTGACTTACGATGTTCTTCGATTCATGTGTCGTGATGTATTCGACATTGTTGTTAACACCGTGTCCTTTCCAGTCCAGTAGTTTGAAAACGTCTTCTAATGCAGCGATAAAGTTTCAGGAATATAACTTCTCCCTGTCTTACACCGCACACACTTCTTTGCAGTTGCATAGGTGTGTTTAATGATGATTAATTAAATATATAAAGTACAATGATAATTTATTATTATCTATTATACAAATATAGAGAAAGTGCGAATTTTGTGAGTTTGTGTATATGTGGAGGGTAATCACTGCACCTATTTCAAAAATTCTTTCACAATTTTATAGGTATATTATTGCAGATATACATAGGCTACATTATATAATATATGTATAAATATTATGACTAAAGTTATGATGATATTCGTCAACTAGGGCGGAAAATCGTGTCTCTTGAGAGTTTCGTTGGCGTGCGCTGCGTCAGTAGTTAAAGTTTTACGAAAATAATGTATGGTTGAATTGTTTCTGTGAAAAACTTCTAAAAAAAGACTGCGACAGTATATGTCTATATTCTAAGGAGAGCTCACATCAACCATATTTATATAAAAAATCTTGCGCGAGAAAATAATTATGGTGGAAATCGGCGCAGAGGTGGTGGCCTCTAAGGTCAGAAAATGCGGACAGTCAATTTATTTCTCTTTATTATACCCCCACAAAAACGGAACAAAAAATGTGGTGTACCATGAAGTTAAGAAATAATTTATAATATATAATGTTGATAATTGTTGAACTCGGGCAAAACAAGGGTGGGCCTCTAGTAATCTATAACAACGGAAAATTATAAGCTAGATTTGAGGTAAGCTACAAAAGTAACTTGACTTTACTTGATTCAAATCAAAAGATTTTTACTTAAAATTTGCCTTAACTTCATTTAAAAAAATCGCCATTGCATCAATAACTCTCTACTGCGGGAGACCTTGTTATTGTTGGGGTGGACTGATATTGTATGTGGCATGCATAGTCCTTTTCTGTAGATTATATATTATATTCTTAACATCAGCTGCTTATCTCCAAAATAATAATCTGTATGACATCACACTATGAAAATACGTAAACATGAAACCGGCAAAGCACCAGAAATTCCCCTGGTGTTGCAGATGTTCATGGGCGACGGTGACCAATTACCATCAGTTGAGCCGTATGCTCGTTTGCCTTATATTGCATAAAAAGCTTAAATAAACCAAACTTTCTGTATTTACATAACATATCAGTTACTACCAGCCTTATTTTTTAGTAAACTTAGTTAAACTAAGTCTCCTTGTTTAAATATTTGTAATATTATTCCTCCCCGAGTTTAAAGCGACTCCTCAACTACTTACTACTACTTACTTTCTTTTTAACCACTTCTGCTGAGTTTAAAATGATTGACCTTAGAGAAATTACACAAATACCCTAAATATTTATTTATGTTTTTATTAAAACATGCACCACGTTAATAAGCTCATAATTATTACATAACGTAATTTAGTGTCGTTGAGTCGGATATTACTTACAACGGCAGTGCATCTCTGACAATAATTAAAACTTGTAATTGAAAGGGAGCAGAAACAGAACCTCCTGCGGCTTGTGCCGTTTCTCTCTCAATTTAATAAAAGATACTTGCATTGAATTCTCAAATATACTGATATATAATATACTTAACGAATAATAACGAAATATAAATTACAATAAATTGCCTTAACTTCGTCAATTCTAAACCAATTTTAGATGATGTATTTTTTTAAATAGGTTATACTTCAGCGATGGTTTCATATAAGTTTGCAGAAAAAAATAAGGGATGAAATATATAATACATTGGCCGTAGAAAGAAAAGGGAAGATCTCCCGCTTGGCAATGTGTACGGTCCGGGAAACGACCAACGCTCCGTGTGCTTGTCTAGTTTCTGTGATGTTAATGCTGTTAGCCTATGCGGCTCTTACAGCTTCATCGAATTTAGAGCTATAAGAAGTGAGGGCATGTTATTTATTTTAGTGCGACATTGCGGACGCGAAATCAAATCTTGAGGGGGGGGGGGGAGGGGATAATATTGTAATCGTTTCTGTGATCACATTAACATAACATGGATGGTACGTTGTGTGTCTACACGTTGTGGAGGGGTGTGCGGCGCGCCCGTCTGCGAACTCGCTGGGTCCCTTCCGTTGTTGTCCTAACAGTATTCGTAGCACAAAATAGCGCTGATGTCTCTGATCCTTGAAATATTCAGAGATCGTTGGAAATTGAAAGTCTCTGTGTAGGTCGCAGTTTCGCTGGTAGCACCAGGATCCGGTTGCTATGCGAATTAATCTATTTTGAACGAGTTTGAGATCGTACAAATTACTATGGTTCACGTGCGCGAAAACTACGCTAGCATAAGACATGATAGGTCTTACGCACGCTTTATAAAGGTGGAGCTTGTGGAAGGACTAGTGGTGAATTTTGCTCGGTTGCGAACATCGCGAATATGCGTCACGAATGTCATACCTTGGTTGAATGTGACCCCAGATATTTGGCCGTTGGTGGCGGCCGTACAGGTTGATCGAACATAACGATTTCTTGGGGTTACTGATTTGACGATTGAAAGTGGAGATCCTCTGAAAGTGTATTGATACACATTTCTCAGGATTCACTTCGATTCTCCATAAGCGGATCTAGATGCCTAGGTGGTAGACGGTTGTTTGAAGCATTTTGGTGAGGAATGTTTTATTGGGATGGGTGACGAAAAGTGCAGAGCAGTATTCACTACTTTGTTCTTCGGGATGTCACCCTTGAAGAGTGTGAAGAGTAGTCGGGAGAGGATGGGGTGTTGTAGGACTCCAGTTTTGAGGGGACATTTTGTAGAGCGAGTACTCTTTGTTCAATAGCGAAAGTGGCGATTGCCAAGAAAGACTCTGATAATGCGGTTGAGCCTATCAGGCACGTTGAGTTTCTCAAAGTCGTCTCAGACTTTCTCAAACGCTGGTCGTGGTGGTTCTATGACTTCTTTGTGGGAGGTTCAATCCTTTCAGAATGTATTCTGTGAGGCAATGTAACTAGTCAGTGCACAAGTGTTCGGGTCTGTAGCCGAACTGTTCGTCTGGAAGAAGTTTGTTGGTGAAGACGTGTTTACGAAGGCGATTCAGTATGAGTCGCTTGTAAAGTTTCCCCAGTGTGCTGAGGAGACTAATTGGTCTGTACCTAGAGGCTAAGTTGCGCGGTTTCTCCAGTTTCGGAATCGCTATTACTACTGCCTCTTTCCATGCATCCGGGAAGGAGCAGATGGAAAGAAGAGTGTTGAATATGCCTAGTAGGAGGCATACTAGCGGCGCGGATAGAGATTTCAAAACCCTGTTGCTAATATCATCGTGCTCCGTGTGCTATTTCGGACCTGTTCTATATATAGCGCGTTAACATTAGAACTTTGATAGCACGATTTACAAAGTATTTTAAAAACATCTTAGGTGATTTGTACGTTTCACTTCGTACCAATAAAAATTTTAAATTTAAATTTACTTCAAAAGAAAATTTTATTACTTAAATTTTAAAAATGTAAAAGAACTAAGGTTTGCTATGGGTTTGTCTACCATGATCGATGTTTAACTAAATAATATACAATGACATTATTTTAATACATAACTTTGTTCCTGAAAAATCATTAAAATTCTATTTGAAATAGGGTTAAACTAAAGAGGCCACTCTTCAGGAAAGAAAAACGAGCTAATAAAATTAGGAACAGAAGGTTTAATAATCTTTACGAGCTACAAATCGCTCGTTATGTAAATTGAATCTCTTGCAAATTTAAATCACTTTCATAAGCTAATCTGCCCTGAATAAGGACAATAATATAACTGTGGAAAATTTTGAACGGTTACAATTTAATTTTATTTTTAAAGTGGAAGGAAACTTAGAAAGCCAAAAATAGTTTTGTACAAGATAGCTATATATACCTTATAGCTACCTATACTATCTGTTGAAGAATAAGAGTTTCAAGAATAGTTGCTTGTTAGTATATTTTTATAGTAAAAGGTTGACAAAAGAGCATACACTCTAGCTGATGGTATGAGTCCTCGTTTAAGAATCAAAATGCATATGTGGCCAGCATTATGGGTTATTCGTAGTTCACTGTGTGTAACCAAGATTCGGTACTAAACCCTCTACAAGACAAGATGGAAATCCTACGGATGACATAAATCGCAACCGCATCACTTATTTCAACAACTATCAGTAGTAAAGTTTGCTGCCAACAGGCTAGAAGACGACTGATTTTACGCTGCACGATACTTCTAAATTCAAACCACGTAAGTAGAAACATGAAATAAAAAAAATAAGATGTTAAATTTTGTATGTTTTATTTGTATTATTATAAAATACAGTATTGTATATTTCAAAGATATATGCAAAACTTGTTCAATACAATTATAGTGCACACAAACGTAAGACTGAGCAGATTGAGAGCTAACAAAGACAAGATATACGCTGCGCTGATAACATTATATTCTTTTAGTATATGAGCAAACTAGTTTCATCTTTATTCGTCTTTCCACTATTTTATTACATATATTAGTTATTCTGGAGTTCATAGATAATATCTACGGAAAGAAAATGAATATGAATTATGTATGTATTGGGGGATATTAGAGAAATTAGCTTAGAGAAACTCGCCTTTTTCAATTTATTTCTTTCATATGGAATTAAAAATATATGTGCGAGAAATTATAGTTGAAAATGAATCAAACAGTGAAATAAGTGACAAAACGAACAAGACGAAGAATAGTCGAGCACCACAATAACGGAGCTAGACACAGTGTCAAGTACAGAAAATTATGTCCATTCATCCAGTGCACCCGAGGATTAAGTGAAACGGGGACGCATCTTCAGCCTCTGACTTGTGAGCCCCTCGCTCCCGACGACAACTTTAAGCGTACCATTGTGAATTTTATGCCTGCCCTCTATTTTAAAACATTTCTACAAAAGCACGTTATATTAATGCACATCAATTTACATATCCCCAAATAATATTTACACAAGTATTTTCAATGTTTTATAAGATTTTACAAACAATCACATAGACGCTGTTTATATATGTTTTACTAACTATATATTTAAATAATGACAATTTAAATTAAAATAATTTTTAAACATTTCGACCTAGTTTATATTTAACTTTTGTGTAATATGCTCCGAATACGTTTCAAATATAATATTATAATAACTTATAATAGAGTCATTTTTGTAAAGGCTAATTTTAGCATTGGTTATTTTATTTTATAAATTCATATCACATTTTATATTTCCTAAATTAATTATTCCTAATTCAATAAGTAAAGCCTTAAGATCACATTTAATAATATCAGCGAAACCGGCACTGGAGTTTGAACTCGGGTGGGTGTACTGAGAAATTAAATGTAAGTGAAAATTTTTATTTGTTAATTTATTATCTTTACCATTACATCCTATCTGTATATAACATAAGCCTCCCACATAGATTATCCATGGGGAGGAAACTGCAGTTTTTATTTTTATTGCGCTATAATCAGGAAGATGCTGCTGTCCTTCTCCTGGTTTACCTTCCCTCTGTCGCTTTTAACGGCACCCAAATGAATGACAAAAGACCAAATATTAGATCATCATAATCATCATCAGCCTGTAAAATTCCACTGTTGGACGTAGGCCTCCCACATTGCGGGGAAGATTTTCCACACTTCGTGGTTGGATTGTCGAACGCAGTACCAGACGTCTCACACCTTTGACGCTGCTTTGTGTCACCAGTTTAGATATTTAAAAAAATATGTATAGATATAATGTTTTTTGAATACATTTCTGAAATATATATACAAAAAAACAATTATCAAATATATAGTTAAATACAATAATAATTCGCATAAAACGCAGTTCAAATATCAAAGAATGGAGGATCGAATAGGCGAGACAGAAATAAGAAGAGCCTGGATAATGTCCTCTGGCACTAATTAAAACTTTGGTAACAGAGGAAAAAGGGTTGAGAAATATGGCTTTCGCCGGATAGTAATAGCACTGTGGCCTTGTTTAATTCCCCCAGTTTTTCTTCTTGAGGTTTTAAATTATAATAATAAGATTTTTACGATCACAGATTTTTGTTTGTCTTACATTCTATAGTTATAATATTTTTGTTTTTATGCTTCCGAGCAAACAGTTATTCTTATCTTTTTTAGTCGATTAATTTTAATTCGGTCCTTTACGATATCATTTTTTTTTTCAAGTTTAATGAGCGGCACAATACTCAGTCATCTTGTAATACATTAATTTTAGAACATTAATTATTTCAAAGTCGCCTTTTCTAGAATTTGACATAAATCTTTATCTCGACAATCTATTTGTGTTTTTCGTAGCTAGGGAAGGAAGTGGCGTATTAATTAATTTTCTCATCAATCATTGCCGCTTTCTTTTTGAAGCCAGCGTCATTCACATTGTTACAAGTCGATAGATTCTCGCAAAAATAAAAGTTACGTTGCTAAAGCTGTATTTTTCTCTTTTACCTTGATACTTATGTAATAATATTGTATAAAGTATATAATCACGATACTTATATAATAATATTATATAAGTATCGTTCATTGTGAGTATAAGAAGTGATCATATTATAATTATTATTTGGGATATAAATGTACTTTTCTTATCTGGTTTGGCTGCATAAACACGTAAAAGAGAATGATAAATATACACAAAATATATAAATAAAAAATAAATGAATTAATTAAAACCCAACCAGGTGGAAAGCCTCGGAAGGGGAGACCCAACGGCCGAGGGTTATTGGGAAAGGGAAAGAAACCGGCGGACGATGCGGGCAGTATCCAAGAGCACTGCCTTCTGCATTTTGAGCCCGGAGCGGTCCGTCACGGAGTTCCAGTCACATCAAATGACTCGCGAGGCTGACCGGGATTAGCCCGTTTGCAGAAACGACTTCATGTATAATTTCGGTCGACAGACCACTCCACATGCCTGTCACCTCGTAAGCCAAGTCCAGATATGTTTTCTTATCTGTTTAGGCTTTCACGAGGTTCTCGTCATACAGAATGGTAATGTCGACCAAAAATATTCTTGACTGTGTCCTGTCCATCAGCACAATATCAGTCTTACTTGCAAGAATAGTCCTGTCTGTGATGATGGACCGGTCCCAGTAAAGCCTGACGTGGTCTTTTTCGAGCAGGGCTTCCAGTATTTCAGGGCGAGCTCCTGGTGTAGATTTTCGAGAGACGTACAGCGTATTTCCACAATCGCATCCTCCATTCAACTCCTCATCTGCTCTAGTTCATGGGTGACCATACTTTTATCATCTAAGTCAACCAGAGCAGGAAGATTCATGACAGCTTTCACATATAGATGCTAGTCTGAGGCTTAAGGAGCCGCCATAGTTGCTTCATTCGATGAGAAAATAGCCGCACGCCATAGTCGTTCTAGCTCGGCACCATTAAATATCTTTAAGCGCAATGTGTACCGAACTCGGTCTACCAGGTTTTGCTCTGTGATGTAAACAGATGGCTCCAGCTCAGCAAAAAAGCAATGCATCCTAGCCCAGTAGGCAAAACATCCAATTTCTCCCCTTTTCCCCTCTATATGTATACCCCAGTGGCGGGTCGATTACTGGGTCTGTGAAGACCCTGCCAACACTAAGCTAGATGATGGGGATGATATATGCGAGGGGCTGCTGGGTGGTCGTGCAACACCTCGCGCTCGGTTGGAGTTACACATGTTATCGTGTCCAGCGCTAGCTCCAGACGCGCCCTGGCCATCTGTTGCACGTATTCCAACTGTTCATTATCCACATTTTTGGGCGTCAATTATTATGAGATGCCCAGACGTGGCGCTGTTTCACTTCGTGCCTATATGCACAAGCGGGCCTTTGCACCCTCAATTTTGCTGGGGCACGGCGATTACACCTAACTGACTGATTTCGCCGACGTAGCAGTTTTGTCATTTAACTTTTACGTCACCGACCAATGGAGTCGTCACTTCCTTACGCCCTTTTTATTACTATTATTAAAAAATAAAAGTAAAATCAGACGTCACAAAACTAAAAACAATTAAATAATTGACGGCTCCGTGGCGTATTGGCTTAGCAATCAGTTTTTGCGCTGGGGGCCGCGGGTTCGAATCCCGCACGGAACAAGTATTTGTATGGCCTACAAATAATTGTTCCGGGTCTGAATGTTTGTCCTTGTGCAATTTATGTTTGTAAACTGCCTCCACGACACAGGAGAAAATCCTAGTGTGGGGGTACGTTTTTTTTGTTAAAAACAAAAAAAAATTACCACACAATTTATATAACAAACAACTTCCTATATTTTTATCTCACCTTTTAAGTTCAATTTTAACTTAATTATATGATTGATCATCACATTACAACCTCAAGGTAATAACTAAAATGTAGTCTAAATAGCCCCTAAAACCAGATACATTTTTCGTCGTTGACGCCGCAAAGCGGATAACCTCATTTTTTTTAAATTACAGGAGAGCAAGAAAACGTTTATTATTCCCCGATTACTAGCTTTTTTTTCATCACAAGATTAAATATATATGACTTAATGTAAAACTATAAATATGATTAATTTTCTGATGATAGAAGCTAGTAATCGGGGAATAATAATGGTAGAGACAGACTAGTCCTACCTACACAACGTATGCGATGCAACGATTCTACATTAGTGTACACACTTGACCTACATACGTATGCAAGGTACGCAGTATTGCCAACAAGTAAACTAGCTCTCCACCAGATTCAACTTCTAAAACCACCAGAAAACCAATAACAAAAAGCAAGCCTACACTCCTAATCCGTAAATTTTCTACTTAATAATTTTTGTTCTTTACAAAAGATTAAAATAGATATACATATAAGTAACTGTTTAATTTTATTATTACATTCTATGAAACAAAATATAAAATTCCTATGTAAATAAACAATAACTCTATAATATGTTATAATTAATAAATCAACAATTCAACATCTATTTTTTTTATAGAATAGCGTGACAAACGAGCACACAGTCCACCTGATGGTAAGTGGTTGCTGTGGCCCATAGACATCTACATTTATCCTCGTTTGTAAATCAAAATGCAGATGCGTTGTCACCCGTGAGGACTAAGATGGAATGCCTCTTTTCCAGTAAAAAGGGTATCCGGTTCTCTACACTCATCATACGAAACACAGCAGTGTTAAGCTGCTATTTGACGCTGGTATTTTGTGAGAGCGTGGTCCTTTCCCGGTCGAGCCGACCCATTCGTGCTACAACTATACTACTAATATAGCTGCAGCATGGCTCTACCACGTAAATAATCAATACGTATTTAATCAACTGCTACCACACCATCAACTTCGGTTTCAGATTGATATGATTGTTTGGTATAATTTGTTTTACAACGCTTATCGGAATTTCCATTTCGTAGCAGCATTTTCCTGCCTACCTCATACCGCAGCGTACTCTTATTATGACTGTTAAAGATAATTAAAATATAAAGCATTTTTATTCATTTAATTTCATTCTATTCCTCTGCTTGTTTTTTATTACAGAGTAATCTTTGTGATTACTCGCTAATAACTCAAATTTTAATTCAACTGGGATGGATCGTCTGACGCACGTCATGTCTGATGAATCATTTTTGCCTACACAGTAAAAGTAAATTCTCCTGAAATGATATAGATATATACTTCGAAACCTATGTGGCTTAACAGTGAAGTGATTACCTTTCCACAAAAGTTAAAAAAGTTAAAGTTACAGCCTATATACGGCCCACTCATGGGCACAGGCCTCCCCTCATTTCTGAGAGGATTATACGGCAATGAAAAAATGTCCGCCGCGCTGCCCCAATGCATGTTGGTGAACTTCACATGTCCTCGAATTTTTTTCTTATTTTTCAGACATGCAGGTTTCCTCACGATGTTTTTCTTCACCGCCGAGCACGTGGTCTTGTCACAAATTGAAACTTAATTCTACTGACCCACTAGAAACAACCACCAGCTTGAGAAATATTGCACCACTAAAAGCAATATTCCTCCACTAAAAGGAGTGTAGAAATCACCGGTTTTAGTGGAAAATCCACAAAGTTGGCTACACTAGTGGGATTGCGTACGAACATCGCATCCGCCTTCCCACGCCGATCTAGAGATCACAGAACGACGTCGCGTCGGACGCGTGTGTTTTTAGTGTATAGTTTTTCATACAAAATCAAGCGTTCAGATGTCATAATGCGTTGCACACGTTGCATACGTAGGACTAGTCTGTCCCTACCATAAATGTTTTCTTGCTCTCCTGTTATTTTTTGAATTTTCAAAATTGAGGTTCGCCACTTTGCGGCGTCAACGACGTTTTGATAGGCTTCCTTTAAAGGCAAACGTTTACCGATGGTATAACAAATGAATTGTGCCGTGACATGATTACTAAATTTAAACAGACTTGTCTCGGCAAGTTTACTTTATTATTACAGGTAATAAATCTATGAAATATAAATACGTTCCAAAAACAAAGCATCTGTGGACAGTTTGACTGTTTCAAAATGAACCATCGTTTACTAAATTCAAGCGATCGAGAAGCGCCGTTTTTTATTTTCTCGGGGTATATTTCGATTCTTTCACGAAATCGAAGTGGTATCAATGCCAAATCTTAAAAAAACACGGGGCGCTCCGTTTACCGTAATAATGAGCCCGCGCACTCAGCGCTTAAAATGAAGGACTTCCTGGACAGTACACGGGTTAAGTTTGTGGGTCGCCCTTAATTAGGCAGCGTATGACTTCTATTACAAAAATTCTGCTAAAAGGGATTTAGTTTTCATCGCGAAAGATTCGCTAGCAGCGTCATGCAGACCTTAGAAGAGCTGTCTAAGGTGGACAGGAAAAAGTTAAAATGTTGGTTTGAACTCATGAAACTTTTCACTGAAAGGATTTAATAAGGAAAAAAAATCGCCATAGAACTTTTTTATTTTCATAATACTTTGTGATTGGCCTACGTAATTCATCAATTTTTAAAAATAGTGGAAATTAAAATTATTTTATTTATTGAAAGCACACTGTATTCAATCCGTTACCGTTACAGCATATTAAAGTCCACTGCTGAACATAGGCCTCCCCCGAAGATTCCCTCAAGTGGATATTCGCCATAGTTGCCACGCTTGGCAAGCAGGTAAAATGCAGCCTTTTATTTTTAGTCACTATTAGAAAGACGCTGCTATCCATCTTCTGATTTATTGCCCTCTGTATTCAACAAAAGAAAAAAAGAAAAATTGATTATACATCTTGAATATAATTAAATAAATTTGTCTAAGTGTTTGAAAGTGACAGAAATTTTCTAATTCTCATAATTTCAGAAGTAAACAATCTAATCTTTCTTGATAGACTGAAACTCAAATTAGAAAGGGAAAAGTGGAATCGTATGCTATTTCATGGCAATCTTTACAGTTCCGGTTTACCGTCATCGTGGCAATTAGTCTCAGGAAGTACACAAATCAGGCGCAGATTGTGATCATTTTATTAAATGGATTTAGGGAAAGAATATAATAAATAATAATTTTTCTCTTAATCTGAACTTTATCTAAAAACATTACAACCTCTTGACTGATGGATGGCTGATTGAGAAAAAATCCACAGATGAGAATGGGAACCACGGTGAGCTAGGAAAATCCTTTTAAGAAATTACGCCTACTTTCTTATTTTTGGTGTTTTGTTTTTGTATTTTTCTGGTGAAAAATTAACTTTTCAATACGAATAAGAGAATCTTTGTTTTAGTATTAAGCATTACAAACAATGTAGTCAGTCCTTAGCTGCGATTTACACATAGTAAAGAAAGGTCTTCATTATAAAACTATATTTGCACGTGTGTTCCGTAATATCTTTGCCAAATGTGAACCTATTTTAATGATTCTTCTATTGTTAAATAGGCTTTACTTTGACTAACTCTTAAAAATTTGGTACGAAAATTCCACCTTAAGGGTGGTAATATAGGGAGATGATGTTTTTATTATAAATGTTGACACAATATTCTAATTATTGCCTGCCTGCCTACTGGCTAGTGCTTGACCACAATCCCATCTGGTGGTAAGTGGTGATGAAGCCCTAGATAGTAAATCGTAGTGTCTTAGGGCAAAAAAACCTTTTCACTCTTGCCTTGAAGACTATAAAAAAGAAGAAGAAGAACTAACTTACCAAGAATCTTTACAAGTATAATAAAAAAATTCTCTCTAAGAATAAGCGTATGCATTTTGACCGTATTTTTATTATTTAAACTAGCAGTTCCCGGCGACTTCGCTCGCGTGTAATTTAGGGTTTTAATTATGTTGCGTGGAACCCTTACTCTTTTTGTAAAATATAAGTTGCCTAAGTTACTCCTTAAACATCAGCTATCTGCCAGTAAAAGTCCCGTCGAAATCGGTCCAGCCGTTTGGAGATTAGCTGGAACAAACCGACAGACAGACAAAAAATTAAAAAAATGCATTTTTGTTATAAGTACTGTATATACGTTCAAATGCATTTACTAATAAGCTGTTATTTTGACATTACAAACAGGCACATCAATTTTATTTATTTCTATAGATACATTTTACAATCAAGTCAGAAAACGTAGAAAAATTTCAAAATAGATTTTCAATATCCTTAATAATGTAGACACAGATTTTTACAGTTTAACAATAATAATTCTTTTTTTCAATTTTATTTAATTATCATCAGCTTGTATACATTGAATAGCTGTACTTCAGCCTGCCGCCATTGTGAATATTTTATACGGTTTTCCGCCGTCTTGGTGTAAGCTACGATATCTTATTAGAATTTAATTTAACTAACTCGTACACTAAGCACATAGCCTTAATGGGCTTATGAGATCTTGACACCAGGAGGATCAATTATTAGCGACTATATTTCTTTAAAATTTTTGCAAGTATGCTTAAGAAAATAAAAAATACTAAAACCGCCAGAAATAATTTCTGGCGGTAAAATATGCCTATATAAAATATATACACATTTTAGTTTAGTACATTTATGCTATATAAAGACTCGTTGCATCAACACTGAGATGTAAATGTACCATTGATCCCTGAAAATAAAATTTTAACACCACTCCCCGAAGAGACCAGACGACTTTGACCAATGTCAAAGTCGTCTATCATGTTATAGTAGATTCGATAGAAAAACAAAGAAATCAAATCATTTGATATTTTGCAATTAAAGAGTTATTCAATATTAATTAATTTATTGTCTATAGATTTCATTACCAACACAAGATACATAACTTAAAGTCTAATATGTATATACATTTATATTAAAGTAGCATTATAATGCTTAGTTCTATTTTCATATGTTAATGTCATTAAGTAAAATCGCATAAAATAATTATCGTGAAATTACATAATTTGAAAAAAATAGATGCCATAACGAACAACTGACTTACAAATTGTGTTATCTTTTCGCATGATAACAGTATCAAATAAGAGTAAGGCAAGCGCCGAGTGTGCTAAAAAAACTCAATACACTTCAAGCATATAAATACACCTACAATGATTCGCTATTGCGTCCTAAAATAGCTCAGAACTTCTATATGTTATATTTAAATAATGTTATTTAATTATTCATTCTATACAGACCATCAAGAGTCCACAGTTTTTTTTATGGGATAGGGTGACAAACGAGCACACAGTCCACCTGATGGTAAGTGGTTGCTGTGGCCTATAGACTCGTTTGCAAATCAAAATGCTGATGCGTTGTCACCTGTGAGGACTATGATGGAATGCCTCTGTTCCAGTAAAAAGGGTCTCCGGTTCTCTACGCTCACCATACGAAACACAGCAGTGTTAAGCTGCTATTTTACGCTGGTATTCTGTGAGAGCGTGGTCCTTCCCCGGTCGAGCCGACCCATTCGTGCTACAACTATACTACTTAATATAGCTGCAACATGGCTCTACAACGTAAAAAAATCAATCAAAATAGGCCACACGATCCACATGGATTGCCTTGTAGGGGAGATATTTGTCATATTTGCCAGGCTTGAAAGGCGGGTTGGCTGTCGCAATTTTTTATTACGCTATTCATTTCCCTTTGTCGCCTCCTACGACACCCACAGGATTTTCCTAAGCAGCCATTAATCGGCAATTAGAATTTAATTAACATATACGCCTTTTTTCATAAGCAATTTAAAGTTACAAGGGCTCTAAAATAATATTATATTCTTAAATACCCACGTACAGGATTACTACTACTTAGCACATGAGATAAATAATTATAAGAAAGCTAGTATGACTTCGATGTCAACAAATGATTTAGATCACTAATTTCTATATTATATTAAAAATGTGCGAGTGTCGTGGAACACTCGGTTGGAACGACGTTCCTTGCGTAGTATATTATTAATGATAAACGTACAATAACAAACAAATACAAATAAATGAATTACTAGCATCTATTAAAATGAAGCGTCATTTGAAATAAAATAATATTTCTTTCATGGTAAGACAAGAAAATGTGCGAGGGAGATGGATATTATTCCATCTCACTTCCTTATTTCGCCGCCAAGGCCGTCCTCACTATGACACAAGGGGTAGTGACGAAATAATCTGACACTTTTTGTCGCTAGCTCCGATCCGCCAAACTCGCACCGTCCGATAAGGAACTTCATTCCAAAAAATAATGAAAAATCCCATTATAATTGTAAATTAGCTATCCGTCGAACACTTTCATTGACCAAAGCATTTTTTAGAAATTATTATTGTTATTACTAATTACTATTTAAATGATTTACTTTTGCTTTGTGACTTCTAAGTAACAATACACTTAAAGTTAAATGAAAATCTTTAAATTAGACGTACTATACGCAATATTTTTTCATCATCACAATCTTTACAGTCCTTCACAAGTCCATTACCACAAAGTACAGTCCAGAGCCACGTGCATATCTTAGCTGTCGCATAGCCACAAAGGCCTACAGACAGAGATGTCGTAAGAATGAGTAAGATCAGACTCGGAAATTATTTATTTTGTGGGTCAGACATGTATATCGGCCCGCACGGAATAAGTATTTATTCCGTGTGGGACGATTTTTCGCTGTGACGAAGCCCAAGAGGTTGCCACTCATTAAACGAAATGTAGTATTCAGGTGATTTTTTTGTAGTTTGGAGTAATTTTTAAGATATTTACCCAATACAATGTTCTATATGAAGATAGTAACCATTTCGGCTTATACAGTAAATATGTGTTTAAATTAATGTGCAGCAACGCCCACTTTACATTCACCGATCTACACTCTCCGGCGTGCCATGACCACAGAACACAACTATATATCTAAAGGCCATGTCTGAATCGATAGCGAATTCACAACGAAAATATTTGGCAGGTACAGACACCAACGCACGCAGCATTACAAATCCATCTGCGCAGGCGACCAAATGCATTGTAACCTTGACTTGTTCATCGTTGCCCAAACTAATAGCAATCATTTCTAGTTCTCTTACAGATAATTTCCTAAAAACGGTCTTATATAAGTAGGTATTTAAATATAAATCATTTTCACAATAATACTAAGCTCTTCCTGAGGCGGCCTTCTGAACAAGATGAGCTACAACTAATAAAACCTGGATTGCCGTCTTTTTTTTTCGTATTTGATACGTTCAAAGCACAGTATGAGCCATTGACCGGACCATTAAGCGTTATTTCCGATTTTTTTTATTGCTAAATTAATAAATGGAAAATATAATACAATATTTCTTTTATTGTGATATTATTTCCATGTCTTATTTTACCATTATAATGCATACTCAGCAATACAGTATTAAAATATTAATTGTGATAATATTTCCTTATTTATTTTTTTATAGGAGAGGGGGCAAACGAGCATACGGCGCACCTGATAGATAGTAAGTGACTACGGCCGCCCATGAACAACTGCAACACCAAGGGAATTGCTGGTGCGTTGCCGGCATTTTAAAAAGGAGTAAGCTCTTTTCTTGAAGATTCCTAAATCGTATCGGTCCGGATAAATCGCCGGTGGTAACACAAAGAGATCATACGCGGAAGAAAACTCCTATTGAGCGTACAGTGGTCGACCGCCAAGCATCCAGATGGTGTGGATGGTATCGGGAGTTTTGTCGCAATGTGCATTCGTGAAATTCGGCGGCTTTGATTAATCCGAACAATTCGTCAGAGCACTTCCAAAATGCAATGGGTTGCAACATCTCTTCGTAGCGCCAGTGAATCGAGCCGATCGGTAAGGTCTCGATCGTCGACGATTACCGCTCTGCGCTGGATGCGGTCAAGTGGAAGGAGCTGAAACTCGGGAGCCCCAGCACAGAGATGGGAACAGCATTCATTACATTTTTTACATTCATTAAGCGTGGTGGGCGTCAAAATTGCCTAGGATCACGATCACTCAGATGGGACCTGTTGTAGCAAAGAATCTGTAGCCATTTGGACGTTTTTTTTTCATAGGATAGGGTGACAATCGAGCACACAGTCCACCTGATGGTAAGTGGTTGCTGTGGCCCATAGACATCTACATTTATCCTCGTTTGCGAATTAAAATGCAGATGCGTTGTCAGCCTTGAGGACTAAGATAGAATGCCTCTTTTCCAGTAAAATGGGCCTCCGGTTCTCTACACTCACCATACGAAACACAGCAGCATTTTACGCTGGTATTCTGTGAGAGCTTGGTCCTTCCCCGGTCGAGCCGACCCATTCGTGCTACAACTATACTATTAATATAGCTGCTGTATGGCTCTACCACGTATCACAATGGTTATGGCATCCGCGCAGCTCGATGGGTCTTCAGAGGAGAAGTAGACCTGCCGCCAAGGATAAATAATAATAGAAATGCCGCATCTCATCCTAATCTGATGACTTGTATCGCCACATTCGTCGCATTCCGTGGAAATCGTAGTTAGGTGGAGAATATAACAACACAGATTTCACCAGACAGTGGTCAGAAGTTCCCAAGGGTGAGGTAACCTGAACATTGTACCTGTCTGGATCGGTCGTCAGCAGAAGTTCGAGGCAGTTGGCTGTGTGCCCATCCACATCAGGTACCCTATTCGCTTGTTGTACCAGCTGGGAGAGCCCCACCGACAAGGCGAAATTCCACGCCTCTCTCCCAGCGTGTTCGGTCTTCTGGTATGGGAACAGCCAGTCCTGATGACAGGCATTAAAGTCCCCCAGAAAAACCAACTGTGCATTAGGGTACCGATTTAGAGTCACATCAGAGGCTTCACTGAGGTGTTCAAACAGCCTAGTTGTCTCCTGGTCGCCGCTTTGTGATCGGTAGATGCAAGAATAAATAATTTTATCCATTCCTGTGTCTATCAATACCCAAATAGTAGAGAAAGTGGGGTCTTCAACGTGACGGAGACGCTTACAGCAGATGTCGTTGCGGACGTAAACACAGACTCCGTCACGCTGATGGAAATTATGGTCCAATGTGTACCCAGGGTAGCCAAGGTACGCCGCATCTAGAGGACATCTGATCTGCGTCTCAGTCAAGAATAGTAAATGCAGCTTATCAGTCTCAAGGTGGTAATGGACTGCATTGAGATTACAGGCCTCGGATGTTTGTGAGGTGCACTTTAATGGAGAGGGAGTGCAACCGCTGTACAAACTTACTCTTCTTTTTCTTTTTTTCTTTAATGGTGGGAGTGAATAGGTTGAGAGAATGGCAGTTGGACGAGGCGTCACACATATAACCCAGGGTCGCAAACAGAGTCATAGCATCGATGGTACCTAGCATGGAGATCGCGGGGACGCCCGAACCCCTCTGGAAATCGCCACCAGGCCCTCTCCTCCAGTCGCCAACCGGCATGGTGGAACCATCCCAGGATTTTTCGTAAGATGGCGGGGCAGCCTTTCATGAGTGGGTGGCTCATTAATAAGGCCCCCAACTATCTACGGTCGGCCAGCGGTGCAACCGTGCTTCGGATCCCGCTAACCTCCATAACCAGGCACCTGACGCTGAGAAACGGCCGCGTCGCAACCGGTCCGTATGCGCAACGCAACTGTCCAGACCCATTCTCCCTAAGAAATGGGTTTCACCTAACATCATATCGGAACACGATTTGCATCATTTGGCGGTATCTTTGCCAGGTGGGTGGTAACTAACCCTCGGCCTGGCCTCTGACTAGTAGAGGACCAACCTACCACCAATATGTAGTACTGCTCGTTTAGCACTATCCAGGGGATACGTGTAGGGAATCAGGATTCAAGTAATTCCTACGGACGCGAGCAGCTTCATACCCATGTTGCCTGATGTTCCAGAAATTCTCGGATAGCGTGGCAGGGGTCGCCTTGGTCTTGTTGCTCAGTTTGCCTTGAGCAGTTATTGTTTTGAGCGGAATGTTCTCTGTTTCAACATAATTTCAACCGAAAACAACAAAATATGCGTTAAAATTTTAACATAACGAAATTATGACACAAATAAACAACCAGCGCAAGAAAAACGAAACGAGAAAAAGTGCTTTGTCTAATAGACTAGTCAAAATAAATTATATTACAAGGAGAAGTGCGATTCTTCGTCACGCGATCTCTAATGGCGTAATAAAGTTAGGAGAAAGAAAACTTTGTAGCACCACGGCAACGGGCTGCTCTTTTGCGTATTATTAACGTCGCCACTGTAATAAGGTCCCTCGTTATTTTCTTAACATATTATTGTAACAGTAGTCTTTGAAGTGGCGAAGTATTCTTGGAGTTCTAACTTCAATGGGCGTATTGCAAAATCTGTTTGTGCTAAAGTCGTCACGTGCACCCGCTGATGAGCCTTAGACGTGATATCACTCACTTGTACGTGACCCTTACTTTATTCGAGATTGTGCGTCTTAAGTTTAATGCGAGAGCAAAACAATTATTTCCTTAATGCAGTCCTAGAATCATTCAAAGGTACCTATTGAAAAGAGCTTACAAATAAATCATCATTATCATCATTAGAGCCCAGCACAAGTCCACTCCTGAACGTAGTAAGTAAACCTTTCCCGTTGATTGCCATGAAAAATAAAATAATATATTGTTTTAGATTTGCAATCATTTGCACTTGTTACACAGTTTAAAAAGTAGAGATAATTATAAAAAAAAATATGAAAAGGAAAACTTTTCGCTCGCTTCGCAAAGTTGTGGCCAAAATTTTTAACGAAGTCGAAAATGTTTGATTTTTTAAATTAACTTTTTGCATTAGTTGTCTCAAATACTTTGCTGTGGAAAATATGTGCTGGTAATTAATAACCGAGTTCAGTTTTATTACTTTATTACGTGCCTATATGACACACAATTTTCAATTGAAAAATCAGCTATCAACTTAAATTAGAAGAATCGTGTGTTTAATAGTAGAACGGATTCTTTACCCAATGATTTATTACATTTTTTATAAAATTAAATCAAACATTAATCCTAGCTCTGCGAAATTTTACTTTCAATCAATTTAAAAACGTTATACATTCCGAAAGCTATGATTTCGGCAGTTGTGCTATAGAACTTGACGGCATCCATTCATAACTCGGAAAGACGACAATCCCGATCTTCATTTGTACTTTAATCGTGGGATTATTAATATTTAATACCAGGGAGTTCACTTATTAGTCGAAATATAAAATTCTAGTAACTAAAACTATTTATAGTTTTTAGGAATGAAGTAAAAGCTTTCTGATGTTATATTTTTTATTGATATAAATCGTATTTGATCTCATATGTCTTCTCAATAAGTAGAAAAATGTCAGTCTAGTTTTCCAATTAAGTGTATTTGCGCCTAAATCATGGCTACCCTCCGGATGCGGGGGAGGGAGGTAGTGAATGCCCATAGCATACCACGCAGCCGGCTGCGTGGTTATGTGGGACTCACTAAGAAGTGCCTACCCACTAAACACCACCTGTGGGACTGGCTCTGGCCTGGAGGGCCTTTCTACAGTTTCGAAAGCGACCCCCTTTAGGGAAAGGGAGCGCAGGGTAGAAAGGGGGCGCAGGATAGAAAGGGGGCGCAGCTGCGCAAATCCCCTGTTCACTGGTTTTATTGTGCAGCGCACGTCCCCACTCTTAAGTCTATGCTTAAATCAGTTTAGTCGCCCATTCGTTGTGTAGTGTGATGGTACGTATTTCGTGTTCTTGAAAGTTTTTAAGGACACGTGTTAATTTGTGGTTTCGACTTAAAATGCCTAAACTCTGTGATTTGGAACTATCGCATGTTGCTGACATGCACTTTGTGTATAGTTTCTGTAATGGGAATGCGCGAGCTGCCGTTGATGAGTAATACAGACAACGATGTCCTAACCAGATTGTCCTTGGATATTGCTCGCTTATTACCATCCATCGATAATTTAGTGAAATGGGTGTACGTCGGCGAAGAAATGAACCTGTACCACGTAGTCAAGCTATTCATGACGACGTTGATAAAGAAGTGCTAAGGTATTAACCTCAGCATTTCTTCACAGCTGACCCGATGATAAGCATTCGTCGAATTGCAACTCAGCTGGGTATAAAGAAAACGAAAGTGTCCGTGTGGGGCGTTTTTTTTTAGGATAAGGGTGACAAACAAGCACACAGTTCACCTGATCGTAAGTGGTTGCTGTGGCCCATAGACATCTACATTTATCCTCGATTACGAATCAAAATGCAGATGCGTTGTCACCCGTGAGGACCAAGATGGAATGCCTCGTTTCCAGTATAAAGAGTCTCCGGTTCTCTACACTCACCATACGAAACACAGCTGCATTAAGCTGCTATTTTACGCTGGTATTCTCTAAGAGCGTGGTCCTTCCCCAGTCGAGCCGACCATTTCGTTTTACAACTATACCAGAAATATAGCTGCAGCATGGCACTACCACGTATACTGAAAAATTTGCTCAAAATTTACGAGAAGAAGACAGTACACCAAGGTTGGTTTTTGTACGTGAATTTTACGACAGCACCGACTAAACTTTAATATATTAAGGGAAATTTTATGGACAGATGAGGCCACATGTAGGAGAGCCGGAATAACCAACCACCGTAATCTGCAGGTTTGGAATTATGAAAATCCTTTTGCTGTTAGAGAAACTTCTTTCCAGCACGAATTCTCCATTAAAATGTGGGCTGGAATAATAAATGACCAAATTATGGGGCCATTTAAATGATCAAGACGGCTTCTCACGCAAGAGTTCATGTTGAATTTTTTGCGCGAAGACCTGTCCTTTTCAATACAAGACATCCCATTGCTAACAAGAGGAAAACTGTACCTCCAATTAGATTGAGCTCCATTCAGCTCCAGCATTATGCAGCGTCAGTGCGTCGATTTATTAATCAAAACTATCCATGTTGTATTAACAGAGGCGGTCCAGTAGCATGGGCTTCGAGGTCTCCTTATTTAACGCCTATTGATAACTATTTTTGGGGTTACATGAAACAAAAAGTTTATGCTGTGCCAACGAGAGAACAATTGAAACAGATGATTGATGCTGCTGCCACAGAAATAGGAGCGAACCTTTCGGAACTGCAAAGAATGACTCAAAGAATATCATTTAGAGCCTTAACTTGTACTACGGCCAATGACGGTCATTTCAAAAACGTTAAAAATTACTTACTGTTTTTTTTAATGATTTAAATTTACACTTGTTTTTATTGTTTCCTTGCATTAAAATTATTCTATCAAAGGGCAAATGGTATTTCTGATAGTAAGACACTTAAATGTGCCGCTAGCCTTGTTTTACAGGTTTACTCTTTTCTACCGACTTCAAAAAGGAGGAGGTGCTGAGTTCGACTGTATGTTTTTTTAAACTGACTGACTGTGTGTTACCTCATAACTTTTTTATGGGTGAAACGATTTTGATGATTCTTTTTTTATTTGAAAACTGGTACCTTCATGTGGTGCCATATAAATTTGTTCAAGATCTGACAAATAGTTTTAGAGTATTAATAATTAGTAATTTATATTGAAGTCGGTTGCACAAAAATTTTAATTTTAATTTATTATTATTATTGAAAGTGCATATTTCAAGAGTTTGTAGTTCCATTAAGTTTGGGATAGCTAGAGTGAATCGACGTATACTACTCGGGTGGGCAGCGTTCGGCAAATTACGACTTATCTTCTCGTTACGTGTACCTCAAAACTTGAAAATAAGATTGTACAACCAGTGCATGTTACTAGTGATAGAATATGGATCTTTTTTTTTCTTTTTTTTATAGGGTAGGGTGACAAACGAGCACACAGTCCACCTGATGGTAAGTGGTTACTGTGACCCATAGACATCTACATCTATCCTCAATAAAAACTCAAGATGCAGATGCGTTGTCACCCGTGAGGACTAAGATGGAATGCCTCTTTGCCAGTAAAATGGGTCTCCGGTTCTCTACACTCACCATACGAAACACAGCAGCGTTAAGCTGCTATTTTACGCTGGTTTTCTGTGAGAGCGTGGTCCTTCCCCGGTCGAGCCGACCAATTCGTGCTACAACTATATTACTAATATAGCGGCAGCATGGCTCTACCACGTAACGAAAAAAATTCTGAGATGTGGACTTCACTGCTGGCCGTATGTGGAAGCTCGAGGTCGCTTAGCGTGCTTTGCTTGGAGTTTCTGTGCCTGATAGATTTAGTATAGAACGTATTAGGCCTGCCGTGTAGTGGCGGTTAAGAATATCCACTACCCCATATCTTCCCGTGGGTGTCGTAAAAGGCGACAAAGGGAAACAGACAGGAGATGGGCAGCAGCATCTTCCTGATAATAGCCAAAATAACAATAAAAAACTGCGGTTGCCAACCCGCTCGCCAAGCGTGGCAACTATGGCAATATACCCCCCATGAGCAATGACAATAATAAACGGCCCCCAGTCCCCGGCGGCCCCGCTATTCCTGGCTACGGTGGCGACCATGGTAACGGCGGGGCAGGGGGTGCTAAGAATCTCCGGTGGAGGTTCGGTTGCCACCTACGACGACTCGACCTGGCAACATACAACGCACGCACCCTGAGGACTGACGAGAAGATTGTGGAGCTGGAAGAAGAGATAGACAAGTTACGCTGGCATATTATAGGATTATCCGAAGTCCGAAGAGAGGGGGAGGACACGGTAATCCTCGAATCCGGCAACTTGCTCTATTACCGGGAGGGCGACCATCTGTCCCAAGGAGGTGTCGGATTTATCGTCCACAAGTCTCTCGTTAACAACATTGTAAAGATTGAGAGTGTGTCGACGAGGGTTGCGTACCTTATACTCAGAATCACCAAACGGTATTCGCTGAAGGTCATACAGGTTTACGCACCAACCTCGGCACACCCCGATCAGGAGGTGGAGGAAATGTATGAGGATATCTCTAGAGCCATGCATTCCTCCAAAACCCAATATACGGTGTTAATGGGAGACTTCAATGCAAAACTAGGCACAAGAGAGAACGGTGAGCTGAAAGTAGGGAAATTTGGAATAGGGCAACGGAACCCAAGGGGCCAGCAGCTGGCCGACTTCATGGAGAAAGAGGGACTCTTTATGATGAACTCTTTCTTCCAGAAGCGGCCCCACAGGAAGTGGACCTGGTCGAGCCCCGACGGTTCGACAAAAAATGAGATTGACTTCATTATGACGACCAGACGACAACTGTTCAGTGATGTCTCAGTGATCGCGAGGGTGAAAACCGGCAGCGATCACCGAATGGTTAGAGGCACACTGAACCTAAACGTTAAGTTGGAGAGGTCTCGTCTAATGAAGTCAACGCTCCGTCCCCCTCGTGCTCTAATCCAAAGTCCCGAAACCTTTCAGCTCGAGTTACAAAACCGTTTTCAGTGCCTAGAAAACTGCAATGAAGTGGACGATTTGAATGACAAGCTCGTGGAAACTGTCCATGCGGTCGGAGCTAAGTTCTGCAAGACCCGCCGCAGAAGAACACAAAAACTCTCCGATCACACTCTTAATCTCATGGCTGTTAGACGGGAGATGAAGCTACATTTTTCAACAGATTTAACAGCATACAGGCAACTGAACAGACAGATCTCCAAATGCATGCGGCGGGACTTACGCAAATTCAATACAGCTCGTATTGAAGAAGCGATCGAGCGGAACCAAGGCTCCAAAGTCTTTGCCAGAGATCTGTCTGCCAGAAAGCGCCAACTGTCAAAGCTGAAGACAGAATGTGGCAGCATCGTTTCCGGGGCACCTGAGATTTTGAGTGAGATTGAGAGGTTCTATGGGCAGCTGTACACGTCATCGTTGGAGCCGCACGCAAGTGTGAGTAACGATCCAAGAGCGAGTCTTATCCGACATTATTCCGATGATATCCCGGACGTCAGTCTGAGCGAGATTAGAATGGCTCTCCAGCACCTTAAAAACGGCAAGGCCCCAGGCGAGGATGGAATTACAGCGGAGCTTCTGAAAGCGGGTGGAAAACCGGTACTTGAAGTCCTTCAGAAGCTCTTTAATTCCGTCCTTCATGGTGGCATTACACCGGAGGCGTGGAGCAGAAGTGCGGTGGTCTTGTTCTTCAAGAAAGGCGACAACGCTCTCTTGAAGAACTACAGACCGATTTCCCTTCTGAGCCGCGTCTACGTGCTGTTTTCGAGAGTCATTACGAATCGTCTCGCGCGCAGACTTGACGACTTCCAGCCTCCCGAACAAGCCGGTTTCCGAAGAGGCTTTAGCACCATAGACCACATACATACCCTTCGGCAAATTGTACAGAAGTCCGAGGAGTACAATTTGCCACTATGTCTGGCGTATGTGGACTATGAGAAAGCCTTTGATTCCGTCGAAATTTGGGCGGTGCTGCAGTCCCTTCAGCGATGCCAAGTTGACTGTCGGTATATCGAAGTGTTGAAGTGCTTGTACAGTAGGGCTACGATGGCTATCCGAGTACAGAACCAGAGTACGAAACCTATCCAATTGCAGAGAGGTGTAAGACAGGGTGACGTCATATCCCCGAAACTCTTTACCGCTGCATTGGAAGATGTTTTCAAGCTTCTGGACTGGAAAGGATACGGTATCAACATCAATGGCGAGTACATCACTCACCTTCGATTTGCCGACGATATAGTCCTTATGGCAGAATCGCTGGAGGACCTAAGCACTATGCTCAATGACCTCAATAGTGTTTCCCAACGGATAGGTCTTAAGATGAACATGGACAAAACAAAGATCATGTTTAATGTCCATGTCACACCTATGCCGGTAGTTGTTGGGAACACTAAGCTCGAAGTTGTTGACGAGTATGTTTACCTGGGACAAATAGTCCGACTAGGTAAGTCCAACTTCGACCGAGAGGTCAATCGACGGATTCAACTCGGTTGGGCAGCGTTCGGGAAATTACGGCACATCTTCTCGTCAGGTATACCTCAAAACTTGAAAACGAGACTGTACACCCAATGCGTGTTGCCAGTGATGACATACGGAACTGAGACGTGGTCCTTCACTGCTGGCCGGATGAGGAAGCTCAAGGTCGCTCAGCGAGCTATGGAGAGGGCTATGCTCGGAGTTTCTCTGCGTGATAAACTCAGAAATGAGGATATCCGCAGTAGAACTAGAGTGACCGACATAGCCCAACGGATTAGTAAGCTGAAGTGGCAATGGGCCGGCCATATAGCTCGAAGAACCGACAACCGATGGGGAAGAAGGGTTCTCGAGTGGCAGCCTCGTACCGGCAGGCGAAGTGTAGGGCGTCCCCCCACTAGATGGAGTGACGACCTGGTAAGATATGCAGGAAGTCGATGGATGCAGGTGGCTCAGGACCGTGCTTTGTGGCATTCTTTGGGGGAGGCCTATGTTCAGCAGTGGACTTGTGAAGGGCTGTAATGATGATGATGATGATGTATTAGGCCTAAATTCAACAATGAACTTGTAAAGGGCTGTAATTATGAAGATCATTATAATACTGATGAGCACTCTCCTATATTATATAGAATAACGAAATTATGCAATATTAAGTTATCGATGTTGAACCTTTTCATTAAAAAAAATATTAATACAATTATGCTTGCACACTAGTAGATAGCAAACTATTTTACCTCATATTATGTTACATATATGTCTAATTTAAACAATGTATGTAAGTAACTCAATTGATTATTATTTTTCTGATTTTCCTTTAATAGGCTTCTAGTAAGTTCCCTGTTCTTTCTTGGGTTTAAATTCGGTAGATTTTGTGCACTTTTTAAGTAGGAACTCATTTGTGGATAACAGAGCCGGTATAAGAAATTTAATTTAGTTTTTTTTAGTTTAATTTGTGACGATAGCTGTTATTATAATTATTTGTAATAAACAAAGCTAATAAATAAATAAACGTTACATGAAGTTTTACGTACATTTTCATAGACATGACTTACTTACTTATTAAACATCGAATCACATTACACGTCGTTTAGTTAAAGATTGATGTTTCGTATTTCAATTTTACGGGATACTTTCCTGTGATGTATAGATATCTACGGCCGGATTACAAAGGACTTAGTAAGGTTCCCGTGATGACCTACGAAAGAAATGGAGGATGGATTATTGCGGAGTTGACCTTTTTTTCCAATATTTGACATAAAATACTATAAAGGGATGCTAAAGATACAAGTTACCCATCTCCGTTATCATTTATGGAAAAAGTTATACATATATTTTAAAAATGGGAATAAATATCATGATCTAATATGGATTTTTAATTTTTAACCCAAGGTTCAGCTTACCACAGAACAATAAATTCAGTCATTACGTTGCAGTCGTCTTATTTTTCTTATTTGCTACGGTTTTTTTTTAGTATTTTGCCGGTAACTTGCTAATATTTTTTTAATAGAAGTTTAATAGAAATGTGGCGAATAAGCATAGTCCATCTGAAAGTATTGGATTTTGCCCATTGATATCTGCATCGAGTCAAAATACAGATGCATTGTCATCGCCTCTCAGGAATAGTCCAGCATCTTACAAAGAAAACACTACTGCGATTCTCGTCACTTTCCGAACTAAACAATGCAGCATTATATTGCCATTTTACGCTGGATCTATGCAAGTGTGGTTCTGCAAATCAAGTCATTTATATTGCAGCCATAATGCAGCGTCGCTCTATTCCAAAAATGTATAGTTATCGCTTTATAATATTAAATATTTCATCTATTTTCATTTAAGAGCCGATTTTTAATCATCAGCTAAAAGTTATACTGCAAAAAAATTATAACCACATTGAATATAAAAGTGAAACAATTGAATATTATTCATACACCTGTAATTTTTTTGTTGTATTACATCCCATTAATGAAATTTTAACTACGGATTGAAAAATCGGCTATTAGTATCTTAAAATACACCACTGATGTCCCCTGTTTTGTTTTGTATGGAAAATAGAATATACTAGGTGACTGTAACATGAAGTCTTGAGAGTTTTTAGTTTTAAAATTACTATGATAATTTTAAAACATAAGTTAACGTGACCTAAGCTTCCATACTTAATGTTTTTTCGCGAACATTAAAAAACAGATAACAAAAAGCAAGCTGTGCTGGGACCGCATTAATAATTTATCAGCCACATGACGGCTGTTTGCTAATAAAGCGTGAATTCACGCTGGAAATATTAATAAAAGCTGCTTGCAGCCGGAACTCGCTTCGTCGGAACAGTGCCGTGCCGCCAGGCCACTCGATGACAAATGACCAGTCGGAACCTTAATTTAGATTTCGATTAAATTAAATAAACAAATCATAAACAATACTAACAATTAGATATTATAGTTAAGCAATTGCTTTATTTCAAAATGTGTCATTGAATTTTTAATACTTTTAAATGGTTATATTCGTAAGGGGTGGCTACAGGAAATATCAGACAGATCATACAAATATAGCTTCCTTCGTATAGCCGTATACAATATATTTATATATTTAGGTTACTTTTACCATTAAAGCCTACTCAAGTCAACTGCTGAACATAAGCCTCCCCATTAGATTGCCTCTTGGGTGGAGGGAGGGGGGGGGGGGATATTTTCCATATTTGCAATGCCTGGCAAGCGGGTTTGAAAGAGCAGTTTTATTTTTATTTTTAGTCCTTATTAGAAAGACGCTGCTGCCGATCCTGATTTGTTTCCCTCTACCGTCTCTTACGACACCCAAGAGATGATATGGAGTAGTGTATATTCTTATACCACCACTACACGGTGCTTAAATTACACAAGACATAAAATATTCAGACCGGCAAAAGACGTAGCGTCAAAGTGCGAATCGTCTAGTACTGCAATATCCAATCTGCCTGACAATCGTGACAATTAAGGTAAATACTCTCTCCTCTACTTTATCGGGCTGCTGATGTTAAAGAAGAAGAATTTGTTGTTACACTTGTTATACTTCATGGAAAACTACAAATAAGATATTTTTCTGATGAAAAAAAAAAGGATAGGGTGACAAACGAGCACACAGTCTACCTGATGGTAAGTGGTTGCTGTGGCCCATATACATTTACATTTATCCTTGTTTGCGAATCAAAATGCAGATGCGTTGTCACCCGTGAGTACTAAGATGGAATGCCTCTTTTCCAGTAAAAAGGGTCTCCGGTTCTCTACACTAACCATACGAAACACATCAGTGTTAAGCTGCTATTTTCCGCTGGTATTCTGTGAGAGCGTTCTTCCCCGGTCGAGCCGACCCATTCGTGCAACACCTATATTACTAATATAGCTGCAGCATAGCTATATTATATATACGTGGGTACAAAATCGGGGAATAATAAATGTTTTGTGGCTCTCCTGTAATTTTTTAAGAAATTGAGGTTCCCCCTTTGCAACGTTAGCGACGAATTTGTAAAGGGCTGTTCAAGACAGTCACCCAATGCAGGGTTTTGTCGGTTTGACAACTTTATTTGATAGTTTTGTTAGCATTTAAACTTGTATTGCTCTATTCGTACTAATTTAGCCAACGTCCTTATTCTCTGTGGCGAAAATGTATATCCCTCAACAGATTTATATAATAGAAATATTACATAATCGCACACCAAGTACTGCCACACTAATACGTGGTTGCAAAGAATTTTATCATGGCCATCCCATTGTGGGTTTCGTTTCTCTACCAATAACGGTGCCTCTAGGATCACGAGCAATCAAGTTAGGGTCCTGAAAACCTAGTTATGCAATCTTGAGGGCAGCGTTGGCTCGAAAATGATGTCACATTATTATGATACCAATACAAAAGTACTAGGGTAGTAAGCACTTTTGAGATGTGCTTACCAGAATTGCGACTGATATGCCCCAATTTAAATAAAAAAACAATAGATACACTTCCTATGATTAAGAAGAAATTACTCGCAGCCGTGTTAGCTCAGATGGTTAGCGCTCGCTGTAAGCTTCACAGTACTCGAGCAAACCGGGTTCGATCCCCGCCGGCAACAATGAAATTGTTAATTGCAATTTTAAGTGCTGATTTACCACGTGCTCGGCAGTGAAGGAAAACATCGTGAGGAAACCTGCATGTCTGAGAAATAAGAAAAAAAATATTTCGAAGACATGTGAAGTTCGCCAACACGCATTGGGGCAGCGCGGCGGACACTTCCTTGTCCTAAAACCCTCTCAGAAATGAGAGGAGGCCTGTGCCCAGCAGTGGGAAGTAAATAGGCTGCAACTTTACTTTACTTTACTTTACTCGCAGCCTATGATGATATTTTGGCTCTCTGTATCCTTCAGACCAAAACATGTAACGCTGCTTGGCGACAGAAATAGGTAAGGAAAACAAAAGCAGAAAAGGATTCTTACCACCTAGTGTAGTTGTCGTAAAATTTTGTTGTAGCAGTAATAGCTTTAAGGGTTAAGTATAAATGTTTTTGTAACAATATTTTGTTTTAACAGATTTATTATTCTCATATAAAATTATCGGCGGTATCATATCTAACTTTCCCTATCTACCAAGTTTCCGCTGCTAGTAAACATAATAAAATGTAATGAAGAACCGAGAAATAAATATTGAGCTTGAATGTGTTCGTTAATGACAATTCAAAGAAAACGGTTTTTTCTAAAGGTTACAGAATTCTTATTACATTATTATTTATATATGGAACAAACAAGACTAATTAATAAAAGTTCGCGTTCATTTACTTCTAAGTAACAAGTGAAACAAAAACAAAGATAATGAAATTCATGAACATGAGCTTTTTGTTCCGAATTGCAAACCATACTGATTTATCATTCCCGTGATGGTCGACATTGCAAGTCGCTGTCTCCACCGGGAAATATATAGCCTCTTTGAAGCGCAGAAAGATGGGTAATTTCATTGAATTTATGAACGTATCACGTTGAAATTGCGAAGTTGAAAATTTGGACATAAAATTCTGATAAACATTGTATCTCTTATATTGAAATCCATTGCAGAGAAAGCAGTTGTGAAATATTATGTAGACAGGAGAATTGCTCGTACATACTCCAATAATATTTTATGATATTTTATCAAGCTAGCCTGGCAGACGTTATTTAACCTTTCCGCTAAGTGACGCGTTAGATCCACTCCTAACTCACTCGCACGAGTGTAAATAAAATTTTAATTAAATTAACTATAGCGCTATCTATCGGGTTCAGGTTTTGTAAGTTTCTTTTTGGCCCTAAAGCAATATATTGGAGACTGTATCATTTAAGTAAAGCAATTTTAATAACTTGACTACAGCGCTACCTATAGGGTCCTAGTAGAGCTATGGTCTTTTGTCTTGGCAAAACAAATATATTATGTATTTGTTTAGTGAATAGGATTTTAATCGTCATAAACTATCAGAAGTTACACGATCACTTATGTAATGCATGAAAATTATTATCATACAATATGGTATTATGTAAGGCATGGTAAATCCAATAACTTTATATACAGCGTTGTTTTGCAATAATCGGCCAAATTTGCAGAGAAGGTTGAAAATAATTAGAATAGGCAAAGAGTGAATAAAAATTAATTATCTAAATCTCAGAGATTTTATATTTTAAATTCAAAATTATTGTCATTTTTAACTTTTAAATTCAAAATGCGTGGTAATGCATCATTTTAATGTTCCCACACACGGTCAGTTAAACTGACATCAGTTCAACTGATCATTTCAAACGGATTTAATCCAAAACAAATTCGTTACACACAGTCAGTTCAATTGATCATTCCAAGTGATCAGTTCAAACTAGGACTGTTGATATTTTTAAATATTGGATTTTCAATGTATCTATAGTTATAAATATATCAATATCGGAGTTTTATATATCGAAAATATAAGCGATATATGGATGCTTATTGCTTAAAAATGATTTACACAATTTATAATTTAGTTTATTTGCTAAACAAATTAAATTATAAATGTATGAAAATGTTAGGTTTATAGTTCTTAGTAATTATTAATGAGCCGTGGTAGCTCAGATGGTTAGCGCTCGCTGTAAATTTCACAGTACGTGAGCAACCCGGGTTCGAGCATCACGTGCTCAGCGTTGAAGGAAAACATCGTGAGGAAACCTGCATGTCTGAGAAATAAAATAAAAATTTCAAAAAACGTGAATTTCGCCAACACGCATTGGGGCAGCGCCGCGGACGTTGCCCTAAAACCCTCTCAGAAATTAGAAGAGGCCTGCCTAGCTGAGGAGTGCCCAGCATTGGGACGTATATAAGCTGTAACTTTAACTTTAATTATTGTTTAATTTAAATAATACAATTATGTTTATTATTTTTTCAGTAAGAGTTTTCAAAAATACTCGTTGTTTTATATGTTCAGCTGTTTCAATACTGCGATTATTGGGCACTAAAAGATTAATTGTAAAGTAATTCGTTCAAATGCTACGGATGCAGCTGAAGAAATCAAATATTTAACAGCTTTTCTGATAGCACGGAAGTAAATCATAAGACGCCTAAGCGATTAAAATAACTTGAAGCTTATACCAACATCGAAGCACTTATTTCGTCGTTTTCTCTAATAGCTCACATGCGCAGACACTTAATACACATAATCGCATCACTTTGATAAAAATCTACTTCAAACGAATATTTAAACGATAGAACGAGCAACCATCCGTCGATGGTCAAGCTCCTGCCAAAACTCACAGTAAGTAAAGTAGTACTAAGTTTCATAGATTATAGTGATTTTAATATCACAGAGATATACTTTACAAAATTACATTTCTTTTTAAGATAATAAGCAAATAAATAAACTGGGGAAAAATGAAAAACATAATATAGTGTAAATAAAGTATAGTAGATTGGGTCCATCAAGAATTAGGATTTTAGTTTACGATGGTGTTGTAGATTAAATGATTTACGTGAAAAAATAAAAATTAAATTATTTAAAAAAATATATCGACTGTTGTATATCTATATTTCAATATCAAACTTATATTTCAATATATGTCGTCTAAAAATATTAAAAATAAATATCGATATCTCTAAATAATAAAATAGATTTTTCGATATATCGATATTTTATCAACAGACCTAGTTCAAACGTGGGCCGTGGCCGTGGGCGTTTGGTTTACGTGACTCCTATAAAATATCATATATATATATATATATATATATATATATATATATATATATATATATATACAAATAAATTTTGTTTGAAGTGAAGTGTCTATTTGTAATGTCAAAATAACAGTTTTTTTACTCAATTCATATAAAAATACATACGGTACTTATAACAAAAACACAATTTTTAAAATCTTTGTCTATCTTTCTTACTGTCTGTCTGTCTGTTAGTTCCGACTAATCTCCGAATCGGCTGAACCGATTTTGGTAAGACTTTCAGTGGCAGATAACTGATATTACCTATATGGAGGAACTTAGGCTACTTTTAATTTAGAAAAAGAATTAGGGTTCCGTGCAAAAAAATTGAATCCTATGAAATCCAATCGTAATAAATTACACGCGAGCGCAGTTGCAGGGAACAGCTAGTTAATAGATATGAAATGATATATGTATTTTTAATTTATAGGAGTCACGGCAACTAAGCGCGCACGGCTGCGGCTCCATCGATCGAGAAATGAAATCCGTTCCGTATATATGTATATATATAAATAACGTTTCCTTTATATTAACACTTCAAAAGATATTTTTATTCATGTTATTCATAATGTGGCGGCGCTGTCGTCGCGCCACAAGCGAAACATATCGAAGCCTAAATCACGCTAACAAAGTTCCAAAATTGAAGCAGCATATATAGAATAGCTCCGAACTACCACTGGGAGCGTTGGCCACTCCCCGGGCAGAACACCTTTCCCGGCGGAAGATCTCCCCTTTTCCTTCCACCCGCCACAGTGGTGACCCCGACGTGATATGAACACGCAACCAACAACCTTCGGAAACTACAACTTCAAAACCTTCGTCATCATCCTCAAGTACGCCATTCATTCGCTCCCGAGCAGATATTATCTGCAATCTTCACATTCTGCAAGCCATCTAGCTTTACAAAGGTTCATCGCAGCACTGGAATAATAATGCTTCCTGTTCCTTTAAGCTACTCTCTGCGCTACAGTGTTCGGCACGGCTCTAAGCCTTACTGCTCGCCTCTGCTTCACGGCACTCTCGCAGATTACTTGCCTTCTTCTCGACTCACCGCAGACTACAAGGCAATCCCCTGGCACTTGCTCCGGCTCACCGTTCTCACTGGCATCAATTGCAAGTGCGTAGTACGGCAAGCATTACACACCGGCATATCGTTCGCACCGGCGTCATTTGCCCTTACGCACACAGCATGCATTCCCCACCGGCATAAAGGACGCACCGGCAATCGGACTGCACTATCGACCTCCGGTCTGAGCAGGGGGGTGATGTGGCGGCGCTGTCGTCGCGCCACAAGCGAAACATATCGAAGCCTAAATCACGCTAACAAAGTTCCAAAATTGAAGCAGCATATATAGAATAGCTCCGAACTACCAATCGGAGCGTTGGCCGCTCCCCGGGCAGAACACCTTGCCCGGCGGGAGATCTCCCCTTTTCCTTCCACCCGCTACAATAAGGTCAGTATTAAGACACTTTTAAGAAATGGATCAGATATTATGATAATTTTATTCATTATGGTAAATTTTATTTATTTAATAGATGTGTTATTTATTTTTATCTGTTTATTAGATTACCTATCTGTAGAGCGGGCGACACCCCACTGATACTAACTTGCACTCCGGTTACGGTGAGCCCAAAGAAATCCGTGGGAATGGGCACATTCTGAAGGTCTTATGATGACCAGATAATGCTTATCGGTTTTCAGTAACGGAAATAGTTAGGATAGCCTAGTTTTCTATTTTTATTTAATTGAGCTGTTGACGTGTTACATACTAAAATAAAGTTGAAGCACCCAAACGTCACGAATAAAAATAACATAACATAACATAACATATGTGTAGTATTCGTATAATAAATCAGTCAAAAATCATTGAATTCTAAAAACTGCGCACAGGTAACTTGGTCATTTATAGGAATTGATGTTAATGGTGCTTGTAGGTTTCTTGAAGTACGCAGATATTGTCATCTTCTGGTTGTAGTTGGTTGTGCTTTTTTCGTTTTGCCTTGTTTTATATTGCGTCTAAAATATATGGTCGATTTCTAATTTTGTACCAACTTGGGAGTTTTGCTGCTTTTTTAATTGCCTGAAAACATTATAAAGTGAGTAATAATACTGTTTGTACTATTTATTATATTTATATTATTTGTGTAGTTACTTCTTTAGCCCTTTCAAATGAGCCCAAACACAATGGTGTTTCGTAGTGGCATAACTGAGATCTTTTACCCCACCTTCTTTGTCCACCATCATGAAGGTAATATAATCACATTGATCTAGGTCTTTATAAACCCCTTCAAATGAGTTCAAACACGATCGTTCTACCTAGTGCCGCCACTGAGATTCTATACCCACCTTCGGATTGCACCATAAGAAAGGTGAGGTCATAACAGTCATCTAGGTCTATATGAGCCCTTTCAAATGAGCTCAAACACGATCGTTCTATCTAGTGCCGTCACTGAGAACCTATATCCACCTTCGGATTGCACCATCAAAAAGGTGAGGTCATAACAGTCATCTAGGTCTTTATGAGCCCTTTCAAATGAGCTCAAACACGATCGTTCTATCTAATGTCGCCACTGAGAACCTATATCCACCTTCGGATTGCACCATCAAAAAGGTGAGGTCATAACAGTCATCTAGGTCTTTATGAGCCCTTTCAAATGAGCTCAAACACGATCGTTCTATCTAGTGTCACCACTGAGAACCTATATCCACCTTCGGATTGCACCATCAAAAAGGTGAGGTCATAACAGTCATCTAGGTCTTTATGAGCCCTTTCAAATGAGCTCAAACACGATCGTTCTATCTAGTGTCGCCACTGTGAATCTATATCCACCTTCGGATTGCACCATCAAAAAGGTAAGGTCATAACAGTCACCTAGGTCTTTATGAGCCCTTTCAAATGAGATCAAACACGATCGTTCTATCTAGTGCCGCCACTGAGATCCTATATCCACCTTCGGATTACAACATCAGAACAGTGAGGTCATAACAGTCATCTAGGTCTTTATGAGCCCATTCAAATGTGCTCAATGACGATCGTTCTATCTAGTGTCGGCACTGTGAACCTATATCCACCTTCGGATTGCACCATCAAAAAGGTGAGGTCATAACAGTCACCTAGGTCTCTATGAGCCCTTTCAAATGAGTTCTAACACGATCCTTTTATCTAGTGCCATTACTGAGATCCTATACCCACCTTCGGATTGCACCGCCAAAAAGGTGAGGTCGTAACAGTCACCTAGGTCTTTATGAGCCCGTTCAAATGAGTTCAAACGCGGTCTTTCTATCTACTGTCGTAACTGAGATCCTATACACACCTTCTGATTGCACTAACATAAAGGTGATATCATTACAGTCATCTAGGTCCCCATTTACCTATTTGAAAATGAATCCAAACACGATGGTTCTACGTAGTAGCATCACTGAGATCCTTTACCCACCTTCTGAGTCCACCATAAGCAAGGGACATCATTACAAACACCGTGGTCTCCATTATCTGTCAAACCAACTTCTCTAAATATATATGACGGCCCCGTGACGCAGTGGCTTAGCAATGAATTGCTGTGCTGGGGGGCGCGGGTTTGAATCCCGCACGGAACAAGTATTTGTATGGCCTACAAATAATTGTTCCGGGTCTGGATGTTTGTCCTTGTGCAATTTGTGTTTTAAACGTTTGTAAACTGCCTCCACGATACAGGAGAATATCCTAGTGTGGGGGTAACTTTTTTTTAATAAAAAAAAATAAAATAATATAAAATCTAAACAGCATAATATTTATATGTAAGTTAGAAAGTATGTACTTACCAACAATGGAAACGAACTGAAGCCAACGGATTACGGTGCGGAAAAATACGTGGGTTGCCGTCAGTTAAAAATTTTAACTTAAGATTTCACATTCACGATCAGTTTTTGGATGTACGTCAGTTCAACGGAGCAGTATAACTGACAGCACGCCCGAATAAAAACTGTGTTGCCGTCAGTTAAAAATTTCAACTTAAGATTTCACATTCACGGTCAGTTTTTAGATGTACGTCAGTTAAACCGATGAGTTTAACTGACCGTGTGTGGCCACCATTACTGATTTTACTGCGCACGCACACATTCGTAAGGGTCGATTGATAGGTAAAAACTTTGTTGCACATAAATCACATTCAATGTGGGATTATTTCAAATAAAAGTAGAATCCTTATTTACTAGTAGTTTTAAAAACTGCAATAACGGTATATCATTATTTATATATTTGAACTTCAGTTTAAAATTTGGCTACTCTTTAAAAAATAACCCTGTATAGCCCATAAGTCACTTGTACTATGCAAATTATTGAGGTTCATTTATTGACGAAATTTATATAATTATTGCTGCGCATATAAAATAAGCTTTGTAACAATTCACAAACAAAACTATCATAGAGATTCTAAAATTGAAATAACTTTCTGAAACTTTATTAAACCACTTTTGTCTATGATGTCATTCGCATAACATTCAATTTAATTTCACCCATGAGAACTCTTTTTGTTTTGACGGCCCAACTTTGGCTTTTCAAAAGCTATTTAGAGGTAGTTAAAAACATATTATCTTGTTAGAGCGCTAATGGGTTTTTCTATTCACCTATTCACAGCAGCGCAACGTTCGCAAAACGATATTACAATGTTTGTATGCATTGAATAAGCTACGGCAGCGAAGTGCTGAAGCGACTTATTGCTTGCTACCTTGCATTTGGGTATAGTATATTTGCTTTCAGTATTCACATACCCTTTTTAGTTTAAGCCAGGCTTTAGAAACGTTAACTCTAAATATTAGTATCATTTTTTTGTCATTGAAAGAATTATTAAAGTGGTATTAAATATATAAAAGTCAAAGTGCAAAAATCAGACAGTTAAAACAGTTTTTGAAAAATCGCAAAACTGTAATAAAACTGTACTAAAAATGAAAAATCTTAAATTTCATTTTACGCATTTAAATTATGTTTTATAAAATGCAAATATTTATCAAATAATGCATTAACAAAATAGTGAAACGTTATGGATATTTATAAATTAATATTAATTCTACCGCCAGTCATGCTAACCTGACCTGTAAGCCGTGTGCGTGCGTGCGTGCGTGCGTGTGTGTGTGTGTGTGTGTGTGTGTGTGTGTGTGTGTGTGTGTGTGTGTGTGTGTGTGTGTGTGTGAGTGTGAATGTGTGTGTGTGTGTGTGTGTGTGTGTGTGCGTGCGCGTGTGTGTGTGTGTGTGTGTGTGTGTGTGTGTGTGTGTGTGTGTGTGTGTCGTGTAAAGGAATTATCTAGCAGTACACGTCCAAGGGATCCCTGGAAAGACTGGATGAGGATATTGAATTGGTTTGTAAAATGGAGAAATTAAGAAAACCAAGAGTAAGTAATAAATAAAACAATGGTATTGAAAAATATAAGAAATATTTATTTTCGATAATAATACATATTTCTTTCCAATGCGTCAAAATAACTGAGACTTTTATGATTTAAACCAAAGTAATGAAGTTTTGATTAAATCAATTTTTATTTAGCCAATTATTCATAAAATAATTGTTAGATAATGACATGATAAAAATGATTAGATAGATAAATCTGAAATGGCCGTTTTTGTGAAAATTAATATAAAATATTTTTTCAATAAAAAAACCTTAAATTAACAGCAGTTTATTAATGCTTCTACACGAGATTCGATGAACTCCGAACGTTATTTTAGGGTTCTTTGGATTTGACATTTTTATTTTCGGAAGTTTATCTAAACTTCAAAATAAGTGGAAGTTTAATGGACCTTGCCGATCTGGAGAATATGGGTGATGAAGATGAGTCTCTATCTTTAGATCTGCTAATTTTACCAACTTCTCTGTCGTCAACTATGGGTCACTCAGTTTATGAGTTAGCTATTTATAAAACTTCTATATTTTAACGATTCGCTTCAAAATAAGTCGACGTTTTAGCTCAGCCGTAGTGACTATATACAGCTCGTATTGAAGAAGCGATCGAGCGGAACCAAGGCTCCAAAGTCTTTGCCAGAGATCTGTCTGCCAGAAAGCGCCAACTGTCAAAGCTGAAGACAGAATGTGGCAGCATCGTTTCCGGGGCACCTGAGATTTTGAGGGAGATTGAGACGTTCTATGGGCAGCTGTACACGTCATCGTTGGAGCCGCACGCAAGTGTGAGTAACGATCCAAGAGCGAGTCTTATCCGACATTATTCCGTTGATATCCCGGACGTCAGTCTGAGCGAGATTAGAATGGCTCTCCAGCACCTTAAAAACGGCAAGGCCCCAGGCGAGGATGGAATTACAGCGGAGCTTCTGAAAGCGGGTGGAAAACCGGTACTTGAAGTCCTTCAGAAGCTCTTTAATTCCGTCCTCCATGGTGGCATTACACCGGAGGCGTGGAGCAGAAGTGCGGTGGTCTTGTTCTTCAAGAAAGGCGATAACGCTCTCTTGAAGAACTACAGACCGATATTCCTTCTGAGCCGCGTCTACGTGCTGTTTTCGAGAGTCATTACGAATCGTCTCGCGCGCAGACTTGACGACTTCCAGCCTCCCGAACAAGCCGGTTTCCGAAAAGGCTTTAGCACCATAGACCACATACATACCCTTCGGCAAATTGTACAGAAGTCCGAGGAGTACAATTTGCCACTATGTCTGGCGTATGTGGACTATGAGAAAGCCTTTGATTCCGTCGAAATTTGGGCGGTGCTGCAGTCCCTTCAGCGATGCCAAGTTGACTGTCGGTATATCGAAGTGTTGAAGTGCTTGTACAGTAGGGCTACGATGGCTATCCGAGTACAGAACCAGAGTACGAAACCTATCCAATTGCAGAGAGGTGTAAGACAGGGTGACGTCATATCCCCGAAACTCTTTACCGCTGCATTGGAAGATGTTTTCAAGCTTCTGGACTGGAAAGGATGCGGTATAAACATCAATGGCGAGTACATCACTCACCTTCGATTTGCCGACGATATAGTCCTTATGGCAGAATCGCTGGAGGACCTAAGCACTATGCTCAATGACCTCAATAGTGTTTCCCAACGGATAGGTCTTAAGATGAACATGGACAAAACAAAGATCATGTTTAATGTCCATGTCACACCTATGCCGGTAGTTGTTGGGAACACTAAGCTCGAAGTTGTTGACGAGTATGTTTACCTGGGACAAATAGTCCGACTAGGTAAGTCCAACTTCGACCGAGAGGTCAATCGACGGATTCAACTCGGCTGGGCAGCGTTCGGGAAGCTACGACACATCTTCTCGTCAGATATACCTCAAAACTTGAAAACGAGACTGTACACCCAGTGCGTGTTGCCAGTGATGACATACGGAACTGAGACGTGGTCCTTCACTGCTGGCCGGATGAGGAAGCTCAAGGTCGCTCAGCGAGCTGTGGAGAGGGCTATGCTCGGAGTTTCCCTGCGTGATAAACTCAGAAATGAGGATATCCGCAGTAGAACTAGAGTGACCGACATAGCCCAACGGATTAGTAAGCTGAAGTGGCAATGGGCCGGCCATATAGCTCGAAGAACCGACAACCGATGGGGAAGAAAGGTTCTCGAGTGGCAGCCTCGTACCGGCAGGCGAAGTGTAGGGCGTCCCCCCACCAGATGGAGTGACGACCTGGTAAGATATGCAGGAAGTCGATGGATGCAGGTGGCTCAGGACCGTGCTTTGTGGCATTCTTTGGGGGAGGCCTATGTTCAGCAGTGGACTTGTGAAGGGCTGTAATGATGATGATGATGATGCATTTTCTTAGAGTTCATGGTTTTATAATATATTGCAGTAAAACAGAACAAAACCAAATAAATTTGTGAATTACTGATTTTGATAGGAATAATACCTTTTAAATAAATAAAAAATTTCAATTTAAAATTCCAAGTCAAACCATAGGCTATTACAGTTCAAAGGGGCCAATTCAACATAACTTCAGTTTCATAGATAGGACATAATATTATGTAAAAAAAAATTGAATTGAAATATTTAAAAGAAATAGGTAGTTAAGTTAAGGCGGAACTACAAAAACAATATCCAGCGAGACCCTCAACAAAAGAGGATATTTTGTAAACATTTTACTACGTCCCAGCCTGTGACGATATTGTGGACGCTGTAGTTGCAAAATGGCAGTTTTACTGCCTTCAACGCGACCGTTCAGTAATGTTATATCTTCGACATAGATGCTGTTCCCATTTTACAAAGGAATTTCACTTTTGTAAAAATACAAAAACGTTTCGCTTAGTTATTTTTCACTTACGGATAGAGTTTTTATAACACAACGTATGTATTAAATAGTTATAACAATTATGTTACAAACTAAATATTATCAATTCAATCTCGATTATACAAAATAAATTATTCACGAACAGTTTATAATAAGGATAATGATTTCTAATAACTAGAAGATGTTGCCGTTGAGCTAAATGCTCATCACCATCATTAGCATGGTTATAACAGCTAATTACAAATCCACCGCCAAACTTAGGCCTCCGCCATGGACGGCCATATAGAACGATCTTAAGCCAGCTGCTCTTCCTTAAGCACTTGCCTTCCACTAGGTAGAGTGTCTTCCTGCTCTCTCATCTCTTACCAGGTCGTCACTCTACCTAGTGGAAGGCCAGTGGTTAAGGTTGCTGTGGAGGACCATTAAGGAAGCTTATTTAAGGATTTGTTGCCTCCATATCCAAACTGGTACTTGTCTCTCACTAATAGAAGTAGATGAGTGAGCAGGAGAGTTATTCTTCCTCTAGGTCCTTATTGGAGGCTGGGCGCACGCGCACGGTTCAAGACATCTGAAGAAATTCATAAGCTAAGGTTCTACTAGAGACACCCGCGAAAATCCCCAGCCCACGCGTACTCATCCTTAGGCCCAAACCTTGTGTACTATTGTTACAGGGCAACTCACCCAGCATGTCGCCAGCATATTGGCGGATTTTTCCAAATTTAACATCCTCCACCGTGCATCCTCGCACTGCAGCTATCACTGTCGCCATTTCCTGAGGGTTTGCGGTGTCACCTAAGTCTCTTAACAGAATATAACGAATTTTATTGGGCAACAATTGCAAATGTTCAAAAAAGACTTCCCTCATTTCATCAATAGCTTATCCGTCTTCTGGTCGGCCACAGTCTGGGCCAGTTATTTCGAGCAGGAGAAGTTTGGTCACTCTCTTTTGCGGAGACCCTCTATCCCAAGGTCGGATTTTCAACTTGGATACCTTCATGACTATGTGGTATTTAATGACGAAAGACATATCGTGGTTAAAGAGCGAAAGCTGAGATGCCTCGGCTCTGGGCTGGTTATCGTATCCTTTTGGCTTTCTCATCCTTTTAGTCACCTCCATCGTTTTCTCAGCTACGTGGGGCACACTGAAATGATCGGAAATAAGAAAAACCACATGCACGGTATAGTTAAATTGTATTTGATTGTTTTACGAAGTATCCTCCGTTCAACGTAATGCACTTTTCTATTCGTGCAAACCAATCATTAAAACAGTAATTCCAGTCTGAAGTTGATGTTGACAAAATGGCTGATTTGTACGTTTCCAAAGCTGCTTCGGTGTCTTCAAACCATTGACCGGGTGATAAATGTTTCATTTTCAGGTCAGGATTGTACGGAGGATGGCTCATCAGCTCAACGTTTTCCTTCAAAAAATCATTTGTCTTCCGAGCCGTATGGGAGCTCGCATTATCGTGATGTAAGATGATGCGACGTTTCGGGTTACTTTTTCAGAGTTCGGCTATCATTTCTGGCAAACAACCGTGATATACCACTCAGCGGTAACCGTTCTGCGTTCCTGTAAAGGAATAGTAGCAACATGCCCCCTTTTCGAGACAAATGTAGCGACTATTTTCTTTGACACGCTGCGGGAGCGAACCACTTTCGTTGGTTTGACCTCGTCTTCGAAGACCAAACTGCTGACTGATGTTTTCTTTCGAGTTCGTATGAATAAATCCATGATTCGTCACCTGAGACGATATTATAAACGGCATTAGACTTCCCTCCATTGAAGCGTTGCAGAGTATTCCGGCACCAATCTACACGAGCCACCTTTTGCTTTTTGGACAAATTGTGGGGAGAACCCAGCGGGTAACCAGTTTTCTTACACACAGCTCATTATGTAATATCGACTGAATTGCAATCATTACGATACTGATAATAACCCGAATCTGCTTGTATGTCACATAACGGTCATCTAATATAATAGTTCGCACAGCTGCGATGTTTTCAGGCGTGACCGCTGTTCTTGGTCGACCTGCAGAAGAAACAGTGCTGAGCGACACACGATCGGGTCGGAACTCGGCATACCAGCGGTATATTGTCGTTTGACTTGGTGCTTCAACATCATAAATCGAAACAAGCTCGCTGAGATATTGATCTTGAGATAAGCCGCGACGAAAATTATGATCAATTATGGCACGGAAATGTTCACGTGTGAGCTCCATTTCTATTAACGACGTGTCAACTTGTAACTCAATCCGAAATATCCTATTCCCGATCCTTTCAGTGTGCCCATCCGTATTGACGCTATTATAATCTCCGGCGCTGTGCCCGTCAGCAACTCTGCAAACGACTCAGAGGTCCCTTTATTACACTTCCTTTACTTCCTTATTTTATTCGACTGCCGCTGTAGCAAAATCGGTTAATTTAACTCTGCGGTAGAACTTTTTCTTTATAGGATAGGTTAAGGATAGGTTTGCCCCCTGCAAACGAGCATGTGGCTTACCTGATAGTAAGTGACTACCGCCGCCTATGTACAACTGCAACACCAGGGAAACCAGAGGAATTGCAGATGCGTTGCCAGCCTTTTAAAAAGGAGAAGCCTTTTCTTGAAGGTCCCTAAGTTGTATCGGTCCGGAAAAATCACAGTGGTGGACCGCCAAGCATCCAGATGGTGTGGATGGTATCGGGAGTTCTGCCGCGATGTGCGTTCGTGAAATTTGGCGGCTGGGATTAATCCGAACAATTTCTCACAGCACTCCCCGTGGTAAATGCGAAAGAAAATACAAAGGGATGCAACATCTCTTCGCAGTGCCAATGAATCGAGCCGATGGGAAAGGACTCGGTCGTCGACGATTCCAGCCGCTCTGCGCTGGATGCGGTCAAGTGGAAGGAGCTGGCACTGGGGAGCCCCTGCCCAGAGACGTGAACAGTATTCCATGTGAGGCTGAACCTGCGTCTTGTTAAGTTGCAGGCGGTGTGCCGGCATGAAATTCTGTCCCGATCTGCTGAGCACGCCAAGCTTTTTAGAGGCCAATTTGGCCTTCTCTTCCAAGTGACCACGAAACTGCGCGTCCCTCGATATGTCGACGCCAAGGATTCTGATACTGTCTGAGGCAACAAGCGGAGTGCCTAGAAACTTAGGATATCTCCTAAGTTTCTAGGGACAAAGGGGTTCTTTTTAGCGGTAAACGCGCAAACTTGTGTCTTCTGAGGATTAAAATGGACTAGATTTAGTCGCCCTTGATCCGAGACTTTGTTCAGCAAAGACTCGACTTCAGACACAAGTTTGTTCCTGTACTCGGCGACGTTTTCCCGAAAAATATTGAGCTGGCAGTTAATAATGGATTCTATTATTTTTGAGAACAAGGAGGTGATGGCGATAGGCCTGTAGTTGGACGGGTCTGTACGGTCGCTTTTTTTAGGGATCGAGTGGACGAAAGCTGTACCGGAGTACCGGAAAAGATGCGTTAGGACCGGTGCCATTTCTGGAGCACACGTCGTCAGCACAATTGGGGGGGATTTCGTCAGACCCACTCGACTTCTGGGTGTCCAGGCAGAGGATTGCTTTAAGAACCGAGCGCTGTGAGAACCGCACATCCGGCATAGAGCACTCATACCGCGGGATGCATGTGCAGAGATGGTAGTGATGGCTTACAGAAATTCCCTTGGATAGCCTTGGCGAGAAACCAGAATGCACGGGTTCCTGAAGGAAAGCGAACTAGTTTCTTGTCAATTATGCCTATGTGCCATGACTTTGCCTTGGCAATAACTCTTTTGAAGGACCTGGAGGCGAAGTTATACTTCTTTTTATGCATGCTGGTGTTCACATCCCGAGTCGCCTAAGCCGCAACCCAGGCTTGATAACTCTCCTGCTTACTGCGTAATGCAGTCTTACAGGAGCGACCAAACCAAGGCTGAGATCTGTCTCCGATGGGTACTACAGATGATGGAATAAATACTTCTATTCCCTGTAACACCACATCAGTTACAGAGTCAGCAACAGCGCTGGGATCATCGGGCGAGAAGCAAACCCGCCCACATGGGTAGGATGCAAAGAAAGACCGCATTCCGTCCCAATCCGCCGACCTGTAATACTAAACACGGCGGCAACCTGCAGAACGCAATTGCGAGGGGAGCGTGAGTAACACCACACTCCGGATGAGACACTGGTCCGAAGAGCCGAGAAGGGCATCAACGGAAACCTAATATCCGTCTGGATGAGAGGTCAGCCGAAGGTCCAACAGGGAAGGTGTATGATCCTCAGCATCTGGAATCCGCGTAGGCGTAGTAACCAGTTGTGTCAGACCATATGCCAAGGCAAAGTCATAAGCAGATCTCTCCTCATGATCGGTTAAACGTGAACCGAGTCATTCGGCATGGTGGGCGTTAAAATCGCCAAGGATCACGATCTCTGTGGATGGGACCTGTTGTAGCAAGGAATCTGTAGCCATATGGACGCGGTCGATGAGTCGGTCTGTTTCGGAATTACCGCTATGGGACCTTTAGAGACACCCGTAGACGCGCGGATGGTCGTGGCTGTCTACACGTAGCCAAAGGATGGACAGGTTTGAACCTTAAAAACTGCCGAGGCGTCAAGAACAGATGTTCTTCCTGACGTATACGCAAACTCTAGCCCGAGGCACAAAGGAGTGCTCCAATTTGTACCCCGGCTAGGAGAGATACGAAGTATCAGCCGGAGAGGACACCTGTGTCTCGGTCAGAAAGAGCAAGGCCGGCTTCGCCATCTCGAGATGGTAGTGGACTGCGTTTAGGTTCGAGTGAAGTCCTCTTATATTGCAGAAATTCACGGATAGCGTGGCAGGGGTCGCCTTGGTATTGTTGCTCAGTTTACCCCGAGCAGTTATTGTTTTGAGCGGAATTTTGCCTCCCCTCCAGAATATGCGGGACAGCCTGAGCACCCACGCTCAGGAGTGGAATAACATGGTCGTGGATGCTCAGCGAGGGATTCTCCAGGGGTGCTGTTACCCTCCTGTGGTAGTCTTTGATGTAATTCCGCTACCATGTTGATGGGGGAGGGAGGGGGGAAATTGGACCTCGGGCCACCTGCATTTACCAGACGAAACGCAGAAGCTTCTACTACACGCCGGTATTCTGTGAGGTCTCGGTACCAACCCGGCTCAAGCCGGCCCATACGTGCAACAACAAAAACTGCCGCGTGGCTCTACCATCGTTATATAATACTTGAGATGGCGGTGATTGTTGCTGTGGTTACAGCAGTATTAATATGCCAGTAATGAGATTTTTGCCCAAAGAGATCGATTTGTTTTTTACGGAAAGTGTCTTGCTTCGAAGGTATTTCCGCTCAATAAGAGCCCCTGTCTTGTTCAAAAGCTACAAGAACACTCTGAGTAGGTGTTCTTGTAGCTTGTGAATAACAACAATTTGCTTGTACTCGCCGAAATCAGAATCCTTTCCTGATTACGGGGGAGTTTCAAATCATCTGTTATTTTCAGCAGTCGAATTTCGGGATTAGAAATTTGGGAACTTAAGTCTGCGTTTTATTATCGCAGTTTCGTGACGTGTTCTTCAGTGTTAGTCCTCTTTAGGATTTCTTTAGCCACAGCTTTTACGTGGTTTACAGCTAGCTTTAAAGCTAACCTTGTAGGTTTCGGGAACAATTTGCTACGATTTCCTATGACGATGGAGACGTTGGGTAATTCCTTGGGAAGAGGTAGGTTTTTATCGCCTAGTTTTGCCGGTTCCAGGAAATCTAGGATTTTCTCCTCTTTCACCTATGTGGCTATTTGCTTTTCATCTGAAGTAGCAGCCGAGACCCGCTCTTATTTTTCTTGTTTCAGTGTGCGACCTATCCGTAACCAATGCTAGGAACATGAGGGCGTCATCAGAACCAGGTCCATTGCTTTCACCGGCTGTACTACGACGGTTACTAGGGCGTATATAAAACATGCTGTATCCGAGAAATTAACATCAGCACTGTTGACTCCTCGAATACAGCTCGCTTTATAGTTTGGCTCCCAGATGATTTTTTGATGTTCGTGATTGGTGCTACTTTCTTCATCGTTTCTTCTCAGCCTGACTTATAATTTAGGCACATACTGATTTTCCGCTTCATGTTTTTGATTTGTTTTATTCAATTTTGATCCCACAAGTATGGAGGAAATAAAAGTCCGTCCAAAGAGCACTTCCAGTATCCAAATAACTCGTCAAAGGTGTGGGCCCGTATTCCAACGGGGGCAACACTGCAACTTAAATTTGCTGCTGTTCCTTAAGGGGTGCCATGCTTGAGCATTGGATAATTTTTATAGAGGTTGTCATCTTCGCGCATCCGGGGGCTAAATTCAAGAGTCTTTAGTCCCTAAGGTGCATTATCCACGATATACCCGAGGCATTCCGAGTTTCGAATGGTGGCGGAGTCGACACGGGTTTTTCTTCTGCCTGACCAGTCAGATGTGGGTACACTGAGCCTGCTCATTTTCCTTTTTTGGTCCCTAAATCCTCTTCTCCCACAAGCGCTAATGACTGACAACCCTTCAGCATGCAACACTTATGTTTGGGATGATTTTTTTAAAGAAGTTTTCTTCCTCGTGGTCTAACAAAATCCATGTCTCAACTGGGGATTACGGAGTTGCCTGGTGCCAGCAAAAGCCGGATGCACTTGGCACTTTACCACACGGGACACGTCCACCGTTCTTCTCAATCGAGAAGATATAAAGAGAATATAATAAGAATATTTGGCATTACTTTAAAAAGTAGATAAATAATAGTTATCTACTCTCCAACTCCAACTCCAACTTATGCTTAAACGCGCTTTGACTTAGATTTTGTATAAAGGTCGTTTGAATGGGGGGTATCACCTTTTCACCCTTTTTATTCTGCCGTCAAACAATGATGCTGGCTTCGCTGTGCTCTATTTAAATGGATGAGATGTAGTGTGATTAGTAATTACAGAGTACAATGACAAAAACTTAGGTTACATTTGACAAGTTGGCAACGCGTGATATAATTAATCCTACTGGGAGCGGCGAGATTTTTCGTGTAATTTACTAATATTTATTATAGTTTAAATATTTTCTGTTATATTTCAATGTTATTTAAGTAAATTTATTAAAGTATGTATACCGCTATCTATCAGAAACCATGAGATATTTCTGGCCTTATAGACGCCTCGTAAGACACCCACGGGACGAAATGACGATTCTCTAATACAATTATTATAGTACAATAAAACTTTATTTTATACAAAATTTAATAACATATTATAATATGTAATACCTATAATTATTATTATTACCGCTAACTTCCTTCCCTTAATAGTTGTAGAGGTCTTAATGTTAATAACCAAAAATGGATAAATTACTTATGTTATAGAAGTTCCTAAAACGTTGAACGTTTCATAAAATTACAAGCAAATTGTAATTTATTTTTCGAAACATGACGTAATTCGAAAACACTACGAATAAAATATGATAATTGTACATTAATTGTCCACAACAAAATTTCATTGTGTAATAACCGTCGTTATAAACACTTTTTTCAGTCTCATAATAAATGATCCAATTCTTGAATAATTTAAAGTTTAAATGCTGTAATTGTGGAGCGTCTACGACTATCATCAGTATCGCTAAAGTTATTTGTGTCACTTCGCGTTTCTAAAGTTAAGCCACGCAGATCGGGCAACTAGAAATGTAGAGTTGACATTTTGTTGCAAGGTGCTCGCAACAAAGTGCATCTGCCGGTGACTGTATAGTTAATGTCGACGACTACAACTTTGTGGCGACATTCCCGATAAGGCCACAAGTGTACGACCCACAAACTAATGTCTTTGAAACTTACCTTCCCGCTCATCAGTCTTCCTAACCACGCAATTCAAGCACTTGTCTTAGAAACTAATTTAATACAGTAAGACATTTCACAAGGCATATTCTAGTACAATTAGTATTTTTATCATTCCTCTACAAGACAATTTTCTTTTCAATTAGGTCTACACACTTAATACATGTGTGTACGTGCGTGCGTGCGTGCGTCCGTGCGTGCGTGCGTGCGTGTTTGCGTGTATTCGTGCGTGCATTCGTGCGTGCGCGCGTGCGTGCGTCTGTGCGTGCGAGAAGTAATTGCAACAAGAGATGGGCAACAAAGTCTTCCTGATACAGCACACAACGCACAACAATAAAACACTGCGGTGTCCAACACGTCTCGAGCCGAGCAATCAATGGTGAAGGCCTTTATTCAGCATTGGACTTCCGATAGTCTGTAATGAATGTAACGATTCGATTCAATCGTATAATATAATACTTGTTGAGCAAATGATGTTAATTCATTAATGGTAGTGTCGACACAGTATTATTTATACTTAAATATAATTAAATTTAATAAAGTTATATTTTAAAGAATTCTATATTTCGCATAAAATTAAAATAAATAAGAAATTAAGTTTTACTGACCGGAGAAGAAACGGCAAAGAGAACTCCACTGATATCTTATTTTTAGGTTAATATTTCATAGCCTAGTATATACAAAATGGAAAGCTATAACAGACCCATCGGTTACAGAAGTATATTTTATCATTTACTCAAAAAACTGAGGAGTTTATCAACGTATAGCAGACCTGAGCAGACCAACCCCCACAAGCAACTCATGTGGCAGCCATAGCCCTCCTCAACTATCCCACTATCTACAATCACAACACAAGTCCACTGATGAACCCTATCCCTATAAATGTTATAATTATGGTTAAAAAAAATTATGAGTATTTATTTTTGCACAAGTTGAATATAAAATAAGATTCACGCGGTACTTGAAAATAATAGTTGATTTACTGAGAAATCCCGTTTGGCATCTATCATTTACCTGCACAGGAGCTTGCTACAACTGCGACTACAATATACCCATATTAGTATATTTTGAAGTCTGAGATACGAAATAGCATTATTTATTATAGTGGAATGATACGATTTTATTTTAAATCTCATTTCCTCTCGAAAACTGTATTTTAGTGTGTTTTAAAAGCGCGTTAATTCGAAGTTATCTTTTTTAATTATATCGAAGTTTATTATATTTAGTTATATTTTATTAAAGTCAAATGTCATTTAGCGTTCATTGACTCGAGTCGATGCACTCACGTTGCTACTTTGCTGCTCATTTTGACTGTGTGTAGATTAATAATGAGTAATACTAATCGATGATCCGACGGCGATAGCAACTCAGTAGTAGGGCGGCTTATATTTCATACTACGCGAGCAAACTGAGTTCGTTTCTGCTTATTATATTTTAGCTTATTAGTTTATCTTATACTGACATTAAGATTACCCGTCGGCACATATGTGAAAAAAAGCCTTTACTCCCGAGTTGAGAGTCCGTTAAAAAAAAGATGCTGATGATATTACTTCACAACAAAAGCTTATGATAAAATTTTAAATAAACAAAAAAAATAATGGTTTAATAATTTTTCTTAATAACCATAAAGTACTTAGCTTTTGTGTAGCGTTATTCAATACTTTGACATGAATCACATATCTAGAATCAGTTTATATGACATACGGTCAGTAAAATATTTACGAAATTAGTGATTTCCTACTTAACCAATCACATGGTCACATTTATTACTTTTTAATCTTTTGTTAATTTCTATGTGAGGAAATTATGGCGTAAAATGCGAAAGGCTTTATTTTATTTATAACAGTTAGAAGTCAATTGGATTCTATCCCAACTCACTTCTCTCAATCTCTCTCTCTCTCTCTTTCTCTCTTAATCATAGTCTTACCAAAATATTATACAACGATTACGACATATTCTATCTTCAACTACATATTACTACTTTACATTGAATGACATCTACATATGAAAAACCTTGAGAGTAAATTTAAGCAGATACACTGATATATTTCTGTCGAATAAACTAAAAATAGCAATATATTTTCTTAATACATATTATCAGCAGACGTCACGTTTCTCAATTCAATGATCCCACGCAGGACTTTTTCCAGCTTCTACTTTCTACATAAAACTTTACTAACGACCAGATGGGACATCTATTTTTTGTGTAAGTATTATTGTACATATGCATTATGAGTTTTCACGATCACTCCAATTGTGATTTTGAAAGTAAAGTTGTATTTTATAATGACTGACTGATTTGTATAAAAATGCAAAAATATTAAGAAGCTGTGATAAATTTGGAGCTAAGGCTCGCCGTCAATTTCACAGTACGTATACTAATGAAATTGTTTATTGTAATCTTAAGGTGAAGGAAAGTAAATTTTTATACGTAAATTTCTTTACATATAATAATATTATAGGTATAGTGATTCGTTAGGAGGCCGATGTTCATGTTGATCCGCCAAGGTCTTAGAAGCCAAACTATATCAATGATAGTAAAAGTCTATAGTTGAATAAGATAAGATTATTGGTTTCATATCTGAATATAAATAAGTTTTTGTTTGCTTATCTTTGCCTCAAAAATTGTGCGTTTCTTTGTGAGCATTGCGAATTTTTTAGTACTAAAAAAACTTGTTAAAAAAATGTAAATGTAAAAAATAACTTTTTACGTGCGTCTTTACATCGTCGTAACCATCATCCACAAAACTTCTTAATACACCTGCATTTATCGACAGCATCTCTTACCTGTTTGTCACTCCATCTAATGGAGAGCGACTTAACTTCACTCTCCATTACTAACATTCTGCCCTTTGTGAACCTATCTTCCTCGTAGGTATTTGGTTCTCCAAGGTATATCGCCGGCACCATTGCCATTTCAACTAACTGATTCGTTTGGATACCTTTATTGCTTATATGTAACCCATATTACAGAATCTGCTTAAAACGCGTATACTATTGTAAAAGTAATCTTTCGATAAACATCGATTTAATAATCTCGCAGATATTATCTATATGAAAGTACAAAATAGAATTAAGAACTTTCTCCTTATTGAAAGTCGGTTAAAAGGAGTAATATTTACAGGAAAACAACGTCAAAGTTCAATTACCAACTACGAGTAAATGTATACTACAATTAGCCTATATTGTGTAGTGTTCATTTATTTATTAACTTTTGTGAGTCGTTGTTATTATGATGATTTTGCGAGAAGTTTTTCAAAATTAGTTTTTCCATATATCAAACATACGAGTATTTCAAATTTATACAAATTTTATTAATATTTTTAATTAAACATTTGGGATACCAACTTAAACATTTATAAAATAAAACGAGTTCTTTGATGAAATACATATTTAATAAGCCTTTTTCACGCAATTCATTTTCCATAAAAAATATGTATTGGCAGGAGGTGTAGACGCGCCCGAGTTTGGTGAACCTCTCACCAACCTGACGGTTCCCATCGGGCGTGACGCCACATTCCAGTGTACTGTCGTCAATCTAGGCAATTACCGGGTAAGTGTTTAAATATAATTGCTAAAATATATAATTACAAATAGTGTAGTTTAGAAAAAAAAATAGTACCCATAATTTACTTTTGGTAACTATAATAAAACAGTTGATAACTATTTTCCTATTGTCTTTGAATAAAATCTAATTCGAATTTATACATAAATAATTGCTTTATTTAATTACATAACACTCTCCTAACAGTCATTGATTTATAAAAGCTATGTCGATTATCTAAAATAAAATAGACGATAAAAATTTACAAATTAATAGACGAACACTTTCATGTAACAGATAACAATACCGTAGGTGTAGTTCGTTATAAGCGTCGAATATTTATAACGTTCTTTGTTCGCCTATGACAGGTGGGTTGGGTGAAAGCGGATACAAAAGCGATCCAAGCAATCCACGAGCTAGTGATCACGCACAACCACCGCGTATCCGTGTCACACAGCGACCACTTCACCTGGTACCTACACATCAAAAACGTACAAGAAGAGGACCGAGGGCAATATATGTGCCAGATTAATACTGATCCTATGAAGAGTCAAGTTAGTAAACACAATATTTATTTCCATGTTAAATAATGGATGTCTAAAATATTAAAAATGAACATAATATTATCAGAAATTTAAACATATTTTTTTTAAATAAGGGCTAGTAACGAGCACACCTTCCAACCTGATGGTAAGTGGAGTGCACATAGACATCAACACCTATCCTGGATTATGAATAAAATTGCAGATGCGCTATCACCCCTGAGGACTAAGGATACGTCATTCCCAGTAAAAAGGGTGCAGTAAAAAGTATGCATAAAATAATACAGTACTTAATAAAGTCATTTATAATCCTTTTAATTGACATTATTACCACGCAATTAAATAAATTTTGCGGAAGTATCTGCATGCAATTTCCACATGCATCGGTCGGTAGACGGTTTAAGCTAAATCCCTTCAATTAATCCCAGAGTAATTGCGTTGAATTTACTCACGGATTAATAATTAAAATATTTAAAAAAAAGTGCCATTTATGTATTTTAGTGGCTGATGCCCCACTAGCCCTACCATAAATTCCAAAGTAGTGTACCAAAATGAAAATATCTATTCACTTGCATGCGGTGAACCCCGCTATTTGACGAACGTGCCTCTGGCAACCGACTGATGGCGGGAAATGTATCAAACTGCCGAAATCAAATTCTAAATGATATTAATGGTGAGCAGCATTACCAGCAACCTGCTTGCCTAGAGTATTGAGTACGAGTATTTTTTACAACAAATGCATGCCTGATAGAGCATTCTTGAAAAAAAAGGTCGTCAGTACAACAGCGAACTTCAAATAAAAACGTATGATGCGACATTATACGTCGATGTAGTAGCATTTTTTTGAGAAAATCTAAAGATGAAAATGTTATAATAACGACTCCAAGCACTATTATCATTTTCCTGGTGACAGATGTTTGTTATTTATCAAAGTTTATACAAATACTTATATTTTGATTGGGAAATGAGAATTTTCATATTTTAATATTTGGCTATAAATAAACTTAAACTTGTGTTGTAAAAATAAAAGAAATCGAAAATGGTTTCTGCTTTTATTACTTGATTTGACAATTGAAATTTAAACTTGATTTGAAGTATTGTATTTTTTATATAAACAATGCTATAACTAATGATCCCTCCGTGGTTCAGTAGCTTAGCAATGAGTTGAAGCGCTAAGGGCCGCGAGTTTGAATCACGCACGGAACAAATATTTGTATGACCTATAAATAATTGTTCCGGGGTCTGGATGTATGCCCGTGTGAAATTTATGTATGGGGCAGAAATCCATTGTATAAAACAAATACCTATCTTTCGTAACTTGAAAACTGATAAACATTCTAAAAATATCCATATAAACTGAAAATATTTCTAAAATTATATTAAGTTAAAATTACTAATGAGATAAATGAAATATGTTATCACCGATTACTTAAAACATATTCTGATTTTAAAAATTTGGATATCGATTATTTTTCTAACAGACAAATATCATCATCATTATAATTTCAGCCCTTCACAAGTCCACTGCTGAACATAGGCCTCCCCCAAGGAATGCCACAAAGCACGGTCCTGAGTTACCTGCATCCATCGACTTCTTGCACATCTTACCAGATCGTCGGTTCTTCGAGCTATATGGCCGGCCCATTGCCACTTCAGCTTACTAATCCGTTGGGCTATGTCGGTCACACTGGTTCTACTGCGGATATCCTCATTTCTAAGTTTATTAAGTAGAGAAACTCCGAGCATAGCCCTCTCCATGCTCGCTGAGCGACTTTGAGCTTCATCATCCGGCCAGCAGTGAAGGACCACGTCTCAATTCAGTATAAAAATTGTTTGTTATAGATGGGATTTTTAGAAGTTGTAATTCCACCTGATTTTATACCTGAGGAGACGTCGGGTGATACTATGGTGCCAGAAGGAGGAACGGCACGAGTATCCTGCAAAGCGCGAGGAATCCCTCCACCACGTGTGATGTGGAAGAGAGAAGATGGACAAGAAATTGTCGTGAGGGATCAAAATGGATCAAAAACCAAAGGTAATTGGAAAAGAGTATAATAATTTATATTTTCATTATTTCTTAGTATAACCTTTTTAGAAATTAAAACAGAAGTTTTGCTAAAATTTATTCATAATAAGCAGAAATATATAATGTCGATAAAAATGTAATCAAAATATAGATATTATTTACGCAAGTCACACACTCACTCCTGTGACTCAGTGACGCCGAAGTGGGTCTTGTACTCTTACACGAGAACACGTTACTTTTCCCTGTCCTGCGCGAGCTCTCACCAGTTGTCACCACCTTAAAGCGCGCGCAGATCAGCTCCCACCCGTCGCTCCAGCGACATTTGGATCATCTGAACGTATAACATGTAGACATGTGATAATTATTTCAGGACTTTTCGTAAGCATTCAGGTGTTTTTTTAATGTAATTCTTCGAATTATGTTGTAAAGTTCTCTTTCAACTTATTTTTAAAAATAATGCAAGTAAATTGTTTAAAGGATTCCAAAATAATACATAATGTATACTTTAGATATAAATAATAAATAAAAGTAAAGCATTAAGACTTAAAAAAATATTACAGATAATCTAGAACAGCAAAAGCTACCAAGCGGCATTAATTAAACAATATGATAGATTAAAAAAAATTGTTGTTATTTTATCTTTCTTAAATCATGAACGATTTGAAAAAAAGTCATTGAATATTGTTTTACAAATTACTGTTGCAGAAAAGCAATTCGATTCCCCTCGAACAAATCCAAAACGCTACCGATAATATCAACACTCAGGCACGCGACCTGTGAATAATAGTTATTGAAAGGTCGTGTTATTTTGTGTTGATGAATTCATGACAACTTAAGAAATAATATAAAAAAATGGTTCTATGTGATTCTTAGTCTTAACCTCTCAGGCCCTGACATTTTATTGGACCAATTTAGTCAGACCTATGGTCCATCCAAGGAGTACAGTAGGTCAGACCAAGGATAATATTTTTTTTAAATGAATGTCAATATTAATTGGAGTAATTAATAATTATGTTCTTATCCAAAAATAAAAATAAAATTAACAACAATTAAAACATGGAATTATTTGTATGAAGATCAAGTGAGTGCTAAAGAAACGACGATTGTTGTCGATAAATAAAATATATTGGGAAATTATTAATTACTGTGTAGTGGCAGTGCATAAATATTTATATTATTCCGTGGGTGTCGTATGAGACGACTAGACTTGGGGAAAAGTTTTATTTTTAAATAACCGTGACCGTCGTCCCTGTTATAAAAAATCATAGTAAAAAATCAGTGTGACTTTGTCACGTTAATAACGTTGGATAACTACTTGAAAGATTAGAAAGACTTTGACTTTAAATATACATTTTAGATTTAGTATTAGGTTTTATTTGAGAAGTCGATTTTTTATTACCTTCCTTACATAAGCTATGTTATAAGAACCATTCTAATTATTATTTTTGAAATATACGAATTTCAACTAACCTAGTCGATCAGTTGGTGTACCGTTCTAGTATACGGTGCACGTACCTTGCTACATAGTAGTAAGGTAGGTAGTTCCTTTTATTTGGTTAAATCAATGATAGGAGTAATGGTGCGAAGGAACAACGTTATTTTGGAACATAGTTAGTCATTGTGATTTTTGAGCTGATCACGGTGACTTTTTCACCGTGATGTTATTTATCACTCATATCTAGTGGCAACAGAGGGAAGCGACTAAAATAAAAAAAACTGCGGTTTTCAACGCGCTTAAGTAGTAAATATGACAAATATACCCTGATGAGATAATATATTGGGGAGGACTTTGTTCGGCAGTGATTGTTATAGGGAGGAACAGTTTATCTTGTAATAGTGATAAAAAAATGGAGAAGGAAAAAAAATAATATTCTTTTTTATTTAATCTCTGTGGAACGCGGATGATCCGTGCGATGTTTAGGGCAGCATTGCCGAGGTCGGCGATATTTGTGGCAGTAAAATTTTGAGCTCCCCTTTATTTCCATGCCCCACGCTCTGCACTAAAAGGAAAGAAGAATGAGGGGGTAATTTTATAATTTGTAAAAATATTTTTGTGTGTACAAAAAGTCATTGAATATCAACATCAAATAATTTATTAAACAAAAACAGTAATAAATAATATAACCAAACAAGTTTTCTGAAAACAAAAAAATTCAAATATTATATGTCAATTCTACAACTAAGGCAAATGCGTTTCGCTTGTTGAGTGCAGGTGGCCGGAGGCCCTTTTTACTGGAAATGAGGCTTTCCATCTTAGTCCTCACGGGTGACAACGCATCTACATTTTGATTTGTAACAGAGGATAGATGTAGATGTCTATGGGCCGCAGCAACCACTTAACATCAGGTGAACTGTGTGCTCGTTTGTCACCCTTATCCTATAAAAAAAAAAACAAAGGAATCCTCATAATTATATTAAAATCCAATATCTATATGTTAAAATCAAATAACCACTATGAAGAAAGAAACAAGGTCATGGAACCACTCGAAATTTCATAAAGAAAAGAAATATATTATAATATAATTATGTCGACATACTCAGTAGGAGCCACTAAAAAATTTAAAAATATTCAATTATAGGCATATACTTTATTACGCTATCTTTGACCAACGACATATTTGTTGAAAACAACTTCGCGATAATGTTCACTATATATATCGAAATTATAACATAAAACGTAATGTTTGTACATTGACCCTTGTGGAATATGAAAATATGTGTTTTTACATGATTAATAGTGATAACTTTATATTTAATTTTCAGTTACCTTTGACTACGTGAACTACTTACTTTCATACGTGAATGACACAGTATTTTAAATGCAAATTTTATAAAGTTGTTACGAAATATAAGCAAATAAATTTGAAAAAACCATATAACTTTTAAAAAATGTGTTAGTTTTCTATATAAAACTTACCTTTATATAAAAAAAAAAAAACTAACATCAAACTTTCTTTTGGATCCACTTAATTTTTAAAAATGTGTAGTTGTCTCTTACACTCACGCGGCGATGGAAATATACTGAAATATGTATTTGCAGTAAACGCAACGCGAAGGCAAAGGCGGAAACTTGTCATTTGAAGTAAATTCTCTGAATTTAGAGAAGTGTTAGTTAGTAACGAAACTAATTCTATTAAAATATTAGTTGTATAATTCTTATAAATAATATTTAAAAAATAATTCTTCTGAGCACTCTTCTATATGGTTCTGAGTAAACGTAGTGAAATATTATCATACTCTTTGGAGGTTTCGATAAATTTGTCAACTGGCGTCCTCCGGATCTCCACAGATTAACTTATATTACGCTCAAGATACAATATCACAAGTATCTGGATTTCAACATTGTAAAACGACAAACTTATTCTCACAAGCAATATTGTTAAACAAACTGCTAAAACAAGAAGTTGACCTCAAAAATTCACTTAACTCAGCTAGCTGCAGGAAAAATATTTCATTTGTCTTAGTTTATTTGAATAGTGCAAGGACGGCATTGTTTTTCTGAATATGTATAATAATACGAGCGTCTGTGTGACCGCATTTGTTGGGCCACAATGAGCTGCGCGGCGACTATTCTCGAGATGAGTTTTGCGTCCAGTATTGTTTAAAGTTTGTCGTAATTAGTAGAGTTCTGCGTTGAATAGACCTCTAGGTCTCATTGTACGAATGCTAGAACCCTTAAATAAGTCACTTAATAACGATATTCATTGAAATCCAAATTTGATCTCCAATGTATTCATTCTATTATGAATTTACAGTTGCTGCTTATATTAAAATGTAACCTAAATGTAACTTAATTAATAGAATCAGCGTTACTTTGCGGAAATCCATTATATAAAAGCTTTTACAAAAATTTACTTTGCAAATATCCGCGTTATAAAATAAAATGATGTGTCTTACCTAGTATGAAGAGCACCTCCCGCCCTCCCTCAATTGTGTGCACTATCTCCGTCACCACTAATCCCAGATGTTGGTGTTGAGAGTAGCGGTGCTGGGATTAGTGGTGACGGGGATAGTGCACGCAATTGAGGGAGGGCGGGAGGTGCTCTTCATACTAGGTAAGACACATCATTTTATTTTATAACGCGGATATTTGCAAAGTGAATTTTTGTAAAAGCTTTTGTAAATGTAACTTGTCAAAAATTACACTAAACGTATTATATAACTCTACTTAAAAGACAGTAGTTTAGTTACCTCAAATTTGAATTTATAGTGTGCCTCTTATATAATGTCATTGTGCATAATATCTAGTGTCATTAAAGGAGTCAGAGGTAATCTGAAACAGGATATGGGCAGCGACATCTACTTGATAACAACTTAAAGTAATACTCGTAAAGACTGAGTATCATCTGTTAGTAATATCTGGCCCGAAATATCGAAAAAGGGGCTACTTTGTGTTTGGTTTTTCAAAGGAATAACGACTATGATTTAGTGCTATTGATTGAGAACGACAGTATCCTGTCAAATGAATGTGTTGAGCTTAAATTCTATGGGAGAAGACAGCTGCTTACAATATTGGGAATTAAAAGTTGGGTATGTGGTTTAGGGCTGGGTGCCAACTTTTTTGGCTAGACTAGAGGCGACATTCTGCATTTATTAATATTAAAGGCACAGTTAAAGAACATAAAAGATAGTAAGTTTGATGACAAAAACTTGGTTAAAAATTAAATCACTTTACATGAAAATATTTTTTTAAATTAATTGAATGACGTAAAATTTTGCTAAATTTTATGCATGTTGCCACCGAGTAAATAATTGTATATTTTTTTACAGTATTATCATATCAAGGTGAAGTACTGAAGTTGACAAAGATATCAAGATCTGAAATGGGAACATATCTATGTATCGCGAGTAATGGAGTTCCACCTACAGTTAGTAAGAGGATTCATATAAGCGTTCATTGTAAGTTAAAGTTTTAACAAGCTCTATATATTTTCGAATATGAACGTGCAAAAGATGGGTTGTTCATAAGATATTTTTACAGATGCACGTTAAATGCGCTTAAATTCTGTCTTGGAATGAGAGTCCAAAAGTTAAGGAATTTGTACTTAAAATGAGCAGGATTCGATAAATATTTATCTATTTGATTTAATATAAATAAATTAAAATTAGAAAAAGTATCAAAAATGGTAACATTAGAATTTTGTTTTTAGTCAGATGTCGAACAATTGAATGTCATTCTTTATAAGTTTTGAGTCCATATATTTAATTATGAATATTCACGTTGTAGTTTTAAAGTTTTAAATATTTTTTAATTAAAATATTGTGTAAAATTGCAAAAATAAAAATACAATATCGAAGCAAGATAATTTTAAATATGATATTTCGATTTGCAGTTCATCCTGTAATCCAAGTACCTAACCAACTTGTTGGCGCGCCCCTCGGCACTGATGTTACCCTCGAGTGCTATGTTGAGTCTTCACCCAAATCTATCAATTATTGGGTTAAAGATCCAGGTAAATATTGTTAATCATTATAATTTTCATTAACTTTTGAAAAGTGCACTGCTGCGCATAAACTCGAAGTATATGATATCTGTAGTATATACTTAATTATATAAGTACTCGTAGGCCCAGTTGCTATCTAATATACTTAAGTGACAAAGAAAGATTAGTTAGAAGAAGATAAAATAAGATTTATATCGCATTTTTTCATGCAGTGGGTATTAACGTTGACACGTTAATATTATTTAAAATTGAATTTGGAACAACTCAATTAATTTCATGAACAAAAACCATTAAGCCGGTTTTCGCATGTTCGCGACATACAAAATTTATTTTACTTTGTTTGGCATCCCTAATAAGAAACCAAACAAATTATAACACAGCCATAAAACTCCTAGGTGTCTGCAGCAAGTTTTAACATTTTTCATAAAACTTCGCGCAAGAAAGATGAAATTCTAATATTGAATTTGAAAGTAAGTGTTTTAAGTAATAAATTGTTTCGCAGGTGAGCTGATAATACCATCTGAGCACCACGAGATGACTGTGAGACAAAAATCTATGTTCGAAGCTGAAATGACCATGACTATTAAAAATATTCGCAGAGAAGACTTAGGAAGTTATATTTGCGTAGCGAAAAACTCTCTTGGCGACGTTGAAAGCAAGATTCGTTTATATGGTAAAGTATTTTTGTCGATTATTACTATTTTACCACGTTTTTATTAAGTCACTTTCTTGTTTATGCGTCTCTCTGTCTGTCGTTCCAAGTGCAACGTTGCAATTCTAATATCGAGCACTTATTGATTAGATAGAGGCTTGAAATTTTGAACATAGCTCAGAATCGGATGAAAATGTAGAAATAATAATATAAAAAACCGTGGTATATTAAAGTTTTTAACACAGTTTTTTTAAAAATTTAACTTGTTTATTTTGTTACCATGCATATAGTGACGGTGTATGAGAATCCATCACACCGTTTCTTTACTTGGGAGTCAGAGTGACTATTCCTCTATGGATAAATAACATTATCCCATATTTAAGATGTTAAAAATATATAAAATTAATTAAATAAGATCCGCGTCAAAAATAAAATAAAAATTATATGTAGTCACCTCTCAGAGACATATTTGCGCCAATTACTTAGTTCAGCTACCTCTGATGCTGCCCTAGCTCAAAACAAGGTACCCCTGAGATGAGAGGTTGCGATAGTATCTACTTATGTAGCATCCTGCACTAAGTTTTTACATCTCTCCCAAGGGAGTTATATCTATTAATTATCCCATCTGTTATGTGCCAGATATAAAATGCCATCGCTACGCCTGCCGATATCATATGCCTGTTAAGTGTGTGAATCAAGGGAAATCCTTCCTACATAGGAACGGGCCTATATCCAGCAGTAGACTGTTACGGGTCTATAGCCAGGCCCACAGGGCCAGGTTAAGCAAGAAGAAACTATAGATTTTAACGTCTTTACAACAATAAAGTGACAAACGAGGAGGTAATCTAAGAGGAGCTGCTGCAGACTGAAAAAAGTGGAAACCGAAAAAGTGGAAAACGACTTCAAAATCTAAAAATAATAATATAGTTTCCATATGACAGCTTCTGAATTCTGCGCTAAGACATAATTATCAAGGAATAATTAATAATTATTAATAAATTACTTTATCTACCCTTTCCTACCGGGCTATAGGTTTTTAAATAGTTTTTTAAATTTTACTTTATTATATTACTATGGTAGGTAAAAATAAACGAACATATTTTTTTTTAGATTTTTATTATACCTAGAAATACTATTTGTAAGACCTTAACTAATTTGTACTGTCAGTTACTTTATATATCGCAATTTAGGAACTATGATAGAAAATATGAGTAAATAAAAATAATGAGATCAAACGTCGACCTCGTGATATTCAATAAAATAGTTTTTTTTTAACATGCAACCACAAAAATACATTGCAGTGAGAACATTTAGTATAAGATTAGGACTGAATCTTCTTGAAGTTGCAAACCTAACACCTTCCTCTCTTTCCGAAAATGTAGGCCAATGTATACCTCTGTTACCCAAACATACATGTCTCAGAGTAGAAAAAATTATTTTCGTTTTAGTACAGACCCCACCCTTGAATTTGATCATCGATTCGTCCACGCTTCCACTCTTTCACGGGTCCCATGATAGCTCTCTTGAAATATTTTGTTGGGTACATCAACAATAGGTCTGATTTTATATAGCTTATCTTTTCAGTTTTATGGCATTTGAACATTATCCTTGGAGTGTAGATGTGATAAAATCATAGCAAATCTGTCTCTTGGCATGTTGTTGCATATAAGTGGATTATTCTGATCAGATGCCGAAGAGTAATTGTCTGTCCAAGCCGGTCGAGTATTGTAGCCCATATAGAAATTCATACCAATAAATGCTTTCCTCCGTCTTTAGATTCAATATCTAGCTTTTCTGTGTAGCATAATGATTACTTCGGTATACAATCCTAATATATCGTCAATCAATATAAAAAAATATATCACTCGGTTTAGTACAGTGAGCAAAACCTTCTCGTACTACTTTAGTACTTGCATTATATTTCGATATATTTGTCTGTAAGTTTCGTTTCTTCCACTTACGGTTTGGTTCGACTACTTTCGCCCGGGTAGCTCTAGGTATGGACGCATTTGTTGAAGAAAGAACAATTTGAGGATAGGGATTGGAGATGTAGATACCTGATCAACAGGACAACCTGATGGCACTTCTTCATTTGTCAGCGATGAAGCAATTTTGTCTAATACCTTCGCAATAGTCTACTCAAAATAGTCATTGCAGCGTCTGAATGAGGGTACTTGAAGATCATTTTCGACTTCTTCATCGGAAACACCTATCAGAATCTTCGCTACAGTCTGGAAGATTCTCTAACCATAGAGCTTCAATGTGGACAGTTTCCTTAGAAATATCCATTACCGTACATCTATAACAACAATGAAACCATAATAAGAAGATAAATATTGGTATATAACGAAACAAAGTCCCATTCATCGTGTATAATTATTATAAAATTCAATAAATTATAAGATGAAAAGTTTCTGACGGTACTTTTTAGTCCATGTCGGTTTTTATAAATTATACACATGAAATAAGGTAATAATACATTATGTAAGTACGAGTATTTAGAAATCTAATTGACAATATAAACTTACGATATAATCGAAAAAATTTGAACTTACCTATGATATTATATTTTAAATCTATAACAAACACACCGCAAGGCGAACTCACTGACAAATTGTTACTTGCAGATCAAATGGGTCGATTCTAGCGATATACCAAATTGTGTGTGCTCTTATTGGCTCACACCAATCATTCTCTAAAGTATCGCCAGTGAGTATAAGCATGAAGTGTTTGCGCATTTAATGCATTTAATGAAAAAGCATCCGGTACTTAATAGTACCGTAAGGAAGGGAAGGGTGTCCGTCGCGCTGCCCCAATGCATGTGTAGCGCGGCTGACATTTCCTTGCCTAAAACCCTCTCAGAAATAAGATGAGTCCTGTTCCCAGCATTGGGACGTATATAGGCTGTAACTTTAACTTATACTTTAAATAAATTAATATCAAAAGCCCTTATTTTTATTTCCTTTAATTTGCGGGGCTTTAATACTAGTAAAATATGTCTTAGTGCCAACTTCAGAATGTAAAATTATGTTAATCTTACTAGTTCTACGTCGATTTTTACTTTTTATTAAAATAAATATATTTATGCCCTTTTGAGAGGACTAAGCAATATCACGATCTAAAAGGTAACAACAAGAATGTCATCTAAATAGTTACACTGAAAATGCCATCCTCGATTTTCCCAAGATTTGGGATGGAATTATTTCTACAAATTAATTTAAGACTACTTGAATTGTAAATTAGGTTGCAGTAAAAAGCGAATCTTTTAAATCTTTAAACCATTTTGGAGAAATCAGTGAACATACATAAAAAAACATACGTGTCTGTCTAATATAAAACCTCCTCCTATTTTGAAGTACCACACCTACAGTTAAAAAGAAGCGTATTGTTTCGTCTGAAAACTAATATAAAAAGCTTTAAAGTCTGTATTCTTCTATATAGGATAAGAGTGATAAACGAACATACAGTCCACATGATGGTAAGTGGCTATGTGGCCCGTAGACGTCTACATCTATCCTCAATTACAAATTAAAATGCAGATGCGTTGTCACCCCTGACGACTAAGATGGAATGTCTCGTTTACACTAAAAAGGGTCTCCGGTTCTCTACACTCACCATACGAGACACAGCAGCTGCTATTTTACGCTTGTATTCTGTGAGAACGTGGTCCTTCACCGGTCGATCCGACCCATTCGTTCTACAATTATACTATTAATATAGCTGCAACAATTCTCTACCACGTAAATAGTAAAAAAGTTTGTATTTATTATAGCTATCCATACTACTCAGATTAAGAGTATCACTGCAGTATTCTCTTTATATTTGTTTATATTGTGATTAAATAAATAACAATCATATCCATTTCGTGTTTCTAAGCTCTTTATGTAATATTTTAACGTTGAAGTTTACGTTAAACGAAAAAAAAGAAAAGTACCAGTTACTACGTACTATTACAATATTGTATTACAATATTATAATTCGCAAAGTTGAAAGATCACGAATCATGAATAACACCGCCAGAAGTATCTTCTAACTCATTGCTGGACACAGTCCCTTCCAAGAATGCGCCAGCTGATATGCATTACTTAAAAGTTAGTGTTGCCGCATGTTTTTTGCAAAGTTTGGATTAAGCTTTTAAATGGATTTTCCGCCATCAGTCGTTCGGCAAATTCTCACCCATCAATAATCAGGGTGCGCCACGGACGGTGAGATTGCCTTTTTGTACGTTCAACCATTTACCGCGTGTGTTATAAGGCTATATAAAAGTAACATTGTTTTTGTAATTATAAGATTTATTTGTTTTTATTTTGATACAGAAATACCGGGTAACGACAGACATATTTACCAATATTTGGATGAGAAGACTACGTCAGACGATGAGTATGGTACAGAAATGTACGATGATGATGACATCTCAAATAACGACGATAACGAGAAAAGCAACCGAGTACCAGACCGGGCTAATAAATGGTACTCCAACGATGGTAAGATTGTCGTGATGAGTGTAAACCACGCGCCCAACGTATTAACCGCAACGTTAACCATAACTGCGATCTTACTACTTCCTACGCTTATTTAAACCATTATTACCCTATCAAACAGCAAATAATTAAAATATAAAATGCAACTCAAACTCAAAGAAAAAAATTATAGAGACCTTGAATATTATCGTAAAATATCAATCAGTATAATTTACGCAAGCTTAATGAAAATTTTATTTTAAACTGTTATTATTATTACATAGAAATGTCATACATTCTATTTAATAGAGGAGCAATTAATAGGAAAGACTTTCTTGTTGTGGAAAATATTGTTTATAACTTTGTTGTTCATAACCATGTAACGTGATAATAACTAGGTTAACACATTAGTGTATATAAACTATAAACTAGTACTTAATACATTTACCATTATGATTTCTTGCCTATAACCAACATTTTCATAGAATTCTGATATCGAAGTAAGACATTCTATATATTAAATGTATAAGCGATAATAGGCAAGATGATGCAATATATGTGTATAGCTATTATTAAGTAGATCAGTATTTATATTGTTTATATAAATATTTAATTACCTGTATTCCTATTTTAACTGTAAATATTGATATTTTATATTGTTTACTGTTTCTTAGATCAACTTAATAATATTACGGCAAACCAATTATATATGTTAGAAGAATAAATTAGGTACTTGACATAATATTCCAACATAATATTGCATGTATTTTTGTATATTTGAATTAGCGTTCAAATTTTTTTCTGTTTATATCTCTACCAGTACCAATTAAAAAAACATCAAAGTGATTCTCGAGTGAGCCATTGACTGCAACCGAAATGTATGTTATGTTCATTTTATCAAAGATTTAAAACTTTATTATTCAGTGAACTTTAGGATAAAATATAATATCATTTTCATTGCTGCAGTTTTAATTACTAGAGATTCATTTATTTAATATTTCTCTATTAGTAACTGAGAAATATATGTAATTGTTAAAAAAAATATTTACGGAAATAATATCGCCACAATTATCTCCAAACACTTTAGTCAAATACTATTCTCCTGAAAAAATGTATGTTAAAAACTTAATTGTTACGAAATACCAATTATAATAAAATTGAGGAATTGTAAATTAGTGTTTTGTTATTTTGCCTTAAATTATAATAAAAAAAAATTAAAAACAACCTGTATAAATGACTACTCTTCAAAATCGACAGGTCATGATCTATTTATATTACTTATAAATTGCCACGAAATTTCGCACCTAGCAGCACAACCACTAACATTGTGTCTAGGCTGCAGGCGTTGAAAATTGAGATATTCTTTCCTTCCGGAAAGCTTTGTCTTTTAGTTAGCGCTTTGTTTAGTACAACCTCAAGACCATTGCGCTGATAGTTTGAAACGGAAACACTCTATTGATAGTTCATAGGGATCTGCAAGGAGTTTGCTCTGAAGCGGTGGCGATGAGTGTCAATGTATTCAAACAAACGCCCCTGCAATTTACTATCGAAAATGGCTCGATACCATGCGCTAAACTCAAAGGACTTAAGTAAAACTGCTTGAAATCAGCTAAGTTATTCTTTTGAATTCTGTCCAGCACCAGCCCACCTACCGGAGTCTTTGGGTAGTCATAGTACGGCCATATCTTTATCATTTTGAATGGGTGTAATTTTTTCTCAGCTTGGGCCATTGTCCTTACATGAATACGTTCTAAGTCCAGGTGAGTTAATCCCTTCTACGCCACATTATACAAATCCCTAATAGAATAATCTAATTGATCTGAAGTTGGTTCTTCATATCCTTGTAAGGTTTGTAGTGGAGTTAATCCAGTGAGCGACACCTTGAGCATTTACTAACTTGAAGATTTGAGGCCTCTAACCATTTATATGAGTATAGCCTTCAAATGTACACGTTCACCAAATAAGTAAATCACCTGATCAGTTGTCTCTGACCTGAGCGTGCAGAAGTACCAAAGCATATCAGTATCCTTAAGGTGAGTAGCTTGGTTCCTCTTTTGTGTGTGAATAAATCTTAGGAAGAAAGTTGTGTCTCTGAAGAAGGTAAGTTGTTTCCGACAAGATCCCAGTTGCTATATCATCGTCATCATTACAAAGTTTCACAAGTCTACTGCAGAACAAAGGGCATCCCTATGAAATGCCACAAAACACGGTTCTAAACCATGATGTATACAAATCAACTTCTTACATGTGTTACCAGTTCGTCCCTCCATCTAGCAGGATCTGCCCTACACGTCGTTTACCACTTGATAGCTGACAAAGCTGCTACTCGATAACGCTTCTTCCAAATCGGTTGAAGATTTTTTGAGCTATTATGATCTTCATTACAAATTCGCATTTACATGCGCATTTAAATACGCAAAGAAACTTCAAGCTAGCATACAGCTCTACATAGCTCGCTAAGCAGCCTTAAGCTTAATAATTTCTTACATTTACGGAAATACTACACAATGAGTAAAACTATATAATGTAGTGTTATGCTACTTACATACCATTTTACATTATTTTAAATTCATTTTTCCATTCTGTTTCGATTTTCTGCATTCACCTCAAAACTGGATATTTTACATCACCTTTATTTCCATAGGATCCTGTAACGATTTTAAACCATAAGAACACAATAACAAATCATTTCTACTTCGTATTTTCACATTATCAGCACTTTTAAATTGGTGTCAATGGAGTCTACCTTTTTTCGATCTTTTAGCTAGTTTTCCGTAACTCTACAATCTTGGGCTTTGTGTGGGCAGCTGCGCTACCTTTTTTCCTATATCAATAATATCTCATTTTCCACTTAAATCTTACCGTTTTCTTATTATAAACCTAAAACCATAATTTGACATGTTTTGATATTGTTATTTATTTCGTTGCTATAGTAATTATATTCAAATTTGCTACCGATCTGTTGTTCCTATTTCGATAATTCCACATAAATACTTTTTTCTCTTGACCATTTACAAAAAATTTGCGTTTAATTTAAATAATTTTTCCGTTCTCTCTAGAAAGGTATAAAAGCCGAACAATCGGTGAAGAAAGGCAGTCTCGCTTCAGTTCGCGAATTGGAAGTATCTCCTAAAGGCCTTATCCCGGGGCCGCACTGCCCCGGGATCCTGCAAGCCTCCACCTACACGTGAAGTCTTCGACGAAGCCTTCTTCAAACGCGGAGCCGTACCACTCCGGATTCCTACAAGCCTCCATCTACCTCGGAAGTCGCTTCGAGTCTACTACAAGCGCGGGGGCCACACTACTCCGGGCGCTACGACTACTTACTCCAGGCGCCGAGTGCACCTACCGCCGGCGCTACCTTTGGGCGCTGCAACTGCTGGCTCTAAGCGTTGAGCGCACCTACTCCAGGCGCTACGTGCGCCGGCTCCGGACGCTGCGTGTGCTGGCTCCAGGCGTTGCGTGCCGTCGCTGCTAAGAAACTTACCTCTACAAGCGCAACCGGCGTGTGCTGGCTTCAGGCGCTGCGTGTCGTCGCTGCTAAGAAACCTACCTCTACAATCGCAACGTGTGTCGCTTCGACTTTTAGGCCCCACTACATCTCTTTATTCCCCTATTCTCCTACCTTTATATTTTTTTTTGTAATCTAATTGTACTCTCACTTCATTCATCATCATCCTCATTTCATTTTTTTTATAAAATTGTAAATACCTTTTAAAAATTTAAATATATTGTTTTCTGGCTCTACTTTTGTTGTTTTGTTGTACTTAGGTTAGGTTCTATATTTTTTTAATTGTCGCTTCACGACAATAAACTAGTTAAAATGAAAGTAACATAATAACATTTTAATTCTGGACATTTCGGATATTTTACAGTATCCATAGTTACGGAGAAGACTAAGATGTTTGACGTCCTGATGTCAAAGTAGTAGTAGTAGTCCGGCCTTAGTAGTCTTTACAATCCCTCAACAGGACGCATGAGTCAAGCTTAATTGTGAATGTAGTCTCAACTACACAGGACAAACAAAATGATGGATAATACCTACGTAAAATAAAATGTATCTGTGGACATGGACAAGATAATCATCGCCATTAAATTAGAATTTATAAATGATGATGATGGCTGGGTGCTACCGTCTGCTGGGATATCATAATTAATAAAATAATGACCAAATTTAAGCATACCTACCAATGCAAGACTTTAAAATACTGTAATTTCATGTTGCATAGATCGAGTTATTCCACTAATCTTTATTGAATTGCCCGTCAATTGGGATTTTTGTACTTTTTATTCACTAAACCCTATCAACTGCCCTTTGAGTTCACAGTGGTGGTTTGCGGAATTCCCATCCGCATCACTTTAAGGACAAACAACATATAGATATAGTAAAACAAGAATTCTTTATTTTCTTTACTTTTTCAATAACAATATATGAGTACTGTTAAGTAGGACTTACATTGGACATTTTTATAATATTAAAAATTGGCTTAATTGATAGCGAGAGACACGATGTCAATACTTATAGTATATTAAAGACACATGAGTAAAGAAACCGTACCATACACATGTGCTAAAGACTCAAATTGATATGATAAGAAAGATCGGAGCATCATGGTCGTTGTAGACGGTGCATGTTCTGACTACAAGCCTATTAACGCTGGTGTTCCACAAGGCTGTGTGCTATCACCAACGCTGTTTCTTCTGCATATCAATGATATGTTGCTAACTGGTAACATTCATTGCTATGCGGATGACAGCACTGGTGATGCTCTATACACCGGCCGTTCCAATATTTCTCGGGAAAACATCGCCGAGTACCGGAACAAACTTGTGTCTGAAGTCGAGTCTTTGCTGAACAAAGTCTCTGATTGGGGGCGACTAAATCTAGTCCAGTTTAATCCTCAGAAGACACAAGTTTGCGCGTTAACCGCTAAAAAGAACCCCTTTATCGTATCTCCTCAGTTTCAAAGCACTCCCCTTCTTGCCTCAGCCAGTATCGGTATCCTCGGAGTCGACATATCGAGTGACGTGCAGTTTCGTGGTCACTTGGAAGACAAGGCCAAATTGGCCTCTAAAAAGCTTGGCCTGCTCAGCAGAGCGGGACAGTATTTCATGCCGGCACACCGCCTGCAACTTTACAAGGCGCAGGTTCGGCCTCACATGGAATACTGTTCCCATCTCTGGGCAGGGGCTCCCCAGTGCCAGCTCCTTCCACTTGACCGCATCCAGCGCAGAGCGGCTCGAATCGTCGACGACCGAGCCCTTTCCGATAGGCTCGATTCATTGGCACAGCGAAGAGATGTTGCATCCCTTTGCATTTTCTATCGCATCTACCATGGGGAGTGCTCTGAGGAATTGTTCGGAATAATCCCAGCCGCCAAATTTCACGAACGCACATCGCGGCAGAACTCCCGATACCATCCACACCATCTGGATGATTGGCGGTCCACCACTGTGCGATTTAGAAGATGTTTTCTTCCTCACACGACTTCCTTGTGGAATCGATTACCATCAGCGATTTTTCCGGACCGATACGACTTAGGGACCTTCAAGAAAAGAGCGTACTCCTTTTTAAAAGGCCGGCAACGCATCTGCAATTCCCTCCTCGGTGTTGCAGTTGTTCATGGGCGGCGGTAGTCACTTACCATCAGGTGAGAGCCGCATGCTCGTTTGCCCCCTCTCCTATAAAAAAATCAATTATATTAACATAGCTACATATTATTTCATTGTTTTGAGTTTTTTTTTTTAAGTCGGTTTTTACTTTGTAGTAAAAGTTTATTAAGTTTCATAGCTTTAATATGGTCATCTTGAGTTCTGTAAGAAATATACGTAATGTACTTTACGTGGTAGAGCCATGCTGCAGCTATATTAGTAGTGTAACACGAATGAGTCGGCTCGACCGGGGAACGACCACGCTCTCACAGAATACCAGTGTAAAATAGCAGCTTAATGCTGCTGTGTTTCGTATGGTGAGTGTAGAGAACTGGAGACCCTTTTTACTGGAAATCGAGGCATTCCATCTTAGTCCTCACGGGTGACAACGCATCTGCATTATGATTCGTAATCGAGGATAAATGTTGATGTCTATAAGCCACAGCAACCACTTACCATCAGGTGGACTGTGTGCTCGTTTCTCACCCTTATCGTATAAAAAAATATTGTGAACTATTATAACGTAAAAATTAAATGCGACAAAATCCATACCGAACTTAAGCTTCTTCTTAAGCCCAGCAGTTTAGGACCACATCTCTGATCCATAAGTCATTACTGGCAACACGTATTGGTTTACACTTTTGGTTTCTCATGATGTGGGATGCGTGACTAGAAATTGTGTCGTAATTTCCCGAACACTGCCTCCTAACTTGGCTGGTCAGTTGGTATCATTCATTTAGAATTTGACATAAAATCATGGTGTATCTGTATTATTTTGGATTATATTCAGCATAAAATTGAATTTTAACTCATAAATGCAGCAAATTTACGCAATCCGACAATTTTTATTTCATTATCTAGCATCAAGCGTAGAATGAATCATACCATTAATATGAATTAATTGATCATTTTTAATGTCGAAATGAACGTGTGTTTTCTTCTTGCACGCTTTACGTAGAATTGTAAATGAAGGGGAATAAATTAACGATTAATTAAAGAGGCGCTGAACAAGCCTAATTAAAAATTAAACACACGGCTGAGTATTACACATAATTTAATAAATACATATTTGTCCGACATACACATAACACGTACATACATAACTATGCAGACATGCGACATACACATTCATACATTATACATAACTATGCAGGGCAGTGCGCGCAGCGCATTGGAACCATTATTTCATTCCATAAACCGTTAAAAAATTAAAGGAGACCTGTGCCCAGCAGTGTGACGTAATTCACTGTCAAAACTCAAAGGGTATTCCTTGATTTTAGAAAGGTGGATAGGTGGTTGATGTAATTTCATTTATTATTACATTTTCTTTGAAGCATATACATGTCTATACATATATAGATATAATACAATACTTAATATATTTTATTTACAATTAATCATAAAAATGTGACTTATTGCATGCTACAAAAGGTAACATATATAATATGTTTCTTCAAAACACTGGCTTATGCCGGAGAAGAGTTATCGCCATTATTTTTCTCAGTCGTAAGAGGCTGGGTGCTTCGTACAAACGACCTTAATTTGGGCAATCTAAACATAGCAAAGCAAAAGTGATTGATGCCTTTTGTCGTATACCCCGACTGCGTAACAAGTTTACGTGACAGTAAATTGTGTTATTGTTACTTACGAGAGAAAATTATCTTATTATCATTCTTCAACATTTATGGACATCGTATTAAGCATTGCAAAGAAGTGAATTTTAAAGATGTTGCTTTTAGAAGATAAAAATATAATTAAGATATATTTATAAATCCAATTTAAAATATTCTATTGTAAGTTACTTACTTAAAAGGAATGTATGCAGCCAATACATTAAAATAAAACCTAAAATTAATAGACCGAAATAAGTTACGCGTATGGCGATTTTATTGGTTTGTCGCTTAGATTTTACTTAATGTAATTTAGTCTTATTGGTTTGAAATTTTTGCTTTCGGTATTGGTGTAATAATTGTAGTTTAAAGTAGTTTGATTGACTCCTTTTATCTTTTGAAATTTTAAACAACAGCTTCGTGTGGGAGACAGGAGCCCAAACTAGGTTACCCTGTGCTATGGGTCTCCTGGATCCCCCTCTTGGCTTTATTACAATTCGATGAATATATATCTAGACATGAAGTGAGCGTTGCCTGTGAAGATCGAATATAAAATTTCTAGTTTAAATAACAATATAAGGCATATTGAATATATATAGCATGCAATATGTTTAAAATTATAGTATATAATCAAAATGGTATATAAAAGTACACGTACATATATAAATATACGCACGCGCGCGTATATTTATGTTTGTGTGTGTGTGTGTGTGTGTGTGTGTGTGTCTGAGAGTGTGTGTGTGTGTGCGTGTGTGTGTGTGTATGTGTTTCTAATTCACTATTCCGCTATTTCAGTAAATTCTCTGTTTCTTCGTAATCTAATTTCATAAGCCAATCTGCTAACTTTTTTTACATTTATACTTTGTTAGTTGAAAAATTGAGTGTTGTCTATTAATTTTATTATATAACCTGCCTATTCTGTACCCATAAAAATTTTGGGCGAAAGTAGATTTTGCTTGTATCTCATATCTCATAATTTCTTCTCCTTATTTGTATTAAATTAGGTGTGAACACGGTGCAAGTGTGTTTTTAAAATTGTCGACAATATATATAATTTCCGTACTGTAAGAACTTTAGCTTCCCTGAATAAACTGGTAGTTGAGAAAAATTTTGGCTTATAAAGTGCAACTTTTAGAATCATTCGTTGAGCTCTTTCAAATTCAAGCATGTGTGTTTTATTGGAACCTACCCAAATAGTAATACCGTAGGTTAATATAGATTGGCAAGGAGAGTTAATATAAAAACTGTTTATACAGTTTTTAATAAAGTCTAATTTGTGATATGTCTTAAGTTTTTAAAAATGTAAGTTAGTTTTCTGATTTTTTGAGTTAACTTTCTTATGTGTACTTTGAATTTAAGATTATTATCTATTGTAATACCCAAGTATTTAATTTCTTGTGTATTTATTATATGAACGCAGTTGCAGTTTGAACTAGGAAATTGATAACATGAATGAGCTATAATTTTATAATTGGTAATATATTTTGGTAATTTGCGAATCGAAAACGTAATATATTTAGTTTTATCAACATTAAGTGAAAGTGAATTTAGGGCTAGCCATTGACAGACGGTATTAAAACCTTCTTGTGCAATATTAAAAACTTCTTCCCATGAATTGCCATAAAAAGTTAGTGTAGTATCATCGGTATACGATATTATTTAACAATGTTTTTATATTTAAGTTACAAAGTTCATTTATGTAGCATAAAAACAGCGTTGGGCCAAGTATACTGCCTTGTAGGAAGCCGTAACTACTTGGTTGTTCATCGTTACCTATACTAACACGCTGTGTTCGATTATGTAAATAATCCATAATAAGAAGTAACTGCTTATCCCTTATGCCCATCATTTCTAGTTTTTCATATATAGTAATAACACCTTTAAGGTTGTCAGTTAATGGCTTATGTTTTTTTTATAGAAGAAAAGACAAACGAGCATATGGCTAACCTGTTTGTAAGTGATCACCGTCAACCATTAACATATGCAACACCAGGAGAATTGCTGTTGCGTTACCGGCCTTTTAGAAAGGAAAAGGCTCTTTTCTTGAAGGTCCCTAAGTCGTATCGGTCCAAAAAAACCAATGGCGACAGTAAATTCCACAATGTTAACGTGCGAGGTAGAAAATTTCGCGTAAATCGTACGGTAGTGGATCGCCAACCATTGAGTTGATGAGAATTGAATTTCGAGTTCTATCGCACTATATGATGGTCAAATTCAGCAGCTTAAATGAATCCGAACAATTCCTCTGAGCACTCCCCGTAGTGTATGCGATAGAAGATGCACGGAGATGTTACATCTCTTCGCAAGACGAATGACCAAGTCGATTGGAAAAAACTTGATAGTCGACGATTTGGGCCGCTCATCGTTGAATAGAAAAAAACTGACTCAACCCAGAGATAGAAACAGTATTTAATATGACTGAACTGCGCTTTGTAATACAAGCGGTGAGCCGGCATGAAATTCCTTCTCGGTCTACTGCTTTTGAGATACCAGTTTAGCCTTCGAAATAACCTGAAAGATATCGCATAATATAATTTTCAGAATCGGATTATTAGTTCCGGAGATTACCTCTATAATAGTAATAATACTAAAAAGTATTGATATAGAAAATAGATTCAAAATATTCTATTATGATATATAAGCTGACATTTCTGTCTGAAATAAAAATTGAAAACCTACACCATAATTAACTCACTCAGATATTAAAATCTATATAAAATTTTATGAGATCAAAACTGTTTTTCAATTTTTATGTAAAATAAAAAGGTCATTCAATTTATACTCGACAACAAAGCTATTTTGCGTGGTTAACATAGTATAAAATCCTATTCGATTTTATAAAAAAGTTGTTATTCTTATTAATTTTATTATGAGTGCGACAAACGAACACATAGTCCACTTTATAGTAAAAAAAACTTGATTATGAACCGGAATGTAGAGGCGTTGTTATTCTTCAATCATTATCAGAAAAAGAGGTTCTGGTTCTCAACTATCATCATACAGAAAAGAAGCTATGAGCTGTTTTACAGTAGTATTCTGTGAGAGCGTGAGTCTTCCCCGGTCGAAGTCCTCATTCGTGCTGCATAAAATTGTACATGTAAGGTAAGCTGCATTTTTATAGGTTTTGTTGGTTGATTGAAATTTTTTGCGTTTACTTGTTCCCGAGTGCTTGGTGATAAATGTACACGACATGAATAAAATTTTATGGTTTAGAAATAATTAAAAAAATATATAAAGACATGTTGTGAAGTCTGCCAAGGCAAGTGGACTCTAAATAAAACAAATTTTACGGATTTTATTGCGTTTAATTTAACTTATTATTAATTACCGATGGTTGCTTTGCAGCGCCCATAGTCATAGTGTGAGAGTGATGTGTTTGACGTCCCGATGTCACAGTTAGCCCGGCTCGGCTAGCTTCAGCTTTTGAATATCAATTTTGGGCCGATCTACGCAAAACAAGCTACACTTATCTTAAAGTCTTGCAGTGGTATGCTTGGGTTTGGATTTGATTTGTTGATTATAGGATCTTAAGCAGACGGTAGCAACCATCCATCTCTTTATTGATGTTACGATGATTTTTTTTTTTAAATTTCAATATCCTCGTAAATCAGTGTCCTTTTGCGAGGATTCGTTGTCTATCAAGTCTGATGTAATGGCGGGGATGATTTTGAACATGTTCTTAGACTGCAGACATCCCGGAGTGTTCTTGCTTCACGTCAGCTGTATGTTCTTTTACGCGGGATTTAATAAATCTTTTTGTTTTTATTATTCTTACATAGACCATAAATTCACAATCAAGCTTGCACACTCCTGCATCTTGTAGACGGATATTACACTTGACTGGTGGTAAAATTTAACTTATCTGCTTTGATGGCTTGTAGTAGGTTTTAATGGAAATTCGCTTCAAGATTAAGTCAATGTTGTCTGTGTCGCCTCTGACATATCGTAGCACAGTAGGCACACGCTAGACTGGCCGTATTACTCGGTCACAGTGACGTAGGCAGGGGACTCGAAGCTTGTTGTCTTGCAATACTTGCTTGATGTGCAGAAGCTCAGTGGCCAGATGTTTTCTGTCACAGATCCCTTGTGCTCTCTGAAACAAAGTTTTTCCCACGGTAGCTAACTGTGATGGATAATAGTAAGATTCACCATTTAAATATCGATTGGATTACATGGAGTGTCCAATTGTGTTATCAGGATTTCGGATAATTAAAGTGGCCAGAAAAGCTAAATAATATTTGCCTCTAACTCTATTTTGATAGTATTTTAGAATTAGAGTTAAGATGGTCTAAAAATGCAGTTTCTTAGCCAGATGATAAAATAGTGAAAGTGTCATCTACGTACCGCTTGGAGAATCTTTGATTTACATGAGAATTAAGAAGGGCTTTCTCCTTAAAGTCCTTTATGCATATATGGGCAACTATGGGAAATACAGGTGAGCCCATCGCCATACCCTCTAATTACTCTTTCTTTAACAATAGATATAATATATAATATAAGCACTATTTGAGTAATACTACAAATTCTGCAGGCTTGTTGTTTCCTTTTCGCTCATGGCATGTAAATAGTAACTGAATATTAAAAATAACCATAGTTTTATTGTCAGCGAGATGTAGGTCTTTTAATTCACTTACAAGATGGTACAAAGCTTTTATGTGTGGTGTGTCTTCTCAATGGTATTTACAGTACAATATTTTTGCCAAGCCAACTTATTGAATCGTTATGGCTCACTATGAGTCGTAGTGGAGCGTTTGGCGAAACGTCAGAAATTAATAATACGTTAAGTTAATCTTTCGTGTAAGTAAAGTGTTGGAAGGTTTTCCTGGCACTGTTCTTTGAACAATGTCATCAGAAGAGCTATTGTTTCAATAAATGTTCCCTCGGTTTTAGAACCTTGTGAAATATTTGGAGACGATGGAAAAAGAACCGACGGTATGACATTTGTCCTTTGGAAGAGAGGTAAAGTCCTAGTGCGAGATGCTACTTGTGTAGACACTTTTTCAGCCTCTCACCCCAGGGGTACCTTGATTAGAGCCGGGGTGTCATCTGAACTAAGTAAATTGCGTAAATATGACTCTCTGACTGATGACTAAATATTTGTGCCATTTCCTGTAGAGACTATCGGTCCGTGGGATCCACGTTCGGTGAAGGTCCTAAAGGATCTGTATCCGAGACTGGGCGTCACTGCTGGTGATAAAGGGCTTGTTCTTTTCTCGCTCAAAGGCTAAGTATAGCCATTAGGCGAGGAAACGCAGCCAGCGTTCTTGGGGGTATGACAATTTAAATTTCTAGTTTTTTGTTATAGTTTTTAATATAGTACATATTTCAATATTGTTCATTTTTATCTTTTATTAGAGAAAATAATTAATTATTTTAAATATTTACTCATTTATCTCGACCACGTCCTAAATTTGATTTAAAAAAAGTAGTTGAGTCGAAAGTAATGGATGGCGACTTAAAAAATGCATCCCGTATTTTATTCTCAGACGACATCCTGGCTCCTCGTAATGTCGAAACTCTTGAAAGCCTTCGTCAAAAGCATCCTTCGGTCAAACCGTCTCAGGGTTTACCGCTGCCTCCCAAGACTTCTATGCAACCTTTAAAAATTTCGGAAAAAGACACTTTAGAAGCAATTATGTCATTTTCGAATGGCTCTGCTGGCGGCATTGACGGAATTACGCCTCAACATCTTAAAGATCTTGTAAGCGCTTCTGCCGGTGACGCCGGCGGAGTACTTCTTAAAGACATTACAATATTATGTAACTTTATGCTTTCTGGTAATGTTAATCCAAATTTCATTCCATTCTTATATGGGGCAAGATTATGTGCCTTCAAAAAAAAGGATAACGGTATCCGTCCTATTGCCGTTGATTCCACATTTCGACGCTTAACTTCAAAATTAGCTTGCAGGCACATAATCTCAAACCTTAAGACCAAATTTCAGCCTACTCAGCTAGGTTTTGGCACTAAAGGTGGCTGTGAGGCGGCGGTACATTCAGTGCGTACATTTTTAACAAACTCTGATGCAGATGTTCTTGTGAAGGTTGACCTAAGGAATGCTTTTAACTCTATCGATAGGGTAACCTTGCTGAAAGAAGTGGCTAACAATACCCCCGAAATTTATCATTACGTTTGGCAATGTTATAGTCAAAATACTAACTTGTTTTACGAAAACCATGTTATCGATTCTGCTGTCGGTGTTCAGCAGGGTGACCCACTGGGTCCAGCACTTTTCAGTTTGGGAATTCAACCCATTATTTCCAATTTGAAATCCAAGCTGAATGTCTGGTACCTAGACGACGGTACACTGGGAGGTAGAGCAGATGACGTCCTCAGCGACCTTACTCATATTTTTCGAAATTTTAAAATATTGGCCTTGAACCAAGTAGCAATAAATGTGAAATATTTTTTTCCAATAATTTATCTACTTCTCATAGAGACATTTTAATTCAAAATTTTAATCATATTTGTCCAGGAATAAAAACTGTCAGTACGGAATCACTATACCTGTTAGGTGCCCCGTTGTTTTTCGATAGTATTAAACCTGTTTTAAAAACAAAATTTGATCAGTTTTTAAACCACGTTGATAAATTGTATAAATTAAACCCCCACATAGCTCTTACTATTTTAAAATATTGTCTTCTTGTACCTAGATTTACATACTTACTCCGCTCGAGTCCAGTCTGGAAATGTTCGGATATTTTACAAGATATTGATAATAATCTTAAAATAGCTATAGAAAAAATTCTAAATTTAACCTTAAATACAACAGCCTGGACTCAAGCTACTTTACCTATAAAATTTGGTGGCATTGGTGTGAGAAATCTTTCTAGCGTTGCATTGCCTGCTTTCCTTGCTTCCGTGCATAGTGTCAGTGACTTATGTAACATAATTTTAAATAATAAAGTAGACCTATGCTTTGCTACGGAGGCAGGGCAGACATGGCAAACGCTCTGTCCTGGTGAAAATATTCCACTGGAAGTTAACCAACAAAAACAGTGGGATATTCCGTTGGTACAGGGCGTGCAGAAGGATTTGTTTCATAATTTCCATAGTGACCAAGATAAGGCACGCCTTCTAGCTGTTTCGACTAAGGAATCTAGTCACTGGTTACACGCTTTACCATCAAGTAATCTAGGCACATTACTTGATAGGGATAGCTTGCGCATTGCTGTAGGAATCCGACTGGGAGCGGCGATTTGTCAACCCCATCAGTGCCCGTGTGGTAGCAGCGTCGACAAGTTTGGGCTCCACGGACTTTCATGTAAGAAAAGCGCTGGTAGGTTTTCACGACATAGTTCTTTGAACGATGTCATCCGAAGGGCTCTTGCCTCTATAAATGTTCCCTCGGTTTTAGAGCCTTGTGGAATATTTAGAGACGATGGCAAGAGACCTGACGGTATGACATTGGTCCCTTGGGAGAGAGGTAAAGCCCTAGTGTGGGATGCTACTTGCGTAGACACTCTGGCGGCCTCTCATCTCAGGGGTACCTCGTTTAAAGCCGGGGCGGCATCAGAGGCAGCTGAACTGAGTAAGTGGCGCAAATATGAGTCTCTGAGAGATGACTACATATTTGTGCCATTTGCTGTAGAGACTATCGGTCCGTGGGGTCCACGTGCGGTGAAGTTCCTAAAGGAACTCCATCCGCGGCTGGTCGTTGCTGCTGGTGATAAGAGGGCTGGTTCTTTCCTCGCTCAAAGGCTAAGTATAGCCATTCAGCGGGGAAACGCAGCCAGCGTTCTTGGCACGATACCGCGGGGAGTAGGACTATATGATAATTAAGTTTCTAGTTTTAGTTTTTTTTTATTATCATAGTTTTTAATATTGTAGATAAAATTAAGTATTCGAATGTAATAAATTATTACGAAATTTTTATTAATTATTAAAAACCACTTTTTATTTGAAACAAAAAGGTAAATTAAATGCGATAAAATCCGTAAAATTAATTTTATTCCATCGAGTATTCTTGTAAAACATAAAAAATCATCAAGTGGACTCTGTTCTCTTACTGTATCAAAAAATATGAAATCTTAAAATAATTGTTTGCATAAATATTATGAGTGTCATAGATTGTTATTTTTTTTTTATAGAAAAGGTGGCAAAAATAGCATTCCGTATAACGTATATTAACGTATAACGCTCTCGAATAACGAACGGCATCACCAATGGAATTTCAGCTGCGATGCAGGCCTTTTAAAAAGGAGTAAGCTCGTTTCTTCAAGGTCCGAAAATTTTCCGGTGACAAGCGATTACACAAAAACGTCATGCGAGGAATAAATTTCCTAATACATCGCACAGTGGTAGACCACCAAGCATCCAGAAGGTGTGAATGGTATCGCAAATATTGTCATATTGTGCGTTGGTGAAATTTAGCTGCAGGAATTAACCCGAATAATTCCACTAAGCACTCCCCGTAGTAAATGCGATAGAAAATGCAAAGGTATGCAAAATTTCTTCGCAGTGCCCGTGAATCGAGCTGACCAGAAATTACTCAGTCGTCGACTATTCGAGCCACTCTTCGTTAGATGCAGTCATGTGGAAGGTACCTGCACTGAGGTGCCATGACCCAGAGATGAGATGAGAATAGATAGTATTCCATGTCATCCATTGTCATTTAATTTGTCAAAGCCAAGGATTCCGATGCTGGTGGAGGCACCAAAAGTGAGTGTCCTGAATTTGAGGCGATACGACAAAGGGCTTTGTTTAGTGCTAAACGCGTAAACCAGTGACTTTTGAGGGTTATATAGATTAGATTTAGTCGTCCCGAATCCGAGACTTCGGTTAACAAAAATGCGACTTGAAACACAAGTTAGTTCCGATACTCGACGTTCGTTTCACAATTTTCATCACAGGCTATCAAAAGTCCAATGCTCAAGATAGGCTTCCCCTAGAGGTTGCCTCATAGGAGGGAGATATTTCCCATTGTTATCACGCTTTGCGAATGATTTGCCTATGGCAGTTTTTTTTTAATATTTTGAGTAGTTATCAGAAAGATGCAGCTGCCCAACTCCTATTTAATTTCCTACTGTCACCTCTTGTGATACCGATGGGATGATGTGGTGTAGAGGATTATTTTATGCCGCAAATACAAACCATGTACATAGTTATTTTTTTAATTTTGTACTACCCATATTCGAAGGCAAATCAGGCAAACTGTTGAAATAGAATATTTTTTTTATTGCTAACGATGTTCATATTATTTGCCCTACAATAAATGTCACGAAAAGAAAAAAGATTAATATAAATATCCTGAGGTGTTTCATTAAATTCATTATTATTAGTCGCCTTAACATTAGTTTAACTGTTATAAATAAATTATAATGCTTTTAAAATTAAATTAAATATGAAATAGTAGACCTTTTAGAAATAAGAGGGATTAATAAAACATGTTATATGTCTAAAGCCTTATCGGTAAACAGCTTATTTAAATTATGTGAGTGCTGCACATTGAAATTGAATGAAACATTTTCAGTATAATAATTTTTTATTGATATTCGTTACCGAAATCGATGCGGTTTAAATATTTTGTTTCAATAAAATGATTTCTACTGTTTCTGGCTGTCCACTATAATATTAAACGAGCAACATCTATGTTATATTTACACAAACATTTTTGTATAAATATAACATAAATAAAACCAAAATTTTTATGTAAATATAACATAAATGCTGGTAAAGCAGCCGGATATGATAGAGTATCTCTCTAAATGCTAAGAGCTGGAGAAGGAGAGGTGGCAGGCCTCCTGTTTAAGTTGTTGAATTTAAGTTGGGAACTGAAACGGGTACCAGGAGACTGGTGTAAAGCCTTTTCCCTTATATATTGGGACTATATCCCAATATATAAGGGAAAAGTGTGATCCTTTTCACAACAGGACTGTAAAACTACCGTGGTATCAGCCTACTCATCATTTTGGGAAAACTGTATGCTAAGGTATTAATAGAAAGAGTTATGAAAGAAACTAATGGATTAATTTGGGACGTGCAAGCTGGAATTAGAAAAGGAATGAGATATATATCAAGTCTTTTCCATGCACATGACAGCGGAGAATTTTCTGGCCAAAACCCAGAAAGCTTTTTGTGCGATCGTGGACTTGGAAAAAGCTTATAACCGAGTAGACAGGGATGTGTTATGGCAAATACTTACTTACACTCATTTGGGTTGAGCGCTGAATCCGTACAGGCATGATAGTATTTTCATAGGGATTCTAGTGCTTGTGTCAGGATCAACGGGGCCTACTCGGTTTGGCATCCACAGAGGTGTCAAAAAGGGCTGTGTAGCTTCCCCGTGACTGTTCAACCTGTTTATGGATAGTAGTTTGGAAACTTTGAAATGTAAATTATGTGGGTTACCAATAGGTGAATTAACCATCAAATGCCTTTTGTACGCCGATGATCAAATTATATTTATGTCATCGGCAGCAAAATTGCAAATGATGGTTATATTCATGAACAGGTCATTAAAAGAAAGGGACTGAAAGTAAACGCAAGTAAAACGAAAGTGATGGTATTTGATAGAGAAGAAAGTAAAAGGATATGTGAAATAAGAATATAAGGGGAGTTGGTTGAGCATGTGGATGAGTTTGTGTATTTGGTATGTGTTTTAGCAGGGATGGTAGATATGATTAGGATATAGAACGACGAGTGAACGCAGAAAATAAAGTAAATTAGGCTCGATAGTCTATTGTGATAAGTCAGAATGTGTCCAAAAAGGCACGAATTGCCATTCTGTATTGTGTTAGTTCCTACTCTAATGTATGGTAGTGAAAGTTGGGTGTGGCACAAGAAACACGAGAATAGAATAAATTCTGTAGAAATGCGACCATTGAGGAGTATGTTAGAGCTGAATTTGAGTGACAGGGTGAGAAATTAAGTGATAAGAGAAAAGTGTGGTTTGCAAAATGATGTTGTCACTAGGATTAAGAAAGAAATGCTTCAGTGGCTTGGTTATATAGTAAGAATGAACGAGGACAGAATAACAGTACTAATGATATTTACAGTACAACTTGAGAAACCATCACATCCCAACATATGATTGTAGGAGCATGCTAGTTTTAATTTTTATGTATAGTATATCTATCTTTTGTTTCATATCCTTAATAAATAAATAAAAAAATATCGTTTTTTGAACCCGGTTAAATATATCTAAGTTGATTAAAGGGTACTTTTAAGCGAAGGATTAAAACGAAAACTAGACAATATGAAGCTTCAAATAAAATATTCTTTAATTATTAAGATATTTTCTCCAATTGTCAACCTGGAAATGTCAGCTTGTACTCAATGCGCCTTGTTGATTGACGGACGAGGCTAGGGTAACCTGTGACTGATGGTGGAAAAACTAAGACTATCATGTACACAATATATATCTTTTCATATCAAATTCTCCCGAAAATACCATAAATTCCAAACTAGCTATAACATTGCAAAACAACCACTTAAAAAGGTCGACGTGGTTCGTGATCTGGGCGTCCTTATCGATTCAAAAATGAATTTCGGAGAACACATTGATGCAGTTGTAAATAAAAGCCTGAGGATGATTTCATTCATATTGCGAAACACCAGAGAATTTAAATCAGTCATTGCATTAAAGACTCTTTATTTTTCATTGGTTCGCTGTAACATAGAATATTGTTGTAATGTATGGTATCCCACTTATCAAAACAATATTCAACGATTGGAAAATGTTCAAAAGAAGTTCATTCGCAGACTCTCATACGTTGCTGGAGTGCATCGCACTAAAAGGGGTTATGAGAAAAAGCTCGATTATTTCTCCCTAAAATCATTACATCAGCATGCAGACAAACTCAGACTGGTTTTCCTTTACAAGCTCCTTAATGGTGCCATTGACTGCCCTGAATTACTTTCCCTAGTTGGAATAAGAATCCCCAGACCATCGACTCGGCTGCACACCTATGCCCCATTATTTGTGCCTAGAAGAAGGAACAATTAATGAAAGAATAGCCCCATATCACTTGTTTTATCCAGATATAATCAACTTTTTAGAAAGGCAAGCATAGATATAGATATTTTTTCAGACAGTGTTAGCCAATTTCTAGTGAATGTTGAAAAGCACATCGAGTAACTCGATATAAACATTCATCCTAAATGATAATAAAATTAAATAGCCATACTTAATGTAACTTTATTCTATATTTTACTTAAAAAATATGTCTTTTCTTAAATCTTTACTTAAATCTCACACATAATTTTTAGTATTGTTTTATATAAAGTAATTGCGTTAATGTTAAAGTGTTGTACTCACCTATAATTTAAGTACATATATATAATGTTATACAAAATGTAGCCGAAATGTTTTCATATGTACTTAGTTGGTAAGTCTAAATAAATAAATAAATAAATAAATAAATAAATAAATAAATATTGTGGAGAATATCAGCTTTAAGAAACCTTTAAAAAATACTTGTCAACTACTATGGTGGACTTGAAAAGGCAAAAAACAAGTCATTATCATCATAATCATCATTACATCCTTTCACAAGTCCACTGTTAAACGTAGACTTTCACCAAGGAAAGTTACAAAGCAGTGTCCTGAGACACCTGCATCTATGGACTTTCTGCACATCTTACCACTTCATCGATTGGGGGATGAATAAGGAACAATTATTATTATTCTGAAAGTTTTATTTTTATATATTCTTTTATATTTATAATGACAAATTTAGACTTCGGTTTTCCAGAAGCATCTCAAAATGAACAAGACATTGCAGTTACAGGTAAAGCTTCTTAGGAACTACACTCACAAAAACCCTGATGAAATTAAATGTGTGATGCACAAAACATTTATATGCGATACAGTTTAACTTTATGTTACTTTATATAATTTACGTACATATTTAGTTTTAAATATTTATGCTTCTGATTTAGAGACTGAATGTATTATTTAGCATGTTGTACTGCAGTAGTTTGAATCGAAAGGTGAAACATTATCAATTCTATGCGCCGAGGTGAGAGTTCCGTGTATCAACATTTACATTAGTTTCGCTTCAACTTTTGCTTTTAGCCCGAATAGAAGTGCAAAACGAACAAACTTAAACATCAGTTTATGTGGTCGTAATCATTTAGGTATCGTACTAGGTGTCATGATTATTTGCCTAGGAGTACCTTTGGGGTAGGTACCACCCAATTACTTATTTAGGCGGGCAAGCAGCAGTCTATGTACTATTGTGGTCTGATTTGAACGGTATGGAGAGCCAGTTTATAAGGTGAGAGACATTCCATCTTAGCCTTCAGTGGTGATAACGCATAACTTGTAGCCTTAATTGTTTAAAGTTGGTTGCACTTGCCACTTACCTTCAAGAGGATTGTTAGATCGCTTGTCACTCCAATTTAAAAAAAAAAACTGTATAAGTTTGTTTAAATAATATTCACGCGATATGAGCAACAAGTACTACTGATGGCACCTGAGGGATTGGCTTAAATGAACATAAATTTAAACGTGAGCTTCCGGGTTTTCCCTTGTTACGTTATGAAATGCGGCTAATTTGCAGACTTAACTTTATCATTAAGAACTTAATCAATGGGATTAAATACTTTGCGCTAACATGTTCCCGTTTTTAAACCGCTTTTGTTTGGTGCAAGATATAAAATTATTTTGCTTATTTTAAATTAAAGTGGATCATTTTAATGGTCTTCAATATAACATGTATTTCATTAATACAGTAATATTTTTTGGGATCTTTACTCATTGAGATCAGATTATCTAGTTACTAAGTCGTCAGGATTTAAGTACATACCAATACTAAAAAACACAAATATTGTGAATAATAAAGGAACTACAATATCATAATATTATCATCCCTCCCTGTATTTCAAATACTGGATCTAAGTCTACCACAAACCATATCGTTTATAGATTACATTGAAATGTAGTAGGGATTGACTCTCTCTCCTTATGGTATCTATATCGTTTAGAAGAATGTTTTCATCACATTTCTGACGTTTCCATATTTAAATAAAAGTACCTATATTTTTTTTATAAATTAATAATATAGGTATCAAATTCGACAGTAGCATATTGGTAGGGTCAGGACCGGCAACTCAAGGCTTAAAGTATGAATCCGCCATTTGATTAATATCGTGAACCACTTGTAACACAAGCATTTAAGCTTAGTTGACATGGATAATAGGAATATTGGAAATATTCGAAACATTGCAAGTACTTAGTTTTCTTTAAAAAAAAAAAGAAAATAACGCCAAAAATAACAAAATCTATTTATATGTGATATAATGAATGCAATTTATAATTACAACGCCTTAACCGTTTTTATACAAAACGTCAGTCAGGTTTATATACGTACGTAATTAAGCACGTCTAGATGATAAGCCTTCATGACAAAGAGTCTCAGACTACCTAAAGGAGCAAATATTTCACACAATAGCATGAACTGAGCTAATGGCGCGTAAATAATCTGAACAAGTCTCTCCATTCAAAGGCAAGTGACAAATTTTTGAACGATGATATACGAAAAGCTCGTGATATATTATTCACTTAGTTATAACCGATGTAAAACTATAAATGGGCAAAAATTAAATACGAGAATATCGTTATCATTATTCAGCTTTATACCGTACCGTGACATTTCTGCGTAAACTTTTATCCGGCTTATTTTCTGTACATTCTCAATTCTCAATGCCCTAGTGCTATTTCATAATATAAAAGGCATGTTAAATGAAATATTTTGTTACAATATTTACAAACTTCTCATTTGGAAGTTGTTGGGTTTTATTATTAATTTTACATATTAATTTCGACTGTAAATCGAAATAAGGACTCGTTGTTAGGTCCCTTAAGTCCAATTCAGTCATTTTAAAAAGATCTCTGTGTGTTTTTTAACATAAGAAATAAAATAATATCGTTTATGCAGTATATTTTTAATATTACCTCACAGAAAACCAGCGTGAAGTAGAGATTTACCTCTGCGTTTCGCTTGATGAGTGCAGGTGGCCGGAGGCCCTTTTTACTGGAAATGAGGTATTCCATCTTAGTCCTCACGGGTGACAACGCATCTACATTTTGATTTGTAATAGAGGATAGGTGTATATGTCTATGGGCCGCAGCGGCCGCTTACCATCGGGTGGACAGTGTGCTCGTTTGTCACCCTTATCGAACAAAAAAAAATATTAAGCAAAAAAATCTTGAACTTCCATTCTGATACCAAACTGATTTTTTTCTCAGTGAGTTATAAATATGTATATTTATTTTTTTGTATTATTATTAATATATATACTAAGTTTTACATTTTACTTCAATTATTGTTATTGAGGGCGGAACAAATCGCACAAACATCCATTTTACATATTATATACTTATATACATGTGTGTAAATATTTAGGACATTTTAATTCGAAATCATTTTCGAACGAATAAACGCCAGGGAAATGACGGCGTAAAGTCTGTCGAATAATATTTTTGATAAGCGAAGGCGTCCCTCATAAAAGTTATAATTAATGTGTAAATCTATTACCGTAACGTCTTCCCAGATATTGAGTTATAAAAACAAGTTATTAAGATAAATTGGAAAAAATACTGTTGCGTGATGTTATTACCAGTCATAATCGAGTTACGATTATTTGATCGTTCATAATACTTCATAAAATGGGAAGACCTGCCTGCTTACAACAATCCATTTTGAATCACAGTTATGATTTTAAGGCTTTGTTATTTATAAACTTTTACGCATACACGTAAATAAGTATAACAACCAAAATAAGTAACGTATTTTTGAGAAAAAACCAGTTTCTACTTAAAAGGTCTACAAATGCATACTAGATTAAGATATCATATAATTTAAAATTAAAAATTTTGTACAGCCGACTTCAATATAAGTTATTTAAGAATAACTTAAAAACTATTGGTCTGACCTTGATCAAATTCATATGGGACCACACGAGAAGTACCAGCTTTCAAATAAAAAAAGAATCATCGAAATCGGTTCACCCAGAAAAAAGTTCTGAGGTAACACACATAAAAAAAAAAAAAAAAAAACGAAAAAAAAAAAAACATACAGTCGAATTGAGTACCGGCTCCTTTTTGGAAGTCGGCAGAAAATGTACATTAACTTACAGTACCATATAAATTCATAACTTTTATTATATTGATGTAAGTATATTCATAAGGCCTAGCCGTTATGTAATTGTATCAAAGACCTTTTATTATATTAGATTACGTCATAAAACGAATTAGTTCATATGAACTTTTTCTCCCATCGGCACACGGCGATGTTTCGAATAAGGATCTGGCAGCCAGTAAACAAACAAAGCTCGTCTTTATTTTACGCACGGTTTTTTTTAAACGATAACTAAGTAGCTAAAAACGTATTTATAATGTTTTTTTTAAATGCATTTTATCTTTTACGAACATAAACAGCTCTTCTCAGCGCCATCTTGTAATAATGTTATGTACTTCTAGAGTACTCATGCAGCCAAATAAAACTAATTACTTAGTATTTGTCCTAATTAAAATAAAGGGCTGGCTTCTGTTTCAATGGAAATTATTTTTGAACGATTTCTATAATTCAACTATCTACGATAAACCATAAACGTAAATTACACTACATATCTATTAGTCGAATAGTATTTTTAGAGGAAAATGAGTAAGTATATGATATATCAAATTATTCTTCAGATGTAAATCTCATCTGCACCGTTTTACAATATTTGACGGACGAGGCTCTAACGGCCGATGAAAGAAGATCCTTCCAAAATTTACAAAGCTAAATTTATTCAATTATTATATACATAATACGCAATATCCCAATAATAAACTCCATGGACTCATACACATACACATAAGCAGCATTACTAGTGCAAGAGTATCAGTTCTTCACTAAACAACCGTGAGTAGTGCATCCTTGGAAAAAAGGCGAATCCAACAAAGAACTACATTCAATAGCTTGGCCCAATATACTATTTGAACCGGGCATGGCGGAAAGTACCATGTAAGTTCATAATTTTTATTATATTGATGTAAGTATATTCATAAGGCCTAGCTGTTATGTAATTGTATCAAAGAAGTTATATTATATCAGAATAGGTACGTCATAAAACGAATTAGTTCATATGAACTTATTCTCCAATCGGCACAAGGAGATGTTACGAATGAGGATCTGGCAGCCAATAAACAAACAAAGCTCGTCTTCACTTTATGCACGGTTTTTTTACAAATCCTCCAAGTAGCTAAAAAGTTACTTTTTTATTAAAATGCATTATATTAGTCCAAGATCCCATCCAGGGCCACTAGACGTCACTTATTTTCTGACGAAGGAAATGTATATGAATGAATCGTGTTAGTATGTACTATTATCATATGCCTACCTGGTAGCTTTCCAAGTATCAAGTAATCAAGGTACGTAAGGTACGTTTTTACGTAAAGGTTAGATAATATCGTTAAAAATCAGTAATCAATACTCCCAGATACTAAGGCAGAATCGCTTTGCAGATGCTTTAAAGATCTCAAAAAATTTACTTAATTTTACCTACATTCTGAAGCTCCATTTTTATATATGTTAGCCAAACAACTACTTTAAAACGTTTTACAAGAAGGCAGAACAATCCAAGGGGGTCAATCATCCCGACGCACGTGTCCTCTCTGGCTGATACTTCGTATCTCTCCTACCCGGGGTACAAATTGGAACACTCCTTTGTGCATCGGGCTGGAGTTTGCGTATACGTAAGAGAGGACATCTGTTCTCAACGCCTCGTCGAAGGTAGGAAAGGAAGGTCGAAGGTTTGAACCTGTCCATCCTTTGGCTACGCGTAGACCGCGACGACTATTCGCGCATCTACGGCTGCCCATATAGGCCCCATAGCGATAATGCTGAAACAGACCAACTCTTCGACCACGTCTTAATGGCTACAAATTCTTTGCTACGGTAGATCCCATTCGCAAAAATCGTGATCCCCGGCGATTGTAACGCCCACCACACCGAATGGCTCGGTGCACATTTAACCGATCATGCGGGAAGATCTGTTCATAATTTTGCCTTGGCATATGATCTGATAGAAGCCATCACTTCCATCTCTGCACAGGAAGGATGAGTCACTGGCCCATGTCGCAAAAGAGAAAACCGATCTGCTAGGCTCTTTCTTTGAGTCTTTTACGGGTTTTAATTTAATATTTAATTTTTCTACACTTCTATGGACTAGCATTACTTGTGATTTCATTTATTGCAAATAATGTGGATTCCTTACTATATATATATATATATATATATATATATATATATATATATATATATATATATATATATGTGTGTGTGTGTGTGTGTGTGTGCGTTCATTTGTATGTTCAGTCTTTTCTCCATGACCATCCTCTGCCACCCACTTGTGGTTGCAGTGATAGGAGGCCCCAAGTGTCCACTTGCAAGTAAGGGAGTTTGTGTGTAGATGTGGGTTGAAAAATTCAAGACTGTACTGAAAAGCGTTACGTTTGTGCGTGATAATATCGAGAAGTTTTGTAAAATATTTCACATTTTCCAGATTTTTTTTTAGAATATTCTACGATATTTAACAACTTGCAAAAGGAACTATGAAAAAAATTATTGTAGTTTATCCACAATCTTCTAAATTGTTCTCAAAATTCCACGAATGATCTAAGAAATTTCATTAAATATTCTAATACTGAAAATTATTAATTAAGAAATAAGCGTTAGCGATCCAGATTATTCTAAATAATTCTTTATTGATCAGGAAAGCTCTAAAATATATTGAAATGATCAATATTTTTTAAAGATAATTTACACATGTTAGAACATTCTAGATAGTTTCGAAAATTTCTTAAACATTCTAAAAATTCTAAAATATATTTAAATAATCGAATAAGATTTGGAAATGATACAGTAGATTTAAAATGTTTTAGAGTCTAGAATATTCTGGATTATATATATTCTAGATTATTTGATTGTTCAAAATTATTCAAAAATGATTTTAGACAGTTTGGAAGTGAGAATAAACTAGAAATTTCTATTTTGGAATATCATCATCATCATTACAGCCTTTCTTAAGTCCACTGCTGAACATAGGCCTCCCCCAAGGAAAGCCACAAAACACAGACCTGAGCCACCTGCATCCATCTACTTCCTGCATGTCTTACCAAGTCGTCACTCCATCTCGTGGGGGGTCACCCCACACTTCGTCCGCCGGTACGAAGCTGCCACTCGAAAACCTTTTTCCCCGTCGTTTGTCGGTTCTTCGAGCTATATGGCCGGCCCACTGCCACTTCAATTTACTAATCCGTTGGGCCATGTCGGTTACTCTGGTTCTACTGCAGATATCGTCACTTCCAAATTTATCACTCCATAGCTCGCTGAGCGACCTTGAGCTTCCTCATACGGCCAGCAGTGAAACACCACGTCTCAGATCCGTAAGACATCACTGGCAACACGCACTGATTATACAATTTCGTTTTCAGGTTTTGAGGTATGTCTAACGAGAAGATGTGTCGTAGTTTCCCGAACGCTGCCCAGCCGAGTTGAATCCGTCGATTGACCTCTCAGTCGAAGTTGGACTTTCCTAGTCGGACTATTTGTCCTAGGTAAACATACTCGTCAACAAATTCGAGCTAAGTGCTCCCAACAAATACCGAAATAGGTGTGACATGGACGTTAAACATGATTTTTGTTTTGTCCATATTCATCTTAAGACCTATCCGTTGGGAGACACTATTGAGCTCATTGAGCATAGTGCTTAGGTCCTCCAGCGATTCTGCCATAATGACTATATCATCGGAAAATCAAAGGTGAGTGATGCACTCGCCATTGATGTTAATACCGCATCCTTTCCAGTTCAGCAGCTTGAAAACGTCTTCCGATGCAGCGGTGAAGAGTTTCGAGGATATTACGTCACCCTGACTTTACACCTCTCTGCATTTAGATAGGTTTCTTAGTCTGGGTCTGTACTACATCGTATAGCCATCGTAGCCCTACTGTACAAATACTTCAGCACTTCGATATACCGATAGTCAACTTGGCTTCGCTGAAAGGACTAAGGCACCGCTCAAATTTCGAGGCTTTCTTATAGTCCACATACGCAAGGCAAAGTGGCAGATTATACTCCTGTCTTCTGTACAATTTGCCGATGGATGGTTTTTCAGAAACCGGCTTTTTCGGGAGGCAAGAAGTCGTCAAGTCTGCTTGCGAGACGATTCGTAATGACTCTTGAAAACAGCACGTAGACGCGGCTCAGAAGGGAAATCGGTCTGTAGTTCTTCAAGAAAGCGTTGTTGCCTTTCTGGAGAAACAAGATCACCGCAAATTTGCTCCACGCCTCCGGAGTAGTGCCACCATGAAGGACGGATTTAAAGAGCTTCTAAAAGACTTCAAGTACCGGTTTTCCACCCGCTTTCAAAAGCTCCGCTGTAATTCCAGACTGGTGTCCGGGATATCTTTGTAATAGTGTCGGATGAGACTCGCTCTTGGATCGTTACTCACACTTGCGTGTGGCTCCAACGATGACGTGTACAGCTGCCCATAGAACCTCTCAATCTCACTCAAAATCTCAATTGTCCCGAAAACGATGCTGCCACACTCGGTCTTCAGCTTTGACAGTTGGCTCTTTCTGGCAGACAGATCTCTGGCAAAGACTTTGGGGCTTTGGTTCCGCTCGATCGCTTCTTCAATACAAGCTGTATTGAAGTTGCGTAAGTCCCGCCGCATGCATTTGGGGATCTGCCTGTTCAGTTTCCTGTATGCTGTCAAATCTGTTGAAGTATGTAGCTTCATCTCCCGTCTAACAGCCATGAGATTAAGAGTGTGATCGGAGAGTTTTTGTGTTCTTCTGCGGTGGGTCTTGCAGAACTTAGCTCCGACCGCATGGACAGTTTCCACGAGCTTGTCATTCATATCGTCCACTTTATTGCAGTCTTCTAGGCACTGATAACGGTTTTGTAACTCGAGCTGAAAGGTTTCAGGACTTTGGAACAGAACACGAGGGGGACGGAGCGTTGACTTCATTTGACGAGACTTAAGGTTTGGGTTCAGTGTGCCTCTAACCATTCGGTGATCGCTACCAGTTTTTACACTCGCGATCACGGAGATATCACTGAACAGTTGTCGTCTGGTCGTCATAATGAAGTCAATCTCATTTTTTGTCGAACCGTCGCAGCTCGACCAGGACCTCTTCCTCTGGGGCCGCTTCTGAACGAAAGAGTTCATCATAAAGAGTCCCTCTTTCTCCATGAAGTCGGCCAGCTGCTGGCCCCTTGGGTTCCGTTGCCTTATTCCAAATTTCCCTACTTTCAGCTCACCGTTATCTCTTGTGCCTAGTTTTGCATTAAAGTCTCCCATTAACATCGTATAGTGGGTTTTGGAGGAATGATAGCTCTAGAGATATCCTCATTCATTTCCTCCACCTCCACATTGGGGTGTGCCGAGGTTGGTGCGTAAACTTGTATGACCTACAGCGAATAACGTTTGGTGATTCTGAGTATAAGGTACGCAACCCTCGTCGACACACTCTCAATCTTTACAACGTTGTTAACGAGAGACTTGTGGACGATAAATCCGACACCTCCTTGGGATAGAAGGTCGCCCTCCCGGTGATAGAGCAAGTTGCCGGATTCGAGGATTACCGTGTCCTCTCTTCGGACCTCGGATAATCCTATAATACGCCAGCGTAACTTGTCTATCTCTCCTTCCAGCTCCACGATCTTCTCGTCAATCCTTAGGGTGCGTGCGTTGTATGTTGCCAGATCGAGTCGTCTTAGGTGGCAACCGAACCTCCACCGGAGATTCTTAACACCCCCTGCCCCGCCGTTACCATGGTCGCCACCGTAGCCAGGAATAGCGGGGCCGCCGGGGACTGGGTGCCGTCTCTTTGTTACTCTTATCATAGCGGGGTATTTGCCATAGTTGCCACGCTTGGCAGGCGGGTTGACAACCGCAGTGTTTTATTGTAACTTTGCTGTTCAGGAAGATGCTGCAGCCCATTTCCTGCCTGTTTCCCTTTGTCGCCTTTTACGACACCCACGGGAAGATATGGGGTAGTGGATATTCTTAACCGCCACTACACGGCCCATATATATACATAACGTCGAATTCGTGCAGTTTTAACGATTTCTTCAATTTCAGTTTAGTTGTGCATTATACAAAATTATGGTATTACAAATTTCGATTGCTGACAGTACATATATAAGCGGGAGTCAAGGTTTTGTTTCAGTCAAATTTCAGCCACGCTCAATTAATAATCAATAAACGAAGTGCTCAAAAATCTTGAAGAATGAATAATCTAGAAAATTCTATTCTGGAATATACATTAAGCCATTCCGTGCAGTCTCAAATTTGTTTTGAATTTCAGTGTAGTTGTTTAATCTCGCGATTGTTGACAGTATTTAAGCATAATTCAACGCTTTTTTTGTCGGTCAGATTTCAGCGTGTTCAAAATCAAGTTATAATCAATAAACAAAGTGCTCAAAAACTAATCTTGAAAGCTGTGTAATGGTACAAGACTCTGCATCAAACAACTACAGAATAACATTATCGAGACTAGTATAATAACGGGTAAAGAAAAGGACAAACGGTGTTTATACCGCGAATACCTTTAATATGAACTGGATTATCTTTCAACTTTATGCGATTACAATTCACAGTCAAGTTGGCTTATAGTATTACCATCAATAAAGCACAGAGCCAAACATTCCAGTATTGTGGCTTTAATTTAAGAGAGTTATACTTTTCACAAAGTCAATTGTGTGTCGCATGCCCAAGAGTTGGATCAGCTCGAAGGTTATTCATTTACAGCCTAAATAATAAAACAACAAATGTAGTATATAAGCAGGTGTAGGAAACAAAAATTTCAAAAAATATAATCGATTACAAAACTGTAAATATTCAATAAAACATATATTTTTATTTAAACATACTACTTTCGAATTTAATTCGTAATTATTTTAATAAGTTAATTAATCAGTCGATTTTGTATAAACTATATACAACGTACATTTAATGGTACAAAGATTTGTTTACATACATAAGAAACGAAAACTGATTTTATAACCATTGAGTGGGCGCTGTATTTTGGCCCGGGCAATGCCGGGTTTCGCTGCTAGTTACATTATAAATTAAAATTTGGCAGTTGAATACCTATCAAATGTTTCATGAAAAAAAGCTCGCGCTAAAAAACTTCAGCAAATGACAGTTTTAATTTTGGTGTGGCCAATATAATAATTTGTATTTAGTATTAACTTACCAGACTAATTTTATTCTTCTTTTATATAGGATAGGATGACAAACGAGCACACAGTACACCTGATGGTAAGTGGTTGCTGCGGCCCATAGACATCTACATTTATCCTCAACAAAGAATCAAAATGGAGGTGCGTTATCACCCGTGAGGGATAAGATAGAATGCCTCTTTTCCAGTAAAATGGGTCTCTGGTTCTCTACACTCACCATACGAAACACAGCCAAGCTGCTATTTTACGCTGATATTCTGTGAGAGCGTGGTTCATCCCCGGTCAAGCTGACCCATTCGTGCTACAACTATACTACAGCATGGCTCTTCCAAAATTTAAAAAAAAATTTAATTCAAAGATGAATATAAACGAAGTTATTCACGTTTGAATTATACTCATTCAAGTACTACGCTTGATACTCATAAGCGAATTCTCACACTCACTTCAGATCGACAAGTCATTGTAAGAATCGTGCCGGTAAACGCAAGAGAATTGGCGATTACAGTATCATATAGTTATTGTACAATTGATTCCATATTGTGTATTTCTATATATAAATCTGCGTGGTTTGCTGTCTTTTTTACATATCCGCAGAGCCTCAATTTTGCATTCACAATATTCGCGTACCTTTCTATATGGCCTTCTCTCCTACTCCATGAAGTACTCTCCCGAGTCCGTTCAGCAGGGGCCACGGGACCAAATATTGATATATAATCACCACCCTTGGTTAATGAATCACTGATGGCACCAGTTGTTGTAGAGTAAGAACAAAAGTCTCGCACCTAATAATATTCTAGGGTACCAAATTAAATAGGGACGTAATATACGTACTAATACTACGTAATACACGTACTAACACATACTCGTATAAAAGTAATAATATGGGTTGCTTGTACCTTTGGGATTGCAACATTGTTAAAAGGGTCATTAAAGTTAAGCAAATTTCCTCCTAGTTAATATACTCGTATGAACGGTTTTAAGTACTAGCACTTATTCTATAACGTTAAATTGGTGTCCTCGATACTTTTGTACGGTTATGGTTACATCAAATTATGTAGCAAACTCCTTTAAGGACCAAAAATTGTTAAAATAGAACAAGGTATTTCCTTGCTGAACACATAGCTGATGTGTAGAATAGACGCTCCGGGAAGTCTGTAGTCTGTGAACACGTACAGAATCGCCCCCGTCACTACATTAGATTTGATATACCACAAATCCTCGCTAAAAAACACCGATTCCTTCCAAGGATGATTCGCGAGGCTATTGAAATCAAGAAACATCCTAATTTCAATAGAGAAGATGGCTGGGCGCTACCATCTGCTTGGGATCCCATAATTAATAAAATTAAATTCCAACCCAAGCATACAACCGCAAGACTTCATGATACTGTAAGTTGATACTGCGTAGATTATTAAAACCTACAGATTAAAAATTAATAATTTTTAATCTGTAGGTAGCCGTGGTTAACTATGACATTGGGACGTCATACACCTCAGTCCCCCCCCGTGACCATGGGTGCTGTAAAGTGCTTGAAACGTCGGGAATGTAAAATAAGTTAATATACGCGATAAAATCCGTAAAATTAGTTTTATTTAAAGGTATTTTCTATTAAAAAAAAAAACTATATCTGTTCAAATATATCAAATCCTACTTCCTACTTATATTATAAATGTAAAAGTTTGTGAGGATGTATGGATGTTTGCTACGCTTTCAAACAAAAACTACTGAATGGATTTTAATGAAACTACAATAATATAGCTGATACATCAAAATAACACATAAGCTTATAATTCATAAAAATATTGTGTAAATTGGCCAAAATATAACGATCAATGTCTGAAAATAATCTCTCATATGCGACCTATTTTGGCGTGAACACGCATCACGCAAAAACCTGTGAACCGATTTGGATGGGACTTTCACTGGCAGATAGCTGATGTTATTAGAAGTAACTTAGGCTACTTTTATTTTAGGATTTCGCGCAAAAACTTCCACGCGGGTGAAGTCGCGGGGAACAGCTAGTATAAAAAAAAGTGTCTGAAGAAATAACTTATGATAGCATGGTAGCGCAGTAGTTAAGAGTTTGGAAACAGCCTCGCGTATCGCGGTCTTTATTCCTCTATTGGGATAATATGTACATACATATCTATAGATTACTAGGTTGTACGGGCTACAAATAATTGTTGCGGGTCTATGTCTCTGTTTATTTTAGTTCATACTAATAAAATACCTCCAGGATGCAGGAATAAATTTATAGTAACGTATTTTTATTTTTGCCGTGTAGTGGCGGTCAAGAATATCCACTACCCCATATCCTCCCGTGGGTGTCGTAAAAGGCAAAAAAGGGAAACAGGCAGAAGATGGGCAGCAGCATCTTCCTGATAATAGCCAATATTATAATAAAAAAACTGCGGTAGCCAACCCGCTCGCCAAGCGTGGCAACTATGGCAAATACCCCCCAATTACTAAAGCAACAAACAGACGGCCCCCAGTCCCCGGCGGCCCCGCTATTCCTGGCTACGGTGGCGACCATGGTAACGGCGGGGCAGGGGGTGCTAAGAATCTCCGGTGGAGGTTCGGTTGCCACCTTAGACGACTCGACCTGGCAACGTACAACGCACGCACCCTGAGGACTGACGAGAAGATCGTGGAGCTGGAAGAAGAGATAGACAAGTTGCGCTGGCATATTATAGGATTATCCGAAGTCCGAAGAGAGGGGGAGGACACGGTAATTCTCGAATCCGGCAACTTGCTCTATCACCGGGAGGGCGACCATCTGTCCCAAGAAGGTGTCGGATTTATCGTCCACAAGTCTTTCGTTAACAACGTTGTAAAGATCGGGAGTGTGTCGACGAGGGTTGCGTACCTTATACTCAGAATCACCAAACGGTATTCGCTGAAGGTCATACAGGTTTACGCACCAACCTCGGCACACCTCGATGGGGAGGTGGAGGAAATGTATGAGGATATCTCTAGAGCCATGCATTCCTCCAGAACCCAATATACGGTGTTAATGGGAGACTTCAATGCAAAACTAGGCACAAGAGAGAACGGTGAGCTGAAAGTAGGGAAATTCGGAATAGGGCAACGGAACCCAAGGGGCCAGCAGCTGGCCGACTTCATGGAGAAAGAGGGACTCTTTATGATGAACTCTTTCTTCCAGAAGCGGCCTCACAGGAAGTGGACCTGGTCGAGCCCCGACGGTTCGACAAAAAATGAGATTGACTTCATTATGACGACCAGACGACAACTGTTCAGTGATGTCTCCGTGATCGCGAGGGTGAAAACTGGTAGCGATCACCGAATGGTTAGAGGCACACTGAACCTAAACGTTAAGTTGGAGAGGTCTCGTCTAATGAAGTCAACGCTCCGTCCCCCTCGTGCTCTGTTCCAAAGTCCCGAAACCTTTCAGCTCGAGTTACAAAACCGTTTTCAGTGCCTAGAAGACTGCAATGAAGTGGACGATATGAATGACAAGCTCGTGGAAACTGTCCATGCGGTCGGAGCTAAGTTCTGCAAGACCCACCGCAGAAGAACACAAAAACTCTCCGATCACACTCTTAATCTCATGGCTGTTAGACGGGAGATGATGCTACATTCTTCAACAGACTTGACAGCATACAGGCATCTGAACAGACAGATCTCAAAATGCATGCGGCGGGACTTACGTAACTTCAATACAGCTCGTATTGAAGAAGCGATAGAGCGGAACCAAGGCTCCAAAGTCTTTACCAGAGATCTGTCTGCCAGAAAGAGCCAACTGTCAAAGCTGAAGACGGAATGTGGCAGCATCGTTTCCGGGACACCTGAGATTTTGAGTGAGATTGAGAGGTTCTATGGGCAGCTGTACACGTCGTCGTTGGAGCCACATGCAAGTGTGAGTAACGATCCAAGAGCGAGGCTCATCCGACACTATTCCGAAGATATTCCGGACGTCAGTCTGAGCCAGAATAGAATGGCTCTCCAGCACCTTAAAAACGGTAAGGCCCCAGGCGAGGATGGAATTACAGCGGAGCTTCTGAAAGCGGGTGGAAGACCGGTACTTGAAGTCCTTCAGAAGCTCTTTAATTCCGTCCTCCATGGTGGCATTACACCGAAGGCGTGGAGCAGAAGTGCGGTGGTCTTGTTCTTCAAGAAAGGTGACAACGCTCTCTTGAAGAACTACAGACCGATTTCCCTTCTGAGCCGCGTCTACGTGCTGTTTTCGAGAGTCATTACGAATCGTCTCGCGCGCAGACTTGATGACTTCCAGCCTCCCTAACAAGCCGGTTTCCGAAAGGGCTTTAGCACCATAGACCACATACATACCCTTCGGCAAGTTGTACAGAAGTCCGAAGAGTACAATTTGCCACTATGTCTGGCGTATGTGGACTATGAGAAAGCCTTTGATTCCGTCGAAATTTGGGCGGTGCCAAGCTTCAGCGGTGCCAAGTTGACTGTCGGTATATCGAAGTGTTGAAGTGCTTGTACAGTAGGGCTACGATGGCTATCCGAGTACAAAACCAGAGTACGAAACCTATCCAATTGCAGAGAGGTGTAAGACAGGGTGACGTCATATCCCCGAAACTCTTCACCGCTGCATTGGAAGACGTTTTCAAGCTTCTGGACTGGAAAGGATACGGTATCAACATCAATGGCGAATACATCACTCACCTTCGATTTGCCGACGATATAGTCCTTATGGCAGAATCGTTGGAGGATCTAAGCACTATGCTTAATGACTTCAATAGTGTTTCCCAACGGATAGGTCTTAAGATGAACATGGACAAAACAAAGATCATGTTTAATGTCCATGTCACACCTATGCCGGTAGTTGTTGGGAGCACTAAGCTCGAAGTTGTTGACGAGTATGTTTACCTGGTACAAATAGTCCGACTAGGTAAGTCCAACTTCGACCGAGAGGTTAATCGACGGATTCAACTCGGCTGGGCAGCGTTCGGGAAGCTACGACACATCTTCTCGTCAGACATACCTCAAAACCTTAAAACGAAATTGTACAACCAGTGCGTGTTGCCAGTGATGACTTACGGAACTGAGACGTGGTCCTTCACTGCTGGCCGTATGAGGAAGCTCAAGGTCGCTCAGCGAGCTATGGAGAGGGCTATGCTCGGAGTTTCTCTGCGTGATAAACTTAGGAATGAGGATATCCGCAGTAGAACCAGAATAACCGACATAACCCAACGAATTAGTAAGCTGAAGTGGCAGTGGGCCGGCCATATAGCTCGAAGAACCGACAACCGATGGGGAAGAAAGGTTCTCGAGTGGCAGCCTCGTACCGGTAGGCGAAGTGTAGGGCGTCCCCCCACGAGATGGAGTGACGACCTGGTAAGACATGCAGGAAGTCGATGGATGCAGGTGGCTCAGGACCGTGCTTTGTGGCATTCTTTGGGGGAGGCCTATGTTCAGCAGTGGACTTGTGAAGGGCTGTAATGATGATGATGAACGTATTTTAAAGGCGAAATTATCTTCTTAATTTGTTATTTGACGTCTTGATGATGAAACTTTTCAGACCTAACTTTGACGCCTCTTTGTAAACTAAAGCATCATCTACATATATTTTACAATGATGGGCACAGACCTTCTCTTATTGCTTCTTACAGATGCAGAGAATATTGCGCTGCGCTGCTATTAATGTGTTGGAGTTCAAGTTCTCGAAATTATTAATTTCTTGAACATTCTCTTATCCTAACATTTTAAATAAATAAAAAAATAACATTGCAAATAAAAATTTCGTTGGTGTGAAATTCGAACTTTTAAGGTGCAAGGCGTCGTGGTATCTTCCGATAAACACATGCACGCATAAAACAACAAAATAAAATAATTATGTAAATTTAAATAATATGTAGGTGTTGGCGACGCGACTTAATACTTCCAAAAAATTATTTCTTATTTTTCATAATAATAAATTTAATTTATATCAAGTCGAATTGCTTTAATTTCTTAAAGAAACAGATGTTTGAATTAACTTATGCCCAAATACTCAAACCGCCACCGAGCCCGCCCCAGCCGCCGGGGGGGCCGAGCAAGGTGCTAGCCCGCCTACGTTCTCCACGCCAAAACCCAACGCTTGGGTGAAACCGGCGGCACTTGTCGCCTCACGGCCAGTGCCACCTCCCTAGGCCTCAAAATCGAAGCCCGTCCCACAAGGCTCGTCCTCCTTTGCCCCTGATTTCTCGCTAGTCTGCGGCTTCATCAGCAACATTAACGTTGCTTAGCTATCCTCCTAGGGCCGCTAGCTCCGCGGATCCAACACATCTCAGGGCAAGCGATTGAGCACGTCCAATAAGTCCTATCGACGCAATCTGGTCTTTTCAGTGCGCCTAATCACCTCTTCTAAATATCAGAATGGCAGCACAAAATATAGGTACAACTAAACCACTCTCTTTGAATGTCGCGTTCTTTAACGCGAACGGACTCACAGACCAAAAAGACGAGATCGCGCTCCTCCTGCGCAACCACGATGTAGGCGTAATGTTAGTGCAAGAGACTTTGTTGAAACCTAACCATCACGATCCTGAGATGCCCTAGAAGCGGCACGATACGACGCCCCACCACCCCCCACCCCGCTCACCAACATAGAAGTTTCCATTTGTAAAGTAGCCCTCTCTGGCCATCCGTCACTCACTATAGTTTCGGCGTATCTACCGCCGCTCAAACGTGTAATCGAATCTGACATTCCAGAATTACTCAATCTAGGCTCTAGTGTCATAATAGCTGGAGACTTCAACAGTAAGCATTCCTCCTGGAACTCGCTTACCAACAATTTAAATGGTAATGCATTGTTTTATCTCTCGGAGTGACTAAGCTTCTATGTTATCTACTATCTAAGACCTCCCAGCACTTCGAAAAAATCCCTGACTAGATAAACTCGTCTGAAAAGGCAAATGAGGTGATAAGCGCCCTATTGGCCCACCTCACCTCTACAGCTAAAAAATGCTCTCGTAGACGAACCCTACGAACAATTGACACGTGAAGCTTACGAATGATATACAATAGTTGATTAAAGCGAAGAACGCGGCCCTAAGACAATACGATCACTATCGTACTATAGATAACAAATTCCGACTGCGCAACCTCCAAAAAGAAGTGAAACAGCGCATCAAAGAGTTTAGACATGACAAGTGGGATAATCTGTTCGAAAATATCGAGCCATCTCGAACTGCCTTTTGGCAGTTGACCCGAGCTCTGAAAACAGAATAATCTTCACCTTTGCCACCTCTCATTAGGCAAGGAGGAAACCCCGATCTCACCTTCCTTCTTCGTCTCTTCAGCACACTGGGGAAAGTTGACTCATATTGAATCACCTCTGTAAATACGTCTTCACAAACAAAGTTCTTCCAGACGAGCAGTTTGGCTTCGGACCCTAACATGCGTGCACCGACCAGTTACATCGCCTCACAGAAAACATTCTAAAAGGATTCAACCTCTCACAAAGAAGTCGCAGAACCACCATCACCGGTGCCCTCTTCTTTAATGTCGCGAAAGCGTTTGACAAAGTCTGGTACGACGGCTTGCTTTACAAGCTCTATAAACTCAACGTGCATGTGGGCTCACTCACATCATCAGAGCCTTTCTTGGCAATCGGCAATTCCGAAATCGAATAGTAGGTACTTACTCTACAATGCGTCCTCTCAAGACTGGAATCCCACAAGGCTCCGTCCTCTCCCCACTACTCTTCACACTCTTCACGAGTGACATCCCGAAGGACCCAGTAGTGGATATTGCTCTTTTCGCTGATGACACGGCACTTTTCGCCACCCATCACAATAAAAGAATCCTCACCGAGAAGCTCCAAATAGCCGTCAACCACTCAGGCAATTGGTTCCGCTTATGTATAATCGAAGTGAATCTTGAGAAAAGTGTAGCAATACACTTTCAAAAGATCTCCATTTTCAATCGTCATATAAGAAACCCCAAGAAATCGTTAGGTACGATCACCCTGTACGGCCGCCAGATCCCCTGGCAAATGGCCAACTATCTGGGGGTTACATTTGACGAATGTATGACATTCGCAAAACACATTCGCAATGTCCACAGCCGTGTAAAATTCGTCACTAGTCACCTCCACCCGCTAGTCAACATAGTCCTTAAGACACAAGCTCCATCTATACAAAGCATGCGTAAGACTAATCATGTCTTACGCAAGCGCAGTTTTCGCGCACACGGCACATAGACACTTGTACGACCTCCAAGCCATCCAAAATAGATTCATTCACATAGCCACCAGAACTCGGGGGTACCAGCGAAACTCGCTTCCGAGGATCTCGCAGTATTTAAAGGAAATGTCTCAGCGCTTCTTCGAGAGGGCCGAGATACATCCCAACCCGCTAATGGTAAACGCTACCAGCTACGCCCCGACTCCGAACGTTACGGATAGTCTCCGGAGGCCCCGTAAAGTTCTAATCGAACCCCCAGTTCTGCTAGATGCCGACGACTGAAATATCGCCGGCCAGTTACACATAACACTACTCACTCACAACAACGGATAGGACGCATCGAGTCGGCAGACGGGCGCACCGCATATCCATCCATACTGCGTACACTCCGTACAACTGCGTCCCTGGGCGGTTCTCACCGCCCAGCACATCGAAAGATACGAGTTACCCCTCAGAGCCGGGGTCCACTACCCCCGGCTCTGAGGGTCGTTAGAAAACTGATCCACGTGTACTGTAAGCAGGATTAGGAGTCATAGTTACGCAATTAAGGATTCAGAATAACAAAAATTTACCCCTAATAAAAACAGCGTTACATTGTAGTACAAACGCAGTAAGACCCTACATCAGTCACTCACCAAGCTTGGCTGGGTTCTGCATGGTCACAGTGGTGGACCGCCAATCATCCAGGTGATATCAAACCGGTTAAAATCGTTAACTGTATTTCCAACAGGGGAAAGAAGGATACAGAGAAATTAATTAATGACTATTTCAATCTTGAATAACCATTACCCGGGTCAACCCAATCGGGTATAGCCGCGCGCAATCCGGTGAATTGCCCCGAAAAACGTTGAGTATTTTAAATGAAATGGTACGTTGCTTATCAGACAACAGATACGAATCTGGCTTGTTATGGCGAACGGATGACGAACGTGTGCCGTCAAATAAACCGCAGGCTAAAAGTCGCCTGTTTAATATCGAAAAGAAGGTGGACCGAAATGCGGATTTGAAAAAGGAATATTAGGAGCAAGTTGAAAATCTCATTGTGGTAACCGTTAACGCAGAGAAAGCGTGTCATATTTCAAGTTCCCCGCGTACCTGGTACCTTTCCCATTTCGCGGTAACGCATCCGCAGGAAAAGAAAATAAAACTTGTTTTCGACGCAGCCGCCAGGACTAGTTAACGATGTCTTGACAAGCACTGTTGACCGGACCTGACCTGTTGAAGTCATTATTTGGTGTACTGTTACGATTCAGAGAAGGAAGTGTAGCAGTAATGGCATATTGACATAGCAGCATAGTATAATGATTGACAATAACCTGAGACCTATATTTCTGATAAGAAAACCTCCCATCTGTTTGACAGTGCATCTACATTTTGATTCTTAATCGAGGATAGATGTATGTGTCTATAGGCCGCAGCATCAATTTATCATGGACTGTCTGCTCGCTTGTTACACTTATTTTAAAAAGAAATATATTCTGACCAACTTGCGATTTTACAACCTAAAATATAATAGAGTTCTTTTGTTATATTATTTACTTTACTTTTATTTGATAGTCAACACAAAATCAAATAGTTTTATAAGTTATACGACCTAACCTACGCAATTTTCTATCGCCTAATAGGATCAGTCCCCATGGGATGACCCCAATTTACATGCTTACAAGTTTATTTTGGTATTTATCTAAAGGGAATAACGATAAGTGGAAACTATTATAATTTTATTCTAAGCAAATATGATCGTAAAATATTACAAATAAATTCTATAGTTTAATAATTTTAATATTTTGGTTTATTTCATTAATGCATTAGAACCTATGTAAATTCCACTATAGAACAAAGGTCATTCCTTAGTTTGTCTCATAGCGTGACAACTATAGCAAATATGGGGATATTGCCACGTTGGGAAGACGGGTTGCCAGTCTTGTTGAAGTGGAAACTTTATTAGAATCGTTGTGATTTGAAACTCGACGAAACGAAAAAGTGACACTAAAAAAACACAAACATATACATCTATAAGACTTAATCTGCGAGAGAGAGAGAGAGAAAGAGAGAGAGAGAGAGATAGAATTCAGTGTGCAGTGTTTTCTATTATCTCGGTCTCTTTTTCTAAAGGTTTTTATTTTTACCGAGCGTAAACTGCACATATATATTTTATATTATTATGAGCTATTATAAGGATGATGATACTACCTATATCTTGTTTCTTTTCCCTCTATCGCTTCTTCCGACACCTGCGGGATGGTGTGGAGATATTTGTTTAAAAATATATCATTCGTATATTGAATTGGTTACAAAGGAAAATATCGTCAGGAAACCTACATTGTCTCCTTCTTCTTCTTTCTGCCCTTATCAAAAGTTATTTGGGTTCGGTATAGCATGTTTTCCCTCTTCCATTCTATTCTATCATCTCGTCGCTCACTCCTTTCTTGAGCATATCATCCCTAAGAATAATCTTTTCATAAGTCTCCCTCTATTCTTATATCCATCCTCATTTATAATCAACATTTTACTTGTTATATGATTTAATTCCCTTCTCATAATATGCCCATACCACGGAAGCCTACCACATAATATTTCTGTGACTGCAACCACTTTCAACTGCCTCTGATAAACCTTCGTTTTAGAGGAGCAAAAATACGTATTTCGAAAACATGTGAAGTCCGTCAACACAAAATGGCTGGCTTATTGCTCCACGATCCTCTGAAAAGAAATGAATGAATGAGAAATGAATGAAGGCTTGTGCCCACCCTCGGGACGTATATAATCTGTAATTTTACTTTAGCTTTTACTGTTAATTTCTTTTCCCATACAACATATTTCTTAAATAATGCTACCAAGACATGTATAACTTCTGTAATGGGAACCTCACTCCTATAGAGGGCTGCTGTGTTTCATATGGTGAGTGTTGATAACCGTTGACTGTTTTTACTGACAACGAGATATTCTACCTCAGGGGTGTTCTTGCGTTAGGTGAACTAATATAATAATTAAAACCACAGGTCATTAATAGGAGGATATAATAATGAATATAAAATTAACAAAGTTAATATGCGATAAGTACGCTATAGTAGTTGTTGACGAAGTGATAGGGAGCCGTCACCGTCTGTCCAAATCGGTTCCGGTGTAACTACAACAGGGGTGACAGAGCATCTACATTTTGATTCTTAATTGAGGATAAACGTAGGTGTCTGTGGGCCATATCATCCATTTTACATCAGGTGAACTGAATGTTCGTTTGTCACGTTGTTTAATCACCACACTTGGCAGATGGCCTAGCGTTTACAGATCGAAAAGTATAGCATATGAGGTTCTGCTCCACGTGCCTGGATATTTTAGATATGGCGAGAATATGGTATGATAATCCCACCATTTTCCAGAAGGCTCGATTAATTTCAAGCGTATCCATAAATCGGCTTTTAAATCCGTAATAAAAAATAAATTGGTTTCGTTTCCTTTCACAAAATAAGAAACAATAATTTTCTGTATTATGTTGGTTAAGTCTAAACTTTTGGGACCATACGTATTCTAGTAGCACCGTGTTCCACCTGGGGCCTAATAAAATGCTTCGAATACCTGTTGTCACATCTTTTATTAAAAGCAAAGTTTTAATAGCCTATCAAAACTAATTCCGAATTCCGCTTTCATTGTTTTATTCGAAATTTACGTAGCAATTTTCGAATCACATTGCAATAAAAATAATAACTTGTGATGGCATTTATCGCGTAGTGGCGATGTAAGAGTATCAACAACCCCATAATATCGTCTTATAGGTAAGACGATATTATGGGTAAGGTGGGCAACAAAGGAAAACTGAAATAGGAGAAGTAGCATCTTTCTTATAACAACTGAAATTTATAAAAAAAAACTGCGACTGCTTTCCTGCCCACCAAGTACGCAAACTATGGCAAAATCCCCTCTATAAGGCCTCTATTGGGAAGGCCTATGTTTAGCAGTAGATTTTTATAGGATGTAATGGATGGATGATGAAAAATAATAAAACTCAAACTGATTATATTAAGCGATATGCAAATTTTAAGAAAGATGGAAACTTATATTGTTGATGTTAAATTGAATGTATTTTACGTGGTATAGCCGTACTACTGCGTATTATGTCTGCAGCACGAATGGATCGGCTAAAGCGGGGTAAAACCATACCAGCATAGAATACGTCGTAAATAGGTCCATAATGCTACCGAGTTTCGTATGATTGACGATAATCTGAGACCCTTTTTACTGATAACGAGACCTCCCATCTTAGTACTCAGGGATGACAATTGATTTGCATTTTGATTCTTAATAGAAGATAGATGAAGGCATATATAAATATATTTAGCATTAAGTTGATTTTGTGCTCTTTTATTATCCTCACTTATTACAAAAACATTGTAGTAATAATAATTAATAATAAATATTACTTTATTGTAATTACAAAAAACTGAAGGAAATAATATATAAGTTGTATAATCGAATACCTTATAATATAATTAGAATGGCGATCTCTTCCTGGATCTTAATAAATGAGTCAAATGAAAGGATCAACATGAAAGGATTTTAACAGTGGTAGAGCCACGCGGCAGCTTTTGCTGTCGCACGTATGGGCCAGCTGGAACCAGGGTGGTACCACGACCTCACAGAAAACCAGCGTGAAGTAGAGGTTTACCTCTGCGTTTCGCTTGGTGAGTGCAGGTGCCCGGAGGCCCTTTTTACTGGAAATGAGGCATTACATCTTAGTCCTCACGGGTGACAACGCATCTACATTTTGATTTGTAAGAGAGGATGTATGTTGATGTCTATGGGCCGCAGAAACCACTTACCATCAGGTGGACTGTGTGCTCGTGTGTCACCCTTGACCTATAAAAAAAATCAACCTTGAGTGAATGGTTTCATAGGATCGCAAGAATTGGGAATTAGAGAGGTAGAGAAACTCAAATTGTTCCTTTAGTTAAATTCGGGATAAAAGGAATAAAAGGATGCTGTAGCTGAGAAAAAGAGTGTGTCCGGTGAAGGCGAATAGGATATTAAAAAATTCAAAGACAAATACGAGTAGATAGATTATAACACTATCGCTCAGTGACAGCGACAACTTGGATACAGATTCGGATTAGTCGCTCGACCAATCTGCATATTGCAAATTCAGTCGCGCAACTAGATTAAGTCAAGTGAGCAGTGCGGCTGCAATTAGTTTTATTATTCACATAGGACCGCGTGGACTTATACTTTCACTGAGAGGAACGCCTGCGTAAGGCATTACTTCCCACCGATCCGCCGGTGGCCCATGTTGCTCTATGATCAGTATAAAGGCCAATGTATCGGTCTTGTTTTTCAAGCGACTTTTCCACAGAAAACCAGTTTAGCGATTGAGTTCGTAGCTTACAAATATTAAAATCTTTCACTGGAATCACGATTAACCAACACATTATGTCGTTTGCATGATGCAACTTTATTGAATACTAACGACCGCCTATGACTTCGATTGCGTAGCCGAATTTAGAAATTACGACAATTTTGATAAATCTTTCTTTCGAAAAATCCTGAAAATAGTTATGAGTGATTAACATTACCTACTTACATGCTTTTAAGCTCAAATAATTAAAGTTACGAAAATATTGCAACTTAAAAGCAAAAAGATTTCAACTTTCTAGGTCCAAGATTTGAACTTGTCGTTAATTAAGTGAAGCTAATTCACTCAGAATTAGTGGTGTGGTGATAATGAATGGACTTGTCTCTTTATATATATTGATTTAGGTTCTTTATATCATAGTACGTAAGATTTTAACAACCTGATTATGAATTTTTTTTATAGTATAGGGAGACAAACGAGCACACAGTCCACCTGATGGTAAGTAGCTGCTGTGGCCCATAGACATCTACATTTATTCTCGTTTGCGAATCAAAATGCAGATGCGTTGTCACCCGTGAGGACTAAGATGGAATGCCTCGTTTCTAGTAAAAAGGTTCTCCGGTTCTCTACACTCACCATACGAAACACAGCAGTGTTAAGCTGCTATTTGACGCTGGTATTCTGTGAGAGCATGGTCCTTCCCCGGTCGAGCCGACCCATGCGTGCTACAACTATACTACTAATATAGCTGCAGCATGGCTCTACCACGTAAATTTCAACATATACGTCATAATTGTGCATACTTTTCTTTCTTTATACTATACCTATAATCTCCTACTGCTGATTGAATGTCTTTTTTCTCTTCCTCCACCGTATTTAGTATTTTGCTTGAGCTTCTCACCCCTTCTGTAAAATCAAGCTCGCCTCTGCATCTTCGCCTAGGCCGGATAACAGACATTCATAATTATCCAGTCTAGGCATACAAGAATAGCGGCTTTTTGAGTCATATTGGTGACCTGGGATTACTAGTATATAAATAATGAAAAATTTGTAAGCATTCCTTTTTATTTCTACAATCTGATCTATGCATCATCATCATCATCATCATTACAGCCCTTCACAAGTCCACTGCTGAACATAGGCCTCCCCCAAAGAATGCCACAAAGCACGGTCCTGAGCCACCTGCATCCATCGACTTCCTGCATATCTTACCAGGTCGTCACTCCATCTAGTGGGGGGACGCCCTACACTTCGCCTGCCGGTACGAGGCTGCCACTCGAGAACCTTTCTTCCCCATCGGTTGTTGGTTCTTCGAGCTATATGGCCGGCCCATTGCCACTTCAGCTTACTAATCCGTTGGGCTATGTCGGTCACTCTAGTTCTACTGCGGATATCCTCATTTCTGAGTTTATCACGCAGAGAAACTCCGAGCATAGCCCTCTCCATAGCTCGCTGAGCGACCTTGAGCTTCCTCATCCGGCCAGCAGTGAAGGACCACGTCTCAGTTCCGTATGTCATCACTGGCAACACGCACTGGGTGTACAGTCTCGTTTTCAAGTTTTGAGGTATACCTGACGAGAAGATGTGCCGTAATTTCCCGAACGCTGCCCAACCGAGTTGAATCCGTCGATTGACCTCTCGGTCGAAGTTGGACTTACCTAGTCGGACTATTTGTCCCAGGTAAACATACTCGTCAACAACTTCGAGCTTAGTGTTCCCAACAACTACCGGCATAGGTGTGACATGGACATTAAACATGATCTTTGTTTTGTCCATGTTCATCTTAAGACCTATTCGTTGGGAAACACTATTGAGGTCATTGAGCATAGTGCTTAGGTCCTCCAGCGATTCTGCCATAAGGACTATATCGTCGGCAAATCGAAGGTGAGTGATGTACTCGCCATTGATGTTGATACCGTATCCATTCCAGTCCAGAAGCTCGTATTGAAGAAGCGATCGAGCGGAACCGAGGCTCCAAAGTCTTTGCCAGAGATCTGTCTGCCAGAAAGCGCCAACTGTCAAAGCTGAAGACAGAATGTGGCAGCATCGTTTCCGGGGCACCTGAGATTTTGAGTGAGATTGAGAGGTTCTATGGGCAGCTGTACACGTCATCGTTGGAGCCGCACGCAAGTATGAGTAACGATCCAAGAGCGAGTCTTATCCGACATTATTCCGATGATATCCCGGACGTCAGTCTGAGCGAGATTAGAATGGCTCTCCAGCACATTAAAAACGGCAAGGCCCCAGGCGAGGATGGAATTACAGCGGAGCTTCTGAAAGCGGGTGGAAAACCGGTACTTGAAGTCCTTCAGAAGCTCTTTAATTCCGTCCTCCATGGTGGCATTACACCGGAGGCGTGGAGCAGAAGTGCGGTGGTCTTGTTCTTCAAGAAAGGCGACAACGCTCTCTTGAAGAACTACAGACCGATTTCCCTTCTGAGCCGCGTCTACGTGCTGTTTTCGAGAGTCATTACGAATCGTCTCGCGCGCAGACTTGACGACTTCCAGCCTCCCGAACAAGCCGGTTTCCGAAAAGGCTTTAGCACCATAGACCACATACATACCCTTCGGCAAATTGTACAGAAGTCCGAGGAGTACAATTTGCCACTATGTCTGGCGTATGTGGACTATGAGAAAGCCTTTGATTCCGTCGAAATTTGGGCGGTGCTGCAGTCCCTTCAGCGATGCCAAGTTGACTGTCGGTATATCGAAGTGTTGAAGTGCTTGTACAGTAGGGCTACGATGGCTATCCGAGTACAGAACCAGAGTACGAAACCTATCCAATTGCAGAGAGGTGTAAGACAGGGTGACGTCATATCCCCGAAACTCTTTACCGCTGCATTGGAAGATGTTTTCAAGCTTCTGGACTGGAATGGATCTATGCATAAATATGAACAATATAATGTTTATGATATTTGGCGCATAAAATATGTAAAGGTCGTCTAATTTAAAAATGCATGCGCCTCCCTTATATTGTTGGTGGATTTTTATTATTGTTATTTGATGTTGTATTATTTGATATTTTATTATTGTTGGAGGTTCTTTAATCAAAAATAATATACTATAAATAGAAAGGACGTGTAGATTTAGATTTCATAATAACTATTAAATGTGACAAAATCTGTGAAAAATAGGAAAGAAAAAGGGAAGCGCATTCAGTCTTAAATTAGAAAATGCCTAATTTTATTATTAGCCACAAAAATATATTTATTGCCTTTATTTCAATAGAGCTACGTATTATTGAGATAATAAAAACGTTATTATATACTAATTTAGGTAACTAGAAGTTGTCGTTAGCGTAACTAGAATGAGCTGCCTACACTGAGGACTTTGGAGCTAATAAAGAAGAATTTGTTGATAAGATTTATTTTGTGTTTGATAGAAATTCATGGCCCCAGATGTGTTAATTAGTAAGGTTATTAACTTTAAATAAGCGTATTACATATGCAGCAATGCAATGGTGGAATACTAACCCATATCGTTACGTCGGTGTCGTAAGAGGCAACAGAGGGAAATAAAACAAGAGATGGACAGCAGCATCTGTCTGATAAAAACTCAAAATAATTTTAAAAAGCTGTGGTTGTTATATTGCCTACATGAGGTACAGCCATGCTGTAGCTATATTATAGTTGCAGCACGAATAGATTGGCTCGGAAGGACTACAAACTAAAATAGTAAATAATTGCTTAATGCTGCTGTGCTTCGTATGGTGAGTATCGAGAACCAAATACGCGTTTTACTTGAAACAATGCATTCCATTTTAGTCCTTCTAGCAACGCATATGCATTTTGATTCTTAATCGAGGATAAATGTAGACGTCTACGAGCGACAGCATCCACTTATTATCAGGTGCGCTGTGTGCTCGATTTTCAGCTTTATTCTATTAAACAAAGTTGTTAACTCGCTGCTGACTCTTACTTAGAAAAAAAGTCCCTACAACTAGTAAAAAGTATCTCAAAAGGAACGTTATACTATCCTAAGATCCAACACCAGACATACTTTATACGTATATATATATATGGGTCGACTCCACCGGGAAAGGACCACACTCTCACCGAATACTATAATAAAATAACTATTACTTATTATTAATTATTCTTTAAAAAAAACTTTAATATTTTAAATAAATTTTTACTTCCTAAATAGTGAGAGTATATGAATATCAACATCACACTTTTGCCATATTTTGTAAAACTTTCAATTCAAAATATTTTTAAAACATATAGCAGTAATCTTATATTCCTGTTAACGACCATTATAGTTTATTATGTACTCCATAAATGCATCTAAGGCTACTCTATATTACTACCGTCGGTACTATCAATGCAGTAACTGTCATAGCCTCTTAGTTTATAACAATATAGCCTATAACTGTCTGAAACAGCGCGCAAAGCTTCATTTAAATTATAGACGGGTAAAAGCTCAAACTAGAGATAATACTCGTACCTAAAGCTATTTATTAAGAGGATTACATCTTGTAAATTATCTTCATTTTAGTTATATCATTATACATGCTCTTTATAAGTTTTTTAAGTAACCGATACTAAGATGTTCTCATGTATCACGCAGGCGTTTTTGCATACATAAATTGTAGATGAACAAACATCTAAACCAAAAACAATTATTAATAAGCCATAAAAATACCTAGTCAGGTCATAAGTATTGTCACACAGTAAAAACTTTTCTTTTAGAATGCTGGCCACAAAAAAGTTTATTGAATTCGAATTTCGAATTGTTCATGAAAATAAAACTGTATACTTTTAGAATTTTACTCATTTTTAAATATGGAGTGGACGCTTAAAGAAGACCGTGTTGCAGTTATTGCGTTGCATCGTTGCGGTTACGCGCCAATTCAAATTTTTGACATTCTGAAAAATTTGAATATAACCAAAAGATTCGTTTATCGTACCATCAAACGACACAATGAAGACTCTAGTGTAGATGACAGGTCAAGAAGTGGTCGCCCTCGGTCTGTTAGGACTCCAGCAGTGATAAAGCTGTGAAGGCGCGAATTCAAAGAAATCCCAAACGTAAGCAGAAACTGTTGGCCCTTCAGATGGGGTTAAGCAGAACCACGGTGAAAAGGGTGTTAAATGAAGACTTAGGGCTTCGGGCATATCGAAGACAAACAGGACATCGTTTGAATGCTCGTCTAATGGACCTGAGACTGAAGAGATGCCGCGCTTTGTTGAAGAGGTACGCGGGAAAAAAATATCGGGAAATTCTTTTTTCGGATGAAAAAATTTTTACCGTAGAAGAGAGCTACAACAAACAAAATGATAAGGTATTCCGCGTGTAAAACGAAGTCATTTTCCATCCTCGCTCATGGTATGGTTGGGAGTTTCTTATTGGGGCTTAACAGAGGTACATTTTTGTAAGGAAGGTGTAAAAACTAATGCAGTTGTGTATCAAAATGCAGTCCTGACGAACCTTGTGGAACCTGTTTCTCATACCATGTTCAATAACAGGCACTGGGTATTCCAACAAGATTCGGCGCCAGCTCATAGAGCGAAGAGCACACAGGACTGGCTGGCGGCGCGTGAAATCGACTTCATCCGGCACGAAGACTGGCCCTCCTCCAGTCCAGATTTGAATCCGTTAGATTACAAGATATGGCAACACTTGGAGGAAAAGGCGTGCTCAAAGCCTCATCCCAATTTGGAGTCACTCAAGACATCCTTGATAAAGGCAGCCGCCGATATTGACATGGACCTCGTTCGTGCTGCGATAGAAGACTGGTCGCGCAGATTGAAGGCCTGTATTCAAAATCACGGAGGTCATTTTGAATAAACTTTAGTATCATAAAAATCTATGTTTTGTTAAGTTCATTTTGGTATATAAATGGTTACATAATGAATAAACTTGTTTCAATTATTTTATATTAAACATGTGACAGAATTTACGACCTGACTAGGTACTTGTCCGTGCAAGATTCAAACTCGCGGTTCCGTAGCGCCACAGCCAAATTCTCGGCAACTGCGATACCGAGCCGTCATCAAAATTATCATACCTAACTATCATTTTATGAAATTCAAATAATATTAAATATAAACTAAAATGTCAACACTATAAAATAAACATACCTATCTCTTGCTTTTGAATGTTTTTTACTAAACTTGTACTGTTAAAATATTTTATTCCAAATAAAGCCTCTGATTAAAATTACATCAGTCATCGCATTCTGACATTCCGCAAATTTCAATAAATTGATGATTGATCTGAAATGTTCCCAATTCATTAATTAAAACATATTCCATCATATTTATTCTTATGATAACAGAAAATATTACAATTTATATTTACCTTCACACAGTAGATATGTTATGTTACCCATATCATCTGATAGTATATTTCATCTGAAAGTATCTACGTGAACTTCTTAAAGATTCAAAAACACAAATGACTCTATTCCGCTTCAGCATCATAGTAACCATAACCGTTATCGTTACAGACTACGTTACAGACTATTGATATTCAATATGCAGCAACTGAGGAGCAATTAGCTGATTTTTTGACGAAACATTTACCTAAATTTTAAAAATATATATAATATTCCCATGTTTTAATGGCCATTGTATATAAGAAATATTAATAAGTTCTTATCTGTTGGTACTATTGATTATAGCCATTGGCATATCGCCAACACAAGGTCCTGTTATGTCTAAGTAATATATATACATATACATACATACATACACATATATATATATATATATATATATATATATATATAAATAAATTAATTAATTTTATTATAATTAATTTATAATTAATGTGGAAGTGTTGTAACTGGTTATTGTTATTTAATGTTTAAAAACCGTCAACTTTTGATGTTGTTCTTTTATATTGATTTCTTGTATTATTTTGAAGTCAGCAAAATAAAGACGTCGCTGAAACATTTGTTATAGAAATAAAAATTATAAATGAGCACCCAGTCTACCTGATGGTAATTGGATGCCACCATCGTTTCACCTTCGATTAAAAATTAAAATATTCATATTTCGTATGAAACACATTCTGTGCGAGCATTGTCGTTTCCTGGTCGGCCCACTTATTCGTGATGCATCCACTTTACCCTGCAGCGTGACTTGAAACTGTGGTTCACACTCGCCTGCCAAGCAAGGCAACTATGGTAAATATCACCTTATGAGTGGACCTTTGATAGGCTGTAATAAATTAATTTATGTAAATTTTATTCTTATCACATGGTATAGGTTACTATAGGGATTGCCATAAAAATGTATGACTCCTGATAGATAGCCATATATACAACCATATGATCTACGCCAGGCGTAAAGTACCCAGACCGGCAACGGGGAGCAGCGACAAAGGTGCGAAACAACTAGCAGTGCGGTCGTCACTACGTCTGCCAAGCGTATTTTTTAGTAAAAATCTTCGTACAATTGAAGTGGCATATATTCATCCAGCAGACCTTTACAAATATGCATGTTTAAGAAAGAATAAAGTCAGTAATTAAATGGTTATGCACGTAACAGAAAACAAAAAGGATTAGTCAAAATACCGTGTTTATGATAATGTAGTCAGTTTTCGCGCACATATTCACGGTAGCTGTCATTGATTAACGGAGTTCCCTCCCTTCTTCCAATGGGATTATTAAATTTTTGCTAATTTACTCCTACAATGTCAAGTTTGAGACTCGATGTCTCAAAAGCAGTAATATTTTTCAGGTTTGTAGCATGTTTAATTTTTTTTCTTTGTTTTGTGTAATTTTTTTTCTCTTGTAGTACAAACGACTTGAATGATTTCATCAAAAACTTTACGCGGGGCAGAAGAAATGATGACAACGTCCGCACTGACGATACTGGTGATACTGACTTTGGGTTGGCATTTAAAATTAAATATTGTCATTTGATGGCCAGGAGAGTCCTATATGAAAGTTGAGATTGAGTTAAAATTGTACATAAAAATTAAATTATTATATCCTTTTAACATCGAATTTTTACAGAATTGATCAACATAATTTTGAAACACGTAACCGAAGAAAACGGGTTTCTATTAATAAAATTGCAAATTGAAGAATATACTTTGAAAGTAACATTTAACTTTTACAATCTGAAGTACTGGGCTCTAACGACTGCATATATAACTGTATATTAATTATAATACTCTATTATTTACATTACTTTAATATCTGCGGAAATATACACCTGAATAATACACATAAGTACCGCATGTAAAGTAGAATTTCCAGTGCGTCAACGTACACAGCGTGGTTATATAGGCGGGCTTTTGGAAGCGAAAATTGAAACATGTCGAGAGATACTCATAATTGCTTTCAATTCCATGTTCCACAACCCATCCTTAATATCATGCATAACCCTGAAATCTTCTATACCTCCTTCAAAGTTATATTCATTATATTAGGTTATTTACTCATACCGTTTTAATAAACTGTTATTTTATGAAGAATACTGAATAATATTTTAAAGACACTTATTGTCAATGACATTATTAAGACCAAAATGTATCGGAGATACATCTTCAAAGATGGCACCGTCGACATCTTTCGAGCTTATCGTCATCCGAATGAGTTACTTAGCCATGCCATCTCCGGTTGCTCGGCGCTTTCTAACTCTGAGTATTTGCACAGAGACAACCTTTTTTTATCGTGGGGAAATCCTCATGGATATGAGGGGTCCCGGGATCTCCGTTCGGAACGCAACCGGGGCCCTTCTCACGCTTTGCTCTATTAAAGCACGTCCCGGGGGCAGTCCTTACTACCCCCAGCACTCGCAATGCTATCACGGTGCTCAAGACCACTTTCAAGTCACCGTCCTCCTCAGGTGTTACATCACTAAACGCTCGGGGCCCCCGCCCCGAGTGCCCGTAACCCCCGAGGCCCCGTTTCTGGTAGGGGAACACCATCATCAAGGGGAGGGTCCTGAAGAACGCCTTGGCGGCGTCGGCTTCGAGCGGAATCTAGTAGCCTAGTAGCAAGGAACCTAGTAACAAGGATTCTATACCAGGAGCTCACTCTGAAATACGTGTAGGAGATTAGAAACCGCTTCATCATTAGTACTTGCCGTAAACCGTGCTCAAAAATGACCACGCCAGGCTCTACTCCAACCGGGTCATCATCACAGACAGAACTATTTCTGCGAATTGGCCTAGTATTGTATTGACGACCCCGGCTCTGTCAAGGATAATTTTGATCGACATTACCATTCCGTATGAGGAAAAGTTCGTTAAAGCTGAAATATATAAAACTACAAAACATCTGAAAATGGCTCACGAAGTGACCGACATGTGGGGTGGTCTGTCGACCGAAATTATTTACTGTAGTCGTTTCTCCGAACAGGCAATTCCGATCAGCCTGTTAGGTCATCTGAGGCGACTTGGGCTCCGTGACAGCTTCGGGCCTTAATGCCGAAGTCGGTGTTACTATCCCTTTTACTGGAAAAGAGGCATTCTATCTTAGTCTTTACCGCTGACAACGCATCAGCATTTTAATTCAGAAACGAAGATAGATATATGTAGATGTCTATGGGCCACAGCAACCACTTACCATTAGGTGGACTGTGTGCTCGCTTGTCGCTCTTATCCTATAAAAAATATTTATCACTTTCTAAGGCCTAGCTTAAAGAGCCCAACTAGATGAGAATACTATTAATACCCCATAATAATCATAATCATATAATAATACACCTGATAGTGATAGTAACTACTGCAATCTTAGTACTAATACCGGCAAAAAACTAAAAAAATGGCCATAATTTATTCACCTATGAGAATTAAGTGTTGGCAGTATTGATGAAAGACGTGAAGCCGTGTATAAGAAGTACATTTTTTCTGTTTCACGTACAGTACTATTTGTCTAGGTTCCTGCCGTTGATCTCTCTCTTTATTAATATACTTAAGCACTAGAATCCCCATAAGAAGATTTTTTATCAAGGCAGTCATTACGATTCGGGTTTATCTCTTCACACAACCTATATATTCAGTTTTAATAAAATTATTTGTACAAAGTTTTTTTCACATTTCTATTAGCAGTTAAAGATTGTAGAATGTCCACTTGGCTAAATCTGCTATTCCACCTGGCGTAAGAAATATCATGTACTACATATGCCAGTAGTCGAAGTATGCAGGTGGTCTAGCTTTGTGGCATTCCTTTAGAGAAGCCTATGTTCAGCAGTGAACTTGTCAAAGACTGTAATAATGATAATGATTATGATGACGGATGATAAGCTCTGCTCATATAATTTTATCGGATTAATTTATATATTTGATTATTTGATATTTTTTTCTTAATTAATTTTTTGTCAATTATAAATAAAATTAACATAAATATTGATAATTCCGTACAACTGAGATAATATCATATAATGTGTCTTATGATTTTTGCATAGATTAATTCATCTTCATCATCATTACAGCCCTTCACAAATCCACTGCTGAATATAAGCCTCCCTCAAGGAATGCCATAAACACGGTCCTGAGCCACTTGCATCCATCGAATTCCTGCATGTCTTACCAGGTCGTCACTCCATCTAGTGGGGAGACGCCCTACATTTCGCTTGTCGGTACGAAGCTGCCACTCGAGAACCTTTTCCGCCATTGGTTGTTGGTTCTTTGAGCTATATGGCCGGCCCATTGCCACTTCACCTTACTAATCCGTTAAGCTGTCTGGAACTCTGGTTCTACTGTGGATATTCCCATTTCTAAGTTTATCACGCAGAGAAACCTCGAAGATAGCCCTCTCTATAGCTCGCTGAGTGACCTTGATCTTCCTCATACGGCCAGCAGTGAAGGACTACGTCTCATATCCATAAGTCTATTTGCACTTTAATTAATAATCTGCAAGTGTAACACTTGTACAAAATGAAGTTTATGCGTTAAAGTTTGGATGTTAAAATTGATGATAAACCTTTTAGATCATATTTTATTAACTATTTGTTTATACCAATATCTTCAATAAATTTATTTTTGTACCTCGTAATTTACAAATAATGAGAGATTTAACTAACGTTATAATATAACAACTTAGTTTCGCAAGCATTACATTAAAATCTACAAATAAAACCTTTTTTCTTTTGGTTACCTCCATACTATTAGCCGGAGGCTAGGAAATATTACTCCAAAATTAATATTCCATGTTCAGGTTCATGTTTTATTTTAAAACAGATATCGACATCACGTTATTATTATTTTACAGATTTTCCAAATTCATTAAAAAAACACGCAGGCAGTCGATGAATGCAAGTGGCTCGAGACCGTGCTTCGTAGCAGTCTATGAGGGATACATATTATGTTCAGTAGTGGACTTGTGATGTGCTGTAGCAGTAGTCGGAATTTTTGAGCTGAGGAGTGAGGATGCCGTTTATGTCAACAAACTAGAATATTATTAATTGGCTCATTGAAATAATTGCAGTTTACAGCCTATCAAAATTCCATTACTGAACATTTACCACCCCCATAGATTGCCTCATTTGCGGTAGCGTCATTCTTGGCAGGCGGGTTGGCAATCGCAGCGAGTTGCGATCATGAAGATGCTGCTGCTCATGCTTCATTTTCCTTTGTCGGCTCTTACGACACCCACCTGATGATATGAGGTAGTAAATTATTTTACGCCACCGCTATACGGCGGTTTCATGGCTCAGTGTGCTCAAAACAGATGAATAAGTATACGAAAGAGTAACGGTTGAAAATATATAATGGTACCTTATATATTTTTAACCGTTATCATATAAAACATCTTGTTTTATACGACATATCTGCAAACAATTAACCTGGGATTTAACTCTGGGTAGTATAAAATATCAACATATAATCAAAGTCATAAATTGTTTCCATGAATAATCTTAATGTATGAAAATTTTACGGTCTTCTTATATTTTGTTTATAATATGAAAAAACCGACAATGACAGGTCAAATAATAGCCTGTATGAACCATAATATATAATTACAAAACGTACGCAAGCTGCAAAAGCAAAGTAAGAAAACCGAGGACGTAATATGCACCGAAAGAATAATATGAATATAAGGTGTACTGTATTCTGAAATATAACTTGGGTTGTAAATTAAAAATAATAATTTGAAAATTCGTTTATCGAAGATTTAACGTCATACTAAAATGATAAAATTTTACAAATTCATTTTACCCGAAATAATAATAATAATATACTTAAAATTAATAACACTTAATAAACCAACCATTGAGGAAGGTGCATCTTGTATTTTTTTCAAGTGATAATTCGGTTATTTTATACATTATAATTAATTTAAACAGCTATTGTGATAGAATCGTACGTACCGTGTCACATATAACGAAGTTATATTTAACTCTATGACCTGTTTTTACTTGCCATTTCTGCCAACATTAAATCTACATATTAACACGTGAAGGGAAAACTGTATACCCCTTTTTAAGCGTATTTCGTACGCCGAAAAGTGTGTGATTTAGCATAGTTAAAGTGGCGTTCTAATATTTTGACGTTGCTTGGCACGGCACGATCCAGCATAAGCAAAAGGGTACTGAAATATCTCTGAGCGCCACCCGAATGCCTCCTAGTAGGCATATTCAATGCTCTTCTTTCCAGATACTCCTTCTTGGATGCCTGGAAAGAGGTAGCCGTAATAGGAATCTCTAAACCGGGGAAACCGCGCAACTTAGTCTCCAGCTACAGACCAATCAGTCTCCTCAGCACAGTGGGAAAAGTTTACGAGCAACTCATATTGAATCGCCTTCGTAAATACGTTCTGAAAGGATTCAACTTCCCAAGAAGAAGTTGTAGAACCGCTTTGACCGTTGCCCTCTTCATCGATTTTGTAAAAGCGTTTGACAAAGTCTGGCACGACGGCTTGCTATACAAGCTGTATAAACTCAATGTGCCTGATAGACTCTTCCACATCATCAGAGCCTTTCTTGTCAATCGCCACTTTCGCTATCTAATAGAGGTTCCTCGCTCTACAAAGCGTTGGAGTCCTACAGGGCTCCGTCCTCTCCCCACTCCGCTTTACACTCTTCATGAGTGACATCCCGAAGGAACCAGTAGTGAACACTGCTCTTGTCGACGATAATATGGCACTTTTCGTTGCCCATCATAACGAAAGAATTCTCACCGAGATGTTCCAAACCCCTTAGGCAATTGGTTTCACTTATGAAGAATCGCAATGAATTCTGAGAAAAGTGTAGCAATACACTTTCAAAGCACCCCCACTCTCAATCATCAAATAATCCCAAGAAACCGATAGTTACGATCACCCTGTTCAGCCGCCATACCTCCAGGAAATCAGCCTAGGGGTCACATTTGACCACGGTATGACATTCACGAAACACATTGCACTTGCATAAGATGCAAGCGTAGTTTTCGCGCACGTGGCTATTATAAATTTGTACGACCTCCAAATCGTCCAAAATACATTCATTCGCGTAGCCACCGAAGCTCGATGGTACCAGCGGAACTCCGAATCACACAAATCTTTGTCTTTGTCAACTTTCAGCAATCTTCAAGGAAATGTCTCGGCACTATTTCGAGAGGGCCGAGACACATCCCAACCCACTAGTGGTAAACGCAGTCATCTACTCTGCGACTCCGAACGTTACGGAAAGCCTCCGGAGGCCCCGTAACGTTCTAATCGAACCGAAATGTCGCCAGTCATTCACTAAATAATCACCTAATGCCACAAACACTGTTGGGACAACAACGGACGCAGCGAGTCCGCGGACGGGCGCGGACCGCATACACACCGTACACCCGCATCCCTGGGCGGTTCTCACCACCCAAAACATCTAACAATACGAGTTAGCCGTCATAACCGGGGTCCGCCACCCTCTGTTCTGACGGTCGTTAAATAGCTCATATACGTGTACTGTACACTATCCTAGTAATCATTGTTACGCAATGTAATATAAATTCACCTATTTTTAGTTTTTAGGCCTGATACCGATTAAACTGTAAACGCCAAAATACTAACAGCACAAACATCGTCAGAAACTAGCTGCGAAATTGTATACAGATGCTTATAACTTATCGACCACGATAACGACTTGTCGTGAGTAGTAAAATCTGCCGTGGCATTGCCACTAAGCATCCTTAAGTTATGATTCTGTTTAGTTTTTTTTAGGTTTGGTGGCACATTGATTTTATATTTTGGATATAAAATATCTGTGTGTAATATATTAATGTGCAGTTGAAAGTATTGATAATACATGAGAGTAGAAAGTGAAATACGATAAATAATAAATTACGGTCGAATTTCAACTACTAGGCGACCACTAGTTTCGATAAAATATAGTAAATAGACAGAAAATGCGGACCATTACGAGAAAAATAAATTAATATTTTAAAACATTAAACATAACATTTAAATCATTATTGTTTCTTCAATACTAAGCGAAAGTTATTCTAACGATAGATTAGATAAGTTACTTCTAACTTTCTAGGCTACTTGGCAAGTATTCGGAGGGCAGAGAATTACTCGTCACAAAGCAGCATCCCTCACGGACCTGGAAGTAATTAACTAGCGGCATGTTTCAATTTGCACTTTGAATTAACTAACCCTTAACTACTTCTCTATTGTAAGATATTTATACTTGATATTGTTATTCTTAATATGATAACATTTATTAGCTACAATGTCTTTCTTGAATAAGAAATGAATGATAACTTTAAATATTGCAACATTTAAACGATAGTATTTTCAATAATATTATTCAATAATGTTTAGATTGTCTCAGATTGATTTGATTAATGAAATAAAAACAAATATATACATATATATATATATATATATATATATATATATATATATATATATATATATAAATATAAATATATATATATATATATATATGTGTATGTATAATAATTATGTGACACATAGAATATACTGGCGATGTGACATGATAAAACATTTCAAGTTAAATTTTTTTGTCAAATATAATCTACCTATAATAAAATACCATACTAAATAAATAAAATCTAATGAAAACTACAATAAATAAAATCTGCTAAAAGACAAAAAAAAACGTATAATCATGACACTTGGTTCTTTGAGCAGCAGAATAACTTGACGTATAATTTGAACCATTTTGAAGTAATTTAAATTAAAAACCGTCAATGTAGGTGACCTCTTGCAATAAAAATAACTTAAATAATTTAGAATGCAATCCACAAGTAAGCAATTGCATGATTCTATATAAAAATGTAATCACCTGGTGTTACAAAATATACAAGACATGATCAATAAAAATAAAAATACAAAAAGTTTCTATAAAAATATTATCATGTAAAGAACGTAAGGATTGTAAGTCCCTCTGTCAAGCGAACTGTAGAAATAGCGTATGTCGATCTCGAGTACTACATTGCTGTCAGTGTTTATAAACCTCCATTGAGTTAGTTTTGCTTAAAGTTAGTAAATAGAACAAATCTGTAGTAAATTGTGGAGACTTTAATATCAATCTCCTAGAAACTTTTTTCACCAGTATTAAGTTTACCTCATTGTTAAAATATTAAAATCTTGTTCATTTATCTTAGAATCAACAAGTATTACTTTGCCTAGTGCTACTTGTATAGATAACATAAACACATCCACACGGTATAGAGATATTTTTTATAACAGTGACTAACCATAAAAGTACTGGCCGCTTTAAAATGTTTATAATATCAAATTGCTCCTAATTTATTCCAGATTAAGGTGAACTAGAGGGAAAGAATTTTGTACCTAGAGTAATTGTCTTTTATAATAAATAAAATTAATAGAATCAGGTGTTACTTTGCGGAAATCCATTATATAAAAGCTTTTAGAAAAATTTACTTCGCAAATATCCGCGTTATAAAATAAAATTATGTGTCTTACCTAGTATGAGGAGCACCTCCCGCTCTCCCTCAATTGCGTGCACTATCCCCGTCACCACTAATCCCAGAACCGCTACTCCCAACACCACTACACTAGGCAAGACACACCACTGACGATAATACGACATGTGTTTCGCCTCTACATGAGGAATCCTCAGGTGATATAGACTCTACGCTAACCGCTAAGTGAGTGGCGAGCCAAAACAAGTGCCTTTTATACATACCGATGACGCAACCGCTCTCTACTTAAGGAGCAAGCGACTGCGTCATGCGATAAAACATGCGATCAATCACCGCCAGACTTACGCAGCCGTTTAAAATTAAAAACAAACCGCCGCGAAACGCCCATCCTCCAACCACGCAACCAATCGCCGATCACCGTGAGGGTGACAAACGACCATATTGCGAGGCTCTCTATTATTAGAGAGCAGGCTTAAAGATATTTAAGGGAGGTGAGTTAGTAACATTTGTTTGTTCATTCAGCAATGCAACGGTACTATTATTACTTTTTAATATCTCTAACTGTTCCAGCACACACAGCCACAGCCCTTTATTACACGTATGTAAGACTTTAAACTTTACTTCGCTCGCTCCTTAAGTAGAGAAAGGTTGCGTCATCGGTCTGTATAAAAAGCACTTGTTTTGGTTCGCCACTCACTTAGCGGTTAGCCACCGTAGTGTCTATATCACCTGAGGATGCCTCGTGTAGAGGCGAAACACGTTTCGTATTATCGTCAGTGGTGTGTCTTGCCTAGTGTAGTGGTGTTGGGAGTAGCGGTACTGGGATTAGTGGTGACGGGGATAGTGCACGCAATTGAGGGAGAGCGGGAGGTGCTCCTCATACTAGGTAAGACACATCATTTTATTTTTTAACGCGGATATTTGCGAAGTAAATTTTTCTAAAAGCTTTTATAATTGTCTATTTTTGTTGAAATTCTCTATTTAAAACATGGTACTGTAGGTTTGCGTAACTCATAAGTACATCGATGTAAATCGGTGTTTAATGTTATGTAAACGGCGAACCATATACTCCAGTGCGAGTGAACCGTAGGCCTTTAACGACCTAGCTGTAGAAATTTAAATTTAAAATTCTAATATACCCAGTAACCTGCTATTATGTGACACACTAAAACTGAATTTATTTATCTACCTTTATACATGGTAGAGCCACGCTGCAGCTTTATTACGATTGTAGCACGAATGGGTCGGCACGACCGGGTATAGATCACGCTCACAGAATACCAGCCTAAAATAGCAGCTTAATACTACTGTGTTTCGTATGGTGAGTGTAGAGAACCGGAAATCTCTATTACTAGAAATGAGGCATTCCATATTTGTCCTCATGGGTGACAATGCATCTGCATTTTGATTCTTATTTGAAGATAGATGTAAATGTCTATGGGCCACATCCGCATCCACTTACCATCAGGTGGACTGTATGCTTGCTTGTCACTCATATTCTATAAAAAACCTACCTAACACGTCACAGCTAAAAGCTTCAATTTTAGATAAATTTACAATGATATAATGATTAAAACTTTTAACATAAATAATGTATAGATCTGAAGATCTTTGGTGTTTTAATTACTCTTATTAAATCAATAATTATCGTATCATTTGTAACATTTATAACAGTGTACAAAAACGAGAAGATACTACATTTGACGAGTATATTTTTTATGTACTCGTGTGTTCATCGGTTACTCGAAAACAGTTAAGCCGGTTTTAATAATTCTTCTTTATTAAATAATAATAGTTTGAAGAGAACTTCGTGAAAACCGAAGAAGATAAGAAAATAAAATATCTGGACGTGGCATACGAGGTGATCGACATGTGGGGTGGTCTGCCGACTGAAATTATTTCTGTATTCGTCTCTGCGAACGCACTAATCATGGTCAGCCTTTCGTGTCATCTGAGGCGACTGGGACTCCGTGACGGACTGAAGGACCGTTCCAGGCTGTATAACCAAAAATAACATAAACAACGAAAAACTCAACAAAAACAGTAGATAGAGAAAATACCAAAAATTGAACGAAAGCATATACAAATCAGTAACTGCGCGACGCCAGAACTTGCACTGATTACAAAATAGCTGACTGACAAAAGGATGACAGGTTGTAGTGTTGCCACAATCTTGGAGTCAATATATACTATTTCTGATTTCCATATTCTGTGGTTGTTCGTTTTGGCACGGCATAGTTCAACGTGGCACATCAATATAGTCAGTGGACGGTACCCATCCATGAAGTACAACAATATCTGTATGACAGTTTATCTAAAAAAATACGAAACTTCATAGAAATACCTGTAGCCCCCGGGAAAACTTGAGTAGATATATATATTGAATTTTTTCAATAATATTTGCTACTTTATGTTTTAAAAGTCGGCAGCGCCTCAATTTGTTTTGTATAGATAAATAATAAAGTATTAATTTTGTAATTTAAATTCAATGAGAAAATGTTTTGTATGCTCCAAATACACGATTCTTTGTAAATTTTTCGATTAAACATTCCAAAATTAGGTTCATGTACACTAAACACGTTATAATCCATTGTTTAATGTTGTCATTTTTAAATTTCACTACAGAAAATATATGACAAAAACGTAATCCGTATTCATACATAGAAAGGAAAATCCATATTTTTCTATTTTAATGCGAAAAATCTGTCCAGCTTTCATGACTAAATTGGCGAAATGATTTTGATAAAATTGAGATAGTTTGATGTCTATTTAAATTAAAAAAGTAAACTACAGCTACGTAGGCTTTACAAATTTGGTCGCTTTTAGCTGTTAAACCGCGAATTTGGTTAAAAAAGCTAAGATCCCTTTCATAGCTTTTTTAATTTGTTAAGCCACTCAACCGACTTGACGATATGTGGTATACGATAGCTGGAAACATTAGAAAGGCTAGGCTACCTTTTATTCTCAAAATTTACTATAGAGAACGCGGTATGAGCGACTTCCACGTGAATGAAAGCTAGTATTTTTTTAATTCTTTAAGTTAGTATTTTTTTATTATATAAAGGCAACCAGCCTTTAAAATGAGTTGACCTGTTTGTCTACGTTGTTTAATACCCACAAACTGCAATACGTTGCAACGAATACAAAAGTAGCTAAAATGATTTATTGGTCTATTAAGAAGGCGTTACTATTTTTGATAAATAAAATAGTATTTACAGAACAATAAAATTTATTAAAGAATGTATGTTACAGTAACATTTTGAACTTCAACCAGGCCGTAACAATTAAACACAAATCCATAATCATTAAACTTTTATGCATCTAGTAGACATTTACCGACTTTCGTGTTTGGCGAAAATTTTCATAGCACGTTTTTATATTTTCGATAGATTAATTTTAAAAAGTATTTTCATTTAACTTGGAAAAAAAAAGTGTTTGCTTAACAATTGTCGTTTGGTATTTTTAGCAACTTAGATTTTCAACAAGAAATGATGTCGAATATTGGTAAATTTTTCAAATAAATATTTTACATATGATTTTTTTTGGGATGTTTCAATTAAATATAATCTCGGGAAACAGTTATGAGAAATGCTAAGTGATTACCACGTTTCGAGCTTATATCTTCTTCTCCAGTGCTGTCTTCTGTAGCCTTGTTGTTTCGAGCCATTATATTTTCTATGCTGAATTAATCCTTTTCACGGGATCAGACTTACCGGTGCTAATTATGTATATAATTACTTTACGTGGAATTGCAATGACCTTCAAATATCTTTTGTTGATGTCTTGTGGTGAATGGGTAGCGGGTCGGAGTCTCAGGCGCGGTAACATCGAAGTTTAGTCGATCCGAGAGATCGAACAACGCATTACCATCTGGGTTGTTGGTAAGCGAGTTCCAGAAGGAATGCTTACTGTTGAGGGTCCAGCTATTATGACACCAGAGCTTAGATTAAGTAATTCAGCAATGTCCGTAAGGCGAAAGTGCCAACGGTTTCACCTACGCGTACCGAAGACGGTGCGGGTTTTGGGGCAGTCAGCCGAGAGCAAGACACGCTGGCTTGACTCGCGCGTCCGGGACGGCTTCTACGGCGTTGGTTCCTTCGCGGCGCTTTGAAACTCCCGCGATAATTCACTGGGTGTCCCTCTTCGCGACAATTAACGCAGCTCGGGGGTTCTACCGTCTCGGGCACGCAGGGGCAGTCAGTGGTGCCGTGGTCACCTAGGACTTAACGCACCTAGGCCTGGCATAACAGTTCCAAACAGAATGGCCGTAAAGTTGGCAACGATGCATCTATTTGGGGGGCTTCGAATGCAATCCCCGTAAGGTTGCAAATGCGCCGAACGTTAAATATTTCCCTGCCTTCCGGAGACAGGTCCAGAATGACCAGTCATAAATCTAAAAAGCGTTTACGGTCTAAAAAGGTTTTACGAGAGATTTTGGGCTTTGAGTTCATTTAATATGTGCTCAGTCTCAAGCTCTTTAGGGAGACTGCGGACAACCACACGAAGGTTACGCTCCTCTGGGATGGCGTATTTGTGGAAGCTTATTTGCTGGGCGAGCGGGTGACTTGTTACATTGCGGAATTCGTCGGTCGAGTTTACAAAAATACGAATGCCCTGACCGGCGTTTTGCACCTTTGAGCAATAGTTTTTTTTGGAGTCCAACCAGTATGACAGGTTGCTCCATTTTTATTTATCTTGGATTATGATGGGCGGCGGCGGCTTTATCCTACGTTCAGCAGGGAACCAATTAGCTGGGGGCTTTGCCTGAAAGCATGAAAGTAGCTCAAGCCGTTTAGGAGGATAAGAATTACGAACACACTCCCAACACATATAAAGATAAAGACATGGTTGACAAACAAAATTAATTGTGACTGAATGTAGAAACATATTCACTATGTTTCTTTAGTCAGATCGTAAAGATTTCTAACATGTTTCATGACTTAATGATTTCTTATATTTACGCGAACATTACACATTTAAATAAAACTAATTTTACGGATTTTATCGTGTATATTAACTAATTTTATATTCCCGACGTTTTGGGCACTTTTCAGCACCCATGGTCACGGGGGGGACTGAGGTGTATGACGTCCCACTGTCATAGTTAACCACGGCTACCTTCAGATTAATATATTAATATATAAATAGTTTTTTTTTGGAGTCCAATCAGTATGATAGGTTGCTCCATTTTTATTTATCTTGAATTATGATGGGCGGCGGCGGCTTTACCCTACGTTGAGCAGGGAACCCATTAGCTGCGGGCTTTGCCGCAGGCTTAGGGGCTGGAGCGCTCGCCGCGGGGGCGGGCTTTTTTGCAATGTGGCGATGGAGGACGAGTGGGCCGAGTTAGGTTTGGCTACCTTTTTTGGGGCTTTTTGCCCTGGACGAGGGTGAAGCCTTCGTCTCCATGTTGGAGTCTGATTCAGTATCTGAGAAGTCTGGAGAGGGGCTGCAGGTGGACATCGCGGAGGGAGCGGGGGACGCGACATCATAAATAGTGTCTAGGGACATAGACATTGTAAGTCCGGCGCTCGGCGAAAGAGGGTCGTCGATTCGCACGTTCGGACGATTGATAGAGGGCCAGGCACAACACAGGCGTTGGACGGGCATTTCGCTGTGCAATAAATACAGCCCAAATATCCGAGTAAACTCGGCTAAAAAAGTCGGTTATTTCGTCAGTTGTAAACGACGCCATCTTGATCACTATGCTAACAAAAGCACATATGTGTACCAAGCTCTCCGACATTTCGGCGGGGGAGGTGTGTACCTAAAACAAGCACCTATACACCTAGTGCATTGGTACGCTAGGGTGTGTACCTAGCTGTTGCCTAATGCAACAAGCAACACAAAAAATAAAAACGATGCGCCTCTAAGGCGGCGGTGTGTTTCACTTAACTTACGGTTACCGATAACAGGAAGCCAGGAATGACAATAACGCAAAAACATACTTTGCACTACAACAAGCGTCCGATTCACGTCAAAACAACACAGTGAGACTGATGTCTCCCAGAACGTGCTTCGCACACCACAGTGAGAACACCAAGGCAGCAACCAATCACAGAGCACCGAGTAAGGCGGTGTATTTAAATTTTGCGCATGAGCTAAGAGAGTGGAGTGACGGGAATGAACTCGACCGACAGGTCCGAAGTCTACAGAGCCCAAGCGCAGAATGTGTACCACTGAGACGTCAAAAGAGACTTGTTGACATTTATATGTGTGAATTGACATGATAGTGGCTATACGGGTACCGTCCACTCCCCCGTTCTATTGTGTATGTATTGTAGTATTCTATGGTAATTAGACACCAGATAGTTATTGGAAATTCATTCTGAAAGGCCGCAAGCTATTCAAAGAAACTAATGACTGGACTAATGATGATGACGAAGATTAGGATGACTTATTATTTCGCATTACTTGTCGTGAAGCGACAATTAAATATAAAAGAATCTAACCTAACAGCAACAAAACAACAAAAATAGAACAAAAACAAATAATATATTTAAGATTTAAAAGATATTTACAATTTTATATAACAAAAATGGAGTATGAAGATGAGGATGGATGACGTGATTTACAAACTTTATTTAAAAAAGGTAATAAAAAAAGGAGATTAGTGTCGAAGCTGAGTCTGAAGATCCAAAGTGTACTCTCAGCGCCTGGAACGAGCACGCACGGCGTAGGTGAGAAGGCATGGGCGTCTCTAGGCGACGACCTCAGGTGAATGTGGTGATTGCAGGATCCGGCGATTTCAGGCCAGACAGGGGCTTGCAGGATCCTCAGCGACTTCAGACAGCACAGAGGCCTGCAGGATCCGGTGACTGCAGGCGGGACAGAGGTTTGCAGGTTCCGGCGACTCCAGGCAGAGCAGAGACTTGTAGGATCCCGGCGACTTCAGGCAGAACAAAGGCTTGTAGGATCCCGGCGACTTCAGGCAGAGCAACGGCTTGTAGGATCCGGCGACTTCAGGTAGAGCAGAGGTTCGTAGAGTCCAGTGGCTTCAGGCAGGACAGAGGCTTGCAGGATCCCGGGGCAGTGCGACCCCGGGATAAGGCCTTTAGGAGATGCTTCGAACTCGAGAACTGAAGCGAGACTCAATTTCTTCACCGATTGTTCGGCTTTTATACCTTTCTAGAGAGAACGGAAAAATTATTTAAATTAAACGCAAATTTTTTGTAAATGGTCAAGAGGAAAGAGTATTTATGTAGAATTATCGAAATAGAAACAACAGACCGGTAGCAAATTTGAATATAATTGTCATAGCGACCAAATAAACAACGATGTCAAAACATGTCAAATTTTGGTTTTAGGCTTGTAATAGAAAAACGGCAAGATTTAAGTGAAAAATGAGATATTATTGATATAGGAAAAAAAGTAGCGCAACTGCGCGCACAAAGTCCGAAATTGCAGAGTTACGGAAAACTAAATAAAAGATCGAAAAAGGTAGACTCCATTGACACCAATCTAAAAGTGCTGATAATGTGAAAATACGAAGTAGAAATGATTTGTTATTGTGTTCTTATGGTTTAAAATCGTTACAGGATCCTATGGAAATAAAGGTGATGTAAAATATCCAGTTTTGAGGTGAATGCAGAAAATCGAAACAGAATGGAAAAATGAATTTAAAATAATGTAAAATGATATGTAAGTAGCATAACACTACATACTTTCATAGCGATGTTCACCTATACAAGTTTTCACAGTACAGATGAGTTATGTAACCACCGTCCGAACAGAGGTAATGGGCCCCATATCTGATAGCTAACTCGTACCATTCAAAGTTCTGGGCTATGAAAATGTCGCCCATGTATATATACGGTGTTTAATCGGTTTGGAGGGATGTGCGGCGCGCCTTATGCGGATGACACTAGGTGTGTATGTAGTATTATTGTATGACTGGTCAGCGACATTACGTCGTCGGAATGTAGCAAAACTGGAGTTCTATCAGAAAGTTAAGAGGTCCCCGGAGATCGGCCGTGACGTTTGGAGTCGGAGTGTAAGTGGCTGCTTTTACCACTAGCGGGTTGGGGTGTGATTCGGCACTTTTAAAATAGCGCTGAGACATTTCCTAGAAATATTCCTTAAAATATGGCTCCAGCGGCTTTGCAAACGAAGCTATTTCAGACGAATTTTACGTCGTATAAACTATGTTTGGACGCGTAGGCGAAAGCTACACTTGATGACATCAGTCTATCATCGCAAGTTTATCATTTATCCATCACATCGTTGTCTAGGACAAATTGTCTGACTAGGTTAATCTGACTTCGACGCTATATAATTCAACAATTTTAAGCTTAAAATTTAGTAATTTAGATATTTTGAACTATTTAAGGGCTATGTGAAAATAAAAATAGAATATTATTTTATAGAGTCCAATAACTAAATTTTATTTTGCTTTAGACATTTTTAGACTTCCATGTTGTGGTTTGTTGTTGTATGTTTTTATTCTTCAACTTGTTAAATCACTTAGAAAATTATTGGCCGGCTGTCTAATGGTTTTCATCATATGTGTCCAATGATTTTTGTTACAGATGAGTTTTAAAAAAATTAATTAATCTAATACTCTTACACTTTCAGTTTTTAACTTTATCAAGTGGCTCCTTGAGGTAGACAGACCTTTGTTTAAATCCTATCCTTGAAAGTAAATATATAGATAGATAACTCTTTATTTTACACTAAAACAATACATGTACGAAAGAAAAAAAGAATTTTTAATTAATTTTTAGTATCACAAAGGGCGGCCTTATTGTTAATAACGATTTCTTCTTGACCTTTTGATGGACGGGATCGAAAAAAGCAGAAAATGGTGTAATTTGGTGATGTAGAAACAAAATATTTATAAATATTATATGTAGGTAAGTGTGATCGAACAGCTTATGGCTTCTGCTGCGCGTGGTCTTGCAATATCCAAAATATTCCGATTCCGATCATTGATATCTTCCATCACTTTACAATTTTCTAGGCACTGGAAACGAGTTATAACTATTAAAATAAAATTTGTACTCAAATTTGGTTGTAATTCATAGAAGCTACTTTTTTGAAAACTTTTACTTTTTTGTCGGTTAGAAAGACAATAGATATGCGATAAATATTTTTCATTTACTACCACAATATAATACCTAGGAAGACACAACGAAGTACTAATAAAGACTTATACGAGTAAATTGTTTGTATCTGCAATATAGTGCAAAAAACCAAGCCTGCTGCTATTGTGCAATCGATTTGACATGTATCAAACGACATGATGAAAAACGTTTTATTTGTGCTTTTGTTTCCAGCAAATAAACATACAAAGGTATGTATATTTGACAGCGAGTCCGAAATTCGTTTTATACTTTTTAAATTTTTGCCAATTCAAGATTCATGTAAAATATTTTACGGTCAAACTGGCATTAAAATTTGTTTGTATTTAAATTATTTTTTTTATAATTAAACCCAATATGAACATAAATTCTGTAAAACATTAAAATAAAAATATTTTTTAAAAGAAGGAGTATAATAATAATAACACTTATTTGTACAAACGTAATATATTGAACCTATATAACATTTTAACATGAAATTTTACAAAAGCGTAATTCGGAATAATTTTTTTTAAATTTTTACATATATTTTCACTTATACATTATTTTCACTTTTTACAAATATTATACAGATTTACTAATTCAAAATTTATTACAAATTAAATTTTCAAAAATAGATTCTAAAACGAAATCTCATAGAAAATTACAGGCTGCTGGTAGGATTATACGCGGCTTAATTTTGAAGAACTTTGTTCCGCGTCGCCAGCAATACATATTTCTCAAAGATCAATTTTATTCAAAGTGTCGTCTTTGGATTTGATACAAGCCTTGGATGGTCATTGTCACGAATCTATAAATTTACGCGTAATCAACATGGGGAACTAAACCACTGCTATCTCTAAATATTTCTTGAGAGTCTCAACATCGGAGTAACGTTTTGAGCAGACCATATCCGCTATTACTGCTTGTTTTTTTTCCAACTTTTAGTCGATGGATGGAGGGGAGGTGTCTCAGCACCGTGATTTGTGGCATTACTTGGGGACAGCATATGTTCGTCAGTGGACTTGTAAAAGACTAGAATGATGATGATGAACCAAATATAAATCAGTAATACTAAAAAATCGCGTACTTATGTCTACAAAAGAATAAACTTATTTTAAAATTTTTCTTCATAAATATATTTTGATACTTTTACGTATCATAAGCCAATTCAAGCCATTGATAATACAGGAGCAGCAATCTGCCAGCGGTCAAATTCCCGTCATCACATTTACTCCTGTGTTAGTGTCCGTAATAGCGAGCGCCTAAAATGTATAATATATAGATAATCCGAGGGAGCAGTAAAGCGCTTATTACATTATCCAATTTTTAGAAAATCTAATTAGGAACCTAAGTTGGAAGCTAGTGATCACATTACACTAAATTGAATTCTAAATCGTGACGAAGCACATTCGTAAAAGAAGTATCGACGGGGTTGCACGTTTGATCGATGGCGCCGTATTTATCAAAACAGCAGAAAATAGGACTTGCCTTAGCCGTGGTGGGAACAATGGATATTAAAAAAAGATAAAAGAGAATATGCTGGGTTAAGGAATACTTGTCATTGTATTTGTAAATATTTAACATCTTGAAGCCCTCTTCACGCATTGCTTTTTTTAAATAGTTTTCATCATTTTTATTATACAAATAGGGCATTTACGCTATACAGGTCTATAATTTGTAATAACACCTCTTTTTCTGTGGACATGCTGCCACACGAACCACTGCTCAATTCTCTCGCTTCACTCGCCATCGCAAACAAATGTCGCACGCGCAGTCAAGACATCCACTTAGGTCGAAGCGCGGGCGCCGACTGGTCGTTCTAAATCGTAACGTTGCGATTACACTGTCCTAAATTGTAGACAATTTAGAAAGTAGAGCGGTCGGGACCTCCAACTTTAACTAAATCGGATCCTAACTGTTCTAACTATGATTACACTTTCCAATTTCCTAATTAGATTTCCTAAAAATTGAATAATGTAATAAGCGCTTAAGAAATACGTTCTTACACAGTGACGTATTGCCGAGACAGCCAAACACGACATCCAATTTATGACATTGCAAACAAGGCCAAAATTAGTTACAAAAATATGACACCAGAAGCCAGAATCTAAATATTTAATCTCACTATCAAATTTAAATTAGTGTATTTAACAATCATGTCATTTGTAGAACAAATATATTTCATATATTTTAATTATTTATTTATAATTATATTTCAATATATTTAACATCGATTAAATAAAATTGCAGGATACAGCCTGTATAACTACAGAAGTATCACCGATTCGTCTCAGTTTCAAAAAGGTTATTTCTGGATCTCAATAACAGCGCTATCTACCGGGTCCAACTATAGTTAAAAACTATTCAGGAGACCCTATAAATATCCCATAAAAATTTCATGAAAGTAGCTCAAGCTGTTTAGGAGGATAAGAATTACGAACACACTCCCAACACATATAAAGATAAAGACATGGTTGACAAACAAAATTACTTGTGACTGAATGTAGAAACATATTCACTATGTTTCTTTAGTCAGATCGTAACGATTTCTTACATGTTTCATGACTTTTATGTAAAACATAATATTTGTTTTACTTATAAGTCTCGTGGTTAACCAGTACATAAATTTTTAATTTTCACTGCTTCTTGCTGTAACTGGTATTTTATAAATAGATTTTGTTAAATACTCATAATATATATTTCGTACTAATGTTATAAATTATGCGAAAGTGTGTTTGTTGGTTCATGTTTATTTCACAAAGCAAAAGAGAAACTGATAGTAATGTTTTGCTTTTTGCATAGAGATAGTTTATTGACAGCAGAGTGACATGACATAATTTTATCCTAGAATAATGGACGGTTCTCGTAAGTTAAATCTAAAGCATTCTTCTTCATGCAAAAATTACTAAACAGATTTTAATTAAATTTAGTATAAACATGATATCTTAAGTCTAGAAATAACACACAGGACGAATTCCGTATTAGGGTGTGTGTCTACTATATCTATAGATAGGTATGTATAAAATAACAAGATAATACACGCTAAGTTTCGTAATGTTCCGCCGTGGTATAAATACATGAATGTATTATTAGAAGGTGACTCGCATAGGCTACAAGGTACGCAAGACTCAACAATAAAGCGATGTGTACCGTTTAGTGGCGGTGTAAGAATGACTACTACCCCATAAAGTTCCGTGTGAGTCGTAAGAGGCGACGGAGGGAAATTGAAACAGGTGATGGTATGTAGCATCTTCTTGATAAAAACTCAAAATAAATAGAAAACTGCGGTTACAAACCTGCCTGCCAAGCTTAGTAACTATGGAAAAATCACCCCTGTGAGGCAATCTAAGGAGGAGGCATATGTTCAGCAGTGGACTTTAATAACCCGGTTTCCCTTCAACTACCTGGCCGGACATAATTATGGTAGGAGTATTAAACCCTACAGAGCTTAACTATGTTCCGTATACCTAGCAGTCCCTAGCAAACCCTAATGCCCTAGCCCTACCATATAAATATACTCTATAAATAGACTCACGAGTCTGCTTCTTATCAGGGGTTCTGGCGGCTAAAGGCGTCATGGCCGGAGTGAGAGGGAGACCTTACCAGGAGTATCGGCGATAGTAATAAAGTTGTCGTTCAGTGTTGAAATAGCATTTTACTCACAAGGCGTTCCAATTTATTCAATATCGTTTACTTAAATACAAACTAAAATTTACATCATAATATGCTAAGATTATTCAGCAACATTATTAGTAGGCGTGAGTTTTCGTAACGGAGTCACTGGGCTGTTCCGTTGCAATGTTTAGTATTTAACAGGCTGCGATGGATGAATAAAAGCTTTGAAGTTAATTGAATAATAAAATGAAATCAAAATTTGGCAAATAATAGAACGAATGTGGTTTACCCACACCGCAGCGAAGGGGAGAATTATCAAGCGATGTTATGAGGGAGCTTAGACTATACGTCGAGGATTTTGAATTACACGTGAATGAAATAGCGCCACATTTACCTCCCGAGCAGAGGCACGTGATTAGTACGGCCACTAATTGTTGGGTAGATATATATCGAATCAAATCAAATGTCTTTAATCATGTAGACATTAAACAAAGCACTTATAAACGTCAACATACATAGTATCATAATGTTTTGCTAATTATAACATATTAAATTTTCCAACTTCAAAAATTAGATTGTAGACGTGTTAAACTGAAAGAAATTAATACCATGCATCTTTATCTACAAGATAGCAAATGACTGTGTAATATGCTTCCTTTATAATAAATATTTTTCCGTATTTTTTAAAAATATTTAAAGGAAAGTGCACTTACTTTCTATTTAGGTATCTTATTGAAAAACCTACACATTGTCCTGGAAAGAAGTTACTTTCTCTTGTCAGTCTTAAGGAAGGAACCACTAATTTTAGCTTAATTCTAGTGTTGATTTTATGAATGTTACTTTTATTCTAAATAATGATATATTTTTAAGTAAATCAATAATGTTCGAATGGATACATCGCGAAGCTAAAGTCAATAAATAAATTTATTTAAAAAAATCTCTTAAAGACTAGTGAGTTTAAATTTGTAAATTGCTTGTATAGCCCTTTTTAGAAGGACAAATACAGATTCAATGTCTTATGATTTGTAACACGAGTATTCCATATGACAATAGAATATAAAAATAATTGAAGTAGACCAGTTTCGCAGTATCGATGTCAGTTAACTGCCTAATTTTTCTTATAGCAAAGAAACACAGTTTTTTGTTAAGTGAATCTATATGATAATTCAAATGCAGTTTATAGAGAAATCTTTAAAAAGTTTGTGAACTGAACTATATGTAATTTGGTGTTGTTTAAAATTATATTATAGTCAACGCTCTTCACATATGGAATCAGAATTTGATAATTTTTTTTTGGATTAAGCGCAAAATTATTTTTATGAACCAATCTGATACTCACGCAAGAGTTTACGTCGTCAAAATAGTGTTATTTTTATCTATCATCCTTAAAAACTAGAGACTGTCAGCAAATAATATAATGTCACATAGGTTATTCACTACATATGGGAGGTCATTTATGTAACATAGAAAGAAAACGGCCATAAGATCGAGCCTTGCGTTAGGCTCGCCTAAATTTATTTTAGAATGTTGTGAAATAACGCCTTTGACGTCTGCGATCTGAGTTCGCTCGCTAAGATATGACGCGATTAGTTTGAGAGCCATATCCCCAATACGGCAGTGATTTAATTTCAGAGGTAAAGTAGCGTAGTCAACGCAATCGCTTGCTTTGGATAAATAAAAAAAAACCTCCTATTGCATTATGTGAATTATCCTATGCGTCGAAGATAATATGTTGCATGAATGAAGAACCAGCGTCAGTTGTCGATCGGCCTTTTGCAAAGCCATATTGATTTTCATGAAACATAATTTTAAAGATAAAAATGCAAAATATAAATTATTAAGAATAACTCAAAACTATTAGTCAGACCCTAATCTTATTTATATGGGACCACAAGTATCAGCTTTCAAATAAAAAATAATTATCGAAATCTGTTTACCCAGTAAAAAGTTATGAGGTAAAACACACAAAAAAAAACATACATTCGAATTGAGTACCGTCTCCTTTTTGAAGTCGGTATAAAATGAGCTTCCTTAAATTTTTTTATTTATGTATCTAAGTATATATAACATTGTTTGTAAAGGCAAATTTAGAAAAAAAAAAATTATTGACACAGGCATACAGGTGGATAAAATGAACGCATGTCTCCGGGCGTTGCTACTGTTGTCCAAGGTGGAAAAATTACATCTGACGTACGAAATGCGTATGCTTCAAATCAAATATGATCGATTGGAAACGGGCGTAGGTAACAAAAATTAAATTAAATTAACAAAGATAATATTCATTTATATATAACTCGCGACGTGCCTTGGCTTCGCCTGGGTGGGATCCATTAATGTATGTTTATTTAGGTTAAAAATTATCAAAGAGCATTTTTTAAATCAAGTAGTTTGGATAAAATACAACCTATATCACTCCTTTTTTGGTCTCTGGCCTGGACAGACAGACAGGCAAACATTTTAAAAATGACTCCCTCAGCTCAGCAATATAAGGTAATATAAGCAGCAGCAATATACACTTTAGCAGAAATAAACATTTATAGGATGCAAATATATAATAGAGATACAATAATCTAAAAACTCTCAATTATGTAGGTAGGGCACATTATGTTGAGAATGTATTAAGCTAACATCAAACAACCACAGGACACATGACTTTTTCCAAGTATATATTACATTATATATATATATATATATATGTATATATATATATATATATATATATATATATATATAAGCTATCATTCATTCTCAACTAATTTTATGTTTGTAAGTCTGCCATTGTTCTTTAAGTTTGTAATCGCAAAAACAACTTTTATATGATAGGGCATAAAATGTTTAAAAATTCTTTGATTTTTTTTGTGCTGTGAGACCTTGCTATATATATATATATATATGCTATATTGATATGATATATATGCTATATATATATATATATGTTTTGCAAGATGATGTTGTGACCAGGATTAAGAAAGGAATGCTTCGGTGGTTTGGCCATTGTAGTGTTATGCTACTTACATATCATTTTACATTATTTTAAATTCATTTTTCCATTCTGTTTCGATTTTCTGCATTCACCTCAAAACTGGATATTTTACATCACCTTTATTTCCATAGGATCCTGTAATGATTTTAAACCATAAGAACACAATAACAAATCATTTCTACTTCGTATTTTCACATTATCAGCACTTTTAAATTGGTGTCAATGGAGTCTACCTTTTTTCGATCTTTTAGCTAGTTTTCCGTAACTCTACAATCTTGGGCTTTGTGTGGGCAGCTGCGCTACCTTTTTTCCTATATCAATAATATCTCATTTTCCACTTAAATCTTATAGTTTTCTTATTATAAACCTAAAACCAAAATTTGACATGTTTTGTCTTTGTTATTTATATCGTTTCCATGGTAATTATATTCAAATTTGCTACCGATCTGTTATTCCTATTTCGATAATTCCACATAAATCCTCTTTTCTCTTGACCATTTACAAAAAATTTGCGTATAATTTAAATAATTTTTCCGTTCTCTCTAGAAAGGTATAAAAGCCGAACAATCGGTGAAGAAAGGCAGTCTCGCTTCAGTTCGCGAATTGGAAGTATCTCCTAAAGGCCTTATCCCGGGGCCGCACTGCCCCGGGATCCTGCAAGCCTCCACCTACACGTGAAGTCTTCGGCGAAGCCTTCTTCAAACGCGGAGCCGCACCACTCCGGAATCCTACAAGCCTCCATCTACCTCGGAAGTCGCTTCGAGTCTACTACAAGCGCGGGGGCCACACTACTCCGGGCGCTACGACTGCTTACTCCAGGCGCCGAGAGCACCTACCGCCGGCGCTACCTTTGGGCGCTGCAACTGCTGGCTCTAAGCGTTGAGCGCCCCTTCTCCAGGCGCTACGTGCGCCGGCTCCGGACGCTGCGTGTACTGGCTCCAGGCGCTGCGCGCCGTCGCTGCTAAGAAACCTACCTCTACAAGCGCAAACGGCGTGTGCTGGCTTCAGGCGCTGCGTGCCGTCGCTGCTAAGAAACCTACCTCTACAATCGCAACGTGTGTCGCTTCGACTTTTAGGCCCCACTACATCTCTTTATTCCCCTATTCTCCTACCTTTATATTTTTTTTTGTAATCTAATTGTACTCTCACTTCATTCATCATCATCCTCATTTCATTTTTTTTTATAAAATTGTAAATACCTTTTAAAAATTTAAATATATTGTTTTCTGGCTCTACTTTTGTTGTTTTGTTGTACTTAGGTTAGGTTCTATTTTTTTTTTAATTGTCGCTTCACGACATTTGGCGCCCAACGTAAAAGTCCTCTTTCTCTCTTAATTCTTCACCTTTACTGCGCCTTGTCCATTCCCTTTTGATTTAATTGCTCTCCCTTTCGTTCTTAACTCATTATTCATCATTCATTTATTCATCCTTTTCATACCTTCCAAATTCTAAAACAACACTTCATCTAGTGTTTCAACGTATCTGGCTTATATTTAGACCTACATTTAACACTTCACTTACATCCATCACTTTAATATTTTTATTCTAGAACAAAACTTCATCTAGTTTTTCAAATTATCTGGATTATATTTAGACCTACATTTATCACTTACATTCATCACTTTAATATTTTTATTGTAGATAACCTTCCAAATTCTAAAACAACACTTCATCTAGTGTTTCAACGTATCTGGCTTATATTTAGACCTACATTTAACACTTCACTTACATTCATCACTTTAATATTTTTATTCTAGAACAAAACTTCATCTAGTTTTTTCAACTTATCTGGATTATATTTAGACCTACATTTCACACAATACTTACATTCATCACTTTAATATTTTTATTCTAGGTAACTTAAAGAGGTATAACTTTTCAATTAAATATTTATTTCTTAAACTTAACTTTGAACTTTACACTTTATATAAAATTGTTTTTCAAAGCTGAAGCGAGACGATTCATAACTTTTCTAAGCATTTAGTAACTGTTAATTTGTATATATGTATAAATATCTAAACATTTACTAACTGTTAATTTGTATATATGTATAAATATCTAAATATTTATTAACTGTTAATTTGTATATATGTATAAATATCACCATCATTCTCATCTTATTATTTTTATTTCTTTTAATTTGTTTGTTTGATGATCCAGTGTTCTTCAACACATCTTGCTTTAGGACATCGAACTTTCGTTGGTTAATCTTCACTTTTTATTTCAGACACATCTCGCTAGTGATGTTGCTGATCTCTGGCTTTGAGCCATACCGCTCTGGCCGTTCTTAATCTTTACTTAAGTCATAGCGACTAAAGCTTGCTTAAGATTGATTTCTTTATCTTTATCTTCACTTGGGAGCGGCTGACTACTCCCTTAATAATTTTTTTTATCTTCACGCAGGAGCGGATGACAACTCCTTAAATAAGCTTGAATGTCCTTTCGAAAACACACTTTTAAGAGTGGTGTTTCTTCGACTAATTTATTTTTTTCTTCCACGCAGGAGCGGATGACTACTCCTTAAATAAGCCTTAATGTCGTTTTGAAAACACACTTTTAGAGTGGTAGTCATTGAATGTGAACTCCACCCTTACCTGAATGGCAGATGATGAATGTAAGAGATGGTATATCTGATTTTGCCTGGTGATGTCTGTTTCTGCAAAGCTGTGTTTTTATGGTTTATTTTAGAATGTATATATCAAAATTTTTGCTGAGTCAAAAATTTTCCAGGGTCGGGGGGAAAATGTAGTGTTATGCTACTTACATATCATTTTACATTATTTTAAATTCATTTTTCCATTCTGTTTCGATTTTCTGCATTCACCTCAAAACTGGATATTTTACATCACCTTTATTTCCATAGGATCCTGTAACGATTTTAAACCATAAGAACACAATAACAAATCATTTCTACTTCGTATTTTCACATTATCAGCACTTTTAAATTGGTGTCAATGGAGTCTACCTTTTTTCGATCTTTTAGCTAGTTTTCCGTAACTCTACAATCTTGGGCTTTGTGTGGGCAGCTGCGCTACCTTTTTTCCTATATCAATAATATCTCATTTTCCACTTAAATCTTATAGTTTTCTTATTATAAACCTAAAACCAAAATTTGACATGTTTTGTCTTTGTTATTTATATCGTTTCCATGGTAATTATATTCAAATTTGCTACCGATCTGTTATTCCTATTTCGATAATTCCACATAAATCCTCTTTTCTCTTGACCATTTACAAAAAATTTGCGTATAATTTAAATAATTTTTCCGTTCTCTCTAGAAAGGTATAAAAGCCGAACAATCGGTGAAGAAAGGCAGTCTCGCTTCAGTTCGCGAATTGGAAGTATCTCCTAAAGGCCTTATCCCGGGGCCGCACTGCCCCGGGATCCTGCAAGCCTCCACCTACACGTGAAGTCTTCGGCGAAGCCTTCTTCAAACGCGGAGCCGCACCACTCCGGAATTCTACAAGCCTCCATCTACCTCGGAAGTCGCTTCGAGTCTACTACAAGCGCGGGGGCCACACTACTCCGGGCGCTACGACTGCTTACTCCAGGCGCCGAGAGCACCTACCGCCGGCGCTACCTTTGGGCGCTGCAACTGCTGGCTCTAAGCGTTGAGCGCCCCTTCTCCAGGCGCTACGTGCGCCGGCTCCGGACGCTGCGTGTACTGGCTCCAGGCGCTGCACGCCGTCGCTGCTAAGAAACCTACCTCTACAAGCGCAAACGGCGTGTGCTGGCTTCAGGCGCTGCGTGCCGTCGCTGCTAAGAAACCTACCTCTACAAACGCAACGTGTGTCGCTTCGACTTTTAGGCCCCACTACAACACTGTATTCCCCTATTCTCTTATCTTTATTTTTTTATAATCTAATTGTACTCTCACTTCATTCATCATCATCCTCATTTCATTTTTTTTTATAAAATTGTAAATACCTTTTAAAAATTTAAATATATTGTTTTCTGGCTCTACTTTTGTCGTTTTGTTGTACTTAGGTTAGGTTCTATTTTTTTTTTAATTGTCGCTTCACGACACCATGTAGAAAGAATGAATGAGGAAAGAGTGACAAAGCAAATTTATGTTGCAGAGGTGAACGGCATAATCGGGAAGGGTCGCCCTAGGCGAAAGTTTATCGACCAAATTGGCGATATATTAAAAATGGGCCAAATCAAGAGTACCTTTAACCGACGAGCGTGTATACGTAGGTATATGAATGTGGAGGAAGCAAGAGAGGTGTGTCAGGATCGTGCCAGATGGAAGTCCATAATCTCTGCCTACCCCTCTGGGTGACAGGCGTGAGTGTTTATGTTATATATATATATATATATATATATATATATATATGCTATATGGAAAGAAGGATAACAAAGTGATCCTATAAGGTTTCATATTTCCCTTTTTTTATATGAGAGGGGGAAAACGAGCATGCGGCTTACCTGATGGTGAGTGACTACCGCCGCCCATGAACAACCGCAACACCAGGGGAACGAGGGGAATTGTAGATGTGTTGTCGGCCTTTTAAAAAGAAGTAGGCTCTTTTCTTGAAGGTCCCTAAGTCGTATCGGTCCAGAAAAATCGCTGATGGTAATTGATTCCACAAGGAAGTCTTGCGAGAAAGAAAACATGTTCTAAATCGCACAGTGGTGGACCGCCGATCATCCAGATGGTATGGATGATATCGGGAGTTCTGCCACGATGTGCGTTCGTGAAATATGGCGGCTGGAACTAATCGGAACAATTCCTCAGAGCACTCCCCGTGGTAAATGCGAAAGAAAATGCAAAGGGATGCAAAATTCCGTTTTCCGTTCATCGAACCCTAAAATGCACGCATGTGTAAAACCTAATTTTAAGTCAGTTTACTAAAAGATATATATTTTTATCTCTATCGGACTAAAAAAAATATCTTTGAAAGAAATAAAATCGAATCTTTTAATGGTGTATTCAAAATCCCTTCAACAAAATTAGAGCGCTGTAAATGAGACAAGAGCGAATTTACGTCAATTTGAATTTGTTTCGTCTTGAGTACGTACGTACATAACATAATGAAATTTCAAATATGTAGGTGGAGTTTTTGGTTTGCTACATTTTTACTACGTCTATTTTTTTAAACATATGAGATACGTGACCGCTTAGGAGTACGCGCTAGACGTATTTTTAGAATACGCAAGCAACCGGTGTTGAACACCCCTCCCTTGAAACTTTGATTAATAAACGCTCATGACTGTATAATTAATCGCACAAGAAAATACACTATAAGATAAAGTACCCCACAACAAGATAAACTATTTTTTAAAGTCCTTCTATGTTTCTAACTGGTTTATTGATATGTTGTGATCAACAGTAGTGCACGAACAAGGAGTAAATTATAGCTAATTTAGTACAGTAGCTAATTACGTAATGAATTTCAATACAATAATAGATGTTGTATTCCTAATGCTTTAAAAATGCTTTTAGTCTTCGCAGGCTTGACAACTTGCCACAGTCATATCGTAATCAGATGAGTGATATACGAACGCATAGAATAGGAACGATTATTCATTTTTATGAATTAGATATTAAATAAAAGCATTTTTCTATTTCTATTACAATATTTTATGTCTACGAGTTATATGTCTGAAGTAGGGTTTTCTCCTCGCGTATGCAGTACCCGGAAATACAAGCTTTCAGTACCCGAGAATGGTTTGTCGACATTCCCGGGGTGTTCAGAATCAAATAAAATTCAGATATTTGTAAGAAGAATTGCGTATAGTGAATACAAATACGTAAGATGTATTCATAAATATAGTGTATTAAAAACTTTTCTATATTAGAAAACTAAAAAGAAAGATCTCATTTTGACCATATGTTTTTTATACGTGATATATTTGCCAATTGTTAACCGATTTCAGTTATTCCTTTTCATTTAACAGGCTATATCTCAACTTAAATAACAAAATTCTGGTCCTAAGGGTAGAAAGATAGATCATGAACTATTTAATGTAACTATTTAAACGAAACTCTAGTTGTTACCTTGAGCTTGTGAATTGTGATATTGCATGGTCCACTCATAAGGGTCGAAAAATTAAAATTTTAAGAAGTTAAATACTGAGGTATAAAATTAATATCATAACCATAGACCTAAATAGTGTTTCCCAACGGATAGGTCTTAAGATGAACATGGACAAAACTAAGATCATGTTTAATGTCCATGTCACACCTATGCCGGTAGTTGTTGGGAGCACTAAGCTCGAAGTTGTTGACGAGTATGTTTACCTGGGACAAATAGTCCGACTAGGTAAGTCCAACTTCGACCGAGAGGTCAATCGACGGATTCAACTCGGTTGGGCAGCGTTCGGGAAATTACGGCACATCTTCTCGTCAGGTATACCTCAAACCTTGAAAACGAGACTGTACACCCAGTGCGTGTTGCCAGTGATGACATACGGAACTGAGACGTGGTCCTTCACTGCTGGCCGGATGAGGAAGCTCAAGGTCGCTCAGCGAGCTATGGAGAGGGCTATGCTCGGAGTTTCTCTGCGTGATAAACTTAGGAATGAGGATATCCGCAGTAGAACCAGAGTAACCGACATAGCCCAACGGATTAGTAAGCTGAAGTGGCAATGGGCCGGCCATATAGCTCGAAGAACCGACAACCGATGGGGAAGAAAGGTTCTCGAGTGGCAGCCTCGTACCGGTAGGCGAAGTGTAGGGCGTCCCCCCACGAGATGGAGTGACGACCTGGTAAGACATGCAGGAAGTCGATGGATGCAGGTGGCTCGGGACCGTGCTTTGTGGCATTCTTTGGGGGAGGCCTATGTTCAGCAGTGGACTTGTGAAGGGCTGTAATGATGATGATGAACCATAGAGCATTGAAAAATTCAGTGTCTTAATAAAAATACTGGTGCTTCCCGGGTTCCCGGAAATATCTAGGAAATGAAAAAAATGATTCCCAATACGGAATACAAATAAAAAGAACCCGTCTGGATGATAAAATGTACCCCATGAATAAAAATGTAAATAAAAAGGAAATGTTAGTTATTTTATATATTTCTAACCAACAGAAACTAGTCTGGCGTTGAAATATTCGAATAATAATTGCCATTCACATAAGTGTATAATGTATCGTGTAATGTAACACACTGTGACAAATTGTTATAGTGTGGACGCCTTGCGCGCACGAACAGTGTATTTCGTGAGAACGCTACGAACATTACAAGTCGCGCTCGGAGCGATCCGTGATTTGTCCGTTTTTCGAACGATCACGAAGTAGCGCCGTAAGTAAGTACGTAGCGCGACCGGAGCGCCAGTCTGGACGGGTGTGTTCCCTGGTATACTGGGTGTTTGTGAAATGCTCCCGAAAACAAAGACAGGCGATAGTACTAACGATACCTTTGATCATGGGCAGGAAGAAAATTGAACCCGAGGAAAAAAATCATCTTTTCACAACGTTTTATTAGTTTTATTCACAGACCATCATGTTGGTACAGCTAAATGAAACGATAATTCAATAGAATTATAAATATATTTTTATATATTTAATTTAAAAAAAAGCATAATATATATATATTTAATAAAAAAAAAACATAAAAATACTTAAAAATAAAACCAGCAGTGGAACTTAAATGAAATCAGCTGACAATAGGGTTATTGACCCTATTGTCGCGCTGAATTGACGCCGAATCCACGCGGCCCGTACGATCACTAGCTGCGGGCAATACTGCAAATACGGCAATACTGCAATACCTAATTGTTTACAACACTTGTCTAAATACCTAACTTATCTACTTAACCTACTATTTTGCCATTGCGCTAGTCTCCACGTAGCCACTTTAATTCGAATTCACAGGTTAAATAAACCAAATACCTGGTTCGATTCCCCGGTAGTGAAAAAATGAAATTTTAACAACGATTTAGTCATGCCTTTTTATCCATCGTGTAGGTATGTTTATTATTCTGATGTATTCAGAATTGTACCCATTCAGATTAGTTCAGTACTAAGTTATTTAAAAAATAGGTATGAAACAGCTTACCGCTCCAAATTCTCCGTGGCCTTATAATTCGCGGCTCAAATTGTGCTCCATTCATTTCGAAACAGTTTTGGGCTCGATATTGCGTCTCCTCATGCAGGCGGGGCATCACCGTTTGGTCTTCGACACAGTCCGTACGTAGTTTGTCGAATAATTCTTTTGGCGCATTTCGTCGGCACCATCACTACTAAAATCCTTTCTTTCACTTGGGGGTACCCACACAAAGAAACCATGTACTAAAAAAGGATCTCCGGTTCTCTACACTCACTACACGAAATGCAGCAGTGTTAAGCTGCTATTTTACGCTGGTATTCTGTGAGAGCTTGGTCCTTCCCCGTTCGAGCCGACCTATTCGTGCTACAACTATACTACTAATATAGCTGCAGCATGGCTCTACCACGAAAAAAAAATACATATTTTTTAATTAAAATTAAGTTTTTATATGGAATTATAACTATTCTATAAAATAATAGCCTTTCGTGCAAGAGTGTCACAGTTGCTCTTTCTATTCATTGAACGTTTTCTAAGATTTATAACTACAAGATTCTGGCAAAATGCCTTTTGGCACCGGTTGATTGCTATTTTATATTATTTTATTTAGATTAGTATATTATAGGCCGGCAAATAGCGAACGCGGTAAGTAGCGGTTTTATTCAACTCTCAGTGTCAGTATTAACCACTAGCAAACTAACTAGAAAATAACTAAATAGAAATTAATGAAAGACAACACTGACACTGACTGACAGACTAACAAAGATAAAATTATGAGCAAGATATCATAAAAATAACGAAGGCGTGAAGATGAATATTCATCATGCGAACTTACGAGCTTACTTTACTTAGCGAGCAGCACCATCTACCAGCAGCGGTTTAGCCGAGAAGATTCATCATCATCATCATCATTAGAGCCCTTCACAAGTGTACTGCTGAACATAGGCCTCCGCGAAGGAATGCCACAAAGCACGGTCCTGAGCCACCTCATCCATCGAATTCCTGCATGTCATACCATGTTGTCACTCCATCTAGTGAGGGGCCGCCCTACACTTCGCTTAGCGGTACGATGCTGCCTCTCGAGAACCTTTTTTTCCCAATCGGTTGTCGGTTCTTCGAGCTATATGACCGGCCCACTTTAGCTCAATAATCCGTTGGGCTATTTCGATTACTCTGGTTCTACTGCGGATATCTTCATATCTAAGTTTATCACGCAGAGAAACCCCAAAAATAGCCCTCTCTATAGCTAGCTATGCGACTTTGAGCTTCCTTATACGGCCAGCAGTTAAGGACCACGTATCTGATCCATAAGTTATCACTTGCAAACCCCCATTAATGATTGGTAAGTCATAGATATGACGTTACACATGATTTTTGTTTTTTGTTCATCGTAAGTCCTATTCGTTGGGAGGCACATTGAGGTCGTTGAGCATAATGCTTAGGTCTTCTTCCTTAGTTAAGCAATTCTACCATAAGGACTATATCGTCGGCAAATAAAATGTGACTCATGTACTTTCTATTGATGTTAATACTGTCCTTTACATTCCAGTAGCTTGAAAACGTCTTCCAATTCAGCGGTGAAAATTTCGGGTATACGAGTATAACGTCACACTCTCTTTCTGCAGTTGGATAGGTTTCGTACTCGGGTTTTGCACTCGGATAGCCATCGTATCTCTACTACACAAACACTTCAGCACTTCGATATACCGACGAGCCGAGAAGATTGAGTTCAAATAATACAGAAAAAAATTAGAGGCAAAACCCAATCAGCGTACTTTTATAACATTTCTTTTAAGTTTTTTTTTATATAATGTTTTACTATCATAAAAAAAATTGCTATGTTGCATTAGCCATCTCAGGTTTAATATTATAAATAAATAGCTTGCATATATGTTAATGAGTTATTTTTATTATTGTAACAAAATAAAATAATGCAATCATTATGCAGCATTAAATTGAACACTTATGTGGCATGTTAGTATTAGGGCCCGCGACGATATTTTTTATTAGTAATGCGCTCACTCTAGACCTCCGTCAGGCCCGAGAGCAAAGATGAGGTCTACGATGAAGCGGCTCTGCCCAGGAAAAGCCTATTTATTTATGTTTATTTTAAATTTACTCTTATTAATTTACTGTTTTATATTATTTTCATTACTGTATACTGGAAAAAAGTGAAATAATATAATTTAATGTATAAAAATTAACGTTTGTTTATTCGTATTTCATTAGCTGCCATACGTTAGAGCCGTGGTAGCTCAGATGGTTAGCGCTCGCTGTAAGCTTCACAGCACGCGAGCAACCAGGGTTTGATCCCCGCCAGCACCAATCAAATTGTTAATTGCAATTTTAAGTGCTGGTTTACCACGTGCTCGACGATTAAGGAAAACATCGTGAGGAAACCTGCATGTCTGAGAAATAAGAAAAAAAGTGGGACGTAAATAGGCTGCAACTTTATTTTTTACTTTACTATCGTTAGCGTATCGTACCGACATATTTATTTGAGAGTTATATATCATCCAATTTCAATGAAGGTGTTATCATTCCTATTTGGAAGAGTTGTAATGTAAATAACAATACAACTCTTCCAAATTCAAAATGATATTTCCACAAATATTTCTTCTACGGCGGCAATGCGCCGGGTACCAGCTAGTAGATTATATTTTTAGGTACTTAAATTACCTTGGTGTATCATCAATTAATTTTTCATACTTTATATTTAAATAACATTTGTGTAGTCTTTTAATATAAAACTATCGATCAGCCTGGGCTTCGCACGGGTGATTTCAGGATCTCGACAACAGCGCCACCTACCAGGTCCAATTGTGTATCTAAACTATCTAGGGTTTGAGTGGGTAAACGCCAAAAATTTCATCAAAATCGTTTTAGCCATTTTCGAGTTTTAGCAAGACTAACGAACAGCAATTGATGTTTAAATAAAGAGATGTATACAATTTGGAAAAGGGTTTTAAACGTTCGCTTTTGTTATAAGTTTTTTTTTTTATTTTATACCGGCAATGAACCTTAAAATAATTAACTACATGAGTATTAAAAAAAATTCTTTTGAATGTTTAAATAAATAAATGTTTTGTTATATAAACTTCATAGCTGTAATATATATGTTCATAGTGGTTTTTCAATTATTTTCTTTTTATGATATAAACATCATCGTGTGTCTAGCAATCTTAAATTCTAAAAAGCTAATGAGATTTTTGATACATTATGTAAAAGTGATAAAACTATATAGCTTCTGGGTAAATTAAAAAAATATTTTAAAACTATCATTTATACTTTATTACTTGTATTCATATGATAATAACATATTGTACAAGTTATGTTAAAATTAGGTAAGATCATAGAACGAAAAACACCTCCCTCTCATTGACAACTACATTACATTATTAGTTATAGTTCGATATTATTGCAAACGTTTCCTTGTACATAAGTTAGAATGTAACAATCCAAAATCAATTGCGCTGCTGGGATTGAAATTTATATTTTGATCTGTATATTGTTGTGTTAAGGACGTATATACGTTCCAAGCGCTGATTAGCTCAAAACAGGCGCAGGTTGAGCAAAATGTCGCGCTAGTCGTTATTTGTGCGGTTTTTAGGAGCTATCTACTTTTTATTTAAAAGATATATCAACAAATAAAACACATTATATTTCTACATAATCTTGATTCCATAAAAGCTATATCCAATTTTTTTAAAAGGAATAAATATTAATATAATCTCCTTACAACGAAACCACATAAATGTTAAATTATTATTGATAACATGCATCTCCTTGTAAAGTAAGTATTATTTTATTTTGCGATTTACACCAATGGATAGGCAATTTATTAATGAACACTTCTATAGTAAATTTTTTTTCAAAAGACCAAAATTTGATTTTATTAAGAATTTATTTTAAAATCTGGGCATATTCACTGCTCACGGGCTTGCTGAAGTCAGTGAGCCCTGAGCTCTTCGACGTGAAGCCCGTGTCGTTAGAGCGTCGACCAGCGCATACACTCACGTCATATCAGCCGATAATAATATTACTTATTAGGTTATTTATAGGTAGTATTATTTGTTTGTTTTGGGTATAATTTTTCGTATTAGTTATACATATATTTGTTGTGTTTTTTACTTCGCGATGAAGCTTTTTGCGTGTATTTTCTTTGAAGTAAATGCAAATAAAAAAATGAAGCACCATTAGCATGTAAGGTACGAATCCATAATTAAAATTTCGACAAATATTATAATTTACACTATAAAAGGCTAATTCAATATTATCACCCAACCACAATATCTTATTAAGTATAGTACTGCCTCGTTGGTCTAGTGGTTATAGTAGTGCGACTGCTGATCATGAAGTCCCGGGTTCGAATCCTGGGTCGGGCCAAAAAGTCAGTTATGAGTTTGTCATTTATGTTCTAAGTTATAATTAGTATTACTAAGTTATAGTTTTTTGCTAAAATATAGTATATTATTTATTGCTTGTTTTTTCTTCTTTTTCAAAAAATAATTGAGTACATAAGGTGTTCTATACTTATAATTCGGTAAAAAGTATCTAAGTAGGTACTAATATACCAACTTTTTACTATTAACTAAAAATTTTTAAAACTAAATTTAACTAAAAAGTCTAAATTGACCATTTATTTTTTAACTCAAAACAGGACATGGGTTTATTTATACTCTAAAAACTATAACTTTATACAATTAGTGTTCACTGTAATATTATATTCGGTATAGACGGTAATTATTAAATGCAACATATTTTTTTTAATTATTAATTACATTTGTCAGTGGATTAAATTTTATGAAAATGCTGTGGACTAAATTATTATTTTCACCAATTTATGTTACTTATTTTAATAAACCAATAGCTTAATATGTTATAAGAAAATCTTTTTTAACCTTTAACCCTTTAAAATTAAAAATAAAATAGCTTTATTATTCTTAACATTATTATGTTTTGAAAATTTTTTCTTGTAGAAAAGACAGGATTTTTTTGAGAAAAGTTAACTGTATATTAGGCTGAATGAAATATTTTGTCACATAGGTCATCTACTGAAATACCTTAATAAAACTTAAGGGTAAACTTGGCTATGTTAATTATATAACAATCGCGCCAAGGTATGAATTTACTTATTTTATGCGAAATAACTTAAGTGAGTGATGGGGTATTTTGACATATGTTTTTGTTAGCCCTATTTATTGTAAAAATCCATTAAAATTTTAAATACTAGAGAACAATTATTAAAACTAAGCTACTTCGTTTCTGATGTAATCAGTTTCAATGATTATTCCTTGTGTTCGTTTAAATAAAGTAATGAATGCTGAACATGTAAAAAAGTCATTTTTTTTATTTTGAGTCCTAAACACCTTACCAAAGAAGAGCAAATTTATATCGAAAATGTATGTGTTAAATACTCTGATATATTTTTATTGCCAGTGGATAAATTAAGTATTACAAATTTATACATGCGGTCGATATATTTAAATGATAGTGCTGTTCCTACGTACACAAAGCCTTATAGATTAACAAAAAGTCAAAAATATGAAGTCATTAGTCAAATTAAGCAAATATTAGAAAACGCTATCATAGAAGAAAGTAGGAACAAATGGTCTAGCCTAGTCCTTCTCGTTCCGAAGACAAGTGATAATTGTGGAACCAGAAAATCGAGAAATAAAATTTACTTTAGAAAATTTAATGATAGGTAGAAAGATGATAAGTTTCCATAGCCTAACATTACACAGACTCTTTATCAGGAACTATTTATTTTACGCATTTGGACTTTATTCAAAGTTATTATCAATTAGATTTATGCCGAGAGAGTAGAAAATATACTGCATTTACTACCGATGGGCAATATTAAATGAAGCTATTTCCGATGGGTCTTAAAATCAGCCCAGCTGCTTGTAGTCGAATGATGACAGTAGTAACGACTGGTTTACAGTATGAAAAATGCCTTTTTTATCTCGATAATGTTATATGTATTGGGAAGGGTCCAAATTCCCATAATAATAATTTAATTGACACTCTTTTGAGAGGTTTTGAAAAGTAAATTTTAAAATAAATCTATGTAGTATTTTTTAAAGGTGACCTTATCCAAAAAAAAAAACAATGTTATACAACTCCAAAAATATAGATAAAGTTAAACGTTTTGTATATATTGAGAATTATTCTCGAAAATTTTGAATAAACTGTGTAGAAATGGTGCGAGTTTTGTGTGGAGTTCCGAATGTGAAAATTCATATAATATACTTAAACAGTTCACCAATTTTATAATATATATATACACATATAAAAAGATGACTAATTTATAATTCGCACAGATGCTTCCGGATTAGCAGGCTCGGTGTTATGTAATAAAAATGATTTACCAATAGCATATGCAAATCGTGTTTTATATATAAACTATCCAAAGATATAAAGATAGCTTTTATCTATTGTATGGTCTTTGGAATATTTCCGACCACATTTATTTGGCAAGAAATTTACAGTTACAATAGATCACAAGCCCTTAGTCTATTTATTTAGTAATAATTACCCTTCCAGTAGATTATTAAAGTGTCGATTCACCCTATATCAGTATGATTACGCAACACAGATGCATTATCTGGGATTGTTTTAACATCTGATGAGTTAAGAAATATGAATACGGAATTTTAGAATATTATGACACGGCGAATGGCGAAGAAACTATATGATTAACCACCTGACAATACAGACAACACTGTAGTTAACAAGAGTGTCGAAGACAATCAGCCTGATCACCCGAAATTCGTTTAAATTTTTAGGAAGCCAAAAAATTGCACTGAATTATTTATTTCATCTTACAATCTAGCAAAAATTATGAAAAACGTGCATTTTAACAATATCTTGTACGTACCAAACAAGGATAAGATTTTTATAGACCCATTTTCTCGATCATGTTTGACCCAACACGTCTCTGTCTAAGTTTGGCGTCGTTGATTTGGATTCCATGTGCAAAAAATATTGATCGATGAACTTTTCTTAATAAATAATAATGAACATAAAAAGTATATAGCATGGTTAACCAAAAGTTATAAAATTTATTATGAACGGGAGAGTCCACGTACTTGTATTTAAAAAAAATGTAATAAGTAAAGAAAACGATGGTGACAAAAATTAATCTCAATTATTTTCATTTACTTTCTACAAGTGGGCACGCAGGTTTACGTCGTTTGCTCAATAATATTAAAAATATTACTTCTGGCAAAAAATGGAAGAAGATATAACGGAATATGGTAAAAAGTGTAGTAAATGTCAAATACATAAATACATTCGTTACAAACTATACAACCAATGATTATTATTACGCTGCGCATTCTGACTTTGATAATATTTTCTAATATATAGTTGTGCCAAAGATTAGAATTACTATAATTATACATACAGGCTGTTCATAAAACGCTCCCGAAAAGGAAGACAGACTAGTACTAACAATACCTTTGAAGATGAGTCAGAAAGAAAATCGATCCAGACGAAAAAAGCATCTTTTAAAAACGTTATATTAGCTTTATTCACACTGAATCATGTTAGTACAGCTAAATGAAACGATAGTTTCATAAAAAAAAATCATGAAAATACTTAAACATAAAACTAGTAGTGAAACTTAAAATAAAATCACTTGACAATAGTGTCAATATTTACGTGGAATTCACTCCGAATTCGCGCGGTCCACAGCTAGCGATCGTACTAATATCTAATTATTTACTACCCTTGTCTAAATACCTAAATTATCTACTTAACCTACTATTTTGCCACTGTGCTTGTCTCCACCTAGCCACTTTAATTCGAATTCACAGATTAGATAAACCAAACACCTGGTTCGATTCCCCGCTAGTAAAAAAAATACTTAAATGAAATCTTCACAAGGATAGAGTCATGCTTTTTTATCCATAGTGTAGTTATGTTTATTATTCTGATGTATTCAGTTATGTAACTATTCAGATCAGTTCAGTACTAAGTTGTGTAAAAAAATAGGTATGAAACAGCTTACCTATCTAAATCCTCCTTGGTCTTATTACATTCTACAAGGCACATTAAAATGTTGTCATATTCACGAGCACTATAAACGTACGCGTTAGGCATTATTAGAACAAAACGAGAAACACAAAACGTAACAACAAGGATAATAACAACAAGAATTTAATAAACAAAACAATTGAACTGTCGCTCACGCGCACGTGATAGTCAACACGGAACTGTCTTAAAAACTAAAATTGATAATCAATCCCGCAAAAAAAAAAATGCCTACTGCTAAGCGCGTGCATCCTAACGTCCTTGCGGAAAGCACTTTGATCATTTCTACAGATCTTTAAACCGTTACAACATTGCCAACTTTTATTTTATAAGTTTAATCATCCCTACGACTAGTCTTCATATGGAATTGAGAAGTTGTTGTTGTCATTTTTTAATACAATTAGACAATCAATTGTCAAATCACAACAAGCAATTCGTTATTACAAAAATGATATTAAAATTAATAAACCTTACTCGTATTGGATACCCACTTACACAATTGTAAACACTACTTCCGCGTTACGAAATGGTACTGAATTAAATGGTACTAAATTTAATAGTTAAAATCAATTTCAATTATGGTCGACAGTTAATTAATCTATCAGAATTAATCTATAAAATAATTTTCAGATTAATTCTGATAGATTTTAATCCGTCCAATACTTTGAATTTAAAAAGAGGTACGTCAAAACTATTAAAATAACTTGCAAGTTCTAATGTTATTGCCGCCTCTAATTTTTATGTCAAATCCAACACGGCAGGGCGTGTGTCAAAGGGAAGTGTAGAGTGAGTAGTAATACCTAATGCATTGTTTCGTACCGAGCTAGATAAAAGAGTTCGGCGTCCGCGCAATTATAGACCCTAGTCAGCTGATTTATTAATTTTAAATTCCACTGCTGGTTTTATGTTTAAGTATTTTCATGATTTTTTCTATGACATTATCGTTTTATTTAGCTGTACCAACGTAATGAATCGTGAATAAAGCTAATAAAACGTTGCGAAAAGTTGATTTTATCTCCTCGGTATCCATTTTGTTTCTGATATATCATCAAAGGTATCGTTGGTACTATCGTCTGTCATCGTTTTTGGGAGCGTTTCACAAACACCTGTTATATGCTCACTCTTTAGTGTAAATAAGTAAGTAAAGATAGTGGAAGTGTAATGCATAAAATATTTAAGCATAAAAATAAGAAAGTTGTGATTGTTCCAATATCACTTTCATTTAAAAATAGTGCTAATTATTTGTATGGTACGTTATTTAAAATTACAACTTGTGAATTTAGTAGGATATTTACTTCTAAAACTTTCTATTTTAACAATCGCAAATCATGCAATGAATGGGTGACAGTAGGAATTTATAAAAGTAGGCGAAAGTTAGACAACTAAATCATTAAATTCTTCTCCTACTTTCGCCGAATCATTGCTAAAACAAAATATAAAGGCTTGTTCAAATATTTTTAAATTCCATAGAGTACTGCCTAAAGATATCGTTAAATATTTTAAAACTATTGATGTTAAGAAAACGGCAGACTTATGGGAGATTTCCGTTAAAGTTATTTTATCTATAATAGATATAATAGTAGCTTATCTAGCCACTATACTTAATAAAAGCATCGAATCTGGTGTTTCCTGATTTAATGAAAAATAGTAAAGTCATACCTTTATTTAAATCTGGTAGTACATTAAACCCCATCAACTTTAGACCAAATTCTGTACTACCAACATTTAGTAAAATTTTTGAAAAAATAATTTTAGAACAGATGTTAAGTTTCTTCAATATTAATAAATTGCTACATAATAATCAATTCGGTTTTACAAGGGGTCGCTCGACAACTGACGCTGGAGTTGAGCTTATTAAACATATTTTTTGTGCATGGGAGAAGTCATAGGATGCTTTGGGTATATTTTGTGACCTTTTCAAGGCCTTCTACTGCGTTCACCACCATGAGACATTAATCAATAAGCTACAGAAATATGGTGTCAAGAACACAGCGCTTAAACTTACTATTTCAGATTTAAGTAATAGAATGCAGAAAGATTATCAATGGTAAAAGTTCTTACGGGTTACCTATACTAATGGGTGTCCCTCAGGGCTCCATTCTCAGCCCATTCCTATTTCTAGTGTATATTAATGACTTACCTTCTCTTGTAGGGGATAATCATGATATAGTATTATTTGCTGATGATACTACTTTTTTATACATTTCAATGTGATGAAGTGAATAATGCTATATCAAAATTAGTATATTGGTTTAACTTTAATAATCTACATTTAAACGGAAATAAAACTTAATGTATTAAGTTTACAACAACGAATGTTAAAAATCTGAGTACCAATGTGTTTTTAAATGGAAGAACTGTTGAATCCACAGTTTTTCTTGGCATCACTCTCGACGCAAAGCTTCAGTGGGGCCCCCATATGTCCGAACTAGTAAGCAGACAAAGTTCTGCAGCCTATGCTGTAAAAAAAATTTAGAGGTATCACTAGTGTCGAGACAGCTAATTTAGTTTATTTCAGTTATTTCCATAGCATAATGTCTTACGGGATTTTGCTATGGCGAAATGCGGGTGATTCAGAAACTATTTTTGTTTTACAAAAGAGGACTATTAGAGTTATTTAAAACCTAAAACCGAGAGAGTCTCTTAGAGATAAATTTAAAGAAATAAATATTTTAACTTTGGCCTCTCAGTATATTTACGGTAATGTATGTTCACAAAAACAAAGGTAGTTTTAGTAAAAAAAAGCGATATACATTCTCTAAATACGAGGAACAAACATAATCTAGTGATACCAGTTTCTCGACTCCAAAGAGTCAGCAATTCATTCTTGGGGCAATGTATACGCTATTACAACAAGATCCCGGAAAGTGTACAGACTCTCTATATTACCAAGTTTAAATGTTTTGTTGAGTTGAAACTGTATAAAAAGGGTTATTATAGTATAAATGAATACATGGTCAATAACCCCTGGAAATGAGGTGGTCGCTCCCAAGCTGTTTCTAAAATAAATCTTGTACTTATATAGTTTCTACAACCATTAATGTAAAATATGATTTTAAAAAATGCCAGCTGGGTTTCTTACTGGTTCTTACCAGGACAGAGGTTTTTTTTCGAACCAGTGGTAAAGTAAAAAATGACATTCAATAAGAATTACACATGTGATCTATATTGAATAAAAATTATTCTATTATATTCTATTCTATTCTAATGCGACCCTTTGTAGATTTAATAATTCTAAGGTATAGTATTCCCCGGGAGATCGCCTGCAATACAGGATCGGAATTTTTCTTTAAAATTATGTCCAACTTGTGTAAATTGCTAAATATAAAACAGACTATATCCTATGCATATCATCACGAATCTATTGGTCCAATTGAGAACTCACATAAATGTCTTTATGCATATTAGAATATTCAAACTGACAAAAATTCTAGAGATTGGAGATTTTGGCTACCATATTGGTGTTTTCTATACAATACAGCGTTTTATACAATTCAGCGAATAAGCCTACCCCATATGAACTTGTTTTCGGTAAACCATGTAATAAGGTATACTCGTATTACTACTTTACTAATTTATCAAATAAATCAATTGGACTATATATAGCTTTGAAAACTATCTTATAGAAATAAAGTTTTGGCTTCAAAAATCGCATAGCGATACAGGACAAAATTGAAATATAGCTAAAGAGAAAATAAAATATAAAGAAAATATAAAAATAATATGTAGTTAGTTAAGAACCAAGTGTACTCTGGTCCCTATATTTTTATAGAACCTAATGTTAAAATTTTACGTAATAATAAGGAAGAAATTATATATAAGAATAGGACGAAATTATATGTAGCGTAAAAAAGCCATGTATTTTTTTTCTCGTTTATATGGGTCGTGTGTAGTTAGTCATATAGTGATTGATTTTTAATTGATGATAGAATAAGATGTCTGTGGGCTACAGTATCCACCAATATTATATCCTAGATAATAAACATTTCGTATATTTCATAGCCTGTATACTGTTTTTTTTTTCTTTTACATGTTCTATCAAAAACAAGTGGTGGGAACAAAGGCATGTGTTCCAATACGTCTATTGTTTATATAATTCACACAAAAGCGTTTGTTGGGCTGTAAGCCTGAATTTATATTATTTTTCAATTAAGTCCCTTTTAAAAGTTTGGTTCTGTTTTTGAAAATTTCAACGTTTGTCTTAAACATATATGACGCTGAATTAATATCACTAGAACTGTTATTTTATATTTTTCAGCAAGTGACTTCAATAAACTTTTTTTTTTTATAGGATAAGGGTGACAAACGGGCACACAGTCCTCTTGATGGTAAGTGGTTGCTGCGGCCCATAGACATCTACATCGATCCTCCATTCAACAAAAATCCACAAATCAAAATGTAGATGCGTTGTCACCCGTGAGGACCAAGATGGAATGCCTCATTTCCAGTAAAAAGGGCCTCCGGCCACCTGCACTCACCAAGCGAAACGCAGAGGTAAACCTCTACTTCACGCTGGTTTTCTGAGAGGTCGTGGTACCACCCCGGTTTGAGCCGGCCCAACCGTGCGACAGCAAAAGCTGCCGCGTGGCTCTACCACTGTGAAAAACTATGTTATAAACGACGGTATAAAATAAATGAAAATATAATAAAATTAGTGTGGAACTGGAAACTCCCATTCTTTTAGCAGTAGCTTGGAACAGTCATTCTTCGAGTCTTACTTTGGTGTCATGATTTCGTTCTGCTTTTATTTTCTACTGACTGCTTATTGCATTTTATGAGTGTTTTATAACGTTAATCAATTGCTGACGAATATTTCTTGGCTTTAAATAATTTTGAGAATAATTTCCTACACTAATTTAATGAACTACGCGAATGGTACAGCTTTCTTGTACGCACGTTGTAGTTTTCAATTTTGGATTACACGCTAACACTACTTTAAAACAACTTGCAAAATATATAATTAATACTACATAATTAATAGTACATGAACGTATTATTTAATATTAATTGAAATCCACGTACAAATTTTAATACCAATGGGCAATAGTTTTGGTTTATCGGATAAGTAATTTTCGCATAGTAAAATTGTCAATAATAGCTCTAAATTAGCAATTTTGATATTAATTCTCGATCGCTGTGACCTATTATGGGTAAGCTTTGTAGGATGGTACATAATGGCTTACTGTAGTTTACACAGCACCTACTCGTCAATAGTACAAGCGTTTGTTACAACCATCCAATCCAATATATGAAACTAATTTTACAGATTTCATCGCGTTCAATTTTAACTTATGAATCCCGACGTTGCGGGTGCCATGGTCACGGGGACTCTAGAAAAGAGAAATCGTTATGGGAACTCTCCAACCCGTATTGACAGCTTCTTCTCGTAGTTTGTCCCAATCCGATCCTGCAAAATTACGCTGTTGAAATGTCATTGATCTGACATTAGGTGTTCTCATTTTGACAGTGTCATGGCGATGTAAGAATATCCACCTCTCCATATCGTCCGTGGGTGTAGTAAGAGGCAACAGAGGGAATCAAACCAGGATATTGGCAGCAGCGTCTTCCTAATAACAATTGAAAATTAGTATAATCCCTCCAGATGTTTGGCCGGCCTCCAACCTTTCGTTATTTACGTACCACGCATTCGAATCAAACGGTTTGCCACATAGTTCATCATGCTTACAGAAAAAGAGTGGAATAAGTAAACATCATCTGTTTTTTTATCCAATTACAACGTGTGTCTCAAGACATGATTGAATAGGCTTTTGATAAATCGGAACGTTTCACATCTTAGACTAAATCATCACTTACCAATACGAGTAGATGGGATTGTAGCTAAGCGCTGGCTTAGAATAGTAAAGAAAAATATATTGCCCCTAAAAGGCTTTTTTCGACATGGGCGAGGGAAGAAACGATAATCAAATCAAGAAGAGGGGGGATACAGTTTGAAAAATACTTTGAGAAAGAGGGAGAATATTTGAAATCTGCATTTTCTAATGATTTAAGTCAACGGGATAGCACATCAGTTCTAACAACGGAGGAATTATAGTCGCCCTTTAGCATTATATAATGGAGTATGCTCTTTAAGGAGGCTATCCAAAGTTATAAAATAGTCCACTAGTCCAAGTTTGTTTGAGTTTAAGATTGATGTTATAAAAGAACAATAGAAAATGAAATATGAGAACGAAGATTAATAGCAACCCTGAATATTTCAACCATTGCGTACTAAGTGGAATCCTGTATATATACATAGGATCTCCGGAGTGATTGGATTATCTATAAACACACAGCCCGAACCGCGAGCAACTTAATGATTTTTCAAAACAACCGCTTACGATCATCCAGAGAGTGTTTAAATTTGTATAGAGAAAAAATAATAAATGGTCTTTCGTAATTTATAAACTGGGGTACATAATTTTGATTAAAAATAATAAAGTATCCATTATTGATTTTTCTTATATATTATCTTTGTATTATCTTTGACGTTTTAAAAAGGGGGTGCAAAGTTTGTATGAAAAATATTGTGTTAAGAGGCACAGCCCAAACCGGTGGATTAGCTGCCTTTTGTGACCCAAGCCTTAAGGGAAGGAAATAGGGTTATTAGAGTTTTTATGAAATATTATATTTCGAAAATATATTTAAAGTTTATTATGAGGATATAATGTTTGCGTGTATAAAAATGGCTTTCTAACTAGCATGGTTGTGAGAATACGCTTAAAACGATATTATATTAGCTATGGGGCAGACTTTTGTATTCAAACTTTACAAAAATCTGCCCCTTTCCTTTTTTAAATGTATATCGATAAAAGTAGTATTTAGGCTTGAGATTAAAAACTAACAAACACGTGTTTCAGTACTTTTTTCAGTTCTACTCTTAAGGGGGTGATTGGATAAATCCGGCGAGAAGGTTAAAATTATGGAGAAAATCAATTATCCCGGCCTGGATGAGGCAACCTATGGATTGTGTGATGCGGTGAGAATATCTTATTTCGCGATACTGCAAATGTCCCTGAATTCGGGCTACATGACGGACGGGAAGGAAGGCATGTGTACTCACCTAGACTTCCGCTGAGCTGCCTCGTGCCTCCAGGGGCTGTGTTTCACGTTGTTTGGATGAAGGCTGTCATCCCAAATAACTTTTACTGATTTTTATGAAAAATTGCGTTACCAAAAATGTCTATACACTTGTTGTTTTCTTGTGTAGTTCAATACCTAAATTATACCACGACGCGAGGTGATAAAGCGAGATATAGCGGTGCGATCACCTGCGTGTCTTGAGAACTTGTGCTCCGTTTAACACACGAGTGCACATGCTGGGCTTAAAGGCGGGATAGGAAAACCAGGCAATGGGCATTGCAGTACTCTTATTAGATAACAACAACAAATTTCCTAAGCGTTAGGCCGTAGCAAATGGCGCAAACAGGGGGTAAAATTAAAGATGAAATATTGTTTAAAATTCTGTCATATTTTAATTAAATCTATGACAACACTATTACAATAAGCTTTCTATTAGAGACTTCGTAACACGTATTTTAGGATTTACAAACCCTATTTTACCTTTAGGGGTGATGATGAAAGCTATTATAAAATTTTAAAATATTTTGATGCGGTCTTCAATTTATAAATATAAATATTCGTTAATGTGCACCAATACACATTGAAACAAAAACAAAAGTAATTAAATAAAGTTACAATAGGCGGTCTTATTGCTCTGGAAGCGATTTATTCCAGAAAACCATATTACGCAAAGATTTGATCATAACAAATGGCTAGGAAGTATAATTGGAATTATAAGAATTCCAAATAATCAGCTTTGAGCAGATTTTTGAAGGAGAAGGAAGGAGTTCCACAAGTTTACAGCTGTAACAGAAAATAAATCATTAAAGAAAGAGGATAAATGTACGGGTATGAAGAGGCAGATTATTAGAGCGTTTCTCACTATCCATAAATCCTTAGTCTACCTTAAAATCTACGATCATCACAAATCTCTTTTAAAAGTTTCCATGCGATAGCTTGAGTTTTTCGAATTAAGTATGTGATCTCTTGGTTGGTCAGAATATTTTAAGTTGTACGGATAATTTGCAGTAAGAGTTTATTCAAGAGACGTTCAATTACGAGTAATTTTGTAAAATAAGACAATTGAAAATCTTTGTGCCATTTAATTTATTAAAGCCCTAGATCCATCAACTGAATTATAACCAGACCGAATATAAAAGTGAAACAATCGAACTATATTATGAATATAAATGTAATCCTTATTTTTCATGTTTTATTTTATCCTATTATTAGCTTTCATAATTAATCTTCGGTATTATTGTAACATTATTTTTCAATGATTTAAACTAGATATTTATATGTTCTGTTAGGGTGATATGAATTTTCATTAAGTGTTTGAGTATAAATTCAAGTCGAATAATTTTTTTTAATACCAAGCGACATATCGCACATATCTTCAGTGTTTTTTTTTATTGACTTCAATGAGCTAACGGCAAATAAGACAAATACAATCCTAAAAGACGCTACAACGAGGTTAAGTCGCTTTGAAATTGTTTTTGTTTGTGATTTTGTTAATAGCATTGTCTTCTTTGCAGCATGTTTGGGTTTAAAAGTTATATGAAAGTTAACAAAGATGAAAAGCTACATAATTAAAATTAAAAATTTTGTACAACCGACTTCAATATAAATTATTAGGAATAACTCAAAAACTATTAGTGAGGCCTTGATCAAATTTGTATGGGACTACATGAATAGTACCAGCATCCAAATAAAAAAGAATCATTGAAATGGGTTTACCCAAAAGAAGTTATGAGGTAACACATAAAGAAAAGAATATACAGTCGAATTGTGTACCTTCTCCTTTTTGATGTCGGTAGAAAATTAGAAAGACGGAAAAATCAAACATCAAAAACAGCAACTGGTGTAACGTACAAATATCAGCTTCAGCCCAATCACCTATTTATTAAATTATCTTCAAATTGAACATCATCACATTCCCTTATAAATTAACTGCCCTTTTTACATTGTGATCCAGTGCTTGCCTACAATTACACCTTCTAGTAAGCAGTGATAAAGCCCTAGAGGGTTATCCCAACGTCTTAGCATAACAAAAGCCTATTCTATCCTGCTTTAAAGAAAAAAATATTCCGTCGAGTTTGTGCATGTCTTACCAGGTCGTCACTTCATGTTTTTGGAAACCTTTTCTTCCATCGGTATTCGGTTATCCGAGCTGCATGGCCAGTCCATAGTCATTTTGACTTACTGATCTGTTAGACTATGTCGGTTACACAGGCTATGTTGTGAATATCTCTGTTATGAGTTCTATCACGCATATAATTTCCGAACATATCCCTTTCTCAGAGCTCGCTGAGCGAATTTAAGCTCCACATACGGCCAGCGGTGAGGGATCACGTCGTTTTCTTTGTCATGAAATGAAACAATATTCAAATGAATAATAAATTAATATAAAGTGCCTATAAGAAACTAGAGTTACGCATTTGTACGTCCTACTGCTTGACAGAGACCTCTCATTTCTGAGAGGTTTCTTGAAGCAATTAGACTGCTCTGCCAAAAGCAACTAATTCCACTAACAGTCACCATGCATGTGTGTGATGAGAATTTATAACACCATCTTGTCCACTATGCCACTATGTGATGTAACCGAAGAGCAATAAAGCGCATCAAAAGCCTTTTCATACTTGGTCTATGACTACATTATCTTTCTATTCGCACTACTTGAGGACTTCGTTGGTCTAGTGTTCGTAAGCACGACAGCTGGTCATGTGACCCCTAGTTTAAATCTTGAATCGGGCCACAAAAGTTATTCAAGGACTTCTCAGTGAAACTTTTAAGTAGCAGTCCGGAATCAGAATGTTGACAGTATTTTACTGCCATGCCTCGGAAAGCACGTAAAGCAGTTTATCTCATCCCATCGAATTATGGAGTAAGGAAACAGAGGATGCACCTATGCTTTCGCACAAACCCGTAATCTGTGATTGTCTCCTACACAGATGGTTATTGGACGTTGAGACTAGCCGCCGTGAACCGGAGCCCGGTCTGTAGGGCATTAATATCTTTCTATTACTGTTCTATTACTATAATTATTCTGGTCTCAAATCTTGTCGTCTCTAAAAGATACAGATAATAATCTCGTATTTAAATTAATAAATGTTAGTAATAAGTGATATGATCTTTGTTTTGTCCGTGTTTATTTAAAGACTTATCCGCTGTGAGACACTAATGAGGTCATTGAGCGCGGTGCTGAGGTCCTCCGGTGATTCTGTCGTAATGACTATATCGTCGGCAAATCGAGAGTGAATGATGTACCAGCAAACTTTTCAAAGAATATTGGAGATATAATACCATCCTGTTTTATACCTATCTGTGTTTTATAGGTTTCGTACTCCAGTTCCATACTCGGATAGTCATCGTAGCCCTACTGCACTTCAGCCCTTTGATATACCGACAGTGATACCGCTGATATGACTGTAACACCGCCCAAATTACGACGGAATCAATACTAATCAATCTTCTCTATAATTTGCCGAGAGGTATACGTATGATATAAAAGCCTTAATAAGAAATTTCACCAAAGGAATGAGCTTACCACAAGCAGAAATAAATCAAATCAAATGTACATCGTATCTGTAATAAGAGAAGCTTACGTCCAACGGGTGATGGTACGTACAAAACCAAAAGAAAACAGACAAATAAACATTTAAATAATAATATTATAATGAAGGTACTGGACCGATGATGTTGAATGTAAATAATTTAATTTTGTTATAATTGGATGCAATTTGACAAAATAGTGGTTTAAACTGCTTTTGAGAGGATTACAACGAACAATTGTGTTTTCGCAAAAATAATTTTAAATGCAGTAGAATATTCATTGGAAGCTTTTAGTAGTTTCATCGCAGTTTGATCTTGTATTTTGCTGAATTTTTATTTCCAAATATATGTGATACATGATAAAGTGTAAAAATGATTTTTACTTCCATATTCTTAGTAAACAGAATATAAAAATTAGTACTAAACGATGAAGATTATATTTATCACTTTCATAAATGGAGCATTAAATTATACGTCCAGGGCGTAACATTATAGCCATAGCAGGAAATGATACATTAAAAGTAAAACGAATTTTGTCGTTGTCTTGTCTACATATTATATGGCTGGTATTTTACAAGTACGCTAGTAAGTTAGTAGTTAGTAAGGTAATGAAAAATTATACTTATTCGTGAAACCTTGCATAAAAATAATAATAGCTGATGATGAGATGTTAACAAACATAACCTCGAGTGACATAACTTTTTTTTTTCTTTATTGTTCATAGAACCAACAGCACGTTATAAATATAAACAGAAATTCTCAGATAATCCTTAATGCCAATTACAGGTTCTTACCTTATATACATAATATTTATACTATCGCTTGTTAATTGACAAATTAATGATATTAATTATATAGTGCTTAGATTTTTAAAAGTTATCTTAAAAATAAGTTTAAACATAAAAACAGGCAATAAGCAAAAAAAAGAAGAATATTACATAACAATAACAATACTGTCAGACTATACAATTAATAATTAACAGAAATGAAATTTATGTTACATATGTATGTGTATGTGTGTGTGTGTGTGTGTGTGTGTGTGTGTGTGTGTGTGTGTGTTGTGTGTGCGTGCGCGCGTGCGTGCGTGCGTGCTTGCGTGCGTGCGTGCGTGTGTGTGTGTATGTGTGTGTGTGTGTGTATGTGTGTGTGTGTGTGTGTGTGTGTGTGTGTGTGTGTGTGTGTGTGTGTGTGTGTGTGTGTGTGTGTGTGTGTTATCTCTTGCTTAATGACATAATAATTTCCTTCTTAAATATTGATTTGCTTTGGTGGAAGATGTCAGTCGAAGAAAATTCTTTATTATAACTTTTAAGTATGCGACATATTACAAAATTCTGTGCATAATTTGAGCGACTTGAAGGAACATGAAATAACGAAGTATGTCTAGTGCGTTTAGTAGGTGCTCGTAGTTGTAAAGTGCAGGAACTTAATTCGGGGCTATCAATTTTGTTACTGCAGATATCATGTAGGAATAGCATCTGCAGTAAAGTTCGACGATCTTTCAACTGCATCAATTTATGGAAGTTACATGATTCTTTATAATTTTTTAATTTTTTATTTTCAGATCGAAAATTCAAGGCCTTAATAAATTTTTTCTGTATTCGTTCTATTTCGTGTATGTATGTTATATAATTTGGATTCCACACAACACTGCAATATTCCAGGACACTACGGACGTAAGAATAATATAAAACCTTTATACATTCTACGTCTGAAAACGGTTGACAAACCCGTAATACAAAACCAAGATTTCTATAAGCCTTTGTAACCATTGCTGAGATATGATCATACATTATCATTTTTGAATCAAAAACTACTCCGAGGTCTTTGGTTTTGTCAATGTTTTCTAACGGTACGTTATTCAAATAGTATTGAGTTATATTTTTTTTCCTTTTTCGAGTAAAGCTAATTTGGAAACATTTAGATGCATTTAAGCCAATACGGTTATCACGGCAATAACTGCAAAACCGATATAAGTCATTTTGTAGCTTATAAGCATCTGATTCAGATTTTATGTAGGCGTAAATTTTCATGTCATCAGCGTACATAAGAAACTTAGCAAAATGAAAAGAATTGCCCACATCATATAAGTATACCGCATACAACAAGGGCCCCAATATCGAACCCTGTGGAACTCCTGATGGAACATCCACAATGTTCGAGCGGTGCCCAGCTACTATGACTGCCTGTGAGCGATTACGCAGATATGATTCCATCCATCGGAGAAGGTTACCACGTATTCCTAACTCCTGGAGCTTTTTAAGAAGGATAATATGGTCAACGCGGTCAAAAGCCTTTTCAAAGTCCGTATATATAGTATCGGTTTGAAGACCATTATCCATCCCCCTAAGAACATCATTGCTAAAGATGGAAAGATTAGTGCTAGTTGAGCGACCACGTACAAAACCATGTTGTTGGGAGGGAATATTTCGAATAACTAACGGGTATATTTCTTTATGTACTATTCTTTCCATTACTTTACTTAATACATTCAGTATTGATATTTGCCTATAATTCTCAATGGCTATTTTTGTTCCCTTTTTAGGAATTGGTATAACATTAGCGGTTTTCCAAATTTTTGGAAGATATCCTTCATTAAAACATCTGTTAAATATTACTGTTAAAAAAAATAAAGGAATTATGTTTACGTGGACAGTGTGCGCATTTGTCATCTTTATTCTGTAAAAAATATACTTTAACACAAATAACAATAAGAGGGCAGCCCTCATAAAAATAACATTTCAGAAAATGCTTGAGTATAAGATCGGCGTATGGTTAAGAAAAAAAGGAATGCTTTGGACACGTAGAAAGAATAAATGAGTAAAGAGTTACAAAGCAAATTTAAGTGGCAGAGTCGGCAAGGGACGCCCTAGACAAAAGTTTAACGACCAAATTGGCGATATATTAATGTATCTGTCCGATATGTAGTGAAAGAAGCCAGCGTGTTAGGATAGTGTACAATGGAAGTTTGTAGTCTTGGGCTATGCCTGCGTGATATGCTTGGGAGTTTATGTATTAATGTATGTAAATACATTTTACCAAACTTACCTGTTAGTGTTTAACGCTAAAAGTAAGCTATATTTAATTCCTAAGGTATTCTAGTTGATTTCGTGCACAACCTGTCATAATCTTAACCAATCAATGTTAACTATGTCTATTTTATTTTATTTTTTCATTGATATAAGTATTTTTAAATAACAATAGTCTATTGACGTATTTTGTACAATAAAGCACCACGTCATGACGTTGACGATATTTTTATTAATATATATACATAAAGAACATAATATTTAATTAATAAATATATTTACGCTTTAATTATTTTGCTGAAAGTATAAGAAATTTAAATGAAATATAACTATTAAGACTGTGTTATTATGATACACGTCTGAAAAGTTATTCAGATCTATGATAGATATTAATGGCACTAAAATTAATATTTAGCGAAATAGAACTGAAATCGGAATTATTTAAATAAAATGCCCTCTATTCTTAGTCCAAAATATGTAAGAATATAAAATTTAAATTGTAACAATATATACATAGAAAAAAATATATAAATAAATAGTAAACAGATGAATTTTCGTTTAAAAAACTTTTTTACAAAAAAAAACGTAATACGAAGCAGCATGGCATAAATCCACAATTTGTTTCATCAGTCTCAGTAGAGAAAGATTCCGATGAAAGTTTCATCGTATCTGCAAGCTACAGGCGCGGAAATAAAACTGACGCTCGTAAGCTTTGTTTTTAACAACTTTGCAATCAACGCAAGATAAATGAAACTTAACCCTTTCAAAACAACAAGACTACCAACGAAATTAAAGGCATTTCCTTTCTTGTATTTTTAAATATAGTCCTGAGTTTTATTAATATTTAATTACTTATTTCTTCAATCCACATTAAATTCATTTAATTATGCGGTGAGGTTAATGTCAAAGTATTTAATTTAGTTTAATCTTTTAAGGGTTCCGTACCCAAGGGGTAATTAACGGGACCCTATTACTAAACCTCCGCTGTCCATCCATCTGTCTGTCAGCGGGCTGTATCTCATGATCCATAATAGGTAGACAGTTGAAATTTTCACAGAATGTGTATTTCTGTTGCTGCTATAACAACTATTAATAAAAATAAAAATTAACTAACAATTAAACGGGTCTCCCCTTCCAGAAACGTGTTTCACGATGGTACAGAACCCTACATGCGCGATTTAGACTCGCACTTGGCAGGTTTTTTTTGATCTAACATACACATTGTATTCTATCGCTAGTTTGGAAACGTAGAAAGCATGTTTAATCATTTACTAAGCAACTCTAAGGTGTTCTTTTTCCAAAAAACTGATAATGGTTTTGTTGAAATTATTAAAACTGTTATATACTGCATTATTCGTTTAGATAGCCAGTCACTGGTTACGAGCCTTAGATGCTATATAATATGATCTAAAGTTATAAGAGTTGTCTCATAAACTAAAATAAACTCTTTTGCAAAGAAAACAAAACAGGCACATAAGCACGGACCCAATTTTAATGTTACTATTAAATTGTTGGATAATTTTAGGTAGTCTTGAACTCAGGATTTTGTAAATTTATCAGTAATTAGCTTTTGTCCGCGACTTCGTCCGCGTGGAGTTCGGTTATATCGCGCCCATGTGTGAAAAAGAGTCTGCTGGTACAAGCCACAATTATAACTGGATGTCGCGGGCAAAAGCTATTAAACTACAAAACTTCTTTATACACCACACTTTTTGCTAATCTATCACTGTATGCCAAATTAATCAGACTATTGAGCGAGCTTACGCGTGAGCAGGCCACATAGAATTGCCCGTGTGAAAAACAATTTTCTCTCAAGTCTATACCCGCAAATTTTAATGTCTGCACTTGTGATTTGTATATGGCATCGATATATATGTACCACGCACTAGATTTCGCATTCCGAACATTCACTGTGTTCAACTGAACTGTACTGCAATCTGTACACCTTACGAGTACTTTAGTGTCACCTAATGTGGCTTCAATATTCATGCAGTGTGGAGTGGCGCTAATAATACGAGATTTCAAACAAAAGTTTAAACCTGGACGTAAATAACAATTCAGTGCTAAAGTAAGTAAAATTATTTGTTGTTCAAGTGAATAAATAGGTTATAATATATCAACTACGCATGCGTGAAGACATAGAGTAGCGCACATTTTTTGTTTGGAATAGCGTGATTATATTCTCTTTGGGAATAGCTTCTCTAGTACGTAGTACGTATAACTCAATGGTTTATGGTCATTGCAAAGCAGACTTTGAGGGTAAACTGTAGTCGTTTGAATTCAAAGGGAAGATCATTCGACCTCAAGGGAATTCTTAGTATAAATACAGTTTCCCCTTGCGCTCATCCAGTTATAATTGCGGCTTCCACTACATTGCGATGTACTCTATGAACGGAATGACGGTTATGACGCGTCGAGTCAAAGTCGAGTATAAGCGTAGTGATTATATTCTCTTTAGTCGAGTATATCTGTTACTCTCAATGTCAACTTAGCAAATGTAAGAATTAAGAGTAGGTAATCTAAGTTCCGTTTTAGGTATTAATTAGTGGTTTATGAATATTTTTAGAAAATAATTTGACGCAGCTCCGGCAGCTAAACTTGAATGGGGGCGCTTGAGATAAGCCCCCTTCTCAAATTCAGGCGACTTGATTCTAAACGCAACCCTGTAGTGTGACCTCCACATGCTGAAATAACAGCTTGCATCCGTCTGGGCATGCTAGCAAGTATACATCTTATGATTTCTTGCAAAATACGTACCCACACCCCGGTAATCACATCAGCTGCACTGATGTCATTCGTCTCAAGCGTCCCAGACATCCTCTATGGGATTTGGGTTGGGACTTTGAGCTGGCCAATCCAAACGACGAATTCAGACTTCTTGGCTTTATCGGAGAACAATACCCTATTCCACTCTTCTTGAGTCTATAACACCCAGCAAGGGTTGAAAAAATTTTCAAAAGTGTTTTTTCGCAATTTCTCGTAAACGGTAAAAAATTGACAAAAAAAATTCAAATTTAAATGTTACATAAAATTTTACATAAAAAAGATTTTATGAGTTTTTTTCTCCGGTCCAAATTAACCGAGTTAGGGAGGTTTTAAGTTTAAAGGATGAACGTAAGTTTTGAAAATGAACGTAAACTACCCGTGCGGTTAAAGAATGTGTTTGAAAATAATGGTGTCGTCTCTATTCACCTCTTCCTCGCACACTGTCACTATCTATTACACACCCACCGGTAAGGACTACAAAAAATACGTTACGATATGCGTTTTTGTACGCTCTATAATAAACGTAGTGATTATACTCGTATTCTCTTTGTTATATAACTTCAGTTCAATTTGGAATCGGTAATAACAAAATGCTTTAAACTAAAAAAAGAATTAAGTCCGGTTTCACTAATTTGTGAGTTAGACGCGTTTTAAGAGTTTTCTTCATAATTGTTGTTGTTTGTTTGTTAATATTTTTGTATAAAATATTTACATGCTATTGAGACATGAGTAACCATTTTTAAAATTGTTACAAGAACTTTTCTCGTAGTTCTTGCAGTATGGAGTCAACAGCACTGAACAAGTTTAAATGCTCTTTTGAAACTGACGGTTTAATTTATGCTAGATTAATATCAGACTGCGATCCAAGTACTTATAAAAAAACATTAGATAGCAATCCCAATAAAAACTGCAAGATTCAGAAGACCGAGTGTAGAAACCATTTCTAAGAAATCTATGTAACAAATTGCGAGCACTTACTAAAGATACACATATATATATATTTAATCAAGGAAACTTTTAAAAATCTTCAACATTCAAAATTACGTAGATACATGGTGCGAGCTTTTAAGCTACGGAAAGGCGAAGAAGTTTCTGACAATCAGAAAATGATCAAAATTTGTTCAGATATTCTGAATACATTATACTATTTTTTTGGTAGTCACTTTAACCATATGAGTAAAGAAACCGTACCGTACAGTAGCAAAGCTTCATACAACCGTGCTATGATAGGTACACTACTACAAACTTGACGCGCGAGTGTGCGTGGGCACTGGTGGCTCGTCACGCATAGAGAAACTGCTTTAAACCGCTTCGGCAAGTGTTCAAACTTATGGTTTGGTAAAGAATAATAAGCGTCAAATATTTTTTTTAAATATTATTCGTATCAAATGAAATATAAAAAAGTGTAAATATGGTTTACTGTACTGTTTGTATGAACAATAATTGAACATATAAAAATATATCATTTTTAACTATCTCAAAGACTCCACTAGGTAAGTAGTAACTTAACTATAATTTATTATTTTAATGTATCAGGTAGATACCTCACACATTTATCTCAAAATTGAAAGAAAATGTAGTTGTTCTTAATTACCTATAAGTGATTGAATAGTTATAATGTTCATAACTGAATAATTATGTTTATAATTTTATGTCGCATGAACATATGTTTTTATTATAATTTCAGAAGACAAGAGAGCAACATGTTGTCGGACGAAAAGATCTACTTTCAAAACTTTTTGATTATAAAAAAGGCAACAATATAGAATCTGTGAGGATCACTTCGAAAAATCCCGTATTGGGTTTTCTAAAAAAAGAACAGTAAAATATTTATTTGGAAATGCTTTTCCAACACTCGACTTGCTAACAAATGACGGTGCTTGTTCGAGTTTCTGTCTAAAAACAGATTTACGAAACTTGATATTCATAAACAATATTACAAAGAATTAAAAAACATTGAAATTCATACTGAAAAAACTGCATATTTTATTTAATAATTATATTAATACGGTACGAAACCCCCTTATTTATTGAAAAATATAATACAATACGTTGCTTATTATAAGAAAAAAGACATTGAACTACTAACTCATTTATGTAGTCCAAGTACGCGTAATATAAATTATTATTTTCTTGAGCTTCCTGGCAAGAATGAAGTTAGTATATCACGTTAAACTAGCTATGAATTTGATAGATTTGGGCCTAACACTTATAAGATTAACACTGTTAATGAAACAACTGTTCTCAATATTTTAAAACAAATGCACAAGGTCATGATGGCATTACTTTGAACATGATATTGTTAACTTTATCCCGAACATTAACAGTTATTACCAGAATAATTAACAAATGTATTGAAACAGGTGTATTCCCAAAGCAATGGAAAATAGCTTTAGTAAAACCGATTCCCAAAAAACCCAATCCAAATGACTATAAGGAGCTCCGTCCTATAAATATCCTGCACTTTATGTCAAAAATTCTAGAAAGAGTAGTCTGTACACAGATGACGAAGTACCTTGAGGCTAATAATATCCTTCTTAAAAAGCAATCCGGATTCAGAAAGTCTCGTAACACTACAATCACTCTGATGAATGTATGGGATGATATTGTGACCACACAAGATGTTGGAGCGCGTACTCTGTTAGTTTTGGTTGACTTTTCCCGTGCTTTTGATACCATCAATACCAATCTACTATTATCAAAACATTATTACGGATGCAGCAAATGATAATTACGGATTAGATAATTTAACAATAAAATGGTTTGCAAGTTACGTCATTAGTCGTACACAATTTATTAAAATAAATAAAGACAATGGATCAGAATGGATATCTACTACGTTTCCAGTTTCAAGCGGTATACCTCAAGGATCAATATTGGGGCCTATACTTTTTATATTGTATTGTTTAGTTATAGTTGTACACCATAAAAAAACTGTAGTTATCATATATATGCTGACGACCTTCAATTTCACATGTATTTTAGACCCAGTGACACGAATGTAGCAATAAAAAAATCAATTCGGATTTGGACCACATAGCCGATTGGTGTGATTCACACACACACACACACACACACACACACACACACACACACAATTTACTTTATTTTTTCTGTATGCATACCAACTTTTCTTATATCTACACTATTAATGTATTACTGGTACATGGAATTTTGACAGATTTGTTCATTTTATTTTATTTTATATTTTTGTTTTTTTTTCTCTTGCTGTTGTTTTGTCATCTGCCACACACTCCTGCCTCCACCAAAAATTTGCGTTACGAATTGATTTATATCTTCAATTTGTGACTTAAAGCTGAGTGGCGACCATTTTGGTGCATATTACGTTATCTTTTTAAAAAATAGTTTGGTTTCGATTAAAAAAAAACTGTTTCACTTGATTTATTTTCCTTTGATATAATGTATGCTAAATAAACTTATTTCTTTCTTTCTTCCTAACTCACATCGAAGAAATATAAAGCAACCTTTATTTACATTGCTCCTAATTTTATCAAAAATGTAAGGGAAGACTATGACCATAAGAGTCGTTTTATTTAATTATAATAAGAAAATTGGCGTTTGGTAGCAGCATAAGGAAATCCATTACCCTATTTCGTCTCGTGGGTATCTCAAGAAGAGACTACAGACTATATATATATATATATATATATATATATATATATATATGTCGCAGCGTCTATAAAATATCACTTGGAGCGCGAGTGCTGAGAGACTGCCCTGTGTTACATTGAGAAAAGTAGTGTTGCTGTTGGTTTACATATTTTGGTGTTATCATGTAATTACGGTCACTCTGGTTCTACTGCGGATATCCTCATTCCTAAGTTTATCACGCAGAGAAACTCCTAGCATAGCCCTCTCCATAGCTCGCTGAGCGACCTTGAGCTTCCTCATACGGCCAGCAGTGAAGGACCACGTCTCAGTTCCGTAAGTCATCACAGGCAACACGCACTGGTTGTACAATTTCGTTTTCAGGTTTTGAGGACTAGTAAGCTGAACTGGCAGTGGGCCGGCCATATAGCTCGAAGAACCGACAACCGATGGGGAAGAAAGGTTCTCGAGTGGCAGCCTCGTACCGGTAGGCGAAGTGTAGGGCGTCCCCCCACGAGATGGAGTGACGACCTGGTAAGATATGCAGGAAGTCGATGGATGCAGGTGGCTCAGGACCGTGCTGTGTGGCATTCTTTGGGGGAGGCCTATGTTCAGCAGTGGACTTGTGAAGGGCTGTATTGATGATGATGATGATGATGTAATTACGTACCTCATGTTACACTGGTGAGTGATTGTGGCGGAGACGTGTTACGGTGTGGTCGAACTGTAATTTCACTATACTGAATGTATAGTGCGTTACGTTGTCTTGTTACTGATAATGAATTATTGCGTAAGCAATAGAGCAAGTTGAACATCCGCTCTCACACTTTTATTATTTTTAACAACTATCGCTACCCTGATATATTTCCGAGATCAAAATTGTGATCCTCTGTTGAATTCTCTGACATCAGAAGTGGTATAAAGTCCCTGTAATCGTTCACATATAACCTTCGAATAGTGTGAGAGTTATTACGTTGGTGAAAGAAGCCTCGCGTTATGTTTTGAAGTTAAATGTTTTAATGAAGTTTTTTTGTCCTATTTACGACTTTGACGTACCAATAAAGTGTAAAGTAAAAGTTTAAAGTGAATTTTTTTAAGCCATAACCTTGAGCTTCCTCAAACGGCCAGCAAAGAAGGACCACGTCTCAGATCCGTAAGTTATCACTGGCAACACGCGTATGTCTAACGAGAATATGTGTCGTAGAGTCCCGAACGCTGCCCAGCCGAGTTGAATCCGTCGATTGACCTCTCGGTCGAACTTGGACTTACCTAGTCGGGCTATTTGTCCCAGGTAAACATACTCGTCAACAACTTTGAGCTTAGTGCTCTCAACAACTACCGGCATAGGTGTGACATGGACATTAAACATGATCTTTGTTTTGTCCATGTTCATCCTAAGACCTATTCGTTGGTAGACACTATTGAGGTCTTAAGCATGGTGCTTAGGTCCTCCAGCGATTCTGCCATAAGAACTATATCGTCGGCAAATCGAAGGTGAGTGATGTACTCGCCATTGATGTTAATACCGTATCCTTTCCAGTCCAGAAGCTTGAAAACGTCTTCCAATGCAGCGGTGAAGAGTTTGGGGATATAATATCACCCTATCTTACACCTCTCTGCATTTGGATAGGTTTCGTACTCTGGTTCTGTACTCGCATAGCCGTCGTAGCTGTACTGTACAAACACTTCAGCACTTCGATATACCAACAGTCAACTTGGGACCGCTGAAGGGACTGCAGCACCGCCCAAATTTCGACGGAATCAAAAGCTTTTTCATAGTCCACATACGCCAGACATAGTGGCAAATTGTACTCCTCGGACTTCTGTACAATTTGTCAAAGGGTATGTATGTGGTCTATGGTGCTAAAGCCATTTCGGAAACCGGCTTGTTCGGGAGGCTGGAAGTCGTCAAGTCTGCGCGTGAGACGATTCGTAATGACTCTCGAAAACAGCACGTAGACGCGGCTCAGAAGAGAAATCGGTCTGTACTTCTTCAAGAGCGTTGTCACCTTTCTTGAAGAACAAGACCACCGCACTTCTGCTCCACGCCTCCGTAGTAGTGCCACCATGGAGGACGGAATTAAAGAGCTTCTGAAGGACCAGTTTTCCACCCGCTTTCAGAAGCTCCGCTGTAATTCCATCCTCGCCCGGGGACTTGCCGCTTTTAAGGTGCTGGAGAGCCATTCTAATCTCGCTCAGACTAACGTCCGGAATATCTTCGGAAAAGTGTCGGATTAGACTCGCTCTTTGATCGTTACTCACACTTGCGTGTAGCTCCAACGATGACGTGTACAGCTGCCCATAGAACATCTCAATCTCACTTAAAATCTCAGGTGCCCCGGAAACGATGCTGCCATACTCGGTCTTCAGCTTTGACAGTTGGCTCTTTCTGGCAGACAGATATCTGGCAAAGACTGGAGCCTTGGTTCCGGTCGATCGCTTCTTCAATACAAGCTGTATTGAAGTTGCGTAAGTCCCGCCGCATGCTTTTGTAGATCTGTCTGTTCAGTTTCCTTTATGCTGTCAAATCTGTTAAAGAATGTAGCTTCATCTCCCGTCTAACAGCCATGAGATTGAGAGTGTGATCGGAGAGTTTTTGTGTTCTTCTGCGGCGGGTCTTGCAGAACTTAGCTCCGACCGCATGGACAGTTTCCACGAGCTTGTCATTCATATCGTCCACTTCATTGCAGTCTTCTAGGCACTGAAAACGGTTTTGTAACTCGAGCTGAAAGGTTTCGGGACTTTAGAACAGAGCACAAGGGGCACGGTGCGTTGACTTCATTAGACGACGAGACCTCTCCAACTGTTTTTACCCTCGCGATCACGGAGACATCACTGCACAGTTGTCGTCTGTTCGTTATAATGAAGTCAATCTCATTTTTTGTGGAACCGTCGGGGCTCGACCAGGTCCACTTCCTGTGGGGCCGCTTCTGGAAGAAAGAGTTCATCATAAAGAGTCCCTCTTTTTCAGTTTGAAGTCGGCCAGCTGCTGGCCCCTTGAGTTCCGTTGCCCTATTCCAAAATTCACTACTTTCAGCTCACCGTTCTCTCTTGTGCCTAAGTTTTGCATTGAAGTCTCCCACTAACACCGTATATTGGGTTTTGGAGGAATGCATGGCTCTAGAGATATCCTCATACATTTCCTCCACCTCCTCATCGGGGTGCGACGAGGTTGGTGCGTAAACCTGTATGACCTTCAGTGAATACCGTTTGGTGATTCTGAGTATAACGTACGCAACCCTCGTCGACACACTGTCAATCTTTACAACGTTGTTAACGAGAGACTTGTGGACGATAATTCCGATACCTCCTTGGGACAGATGGTCGCCCTCCCGGTGATAGAACAAGTTGCCGCATTCGAGAATTACCTATTCCTCTCCCTCTCTTTGGACTTCGGATAATCCTATAATATGCCAGCGTAACTTGTTTATCTCTTCTTCCAGCTCCACGATCTTCTCGTCAGTCCTCAGGGTGCGTGCGTTGTATGTTACCAGTTCGAGTCATCTTAGGTGGTAAGTGAACCTTCACCGGAGATTCTTAGCACCCCCTGCGCCGCCGGTACCATTGTCGCCACCGTAGTCAGGAATAGCGGGGCCGCCGGGGACTGGGGGCCGTTTTTTGTTACTGTCATCATAGAGGGGGTATTTGCCGTAGTTGTCACGCTTGGCGACCGTTAGTTTGTTGTTATCAGGAAGATGCTGCTGCCCATCTCATGCCTGTTTCCCTTTGTCGCCTTATACGACACCCACGGGAAGATATGGGGTAGTGGATATTCTTAACCGCTACTACACTACATACAGCAATATCACAGGTTACCAGCGTAAAATAGCAGCTTAACGCTGTTTTGTTTCATATGGTGAGTGTAGATAACCGGATATCCTTTTTTACTGCAATGAGGTATTCCATCTTAGTCCTCACGGGTGACAACGCATCTGCATTTTGATTTGTAATCGAGAATAGGTGGACTATGTGCTCGTTTGTCGCCCTTAGCCTATAAAAAAAGCTTTCCTTCATATAAACTACTTCATTTAAAATATTACTGCATAACTATTATGTATATTCTTATATGTTTATTTTTAGTATAAATTTTATTTATCAGGCTATAAAATTTTGTGTATTCCTGAATGGAAGTACGACAACGCATTTTTATTTTAGTATCACATTTATAACTACATTATTTTATGTTGATGTAACTCTACAAAGAATGAAAAAATACTACATTATATTATAATTATTATTCTTACGTTAATGTATTGCAAAAAATAAATTGAAATCTTTACATAATTTATGTACGAAATTGAATTTATATTCTAAAAAGCTATTCCCAGTTGTTTGCAGTTTCGTTATTTACGATGATTTTTACACACGAGTGAATAGAAAATTCGAGCAAGTTTTGAATAGAGTCCTAACATAATGCAAATGTTAGCGTCCTGGTTCATAACATCGACGGTGCATGAGAAGAGAGTAAGACTAATGAATCTACTATACGATTTTGGTATGGCTTCTTTCGTAGCAAGCTCTACGAGCATAAAAATTTACGGGTAGTACTTACTTATAAATTTAGTTAGTGGTATTATTCAGTGTTATAGGGAATCGATATCGAATAATAGAAGATCAGTTACAATTTTTGGCCGCATTAGTTGTTGCCAATCATATAAACAACAAGACGTCGACAGCATCTGCATCAAGTGGAATTTAATTTGATGGCCGTTGGTCCTGACCCTGATTACTCCCAGTCGTGACAGATTCCTATAAGACTTAGGGAATGGAGACAATATACAATATGCGTGTATACATATTTGGCGGGTGGAAGGAAAAGGGGAGATCTCCCGCCGGGCAAGGTGTTCTGCCCGGGGAGCGTCCAACGCTCCAAGTGGTAGTTCGTAGCTATTCTATATATACTGCTTTAACTTAGGAACTTTGTTAGTGCGATTTAGGCTTCGATGTGTTTTGCTTGTGGCGCGACGACAGCGCTCCCACATCACCCCCCTGCTCAGACTTGAGGTCGATACTGCAGTCCGGTGCCGTTGCCGGTGCGTTCTTAATGCCGGTGGGGAATGCGTGCTGTGTGCGTAAGGGCAAGTGACGCCGGCGCGCACGATATGCCGGTGTGTAATGCATGCCATACTACGCACGTTTATTTATTTTATTTTATTTATTTAAAAAAGGTCTACCTACAATTGGTACAATTTAACATACTAAATCTAAATGTATAATAAAGTCTTATACTAATTGCACAATTACTTACAAGTAAACACCGCTAAACCATAATTAAAATCTTAAGTTACATATTATGTTAAGAAACAAAAAATTAAAACATTTAAAACAAAACAACCAGTGATATAGATATTATGTATAATAAAGATACAAAAAAAAACTTAATTTGAAATTGTATCTAACAAGTACTTGCGAAACTTGCACGAGGAAACAAAATTTATATCTGTCCGACTACTGACCCCATTATAAAGTTTACTTAACCTAACTACAGGAGAGTTGTTACCACGCACAGTCCTACGAAATGGAGGGGCAAGTGGAAGAATGGGAGCACGCGGGAGTGTCCTGGGTACCCTAAATTTAAAGTAAAATAGAAGTTGGGGACAGTCTATTTGACTTCTTATAATTTTGAAAATAAAAGTTAGGTCGATAATAGCTCTGCGTTTTGCAAGAGAGCCCATGTTAAAATGTTTTAGTCTGTGGGAGTAAGAGTAAGAGAAGCCCCTTTGTCCCATTCCAGAAGAGTATGCCAGGTGCCAAAGAAATCTCTTCTGTATTCTTTCCAACCGCAAATAATGGCTAGCATAGTGTGGTCTCCATATTAAGCTACGATACTCGAGAGTGCTACGAATAAAGGCATTATATAATTTCTTTTTTGTTTGATAACTGCGAAAAATTTTACCATTTCTTATAATAAATCCTAACATTTTCGATGCTTTCTTGACAATATGATCATAATGTTGAATAAATGTCAATTTGCGGTCAAACACTACCCCTAAGTCTAAAACAGTATCTACTTCACTTAAAATAGAATCATCTATTATATAATGCGAGCTTATAAAGTTATGATTTCGACAAAATTTAATATGGAAACATTTTTTTACATTTACTCGAGAGTGCTACGAATAAAGGCATTATATAATTTCTTTTTTGTTTGATAACTGCGAAAAATTTTACCATTTCTTATAATAAATCCTAACATTTTCGATGCTTTCTTGACAATATGATCATAATGTGGAATAAATGTCAATTTGCGGTCAAACACTACCCCTAAGTCTAAAACAGTATCTACTTCACTTAAAATAGAATCATCTATTATATAATGCGAGCTTATAAAGTTATTATTTCGACAAAATTTAATATGGAAACATTTTTTTACATTTAGGTTCATTGAGTTATTTTTACACCAGTCTGACAGCCTATTTGAATCAGATTGTAATAGTACTACGTCGGAATCATCAACAATTTTATGAGAAATCTTTAAGTCGTCTGCATAAAGATAAGGTTTATAGAGTAGATAAAACTATCAGTTATATCGTTAATGAAAATGTTAAAAAGTATGGGCCCAAGATGTGATCCTTGCGGCACACCAGATGTTATATCGTAAGTATTAGATTTAAACCCATCCAAGACTACATAGAAGGAATGGTTACTTAAATAAGACTTAAACCAATCCCAAATCTTTCCTGTGAATCCATAGGAGCTTAATTTTCTTAGCAAAATTGAATCGCAAAACTTTGTCGAATGCCTTGCTAAAATCGGTATAGATAACATCAACTTGATTTCCATTGTCAATGACATCTACAAGATCTTCGACGAAAGTTACAAGATTAGTTAAAGTTGATCTATTTTTCACGAAACCGTGCTGAGAGTCAGTCATAAATTGTCGAAAATAGGTTTGAATATAAGCACAAACGATTGATTCAAGAAGCTTGGCTAATGTAGAAAGCAGATTGACCGGTAATTCGAAACAGTACTAATATCACCTGATTTAAACACTGGTACTACCTTTGCAAGCTTCCACAGATCTGGAAACACTCCAGTAATAAATGACTTATTTATAATTTTACACAAAGGAAAAGCTAAACTATCAGCACAGTTATTAAGAAATATAATAAATATATATATATATTGGCGCTAATCCATCGGCACCAGTACCTTTAGTAATATCTAAAGTTTTGAGTTTCTTAACAATAACATTGAGATCAACGGTAAGACTGGAAAAACATGAACTCCCATTATCAATGATTCTAAGATTTTCAAATTCAGAATGGGGTCCTTCTTTTGGATTTTCACCATAGACCCTCGAAAAAGTTGCAGCAAACAATTCACAAATGCTGTGGCCATTATTTGCTATAGTAATACCATCTGTCACAGACCTGGGATAGGCACTAGACCCTCCACGTTTGTTTTTGATAAATGACCAAAAGTATTTTGAATTTTACCTAATCGTTTTCTCTATGTTAACAATATAATTATTATAACACTCTCTGACCAACTTATCGCATATATGACTTAAAATTTGTAGTTCAATTTCGTCTAAAGGGTTACTGTATTATTTATATTTAAGCCGAATTTTATTTTTTTCCTTTAGTCTTGCAATCAGCACTTTATTAAACCATGGGGGGTGACGTTTAGGGCTATTTACATTTTTAATTAGAACAATTTTTTTAATGACTTCATTTATAGCATCATAAAATATTTCTAACATCCTATTCACGTCAGTGCATAGGGAGAAGATTGAGTTCCAATCCAAACTAAAAAGATATTTATTTATTACCTCGTAATCAGCCTTATAAAAACTATACTTAAGAACATTCATATTAGGCGTAAGTTTTCCAGTTTCATCAGATGCAATATAAATGCATATAGGTGGATGTTGTGGATCGATGTTGGATAAAACATCATAAGCAGGAGACACAGTACAGTTATCAATATCTGTAAGAACTAGATCCAATATTTTATCTCTAGAGTTAATTATACTGTTAATTTGTTTTAGATTATTAACAAAAGTAAAATCTATTAATGTTTGATAAAGACTGGTGGTGCAGTAGCTTGAGTTGTGATTAACCTGCGTCCAATCTATATTACTAATATTAAAGTCGCCAATAATACACAGATATCCGACAAAATTCTCAACAATCGCATTACAATTATTAACAAAATGTTCTAACATGCTACGTTGAATTGGTGACGGGAGGTAAACGGCGCAGAGTGCGATCTTTTTAACTACTGAAAAAGGCAGATTTATCACAATCCAAAGATCTTCACATGTACTATTCCATTCATTTATACAGTCAGACGATAAGCTTTTTTTGACCGCAACCAAAACCCCACCTCCATCCTTGCCACCGTGAAACTCTGACGTTTCTCTATTCCTTCTGAATACTGTATAACGGTTATCAAATAGTTTGGAGCTCCATAAACTGCTATTTAACCACGTCTCTGTTAAGACTATTATGTCATAGTCCCTAGTTGCTAACTTACGATAAAATGTTTGTGTTTAAAAAAAAACTAGAGTAATTCGCTACTGCGAATTACTCTAGTTTTGACAATAAATCAAAATTTTTAATGAGAATAAAGCCTGAATTTACACTTTTTCTTAGAAAGATACGTCCACCTCTCACCCAAACAAATTTAAACCCTTTTTCTTTTGCAGTCTTCCTCGCCGCCGAATGCAATTCTTTATTTGCAGCTGACAAGTACTCTGTTACGTATACCGTAGTCTTAAGACCATTAAAACCAAGGTGACTAGAGTTCAACTTGTTATCCGGGTTGGCTTTATTAAATTTGATTGTGGCTGCTTAGAAGCTATCTCGTACTCTAGTGTTATTAAATTCAACTATCACCGAACGAGGAAGAACATTATTCGGATTGAGTTTGGCAATTCTTGTTATTCAATTTATCTGTTCAGTTTTGATGTCACACTTTACTATACTGCAAATGTTGTTGAACACCGTGAAAAGATTTTCAGACTTCTTCTCTGGCAAGCATTGAATTTCGACGTTGTTGCTGCGAGCGTTCTGCTCAAGGCTGTTCATGCGTATCTCAAGATATTTTATAGTACTCTGCAATTTGGCATTTGTTTCAATCAGACTCTTATTATCTTCCAGAGACTTAGTATTTTTATTTTGAATATCTTCACATTTTCTATTCATATCATCCATTTTCTTCTTCATATCACAAAATTCTTCCCGAAATGATTTAAGTTCAGTGTCTAGAATGGAACGCACGCTTTTGGTCATCTGAACAATAAGGTCTGATATATGCTTTTGATAAATTTCCTCTATAATGTTACGTACCTCAGTACGTGTTACAGGACCTTCGATTTCCGGGGGGATGACAATGCCTGTCTTTTAGAGGCTTGTATTGTAATATTAGGGTCACATTTTACTGGTATGTTATCCTTATTGCCAGTCGCGTGGAGAGGTCTAATGCAACATGGACCGATCCAGTTAATAGCATGTTTTATCGCTTTTAAATTATCGTCATCATTGGTTAGACATTAAAAATGATATGCCTTGTTACATGTGTTGCAAAGCTTATAAATATTATCTTTAAACCCTAAAGAACAACAACCCCATTAAATAAAATCATGATCCATATTTTAGTTGTACTTGTCGTGTTAAATAAATTATATCTTGGCACAGCAATAAATGCCTGAAGCAAAATACGCACAGCAACAAAGTCGCTGTAACTACAACAGTGTTTTCCAATCGACACGGGAAAGATTCACTACCGTCGCGTCGAGTACATTATACGAGTAATAAAATTATAAGTCACAGTTTATAACGGCGCGATAGTAGGTTAATTATTCGTTGCAATTTTCAAAGTTTATAGGTACTTTAAGATTAAAACACAATAAATTTAAAGTTAACTTAATTATCACTTATTTCATTATTTTAAACGTCCTTAAAATAAAGAAAAAAATTAAATTCGCGGAGCAAAATAACACCGCCGCGTTCGCAGCGAAGCGACACCAACCTTTTTATGTCTTTCTCGTCTTTTGTCACTTGCAAGTGATGCCGGTGAGTACGATGGGCAGGAGCAAGTGCCAGGGATTCCCTTGTAGTCTGCGGTGAGTCGAGAAGAAGGCAAGTCATCTGCGAGAGTGCCGTGAAGCAGAGGCGAGCAGTAAGGCTCAGAGCCATGCCGAACACTGTAACGCTTAGAGTAGCTTGAAGGAACAGGAAGCATTATAATTCTAGTGCTGCGATGAACCTTTGTAAAGATGCTAGATGGCTTGCGGAATGTGAAGACTGCAGACAGTATCTTGCTCGGGAGCGAATGAATGGGGTACTTGAGTACGATGACGAAGGTTTTGAAGTTGTATTTTCCGAAGGTTATTGGTTGCGTGTTCATATCACGTCGGGGTCACCACTGTGGTGGGTGGTAGGAAAAGGGGAGATCTTCCGCCGGGCAAGGTATTCTACCCGGGGAGCGGACAACGCTCCGAGTGGTAGTTCGGATCTATTCTATATATACTGCTTTAACTTCGGAACTTTGTTAGTGCGATTTAGGCTTCGATGTGTTTCGCTTGTGGCGCGACGATAGCGCCGCCACACATACACATACACATATATTTAAAACCTAAAGTACCTGGCAACCTAGCTATGGTCGGCGTTAAAAAAATTAACAATCTCAGGCTAAAATATCTACACCTATCTAGAAGAACAAATAGCTCTTATTATTTAAGTATAAAATACAACTCAAATCGTTAGAGTCACACCTGAGAAAACAGTTATTTTTTTTAAAAAGTTTATTGTTTTAACATATTATCCCGTGGGTGTGGGTAAAAGGCAACAGAAAGAAACAGAATCAGAAGATTTTTCTCATAGTAGCTCAAAATTATAAAGAATTTCTGTTGCCAACCTGCCTGACAAGCGTGGCAACTATGGTATAATCTGTAAAATCAGTATGAGGCAAACTGAGGGGGAGGCCTTAGTTGAGCAGTGGAATTTAAAAGGCTGAAATGAATGGATGGATGGATTAATACGTTCAAAATGCTAATGTCAAGTGTCAAACAAATATTAGTGTGTAGTCAAACAGTGGTACAGAGTAGAGATTGTCGCCAAAAGACTAAAACTTTGCTGACAAATAAATAACAAGAAATTGGTAAATCCAATTGGGCATGCCCTAAGCGCATTAAAAAAATTAAGAATAACATGATTATACGAAATTTTTAAAGTAGTTTAAATACATTTCGACAGCACTATCGGCTTCAACACCTTCGAAACCCATGAAAATGATACCCATGATGAAAAAATTGGTACCTATTGCAGCCGCCACCTTGGAGTTACAGTACGACAGCACTATCGGCTTCAACACCCGCGAAAACCATGAGAATGACACAAATGATGAAAAAATTAATACCTATTGCAGCCGCCATCTTGGTTTTACATTTCGACAACCCTATCGGCTTCAACTCTCTCGAAAACCATGAAAATGACACCCATGATGAAAAAATTGATATCTATTGCAACCGCCATCTTGGATTTACATTTCGACAACACTATCGGCTTCAACAACCTCGAAAACCATGAAAATGACACCCATGATGATAAAATTAATACCTATTGCAGCCGACATCTTCGATTTACATTTCGACAACCCTATCGGCTTCATCTCTCTCGAAAACATGAAAATGACACCCATGATGAAAAAATTTATACCTATTGCAGCCGCCACCTTGGATTTACATTTCTACAGCACTATCAGCTTCAGCACCCTCGAAAACCATGAAAATAACACCCATGATGAAAAAATTTGTATCTATTGCAGCCGCCATCTTGTATTTACATTTCGACAGCACTATCGGCTACAACACCCATGACGAAAAAATTGATACTACTTACTTTTAGTACGTACTACTATTATTTATTCTAATCAAGTATTTAAGAAATTTGGTTATCCGAATATTGTGTATTTGTACAGTGATCTTTTTGAGCCGCTGCAAACAACCGTAGCAATGTCCACTCACGACGGCGACTGACGTCGAACTGAGTGACGCTGTCTCTATTTAGTAATAATTTATTCATACAAAGCTCCCGGATACACCGTATTTTCGCCATTTCGCAGCCGACAAAAATTTATTATAACTAAACTAAACAAAATTAAACTGCCATTTACATTCAATGGCTTCTCACATGATAGATGAAGAGTTTTAAAAATATATTGAGTTGAACAATTGATATTTTCAAAAGATATCGTGTTTACAAGCCCTGCGGACTTGTTAAATCCACACCATAAGCCACTAAAAACCCTTTTTTATTTAAAATAGCAATTAATCGATTTAAAAAAATATCATTAAGTTCAACAATCATTTATCTTTCTGACAATGTGCTTTTTATATCACTTATATGTACAATATAATTGCTAGATACGATTTAATGTGACAAAACGTTGGAATCTTTATTTTTAGGCCCTAGTAGAACATACTGACGCGCTAAGGCGCTAACGGCATGCAATAATTATTGAGATTGAATACTAGAAATATAAAAATAAGAATAAGAGACTGAATACGCTGTGAATTTTGAGTGATTTAAATTTTTTATTTTACAATAGTGTATGGAGTATATGTCATCGCAAGAAGCGTTTATTTTATATTTTATTTATTACATATCTTCGTTTTAAATAATGTGCAATAAAAGAAGTTTGCTTAGTACACAAACTCAAAAAAATGAATTACAGCCGAATTTCGACCACATGGCGACCACAAGCATTAATGAAACAACGATTTTCTGTAAACAAACATTTTCGACCAAATACTTGACCTCACGATTAAAAGTACGCATAGTACCATAAAAATGTTACGTGTAACTCCACAATCAAAACTTCAGATGAGTCTATAATATTTTATTTCCGCCCATATTATGTGCGCCCGTATGGACTACAAATGATAGAAAAAAAATTGGTCACGTACATCGATCGTTCTCAATAGACTATTGATAAATTAATTACTATGGCGAAATTTCCAATTAATTAAGCGGACAAGTCAATTTTGTTGGTTTAGGTGTGAAAACACGAAGAAAGCGAATATTCCCAGAAATTAAAGCTTGTTAAATCGATCTTTTATTCTCGTAAACCCCTATATTCTAAACATCATTGAAATTTTAAGACCCGCGATTGTAAACAAATATATAAAATGTTCTCGTTTGTAAAATAGTATGAGTTATATTAATATATAAATAGTAAATAATCTTTATTTTCTCTTATATATATATATATATATATATATATATATATATATATATATATATATATACATCTTAAAGTTAAATTTACAGCGTATATACGTCCCACTGCTGGGCACAAGCCTCATCTCATTTCTGAGAGTTTTAGGGTAAGGCCGCGCTAGCCCACTATCATCTTAAAATTTCCATCACATTATTCAGTATTAAATCATTCATTATCCACTTACTTTATAATTTATGTATTAATTGGTTTATTCATTAATTGAATGTTGTAATAATTTTTTCTTCTCTTTACTAAAATTCTTCTCTTGATTCCATGAATTTAATTTATTCATTATTTAATTACGGACAAATATGATTATATGACTGGGAGCCATCGTTCCTTTAAAGCAAACAAATTTCAAGTTAAAACATAATAAATATGAGCAACCTTTGCAGGACTGTTTCAGCTTCGACATCCCTCATTGGTGGGCAGCATTTTCGATAAAAATCTATATCATGGTGAATATGAAATGATGTGTCGTTAGAACCTTTGTCATAAGTATTAAGCAGCGTTAATACACATACATATTTCCAATGATTTTTAGTCTTCACAAACTTTATTTTAAAAAAAACTTTTAAAATTAAATTAATAAATACTTAATTAGAATTTATTTAAATTCAAACCTCGCTGTAAGGCATCTTGCCAATATCTCGAAGGCATAAATCTCAAGTGACTTCCACTGAATAGCACGAGAGACTTATTTCAATTATTAATACACCATTAGTTCCCGCCGCTCATTCTTATATTGTGAATTGAAGATTGTAAGAATTTTTCAAATTCAAATTCCGAACCAGTGGTTTTTACACAGCTCGAACACGAAGACACTTCTTGGGCTACCATGGACAAGAATAGTGGAACCGCTGGAGTCCATGATCATCTCTTTGTAACTTTCTTTAAGGGTGGGTTTATTGCCATAGTTATCATGCTTGAGTTAGCAACCAAACTTTATATTATTTTTTAGTTGTTATCAGAAAAATTCTACTGCCTATCTTCTAGTTCGGTTTACCTCTGTTGCCTTTTACGACACCCACTGATGTGGATATTACATCGCAAATTCAAGTATGACAAATTAGATGCATAAAAATATTTATGTAATCGATTACTC